>CM066995.1:37308259-38591592 GCA_033977485.1 Hydrangea macrophylla
GTCTTTGATCGTCATCTAGATAGTCTAGGTCTCAGATGTAATCATGTATGGTTGTGAGTGCAAGTGGGAGTTTGTTGGGTTTGTGCCCTCAAACCATTACTTTATGTATGAGACATTAACATTTTAATATATGGATATCAGCTTTACATTTCATTATGTATGTTTTTTTTCATGAGATGATAGTTAATCCTTAAGTATCATAGTAAGTAATTCGTGTGTGTATGAGATACATACAAGTGAGATACGAATTATTATTCTTTGATACTTAGAGCTTGTCACAATGGATGATGAGACTGGATATCTCATCAGGTTTACACTGTACCATGATTAACTACCATTGGATGGAGTGATTAATCTTAATCACTAGAGTATAACTCTTAGTTAATATTCTAGTATTTATAGTGCATTGACGGACCTGAGCTTTCCTATTAACACTCAAGACTGTTTAATAGTCGATAGGAACTCATATTATATATAAGGTACGTGTTCTCAATCTTGAGACGATTATGAACACTGACTGTGGATATGGCTGCCTTGCCTTACCAATCAGTGAGGTCTATTGAAGATCAACACCTGGGTATCTTGGGTATGTTATGTTCATAGGGTTGTGAACATACATTATCAAGATAGAATCCACCCTCTGATTTAGAGTAAGCATTCCCTTGAGAATGTCACCAAGTTGATTACTAAGAACTGCAGTCTTGTTGATAAGTAGTTATCAACATGTTTGGTAATCATGAGAGGTGAATACGACTGTAGACACCCAATTTTGACCACACTGATAAGATTTAGGGTGGACAACATCTTGGAGGATTCGATGATGAAAAGTACCCCGTCGAAGGTACTGGATTCCACACAATCAAAAGATCGAATTTCGAAAAGTGACTTCAAGCTCAAAAAAGCCCTTTTCCATGGATAAATCCCAATTTTGTCAAAATCGTCTCTCAGAATTCATTTTCTCCCAGGGTTATATGAACATTAAGTGTTCTAAACGTAGTATTCTAGGTATCTAGAGATTCAATTTTAAAGAAAAGTTCAAAATCGACGCACATTTGAAAGCAATTTTGAAAAAGACGTCGTTTGATTTCAAAAGACGACGAAAGTTCCGGAGGACTTTCGGGCTTCAATTGGACTTCAATTCTCATTTCAAAACCTCCTGGAATATTTTTATGCTGAAATTCAGCCTGACAGCTTTCCAACGGTACGTAAACGGACAATTTTTAAAACCAAAAAGCATTTTTACAAAAATCTGGAAAAGCAATGCACGTAATTTTTGAAACAGGGCTTGTGGGCAAGCAGAGGAAGAGAAAACATAGGTGCGGGTCCCACATGTGGGGTGGCGGTTCCCCCCTTAACCACCACCTATATATTGTGTTCTCTATCGGGTTTTTCTGGTTCCAAACCCTTCTAAAAGGCTCCCACTGCGAGGAAATTGCTTGGAAATTGCGTTTAGACGCCGAAATGGCCATTTTAACCCTCTTTAAGCACTAAAAATCCTATTTTAACCCTGAAACTTAAGGGCTAAGTCTTCAAAACTGTTTATATAGATCCATATGAGATCATCTTAAAGGAGAGAAAAGGAGGAGGGAGGAATAATCTTGAAGTATCTTAGAGTACCTACAGGAGAGTACACTTAGAATATACAAGAGAGATACAAGCACACTTTGAAGATACTTTCAATTAAGACAGAATTCGAGAGTTAAGATCGTACACTTAGCATACGATCGAGTTAAGATCATTTTCTAAGCGTTTGAAGTTGATATTACTATTCTAGAATTTTATCAAGTTTAATTACAATTATGATTATGTATACAAAATGGTCATACCTTGATAACTCAATAAGAATTGGTAAATAAAAATTGGTTTAGAAATCATCTAGAATAATTGGATGAGAGATCAAGAGCTTATATCTACTTGATTAACATGATTCATGAACTTCTATTATGCTTCTATTATGGTTTTGCATTCTTTTGTCAAATGATACCAAACTTCCAGAATAACAGAGTGTTTAAAACACTTTTTCAGAAACCTTAAGATCATGACATGTCCATGGGATTATTTTTGTCATAAATTACAATGAAATAGCTTTCTTTTGACACCAAAAAAAACTTCACATGATTTTTGTAGAATTAATTATGATTTTTACAAGAACAGTGGACAGTCCTGATCCACTGTTCCCAAAACTCTTATTTCTCTCACTTCAAAAATGGTAAAGAGGTTCTACTTTTTGGAGAAGTTCCCTAAGACATGTATCTAACTTTTTGTAAAAGGGTTTTAACCCAGCTCATGTTTAAGACTACTTTTGATAGGATTCATTAGAGGTTGCAGAATCTGGAAATTTGATTGATGACATTTTCTACTTGTTTTTCATTCATATCATTTGTTTGCTTATGTTTTTGCAATGCTTGGGTATTCTTTGGTGATTTAGTGCAGAGAGTTGAATGCTGTGGATCCGGACTTCGATTTTTGATCTTGCCTCATCTACATGTGGTTTAGTGTCCATGTATCATGTACCTTCTCTATCCTTTCTCTTAGAATTTTTCTAGGTTTACAACTTTGTTTTCAACGACACAATTCCTTTAGGATAGTCTCCGTTTATATGCTTATTTGTTAGAGACATCTTATCTAGGATTGTTGCATGATTGCATTACACGTTTCTACTTCTTTTTGCTTTTGCGACTCCGCTTGAGTCAACCCAATGTAAGTCTTCTTGTTCTTTTTTGCATATCATGACATGTTTCCTTTATTTGCATTGGTCCCGGGCGGGACTAGCCATTGTAAGTATACCTCTCTCTTGTATTGCATGTGCATCCGACTTCTACTTGATTTAATCTCTTGACATGATTTTCCTTAAATGTTCCCTTTTGACATGTATATATTATCTAGTATGTTTAAGGAAACAACATCAATTATGAATTAAGAACAAGGATATTTGAATTAAGGCCTACCATTCGGTAGGACGAGGAGTGGGTGCTTTAGTCCTGCTTAGGCTCCTTCCCCTCTCGTACCAAGACCCCCGAACCTAGTTTCTGGTAATGAAGGGTGAGTAACCTTATTCAATTTTAGGCGAGTCAAACTTGGGTTTCCTAATTCTCGATAAAAATTAGGTGGCGACTCTTTGTCTCTAGGACCGCGTGAGGATGTTCTAGTTTTCCCTGAAGTATGCTCCTTGGGATCCGTTCCGGGACACTATCGAGGGAAAGTGACAGGACAACCGAGCGGCAGCGCGTGTCCACAATCTGGCGACCCTGCTGGGGATTGGAATATGAAACTTATGGTTTCTTGTTCTTCGAGGGTTTGACTTGAGCCAAAGAATATCCTTGTCATTAATTCGATAATCGTGTTGTTTCTGCCTGCATTTGCACTTGCATTGTTCTTTCACTGTGACTGCTTGAGACCATTGCCTTGAGGGTAGAGGGCCCTCTTTCCTCTATTCGTCAAGAGTTTTGGTAGGATGTAGTCACCGTTCGCCTTGTACTGCATGAGGTATATAGAGCCCATGTGTGAACGGCACGCCCTCGCGGAGGCGGTCACCCACACCGCTGAGCTTGCTAATAGACCCTTTATGAGACTAAAATCCGGCCTTTGCATATAGTTTCTATAGAACCCTTCAATTAGGATCGTGTTTATCACTTTTGATTAGGACAATGTGATGAATTATTTGCGTTTGCCCGTAAGGGATTATGTGGATGATGAGGACGTTTATGCGAAGGCATCATAAAAAATTGTATGATAGATTCCTCTAGAGTAGTATGGTCTTTATCTGAACATCCAATCATTATTCAAGGACAACTTTTGAAAATTTTGAAAATACAAGCACTTCTTTGAAAAACCCGAGTCTTTTGAAAATTCAGGGAAGATCCCTTTTGAAAAATCGCTTTGAAATTTACTTACGCAAAATCTTTTCAAAGTTCTCCCTAGATTTTAGAGAATTTCAAAATTTAAACTTTGATTTCAATTTTAAATTCTCCTCTCTGATTTTAGAGAATTTTCAAATTCCTACATTGGTTTTCAAAAAATCATGATGATTCAATTTCAAACTCTTTTCTCAGATTTTAGAATTTCAAAATTTCCTACCTCGATTTTAAAGAATCATGATTTCGCACCACAAGCATTGATGGTTCAAAAATATTTTTGAAAATTACAAATTTTCCCCTTTCTTTCAAGACTTTCATGAAAAATTCAATTTTATAAACCTGGACCATCAAGAATTTCAAAGCTAAAAATCCTTGGATAATGATTAGATTAGTAAGATGATTAGCATACTCAAGGAATCTTATGTGCTTATGTGCTGATATGCTAGGTCTAAGCTAGTTTAAGGTGCATTGCATTTAGATTAGATTGCATTTCATCTGCATTGCATACACTACATGAGCATTGCATATACGACTCACGAGTGCGACGCCTCTAATATACTTTCGAAAAAGAAAAGAATTATTTTCCTCAGAATTTCGGAACTTGATTTCTTCAATTTTGAAAAATGTTTTTTTTTGAGAAAAAAGGGAAATAATTTGCAATCCACTTTTTGTAAAATATCATTCTTTGAAAAAATTGTTTTGTAAATAAAGATACCTGATTATTTGAAAATCCCTAATAAACAAAGAGTTGTACTCCTTCTTGGGTCAGAGCTCTGAACAGTTGTTTGATTAGATCAGAGTTTAGGGTAAGATCAGCCGAATCAGTCAGAGTTTGAAAGATGACATATGAAGCCGATATGGATGCTAGATGACTGCTATGGAATCTACTATCAACCAAGTCAGTGAACTGCTTGTGAAGATGATGGGTGTGATAAACCAATTAGCTGACACAATGCCTCCGACTCCACCTCTGGCACCTTGTGATGATAATGAGTGGTTTAAAAGATTGGCTAATCTAGGAATATAGACTCTGGATCAAGAAATCCTTGACAAGCTCACCAAGAGTGGTATACTGGAGAATGCGACTCGTAAGAGCAGAAGAATTGGTGACCACAAGCTTGATAGGGAGGGATTATTTGATATGCCCAATGCAAGGCCTTCGAAAAAGTTTAAAGGGCCTCTTTATTTGAACAATCATCCATTACCTGATAGCGATGCATTGGCACAACAATTTCCAAAGAGACCAATTCAACAGCAATGGGGAAAGAATACCATATTTGCAAGGGAAAACCAGAATCAAGGGCAAAAGAAAGAGAAGAGAGAATTTTCTGAGCAAGGAATGTCCCAGAGCAGCGCATTCAAAAGAATACTAGAGGAAGGGTACTTAAAGAAACTGGAACCCAAGCCAGAACCTGATCCACTTCCACGAGGCTTCAAAGTCGAGTACTACTGTGATTTCCATCAGGGCCGTGGGCATAGCACAGATAGATGCTGGAGGCTTAGGCATGAAATTTAGGACTTAATCGAAAAAGGGTATCATCATTCCTCCACATCAAATGGCCCGAGGAATTACCCAAAGAATTCAAGAATGAAGAACTTGGGAGAGCTTACAAGGGGTGGTGTTGTGATGATGTTTGGAATAGCTACTTGTTGAAACCAAATGGATGCTTGAGAGGAATAAGCGAGTCACAGTGATGCTCTACTTGCGATCAAGCCGGGTCCAGTCGAGTCTATCGTCAAGTTGTGTTTTGAGTCTATGTCGAGTACTGTAATCCTTATCTTTCTAGTGATGAAATAAAGTCTTCATTTTCTTGATTTAATGCGCCTTATCATGAATGAATGAATCTCTAAACTAAAAAATGGCATTTCTCTGATTATTGTGAAAAATACTCTGTAGATAATTTTGTGCATTCAAAAGAATCCTGAAAAGATCAAAGTTGATTTTGCGCTAATGCTGAAGAAAGCTAAGAATTGATTAGTCTTACTTTAAGAATCTTGAAATGCTTTTGCTTAAATCTTGAAAAGATATGCTTGATAGTAACTCAGGACTAGCTTAAACCCCTGATCTTTCCATTTCGAAATCTTGAGCCCAGAAAAATGAGCCATTCGAACCTGTCTAACTTGCAAGCCATGTACACTTTGTCCTTGATGGTAGCCAAACATTTTAAATAAACTACTTCTCAGAAAAAAAGAAAAAAGAAAAAAAGAAGCTCGCTAGGATGAAAAACCCGAAAGGGCGCCTAGGCAAAAGTTAGAGCATGAAAAAAAAAGAATCTCGCTAGGAAGGGTGCCTAAAAAAAAGAGTTAGAGCATGAAAAGAAGAGAAAATTTTGCATGTTGTTTTCAAGAACTTGATCCTAGCCAGTCAAAACTTTTGAGAGAAAAGAAAACAAAAGAGAAGAAGAGGAAGGAAAATGAAGAAGATTGAGAAATCGGGAACATGAATTGTCCTAAAGCTTTGAATTATAATCTCTTTGAATAAGCCCAAAAGATTTGAAGGGCTAGTCTTGTTCCAAAAACATGTATAATGTATGATGAGAGATGTAAAATTATGTATGATGAGAGATGTAAAATTGGCTGGCTAGTGAAAAGGTGAAAAGAATCAACCGTTAAAGAAAAAGAAAGAAGAAAAGAAAAGAAAAGAAAAGAAAAGAAAAGAAAAAGAGAGGTAGTTCAATTTCTTTCTATGCTACCACAAGTGACCTGTTTCAGAAAATCTATATGATCACATGGCTTGAAAAGCCCCCAATTGTTGAATCCTTGCTCTTTCAAAACCTCTAGCCTTAGAGGAACTACGCTTGACCTGATTCCCGCTTGGGGATACGTAGGCAACCTACTCGGTTCGGTCACTGCTCCTGAAACACTCAGCCACATCTCAGATACCTTCATTCAAACCTTGGCCGAACTACTTTGGACCTGATTCCCACTTGGGGATAAGTAAGCGAGCTTCCCTGGCTCTAGGTCCCTGAACCTTGCAAACTATGGGCAAACTTTGTTTGCCCAAACTTCCATTTGCCCTCGTCAACTAGGGGCACATCGTTTGCCGGTACCCCCTTTCACATTATAAGTGAATCCTGAGCCGTCAAGTATATCTTTGAAAACATTTGAAATGAATTGTCTCTTATTTTATAAGCTAAGGCACTAATTCAAAGCACATTTAAGAAAAAGCAAAGGATTGATTGAGATCCATTTGGAGTATTTTCAAGGCATTACTTTATCAGCTGAGTATTATCACAATAGGATGAGACATGAAAGCAACGAGATACGTCAAACATGACAAACGTGCATTAAGATTAGGGAAAATTGGGTTTGCTCCTCCAAACTTCTATTTTAGTGTCAAGAATGTCAACTTCCTGTGTCAATGTTTATCAATCTCTATCGTGGTCTAATTTGTCATCATCTTGTCTGTCATGATCTTGAGTATGTGGGTCCAAAGTGATTTAAAATTTTGAAACTTTAAAAGCATCCAAAAGTGGATACAAGCAGAAGTTCTGAACATTGTTGTTACATCAATTTATCCTAGTCAAGATGAAGTGTCGAGTGGTTGATGAAAAAAAGCTAATCAGAAGACCGGCCTTGGATATTGAGTTGAGCCATCGATTGAAACAGATCAGAGTGCCTTATATATTTGCTAGAATTGGTTGAAGACTTGTGAAGCTCGTCAAAGTCATTAGGTCTTTTGAGTACCAATCAATTGTGAATCAGAATTATGATATCAGGAACTCTTGTTTTGACCCTGGATTGGTCCGATCATGATATATAAGCCTTAAGAGTGCTTAAAACTTGTTGGAATTAGTCTAAAGGACCCATGGGAATTTGAATTTTGGTAGAAGCCGTTCAGAGTTGAAGAAAAGTCCCCAGACATTAAGAATTGAGGGCACCATAACTTGAAATAGCCGAGAAATGATGATTTGTAGTGAACTCCCGTTGTTTTGGGTTGATTATGTGTTGTCTTGGAAAGTGGACATTTGGGTCTACTGGCGCTTGAGAATTACATCCAGCAAGGATTTGCAAAAGATGAATCAGAAGGCATGATTTTCAAACCGGGGTCAAGATATTCAGAAAAGGTCAGAATGAACCCAACGTACATGAGCTGGTCGAAGCACTGATGTGAGTCTCAGATTGAATGAGCAGGGCCTCCAAAATATGTGCTCACCTCTCAAAAGTCTCAGATACCTCCCCAAGCAGAGAACTTTCAAAATTTGTGTTGCCTCCAGATATAGGGTATCTCTAAGAATTTTGTATACTAGAATTGCCAGAATCGTGTGCATCGCAGAATTGTGTATTAAGGTTGCCTCCAGATAAAGGTTATCTCTCAAAATTCGTGTATCTCTCAGAATTTATGCGCCAGAACAGAAGATTTGTCCCCAACAAAAGGATCTGTTTTAGAAGAGCAGAAGATTTGTCTAGAAGAAGGACCTGTTTTAGAAGAACAGAAGATTTATCTTCGACAGAGAGACCGGTTTCAGAGGATTTACCTCCAGACCTATTTCAGATGATTTGTCCCCCGATGAAGGACCTGTTTCAGAAGAATAGAAGATTTATCTCTGGTAGAGTGACCTGTTTTAGAAGATTTATCTCCAGCAGAAAGACTCTACATCAGCAATCATCCCCAGCAGAAGGACTCTACATCAGCAATCTCCCCAGCAGAGGACTTTCATCAATCGCCTAAGTGTTAGGACTCTCAGGTACCGAGTTTAAGTTTAGATTGAGTTTAAGATCAAGTCAAGTTTAAGACAGAATCGAGTTTAAGATTAGATCGAGTTTAAGATCAGGTCAAATTTAAGACATAATCAAGTTTAAGATTAGATCGAGTTTAAGATCAAGTCAAGTTTAAGACATAAACGAGTTTAAGATTAGATCGAGTTTAAGATCAAGTCAAGTTTAAGACAGAATCGAGTTTAAGATCAAGTCGAGTATAAGACATAATCGAGTTTAAGATCAGGTCAAGTTTAAGACATAATCGAGTTTAAGATTAGGACAAGTTTAAGACAGAATCGAGTTTAAGATTAGATCGAGTTTAAGATCATAGATCGAGTTTAAGATCTTGTTTTAGATCGAGTTTAAGATCATGTCATGTTTTAGATCGAGTTTAAGATTATGTTAAGTTTTAGATCGAGTTTAAGATCATGTCGAGTTTTAGATCGAGTTTTAGATCATGTCATGTTTTAGATCGAGTTTATGATCATGTCGAGTTTTAGATCGAGTTTAAGATCATGTTGAGTTTTAGATCGAGTTTAAGATTATGTCATATTTTAGATCGAGTTTAAAATCATGTCGAGTTTTAGATCGAGTTTAAGATCATGTCGAGTTTTAGATCGAGTTTAAGATCATGTCAAGTTTTAGATTGAGTTTAAGATCATGTTTTAGATCGGGTTTAAGATCATGCCGAGTTTAAGATCATAAGTCGAGTTTATGACCACGCCCAAGTATAAGAATAGGTCGGGTTTAAGATCATATCATGTCTAGGATTAAGTCAAGTTTAAGAAATTATCATCTGAGCTATTGAGAATAAGACTTGTCTAGAACCCTCTTCATTAAGAAACCTGAATCAAATAAGAGAGATTGTGTCAAAAGTTCCCATATGTGAGAGAGAGCCGTCACATCTCTTGCATTGGATTTTGCATCTAGAACTCTTGAGGATGATCTCTCCAGCACGTACACATTCACGTTTTCATATTGCATCAGCATCCTAGGATAGGAGCATTTTATTTGTATTGTTGTTTGTGTGTTTTTCGTCCTGTCGCGCACTTGAACTACGCCCTGGTCTGATTCCTGAAAAGGATAGGTAGGCAACTCCAACGGAGCATGACCAGCAACGGCTTAGATTTAGCAACCTCTACCCAGCATTGCATTGCATTCTTGCATTTTGTGATTTCTTGATTTTCTCTGATTTTGAATTTCTTGATTTTTGCGGATTTTTTTGTTTTTCCTAAAACCTCTTAGTATGGTTATCGGGTGCCTTCAGAGCGTTGGCACTCACTTGCAGTTCACGTTGTTCACAACAAGCTCTGCTAAAGAGGGACAAATTGTCGACACCCAATTTTGACCACACTGATAGGATTTAGGGTAGACAACATCTTGGAGGATTCGATGATGAAAAGTACCCCATGGAAGGTACTGGATTCCACACAATCGAAAGGTCGAACTTCGGAAAGAGAATTCAAGCTCAAAAAAGCCCTTTTCCATGGATAAATCCCAGTTTTGTCAAAATCGTCTCTCAGAATTCGTATTCTCCCAGGGTTATATGAACATCAAGTGTTCTAAATGCAGTATTCTAGGTATCTAAAGATTCAATTTTAAAGAAAAGTTCAAAATCGACGCACAATTGAAAGCAATTTTGAAAAAGACGTCGTTTGATTTCAAAAGACGACGAAAGTTCTGGAGGACTTCCGGGCTTCAATTGGACTTCAATTCTCATTTCAAAACCTCCTGGAATATTTTTATACTAAAATTTAGCCTGACAGCTTTCCAACGGTATGTAAATGGACGATTTCGGACACAAAAAGCATTTTTACAAAAATCTGGAAAAGCAGTGCACGTAATTTTTGAAACAGGGTTCGTGGGCAACCAGAGGAAGAGAAAACATAGGTGGCGGGTCCCATATGTGGGGTGGCGGTTCCCCCCTTAACCTCCACCTATATATTGTGTTCTCCATCAAGTTTTTCTGGTTTCAGACCCTTCTAGAAGGCTCCCACTGCGAGGAAATTGCCTGGAAATTGCGTTTAGACGCCGAAATGTCCATTTCAGCCCTCTTTTAAGCACTAAAAATCCTGTTTTAAGCCTGTAACTTAAGGGCTGAGTCTTCAAAACTCTATCTATAGATCCATATGAGATCATCTTAAAGGAGAGAAAAGGAGGAGGGAGGAATCATCTTGAAGTATCTTGGAGTACCTATAGGAGAGTACACTTAGAATATACAAGAGAGATACAAGTACACTTTGAAGATACTTTCAATTAAGAGAGAATTCTAGAGAGAGAGAATTATGAATTAAAGTTTAGAAAACTAATATTAGGGTAATTAAATCATGATTTGAACATCAATTGCCTCCCTCAACTTCCATGGATGAGTGCTTGAAGAACATTTGAAGAAGAAGATCTTCAATTCAACTTTGGTTATATAATTGAGAATCCTCCAAGAGGTAAACACTAATTCATCTCTAATTCCTATTTTATACATATATAGATCTATAAGATTTGAATCTAGCTTAGTTTAATTTTATTTGTAGAACACTCATCTTCTTCATTTCTTGTTCTTCACACACTCACATAGCTAGATCCAAATCTCTTTTGATTTTCATTGATAATTCATAATTAGAGATTGTTTTTCACTTTGATTTTCAATTTTGATTTCATTCTTCAATTTAGTTTAGATTCATGCATACATGATTATATATATATATATATATCTATTTTTGAATTCTATGATGGTTGGAAAGTATGATCTATGAGAAGGATGATTCCTATATTCATACATATCTCTTGATTATTTCCATTACCTAGAATTCCTATTGAAATTCATCTCCAATAGGATATTTGTAACTCCCTTTGATCCATGATCTAAAGTTCTTCATAGAAATTGAGGGCTAAATTGATTGGAAATCATGATAGTCAAGTAGATCTATGAATTTGATCTCTCTAATAAGCTTCAATCAACACCTAAGATGTTTTCCTCACACTTTAAAATGAACTAGATAAAAATTCAGCAAAATAGATTGGTTTTGTCCATAAGATTTGGTCTATCAAAACCCATAGTTTGATGGATTTCAAATTTTCTGGGTAAACTTTGATGAATTATCTTTTATCCGGTCTGTTTTGAGATCTTCTAGGATCTATATGCTATTTTTAGAAATTGTTGAGAAATCGGTTGACAGATTTGAACATAATCTCTTTGTGCTTGAATTTCAGAAAATCTATAATAGTTATCGATGTTCTGAATTTTAGGGATGATTCCTAACTCATGTATCTATATACCGATATAAAATCGTGAGCATACGATCGAGTTAAGATCATTTTCTAAGCGTTTGAAGTTGATGTTACTATTCTGGAATTTTCTAAAGTTTAATTACAATTATGATTATGTATACAAAATGGTCATACCTTGATCACTCAATAAAAATTGGTGAATAAAACTTGGTTTAGAAATCATCTAGAATAATTGGATGAGAGATCAAGAGCTTATATCTACTTGATTAACATGATTCATGAACTTCTATTATGCTTCTATTATGGTTTTGCATTTTTTTGTCAAATGATACCAAACTTCCAGAATAACAAAATCTGTTTAAAACACTTTTCAGAAACCTTAAGGTCATGACATGTTCATGGGATTATTTTTGTCATAAACTACAATGAAATAGCTTTCTTTTGACACCAAATAGAGCTTCACATGATTTTTGTAGAATTAATTATGATTTTTACAAGAACAGTGGACAGTCCTGATCCACTGTTCCCAAAACTCTTATTTCTCTCACTTCAAAAATGGTAAAGAGGTTCTACTTTTTGGAGAAGTTCCCTAAGACATGTATCTAACTTTTTGTAAAAGGGTTTTAACCCAGCTCATGTTTAAGACTACTTTTGATAGGATTCATTAGAGGTTGCAGAATCTGGAAATTTGATTGATGACATTTTCTACTTGTTTTTCATTCATATCATTTGTTTGCTTATGTTTTTGCAATGCTTGGGTATTCTTTGGTGATTTAGTGCAGAGAGTTGAATGCTGTGGATCCGGACTTCGATTTTTGATCTTGCCTCATCTACATGTGGTTTAGTGTCCATGTATCATGTACCTTCTCTATCCTTTCTCTTAGAATTTTTCTAGGTTTACAACTTTGTTTTCAACGACACAATTCCTTTAGGATAGTCTCCGTTTATATGCTTATTTGTTAGAGACATCTTATCTAGGATTGTTGCATGATTGCATTACACGTTTCTACTTCTTTTTGCTTTTGCGACTCCGCTTGAGTCAACCCAATGTAAGTCTTCTTGTTCTTTTTTGCATATCATGACATGTTTCCTTTATTTGCATTGGTCCCGGGCGGGACTAGCCATTGTAAGTATACCTCTCTCTTGTATTGCATGTGCATCCGACTTCTACTTGATTAATCTCTTGACATAATTTTTCTTAAATGTTCCCTTTTGGCATGTATATATTATCTAGTATGTTTGAGGAAACAACATCAATTATGAATTAAGAACAAGGATATTTGAATCAAGGCCTACCATTCGATAGGGCGAGGAGGGGGTGCTTTAGTCCTGCTTGGGCTCCTTCCCCTCTCGTACTAAGACCCCCGAACCTAGTTTCTGGTAATGAAGGGCGAGTAACCTTATTCAATTTTGGGCGAGTCAAACTTGGGTTGCTTAATTCTTGATAAAAATTAGGTGGCGACTCTTTATCTCTAGGACCGCATGAGGAAGTTCTAGTTTTCCCTGAAGTGTGCTCCTTGGGATCCGTCCTGGGACACTATTGAGGGAAAGCGACAGGACGATCGAGCGACAGTGCGTGTCCACAGGGACTCAAGGAATACAATAAGTATTCATGATTCAAGTTTACAGTAAAAGTTATCTGACTACCTGAATATGATTACAAATGCTGAAGGTAGAGGGACATTAGTACACCATACAAGTCTAGTTATCGCTTTGGATATGTTCTTTTGCGTTGGAGTTCTGTTATCGTTTTATAGTGGAGTAAACGTTAACTGATCAGTTGGTTAGTTTACTGATCAAAGAGTTTGGTCATGGGAATTAACTGATCTGAGCCAACAATAAAGAGCCTACGAGGTTCCACTCTTAGCTCTGCTAGGATGTTTGGAAAGGCATATGAGGATCTTGTCAAGGCTGGTTCGATCGATTGAAGTTGTCATGATCGATTGAAGTCTTCGCGGGTTCGATCGCTCGAAGGTGGTTTGATCGATCGAAGCTACTTTGATTGCTCGAACATTTGGTCAGTTTTAGGAATCTATAAATAGGGCAGCTACGTCCAGAAAAAAGAGTTTGTCGTTTTAATACGCCAGAAGCTGCAGAACCTTTTTAAAGATCCCAAACCTTCTCCTTCCTCTCTATTAGGGTTCCTACTAATCCTAGTCCTTCCAGCAGGCATCTGTAGGAGTCATAAGAGTGAAGGCAACCTAGTGGAGGCTGCTGCACCATCCAGGAGAAAGAATTCAGAATTGGGTTCAAGACCTGAGGTATAATTTCTTATACCCTCTTGTTAGTACGCATCTATGGAATTGACAAGTAGTAGATCCGGGTATACCAATAAAGTTTTTGTAACTTAACCTTTCCGCTGCGCGTTTAAATATAATTTTTAAATCTATTTTTACAATACCACCGTCTAGTATGACCTATCCCTAGTCCTTCTCAACTTGGGGAATCGATATCATTGGCGAGGTTGTTCCAAAAGTGTCCAATGGGAATAGATACATCCTGGTAGCCATTGACTACTTCACAAGGTGGGTCAAAACTGCATCCTATACCAAACTAGGAGCCAAGGAAGTGGCCAAATTCATTAAGAGAAACCTTATCTGTGCATGTGGTGTCTCTCGTGAGGTCATCTCCCGGGAGCCACTTCAAAGTAGAAGTCGTGGATTAGTTTGAGGAATACAAAATCACCTATCATAAGTCCTCACCATACAGACCATAAATCAATGGGGCAGTCGAAGCCACAAACAAGAATGTCAAGACCATCCTACAAAAATCGGCCGATACTTACAAAGATTGGCACAAGAAGCTGTCGTTTGCACTTTGGGGATACAGAACGTCAAAAAGGACGCCTACAAGATCGACTCCTTACTCATTGGTGCATGGAATAGAAGAAGTACTTCCGGTCAAGATAGAGTTACCGTCCCTGCGAGTGATGGCCGAACGCAAAATTTCAGAATCCAATTGGCTAAGGGAAAGATAAGAGGAGTTGGCTCTCATAGATGAAAAGTGCCTCACAGTAGCTGATCATGTCCAAACCTATCAGAGAAGGATAGCCCGTGCTTTCAACAAGAAGGTCTGTCCAAGGAAAATCGTCAAAGGTGACTTCGCCCTTAAAGAGCTACAAGCCCCAATCTTCAATCCATGCAGAAAATTCAAAGGTAAATGGGCTGGACCTTACATCGTCAAAACTATCCTTTCTGGAGGAGCAGCCTATCTTATAGACCTCGACGGTATCGAATTCAAAGAACCAATCAACCTTGATCGCCTCAAAAAGTACTATGCTTTACTCTAAACCATCTTTTTCAAGACCTTGTTTTGAATTACGCTCCACCTGATTCCCACTCGAGGATATGTAGGCAACCACTTCGGTCCACTCGGGGATATGTAGGCAACCACTTTGCTTTGGTCGTCCCACCCACTAAAATATAACCCACTTCTTTCCTAACTTGGCCAGAACTACATTGGACCTGATTCCCGCTTGGGGGTGTGTAGGTAGACTTTCAAAAAGAAAAGAAGGATGGCTCGCTAGGTCAAAAATCCAAAAGGACACCAAGGCAAAAATTAGAGCTAAATCCAAAGAGAGAAATAACAAAATAGAGAAAAGAGCTCACTAGGACACTCCACCAATGTCTAGGCAAAATTATGAGCATATGAGAGAATAAAGTCGTGGTCTTTACCATGACCCAGAAAGCACCCTTCACACTAGGGGCAAACTTCGGCCACTCGCCTCGTTTACCTAAATCTCTCCCAAACTAGGGGCAAACTTTGGTCACCTACCTCGTTTACCTTAAAGCCATCTACACCTCAAACTTTGGGCAAACTTTGGCTACTTGCCTTGTTTTCCTCCATCCACCTAGGCATGCCCAAGCAAGTACCAAAAGCAACATCCAATCGAAATCTTGTAATAATGTGTTTTCAAGAAAGCCAAGATGCATAAAATAAGATTCTTAAAGTAATCTAGGTTCACAGATAAACAAACTTTGAATATTACAAAAGCAGGATTGACTGAAAATATAAAATCACAAATATCAAAGACGCTCAGAGGAAGATGTAGAATGTGTCAAGTCCTATCTTATTGTATGTCTTTTATTTCTTCAAAGGTCTTTAGAAATAGGCTTTCACCCGGTAGGTTCAACCATTGATAAAAGTGACGATAGTGACAACTCTAATTCTAGAAGCAAGGACCCTCTTGGCAAATCCATATGGAACCTCTTGAACCTGTTTGTACTGCCTAGCCAACCAGCTTGGATAATTGAAGGAGGTCGCTACTAGACCCGTTAACCACGCTCTCTGGTGATCTCTAAGACTCATAATCATGGCATGAAGGCCCCAATGCCCCATAATCCAGCAAATGTCTACCTCAGATAGAGTACTCATCATGCTAATCTAGTCAGAAAAAGTATAGTGAGAATGAAGCACAGCCCTGCGGAAGTAAACTGACGGTACGCAGTCCATCCATAGCTGAAGACGCTCATACAACCAAGCCTGCAACACCAAAGGTGCCCCGAAAAGAAGAAAATACCCTTGGTTGAGGGGGTTAACCAAACCATTCAAGGTTTCAGCTAGAATCATAGCCATGGGGTTCTTACCCAATTTTAGTCCAACACAAACATGCACCAAAGCACTGGAAGTGCTCGCGAACAAGAAATGTGAAGTCATACACAAGATCAGAGTAGCTTCTCGGGAGGCATCATATACGCTGGCATTTCTAGGGTTAGTGTAACATGCAATGATAGATGCAATGTTGAGAACCTCACTCTGAACTAGTCGACGAGAGACAGTAGCCAAACAGTCGAGATATTCAGCTAGGCCGTGAGTAGGGCTGGGGGTATCAGCATGAGAAAGAATCAAGTCTGAGTTTGGATCAAAGCCAAGAATGGCACAGAATTCCTCATACATGGGACACATCTACAGGCTATTGAAATTGAAAAAATGATTTACCGGGTCCCAATGGGCAATGGCAGCACACATGAATTTAGTATTCCGAGCCATCTGGTGGAGGGAGGATAGTTCAGTTAGACCATAACTGAAGAGGTTGATCCATTCCACACTATCCATGGTGTTCAGCCAAGCAATGAGTAGAGCAAGATCATACAATGTCATATTTTTTTGTCGCAGCTCTAGCAAAATTCAAAATTTTGGCAGCATCTCCCCGTTTCATGGACTATCCCACTTACAAAGCAAACACGCTCAGTATCACAAAGCTGCCCATCAAAGTAGCATCAACAATCACTAAAATATAGTGAACATATGTATCATCACACGATCACCAATCAAAACATGCACATAACTGTACCTCCAAACAAGAAGCTATCCAACCTAAAGGCAAAACGTCAAAATATCCTATCAAAAGGTGACAAATCATCCTATACATCATTCATCATCCACAAATCTCACAAATATATACGGATACAACCCAATCAAAAACATAAAAATGGAGACAAAACAAAAGTCCTCGCTCATGAGGCCGTAGTCCTCCTCCTCCTCATCCTTCACCAGGCCGCCTAGAGTATACGTTGGTGATGGCCTCCTACTGCCTCTGCACCTTGGCCTGGACCTTGATGATCTAGTGCTACCTCCGTGATACTGCATACACAAATGAAACAAAAATAGTCAACTATGAACCAATAAAAATACAAAAATAGAGTTGAGTCAGAAATATACTAAAGATGCCATCTAATTGGTGGAAAACTACTGCATACCATCCATCTATCAAGGATAAAGCCCAGGATTAGAATCTCAAAACCTCAAGAGGCACCAAAATTAGAGACATACCTTATGGTCTCACGTAAGGACCAAAAATCATAGGGTAGATGCCAAGGCGTGACCCTCTCAGCATAACTCCAGGGGAAGTTGAGGATGCCTACTGGCTGGGTAAGATAGCCACATATGACTCGTGGTACCTCCATAATCTGAGGAGAGCCATCAGTACCCCAAATATTGACGATCCAGTCCCAACGAGGGTAGGATCAGCAGATGGAGGAGCCTACCTTCTATATAGCCCATGGACCTATAGTCACAAAACAAGGTAGGAAAATGAGTCAAAAACGTAGAGAGACTAAAATATAAAAACAAAAAACTCACATCCAAGAGTGGAAAGTTGGGTATCAGAAAGCGGCCACGGTAGGTCTCGTAACTAGACTCAGAATGAAAGTGGTCCCAAGCATCAGTGCCAATCAAAGCCATCTATAGAACAGCACCAGAAAGGTCATCGTCATCCATCATGGGAGAATTATGAGGAACATAGTACCTCATACCACCAATCACCTATCGAGACACTTACTCATCAATGTACCATTGCCTCCTATTAGTACTCACCATTAGAAATCAGTGGGAAGAAGAGGCTTGACCGCTTGAATCTCCTCAAGGGTAGTATAGGAAACACTCTCCCAAGGTATCCTCTCAACGCCAGTTACAGTCAGCTCAGACTAGAAGTCCTCAGCAGAATAATGCGGTGGGCACTGCTCTTGACCCCAACAACATCCCTTTGCCATTGCAAACCCTGAGGGAACAAATGCACAAGAGCCATACCATCCTCATCCTTGCCTAACTCACTGGCAAGAGAGAGAGCCAACATATTCAAGTATTCAAAGCTTTAGAGCTGCTCAGAGAAAGTAAAAATTAGAAAGCAAAAAATAGAGGGAAGTTGCAAGATATACCTCCCAAGCTCGCCAGAAATCTCTGATCAATTGATGTCATCACAGGACACCTCACCCATGTGCTCATAGAGATGAGCTAAGGCGGCACCGCCCCTGTCATAAGAAGGAATCTCGTCGATGTATGCCAAGCAGAAAAGGAGCCTCAAACTCACCCGGTCGGTTCACGTCGCTAAGATCAAACAACCAAGGATATATAAAAGAAAGACCTGTAATAATTGATGGTCATTCCGATTATATGTCCCCTTTAGCTAATCACAAGTGAACCAATGCCCCTCTAGATTCGGAGAAACGGCCCCAATCAGTGTCTCAACGGCCTCAGGATCAATCTAATAAAAATAGTACAAAATCAAGCACTTCCCTCCAACCCTCAAGCTGGTAATCATCAAAAAGTCAAAAGGTGTCATCGTCATCTCACCGAACAGAATACGGAATGTATTGGTGGTGTCCCACCATCTCTTGGCAAGGGCATAAAAGTGTGACAAATCATTCGTACTCTTCAAAACCAGGCTGCCGAAGCTGTCAAACCTTGCCTCATCAACCATTTACCGAACAGTGGGCGATAACTGGGTGTACCACATGAAAGCATGTGCGAGACTACTATAGCCTTTTAAGACCACATCTGGCACCTGCAAACATCAAAAATAGTAAAAATAGGTTCAAAATCACTATTCATAACCCTAAAGTCAACCTTTACAAAATCAATAATTGAGCACAAAACTAATGTCCTGCGACCTCTAGGTGTACACTAGAGTTTACAAAAATAGCACAATGCGTAAAAATAGTCCTAAACTATCGACAATTTTACATACCTGACTCGTTAGAGCTGCAACAAAAAGGGTTTCGCAAAACCAACGCTGAGGGTTGGCTCTCAACCCTTACCTGCTCCTTGGCCTTCTTAGAGAGCCTCCTCAAGCTTGAAGCCATAGATCTGCAAAGAAAATGGAAATTGGAATCAAAATTTTCTTCTTGAAATTTAGAGAAAAATAAAACACCAATCAAAATTCTAATTGTGGGAAAAGTTTACTTACCCGGGCGTGCACAAACTGATTTTTGGCGGGTTTTGGCTCCAAAAACACCCCAAATAGCCAAGAATGGGCTCAAATGGTAAAGAACTCAAAGATAAACAACAATGGAGTTGGCCACCTAGTGCCATTATGGCACTGCCCCCTCTGGGCCTCGTTTCATCCTACTTCACTCTATTTCAGCCCATTTTGCTCTGTTTTGGCTTGTTTCAGCCTATTTTTGGCCCTGATTAGCCCTAGTGGCTCATTTCAGTCAAGATTAACAAGGTTTTGTCCCCAATAGTTTGAAAGCCTGTCAAACCATCCCCAACAAAAAAACACAGAAAGCAATTGGCTCCCGAAAGCCTGAAATGGATTTTCGAACTGATCGTTGCAAAATTTGTTCAATTGTAAAAGGTTTAGAAGTGAATCCTGATTCTTGATCAACAGAGAAAATTAAAAGTCAAGAAAGATTCCCAAAGGGTCTGGACTATCCTCAGTAGGAAAATCGATAGTTGCAAAATTTGATCAACTGTGAGAGGTTTAGAAGTAAATCCTTGTTCTTGATCAACAAAGAAGAAAAACAATCAAGAGAGATTCCCAGAGGGTCCAAAGTATCCCCAACAAGGAAAACACAAAAAGAAATCGACTCCTAAAAAAATCAACTTTTCAGATCGATCACTGCAAGATTTGGTCAACCGTGAGCTATAAAAAAGTGAATCCTGGTTCTTGATCAGAAGTCAAAGCCAAACCATCAATAGAGGTTCTCGAAGAATCCCCTATCATCCCTAGCAGAAGAGACAAAGAGAAAATGGCCCTCGAAAGCCTGAACCAGCATTTTGGATCAATCCCCGCAAGAATCGACTGACGATTGAAACACCACCGAGAAACAGATTACTCTCCGATATTCTAGACTTTCATGTCCATCGGTTATCTCGGGCTGCCCCTTCTACTCTTCAATATTTGAGACTTTCATGTCCGTCAGTTATCTCGGAATACCCCATCTACTCTTCGATATCTAGAACGTCCGCGTCTGTTGGTTATCCTCAGAATTTCAATTCTGGCTATTGTCCTTGGGGTCCCTATACATGCTAGCTCGTGAAGCGTGCTTTCCAAAATTTAGAAGTTTGCCCTAAGATCTAGAGTCTTCAAGACCTCGGTGTCCCTATTAGCCACTGTGTTTAGAGTTAAAGCAATAACACTACACAAGTCAACTCAAAGTGGCACACCCTGCCGCACCAGTTCATGGGACCATAAAACTAGGCATGACAAGATATATATCACATCCATGTATTATATATCTTTCTCATAGCATAGTATACGCCTATCTTATTATGCATTTGCATATGTGGTTTCATCCCATGTTTACCCGAACTACGTCTTTGTCTGATTCCCCTAGGATACGTAAGTAGCTCGTGTAGAGCACGACCAGCGCCAACATCAGCATCACATTTTTTATCAGTGCATATTTGTAATGCTCTTATCCTAAATCCACAGCCGACAAAAAGACCTATCTCTTCAAAACTTTGGCACTCACTTGCGACATGTGTTGCCTCGCAAGTTTATGCCAAAGAGAGGCAAACTGTAGATACGCCATTTTGTCGGCTATCAGATTTAGGAGACCCATAGCTTGGTGGTTCGCGATGATTGGAAAGACTTGAAAATGACTCCTGGAAGTTAGTTTTATCTCTCAAAATGCTCAAAAAGTGGTACAAATGACCAAAATACCCTTAAAAGTCCAAACACTCCCAAATTTGGACCAAAAGTTCTGTTAACATGCTACGTCATAAGAAAAGTAATAAAATGAATTTTGAAGTAAAATCAGATGAAATCGTCAGCTCTCAAGCCCTCCAGAAGTCCAAGAAGTTCCCGGAAAGTCCCAGAAAGTCCCAGATGACCGACTTAACCAAGGTTTGACTAGGGTTTGATTGAAATCATTCGAATATGCCTAAATGTTCCAAGATCACCCTAGATTATGTGAAAAGCACTAAAACCAATTTTGAAAGAAAATCAACAAAAATGCCAGCTCCTGGGAGCTCCCAGAGTTCCCAAAACTTCTTGGAAGGTCCCCAGCTTGACCAGCTTGACCTAAAAGTTGACTCACAGACTAGAGCACCATGTCATTTTTTATACATTTTCATGGATACTAGAAGTCAATAGCTTTCCAATGGCATATCGCACATAATTTTTGGGTCTAAAACGGATTTATTATGAATTTCTAAAGGTGAAAAAGGCGATCAAATTGGCTTTTATCACGAATACTGCAAAACTTTTCAAAGTGACCTATCTCCAAACTATTTTTTATGTAAATTAGACTCCATTACCTTTCCAATCGGATATCAGAAGCTCAGTTTGGAGTTTGTACGCACTTTTTGTGAATTTTGGACAAAATAGGGCCTTTTTCGCGAATACCAGAACCTTTGGGGGACTAAATGTAATTTTTGGATTGTTTGAGAAGCAGTGCCACCGCGACACTCTTTCCCAGAAGTTATATTTTTGTAATTTTTATTTCAGAGGTCCAAATTGAATAATTGAAAGACAAAACGACGTAGTTTCTTATTCACGGATGTTTGGGACCAATGGGAGCACTTTTTAAATCCCAAACTCCCCCCAACTTGGCCTATATAAACCCCATTTGACTCCTCATTTTTGTGGTGGCAAATGTAAGAGTTTAGAGAAGTTGTAAGAGAAAGAGATAGAGATAAGGTTAGATTAGAGAAAGTGAGCTTCCTCTTAGTGATTTTCTATAAGAAAGTGAGTCCCAACTTGTTTTTCTTTCACTATTCCTCTTTATACTTCACATTCAATACTTCCCAAGTATTCTTGAAGTTATGTTCAAAATAAAATGAAGTCTTGCAAATGATTTTGGAAGCTCTTGAGGTGAGTTTGACGTTGATATTCCAAGTGGTTATAATCTCCATTTAGTGCTAGAAATATACTCTCAAAATCCCCATTTCAAAACCCCTCTTAAATCCCTCATTTTGATTTCAAGAAATAGAACATTTGTTTTCTCAAAATCTTCAAAATAGTACTCAATGGATGATTGCAATACCCCTTGGAAAGTCTTCCTAACTCACTAGGGAATATCCATGATTCTAGGATGATTTTTAAAACACTTGGAAGGGTTCCATTTTGACCCAAACATTTCTTCTAAACATTTTATTTTTCTGTCATAACAGCTTTAGTTGACTTTCAACTTATTTTCCAGAAAACTTTTCCACAAAGATGAACGTCAGTGTCTTAGGGAACTTTTTGTAGAATATGGGCCTCCAAATGTTTTGTTTTCATTTTCTAAGATTTTTCTACATTTCAGTCGACAGTACAGATTCTGTTTCTGAGCAACCTCTCTTGTTTATATGATTTCTCTCAATCTATAACTTAAATCTTGATTTGGTCTTTTGCTATGTGTTCTACACTCAGTAGGGATGATCTCCATAAAAAAAAATCATGAATTGTGCATGCTTCTAACCTCACGTTTCCTTTTTTACAAAATGAGTTCATTGTTCTATCCACTATTCACAGCAAGCATGTTTTACTTTTATTCTTTGATTGGATGTTCATATGCATTCCAAATTAGCCCATATCTTAGGAATTAGTTCATACCACATTTGTACATATCCTATAATAACATTCTTGATCCTTCATGCATATTCTAGACTTCCAAATCACTTTAGAAAATCCATGAACACAAACACACTACTACTTTGCACAGTTTAGGATCATATATTGCATCTATGCAACATTTGAAGTTTTAGTGACTCCTAATCTAAGAATATTATAAGGAATTAAGTTGATCACACGCTCATGTTCCCCTTCGATCAAATCTTCTTTTTTCATCTATCCCGAGGATTGAGAGGTCTTCTTTTCTGAAGAATAGACATTCAAGCATTCTAGCTTGCTAAGCATATTTTTTTTCTTTAATTATTTGTTTCAAGAACAATTCATGTCATCCTTTAGATTAGGAAAACTAGATTACTTGATATGTGATTAGATGATTTTTCCTAAGTTTCTTTTGTTTGATTTTTCACCTTTGCATTGTGTGGTATTTAGCTTAGATCTTATGAATGATATCTTATCTTTTGATCTCCTATTTTAAGATTCTTGTGAGGTATAATATACTTATTGTAGTATTAACTGTCAAACCAAACGTAGTATAAGATGATTATTTCGATGCTAATTGAGGCCCGTCGAAAGATGGGGTGAGTTGAGAGTGTTTAATTTATTACAAAGGCTCTTTCCTCTCTCATGCCAAAACCCCGAGCCATGTTCTTTGGTTATGAAGGGTTGGTGCCCTTTATCTATTTGGGTGTGTCCAATTGGGTTTCTTGGTTCCCTAAAGACCAAGTGGCAACTCTGTATATACTTTCACAGACTTTTCAAATCCATTTCAAAATAAGAAATTCTTTCCGAAGCGAGAGGAATGGACCCCACCGAGGCCGCAAGTCCACAGTCCCCCAATTAACAAGTTCATGGATACGTGATCCACATTCTCCATCCAGTCTTTATCATAGTCGGTAACCTCAGGCTCTTTTCTAGGTTCATGCCATATCAAGTCGTCGGGAGACTGTCCATCCCACCACTTGATGTCATGCAACCCAAGGTCTAGTTCTTCTAAAAAGAAAAGATCTGCCTCATCATCATTTTTAAAATACCCATCATCTTCCAAGAAGTCTAGTTCCCCTACATGGCTCAATGTACAATCACAACATCTTTGGGGAGGATAACCACAAGCTCAGGTTTGGTTATTGGCATGATATATATGGACGGGTCATAGTTGGTTGGTTCGAGGCTAATTAGGCTGATGTTTTGGCGTGGTGGCACAGCATGGTGATTTAGTAGCGGGTTTCGGGTAATGCTAGGTTGAGTGGATGGGGGTGCAATGACTTTTTTGTCAATAAGGTCTTGCATTTCATGGCAAAGTCGGGTATAATGGTCAGTGGAATGGCCAGGTTCTTGGTAAAAGGCATAATATCTGGTGGGGTTATATCTTTGTGGGATCGGATTTGGGGGTTGCCTTGGTGACAAGCAGGGGTATTTGTAAAATACAACCATGCTAAAATAAGGAAATACACTGATTTATTTTACAACTCCCTATTTTATCTGTAATTTGTATTACAATGTCAATTTATATACAATGTGACGAATCTATGATAAGTTGTGTTATTTTAGCTGTTATTTGTGCAGATTGTTGTTTTGCTGTGTGCGGGAATGAATAACAGAGAAAGGGTAAAGGTTGATTACAAGAAAGGCAATTCAAAGCTAAAATGTGGAGTTCGAGCGATCGAAGAAGGTTCAAGTGATCGAGTGCTCGATCGATCAAAGTCAGTTCAAGTGCTCGAGGATTCCAAGGTTCAAGCGATCGAATTCAATTCGATCGATCGAACAAGCCTTTTATCAGAATTTACGCGCACGCAGCAGAGACGTATTTTTGTGACCCTAGCCTAGATTTTTCTATATATACAAGTTATAAACACGTCTATAAGGACGCCTATTTGGAGTTTTCACAATTTACATAGAGAGATAGAGAGTTGCTTGTTTTGTAGGGTTAATCTTTAATATTGCTTGGTTTGCTTGGCTATTCCAGTGTTTAATACAAGTGTTCCATCATTCAAGTTTTGTATTATTGTTTGCTTACATTCTGTTAGTAGTTTTTCATAGCATAAGTAGTGGTAAACATCGTGTTGCTTGTTAGTTCTCCTTTAATCGATAGTTTGATAATCTTTATGTTAAAAACACAACCAAACGGACCCTTAATGAATCTCTACTTTAAAAACAAATATGTGACACTTCAGACCATGTTTGAGTAGTCCCAGAGTTGGGAAATCATGATGAAACAGTGATTTCTAGCCTCTGCCATGCACTAGAATAAAACCTACGTTTCGATCGATCGAACCAGAGATATAGTCAAGCGATCAAAGACATTTTGATCGATTGAGTTATGATGATGCTTGATCGATCGAAGGTGCGTCGATCGATCGAACACTCCAAATCTTGAGATGGTCCTTTGCAGTATTCCTAAACTTTCTGTTTTTGAGATTTGTTATCAAACTGTCCCCATATGCCCAGTCTGTCAAAACAGTTTCTTAACTTTAAGTCTTAAGGCATTTTTCTTCAATAACTTTTGCAAACCACTTTGAATGCTAATGATCTTGTCAAAATCAAGATATAAAAGTATGCTTAATTTATGCTTTACTTTCAAAAGATTTGCAGTGTGGAAGTAAAGGTCGAACCCACAGAGATTGAATGCTACGCACTTTAATTTTTAAAACCTAAATGTAGTTAATTAAGAAAAACGGATTTTGAATTTAATTTGAATTAAACTAATAATAATAAAAGTAAATCTAAATTATGAAAGCAATTAAATATTTATTTTATAATAAGTTTAAGGAACCTAGGATTGCAAATCCACCGCTAGCTTCATAATAAGGGTATTTATGAATTACTTTAGCTTATTAAGTTGGATGATAATGGGGAATTGTAGCTACAAGCCCAATTCTTCCGTCAAGAAAATAACTATGGTTCAAGCACCAACATAGTCCATCTTTGGTTAGCACGAATTGTCCCACACTAAACTAGGATTGTGGTATAATCCGTCTGATCTAGGCATGGACTATTCGGATACTTGATAGCACAATTCAATTTTAGCACCATTACATGTAAGTAATCTAAACAAGCACAGCAAGCATAGATCATTGAGCACACTACCATCAAAATAGATCTAAGATAAGAGTAAACTTTGAAAGTAACGATTTAATCAATAAAAGCACGATTTATTTATAAAAATCCTCAGAACATGTAACTGTCATCCATACATAATAAAACTAAAATAAAAACATAAAATACACCCTATTACTTGGCTAGGGTTTCATTGAAACCCTAGATCTTGAGTTTAGTTAGCCATAGAATTGATGAATGGCAAGAGGTTGATAGAGGAGGCCATGGAAATCCTTGGTCTTCTTCTTCTTCTTCTTCTTCTTGCTTTCCTCCCTTCAATGGCTGAAGTTTTTGTTGTATATGGATGTATCTAATGTTGTGTAATGATATATATCCCTAAATTTGATTTAGAATAGGATTTATATAGAGTTTGGAAGGATTTAGGAAGCTTTCCTAAGCCAAATCGCACTAAAACTGCTATATTTACGTTTCTGGACGTCATATGCACAAACCACATTCGCTGGGCACTTTAATTTAACAAAATACGTGTTTTTGGTTTTTTCACAGGTCGCTCGCGCGAGGTCCTTTTCGCTGCACTGCGCGAATTTCGTAGAGTTGCGATAACTTTTTGTTCGGAACTCGGATTGACTCGCCGTTTGCGGCCACGCGTCCGTAACTCAAAGATCTACATTTTATATCTCTGGAGAAATTTCTAAAATATGAAGTATTCCTTGTCAAAAATGCGATTTTCCGAGGCTACTACTGCATTCAACTTTCACTAGAATCACTATTTGAGCCCAGAATGACTTCCAAAGCCACTAATCATTGGATTTTTGTGCATTTTCAAGTTAAAGCTTCAAATCCTACAAAATTTAGAATACTTATTAAAAAATAACTAATAACTACATGAAATGGGCTAACAAAGCGTATTTGTAAGACTATAAACGGCAACTATTCGTCGCCGATCAGCTAAACACCATTAAGAGTGCGAGTCTTGACTATTGTTTTAAACCGCCTTTGTGTATTTTTGAATCAACTGTGATGATATAGTCCTGGTCATGAAAGGACTATTGAATCTTTATCTTTAGAAAATACGGAATATTATAGATAGACGTTCTCCATAGAGCTTTAATGTAACTGCATGGTAGATGACATGTCACTGTGGATTCGTGTGATCCCAACGTTCCCCTTTTATAAAGTACAAATCATTTTTCAATATCACTTTAGTTAATTAGTTAATCACTAGTTTAATTTAGTTGCTTTCATTTAGTAGTTGTTAATTATGGAACTTCGTGTTCTACACCCTATTTAAACCTTAAATTTTTATTTTCTTTTTGAGTTTAATCTAAGTAACTAGTTTAAAACCTTCTCTGAGGGATCGAATTGGTCGTATCCAGTACTACTTGTACGTCTACCTACACTTGGATATTGCACACAAGTGCACACAAATATATTCCGTGTCAAGTTTTTGGCGTCGTTGCCCGAGAAGGCAACCAGCTATTACTTAGATTACCTCATTCTTTCTTCATCTATATATGTTTTTATTTTTCTTTTTCTTTAGGTTTAAAATTTTTTTAGACTTTTCCCTTTCATGTTCGATAATTCCATTGAAGGAATTTTTGAAAATCCAATCTACTTATCTGATTCCTCTAGTTCTATTAATCCCGTAGCCACACCTACAGACTTAATGGGTGATAATCAAAGTGAAAATGGTGAGAATGTGGTTATGCCTAGTGACGATTCGTTGCATCCTTTGCGCAATCTCATGCAACCCAAACATGCAGGTACACCTTCTTGTATTCTCATTCCACCATATACAGGCAAATTCCAATTTCGTAACAGAATGATTCAACTCCTTCCAGCCTTTCATGGAATGGAGAGCGAGAAGGCATATCTACATGTCAACGATTTCGAGGATGTTTGTAAAGCATTCTCCCAAAACTGTCCTGTAGATGCGACACGCTTAATGTTATTTTCCTTCACTCTAAAGGATAAAACAAAAGCGTGGTTGCTCACCCTCAAGCCAAACTCAATCTTCACCTAGCATGCGATGAATACTGCATTTTTAAAGAAATTATTCCCACCTCGGATGACCACCGAACTTAAACGTCAAATAAACTCCTACAAACAAAGGAGCAATGCACCCTTCACTCAGACTTGGGAGTGTTTCAAAGATTTGCTTCTCTCATGCGCACATCACGGGTATGAGAAGTGGCGAACCATTAGCTTCTTTAATGAAGGACTAAATGGTAAAATGAAAAAACTGGTTGAAACCATGAGCGCAAGTGCATTTCTTAGCAAAAACACCGAAGAGGCTGAAGCCCACTTCGAGTGATTGGACGAACATGCTCATGAATGGTCTAACTTTGAAGATGCTTCAACCGCACAACTATCAGGTGTAGAGGAGAAAATTATATATCAGTTAAAGAGTGAAGATCATCTAATGACCAAATGCGAAGAACTTACAAAGAAAGTGGAGGAGTTAGGAATGAAAGGAAAAAGTTCTAGTCATGTTTTGCCTGAAGAACCATGCGGCACATGCAATATGTTAGGACACACAACTCAATACTGTCCTAATGTGCCGTATTTTCAAGAACAAACCTCCATGGAGATAAACACCATGAAAGGATATAAAGGGGTGGGAAATTCCTATAATACCAATAAAAATTTTTAAAATAATAACAATCGATGGAATCACCCCGGTTTTGATTAGAAGAACGACGCTGGGACCCAAATCAATACCAACAACAGCCTTACAACAACAATAACCAATATCAAGGGTAATACAATAGGCTGTCCCAACAGTTCAATTAGAACAGATCTAATAACTACAATCGAGCTCAACCTTCTAATACTCAACAGTCTAATGTATACGTGCCACCACATAAAAAGGTGCAAGAAGAAGATCCACTCGCTAACGCAAATCTAATGCAGCAAATAATTCAAATGATGAGTAAAATATCTGCGACATTAGAGAGAATAGATGCACGACAAGAGGGATCAAGTGGAACATTTCTTGCCCAGCCACTTCCAAACCCTAAGGGATACAACAATGGTCCCAATAATCAAGAACATGCAAAAGCCATGACTACTCTAAGAAGCAGCAAGATTATAGGGCACAATATGCCTCTTTCTACACCTAACGAGTACGAAGAGGAGGAAGTGGTGAATAAAGAACAACCTTTTACTCAGGATGAGGAGCCAATTGCTAATAACGAACCATTAGAATTAAACGATGAAGCTCCTAAAGAAGTAGAAGAAGTTGAGAGAAGACCCAAAAAGGAGCCCATTAATGACAAATTACCGAAATGTCCTTTTCCCGCGCCTTACCCTCAAAGGGTAAAGAAACCCAAAAATGAGATAAAGAATCAGGAGTTCTTGGAACTATTCAAACAAGTCAAAATAAACCTTCCACTCCTTGATGCAATCAAACAAGTACCGGCTTGTCCTAAATATCTAAAAGATTTATGCACGGTCAAGAGGTGGTAGAGTATGAAGAAACACGAATATGTTTCTTGCCAAGCAAGCGCAATCATCCAAAATGAACTGCCCCCAAAACTCAAAGACTCCGGTACTTCTACTATCTCATGTCAAATTGGGAATCAAAGAATAGACAAAGCACTCCTCGATATAGGAGCAAGCATAAACCTGCTGCCATACTCTGTCTATAAACAACTAGGGTTAGGTGAACTCAAACCTACTTGAGTTGCACTACAACTAGTAGATTGGTCGGTGAAATACCCTAGAGGGATACTGGAGGACGTCCTTATTTAAGTGACTCGTTTGTCTTCTAGGTTGATTTTGTAATCTTAGACACTGAACCGGTGTCCAATCCATGTGCACAAATCTTGGTAATTTTCGGACATCCATTCCTTAACACAATCAATGCCATGATAAAAATAAGAAGTGGTATTATGACCATCGTATATGGGAATATAACTTTGAACGTCAAAATCTTTTCAAATCCCCGACCTGAAGAATACAAGGATGAGGAAGAAGTGAATCTCATCGAGACAGTCATTGAAGATGAGGCCGATTTTGTTGATTATAAAGATCCTTTGGAGTTAGTTGTGTCACAATTTGATGCTGTCTACCAACCTAAAAACTCTACTCCATTGGATGCCGATTTAAATCAAACTTGCCTTATAATGGAAACGAAAGAGGAGGACAGAGCTGAATGGATGTGGGTAACACTATATGAACCATTGCCTCCAAAAACAAAATTAGTTATGCCCTCAAACTTTCAGTTTCTCGATTTAGAATTAAAAGAGCTTCCAAAGGAGCTCAAATACGCTTTCCTAGGGACTAAAAAGACGTACCCTGTTGTCATATCATCCACTTTAAGTCTGGAATAAGAGAGTAAACTAATCCAAATGCTTAAACAACATAAGGGAGCATTGGGATGGACTATTGCCGACCTCAAAGGCATAAGTCCATCCATTTGCACCCATAAAATTTATTTGGAAGAGGATGCTAAACTGTCATGACAAATGCAAAGGCGTCTGAATCCCAATATGCAAGAAGTAGTCAAAAAAGAAATCTTAAAACTATATGACGTTGGGATCATATCTCTAATTTCTAACAGTCCTTAGGTCAGTCCAACCTAGGTGGTACCAAAGAAGGCGGGTATAATTGTTATTCCAAATAGCGACGGTGAATTAGTACCAACACGCATCCCCACCGGTTGGTGGATGTGTATCGACTACCAGAAATTGAATCCTGTGACCCGGAAGGACCACTTTTCTTTGCCATTCATGGACCAAATACTAGAATGGGTGGCGGGTCAAAAGTACTACTACTTCTTAGATGGATATAGTGGTTATAACCAGATCAAAATTGCTCCTGAAGATCAGGAGAAAACGACCTTTACGTCTCCGTTCAGTACTTTCGCCTACCGACGAATGCCATTTGGCCTGTATAATGCACCTGCTACCTTCCAGCAGTGCATGCTTAGTATATTTAGTCATATCGTCAAGCAGATACTGGAAGTGTTTATGGATAATTATTTTTTGTTCGGCCATAGTTTCAAAAATTACTTAGAAAATCTTGAACGTATACTAGCACGATGCGAGGATAAATACCTAGTGTTAAACTGGGAAAAGTGCCATTTCATGGTGACCAGTGGAATAGTCCTTAGCCACATCATTTTTGATGAAGGTATCCAGGTGGATAAGGCAAAAATAGATATAATCTCAAACCTCCCTGCTCCCTGCACAGTTAGAGATATTCACTCTTTCTTGGGACATGCGGGTGTTTATAAAAGGTTTATCCAAAAATTTAGTGCCATTTCCCGACCACTCTATCAATTGCTTGTCAAAGACGTGCCTTTCTAGTGGTCAGATGCCTGTTAAACATCTTTTGATACACTAAAACAACTCCTCACAATAACACCTATTATCCAAGCTCCCGATTAGAGTCTCCCATTCGAGCTAATGTGCGATGCTAGTGATTACGCCATCGGTGCAGTCCTAGGCTAGAGGAAAGATAACAAGCCTTATGTTATATATTACGCTAACAAAACTCTAAACAATGCACAAATGAACTACACTACAACTGCGAAAGAGTAAAAACCACTATGCCTTTAACTCCTATTATCATAATTGAAATATTCAATTGTTAGGCCAAAGATTTCATGGGCCCATTCCCAAAATCAAACAACTGCAAATACATACTCCTAGCTGTGAAATATGTATCAAAATGTGTAGAGGCGATACCGACGAGATGCAATGACCACAAAACAGTAATGTACTTTCTAAAAGAACATATTTTATCATATTTTGGAACCCCAAGGGCATCAATAAGTGACCAAGGCAAACATCTGCAATAGGCCCTTGGAGTCACTCCTCAAGAAGTACGGGGTCAATCACAAAATCGAGCTAGCCTACCACCCACAAACTAACGGGCAGGCAGAGTTGGCTAACCGAGAAATAAAATACATTCTCAAAAAAATGGTAAGCTCTAACAGGAAAAATTGGGCATATAAATTGACCGATGCTCTATGGGCATACTGTATCGCTTACAAAACAAACCTAGGAATGTCCCCGTATAGGCTAGTGTATAGAAAAGTATGCCACCTCCCTGTCAAGATCGAGCATAAAGCATATTGGGCGACATGCTCATTAAACTTCAATATTAAAGAGGGAGGTCAGCTAAGAAAACTCTAACTCGCAGAGCTAGAGGAAATCCGTAGAGATGCATATGACTCTGCGAAGTTGCATAAGGAAAGGTTAAAGGCTCGCCATGATCAGGTGATCTTTTGGAAAACATTCGAGCCGGGGCAGAAAGTCTTGTTGTATGACTCTCGCCTTTACCTTTTCCCAGGAAAGCTCTGATCCTGGTGGATAGGTCCGTTTATCGTTAAATCTGTCTTTCTATATGGGGCCGTTGAGCTAATAAATCCTAAGAATGATGAGAGTTTCAAGGTCACTGGCCAAAGGTTAAAGCCGTTCTTGGAAAAATTCCAAATAGAAGTTAAGCACATCCAACTGGATGAGCCCAACTACTCTTCTACCTAAACCACCAGACAGAGTCCCTAACCTGTTGTTGTAAACTTTTCATTTCTTACATTTTGTTTATTTTCTTCTATTTCTGCTCTATTTCTTCTTTCGGGTGTGACTTTGATTCTAATCAGCTATTCCATATTTTCTCTGCCCTATAAGCTATTAAATATGAGGAATGACGATGATACAGGGTCAGTGTATTCGATTGGGTCATGGGCAGTTTCTGAATATTAGAACCCCCCCTGGACTGTTGATGAGATTGTATTCTGCCTTTCGTCTTACCAAGGGCCAGGGGCAGATGATGTAATCGACTTGACCCAAGGGTACATTCCCTACCCACCTGCTCTTCTCGACATCAACCTTTCAAAAATATGGACTTCCCAGCTGACGTAGAAGGAGAGGAGGAAGGGTATTTCGTCAGTGAGGTAGATGATGAACTCCTGTAGTAGTGGGAGAATGACTCGATGTGGGAATCATGCGATGAAGACGATCTGCAAGACGTTGTCCCCGAATGCCATAAAGTCATCTTCACATTTGTGGACTATTTCATCCTTATTGAACCGGTTCCATACATTTATGTGCACATAAGCTATTTGATATTCAGGCTTCAATGCCCCCTACCTGCTAGTACACATGATTCCATCACACCAATAGTGAGGTTAATTCCTTGTCATAACTCATTTTATTTTCATTTTTCTTTGTTTGTTCCCTTTATTTTATTTCTTTCGTTTGTTTTATTGTAATTTAATTTCTATCCCTACTTTATTGTTGTTGTTTCCTTGTCTAGGCAAATCACTATGAACCATAATCTACCACCGATATTCCTTCCACACTTGCTATTTCATGGGCCTCCCGTGAGGTCCCTTAGCACTCCGCCACGAGAGGGAGAATAATTGTGGAGCTATACTCCATAACAACCTGTAAATAAACTATACAAGCTCCAAACAGCTAAGATCAATAGATATATCAATAGAAAATATGATCTATGTATAATAACATCACTAATCACTGGGAAGATAAAACAATAACAGTACAGAACAGTGAGCATAATATCCAAATATCCAAAAGAGTATTACGAGAGGGAAGAGAGAAGACAAATCAAAATAAATACAACAAATCTCTCACCCTCGCAACTATCATAATCCACTAGTCATCAGCAACATCAAACATAATCTCAATGGGTGCAGCAGGAGCATCGGCACCTTCACCCTCAGCAACAGCAAGAGCCGTCGCTGGGTCACTTGCGATCGGGGCAGCTGGTATAGATGATGAAGGGTCAGTTGCGACTAGAGGTGATGGAGGTGGTAGAGCAGATGTCAAAGGCTCTGAAGTGGGTGGTGCAGTCGAGGGATATGAAAGGGTATGAAAAGACTGGGCAACCCGCAACTGTACCAGAAGTGTATCAAGCTGCGCAACCATATGATCGATCTTGCCCTCGAGTAGCATTCGTGCCTCCCTCTCTCCCAAGAGCAATGTATGGAGTGTTTGGAGAGACATAGATGACAACCCTCCCTGGGCCAGAGCCTGAGATCTCTATCTCAGCTTAAACTGTTGCGTAGCAGCGATAGGGTCCTCCTCCTCATCATTATCCAACTCATCAGCCTCGGTAGGCATCCCAGAAGCAGCGCCCTTGGTGTCTATCCCTCCTCTCTTCTTCTTCTTTGTTCCAACTTTCTCTTTGTCTTCCCCTTTTCTTTTTCTCTTCTGGGCATTTGAGCAGCGGGCAGCCATCTCACCAAATCTGCTTGAAGAAGCTTGAAACGCATCGGTAGGGAGTGGGAGCAGACCAGACTGGGCAACGATGCTATGAATGGCCCACGCATCTTTCAGGTGTTTTTTTTTGCAGAAATGTAACGCGTGGGCTGCACTAAGAACTCAATGTAAAGGCGTGGGAGACAGACCCTCTTTCCCGTTCCTATAGCGTACATTGCCCGAACGTACCACAGTGCTAGTTTCTTGTGATAGGACGTCGAGAAGATATAGTTACACAACACTAGATGGAATATGTGGTAGTTGTCAGTTAAATAGCGATCCTCGATAAGTGACACGTTGTTCCAGAACTAGACTGCCCTGCCTGTAATCTCCCATACTATAGAAGTGTGTGGGGTCTCTGGAACTCCCAATCTCTACAGACAATCACACTCAGGCTCCTCTGTGACTCTTAGAGCTGCGCCCAAAGTAGCAGGACTGGAGATGATCTCTCGACTGCGGATAAAAGAGCAATATGTGAATGGGGCAATCAGATCCTTGATCATGGTAGCATAGGCCTCGTGCACGCATGAAATATTGACCCTTTTGGCATGGGTCAACATCTGAAACCACTGCGGCATGGCCTGAACACGAACTAGGAACCATAGAGCTGAAAGCCAAACCATCTCGAGGGGTCTCTCTAGCATAATCTTATGGTGGCTGAAGAACCGTGTATACCAGGATAGATCGAAAGGATTTTGGATCCCGTGTTCAAGTACCGAATCAGGAACGGTTAGATCAAATGGTTTCTCCCTGTGGTAGCGTTGTAGTAGTAGTTGCACTTGTTTTTATTATCGCTTTATCGCTAGGGACTAGCAATAAGCTAGTTGGGGGTTGTGACATACAGGGGTATTTGTAAAATACAACTGCGTTAAAATAAGGAAATACACTAATTTAGTTTACAACTCCCTGTTTTATCTACAATTTGTGTTACAATGCCAGTTTATATACAATGTGACGAATCTATGATAAGTTGTGTTGTTTTAGCTGTTATTTGTGCAAATTGATGTTTTGCTGTGTATAGGTATGAATAGCAGAGAAAGGGTAAAGCTTGATTACAAGCAAGGCAATTCAAAGTTGAAATGTGGATTTCGAGCGATCGAAGAAGGTTCAAGCGATCGAGTGTTCGATCGATCGAAGCTAGTTCAAGCGCTCGAGGATTCCAAGGTTCAAGCGATCGAATTCAGTTCGATCGGTCAAACATGCCTTTTATCAGAATTTACGCCCATGCAGCAGAGACGTGTTTTGTAACCCTAGCCTAGGTTTATCTATATATACAAGTTATAAACATGTCTATCAGGATGCCCACTTGGAGTTTTCACAGTTTACATAGAAGACAAAGAGTTGCTTGTTTTGTAGGGTTAATCTTTGATATTGCTTGGTTTGCTTGGCAATTCCAGTGTTTAATACAAGTGTTCCATTCATGTAGGTTTTGTATGATAGTTTTCTTACATTCTACTAGTAGTTTTTCATAGCACAAGTAGTGGTAAATGTAGTGTTGCTTGTTAGTTCTCCTTTAATCCATAGTTTTGATAATCTTTATGTTAAAAACACAACCAAATGAACCCTTAATGAATCTCTATGTTAAAAACAAATCTGTGACACTCCAGACCATGTCTGAGTAGTCCCAGAGTTGGAAGATCATGATGAAACAGTGATCTCCGGCCTCTGCCATGCACCAGAATAAAACCTGCGTTCGATCGATCGAAGTTAGTTCGATCCATCGAACCAGAGAGATAGTCAAGCGATCGAAGACATTTTGATCGATTGAGAGATGATGATGCTCAATCGATCGAAGGCCCATCGATCGATTGAACACTGAAAATCTTAAGATAGTCCTTTGTAGTATTCCTAGACTTTCTGTTGCTGAGATTTGTTATCAAACTGTCCCCATATGCTCAGTCTGTTAAAACAGTTTCTTAATTTTAAGCCTTAAGGCATTTTTCTTCAATAACTTTTGCAAACCACTTTGAATGCTAACACCATTCAGAGTGTGGGAGTCTTGACTATTGTTTTAAACCACCTTTGTGTATTTTTAAATCAGCTGTGATGATATAGTTCTGGTCATGAAAGGACTATTGAATCTTTATCTTTAGAAAATACAGAATACTGTAGATAGACGTACTCCATAGAGCTTTAATGTAACTGCATGGTAGATGGCATGGTGACTGTGGATTCGTGTGATCCCAATGTTCCCCTTATATAAAGTAAAAATCATTTTTCAATATTGCTCTAGTTAATTAGTTAATCACTAGTTTAATTTAGTTTCTTTCATTTAGTAGTTGTTAATTATGGAACTTCGTGCTCTACACCCTATTTAAACTTTGAATTTTTATTTTCTTTTTGAGTTTAATCTAAGTAACTAGTTTAAAACCTTCTCTGAGGGATCGACCTGGTCTTATCCAGTACTACTTGCACATCTACCTACACTTGGGTATTGCACACAAGAGCACACAAATAAATTTCATGTCACTTGGATTTAAGGGCTTAAGGTGGCCTTTTTGGATGAGTCGATCCAGTATGGTGGACAAGGGTTGGTTAAGGTTGGTGAAGGTTCTAGAGCAGTTGTTATTTCGCGGGTTCGGGTTAGAATTTTGGCCAGGGTTTTGGTGAAGGACATTGATATCAAGTTCGGCATCATAGTTTCCTCTTGTAGGTTTCCTCCTTGAATTGTTTTCTTTCTTTTTGATTTTCCCATCTCTCAAGGCATCTTCTATCTTGGTCCCTACATTAAACAACTGCTCAAAGGTGGTAATTGGCATGAAACACATATGCTCATTGTAGGTGTGTTGCAGATTCTTGATGATCATATGGACTTGCTCCTTCTTAGTTGGCCTATTTGCCATTTCAACAGCCTTCTTCCTCCAACGGGTCAAGAATGTGGCAAAAGACTCTCGATTGTCTTGCCTAGTGGTCTCAAGATCCCTAATAGTAACATCAAGCTCGATGTTTTAGGCATATTGCTTTACAAATTCAGTCACAATATCTTCCCACAGACGGGTCTTAGAGGATTCAAGGGCTAGAAACCATTACAAGGTGCATCCAGATAGATAGTAGGAGAATAATTGGGCCAAGTACTCATTACCTAACCCCATAGGTCTCAAGGCAGTGGCATACATCTTTAGATGGCTCTTAGGATTCCCGGTCCCGTCAAACTTCTCTAGGTCAGGTATTTTGAACTTCTCAAGGTATTTGATCTTTGAGGGCTAGAAACCCCTCAAGGTCTAGAAGATAGTCATTAACTCTATGGGATTTTCTTACTACTCTCTCTAGGAGATCCAATTTATCCTTCATCTTCTTCTAAAAATCCCCCCGCATACCATCATTGAACCAATCCGCCTCCATGAGAGGATTCAGATCAACAGGGTTCTTAAGTGCAATAGGCAGAGAGGTGGTATGGGTGGATCAATAGCAGGCAGGCCCTGCAGTTTAACACTAGCTTGTCCCAAATGGTCTATGAAAAGTTGTAACTGTTGCACCTGATGGGCTAAAGCATCCTCTAACTATTCCATTTTCTCATGTCCCTCGGCCATTGGTATCCCAGTACTTGTAGCTCGAACTAATCTTCCTAAACCAGGGGGACAGACCTAAGGAGGTGTGCTTGTGATCTTCTTCGGAGCTATGTTCACTTGTCTCTCTACAATTTCAATATAGAAATATCTTTTAAGCCCAGAATGATTGTGCCCCCTTTTTTATTTTGAAAATATTTTTTCATTTTTTTTTAAAAATTTTCTTAAGATATGCATGATATGCAGAATAACGACCTTAATCCAAATCATCAAATAGCCAATTAAGTTATAATCGCATCATGAAGAATCTTTTTTCATCCCATAGCCACCATAATCAATGCCACGCTAGTTATCTTATGCTTGGAACTTCACGTGTGACAAGGTTTATAATAGCCTAGGTCTAATTAGGGCTTACTCTAGTGAATAGGACATAGACAAGGTTATGAATCGTTGACCTACGGACTCGTGATACATATTCCCAGTATACCCATAAGTAAACCATCCTCATGTCATGTGGCGAGCATTTTATATATATAGAATGCCTTGGGCATTAGGCAGGGCTATGTGTCACATGTCGTATAGGCCTCTTCATCATTTCAAGTAATCCTGAAGGGCAAATAAATTGTGAGTACACACATTGTCTTAATAGGTCAAGCCCTAAAGGATTGGATCTATGGCTACTATATGCATCAACTTGGATAAAGCCAACAAGGGTCCCCTAGTGAGTATCCTATATACCCCCTATTATAGGGTTTGGTGTGGTACGCGGACAACTTTTTATACCATTAGATACGTGCTAGGGCAGGGAAGTCCTCTGCGAGGGGATCTAACAAGCTATAGGCCCCAACTTTGGTCCTCCTAAGCTTCCTAATACTAATGCATGTGCGATCCTCTAATATAAAGTCAAAGAACCTTGAAAGTTTTGGAGTCTAACCCTCTTAGTTCAGTCCCCAGCAGAGTCACCAATTGTGGGTACCCAAACTAAGTTTGGGGCCTAGAAAGATTAAGCCTTCTTGATTGATCACATTACAAATCTCATGCCAACAATCACGAGTGAGGTTTACCATCCTTCATTAGCCTTTATCCAATCTGACCGATTTGGATTACTCGTATTTTGGATTCTATAGGACTTTTTATCCCACCCGAGGCAACAATCGATGCCCATGATCCATTTCCAAGGCTACACGAGTGAGTAATCTAATTACATCCCACAAGGCTAAATTCGGAGAGATCCTCACTGAAAGAGTTACCACTTGGTTTGATAAAGGAAACCAAAAAAACTAAATCTATCAAGTCCAATGGATAGAGAGCACTGCCCCGTTGTCACCAAAGAACTCGGTTCAGGAGTTAAGGTACGAGAGAGGAAGGAGTAAGTTCGTGCTAAAACACTCCCTCTCGCCCCATCGTAAGATGTGCCTCTACTCAGCTTTCAAGGTGTTTGACTAGACATTATGAAGACTGTTTCATTTATACTAATGCAATCCTAATTCAAGCAATAAATAACTAACAAAATAAAATAATGCAAGACACTAAGCAATTATATGCAATGCATATGATAAAATAGTAATTCGGGGACAAAACATATTACTACGCTCCCCTATGCAAGCGAAAGAAAATAAAATCAATTAAATGTGTAAACCACACTCAAAAACCCTAGAAAAACATAATATCTAAACACATGTAATCATGTAGGGAATTTAAATATGTGTTCTATCCACCTAAGCATGCTCCTATGTGATCCTAGGAAAACAGTAAATAAGAGGGAATATAAGAACATACCTGCGATAGCATAGCACTCCCAATTATCCTAATTAACCATGGTTAGGATAATAAAGCACAATGTATAGGATGATCTAAGTGAATACCCTACTTATCTAGACATAGATAGCATGTATGTATGTCTAAACATGACTACTATATGTAGTAGTGCGCATGTGTAATCCTAATTAAGTTTTATCCCTAGTATGGATAACCAACTATTCTTCATGAGGAGTGTGCATGTGTATGCATGTGCATGGATATGAATTAATTCATTAATGAATTACTATGAATAACCTAATTCATGGATTTAACTAGGTGAATTAAACTAATTATGCATGAATTACATGGATTAACTAATTCATGGATATCAATTAATTAAATTGCTACTATGCATGGATATAAATAAACATAAACAACCTATTATCCTAATTAATATGAATTACAATATTATTTCTACGTGAATGCCCTAAATCTAGACCCGAGGATCGGATATACATGGAATGGATACCAAACCCTCAGGCTCTAGCTACCACAACATTTGGGGGTAGCTTCGCCTAGGATAACTCTACTGTAATAGAGATACTACAAACAAGGAATTAAAACTATCCTAGAAATTTAAAGACCTAAACTAATAAATAATTAGGAACGTGAAGAACAAACAAGAAATTAAACCTAGTACTAGGAATATAAAGATTATACAGAAAATAAAGGCAGAAATAAAAAATAACGAAGAAGAACTTACCCCAAGAACTCCCCTCAAAGTACTCCTCTAGAGCTTCGCTAGTACCGTGGACTCCATGTTGGAAAGACCGGTTTAAGTTCTAAGTTTAAAGGCGCAGCGGAAAAATCAAGTTATAAAATTTAATTGGCATGCCCAGGATCTACTACCATCAACTCTATAGATGCGCACAAGAGGGTATAAGTATTATACCTTAGTGTCTTGAACCCAATTCTGAACTTCAACTTTCAACAGCCTCCACAAGATGATCTTCACCCTTATGACTCCTGCGGATGCCTGCTGGAAAGACTAGGGTTGGTGGGAACCCTAATAGAGAGGATAGAAAGGTTTTGGGAAGACTATGATAGTTTCTGCAGCTTCTGCGTATAAAACGACGATCAACTTTTTCCAGAACGTAGCTGCCCTATTTATAGATTTCCAGAACCGACCTAAGCTTCGACCGATCGAAGTGACTTCGATCGATCGAACCGTCGATCGATCGAACCATTCTCGATCGATCGAACCTGCCATGACTTCAATCGATCGAACATACTTCAATCGATCGAACTTGTCTTGACAGCTTCCTCAAGTGTCTTTCCAAGCATCCTGGCGGAGCTAAGAGTGGGACCTCCTAGGCTCTTTATTGTTGGCTCAGACCAGTTTGTTAATTACCATGACCAAACTCTTTGATCAGCAAACTAACTAACTGGTCAGTTAACGTTTACTCCATTATAAAACGATAACTGAACTCCAACGCAAAAGAACATATCCGATGCGATGACTAGACTTGTATGGTGTACTAATGTCCCTCTACCGTTAGCATTCGTAATCATATTCAGGTAGTCGGATAACTGTTACTGTCAACCTGAATCATGATTACTTCTTGTATTCCTTGAGTCCCATTCACCTATCATGATTACCAAACATGTTGATAACTCTTATCAACAAGACTGCAGTACTCAGTAATCAACTTGGTGACATTCTCACGGGAATGCTTACTCTGAATCAGAGGGTAGATTATATCTTGACAATATATGTTCACAACCCTATGAACATGACATACCCAAGATACCCAGGTGTTGATCTTTTAAAGACCTCACTGATTGGTAAGTTAAAGCAGTCATATCCACAGTCTGTGTTCATAATTGTCTCAAGATTAAGAACACGTACCTTATACAAGTTATGAGTTCCTATTGACTGTTTGACAGTCTTGAGTGTCAACAGGAAAGCTCAGGTCCGTCAATGCACTATAAGCACTAGCATATCAACTAAGAGTAATACTCTAGTGATTGAGATTAATCACTCCATCCAATGGTAGTCAATCATGCTATAGTGTAGACCTGATGAGATATCCAGTCTCATCATCCACTGTGACAAGCTTTAAGTATCAAAGAATAGTAATTCGTATCTCACTTGTATATATCTCATACATACACGAATTACTTACTATGATACTTATGGATTAAACAATCATCTCATGAAAGGAACATTACATAATGTAAAACTGATATCCATATATTAAAATGCTAATGTCTCATACATAAAGTAATGGTTTGAGAGCACAAACCCAACAAACTCCCACTTGCACTCATAACCATTCAGAACTACATCTATGACCTAGACTATCTAGTTGACGATCAAAGACCTTCTGTGGCAAGGCCTTTGTAAATGGATCAGCAAGATTGTCAACTGTGGCAATCTTGGTGACAGTCACATCTCCACGTTGAACAATATCTCGGATAAGATGATATTTCCGCTCTACGTGCTTTCCCTTCCCGTGGTTCCTTGGCTCCTTGGACTGAGCCACTGCCCCACTATTATCACAATAAAGCGTAATAGGTGACAGCGACGCTGGTACCACCTCGAGTTCCATAAGGAACTTCTTGAGCCAAACAGCTTCCTTTGCGGCTTCACAAGCAGCCACATACTCAGCTTCTGTAGTTGAGTCTGCAATGCATTTCTGCTTAATGCTCCTCCAACTAACAGCACCACCTCCTAAGGTAAAGAGATGACCGGATGTCGACTTCCTCGAATCTTTATCTGACATAAAATCCGAGTCAGTGTATCCCACTGGAATTAACTCACTACCACCGTATATAAGCATGAAATCTTTAGTTCTTCTCAAGTACTTAAGAATGTGCTTAACGGCTGTGCTTAACGGCTGTCCAGTGTTCTGGACCTGGATTCGACTGATATCTACTAACCATGCCTACGGCAAAGCAGATATCTGGTCTAGTGCATAACATCGCATACATGAGACTTCCCACTGCCGAGGCATAGGGAACTCCTGTCATGCGATTCCTCTCCTCATGTGTCTTTGGACACTGGTCCTTGGAGAACGCTAAACCATGCCTGAAAGGTAACAAACCTTTCTTCGAATTATCCATTGAAAACCTAGTTAGCACCTTATCGATATAACCAGCTTGAGATAATTCCATTATTTTTTGCTTGCGATCCCGAAAGAGCTTTATCCCTAGAATATAGCTCGCCTCTCCTAGATCCTTCATATCGAAAGTACTAGCTAGCCAAACCTTGACTGTTGACAGCGCCTCTACATCATTTCCAATGAGTAGAATGTCGTCAACGTAAAGCACAAGAAAGGCCACCACTTTCCCTTCACTCTTCTTGTATACACAAGGTTCATCCAGATTCTGTATGAAACCAAACGACTTGACTGCTTGGTCAAATTGGATGTTCCAACTTCTGGATGCTTGCTTAAGCCCATAAATGGACTTTTGCAACTTGCATACCAAGTTATCTTTCCGACCAGCTATGAACCCTTCTGGTTGTTGCATATAGATGTCCTCCTCAAGATTGCCATTCAAGAATGCAGTCTTGACGTCCATCTGCCAGATCTCATAATCTAGGCATGCAGCAATGGATAAGAGTATTCTGATGGACTTCAGCATGGCTACCGGCGAGAAGGTTTCCTCATAGTCAATGCCCTCCCTTTGAGTATAACCTTTCGCTACAAGCCTAGCCTTAAAGGTTTCAACCTTTCCATCAGATCCTCTTTTTCTCTTGTAGACCCACTTACAGCCAATGGGTTTAATATTGGCTGAAAGCTCTACAAGATCCCAGACCTGATTAGAATCCATAGATTCCAATTCAGCCTTCATAGCTTTAATCCAATGAGCCGAGTCTACATCAGCCATTGCCTCTTCGTATGTGGCAGGATTAGATTCAGATTCTATGGAGACAGCTTCAAAAACTTCTCCTAAGAACATGTATCTATCAGGCTGGATGATAATCCTCCCACTACGACGAGGTACCGGTGCGGAAATGGGTGAAGAAGTGGTATTTTCTTGATTTATATCGTTATCAACTACGGGTTGGACTGAGGGCTCTCCTTCTATCTCTCTAAGATCTATCCTTCCCTTAGGCTTATGGTTCATGATATAGTCATCCTCCAAAAAAATAGCATTCGTACTAACAAACACTTTCTGCTCTCTTGGATCATAAAAATACCATCCATAAGTACCCTTTGGATACCCTACGAAGTAACATACTTCTGATCTAGAATCCAACTTGCTCATCTTTCCTTTCAGCACATGTGCCGGACACCCCCATATCCGGAGATGTTGCAAAGAAGGCTTGCGCCCAATCCATATCTCTCGTGGTGTCCTGGGAACAGATTTGCTTGGTACTAGATTTAGTATGTACGCAGCGGTTTCCAAAGCATAACCCCAAAGGAATAATGGCAACTCCGAGTAACTCATCATCGACCTAGTCATGTCTAAAAGAGTCCGATTCCTTCTCTCCGCTACACCGTTCTGCTGAGGCGTACCAAGTGCAGTCAACTGTGACAGAATCCCATTCTGTACGAGGTGATCAATAAACTCATTAGAGAGGTACTCTCCACCTCGATCAGATCGAATGGCCTTGATATGTGTGCCCAATTGCTTCTCCACTTCAGTCCTAAACTCTTTGAACTTTTCAAAGGCTTCAGACTTGTGCTGCATTAGGTACACATATCCATACCTGGAGTGGTCATCAGTAAATGTTATGAAATACTCATAACCACCCCTTGCTCTAATATTTATTGGTCCACACACATCAGTATGAACTAATTCCAACAATGCATCGGTTCTATTTCCCTTTATAGGAAAGGGCCTTTTGGTCATCTTACCCTCTAAACAAGACTCGCAGACTTCCATTGGTTCTAGAACCAAATCGCCTAAGATCCCTTCTTTGACTAGTCTGCCAATCCTATTTAGATTGATATGGCCAAGCCTCATATGCCAAAGCCTTGTTGGATTAGTGGAAGGTCTCTTTCTTTTAGATGGTACAGTAACCACTGAGTTATTAAGTTCCATGCAATAGTCTTTAGAAATATTGGGAGTAATCACATACAAACCATTTGATTTAACACCAGAACATATAAAAGAACTATTTCTTTTAATCACAACTTCAGTTCCAAAATGAAAAGAATAACCATTATTCGATAAATTAGAAACTGAAATTAAATTACGTCTCATTGAAGGGACGTAAAGTACATCTGATAAAATCAAAATTTTATTGTCTAGAAATTCTAAAACTACGACTCCTATAGCATCCACAGAAACGGTTGCGCTAGAACCTAGAGTAAGTACGATTTCCCCATCACTGCACCTCTTGGTTGATCTGAACCCCTGCAATGAATTACAGATATGGTTAGTCGCACCAGAATCAATGCACCAAGTGTTTGAAGTATCCGTTATAAAACTTACTTCAATCACATGTGATTCAATCATACCTTGAACTCTTGTAGATAAGAATTCTGGATAGTTCCTCTTCCAGTGGCCCTTCTCACCGCATTGGAAACACTTTCCTTTGCCTTGGCCACCCACCTTCCCTTTGCCCTTACCTTTTCCCTTAGGTTTTGCAATCTTAGGGACTGGTCCAACACTTGAACCACCAGTGCTAGCTTTCTTCTTCCCTTTCTTTCCTTTCGGCATAGATCGGGAAGAGGAAGCGCTTTTCTCAACGTTCAAAACGTTGACCCCAGGTTTGATCACCCCTTCCGCTGCCAAAAGAGAACTCATCAATTCGCTCATCAAAAAATTCATTTGATTCATATTATAGTTAAGTTTAAATTGAGCGAATGAAGGCGACAGCGAATTAAGGATCATATCAACTTGGGTCTGTGCATCGATGTTGGCACCTAGGGTCTGCAGCTCGTTTAAATAACCAATCATTTTTAAAACATGTTCCTTGACTGGAGTCCCTTCCGACATCTTTGCACTCATTATCTTTTGCATGGCTACCTGCCTGGCAGGCCTGCCATGCTCCCCAAACATCTTTTTCAGGGACGTGATAATGTCACTGGCAGAATTGTTCGATTGGAATTGGTGTTGCAACACACCAGCCATTGAAGCCAGAATATAGCAACGAGCCATTCCATTCGACTTCTTCCATTTGTCGAACTCGCGTCTGGCAACTGCCGAAACATTTGCCGCGGGTTCTTCAGGGCTTGGGGTGGTGAGGACATATATGTGATCCTCCGCAGTTAACACAATGTCAAGGTTACGTTTCCATTCAGTGTAGTTGTTTTCAGTTAACTTGTTTTGAGTGAGTATGGTGGCAAGTGGACTAAATGCAAATCCAGACATTATGATTTACTGTAAAAATCAAAATAAAATAAATATGGATATCAGAATTTGACAGTTTGAAATAAAAGAATCCTTTTAAAACTCTTATTTTAAAACAAAGTCGCCGGGATATCGGAACGAAAGAATAAAGCCTCCGTGTGGTGGTCAATGTTCGATCTTTCGATTAATCATGACTTGTCCGCTATGCAACTCTTACAAAACAAGTTATGACTCCCGAACCCTTTTGATCTCTAAATTTCTGAATAATGCCGCGTGTGGGATCCCTTATCCATAGTTTAGCTAGTGTATACCATTAACTAAGATCCAATCACAACCGTCTCAAGTAGTGCCTCCGTATGGTGGTCACCCTCTAACACGTCTGATTGATCCTATCAAAGGAAGTTCACATCTAGTAACCAATGAGTAATGCACCCTCCGTGTGGAATGATCACCCCTGGCGAGGTGACACAGAATGCACTACTCATCTTACAGTGAACCGTTAATGGAAGATCGTGGGTGTTTATTAATAAGACCCTCTCCCACTAGATTTAGTAAAAAGGATTTTGCTTTTTGAGAAAATTTGTTTCTACACACTTCCCATAAACATCTAATGTTTACTAATGTGTTGAAAACGGCTTTTTGAATTTTATTTTAGAAAACTTGTTTTGCGTGCATGCAACAATGTATTATACGCCAATCACAAACCAAGCACATAAAACAAAAAACTAAAATGAAATATAGGCATTCAAACAATGCCTCTATCTCCCATGGCTCTATCTCTATAGAACCTCCTTTTGGTTTGATCGCCTCTAGCTCCATCTTCATGGATAACGGCTCCTTGCTCCATCTTCATGGATTTTCTAATTCTATTACATTTGTCCTATGCTTCTTTCGAAGTTTACAATTTATCTAGAAATAGAAATAACAACAAAATAAAAGGCTAGGGAAACCGGTGCGACTTTCCTTTTCGTAGGATTGAAGTCGCAGTGCCCTTTACATATGCCTTAAAACCAAACCAAACTTAAATTACAACATGCACCAATCTCAAACAATTTAATTACAAATATTCAAATGATTTGGTGCCATGGGAGATAGCGACTAATCTAGCTGCAAAAGGGTTAGTCGTACACGCATCCATACATACATAATAAATATATGTAACTGTTGAAACACTTAATTGATTCACACAGTATATAAACTCTTTACATACTGAATTAGAACTTAAAACAGCATCTTACTTCTCTGTCACAGTTCGATCGATCGAAGACCGTTCGATCGCTCGAACCTTCGATCGATTGAACACTGTTCAATCGCTTGAACATTCTGTTTCACATAATGATTTTAAAAAAAATTTCAGAATATTTTAAAATTAAAGTTTTTAATTTCAAAACTCTTTAAGACTGTGAAACAATGATCCTGACAAAGAGTCTGTCTCGATCGATCGAACTCTATTCGATCGATCGAACACCAGAAGGTTTCGATCGATCGAAAACTGTTCGATCGCTTGAGTACAGAGAATGTTCGATCGATCGAACCATGTTCGATCGATCGAATCTGCCTTGCATCCCATGCAATCACAGATTTGTACTCTGCTACGATAACACTGCAGAAACAGATCTGTGACGATGCAGTTTCGAAAACAGTTCTAAAATCAACATGCAAATCAAATTAGTGTTCCAAAAACGCATCTATAGAACCAAACAAGCGTGGCTCTGATACCAATTGTTGGAAAGACCGGTTTAAGTTCTAAGTTTAAACGCGCAGCGGAAAAATCAAGTTATAAAATTTAATTGGCATGCCCAGGATCTACTACCCATCAACTCTATAGATGCGCACAAGAGGGTATAAGTATTATACCTTAGTGTCTTGAACCCAATTCTGAACTTCAACTTTCAGCAGCCTCCACTAGATGATCTTCACCCTTATGACTCCTGCGGATGCCTGCTGGAAAGACTAGGGTTGGTGGGAACCCTAATAGAGAGGATAGAAAGGTTTTGGGAAGACTATGATAGTTTCTGCAGCTTCTGCGTATAAAACGACGATCAACTTTTTCCAGAACGTAGCTGCCCTATTTATAGATTTCCAGAACCGACCTAAGCTTCGACCGATCGAAGTGACTTCGATCGATCGAACCGTCGATCGATCGAACCATTCTCGATCAATTGAACCTGCCATGACTTCAATCGATCGAACATACTTCAATCGATCGAACTTGTCTTGACAGCTTCCTCAAGTGTCTTTCCAAGCATCCTGGCGGAGCTAAGAGTGGGACCTCCTAGGCTCTTTATTGTTGGCTCAGACCAATTTGTTAATTACCATGACCAAACTCTTTGATCAGCAAACTAACTAACTGGTCAGTTAACGTTTACTCCACTATAAAACGATAACTGAACTCCAACGCACAAGAACATATCCGATGCGATGACTAGACTTGTATGGTGTACTAATGTCCCTCTACCGTCAGCATTCGTAATCATATTAGGTAGTCGGATAACTGTTACTGTCAACCTGAATCATGATTACTTCTTGTATTCCTTGAGTCCCATTCACCTATCATGATTACCAAACATGTTGATAACTCTTATCAACAAGACTGTAGTACTCAGTAATCAACTTGGTGACATTCTCACGGGAATGCTTACTCTGAATCAGAGGGTAGATTCTATCTTGACAATATATGTTCACAACCCTATGAACATGACATACCCAAGATACCCAGGTGTTGATCTTTTATAGACCTCACTGATTGGTAAGTTAAAGCAGTCATATCCATAGTCTGTGTTCATAATTGTCTCAAGATTAAGAACACGTACCTTATACAAGTTATGAGTTCCTATTGACTGTTTGACAGTCTTGAGTGTCAACAGGAAAGCTCAGGTCCGTCAATGCACTATAAGCACTAGCATATCAACTAAGAGTAATACTCTAGTGATTGAGATTAATCACTCCATCCAATGGTAGTCAATCATGCTACAGTGTAGACCTGATGAGATATCCAGTCTCATCATCCACTGTGACAAGCTTTAAGTATCAAAGAATAGTAATTCGTATCTCACTTGTATATATCTCATACATACACGAATTACTTACTATGATACTTATGGATTAAACAATCATCTCATGAAAGGAACATTACATAATGTAAAACTGATATCCATATATTAAAATGTTAATGTCTCATACATAAAGTAATGGTTTGAGAGCACAAACCCAACAAACTCCCACTTGCACTCATAACCATTCAGAACTACATCTATGACCTAGACTATCTAGTTGACGATCAAAGACCTTCTGTGGCAAGGCCTTTGTAAATGGATCAGCAAGATTGTCAGCTGTGGCAATCTTGGTGACAGTCACATCTCCACGTTGAACAATATCTCGGATATCAGCTTTATGTATGAGACATTGACATTTTAATATATGGATATCAGCTTTACATTTCATTATGTATGTTTCTTTCATGAGATGATTGTTAATCCTTAAGTATCATAGTATGTAATTGGTGTGTGTATGAGATACATACAAGTGAGATACGAATTACTATTCTTTGATACTTAGAACTTATCACAGTGAATGATGAGACTGGATATCTCATCAGGTATACACTGTAGCATGATTAACTACCATTGGATAGAGTGATGAATCTCAATTATTAGAGTGTGACTCTTAGTTAATATGCTAGTGCTTATAGTGCATTGACGTACCTGAGCTTTCCTATTGACACTCAAGACTGTTAAACAGTCGATAGGAACTCATAACTTGTATAAGGTACGTGTTCTCAATCTTGAGACGATTATGAACACAGACTGTGGATATGGCTGTTTTGACTTACCAATTAGTGAGGTCTATAGAAGATCAACACCTTGGTATCTTGGGTATGTCATGTTCACAGGGTTGTGAACATATGTTGTTAAGATAGAATCTACCCTCTAATTCAGAGTAAGCATTCCCTTGAGAATGTCACCAAGTTAATTACTGAGAACTGCAGTCTTGTTGATAAGTAGTTATCAACATGTTTGGTAATCATGATAGGTGAATGGGACTCAAGGAATACAAGAAGTATTCATGATTCAGGTTGACTGTAACAGTTATCCGACTACCTGAATATGATTAGGAATGCTGAAGGTAGAGGTACAATAGTACAATATACAAGTTTAGTTATCGCTTCGGATATGTTCTTTTACGTTGGAGTTCAATTATGATTTTATAGTGGAGTAAATGTTAACTGACCAGTTAGTTAGTTTACTGATCAAAGAGTTTGGTCATGGTAATTAACAAACTGGTCTAAGCCAACAATAAAGATCCTAGGAGGTCTCACTCTTAGCTCTGCTAGGATTGTTGGAAAGGCACAAGAGGATCTTGTCCTGACAGGTTCAATCGATCGAATAGTGTTTGATCGATTGAAGTCTAGGCAGGTTCAAGCGATCAAAAGTAGTTCGATCGATCGAAAGTTTGATCGATCAAAGACACTTCGATCAGTCGAAGGTCAAAGTCAGTTTTGGAAATCTATAAATAGGGCAGCTGCGTACAGGGTTTAATAATCATCATTTTTCCTATACGAAAGCTACAAAACCTATTTAGGGCTTCCCAAATCCTCATATCCTCCTTGTTAGAGATCCCACCATCTCTAGTCTCTCCAGGAAGCATCCTCAGGAGTCATAAGTGTGAAGGCAACCTAGTGGAGGCTGCTGCATCATCAAGGTTAAAGATTTCAGAATTGGGTTCGAGACCTGAGGTATATTTCTTCTCCCTCTTGTTAGTACACAGCTATAGAATTGACGAATAGTAGATCCGGGCACACCAAGAAGTTTTTATAACTCAATATTTTTGCTGCGCGTTAAAATAATTTTAAACCTATTTTGTCCTTCAATTGGTATCAGAGCCAGGCTTGTTTGGATCTACAGATGCATTTTGGAACACTAGTTTGATTTGCATGTTGATTTTAGGACTGTTTTCGAAACTGCATCGTCACATATCTATTTCTGCAGTATTATTGCAGCAGAATACAAATCTGTGATTGCATTGGATGCATGATGAATTTGATCAATCGAAGTAGTCTTGATCGATCAAACTTTGTCTGTTCTCAAGTAATTGAAACATTTTCGATCGATCAAACTTTGTTTTATACGATCGATTGAATGGAGTTCGATCAATCGAGAATGATTTTCTATCCAGATGTATTTTTCATAGATTCAAAAAATTTTAAAATTATACGTTTTAAAGTTTAAATTATTCTAGAATATTCTCAAATTATTCTGTGAAATTGAAAGTTCAATCGATTAAACTATGTTTAATCGATCGAAGTTCGATCGGTAGAACCTTTGTTGATCGATCGAAGTGTGACAGAGGAGTGAGATGTTGTTTTGAGTTCTAATTCAGTGCATAAAGAGTTTATGCACTATGTGAATCAATTAGGGGTTCCAATCGTTACACATATTTGTTATATATGCGTGGATGTGCGTAACCCTTTTACAGCAAGATTAATCTTCTATCTCCTATGGCACAAAGATCAAAGTTTTAATTTTGTATTAAGATGTTTGTGATTAGTGGATGATTGTAAATTGTATTTAATATTGGTTTGATTTTAAGGCATGTGTAAAGAGCGCTGTGACTTCAATCCTACAAAAAGGAAAGTCGCACCAGTTTCCCTAGCCTTCTTTATTTTCTTGTTGTTGTTTTCTATTTCTAGATAAATTGTAAGCTTTGAAAGAGGGATAGGACCAATGTAATAGAATTAGAAAATCCATGAAAATGGAGGAGCAAACCATTGTCCATGAAGATGGAACTAGAGGCGATCAAACCAAGAAGGAGGTTCTATGGAGATAGAGGCATCGTTGAATGCTTTGGTTTCAATTTTAGTTTTTTGTTGTATGTGCTTGGTTGTGATTGGCATTTAATTATATTGTTACTACTTACATGCATGTGAAACAAGTTTTCTAAAATAAAATTCAAAAACTGTTTCAACACATTAGTAAACATTAGATGTTTGTGGGTAATGTGTTCAAAAGCAAAATCCTTTACTAAATCTAGTGGGAGAGGGTCTTATTTAAAACACCAACCATCTTCCATTAACGGTTTACTGTAAGATGAGTAGTGCATTCTGTGTCACCTCGCCAGGGGTGATCATTCCATACGGAGGGTACACTACTCATTGGTTACTAGATGTGAACTTCCTATGGATAGGATCAATCAGACGTGTTAGAGGGTGACCACCATTCGGAGGCGCTACTTGAGGCAGTTGTGATTGGATCCTAGATAATGGTACACACTAGCTAAGCTATGGATAAGGGATCCCACATGGGGCATTATTCAGAAACATAGAGATCAAATAGGTTCAGGAGTCATAACTTGTTTTGCAAGAGTTGCATAGCGTACAAGTCATGATTAATCAAAAGATCGAGTATTGACCACCACACGGAGGCTTTACTCTTTCGTTTTGATATTCCGGTGACTTTGTTTTAAAATAAGAGTTTTGAGGATTCTTTAATTTCAAATTGTCAAAATTCTTATGTCCATATTTATTTTGTCTTTTGATTTTTTCAGTAAATCATAATGTCTGGATCTACTTTTAGTCCACTTGCCACCATACTCACTCAAAACAAGTTAACTGGAAATAACTACACTGAATGGAAACGAAACATTGACATCGTTTTAACTGCGAAGAATCACATATATGTCCTCACCACCTCATGCCCCGAAGAACCCGCGGCAAATGCTTCGGCAGCTGCCATGTCACACCCCGATTTTTGGACAACCAAATATTTAATCCAGAGCATGTATCCAGACTAATATTTAATTTCCAAAACACCGAGAGTGACACCCTCACACAAGCTAATAAATAATTTATTTGAAAATAGAATTTAATACTCATTAAATAAGGACACGTGATCCTGTGTTTAAAGAAAAAAAAAACTCTTTATTATTAAACTTGAATTCCCAAACATTCATTTTCATTATAAAAGAAAATTAAACTCCATTCCACATATTATATTCTTTCGATTTGAAAATGAATGTTTGGGAATTCAAGTTTAATAATAAAGAGTTTTTTTTTCTTTAAACACAGGATCACGTGTCCTTATTTAATGAGTATAAAATTCTATTTTCAAATAAATTATTTATTAGATTGTGTGAGGGTGTCACTCTCGGTGTTTTGGAAATTGAATATTAGTCTGGATACATGCTCTAGATTAAATATTTGGTTGTCCAAAAATCGGGGTGTGACAGTTTGGTATCAGAGCTTATGGTTAGCTTAGCGAGTCTAGGTGATCCTCGGATTGTGGACAAGAGGTTGGTCAGAGCTATAGGTCGCAGATTTATTTGGGTTTCGGGTTATGTGTACTTATGTATTATCCGTGTGTTGCCTACATGTTATTTAATTATTTTCAATCGATTAATTGCATAATTTTCCGAGTTTATCATTACATTTTAATTTGTTGAAATCATTTACTATATTATGAGTCGCATAGTAGTGCATGCATATTTTGTGACATGTTGGAGAGTAGCGGGGAGTTGGAGTTTTGAACAAGCAGTGGAATTCTGGCATGATATCGAATTATCTTCTTCAAGCTATTATTGTCGGACACTTATTTAATTATCATCCAGCTGAATTATTATTCTATCGAACGATCGGGATTTCTATTATTATTTGCAAGACTTCTATTCTTTATATTATTCTTAGCTGGCCATTTTTGGTGGACATTATTATTATTGGCACACTGGATTTCTTATTATGAAGTTGTTATTATCGATTGGTATTCTACTACTGCATCTCTCTCGTATATCTCCGTGTGGAAATTCTATACTTTTTCGAGAGCATATATTGAGCCAACAGTATTCTTATGTCTACAACATCTTCTGGATCTAGACGGGTATTCTTATTCTTAGTGGAAGCTTATGGAAGATTTGAAGCTATCGGTTTGAGTGGTAAGTATTGGGTATCCCGATGAGAAGTGGTACGGGACAAGGTAAGAGGTCAACATGGGTATATAGTTAAATCTTTGATTAACTGTGAGCATGTTGCATGCACAGTTTGTATTCACATGTTTTGCATCAATAACTATGTTTTGGATTATCTGTTAACGTTTGAGGATTAACTATACAAGAATAAGGTATATAGATGAGGGTTTCCTTGTTTGGATTAGTCGCTCAACGTACTTGGTCTCGTATAGTTGAGAGTTAAACTTAATCAATGCTTTGTTTAAAATTACGTGTTTAACTTTATTGATGACTACCATGTGTATTTATCATTGCTTCAAATTTCGGGACGAAATTTCTTTAAGGAGGGTAGAATGTAACAACCCTAAAATTTCTAAGTGTATAAATAATTATTTTAATTATTATTTTTTAGTTAGCAATATTATATGAGTGTGTCTATGTAAGAAACGTGTTTGAAAATTTTAAGTGTTTGGTGGACATATAAATTAAATCATTAGTGAGCCCTTTAGTTTGAATGCTACATTTTATTAATTTAAATTTATAAAAAAAAAATGAAGGGTTGATATGTATTTTTTTATATAGTATTTACAGGCCCGTGAATGTGTCAAATAATGTATCTGGTATTGAAATTAAGTACCCAGGGTATAAGTACCCATTGGGCTAGCCATTTTAGTGGTTTGTGTTACATTCTGGGCTCATATGGGTCTCTTTTGTTAGCCCATAAAAAGAAAAACGGGATTTATATATTTGTGTGTGTTTTATTGACATGTGTTGTGTGTGTAGTGTACATATATACTTTTTTTAAAAACCCTAGCCCCCATATTAAAACAAAAAGGGAATAGAAGAAAAGAGAGAAGAAGAGAGAACAGACGTTGTGTGTGTGTGTGTGTGTGTGTGTGTGTGAGAGAGAGAGAGAGAGAGAGAGAGAGAGAATAAGAAAAAGAAGAAGAAGAAGAAAGGAGAATGGTCTCGGGTTCGTGGGCACGTGAGAAATCGCGGAGCATTCGTGGGTGTCGTTTTTTTTTATCAACGAGGTGAGTTAAATTTTTGTGTATCCGAGTATATATATATACACGTATGTATATATACATGTACACGGGAGTAAATTAAATTAGTATATGTTTAATTTAATTATTAGGGTTAAATCTTTGTAATGGATATGTAAAATTTTGTGGGCCATATGGACACTCACATACATTGGACCAGGTCTAATGGGCTTTGGCCTTTTGGAGACCTAGGGTGTGTGCCTATATATATATATATATATATATATATGTATATTGTACACATAGCTAGGGTTGCCTCTAGCACACCCTATGAGATACAACTGGTCTCTCTCTCTCTCTCTCCCCTCTCTCTCACAGTATTCTCTCTCTTGGCCATCACCATTGGAGCTATGGGATTTAGCGTGTGACTGTCATGGGGATTGCTCCAGTAGCGTCTTCTACGACCTATGCGGAGCACAAGAGGGTACACGGAAGCAATGTAGGTGCAGCAGGTTTGTGGTTCTTGATTGGGCTCGTAACAACACCGTTCGGCGATCCGTTGGGTTATTCCGCTAGGTAAGTGACCTAAACCCGACTAGTATGCTTGCGTGCATATTTATCTACATTGGTATCAGAGCCTGTAGGTGTTTGATTCGCCCGTAGATCACCCAAATTGAATCTGCCATTAAAGCTTAATCAAGTTTTTTTCAAAACTTTGAAAATTTGATTTTGATGTGGGTCTATTACCAAACTCCAATAGGGGTCCCAATTTTTTATATGATTGTGTCCCATATGATCCTTAGAGTCCCCTCATGAAGTTTCATGGGCTGATTATCTCCGTAGAGGGAGAAAATCAAAACCCTATTTTTTTTTGATCTATAAAATCAATATTTTTTCAGAAAATTTGTGCTATTTTTTGGATTGATTTTTGATATTTTTTCAATCTAATTGTAAACATATTTTGAAAGTATGTTGCATGGATTTAAAAACAGTATATTACATGAAAGATTTAGACCCAAATTTGCCCCATGGTGGCCTGGCAAAGTTTGTATTACGCAATACCTGCGGGTTACGCAGCTTCTGAAGAAGAAGATGAAAAAAAAAAAAAAATTGCGCTTGTGGGACCCATTCCTAATTCTTGCAGTCGTGGTGTTAGGACTTAGGAATGTTAAATGAATTGTTTAATTGAGAATCTTTTAAACATGCTCTTTATTTTTAAAAAGCAAGTTCTTGGCTTTACAAGCCAAAGCCAAAGCCAAACAAGGCTGTGCATTGGCGATGGCTGCACGTTCCGCACGTGTGCGTGCTAGGGTAATGGAGGGGCCCACGGGTGTGCTTTGTTTTTAAATGTTTTTTTGTTTATTACAACAACAGCCCCTAAACTTTATATGGTTATCATATTGAGTTTTTAAAATACTTTTAAATTCAAGAAAATTCTGTATAATATTTTTTTGTGAAATGTTATTATAAAATATATAGTGTCTAGTACACTGTAAGGGACTCTAAGATAATTTTTTGTGTAAATTATCATGTATTTATGGCATTTTAGAGCATATAATTAATATTTATGGACGTTTATTTAATTGCTTAAAATGGCCATAATACATTATTAATTTTTGTAATTAATATGCGACATAAGGAACACTGTTTTAAGACCATGTAAAATTTTGTGGGACTCATAGATAATTTTTGGTAAATTATCTCAATCATATTAATATTTTAGAGCATATAATTGTGTGTTTTTGTACACATATTAAATTGCTTAAAATATTTTTATTGATTATTAGTTCAGGGAATTAACACAATGTGTTTAGAACACTAAGGGTAGCTTGAGAAAATTATTTTAGTGTATTTTCTCGTTCTTTGGGACATATTTTAGAGCATATACATTGTGTTGAATACACAATATAAATTGCTTAAAATATGACCAATTAAAGTTGTTAATTCTTGAATTTATTGTCTAGTGTTTTTTATACACTAATTGGAGACTTGAGAAAATTTTATGAATTATCTCATTTTTTTGGTATTTTAGAGCATAAAATTTATGCATATGAGCATTTATTTAATTGCTGAAAATAGTCAAAATAGATTATTAATTTTTGAAATTAATATGGGGTGTTTAGAACACCATATTAGACCACTTAAAATCTTTGGAGAACAAATTCCTTGAAATTTTTGTATTTTTAGGAACTTTGTTGCTCATAGTTAATTTTGTTTAAGTAGATCAATTTATTATGTTAAATTGATTCAAAATGTTTTTGGGCCTTGGTGAAATTCCGGAAATTTTTATTTATAATGAAAAATCAGTTTTTCAATTAATTAAATTTTTCATAAGGTTTTAAATTAATTGTTAATTTAAAGGGCCCTTAATAAATTGGTTTTAAATTATGTTTTAAGACCTAAAATTGGGTTAAAATTAATGAAAAATTCAGGATTTTTTTATTGATTTTACCTAGCTTATGGGAGCTATTCGGGCTATGCAATAATCATTTTATAGCACATTTTATTATTATAGAGGCTCATTGCATTATTGGTCACGTTTAATTACTGTTGTTTGTGATTGGTTGACCCTATGACCTCTAATTCCTCCTCCTTAAGTGGAGTGACGGATGAGTCCATTCATTTTAAAATAAGACCACATGAGTGCTTGATGTGTGTGATTAATACAATTTAATCTGGCTTAAATGAATGGACAATAATTGACAATTTATAGAGCTTGTGTCCTCACGATGTATGTTTAAGGTTGTTCTTGTATATGTTTATGAACAAAGCATCCCTATTTTTTATGGGCTATAAATGTAATGTGAGGACAAGAGTTTTATATTGGAAAAGCCTACTTATAAAGGGATGGTTTTCTTTGTTCATACATCATACACTTGAATTACCTTAACATGAGCTCTAAGTTGTCAATTCGGACCCACGTGGGGGTCCATGCGCATTTTTGTTGTATGGCGCACTTAAGATTACTGTGGATGATCTTAGATAAGTAATTGTACCATCTAATTGATGTTTGTTTAGAAAAATCAATTATAAAAAGTTTTTCTTGATTTACAAAATTAAGATTTGATTAATGAGCAATAGCGAATTTTTTGGTCTTAAATTGTAGAAAGGGGAAAACTCATTTGTAATTGGATTTTAAAACAAACCTTACGAAATGTGCAAATAATAATGTCAACCCCTTGTGCATGTTCTCAAATAATATTCTTCAAATTTTTTTGGATTCACAAAAACAAATGTTTTCCAAACCACACTTTGTCGATCTTTATAAAAGTAACAAGTTTAAAAGGGACTAATTTTTGTAATATGGCACTGTAAAGTAACACACCGATAGAATGAGTAAGAGCTTGTGGGCTTTAGGCTTCTATGGTCCAACCCATTAAACCGAATAATGGGCCTCCGACCCAATATCATTATAACCTTAATAGCCTATAATACTTGGCTCGAGAAGGATCATAGCACGCGCTTTATGATAAGCAGCATGCACCATGATCTTGTTGGGAAGTATATGTACTACCCAATAGCCAAGGTATTATGAGATCAGCTCAAATTTATTTTCGATGGCACATTCACGACTAGAGTAAGCATCTAGTTATGAAGTTCGGGAAAGTAAAGGAAACGTTCCAAGTACACGATGACTGGACATCTAAGGTCGATGACAGGTATGATTCGTGACTTCAGAATACTCGGAACATCTTTACTAGCGAACTGCAATTTCAGGCTATGATTAGTTTTTTGCCTGATTCGCGGGTCCATAGAAAACAAATCATGATCCACAACGGAAATGTTAAATTTTTTGGTTTTTGACGTTTTCCAACATGTTGAGCTGAATACGAAGCCCCAAAAGGTAAGGCGAATCATGTTGCTACACTCATTACCACAGCTTTCATAAGTGAAAGTAAGTGCAAGGCCAATGGGCCTAAACGCAATGGTAAGAGTAAACCCGCCTAGAGGTAGGGTGGGGCCAGCAAGTTTACGCCCAAGGCTACAAGGTGGAAGAGCGCAATCGAGGGCGTTCTCTAGTTCGGTATTAATAGGATGGATACTTTTTGGTGGTAGTGTTACTAGGACATGGTTATCTAGGGATAACTACTTAAGAGTTGTTTTATATAATTGTAGTTTCCTTTGTTATTCATTTATTCTGAGACATGACATGTTGGACTTGAACGCATAGGATGTAATAGGATGACTTGATTAGCTAGAGAAGCCCTTTTGGGCCCACTCGCTAAGGTTGACCTGCCTATGTGTGAGTGTTGCTTAGTTGGCAAAGCATGTCGAAAGTCTTTTAGAGAGGCTATTAGAGCTATTCAAGCATAAGACCTAGTTCACTCAGATATCTGTGGACCTATGGTTATAAAGGCACGTCATGACGCCTCTTCTTTTCTCACTTTTATAGATGATTTCGCGTAATGTGAGGATCGCGAGTATTTATCTAATCCGTTCTGGGAACTATGTGAGGAAAAAGGGAAAACGCAAACAACTTTCTGTTCCGGAAACTCTGCAACAATATGGTGTTGCAGAAAGAAGGAATAGGACATTCCTAGATATGGCTAGGACTATGATGGCGCAAGTCAACCTCCCAGTATTGTTTTGAGAGGATGTGCTCTTGATTGCTGCCTACATAGTAGAGTGCATCTCCTCAGTCAGTTCCTTCTACCCCCTTATGAGCTATGGAAAGGCGGAAAGCTCATTTTGGAGCATTTGCGCCCGTGGAGCTCAAGAGGTTATGTTCACGAGAAACTACGCTCGAGAGCTAGAAAGCATACCTTTAAAAGGTATTCTAATAGCTCGACAGCCTATGTTTCGTATAATGAAAAAACGGGTATAGGAATGACAGAAGTGGTGCCACATGATATTGAGGATGACTTCCCCAGATTTGTATTACTAAGAGAAATCTTGACCTCCATGAGTTGGAGGATGTTGAAGACAACATACCATCTTTAAGCGAGGGTGGGGATATTGAGATTCCACATCCAGTAATCGCTATAAAATGGTACTAGTCTCCAGCCAAGTGGGAGTACACCGCTAGACGCTAGTGGGAGTGTACCAGATAGTGGGAGTGCACCACTAGGCACTCAAGATTCTTAGGTAGTACAATGTATGGTGATGAGGAAAACGTTCCCTATCGCTGTTTTGAAATTGAGGAAGACATTTTCATATGTGTACAAATGTGTGCACAAGTGGATGAGGATGAGCCTGCTTCTTTTGTTGAAGCGTTTTTCTTCGTCTGCTGAAGCTGAGTGGATAGTTACTATGCCAGACGAGATGAGCCCTATGGACGTAAATAAGGTCTAGGAGTTAGTTGACATTCCGCCTGTGCGTAAGGCTATTGGAGACAAGTGTGTTTACAAAATCTAATGCAAGGCAGATGGTTCAATTGACAAGTATTAGGCGCGCCTTGTGGCGATAGTTTGTACCCAGAGAGGGTATAGACCATGGAAACATGTTCTCCCAAAGGGTGAGATCTGACTCCATTCGCCTTATCCTAGCAATTGTCGCATATTTAGTTTTTGAACCTTTTTAGTTGGATGTTTAAACTGTTCTTTTCTCAATAGAGAACAAGACGACGAGATAAATATGGATCATCCCATTGGTGTTGTGACCAAAGGGAATGAGCGCAAAAGTGTGCTGTCTCAAACAATCTATTTATTATTTCAAACCGTCTAGGCAGTGGTACAATGTGTGTACATTAAATGGTCCAAGGAAAGTGTTTTAATTCTTTATATGTTGATGACGTCCTTTTTAGCTGGGAATGAGATGAGTTCCATTGTCGCCACTTGAGAGTGGTTGTCCTCTCAGTTTGAGAATGAGGACATGGGTGATTCCAACTATGTGTTGGAAGTTTAGACTGTGAGATATTGTTCTCAGAAGCTCCTCTGTTTGTCTCGAGGGACTTACAAGATGTAGGTTCTTGAACGTTTTCACATAAAAAATTGAAAACCCATAGACATCCCATTTTTGGGGGACTCACCTTGACCTTAGATCAATGTTTTAAGAATAATGAGAAGAGGAAACAAATGTCCAGTTTGCCATATCCGTCCGCAATAGGGAATCTGAAGTATGCTAATGTGTGTACTCGGTCAGATGTCTGCTATGCGGTTGGTTTAATTAGTCGTTGCCGTAGCAACCATGGTCCTGTCACTAGAGAGTAGTGAAGAGTATCTTGCGATATGTTCACAGGAGGACTGTGGACCTTGCCTTATGCTGTCCGCGATGGAAGCATAATATGTGGTGTGCTCTGCAGCTGTTAGAGAAGCTATTTTGGTTTAAGAGTTTTTGCAGTGGCTAGGCTCTTTATCTCATAGTGATGAGGTTGTGCTTATCTATGGTGATAACACATAAGCCTGAGCATATGCAAAAGATCTCAAAAATCATTTTAGCACATAGACATTCGTTTTGTCACATTTTGAGATGTAGTTTGCGCAAAGGGAATTTGTCTTGAGGTATATCTCCAATTGGGGATTTGATGTGCTTAGATATTTTATTGTGATATTGACATTATTATTCAAGTTTTTATAAACTAGTTGGTTTCCATATATATTTTTGTTATAAGTGGAACGAATACACATTTCATATATGTCACCGGGCTTGAATCGACCTACTCACACGGGTGATTCACCTTGGCGCCGAGATAGCGAAGTAGGACATGCGTGTCTACGGCGCTTAGATGGCGAGCAAGATGAGACATTTGTGTTCATGGCGCTTAGATAGCTAGCTAGGACATATGTGTCCATAGCGCTTAGAAAGCGAGCTTGAACACTTATATCTACGCAGTATAAGAACAGCGAGCTAGATATAAACCCTATTATTTCTATATGTCGCCTTAGATTGATCTAAGATGAGACCTTATACTTGGTCGAACATAGAGATATCCCACGACTCTATGTAGCCTGTTTACAGCCGAATGTGAGTTTTCAGACGGGGCACTAAGAGGAGCGACTGTGCTGGGAGACTCAGGTTAGACGTTTTGTGTAACGTCTAGACTAAGATTCGTATGGCGTTACTTGTTTTTCCAAACACAGAGTGACATGCCTATTTTGATGGAAGAACGCCATAGCATACATATCGTACTGTATGTGCTTTCGCGATCGACTGTGGAGCAGTGAATGGATTCCTCTTCATTGCTGTGTGAGCCATGTAGCATATCCAAGACATTGGTTATCCTACAAACTGGTTGCCTTCACGACTTGAGACTATGTCATGAAGAGGACGCTTGATGACAGCTACTTTAGCATGCTATCCTAGGACGACGAGACAATTCCGTTCTATGGGGCGTGTCTGGGCAAGCGATCAAGTTAGTCGGATTGACATGTGGGCTCAGGGAAGACCATTCAATAACACACCATGTTTTTGTGACTCATTAGCAGGCCTGCGACAATCGTATTTTGTTACTGATATGTCATGAGTACATTACATTGAGGTGGTGCAGCAATTCTTTTCACCGAGGGATTGAGAATGTTGTGTCCGGTGTGGTTGAATCGTCTAAGGCATACACGAGAAGCTTCCGAGTGATGTGTCTTGCTGGTGATGGTGATGATTTGGCATTACACTCCTGTCGCTGTACTTTCTTTTTGTAAGGTCGCACGTTCTATTTCCCTGTATGAAGAGATGAGAAGTTCTGTTTTGAGAGATTGTTTTAGTAACAAGCCCTATGTGGGTGAGTGGGAGATGTAAGAAATTTTGTGGGCCATATGGGCACCCACATACATTGGACCAGGTCTAATGGGCTTTGGCCTTTTGGAGACCTAGGGTGTGTGCCTATATATATGTATATTGTACACATAGCTAGGGTTGCCTCTAGCACACCCTATAAGATACAACTGGTCTCTCTCTCTCTCTCTCTCCCCTCTCTCTCACAGTATTCTCTCTCTTGGCCATCACCATTGAAGCTATGGGATTTAGCGCGTGACTGTCATGGGGATTGCTCCAGTAGCGTCTTCTACGACCTATGCGGAGCACAAGAGGGTACACGGAAGCAATGTAGGTGCAGCAGGTTTGTGGTTCTTGATTGGGCTCGTAACAACACCGTTCGGCGATCCGTTGGATTATTCCGCTAGGTAAGTGACCTAAACCCGACTAGTATGCTTGCGTGCATATTTATCTACAGGATACGTTGTTATTGTTGAAGTAATCTAGATATTTTCTTTTTCCTTCGTGTGACTTTGTGATTATGACATTAGGGTATTCGAAAGGGTTAGGTGAATAGTTAGTTTGATAAAACCATATGTGAAATTCGTTTTTTTGTAATTTATACAGTTGCAGAAACTTGAGAAAATTATTAGAAAATCGTAACTTTGAATTTGAACATTCTGTCCGCGCTAGCCTATAGGAAACGCAATTCTGCACACTTTTCGTCTAATGGAGTTTTTCCTGATTCTGCACCGTTTGGGCAGAAATTGAAGATTTCAGTAGCAGTTTTTAGTATATTAAAATGTACGAATTTGGAGAAATATGATTCGTTGTGTTTTTATTATTCGTTCGTATGACTTAACGAAAATTACTTGGAGATACATGAATTCTCCTATAATGTTGAGTTATGAAAAGAAATAGGTGATAGTCATTAACGTTGAGTCCGATTAAATTGTATAATTCCAAAAATGCAAAATAGTTTCAAGTTCCTAGGTTCACCACTTGGCTACCCTCCATGGTACACCCACACATATATCCCATGTGTGCCCGGACATATTACCAACATCCACTCTGGTGCCAGTTTGGTTGGGGTATCAACCAAACCAGGTATACACACAGAAGGCTAGTCAATATGCCTAGACGTCTAACAAAATAAGCCGGGCATAAGGCTTAGGCCAGTTTGATCACGAAGCCACTGGCAAAAAGGTACACTCAGCAAGTCGAGCTACCAAAAACAATATAACAACTGGGAGCGGTGAACACATATTATATTCTTTCGATTTGAAAATGAATGTTTGGGAATTCAAGTTTAATAATAAAGAGTTTTTTTTCTTTAAACACAGGATCACGTGTCCTTATTTAATGAGTATTAAATTCTATTTTCCAATAAATTATTTATTAGCTTGTGTGAGGGTGTCACTCTCGGTGTTTTGGAAATTGAATATTAGTCTGGATACATGCTCTAGATTAAATATTTGGTTGTCCAAAAATCGGGGTGTGACAGTTTGGTATCAGAGCTTATGGTTAGCTTAGCGAGTCTAGGTGATCCTCGGATTGTGGACAAGAGGTTGGTCAGAGCTATAGGTCGCGGATTTATTTGGGTTTCGGGTTATGTGTACTTATGTATTATCCATGTGTTGCCTACATGTTATTTAATTATTTTCAATCGATTAATTGCATAATTTTCCGAGATTATCATTACATTTTAATTTGTTGAAATCATTTACTATATTATGAGTCGCATAGTAGTGCATGCATATTTTGTGACATGTTGGAGAAGTAGCAGGGAGTTGGAGTTTTGAAAAAGCAGTGGAATTCTGGCGTGATATCGAATTATCTTCTTCAAGCTATTATTGTCGGACACTTATTTAATTATCATCCAGCTGAATTATTATTCTATCGGACGATCGGCATTTCTATTATTATTTGCAAGACTTCTATTCTTTATATTATTCTTAGCTGGCCATTTTTGGTGGACATTATTATTATTGGCACTCTGGATTTCTTATTATAAAGCTGTTATTATCGATTGGTATTCTACTACTGCATCTCTCTCGTATATCTCCGTGTGGAAATTCTATACTTTTTCGAGAGCATATATTGAGCCAACAGTATTCTTATGTCTACAACATCTTCTGGATCTAGACGGGTATTCTTATTCTTAGTGGAAGCTTATGGAAGATTTGAAGCTATCGGTTTGAGTGGTAAGTATTGGGTATCCCGATGAGAAGTGGAACGGGACAAGGTAAGAGGTCAACATGGGTATATAGTTAAATCTTTGATTAACTGTGAGCATGTTGCATGCACAGTTTGTATTCACATGTTTTGCATCAATAATTATGTTTTGGATTATCTGTTAACGTTTGAGGATTAACTATACAAGAATAAGGTATATAGATGAGGGTTTCCTTGTTTGGATTAGTCGCTCGACGTACTTGGTCTCGTATAGTTGAGAGTTAAACTTAATCAATGCTTTGTTTAAAATTACGTGTTTAACTTTATTGATGACTACCATGTGTATTTATCGTTGCTTCAAATTTCGGGACGAAATTTCTTTAAGGAGGGTAGAATGTAACATCCCTAAAATTTCTAAGTGTATAAATAATTATTTTAATTATTATTTTTTAGTTAGCAATATTATATGAGTGTGCCTATGTAAGAAACGTGTTTGAAAATTTTAAGTGTTTGGTGGACATATAAATTAAATCATTAGTGAGCCCTTTAGTTTGAATGCTACATTTTATTAATTTAAATTTATAAAAAAAAAATAAAGGGTTGATATGTATTTTTTTATATGGTATTTACAGGCCCGCGAATGTGTCAAATAATGTATCTGGATTAAATATTTGGTTGTCCAAAAATCGGGGTGTGACATGCCAGATGCGAGTTTGATAAATGGAAGAAGTCAAATGGAATGGCCCGTTGCTATATGTTGGCCTCAATGGCTGGTGTGTTGTAACACCAATTCCAATCGAACAATTCTACCAGTGACATTACTTTATGTATGAGACATTGACATTTTAATATATGGATATCAGCTTTACATTTCATTGTGTATGTTTCTTTCATGAGATGATTGTTAATCCTTAAGTATCATAGTAAGTAATTCGTGTGTGTATGAGATACATAAAAGTGAGATACGAATTACTATTCTTTTATATTTAGAACTTGTCATAGTGGATGATGAGACTGGATATCTCATCAAGTATACATTGTAGCATGATTAACTACCATTGGATGCAGTGATGAATCTCAATCACCAGAGTGTGACTCTTCGTTAATATGCTAGTGCTTCTAGTGCATTGACGGACCTGAGCTTTCCTGTTCACACTCAAGACTCTTAAACAGTCGATAGGAACTCATAACTTGTATAAGATACGTGTTCTCAATCTTGAGACGATTATGAACATAGACTGTGGATATGGCTGCTTTGACTTACCAATCAGTGAGGTCTATAGAAGACCAACACCTGGGTATCTTGGGTATGTCATGTTCATAGGGTTATGAACATATATTGTCAAGATAGAATACCCTCTGATTCAGAGTAAGCATTCCCTTGAGAATGTCACCAAGTTGATTACTGAGAACTGCAGTTTTATTGATAAGTAGTTGTCAACATGTTTGGCAATCATAAGAGGTGAATGGGACTCAAGGAATACAAGAAGTATTCATGATTCAGGTTGACAGTAACAGTTATCCGACTACCTGAATATGATTACGAATGCTGAAGGTAGAGGGACATTAGTACAATATACAAGTCTAGTTATCGCTTCGGATATGTTCTTTTGCGTTGGAGTTCAGTTATCGTTTTATAGTGGAGTAAACATTAACTGACCAGTTAGTTAGTTTACTGATCAAAGAGTTTGGTCATGGTAATTAACAAACTGGTCTGAGCCAAGAATAAAGAGTCTAGGAGGTCCCACTCTTAGCTCCGCTAGGATGCTTGGAATGCACAAAAGTATCTTGTCATGACAGGTTCGATCGATCAAATAGTTTTCAATCGATTGAAGTCTAGGCAGGTTCAATCGATCGAAAGTAGTTCGATCGATCGAAGACACTTCGATCCGTCGAAGGTCAAAGTCAGTTTTGGAAATCTATAAATAGGGCAGCTGCATACAGGGTTTAATAATCGATGTTTTTCCTATACGAAAGCTGCATAACTTATTTAGGGCTTCCCAAACCTTCCTATCCTCCTTGTTAGAGATCCTACCATCTCTAGTCTCTCCAGGAAGCATCCGCAAGAGCCATAAGTGTGAAGGCAGCCTAATGAACGCTGCTGCATCATCAAGGTTGAAGATTTCAGAATTGGGTTAAAGACCTGAGGTATATTCTTTCTCCCTCTTGTTAGTACGCATCTATAAAATTGACGAGTAGTAGATCCGGGCATTCCAATAAGTTTTTATAACTCAATATTTCCGCTGCGCATTTAAAATAATTTTAAACCTATTTCTTCCTTCAGCATGAATATAAATAAACCTTGATAGCCTATTATCCTAATTAATATGAATTACAATATTATTTCTACGTAAATGCCTTATATCTAAACCCGTGGATTGGATATCAAGGGATTGGATACCAACCCCACAGGCTCCGGCTACCACAACATTTGGGGGTAGCTTTGCCTGAGATAACTCTACTCTAATAGGGATACTACAAACAAGGAATTAAAACTATCCTAGAAAGTTAAAGATTTAAACTAATACATAATTAAGAACACGCAGAACAAATAAGAAATTAAACCTAGAACTAGGAATATAAAGATCAAATAGAAAATAAAAGTAGAAAATCAAAAGAAAGGAAGAAGAAATTACCCCAAGAACTCCCTTCAGAATACTCCTCTAGAGCTTCAGCGGCACCGCAAACTCCAAGGCTTAATCTTAACTCTAAAAACTTATATTTTTCCTAAAAACTTTCTAGGAGTGCTGTGGAATCCTCCAATGGGGTTTCCTTGGGCTCTCTAGTCCTTAGGATTTTTAGGTGTGATGAATGGGGGGGGTGGAACCCCTTTCATAGTTTGAGTTTTGGGTTGAAAAGTTCATAGCTAAGCGATGTAGGACAAGAAAAACACAAAATTTCAAATTTTTGGCATTTTCACGCGAATTGGGGTCAAATCAAGGGTCTAGAATGAATCTGGGACATCTAAGAGCCATAGTGGCACTCAAAGGGCTGGGATGGCACTCTGAGAGTGCCGCACAACACTCAGCCGAGAGCCACCATGGCTCTTAGCCTAGAAGTTGTGTTTTCTCTCTATTCTTCCTGGACTTCGTTCTCTTACCTCGGTTATCCTTTTTGGGCTTGTGACATACCGTTGGAAAGGTATGGGAGTCTAGTTTAAGATGTTTTTAGTCTTATTCAAAAAATGTTCGTAAATTTTGAGTTATGGTCAAAAGTGTGAGGCTGACTCTAAGAAGGAGCAAACCTATGAGGTGTAAAAATGGTGAAAATTCTACTAAGTGGTGTTTTGGCCAATGTGAGGGCTTAGGTCACTAATTTAGGCTATTTTAGGAATACTTTGTAAAGGGAGTTCTCAGGATCCCACCTGAGGTCCAGATTTTGCTCGGTAAAAGGCGATTTTTTGTCATTTCATGTGAAAAAAGCTATCCTAAATCGGGTTAAATTGTGTTTCTAACCTACCTAATTCTTCCTAAGGGTTATTCTAACTTATCTCAAAGACCACGGTGGTTCGCAGAGTTCTTCTTCATAGCTGACAAATCTTGATTCCGATCATTGGGTTGTTCTTGCGGTGGGGTCTCTTCTGTCGAACGGACAAACCAAAATAAGGTGTCTACAGGTGGCTATGAGGTCTCACTCAAAACTAAACTAATGTGATCACTTACCATCTCTAACTATGGTGAGACAAACCTGCAAAATATTAATGGGCCCACCATCCTGCAAAACAAGGATTAATATAACTTAAATGAAACAATTCCAGAGTGTTTAACAGAAACGTCGTCATTTCATGTTCAAGACTCTAGAATTAGGAACCACTCAAGCCACAGAAGTTTCTCAAGCAAAATTTCATAGAGACCAATACGGACAAAAAAAAAACTGATAACTCTCATCATACAAACCCAAATTTAAGCAACATGGTTAGCTTTAAAATAGTAAAAATATGCTAAATCAAAGAATTAAACAAAATAGTATTGCAACAGCACTTTCATGAAAAACTTGAAACACGAAAGTTGTTCAAAAGCTCGTTTTTTGTAGACTCGCGAGGGCCAGATCATTAATTCACCAGTTACAGATCTCAAAACGTGGTTCCCTGTTCAACCACTACACGCCTAAAAACTTAAGATTACAAATTTTACAATTTCATCATAGTAGATTGCGTTTCTAACATTCGTTCGCAACACAAAAATCGTCCGAAATTACTTTTACTATAAATTTGCCAAATTTCATAATTTACACGTGTCAAGAAGCAACTTAAATAAATTAACGATTAAAATTGGGATTCAAAACCATTCAAATTTATAACTTAACCAATTACTCCTTAGGTTCACCACCTCGGCCACCCAACCACAGTTCAGCCTACACATATATTTCATGTGTATCCTGACATAATACCAACGTCCACTCTGATACCAATTTAGTCAGGGTATCAGCCAAGTTGGATATACACACAGAAGTTCAATCCTTATGTCATGACGTCAAATAATGAAGCCGAGCATAAGGCTCATAAATCACACACAGAAGCACGAAGATCACACAGCATCGGCCCAATGGTAACTCACAAAAGAGCTACCTAAGAATTCAAATCACATAGAGGGAGGGTGGTGAACGTTAAGGATTTCCTTAACCGCCTAGGTTCTTTAAACGGTTCACATAGCATACACACAGTTCAAGATCACATCATCTGTAATAATTTATGGGGTTAAATGTATTTAGTACCCTCAAACTATACCTAAACAATTTGGCACTTTGATCCCTAAACAAATTTTTTTTCCAGCATTTTAGTCCCTTAACTAAATTTTTGTGGCAGTTTGCCCCCTCCATCACTTTTAGCGTCACTTTTGGCGTCACTAAAAGTGACTTTTACCATCACTAAAAGTGATGGAGGGGGAAAACTACCAAAAAAATGTTACTTGAGGGACCAAAATGTGAAATTTTTTTGTTTTATGGCCAAAGTGCCAAATAAGGTATAGTTTGAGGGTGCAAAATGTATTTTTTTTCCCTAATTTATGATTTCCCATAGATAATTAGACACCACTTTTTCCACACAGTTATTCTGAAGCTCCCATAATCCTTCATATAGTTTCAAATTAACCAAATAAAACTGCTACTGAAATGCAAAGTTTCTGCCTAAACGGTGCAGAATTTGCAAAAAGTCAAAGAACGAAAGTTGTGTAGAATTGCGTTTCCTATAGGTCATGGTGGCCAGAATCTTAAAATATGTAACACACAATTTTTAAAAAAAATAATTCTTTAATACCGGCTAAAATAAAGTTTACATAATATTTTGTGAAATAAATTTATAAATCAAGATTGGGTAATGCTGTTGTCAGAGCAATAATGGCTAATGCTAGAGCAAAATGTGTCGCTAAAAGTTTTAGCGACAAAAAAAGTGTCGCTGAAACTTTTAGCGATACTTTTTTTGTCGCTAAAACTTTTAGCGACACATTTTGCTGTGGCAGGTTACATTACTGCTCTGGCAGTAGAGCTAGCTATCAAGATTTTCACCAAGAAACCATTATAACCTTGGGAAGCAACAATCAAAAATATGTAGCGAGTAAGTGCGTTCACGGATTCGTTCATAACTACAACGCTAATCAAACTCACGATTCGAATACAACATCGATACCCAATGATTATATTAACTCACCAATTATACCATACCCATGGGATGTCAAACAAAACAAATAAGGAACTATTTAACTCACCGATTGAAGGTTCACCAATAATGAATGGACGAACTCACTGACAAACGGGGAAAACTCTTCTCTCCCTCTCATCTACTCTCTCTCTCTCTCTCTCTGTGTCTCTCTTTTCTCTTTTTCCTCTTTCTTCTTTTCTTTCTTCCCTCTCTACCGTGCCTCTCTCTCTCTCTCTCTCTCTCTCTCTCTCTCTCGTGTGTGTGTGAGTGGCTAGGGTTAATGATATATGGATCTCCTACTCTCCTAACTAGGTTTATAAAGCCACGAACTCTTGACTAGACAAGAATCCCTTTTTTGGCTTCGGGCCTCATAAAAAAGTTTCATATGGACCTAAAATGCACTTTATTATGCTTAAAATACTATCCCAAGGGGTACCCATGACATGAACCCTTAATTTCTATGCTAAGTGCACCGTTTAATCACACTTACGGGCTTCTAAATACTACCCAAAATTAAATATGTCAATTCATAATAATTATGGTCACACCTTATATCTATTTTTTTAACTAACTATTTGTTCATATGATCATGGTATTACAAAACATAAGTAATCATGTCAATCACGTGGAAGAAATAAATAAATAATATAAATTTTGGGATATTACATTATACCCTCCTTAAAGAAATTTCGTCCCAAAATTTGAAGAAGCGGTAAATACATATAGTAGACATAAATAAAGTGAAACACATAATTAACACAATGTACAAATTTACATTAACTCCCAACCATATGAGACCTAATACGTCGAGCAAATAATTCGAATAAGGAAACCCTCATACATATATATATACCTTTAGTCTCACAAAATTAATTGTTAAATGCTTAATAGATTAGGAAGGCACTTAGTGATACAATTTACAAAATAACTACATGCATGCTCATGGCTACCTCTTTCCGTGTCCCGCACTACACTTCCTCGAGATACTCAATATACTATTCAAGCTTATATCTTCAAGTCTGCCATATTTCCAGAATTGCATATTGAGAATAAGACTGAGGGTAGAACACTGTTATTGCTGATGATACAATGCTCATCTGGGTATATAATAGTTGTCGTGGATGAAAGAAAACCGTTGATATGATGGATATTCCAGAAGATCATAATAATAGCGTTCCTGTGCAGAATATAAGAGTTGTTGCCGAATCGAATACTCATTGATAATAATCCATTTATAAAAAGAAATCCAGAGTTTCAATAATAATAGAACTTTCACAAAGAATATCCAAGGTAGATAATCGCAACAAAAGATCCGTCGAAGATTGCACCATCATCAGAATAAGAATTTTCAGAACACCCACAATAATATGTAATCCACCCCATAAGATCAGTAGATAATATAAATAATGAAGACCCACTGATAATAATAGAAATCCACTAGGCAAGAGCTCCACTGTTTAATCTAACTTCCAACTCTCTCCATTACTTCATATATCAATAAAATGGATGCACTACTATGTAATGCTAAATAACTTTATGCATGATTTTATATATTCATTATGCAAGTGTCAAGCATTAAAAGTTAAAAGAATCAACTATAAAAAGCACATAGACCACACTAAGCAAAGAACATAGATAGCACATAGTCCCGCACCTAGGAAAATTCGCAAACCTAAAGCTTTGACAAACACACTACCACAATCCGAGGATCAACTAGACTCGCTAAGCTAACCATAAGCTCTAGTACCAAACTGTCATACCCCGATTTTTGGAAAGACAAATATCCAGTCAAGTGCATACCTTGACCAATATTCAATCGCTCAAAAATCCAAGTGATTTCTTTTTAATAAAATCTACTTTATTAACCAGACTGTTTTTCCCAAACTATTCCTTCAAAATTACAAGGGAAATAAAGACCCAAATATGTAAAATCATAGATTTTCATTAAATACCCAATGAAATAAGAAGAAACCTGTTTTCATTTGAATAAAACAATTACAATTTCATTTAAAAAAAACCATGAAAGTCTAACTAAAATAAACAACGAACAAAAAAACTTTCAACACTTGGTTTGAGCAACTACAATGTCCCAATATCCAAAGTAAAATTATGGCCCACAATGCCCAAAAATAGAAGAGTACAATATAATACGACAAGAATGAAAAGTACACGTTTTCAACTTCACAAAATCAGCTGCTTCACAAAGAAACTCCAAAAGTACCAATCCTTCACAATTACATCCGACTACACTCCACATAGGAACGCCCCCAAATGCATAACGCACTGGGTAAGTATTGTAAACAATACCAGTGTGAGTTAAATAACGACACACAGTCTTAGGGATCAAACATTGTCCCTTAAACTGTACGCACACGATTATTAGCAAGAGAGTAGTTCCATACACAACTCGGGACAAACGGTAGTTGTCACGACCCATCCCACTACGCATGGAAATAGGACACGTGGCACGCCACCAAGGCTCATCCAATTCATTAAATAACGACACGCAGTGAAAAAGACACTTAAAACAACATTGAGCATTTAAAACTTTTGAAGGCAATACTATCCGAGTTGTAAAATCCGTATAAATTTGAAAATGTAAATATATTTTGAAACGAGTGAATTTATGTTGAAAGGGGTCCCAAAGTTACCCTAAGAACCAATCAAAACCTTTTGAAAATTTTTGAAAGTGGTAGAAAAAGATTTCTGGCAGGGGGTATTTCGACTGGTCGAATGACCCTTTAGCAGAATCCTGCCCAAAGTTGCAGAATTTGCTTAAGGCATCAAACAACCAGCATACTTTGTAACTTCCAAAAACTCTCAATCCTTAATCCAAACTTCTCAAGTCAATCAAGATTGAAAGAACATATATCCATCTTACAAAACATATACAAAATGTGATTTCCTCGCATTCCCATGGCCTCACTCATCATGCTTCTTCTTCCGTTCTTCATACCTGCAATGGAGTAAATCTCTATTGCTCAGCTATATGTTGAGTGTACAATTTCTAACATATGCATATATGGAAAATCATGCTTTAATCTCATAAATCACATCAAATAGTCTCTAGGGAGAGAGACACGCATTCATCCGGTATATCGGCAAGCCCATAGTTTATCAACTGCGATGCCAATGGCAAGCCTAGAGTCTATCAACCATTGCACCCAATTGCTCTAGCAGGGCCGGTTCCCAAACCAAGCAAGTAGCCGTCGCTACTGTAACTCTCAAACATTTAGAGGCGTACCCGGCATGAACTTGTATCAAACTCCCTTTTGATCCACATAGACACATAGCATACTCATATAATCACATATACGTGCTCGTGTAAAATTAGACATGCTTTTCACATTTAAGCGTGTGCATAATTAATGGGCCTAAGATTAACACATGCATTTTGCCCGGATCTCAATTTCGTCGTCAAAAATTAAAACATGTAATTCCCTATATCTCATAAGCTAGAATTTTATACCTCGAGCTATCGTCATATAACTTTGAGGGAACGACTAGGAGCCCGATTTAACGTCAAATCTCCGATCTTGCGCAAAACCTATGAGTTTACACACGTTTTCCCCAAATTTCTAGATTTGTAGAATTATAAAAACTTAGCCAAATGTGGCCTAATGACTATCAAAATATAGCCCTTATCTTGGGGAATCCAAATATGAAATTTGGTGAAAAACAAACGGGTAGAAGTCCGTCGATTTGTGCCTTGAAGCTCTAAGCACTAAAATCTTCCTTTTGATTTCAATTTTAGGAAAGTTGTCAAATGAAATATCTTCGGCTTGGTATATATAGACAAAATTCTCAAAAATTACGTTTACCTCCCCACAAGTTTCAAAACTTGCAATTGTTCCTCGAAACATTATACACGTCTAATTCATTACTTCACGAGTGAAAACTATAAATTATAAAAGTTTTCAACTAACTTCCGTTTGTCACTGTAATTACGTTCTGAAAACTATTTTTGTGGAATTTCTAGATAACCTACCATTTCTGCAATGTATTGCATTGGTTATCTCTAATTCGTTCAAATTGATCTCTAACAAGATCAAACTATCAGAAAAGTACACAATAGAGGTATATTGCACTATTCACATATACCAGATACAATCAAATAATATTTAAATCATATAAATGTCATTTAGTCCATCCAATGCCTCATGATTTTCCATGTTCCCGTGTCCTCGATTGACACTCATGGTTGACCCACAGTCAACTCCATCTCAATTATTAATCAACATTAATAATTTCCAGAATCAACATTTAAAAAGAACATATTTTCCCAGGACGAGTGTGACAACTCTCCCCTCCAAAAATGAAGTTTGTCCCCAAACTTATACCATCTCATCAATTGATAGCAACTTCACATAAATACTTCCAACGTTTGTCTCATCACAAACAACCCATCTCTACTGAGATATCACAATCTCACAAGGAAAATAAATCCTCAAGCTCTGAAGGAAAATAAATCCTCCGAGTCCCCGTCTCAATCCGATTGCAGATCCAAACTGAATCCCAGCAAGACATCGAAGCATCTCGATAGGTAAGGATATCAATACTTGAGTAGATCATACTCAATAGTGAAACCTGACAATCAATCCCATTGTGATGTCACAACATCAACTCACATATACCTTCATTGTACTTGTCACATTCCATTTTTGAAACTCAAAAGTTTCATCACAATACTCAAAACAAAGGAAACAATTCATCTCTCATTCACCTATCTTGCTTTTCGACTAAAAGTTGTTGACAACACGTCCTATCTGGTTGACAATCATACATGATTCTTCATCTCGAAGTAAACCAACTTGAGTCCTGACATACGTACATACCACGTCAGTAAGCCAACACTTCCACTAACTATTTCATACACTCTAGATTCAATGCTTTATCTTTGTTAATCACAAAATACCTGTAGAATGATAACACGTTTTAACTACTCTCATTTCTTATCAAATTCCATTTTGGTTTAATCCAATATTGTAAGGTATCAATTAGGTTCTCGATTGAAAATTTCACACCATTCTACTCGTTCGAGTCTACACATGTCCCAAATCATCCACAGTGAGGTCAAACACATTCATCGTTCGTCTCGCCCAAGTTTGTACTCAAACTACCGCCGATTGAAATAAAGGATTCATACCTAACCCTTTCATTTTAAAGCTTTCAACCAAGTCAAATACATTTATCATTTATGTTTTAAAACAAATTAATTTAAAATCTCACATAACGCTTTTATCTCTTTTCGCGACATATTGCCCCAATATCCATAGTAACAAATAACATTGTTAACCCAAAATCAACTTAGGCACTCATCCCCGTCTCACAGAATTCATTACAATGTATCTCTACGTCTAGCACATACCTTATCACTGTCTCTAACCTTTGATTATTCACAGCCCATTCAATTCTCATAGTGTACATATACTCTGAGTCAATTACCTTTCTGTCGAAGATCACCACCCTATTGTAGTTTATTGCCCTCTCCTATCCTACTCATTTACCATCCTTTACATTCATCGGTCCAAGTAGATCCATTACCATTGACGTAGTTATACAACTCCATAAGTCTTTGGTATTTCACTTTTACCTCTACACAAGCACATACCAATCATACTCATGTATCTCAACTCTTACTGAGTTCCCGACAACTCTTTACACTAAACGATACTCTTCGTATAACATCTCAATTCACTATACCTTATTCAATAGTTTACTATTTCATAACTTTAGTCAGCCTGACTTAAGTCCAATTCAGATTCTCTAATCCTTTATCTTTGCTATTATGATCTCAGCTTCATTATTCTTGAAGAACCTGTTGCTCAAGCATTCATACTATTCCCATAGCCATTTGAAGACAACTAAGTAATTTTATCTTCCCAATCAAGTACCATAGTCTCACTGTGTTCGATAAATTCTCCATTGACTTCCAATTCATATACCTTTCATGACAATACTCAAGGTCACCTATTCTCACTCCGGGTACTAATGTCAACCCATTCATAACTATTGTCTTTTTAAGTGTTTCACACTTTAAGGATCTCATCAAGTTCCTAATAGTTCAAAACTTCAAATCATTCATAACCCCGGGTTACTCCAATACTTATACCAAAATCAAGTTCCCTTTAGGATAATACTCACGTCAACTCGTTTAGTGGCACTACCGCCAGCTTACTAAGTCCAAGTAAACAATATTTCACTAGCCCCTTACTTTAGAATTTCCAAGTTCATAATCTGCTCACGTAGAACTCATTCGTTTAACAAACATCGTTGTGTCCCAAGCACTAAGCATACCATATCCTTCTACGATACTTGCCTTCCAAAGTCTACTTGATACCTTATCACAAGTATTCAATACCACTTTCCTCATATAAACAAAAGTTAGGTTTTAAAATATTTTAAATATTTTAAAATTTCTTAGGGGTGATATCTGACATTCCCAAAACTTTCCAACTCGTTGAAATCCAGGACAACTGAGATAGCATTCCATTGCATCCATCCTTGTCCTCTAATCGCTTTACAGTTCTACTATTATATCCGATAATGTACCCAACATACTACCGAGTCTTCATCCCACTCGTACCGTTCATGTTCTCTTACTCATCGAAGCCTCATCTTCCCAATTTATTTTCATCCTTCTAACTTGACTTATCAAAGTCACTTTACTTATCAATTTCCACAACTATTCTTGTTCAGTATCATAATACTTCTCATACTCTAACCTCCCATCGGTAACCACTCTCTTTAAACACCCCAACGATTTTGTAAAAGCATTAATAGATTCCCAATTTAGTTTAAATACACCAATTAGCAATAAAAGCATGGATCATACATTTTATAAGAACTTTTATGTGACATAACAGCCCAAGGGCAAAATGGTCATTTAGAAAATATGGTTACATTTTACATCAAAAGATAGCTCTTTGAATCCCGGTTCCAACGCAAAAAAATGACGCGCGAATCCGAATTTTCTACAAAGAGTTATGACTGTTTCTATAAAACTCGACGAAAAATATTTCCGAAATCACTGTTTGGTCAGAGGGGTGTTCGACCGGTCGAAAGTACCCCCTAGACCATATTTTCCTCCATTTAACATCTTTAAAAGTCCCCAAATTCATAAGGCATTTGGGGCTACTTCCCAACCATTTTAGAACCACCTGTAAGTGCTCAAAAACTTTGAAACTCATTGAATCACACAGCCGTTTGAATTTAGTTCCCATATTCCTACTTCCTTTATTCTATTTCCGTTGACAAACCACCTCAAAACACCAAGAAATTCTTATTCCTATTCATTTCCATTCATTTATTCTCCATCACGGAGTTCTGTGGTTTCTCCTCCAACCTATATCGTCATTATCGTTACATTCATTCACACGTACTCATTAAGTCTAAGCAACTACTCCCGAAGTCTGTCATTAATTAAACTTCTACCAACTGTGGTCTCAAACCGTCAAAGTATACTCTAACATTCACATCCTTAACCCCTCATCTTAGGCTAATCCTTAAATTCAAACTTTCCATTTATACCTTCCACCGGTAGCATCCGATAATCCTTCTCACATATCTAAATCCACTATGGTACATCGACCATAGTCCTCAACCAATACATACTGTAAGATAGGTTGAGAGATTCCTCAACCATCCAATACATACCATAAGATAGGTTGAGAGATTCCTCAACCATCCAATTACCCCAATACCGTATAATCAGTTGAAAGATTCTTCAACTACCCGTTATACACCATATATACCGTAAGAGAAAACTGTAAAATAACACTGTAGGATGACACCGTAAGATAAGGTGAGAGATTCCTCACCTGTCCTATACATGAGCAATACATGCTGTTGGACTATCTTTCTGTCACAACACCCAAATGTACATCTCTATTCTCTTGCTTCATGACGTTTAACCCATGTCTGAGACAAAACTCTAATCAATTAACCTCAAGCCCAAAAATCGACTACGAACAATCACCTTTATTCTCTATGTGAACTATAAGGAGATCTCTCCTGACGCTCACAACTCAAACTCCGTTCTCGGTTAAATCCCCCAAAGGACACTCGTCACTATCATTGAAAACATCCACCGATTCGATCAAAAATCATTTCATTTTTATTTAGAAATTCAACGGTCCACCACCACCAGGATATCATCTCTCCCTTGTATCACCACACAAGGCCTATGATAACGTATAGTAAACCTCATCTCGTCATACAGCTCTACCCTCGTATGATTCCACCGATTTACGAATGTATAAATACCATTCATGTATGGCAATAACATAATCATGTATGCATACCATATGCATCAAACATCTCTACAATATGTGGATGCATTCTAGAATATGTGTCAATTCACTAAACACTCCACTCGACGTCGAACGTTCCCAACGTTTTGTTAACTATAGCTCTGATACCAATAAATGTCACGACCCATCCCACTACGCGTGGAAATAGGACACGTGGTATGCCACCAAGGCTCATCCAATTCATTAAATAACGTTACACAGCGAAAAAGAACACTTAAAACAACATTGAGTATTTAAAACTTTTGAAAACATACTCTCTAAGTTGTAAAATTCGTATAAATTTGAAAATGTAAATATATTTTGAAACGAGTGAATTTATGTTGAAAGGGGTCCCAAAGGTACCCTAAGAACCAATCAAAACCTTTTGAAAATTTCCGGAAGTAGTAGAAAAAGATTTCTAGCATCGGGTATTTCAACCGGTCGAACGACCCCCTTCGACCGATCGAATGACCCTTTAGCATAATCCTGCCAAAAGTTGCAGAATTTGCTTAAGGCATCAAACAACCATCATACTTTGCAACATCTAAAAACTCTCAATCCTTAATCCAAACTTCTCAAGTCAATCAAGATTGTAAGAACATATATCCATATTTCTAATCCTTGAAAAAGAACGGCAAAGAGACAAGTTAAGGCTTGATTGGATTAAAACATAAAAGTTCTATTACATTCATCCAAAATCCGAATTTGACAAGCAATATTCAAAAATATGAACTCAAGAATTCGGATATCTTTCCAACATAACCAAAAGAAGTTTAATGACATATTACAATATTTCAAATCCATTCCAAAGTTTCTAAGTCAAGTACATAATCCGAACTTTACAAGATTCATTATTACATCTTCGGAATAAAAACAAAACATATACAAAATGTGATTTCCTCGCATTCCCACAGCCTCACTCATCATGCTTCTTCTTCCGTTCTTCAAACCTGCAATGGAGTAAATCTCCATTGCTTAGCTATATGATGAGTGTACAATTTCTAACATATGCATATATGACAAATCATGCTTTAATCTCATAAATCACATCAAATAGTCTCTAGGGAGAGAGATACGCATTCATCCGGTATATCGGCAAGCCCATAGTCTATCAACCGCGATGCCAATGGCAAGCCCAAAGTCGTTCAACCATTGCACCCAATTGCTCTGGCAGGGCCGGTTCCCAAACCAAGCAAGTAGCCGTCGCTACTGTAACTCTCAAACATCGAGAGGTGTACCCCGGTATGAACTTGTATCAAACTCCCTTTTGACCCACATACACACATAGCATGCTCATATAATCACATATAAGTGCTCGCGTAAAATTAGACATGCTTTTCACATTTTAGCGCGTGCATAATTAATGGGCCTAAGATTAACACATGGATTTTGCCCGGATCTCAATTTCGTCGCTGAAAATTAAAACATGTTTCCCTGTATCTCATAGGCTAGAAATTCATTCCTCAAGCTATCGTCGTATAACTTTGACGGAACGACTAGGAGCCCGATTAAACGTCAAATCTCTGATCTTGTGCAAAACCTACAAGTTTATGCGCGTTTTACCCAAATTTCTAGATTTATAGAATTATAAAAACTTAGCCAAACGTGGCCTAATGACTATCAAAACGTAGCCCTTACCTCGGGGAATCCAAATATGAAATTTGGTGAAAAACAAACGAGCAGAAGTCCGTCGATTTGCGCCTTGAAGCTCTAAGCACTAAAATCTCCCTTTTGATTTCGATTTTAGGAAAGTAGTCAAATGAAAATATCTTGGGCTTGGTATATATAGACAAAATCACACAACACAGGTATATTGCACTATTAACATATACCAGATAAAATCAAATAATGTCTAAATCATATAAATGCCATTTAGTCCATCCAATGCCTCATGATTTTCCATGTTTCCGTGTCCTCGATTGACACTCATCGTTGACCCACAGTCAACTCCATCTCAATTATTAATCAACATTAATAATTTCCAGAATTCTCTTATGCATTTAAAAAGAATATATTTTCCCGGGACGGGTGTGACAGTAGTTTCCCTTGATGTGGTGGCTATGGGGTATCATCCGAACTAAAATAATCTGATCACTTACCATCTCTAACTATGGTGAGACAAACCTGTAAAACATTAGTGGGCCCACCATACTGCAAAATAAGGATTAATATAATTTAAACGAAAAAAATTCCAGAGTGCTAAACAAAAACGTCGTCATTTCATGTTCAAGACTCTAGAATTAAGAAAAACTCAAAACATAGATGTTTTTTAAGCAAAATTTCATTGAGACCAGCGCGGACAAAAAAAACTGATAATTCTCATCATACAAACCCAAATTTAAGCAACATGATTAGCTTTAAAATAGTAAAAATATGATAAATCAAAGATGTAAACAAAACAATATCACAACAGCATATTTACAAAAAACTTGAAACACGAATGTTGTTTAGAAGCTCGTTTTCTATAGACCCGCGAGGTACGGATCATTAATTCACCAGTTACAGATCTCAAAACATGGTTCCCTGTTCAACCACTACACGCCCAAGAAACTTAAGATTATAAATTTTGCAATTTCATCACAGTAGATGGCATTTCGAACATTCGTTCGCAACACAAAAATCGTCCGAAATTACTTTTACTATAAGTCTGCCAAGTTTCATAATTTACACGTGTCAGGAAGTAACTTAAATAAATTAACGATTAAAATTGGGATTTGAAACCATTCAAATTTATAACTTAACCAATTACTCCTTAGGTTCACCACCTCGGCCACCCAACCACAGTTCAACCTACACATATATTCCATGTGTACCCTGACATACTACCAACGTCCACTCTGGTACCAATCTGGTTAGGGTATCAACCAAGTTGGATATACACACAGAAATTCAATCATTATGTCATGATGTCAAATAATGAAGTCGAGCATAAGGCTCATAAATCACATAGAAGCACAAAGATCACACAGCATCAGTCCAATGGTAAACTCACTTGAGAGCTACCAAAGAATTCAAATCACATAGAGGGAGGGTGGTGAACATTAAGGATTTCCTTAACCGCCTAGGTTCTTTAACCAGTTCATATAGCATACACATAGTTCAATATTACATCATCTCGAATAATTTATGATTTCCAATAGATAATTATGCACAACCTTTTCCATATAGTAATTCTGAAGCTCCCATAATCCTTCACATAGTTTCAAACTAACCAAATAAAACTACTACTGAAATGTAAAGTTTCTGCCCAAACGGTGCAGAATTATCAAAAAGTCAAAGAATAGAAGTTTTGCATAATTACGTTTCCTATGGGTCATCGTGGGCAAAATTGTAAAATATGCAACACACGATTTAAAAAAAAATTGATTTCTTTGACAGCCGCTAAAATAGAGTTTACATACTATCTAGGGAATTAAATTTATAAATCAAGATTTTCACCAAGAATCCATTAACCTTGGGAAGCAACAATCAAAATATGTAGCGAATAAGTGCGTTCACAGATTAGTTCATAACTACGACGCTAATCAAACTCACGATTCGAATACAACATCGATACCCAACGATTATATTAACTCACCAATCATACCGTACCCATGTGATGTCAAACAAAACAAATAAGGAACTATTTAACTCACTGATTGAAGGTTCTACACCAACAATGAATCGACGAACTCACCGACAAACAGGGAAAACTCTTCTCTCCCTCTCGGCGTCTCTCTCTCTCTCTCTCTCTCACTCTCTCTCTCTTCTCTTCTTCCTCTTTCTTCTTTTCTTTCTTCCCTCTCTCCCGTGCCCCTCTCTCTATCTCTCCAGGGGCAGAGCCAGGAATTTTTGTCTGGGGGTCCCTAAGCTAAACGGGATTTTGGGGGCAACGCCCCTGAGAGACAATTTTTTTTTAGGTCTACTTATACATAATTATGTGTAGAATTGACTTAACGTGTATAATTATGTGTATAATTAGAAACCAAGCCTTATGCATATTTGCAAATTTTTTTGGGTCTAATTATACATAATTATGTGTAGAATTGGCTTAATGTGTATAATTAGAAACCAAGCCTTACTTATGCATATTGGCGATTTTTTTGGTCTAATTATACATAATTATGTGTGAAATTGGTTTTATGTGTAGAATTATATGTAAGAATTGAAAACCAGACCTTTGTGTACTTATGGGGGATGTTTTTGGGGTCTATCTATACATAATTATGTTTAGATTTGGTTTTTTTATTTTACTTTGTTCCCTTATTAGTGTGTTTTTTTTAGGGGTGCCTAAAAGGTAATAACCCAAATATACTTAAGCTAAAATTTAATTTGCTAAAATTCAGCCCTGCCTCCCCCCCCCCCCCCCCCCCCCCCCCCCCCCCCTCTTGTGTGGGTGGCTAGGATTAATGATATATGGACCTCACAAAAAGGCTTCATATGGGCCCAAAATGCACTTTATTATGTTTAAAACACTAGTCCAGTGGGTATCCATGACCTGGACCCTTAATTTCTATGCTAGGCGCACCGTTTAGTCACATTATGGGCTTATAAATACAACCCAAAACTAAATATGTCAATTCATAATAATTATGATCACACCTTATAGCTATTTTTTTTTAACCGGCTATTTATTCATATGATCACATATTACAAAACATAATTAATCATGTCAATCACATGGAAGAATAAATAAATAATTTCGCAAATCAAACAAAGACTTAACACAAAAGTTGAAAACTAGTTTGCTTTAAAAACAAAAGAGCTTTTCAAACGTAATTTTGGGACCTAAGCTACACACATTTTGGGACCAAATTGGCATGCATGATACATCCTAAATCACACAAATATTAAGTCAAAAAGTGATTTGGATCAAAGAGGTTTTCAAAATTAAGTTGTTTTCAAAGTCACAGCCTACTAACATTTGGGACCAAGAGAGCATTTTTGTTCACCCATTACTCACCCAATTCTCTCATTGGCCAATGCAGTAGGACCTAGGATTTTACACCATTAATTAATTCTCACTTAATCTCGGGTTCTACTACATTGGCCAATAGGAGAGTTGGGTGAACATTGGGTGGAGCAAAAATGTATTTTTGGGACCAAATTACTACATTTTGGCATTAAATTGGATGTATGATACAACCAAAATCTTTTCGAGATATTATTCAAAATTTCATAGAAAAAACATGGAACTTGTATGCCCAAAGAGTAAAATTTCATACCATTGACTCTAATAAGCATAAATGAAATCAAAGAACTATAATGAAACTACAAGACTGATGGTCCATGACTCCATCAGCTTGGTTCGGCACAATAAGTAGCACAACAATGGAATGTTCTCCATACCTAACTGATCAATGTAGTTTGTATGGTTATTACAGATGAATATATGGTTTATATTCGGTCATGTAATGGCGAACGTCACGACCATCTCAGTAACCCTAGCTTCCTTAAGCTCAAATTTTTTACCAAGTAATACAAAATAACCAAATAAAATTAATAACACTCAGCCCAATAGCAAAATGTACATAATTGTGGTCAAACAAAGATTTACTTGAGGTCTTGCGACTGTGTCAAGGAAGATGAAAGAAAATGGTGGATAGGGAGGACGGTGGGTATAGAGAGTAATATGAAGTAAAGGGAAAAATTGTTGGTTTTAAAATGTTGGGATATTTTTGGAATGAGGGGTGGGTGTGTAGAGTAAAGTGTTTTAAATTGGGATAATTAAAAATCAGTCAACAATTTGTTGACAAATGAAAAGTCAATCACCTATTCTTTCAAAATAAAAAGGAAATTATTTTAAAAATAGAAATTCTAAAAACAGTCAACTTTTGATCTTTTTTTTTAAAAAATAAACACACACCCCCCCCCCCCCCCCCCCCCCCCCCCCCCCCCCCATCTTCTTCCTCACCACCACCAGCTGCCGCCGCCACCCCCACCACACCACGACCACCACCACCACCATGGCCGGCCACCACACCACACCACACCATGACCATCACTACTGCCATCTATCACCACACCACGACCCCCACATACCACGACTACCACCACCACCACCAGCCACCAACACCATGACCACCACCATGGCCTGCCACCACACCACACCGTGACCAAACCCCAACCTCCCTATCTCTTCTCTCTCTTTGATCTACTATCTCTCTCTCTCTCTCTAGAAGATGATCACCATAAAGAACTCTCCCTCTCTCCCTCTATCCCTCAAGAAGAGTTAAAAAAAAAAAAAAAAAGAGTTACAGGTTGGAGCAAGAGTCCAAACCTATGGAGCAACTCACCAAACCTAATTGGGAGCAACTCTCCAAACGAAAAGAAAAAAAAAAGTGTTCCAGGTTTGGAGCAATAGTCCAAACCTGAGGAGCAACTTACCAAACTTGATCGGGAGCAACTCACCAAATGTGTGGAGCAACTCACCAAACGAAAAGAAAAAAGAAAGAAAAGAGTTTCAGATTTGGAGCAACAGTCCAAACCTGATCCGGAGCAACTCACCAAACGCATGGAGCAACTCACCAAATGGAAAGAGCAGCGTTGCTCCTTACGTTTGGTGAGTTGCTCCTCAGGTTTGGATCGTTGCTCCAAACCTCGAACTATTTATTATAATTTTTTTTTTTGTGAGTTACTCCATACGTTTGGTGAGTTGCTCCCGATCAGGTTTGGTGAATTCCTCCTCATGTTTGGACTGTTGCTCCAAACCTGAAACACTTTTTTTCTTTTCGTTTGGTGAGTTGCTCCATACGTTTAGTTAGTTGGTCCCGATCAGGTTTGGTGAGTTGCTCCATAGGTTGGACTCTTGCTCTAACTTGTAACTCTTTTTTATTATTATTATTATTATTATTCTTGAGGGAGAGGTCTTCATGGTGATCATCTTCTAGGGGGTGAGAGAGAGAGAGAGAAGAGATAGGTGTTGGGGTTTGGTCATGGTGTGGTGTGGTGGTCGGCCATAGTGTTGGACATGGTGGTGGTGGTCGTGGTGTGGTGATAGCTGGCAGTAGTGATGGTCATGGTGTGGTGTGGTGTGGTGGTCGGCCATGGTGGTGGTGGTGGTCCTGGTGTGGTGGGGGTGGTGGCGGTAACTGGTGGCTGGTGGTCGTGGTCGTGGTATGGTGAGGGTGGTGGCAGCGGCTGGTGCTGAGGAAGAAGATGGGGGAGTAAATGCAATCAAATAAAGACCAAAAGTTAACTGTTTTCAGAATTTTTAGTTTTAAAATGATTTCCTTTTTATTTTGAAAAAATAGGTGACTGACTTTTCATTTGTCAACAAATTGTTGACTGGTTTTTAATTATCCCTTTTAAATTAAATAGAATTGGTGGGTATAAAGAGTAGGTGGGTGTAAAGAGTAAATGTGGTGGTATAGATAGAACCACTCTAAATAAAATCACAAAATTTGGGATGTTAGTTGTGTAACCCCTAATTCAGGTCATACAACTGCCCCTATTCTCAGGGGATTATGGAAAGTGGTTAGTAGAATTTTAAATTTGTTAATTGCCAACTACTTATCATGATCTCCCTTAAGGTAGCATATATATGGTATAAATTAAAGGACACATGACATCACATCAACATGATGACATACACTATTAATGTTTTGAGTAATTTCTGATCATGTTTGATTCGAATAGTTTCCTTTTCTACGAGACATTTTAGTGTATTCGGAGTAAACAAACCCAAAAACTACAACCATACATGAGAAAATTCTCAGATCATCACTAGCATTGTGTAGATTCTGTTCTTATGTAATTTTTTTTTTTTTTTTTTACATATCGTCGCCTCCAAGCTTTTATAATTTCTATAAAATTGTTTATACTTGTATACAATTGTAAAACACCGTCATAAACCACAAGCCAAAGGATTATAAATAAAATACAGAAAGGATACAAATATAAGACCTTCAAACTCTGAAAAAGAGTACAAAACCTTACATAGTGTAACCTCTGATACAAAAATTCATGCTAGAAAACATGTACTTCTCTGTCCCATATTAAGACTATCTTGTGAGAATTCCACCTTTCTATGGGATCTCTTTGATTTTGGTTAAAATTTTTGACTTTCTGTTACTGTCTTTTTTAAATTTTGAAAATTGTACTGTCATACCAAAGAAAAGGTGGGAGAGTTTCATATTATAAAGGTTAAAGTTGAAAATGTATAGTTAAAATACATTGACCACTCAAAGAGGACTCTTAAAATGAGAACCAAAAAAATGGAATTAAACACTTCCATTTAAGACGAAGGGAGTAATAGAAAAAAAAAAACGCCTCAGGGGCGCTACCCCCGAAGTCCCTAATATCCATGCTGGATAGCCTAACAACTTGCCCCCAAACACAAAATCCTGGTTACGCCCCTGCTCAAAAGTACAGAGATTTCCTCTTCCAACTCATTTTATCAACATAATCACACCCTTTTCATGATCATAATAGTAGAATTCGCTCAGGTAAGAAAATTATTATTTGTAGATAAAAAACGAGAAACCTCTTTTCAAGCAATGGAATGAGGAAGGAAAATCAAGCATAAACATATTTGGCCAAGAGTACATTTCTATTGAAAATCTTGGGACCAATAATATGATGTAGAATTAGACAAAATTCAAATTAAGTTGAACAATACTGGGTTACAAAGCTTTTCTGCCTAACCAGCTCATGAAGATCATGGACAATCTTAAAAACTGCATCTGGCCTTGCTAGCCTCAATGCATTTTGCGACATAGTCATCAGCTCATCTGCTTTTGGGCCGAACCACTGAGAAACGATTTTAGCTATCTCTTTCGGGGACTTAGAGAATTTCCCACATCCATTTTCCACCACGTACGGCACATTCCCGACTTCCTGAAATGTAAAAGAAAAATTGATTAAAAAAATAATAGCTTCAAAAATCCCTTAAAATGCAGAATTTCCTCTCGACCATCTGCTGCCATCCTGTATATCAATATCATACAGCCGAGAGAGAGAGAGAGAGAGAGAGAGAGAGAGAGAGAGAGAGAGAGAGAGAGAGCACCATGGTTCACCAATGACTACTTCCAACAAATTTCATTCCCTCAGTCCAAAAAAAAAATCTAATTTCATTCCCCTAGTCAATTGAAAAGTTTGCTTGAACTTCAAGGATCAAAGTTTCGTTTCGGTATATTGTTTCGATGTGCCAGGAAACGAAAACAATCGAAAAAATTAGGAAACACTAAAAAACTTGTGGAAACAAAACTTCAACCTTAAATTTATGCACCTATAAAGCTAATAATTGATTAATTACACCTTTAAGATGTCTATATATGTAGTTATATCAATAATATATAGTTCAAATTGGAAATACACGATGATTTAGTCATTAATCTATTGTCATGCAGTTCATAGGATACACAAAGCACTTCATAGAAAAGAAAAGTTACATATATGCACACAAGGAGCTAATAAGACTTCTCCAAAAGACATATGGTTGTTCATCTACCAAATTTACATCCAATCGGTTGTAGAGTGTCGAGCAAGTGCATAAACTGGTCCAGGCTCCAGGTATTCACCAAGAGGAACATTATATGTCTAATGGATATGTTGGCAATATTTAGTCCAACTCATGTAAGCACGAAACCATGCCTCATAATCAGTCCTAAACCTCTCATAATCTCTTCGACTACACCCAAATTGTTGAGCAGCACATGAAGCTGTCAAACCGCTCGATTGTCCATGTCCAAGTCCATGTCCATAGTCTTGTGAGGATGATACTTAGGAGTCATATCCAGATGTATAAACTTGACCATATGTCTGTGAACCGTATCTTGAGCCATAAGCCTCTAAAGATGATGATCCGTGCCCATAGTGTTCACCCCTACTCATACTCATACGAGGCAGACTAGTGTTGATCACGTCAACTCCATGCATAATAGCATCTATACCTTGTGTATGTGTGGGATTCTGTCTTGGATTGCGTGGATGACAATGTCGACCTTGACCTCGTTCATACTGAAGCACACGTAGAGATCCATGATCTTCATCTTGTGTACCATGAGTGAATCCTTGTGTAGCATGAGAACCATGATCTTCTATACCTTGTTGGCGATGAAAAACCATCATTGCCACGAGAACTCCCACCTTGTAGAGGACTATTATCATTATCTTCATCATCATTGCTGCCATCTACACTATTACTATCACTATCACCATCATGATCGCTGCTAACCATAGGTTGCTTACCACGTGCTTTTGACTCTCTTTGATTGCTACCAAGTCCCATACTATCATCCTATGAAGCACCGACACTCTATTTTGGCCCTCGTATCAATGTCGACAACGTATTCAACACGACCCGACACACTTGATATCGTGTTTGGTTAATTTATTCCTTTTCTTGGTCCGACACGTTGTCGACACGCACGAGACACGTAGATGTGGTAATTAAAAAAAAAAAAAAACTGCTTTGAAATATTGGGGTAAAATTATAATTTTTCCAAAGTTGTTATAAAAATTTGGAAGTTTATGACAGTTTTTAAAATATTGATGGGTTGTAACCAAAATAAAAGGAAGTTTAGGATTTTTACAAGATAAGAAGGAGATATATGTTGTCTCCTCTCTCACGTCATTCGCACAGTTTCGAATATATATATACAGGGAGAGAGAGAGAGAGAGAGAGAGAGAGGAGGCCAAATGATCGACCATCGAAGCAAGATGCCGACTTCCGAAGCCGACACTGCTTGCTTCTTCCTCTGACGAAGACGAACAGGTTAGGTTCTTCTCTTTTTTTTCCCCTCCCTCTCCTATTTAGGGATGGCAACGGGTCGGAGTTGGTATGGAGTCCCTCTATACCAACTCCTACTCCATTTATTTTCCTCCTACTCCGACTCCGCCCCGTCCCGTTTAAGTAAAATATCAACTCCTACTCCACTCCTACTCCGTTTACTATCGGGTACTCCTATTATACTCCTACTCCGTTTGCTAATCACCATTCCAAAATTAAAATGCTCTTTTAAAATTCAAATCCCACTTTTATTTTGGCTTGATTTCCTAAAAATCACTCTCGCAAATGATTCTAAATTTGTTAATCACAATTTACAAATTAAATATTAATATTGAAGACAAAGAGATGTATATATATATGTCCTGATTTTTTTGTAAATAATTGTAACCATGAGGGTAGTTTAGTAACTTAATGATTTAATCGGGGCGGGGCGGGTTTTAAATGGTAGTATTTCATGGATACCAACTCCACCCCGACTCCTATAGGGTTTTTGTTTTTCCATACCAAATCCACTCCTACTCCTATTATAACTCCTCCAAACCCGTTCTATTAGGAGCGGAGCGGGGCGGAGGTCCAGCGGAGCGGGGAAAATTGACATCCCTACTCCTATTAGCTGAAAATCTAAGACTTTTATAAATGGAGCTTAACCATAAATAAATTTGTTAAAGGGAAGTCTTGTAATAGTGTGTATTATTGTATATGTGTTGTGTTGAAAGAAGTCTTTTTATTTTTTCTTATCTTTATGTTATTATTTAGAGTTTGAGGACTCAAATGTAATTTCCTTTTCTTTTATTATAAATACAAGAGAGACTCACAATTGTGAGTTCTAAGCCTGAAAAATACTCTCTCAAAAATCCAACATGGTATCAGAGCCACCCTGAATTAGGGTTTGACTCATCTCAACCACAACCACCACCATCCACAATCAATCCCAAACCCTAACCAATACACTGTTCACGCGACACTGTTCACTGGCACTGTTCATCGACACTGTTCACCGACACTGTTCACCGACACTGTTCATCGTCACTGTTCATCGTCACTGTTCACCGACACTGTTCATTGGTGGGCTGTTTTGATTGGTGCTTTGTTTTCAAGGTTTTAGGTCCGTGATCGGACCAATGATTTGTCCATAGATTGGACTTCTGAGTACTAGGGTTGCCTTGACTACCTTCGTTTACTTGTGAAGCGGGTGTGTGTTCAACCTTCAACATGCCTAAGGATGGTGTGACACCCGAAAAATCTTCGAAGAGTGCCGAATCCTCTAGATCTCCTATAGGTAATGAGGGACAGCCCTTCATTACCGAGAATCCTGGTTCTAAAATCACCACAATCTTGTTTAATGGTGATAACTACCTGTCATGGTCTCAGTCGGCAACTCTCTGGCTCCGAAGTCGAGCCAAGTTTGGTTATGTTGATGGTACAGTCAAGGCCCCTAGTCGCGATGATCCCTTTTATGCAAAGTGGGAAGTTGATAATTACTTTATCATGACTTGGCTAGTTCGTTCCATGGAGCCTGAACTAGCAGATCCGTTCCTGTCTATGGAAACAGCACAAGGTATTTGGGACACTCTGGCTCAGACTTACACCCGGAAGGAGAATGTAGCCCATGTTTATGAGTTTCGCCATAGTGGTGGTCAGGGTAGTGGACCCCAGGATCAATTGACTACCGGATCTGAGTCTACTCATCATGAGGATTCTCATGCTTCCTCACCTTCATCCGCACTTGGAGATATTGGCCATACTGATATTAAGACACTACCTTGTATTATGGCTCAGCTTGATACTCCCACGAGTGCCTCTACTTCTTTTGCCCAAAAAGGTAATTTTGCTAATTGTTCAAGTGCTTTAAGTGCTAATTCTAGGTAGCCATGGATCATTGACTCCGGAGCTTCTGATCATATGACTGGTCTTTCTACCGAGTTTTCTACTTATAATCCGTGTTCAGGGAAAGAGAAAGTTAGAACTGCGGATGGTTCCCTTTCCCCTGTTTCTGGTAAAGGTGTCATTAATGTTTCTAATTCTTTGTCTTTATCCTCTGTACTTCATGTGCCTAATTTTTCGACTAATCTTCTTTCAATTAGTCGTCTTACCCATGATCTCAACTGCAGCGCAACTTTTTTTCCTACTCACTGTATCTTTCAGGATCTCTCCACGAAGAAGGTGATTGGCAGTGGTAGAGAGGAGAATGGTCTCTATTTTTTGTTGCCCGATAGAGCTACTAGTGGGAACTTGACACAAGCTGCTCATCATTCACAGAGCGACACACTCCCTCGAGAGGCTTGGCTATGGCATCAAAGATTGGGACATCCCTCTTTTTATTTGCTTCGTTTTTTGTTTCCTTCCTTAGTAAAAAATAGAAGTGTTTCTGAGATTTCTTGTGAGGCTTGTGAGCTCGGAAAACACCATCGTGCTACATTTAATTCCAGTTTTAATAAAAGTACTATTCCCTTTGCTATTATTCATACCGATGTTTGGGGTCCTTCTCCAGTTATTTCTTTGAAGGGATATAAATGGTTTGTCACCTTTATCGATGATTGCACTCGCACTACTTGGGTCTATTTGATGAAAGAAAAAAGTGATGTGTTTTCTATCTTTCAAACATTCCATAAAATGATATGTACCCAGTTTAGTACAGTTGTCAAAATTGTTCGGTCGGATAAAGGGGGGGAATATATCTATGGTGGTCTCACTCACTATTTTTCAGAGCATGGCATGGTCCATCAGACGTCGTGTACTAATACTCCACAACAGAATGGAGTAGCTGAGAGAAAAAACCAGCACTTGTTAGAGTCTGCTAGGTCCATGTTGTTCTCCATGCAACTTCCCAAGTCTTACTGGGGAGAGGCCGTCCTAACTGCTGCATATCTTATTAATCGTCTGCCTACCCGTGTGCTTGGTAAAAGAAGTCCAATCGAACTTCTTACTAATCCATCCTCAATTTTCCCCATTCCTCCTAAAGTGTTTGGTTGTGCTTGTTTTGTCCACAATCACTCTCCTTTTCGAAGAAAGTTAGATCCTCGTTCCCTTAAATGTGTTTTTGTTGGGTATTCACCTACACAAAAAGGGTACAAGTGTTATCATCCTCCCACTCGTAAATGGTATGTGTCTATGGATGTTACCTTTGATGAGACATTGTCATACTTCCAGCCTTCCCAGCCATCTCTTAAGGGGGAGAAAGAGAACAATGAAGAGATGCCTGTAGAAATTGTTCCATTCACTATAGGAAGCGAGGAGGGTGAAAGAGAAGAAAAGAAAGAAGGAGAGATAAGTGAAAGTGAGGAAAAGAAAGAGGGAGAGTGGAGTGGAAGTGAAGAAAAGAAAGGGGGGGAAAGTAGAGAAGGAAAAGGAAAGGAACTACTCACCTATTCAAAGAATAAAGGAAGGAAAATTTTTGGGATAACGGAAAAGAGGACCATCTCTCCAATACCACTACAATTGTCTTCTTCAAGTGCTGAAGGTCCAGGTATTTCTAGTCCTTTGATTCCTTCTACTCCTATTCCTAATTCCCCTTCTTCTGTTTCTTCCTCTGTTGATGAATTAGACGTACCTATTGCTCTTCGCAAGGGTATTAGGGAGTGTACTAAACATCCGATTTCTAAATTTGTTTCGTACTCTCGATTATCTTCATCACATAAGGCCTTTGTGTCGAAACTCGATTCTGTTTCTATTCCTAACCATGTACAGGAAGCTCTATATGATCCTAACTGGAAATCTGCCATGGTTGAAGAGATGAAAGCACTTCACAAGAATGGTACTTGGGAATTAGTAGAGCTACCTCGAGGGAAAAAGACAGTGGGATGCAAGTGGGTGTTCACTGTAAAGCACAAAGCAGATGGGACAATCGAAAGGTATAAGGCAAGGTTGGTTGCCAAGGGCTTTACTCAGACTTATAGGGTAGACTATCAGGAGACCTTTACCCCTGTTGCTAAGATGAACTCCATCAGGGTTCTGTTATCCCTAGCAGCAAATCTAGAGTGGCCTTTACATCAGTTTGACGTGAAGAATGCATTTTTGCATGGTGATTTAGAAGAAGAGGTGTACATGGATATTCCTCCTGGGTTTGAGAATAGCAAGACTGGAGGCAAAGTGTGCCGTCTTAAGAAGTCTTTGTATGGACTAAAACAGTCACCAAGAGCATGGTTTGATCGGTTCTCTCAAGCTATGGCCAGGTATGGTTTCAGGCAGAGCCAAGGTGATCATACTCTTTTTATTAAACACTCGTCACAGGGTAAGGTGACTGCTTTGATTGTCTATGTAGACGATATTGTCCTCACAGGTGATGACTTGGAGGAGATGAAAAAATTGAAATCTTATCTTGCTAAGGAGTTTGAAATTAAAGACTTGGGAAATCTAAAGTACTTCCTTGGAATCGAAGTTGCGAGGTCCAAGGAAGGAATATTCATATCCCAGAGAAAGTACGTTTTGGATCTTCTAAAGGAAACAGGCATGTTGGGGAGCAAGGCAGTGGATACACCAATGGACTATAACTCAAAGCTGGGGGATGATCCAAATGGAGAACTAGCTGATAAGGGCAGATACCAGAGATTGGTAGGTAAACTGATTTACTTAGCCCATACTAGACCAGATATTGCTTTTGCAGTCAGTGTAGTTAGTCAATTTATGCATGCCCCTAAACAAACTCATCTTGATGCCGTGTTTCGGGTCATTAGATACCTTAAGTCAGCACCAGGGAAAGGACTGTTCTTTGCTAAGAATGGTCATACATCAGTTGAGGCCTATACTGATGCTGATTGGGCTGGTTCGATAAATGATAGGAGATCGACTACGGGTTATTGTTCGTTTGTTGGCGGTAATTTGGTAACGTGGAGGAGCAAGAAGCAGCCAGTAGTGGCTAGGTCCAGCGCAGAGGCAGAGTTTAGAGCTATGGCGCAAGGAGTATGTGAGTTATTATGGATCCAGATTGTGTTATCAGATATTGGGTTTGGACCCAAGGACTCTATGAAGTTGTACTGTGATAATAAGGCTGCTATTAGTATTGCTCACAACCCGGTTCAACATGACAGAACAAAACATGTGGAGATTGATAGACACTTCATCAAGGAGAAGCTAAACAATGGAAGCATTTGCACGCCTTTTGTAAAGTCAGGAGAGCAGTTAGCAGACGTTCTGACAAAGAGTCTTACTAGTCGTTCGTTTCACTTTATTCTCTCCAAGCTGGGCATGAGAGATATCTTTGCACCAGCTTGAGGGGGAGTGTTGAAAGAAGTCTTTTTATTTTTTCTTATCTTTATGTTATTATTTAGAGTTTGAGGACTCAAATGTAATTTCCTTTTCTTTTATTATAAATACAAGAGAGACTCACAATTGTGAGTTCTAAGCCTGAAAAATACTCTCAAAAATCCAACATGTTGTCCCACATCGCTTAGCTAAAGTATTAGTCTAGGAGTCGTAAGCCTATATATACGCCCTTGCATTCCTCTTTTCAATTCATTTAATATATTGTGTCTTCACATATGTACATGGTATCAGAGCGGGTCGATCTGACCTAGAAAGGAAAAAAAAACCCTAGCCGACCCAAGTTGAGACAACTTAGATCCTTTCTAGGCATTGAAGTGGCTAGATCTAGTGAAGGGATTTGCCTCTCTCAAAGAAAGTATGTTCTTGATCTCCTCTCTGAAACAGACATGTTAGGGTCCAAGCCCTTGGATTCTCCTATGATTCCTAATACTAAGTTGTTACCAGATCATGGAGAGCTCATTGATGACCCAGGATAGTACAGACGTCTTGTAGAGAAGATTAATTACCTAACAGTAACTAGACCCGAAATTGCATTCGATGTGAGTGTGATTAGCCAATTTATGGATTGTCCTCGAACAACCCATTGGGATGCAGTGATGCACATTTTGAGATATCTCAAAGGTACTCCAGGACGTGGTTTGTTATACAAAGACCATGGTCATATACGAGTTTAAGGTTATACTGATGCAGATTAGGCAGGTTCTCCTGGTGATAGGAGTTCCACTACTAGCTATTGTGTTATAGCTGGAGGCAACCTTGTGTCATGGAAAAGCAAGAAACAAACTGTGGTGGCTCGGTCTAGCGCAAAAGTAGAGTACAGAGCCATCGCCCACACTACTTGTGAGCTAGTATGGATGAACCATTTATTAGAGGAACTTGGGTTTACTCAGACTACTCCAATGAGTTTACTTTGTGATAATCAAGTTGCAGTTCATATCGCCTCTAATCCCGTGTTTTATGAAAGGACAAAGCACATTGAAGTCGATTGTCACTTTATTCGAGAGAAGCTTTTGCAAAATGTTATTCATACAGTGCATGAGTCTGCAGATCAGTTAGCCGACTTGTTTACTAAAGCATTAGGAGGGATTCGAGTGAAATATATTTGTAACTAGCTTGGTGCATATGACAGGTATGCTCCAGTTTAAGGGGGAGTGTTAAAGGGTAGTCTTGTAATAGTGTGTATTATTGTATGTGTTGTCCCACATCGTTTAGCTAGAATATTAGTCTAGGAGTTGTAAGCCTATATATAGGCCCTTGTATTCTTCTTTTCAATTCATTCAATATAGTGTGTCTTCACATATTTACAATAACATTAGGATTTTTTTAATTACAGCTTTTCAATATAGGGTTTGTCAGTCTAGGGATTTTGCTTTTTGGTCTGATCTAGGGTTTTTGTTCTTGCACACTTAAGTTGTGGTTTTTCCATTTAGGGGTTTGAAGTTCAAATTATGGTTGGATATGTGATGTATATGATTTATATTGTTGTCCATTAGGGTTTTATGTGGTATGTGTTTGCCTAGGCTTCTAATTATCAATTTTTGTCCACTAATTTGTGCTTTCTTAGTTTAGGAAACATGCCTTCTATGGATACTAGTAATGAGGTGACACCAACCAATGAAGAAGACACAGAAAAACCTCTTTGGAGATTTTTTATGAGACATGAAAAGCCTACTAATGGAGGGGAAAATGTCTCATGGGAATGCAATTTTTGCCATGAGAAGAAAAAAAGTTCATACACAAGGGTTAGAGCTCATTTGTTAAAATTGAGTGGGACTGGGATTGCACCTTGTAAAAAAGTGAGAAGGCAAGATATAATGGGCATGCAAAGATTAGAGGAGGAAGTCAATGAGAGAGCTCGAAGAAATGAACAAAGTACCGTTGCCCCCTTCTAGTACGTCATCGGGTGGTTTGAATAGTTCTGTGTAAGGAGGTTATGATTTGACAAAAGTGACAGACTAGTAAAAGTGTAAGTAGTACAACTATTGGGATGGCATTAAACTTGAAGACCCGTGACCGTGACCAAATGCACGCGAAGATTACTAGGATGTTCTATGCCTCGGGCTTACCATTCCATCTATCAAGGAGCCCTTACTATGTGAGTTCTTTTTCATTTGCCGCAAACAATTCTCTTTCGGGATATTAGCCACAGGGGTACAACTTGGTGAGGACAAGTTTACTCCAACAAGAAAAGGCAAATGTATCAAAAGCACTTAGAGAGAAAAAGGTGTAAGCATCGTGACTGATGGGTGGAGTGACTCACAAAGGAAGCCCTTGATTAACTTCATGAAGTGACTCAAAAAGGATGAAAACTATGTAGAATGAAAAGTAGAAGAAAAGAACAATCAAATAATGATATAAAACACATCTAGGCTTTGGAAAGCCATTGTAAAGAAATGTGGGTTTGCATCCCACCGATCGTGATCAAAATTGATAAATGCAATGAAACATACTTCATTAAATCAGTAAATTCCTCATTACTACCATTAGATTCATCACAACTTCTAAATTTCTAGTTTGTATCAAGTGTGCACAAAAACGCAATTCTCATTTTTTTATGATTATATGCTAAGGTGAGACCCGCTTTTCATCGGGGGGAAAAAAAAAAAAGAAAAAGAAACCTTCTCACCTTCCCTCGTGTTATCGGCACTCGACCGTTTGAGAGGTGTAGTATACATATTACATATATATATATTAGTATGTTATATTGGTTTTGACTTTTTTGACTTCTGTGACTTTGTTCCTTACCCAAGTTGTATTATATTAGTATATATATGTTTATATTATGTATATTATACCATCTGGTTCAAATCTTGTGAGAGAAACAAGACATCTACATGTTCGAACTCCTCTCGACAGAATCGCACCGTAACGTAAAAGCGTATCGTATCACACGATTCATCTGCGATTAGTAGAGGGCTTCAATTCATGCATGCAACTCGTATCAAAAAGCAGGTGTATCGTATCGAATCGTACGATACGAATCGCGTATCGTACGATTTTAACAACAGAGGTCGGCACAACTTGAAACATTTTGGACGCCACAATATAGATGTCTTACAGTATTTTTAATACTGTATTTTATGTTTGGACACTATTGGACACATGTGGACCACACGACGGGTTGGAAACACTCTGATACGTAGGGGGGACACACGATATTATCGAAATGTCAAAAAAAAATGTAGGGGGGAAATATAATTAATAAAACAAAGTTCAGATTTTTTTCCCCCTTTCTCTTAAATTTTTTATTGGGGCTCAAAAGCTTTTCTTTTTAAAAGCTTAGAAACTAAAGCTCCATTTAGTTAGTGAAGCTAAGAAAGGGGGAAAAGATAGTGTAAGTAAAAACGTTTTCTTTGTTTGCTTACTACGGGTGACAAAAAGAAAATATGATGGAAAAAGGAGAATATCTATTTTTCATGTCAATCATATAATAAAAAATATAAATCCAAAATTGTTTAAGAAAGCAACATTAAGGGGAAAAAAAAAGGGCTTTTCCTTCACCTCTTCCTTTTACTCTCAAAATCTACGAACCAATAACACTTCCAAATAGTTTTTGTTGGAAAAATTAGCACTTTCAAAGTTAAAGTTGTAGGGGATTTGGAAGTTGAAACTGGTTAGGGCCTCTAAAATTGAAGAGAAAAAAAAAACAATATTTTTTTAATGGATCTAAAAACATAAGTTATTGTGAATTACAAATTATAATAGGATTTTTAGACATTTAAAATAGTATGAAATCAAAATTGGAACTATTTGCAATTAGAAATACTTGGGATTTCATGGAAATGGAAATAATTTAAAGTATCTTAGTTTCACTATGACCAATACAGATCATTTTTTATATGACCGTGTTATGTAATTTCTCTCTCTCTCTCTCTCTCTCTCTCTCTCTCTCTCTCTCTCTCTCTCTCTCTCTCTCTCTCTCTCTCTCTCTCTCTCTCTCTCTCTCTCTCACACACACACACACATACATACATACATACACAAGTACTATTTCCCATGACGCAGCCATATTGGGGTCATACTATTTTAGGATTTTCCTTGTGGTCGTATCCTTGTCTTACCGTGTCTGTAATTAGTTTTTGTATTCTTTCTTCTTATTAGATGACACTTGAGGAGGTCGATCTTAGTCTTAGAAGCTATGTGAAAACTAAAGTTTAAATTGCAAGAACAATAGAAAACTAAACCATAAGACTTACTTGCCCAGCGATGTAATCGTTGAGAATAATGGGGAGTCCTCGGATCATAGCTTCTGCAATAGTCCCAGGGCCAGCCTACAGAAGAGCACATTGTTATAGGATGGATGATACATACATAAACTAACCAATATTGTAATGAGAGATTTACCTTTGTGATGATGCAATCACAGGCACCCATACATTCTTCCATTTTAGTGACAAATCCTTTCACCTAAAATTTTTAAGACTAGGCTTGTCAGCAATATCTTCCACATTAGGGAGGGAGAGGGGCAAGAAAAACAGAAAGGCCTGCAGATACATGTGCCCGTGTGAATATAAGTGTGTTCATAGAACTACATGCGTCGGCACGTGTATGAAGAAAGAAACAATATTATCTATCCATTAATGCAAGTTAAAATAAGTGATCGATAATTGATGCATTTGGGCTTGGAAAACAAAAGTTCTCATGGACATCTACCCTCCATTTGTTTCGACGTAGATTTTACGCCAGAGAATAATTTTCATGTAAAATGTTTTACAAGAAAAAGATCATTTCCCTTCTTATTTCCAGTGTTTGGTTTGACACTTGTCGGAAAATATCTTGCAAATAACCAAACAATGCACTTTTATGCGATGAATATTAGGGTTTATGTGTAAGAGAAAAGAAAGACAAGAAGTGGAGAATTATGGCTGCTTAACTTGCACCCATGTATTCCTTCATATATATATATATATATAAGAAACCTAGAAATAGCCAAATTACAATCCTACCCTCAATGTAATAATCTAAATAATAACACAAACAACTAAAATAAACTCTAACACGCCCCCTCAAGTTGGAGCATACAGATCAAACATGCCCAGCTTGGAAGACAAATAATGAAAAGGAGCATGAGCCAAGGGCTTGGGGAGAATGTCACCCACTTGATTATCCGATTGAACATAAGCAGTAACAATTTGTTTCTTCAGCAACATATCATGAATAAAGTGACAATCCACCTCAATATGTTTAGCACGCTCATGGAAAACAGGATTATTGGCAATAAATAGAGCGGCCTGATTGTCACAATACCTTTTCATAGGAGCAGAAACATCAACACCGATATCCTGAAGAAGGGAACGAACCCACAACATTTCAGATGCAGTATGAGCCATAGCTCGGTACTCAGCCTCAGCACTAGAGCGTGCAACAACATTTTGTTTCTTACTGCGCCAAGTAACTAAGTTTCCGCCAACAAAGGTACAATAGCCAGAGGTAGATCGCCTATCAGAACGACAACCTGCCCAATCAGCCTCACCATAGCCAGTGACAGAAAGAGAGGCAGAAGGCTTGTACAAGAGCCCTCTCCCAGGAGCCGTCTTAAGATAACGCAAAATGCGACAAACGGCCTCAAAATGAGGCTGACGTGGAGCATGCATATTCTGACTAACCACGCCAACAACATAGGTGATATCGGGTCGAGTAACAATAAGATAAATCAATTTCCCAACTAGTCGGTGATACCGACCTACATCAGTAAAAAGTTCGCCTTGTTCACCATCAAGTTTCACCACGGAGTCCATAGGAGTATCAGTAGGGCGAGTGCCCAAGAGACCAATTTCAGATAAGAGATCAAGTACATACTTTCGTTGTGATAAAAGATTCCCTGACGAGAGTAAGCAACTTCAATCCCCAGAAAGTAACGAAGAGTACCCAAATCTTTAGTCTGAAAATGTTGCCCAAGATACCGTTTCAAATCAGCAATTCTGACAGAATCACTCCCAGAGAGGATAATATCATCCACATACACAATCAACATAATCGTTCCCGAAGAAGAATGACGAACAAAGAGTGAGTGATCATAAGTGGAACGCTTAAAGCCATATGCAATAACCACAGAACTGACTCTATCAAACCAAGCACGAGGAGACTGTTTTAGACCATATAAAGCCTTTCTCAGTCGACATACAAGATGTGGATTACTATCATCAACATAACCAGGCGGTTGATGCATATAAACCTCTTCCTGAAGGTCGCCATGCAAAAAAGCATTCTTGATATCAAGTTAATATAAGGGCCAAGACCGACTAACAACAATAGAAAGAAGAATATGCACAGAGTTGAGACGAGCCACAGGTGAAAATGTCACAAAGTAATCAACACCATACATCTGTGTATATCCCTTAGCAACCAAGCGTGCCATAAGACGCTCAACAAAACCATTAGGTAAATAATTAACTGTGTAGACCCAACGACAACTAACAGTTTTCTTACCAGGGGGAAGAACCGCGAGATCCGAAGTCTGATTCTTACGAAGAGCACTCATTTCCTCATCCATATTATACTTCCATCCAAAAGAAGATAAAGCCTACTGATAAGAAGTAGGAACAGAAATTGAGGACAAGGCACAAGCAAATGACTGAAAACACGGTGAGACACGGTTATAAGACACAAATTGTGGAATAGGATGCTGAGTACAAAAGCATTTACCTCGACGCAAAGCAATCGGTAAATCTGTTCAATTGGTAGGAGTGGGTGAGGGTGAAGATGCAACACTCGGGCTGTTCAAAGAGAGAATAGAGAGAAAGAGAAGGCTTAACCTAATTAGGTTAGCCCACACTTATATATCAATCCTATAATCACGAAAATTACAGAAATACCCTTAATACTAACACTTATATTCTAACACTCCCCCTCAAGCTGGAGCATAGATATCTATCATGCCCAGCTTGTTACAAAGGTCATAGAACGGTCCTCTATTTAGTGCCTTGGTAAGAATATCTCCTAGTTGCTCACTAGACCTAACAAAAGAAGTAACAATTTCTTTTCTCATAACCATATCTCTGATAAAATGACAATCAACTTCAATATGTTTGGTCCTCTCATGAAACACTGGATTACTCGCAATGTACATAGCGGCTTGATTATCACAATACATCTTCATAGGTTTACTACATGGAAATCCCATCTCTTGCAGAATAGTCTTCACCCATAACAACTCACACGCAGCATGAGCCATAGCTCTATACTCGGCCTCTGCACTTGATCTTGCAACTACATTTTGCTTTTTGCTCTTCCAACTGACAAGATTTCCACCAACGAACACACAAAACCCTGATACTGAACGTCTATCAAGACTGTCTCCTGCCAAACTGGCATCTGAGAAACCAACTATCTCCAAATTATCTGAAGGCTTCAACACTAAGCCTTTACCAGGGGCACCTTTCAAATACCTCAATATACGACACACTGCCACCCAATGTGATAACTTGGGACTCTGCATAAACTGACTGACAACTCCAACAGAAAAGGTGATATCAGGTCGAGTTACGGTTAAATAAACCAACTAGGAGGAGGAATGGGTAAGGGAATAGTGGACGATGGAACAAGAACATCAACATCTAAGGAAACACCGGAGGACGAAAAAAATGGTGTACCTTCAAAGAAGGTGACATCTGCAGTAACCACATAACGACGACTCTGAGGATTCCAGCATTTATAACCTTTTTGAGTGCGTGAATATCCCACAAATATACATTTGGTGGCCCAAGGATCCAATTTATCATGACCAGGAGTAAGAACATGAACAAATGCAACACAACCAAACACACGTGGTGGTAAGGCAAACAATGATCTATCTGGATAGAGAACAGAATGAGGAATGCCACCACTAAGAACAGATGAAGGCATGCGATTAATAAGATAACAGGCAGTGAGTACAGCATCCCCCCAAAATTGTTTAGGAACATGCATGTGCAACATAATTGTTCGGGCAATCTCAAGAAGGTGTCTATTTTTCCGTTCAGCTACACCATTCTGTTGTGGAGTATAACCACAAGAGGATTGATGAATTATCCCCTGAGAATCACAGTAGGACTGAAGAGGTCCTTTAACATATTCCAAAGCATTATCAGATTGTAAAATACGAATAGTGCAACCAAACTGAGTCATAATCTCTTTATGAAATAATTGAAAAATAGAAGAAATATCTGAACGTTCTTTCATTAAAAATAACCATGTCATCCTAGAACAATCATCCACAAAAGACACAAAATAAGAAAAACCTAACAGACTCTTATGTCTAGACGGACCCCAAACGTCGGAATGAACCAACTCAAAAAGAGTGGCTCGACGATTATTTTTACGTAAAGAAAAAGACACCCTATGATGCTTACCTAACTGGCAAGCCTCACACTCTAAACTAGACATAGACTTAAAGGACGGAAAAACCAACTTCAAGGACTGTACTGAAGGATGACCCAGACGGCAGTGCCATTGATGTGGTGAAACAGCTGTATGTAAAGCCGTCGATTTATTCGCTGTTGAATGTTGTTCCAAGTAATAAAGACCATCACGCTCACGACCTCCACCAATCATCTTCTTCGAGTTGAGGTCCTGAAAACACATTGAGAGAGATAAAATGTTACAGAACAATTTAAAGATTTAGTAAGTTGACTGACCGATAGGAGACTAAAGGGAAATTGAGGAATATAATTTACAGATGACAATGAAAGAGATGAGGTGGGAGAAACAGGACCATGACCAATAATAGGACAAGATCGTCCATCAGCTAAAACAACTGAAGGCTGTGTGGGTGGACTAAGCAATTGTGTAAATACATTGGACTTACCAGTCATATGTGCCGAAGCCCCTGAGTCGATGACCCATGGTGAAGGAGCAGATGAAGAAAAACACGCAATATTACCTGACTGTGCAAAACCAGCAGTACTAGACAAGGATTGCTGTTGCTGTTGTTGGATTAAGGCATTGTATTCCTCTCGAGAGAGAGTGATAGACTCATTTGAAGATGCTACGGCAGGTGGAGTAGGAGTACTAACTTCCTGTTGAGACCCAGAAGCATTGTCAGAAGAGTACAGGGCTGGATTAGGTGAGGTCTCCCACGGCTTACCATAGATATCATAACACCTATCCACAGTATGATTGTCACCCCCGCAGTGTGTGCAATAAAGAGAACCACGGCCTCGACCAAAACCACGACCACGTCCCGGAGGACCTCCTCGCCCTCGATTACCATTAAACATAGGAGGGGAATTGCCAAAGCCACGACCACCGCGACCGCGATTATTACCAGGAAAATTGCCACGACCACGAAAGGCCCCTCTATATCCCGTAGATGTAACAAGTGCAGAATTTTCTTTCCCAACAGGCTCAGAAGAGGCGGAGGAGGAAGACTCTGTAGTAACGCGGAGCATACGAGAATACACATTGCTCAAGGATGGAATACTACCATCACCGGCCAAAATCTGTGACTTAACAGACTGAAGATTCGAATGTAACCCAGATAAGAACTTGGAGACATAAAATTCCTCTCGTTGCTTCTTGATAACATCAACATCATTAGTGATAGGATGATACTGATTCAACTCATCCATGAGTCCCTTAAATGTACTGTAGGATTCACTAACCGGCTTATCACCTTGTTGAAGCAAAAACAAATTTTGATATACCTCATAAACGCGAGAAACATTCTTTTCCATGGAAAACGTCTCATGAATAGACTCCCAAATCTCTTTGGCTGAGGACAAGAACATGACACTCGAACACACAGTAGGTTCCATACTATTCCACAACCAGGACATAACCACATAATTCTCAGACACCCAATCTTCATAATCCTTACTATCCTTAGCAGGAGCAACAGACTCAATATATTTCAACTTCTTTCTAGCCCCTAATGCGACTTTCATAGCTTGAGCCCACAACAAGTAATTGGACCCACTCAACTTAGTAGTGATAATTTGCATACTCACAACATCGGATGAAGAAATAGAAGCTTTCTTGTCAGCCATATCAACCAAAAACAGTAGGAGTCTTATACCCAATAACAAAGGAAAAATACTAACAACGAACAAGAAGCAACATCAACACCAATAAACTCAAACGGAACTAACCAATAAGGTCCATAAAGGGACCGAGACAACACGAACGAAGAAACCACCAATCAAAATTGCCTAATCGAGTTCCGATGTATGTGAATATAATCCCTTGGACGGTTGGAATTCAAGAAAGTGAAGAAATCAGATCATGAACAGTGTTGGATGAATAGTTACTGCATGAACAGTGTCGCGTGAACAGTAACTGCGTGACCAGTGTCACGTGAACAGTAACTGCGTGAATAGTGCTGCGTCTGTGATGGTGGTGGTGGTGGTGTGCGGCGCAGAGAAGCCTATTTGGGTGGCTCTGATACCATGTTCAAAGAGAGAATAGAGAGAAAGAGAAGGCTTAACCTAATTAGGTTAGCCCACACTTATATATCAATCATATAATCACGCAAATTACAGAAATACCCTTAATACTAACACTTATATTCTAACACGGGCCATATGAAACAACCGGCCTATCCTTGGATCGCTGATACACCTACAATGGAGTGGGTGTCGGAGACGAAGACATAGGCAAGGGAAGAGTAGGAATGGGAACAGAAGACGCCCCCTCAAGGCAGGAAATAATATCTGTGGACAAGGTCTGACCAGAGGGAGAGAAGAAGGAATGGGATTCAAAGAAGGTAACATCGGCACTTACAAAGTAGCGCCGAGCGTCAGGACTATATCACCGGTAACCTTTCTGAGTCCGAGAATACCCAACAAAGACACCATTTCGAGCACGTGGAGACTACTTATCTTGACCCAGGTCAAGAATATGGACAAACGCAACACAACCAAAAACTCGGGGAGTGAGTGGAAAAGGTGAGAGATGAGAATATACCAGGGAAAAAGGGGAGTGCTGATTAAGGACAACAGATGGCATACGATTAGTAAGGTGACAAGCAGTAAGAACAACATCATGCCAAAAGTGACATGGAACATGCATATTGAAAAGTAAGGTACGAGCAGCATCCAACACATGTCTATGTTTCCGTTCTGCAACACCATTTTGTGGTGATGTGTTAGCACAACTAGTCTGATGTAAAATGCCATGATCAACACAAAATAAATCCATAACAGACTGTGTATATTCCAATGCATTATCAGAACGGAGAATTTTAATCCGTTTACCAAAATGAACAAATGTCTCATTATAGAATTTAAAATAAATATGTGGTAACTCGGATATTTCATCAAAAATAACCATGTCATACGAGAATAATCATCCACAAAGATAACAAAGTATTTAAAGTCATTAAAACTAAGAAACCGAGACGGTCCCCATATGTCTGTATGAACTAAAGCAAATGACTCGGACTGACGACCAGAACCACTAGTAGGAAATGAACTACGGGTGATGCTTGCCTAATTGACAAGCCTCACAATCTAGACTCGAAATACGACTCAAACCCGGAACAACTAATTTCAGCTTAACCAAAGACGAATGGCCCAAACAAAAGTGCCACTGAAGAGGAGAAACGGTAGCACTGAAGGCAGAAGCAGGGGGAGACGGTGATTTACCTAATCCAAGTAGTACATGCCATCTTTCTCATGCCCTGAACCATTCGTCTTCTTCGTCTTGAGGTCCTGAAAGATACACGAAGTGGGAGAAAAGGTTATGGAACAATGTAAAGATTTAGTTAATTGACTAATCGAAAGCAAATTAAAGGGAAAATCGGGATCATACAAACTAGAGGATAAAGACAACGAGGAAGTAGGATGAAGAACACCTTTCCCAAGAACTGGGCGAGATGACCCATCGGTTAAAAGAATATGGTGCTTAATAGGATGTAAATTAGAGAAGAGAGATTGTATACCGGACATATGTGAGCTAGCTCCAGAGTCAATGACCCAGGATGAAGGCAAACGGGCTATACAGGCAACATTACCTGAATCTGCAAGTGCACTAGTAGAGGGGGAAGGAAGAACAGTACGCAAGGTCTGGACAAGCTTGCCAAGCTGAGTAGTGAGTGCATCATCAGAATTAGAGCTGGAAGTAGTGGATCCAACGAAAGGAGGCAGCATAGGTTGCGTAGTACCATCAATAGTATGATTGGCAAACTCTGGCTTACCATACTTTACCCAATAATAAGGCTCCGTGCGATTATTTCCACCACAATGATCACACTTCCTATCCTCGCGGCCACTAGTACGATCACCAGCATGGGAACCACTGCAAGAACTGCCACGAGAACCACGACCACCACCACTCAAGACTAAAGGCGAGGACTCTAATGATGAAACAATGGAGCTAGTCTGGGAGCTCTGTCCTAAGGACGATCGCATCAAGCGGGAATATTGCATTAGCGGCGTAGGTAAGGTCTCACTGGCAAGAATTTGATCTTTAAAACCCCGGAGGTTCGAATCCAATCTAGAAAGCAAATAGGCAATCATAAAATCTTCCTAATGCCGTTTCTGTTGCTCTAGATCAGAGGTAAATGGATGATATTGCAACAATTAATCCCATAGATTCTTGAGAATAGTATAATATTCCGGCAACGGCTTCCCAGACTGCTTAGTAGTAAATATTTGTACATATAACTCATAAACACGAGAAACATTACTCTGCTGCGAAAAAGAATCAGAAACAGAGTCCCAAATCTTCTTTGAAGAGTCACAAAATTCAACCGTAGATGCAACATGGGATTCCATACTATGCCACAGCCAGCCCATGACCACTGAATCCTCACACATCCAGTCATCATACTTTGCGTCTGTCTTAGGAGGAGGTTCATCAATTACAAACTTTAATTTCCGCTTTCCACGTAAAAAAAACTTTAACTGCATGTGCCACGCTAAAAATTTAAGGCCATTCAAATTTTTTTGAGGTGATAGGTTTAGGCATACATTATCTTTGGACATGGAGGCTTGTGGAACAGCTTTGGTATCACCCATGATAAATAAAACTCAATTGGGAACACAAAAGAACAAAAAATAAGCAAGCAGAGTTGTATCAACAAACCCAAACTGACCCAACTGGTCACTGCCGCAAGAAGTATCGAAGGATATCGAAGAGAAGGGGACTTGGAACTTAAATAAACAACACTCACGAAAGGCAACAAAAATTTGAAAATCTTCAAAAAAATGACCATGGTGATCGCAAGGACCAGGCGAGTCCACTGGTGATGGTCAAAATGGATGATGTCATCATCGGAAAGATGACATCATCATGACGTCACTGTTGGGAGGTGACGTTAGCAGCGGCGAGGTCTCTGTCCTGTTGTTCGTCTGATTTCGTGAAGACAAGATTGAGTGGATGTTTATGTGTACGGATCGATACGCTCTGATACCAAGTTGAACTATACGATGAATATTAGGTGCAAGAGAAAAGAAAGACAAGTGGAGAATTATGGCTACTTAACTTGCACCCATGTATTCCTTCATATATATATATATATATATAAGAAACCTAGAAATAGCCAAATTACAATCCTACCGTCAATGTAATAATCTAAATAATAACATAAACTAAAATAAACTCTAACAGAAAACAATAAATATAGTTTTCCAATATCAACTTTTACTAACTTATAGGAACATATACAAACAAGAATATATGTGCATGACTGCATATGCAAATAAAGAACTACGTAGCATGGACACTTCAATTTGGGCACCGTGTCCGTGTTTGACACCGACACTCTCCGGGCACGCAAAAAAGTGTCTTAATTTTTTTTAAGACACGACACATGGTTGGACTTGAGAATAGACGTGGCATTGGTGGCCTATCATTGGAAAAGTTTTTTAATTTTGAGGTAAAAATCTTAATAAATAAAATAAGAAATAAGCATTTGGTTTATTTGAGCATTTAGGAAGCAAGAGTGGAAATCGCACCATATATTGTATATTTAATAAAACTACAATGTTTGTTTGTTGTATCCTACATTTTTTGGATTTGTCATGTCAACATGTCGGTATCATGTAGTGTCCGTGTCCCGAGTCCATATCCGTGTACATTGATAAAGAACAACTCCGTGTCTATATTCCTATGCATAAACATATACAAAATAAATATAGAATAATCAATACTAGGTATAACTCGTTCTAAAGGCAAGGCATTACCAAACAATTCTAACCATGTGAGCATTCGGCCAATAACTAATTCCACGTGTCTTCGACACTTAATAACTTTGCTTGTGTGTGAGTTCTTTAGTGAGGTGGATGATAGATACAAAGAGGTATAACACGTAAGTAGGCCAGTACAAGTGATTAGTAAAAGTGATGGTTCCCAGAGAGGGCGTGGCTCGAGTGAGAAACAAGGTAGCCCCAAGGTGAGAGAGACAGAGCAGTAAAGAACAGGGTCTTCGGTAGATGTTGGGGCATGCAGTTAATGCAAAGGATTGAAGGATCTTCGGTTGGTGATGTGTGGGGTGGGGACACTAATGTGGATTGAATGAGTTGAAATAATTTAGAGGGATTAAGGATGCTTGGAGAGAGTTGGGAAGTGATAAGTGTTGTAGTCGTTGATAGGAGTGAAATGAGGAGAAATTCCTTGGTTGGTGTTGGTATTGAATGAAGTGGGTGTTTATCCTAGGATTGGAGTGGTGCAGCTCACAGCTGGAGGGACTAACATTGTGTTGAGTTGGTACCTCCGGAGAGGTTCTTCTATTTGAGGTAGTTGAGAGCATTGAATGGTTATGTTTAAAGGAGTTGTTGAGGGAATTAAATGGGTTTGGTTAGATTTGACCATGGTCAAATATCGACAGGTCCTACGGCAATGAAGCGAAGGAATTGGATGGCTGCAAGCAAGTCAACGAGTGCTGCAGGTGGGTTAGCGAGCCTGTGGTAACGAGGCCATGCTATTGGCTACATAGGGTCAGCGAGTCTCGAACCAATGAGGCATTGTTAAAGGGGTCAAAGGTACAGCGAGTCTTGTGCCGTAGGTGCTCTAATTGGTTGTGAGGCAGAAGGGGCATGCGTCTCTCTCTTTGGAACCAACCCTAACTTTGCCTGTAAAAGCATTTTGTTAGGGAGGTACCCTGGGCTGTAGCCACCAAGTCATGAACTCGAGGATCCTAAATGATCTGATGACGCTTAGGTACTGGCGTACTGCCTCAAACCAAGGTGATCGATCCAAGTGTCGAGTGTATGCTGAGGGAAGTTCCATCACAGGAAGTGTTGAGATCTTTGGTGATGAGCACTAAGGCTCTTAGAATGGCAGAGCTGCTTGAGGGTGGCATGCTAGTAAATGGATTTGCTGAAGATGGCGGACCTCTGGAGGTGAAGCTCTCTAGAGGTGGGCTCAAGGCCTGAGCTCCCTTAGGACCCCTGTATGTAGGCCCAAGGGCCTTTGAGGAGATGGACGTATGACTAGGAGTAGTATTGGAGATAGGTGGTGATAGTTGTGATGTGGCTGATTAGTACGTGGTGGATTATCGGGGACAACCTACAGCGTTCATTCGGCACTTCCCGATAAATTATGACAACATTTTCGTAACACAATTCCTAAGCAAAAAGCCCTTAAGCCAAAAGCCATACAACCCTTATGCCAAAACCAATTAAGCAAAATAACCCTTAAGCCAATAGCCAAACAACCATTAAGCCAAAAGTCAAACGACCCTTAAGCCAAAAGCCAAACAGTCGTTTAGCCATAGGCCCTTGAGCCAAAGGCAAAGAGGCATTAAGCCAAAAGCCAAACAACCCCTTAAGCCCAAAGCCATTAAGCCAAACAGCCCTAAAGCCAAAAGCCCTTAAGCCAAACAACCTCTTAGCCAAAAGCCAAACAATCCTTAAGCCAATAGCCAAAATTTTCAAACAAATCAAATACGGGGCCATTAACTTATAAAGACTACATTTAACCATAGCCTTTATATTTATCACTCGCTTACATTTGAGTGGTTCCCAGTGACCTAGTTTATTATATAGATTTCACTTGTAATTGTTCACTGGAAAATGACTTACAGAGATTGATTCTCCTGGAAATCATTTTCAAACATATTTGGTTACATTAGTAGTTCTGAAAATATTTGAAAAACATTATTGACAACCAAACACTGGAAAATGCTGAATTTTTTTTTTTTTTTTTTGAAGAATGTTTATGCTAGGTCTCGAGCATCATTTGGCTAGAATTTAGCAGCAATTTGGAAAATATATTCAAATATTAATACAAGGAAAAAGATGTGTCTTATACAACGTAGTAACAAATTACAGCAAATTAAGATTACAAAAAGAAAACAGCATAAAGATAAATACACCACATGATCGCGAGGATTTCATTTAGTGTAAGGCCCCAATTGGTAACCACAATTGGAGGCCCCACAAACGATTGGTCCTCCACCTGCAGTTTCCAAATTATTTGAGCAACCCGCAATTGCACCAATTTTGGCAGATGCGGCCAAGGGCTTGCTTCTCGCAATCGCGGAAGTTTTTCCAAACGGGGAATAAGCAGCCAGTAATCACACCATGCCAATCCAAATTCTTAATAGAAATTGTAGATCCCAACAAAAACTCAATCACACAAATTATTATATCTATTGGAATTAGGAAATAATTACGGATTTTATTCTAATATTTATGGGTCATGTTGACCATAGTTATGATAGTTTTTATTATCTTTTATTTTCTCTTGTTCTCTTTCCTTTTTCTTGCAGTCTTGTAATCTAGATAAACTTTAGGATGTAAATAATATGATCAACCTTTTCTCAATTCTTTTTAGTATCAGAGCCTTCACCAACCCTAGCCCTGCCCTAGCCGCAGCCCTCTCCTCCTTCCCCTGCCCTAGCCGCAACCCTCTCCACCTCCCTGCGCCACCACCAGCAGCCCTTCTCCACCTAGCCGCAGCCTTCTGCCCTAGCTGCAAGTCACCCGAGCCCTCCAGGCCTTGCGGCACACCACAAAGCCTTCGGCTCTGTCTTTGCGGCTGCACTTTTTGCCCCTATTGGGCAGCTTATGATGTATTAAGAGCCACCTTCGTGCTCTTCGTCTTCTTGTTTGGGCTTGCCGAGTATCCGGCTACCCCTTTTTTAGCCGAGTATCCAGTTGTGGTTGTTTGTTCACCGAGTTTCTAGCATCGATTATTGCTGCAATATTTGGTTCTCCTCTCTAATTTTTTGTGGATTGTGCTTCATACGGTTTTGCATTACCATGACTACTACTGGTACAGATAGGGATCCTGCTATCATTCCCATCACTACATCCCCTCGCCATGATCTCTCTGCTTCCCATACTACACTGGCTCAACGTGTTACTATTGTCTTGTTAACTGGGAAAAATTTTCATGCCTGGTCTAATTCACTTCGTCTCTTTCTCAGAGGCAAGCGTAAGATTGGATGGTTACTTGGCAAGGAAAAATCACCAGGCGAATCTGTTCCTAAGTATGAAGAATGGTACACCGATTGTTGAAGCTTGATATACATTGTTGGGCCCATTCTCTAGCAGCTTAAGCTTTTGGAGTAGTTGGTAACTTAACACCGATAATTGTATCATTTTAGGATGGATGTTTAATTCTATGGAAGAGAGTTTATAATATGTTCATGTACCATTGCAATGTTTTTGATCTCTGGACGGCCCTGAATAAAATGTATGCGCATGCTCATAGTGATTATCATATTTTTTAGCTTTATCAGGATATTTCACATGCTTCCCAGTCTACCTTGGGCCTCTCTGTTGCAGATTATTTTGGGTACCTGCAGACCAGCTGGGAGGAGCTCTCTCAGTATGAGCCTATTAGTGACTTCCCTAATGACGGTGCTGTTGAGACCACACGCTTGGATCGCCGTCATACCTACCAGTTCTTGATGGGCCTAAAGCCCGAGTTTGAGGCTCTTTGCACCCAAATCCTTAATACTGTCCCTCTACCCTCTTTGTTTGAGGCTTTTGCAACTGTGGAGGGTGATGAGGGATGGCGTCGCATTACCTCTATTTCTCCTGTTACTGGGCCGTCTTTACATGGTCTTATTTTGGATCAGATGGCCTTTGTTGCACCTTCGGGCCCTCGTCATACGAGTTCGTGTTTCTTTTGCCAGCACTGTCGTAAGCCCGGTCATACTATTGATCACTGTTTTAACCTCCACCTAGAGATGAGATAGCAATTTGCTAGAAGTAGACCCCCCTGGTGGTCGTGGGAGAGGTGTTCCCCGTACAGGTGTTGTGGTTGAAGTCACTCTGCCTTCATCGGATTTTGGACAGCTTCAGTCACAGATTGCCCAGTTGCAGTCTCACTTGGGCCTTGGGGGCCCCCTCTTCTTCTTCTGGACCCACCGCTGTTGTTGCCACTGGTAATCTTACTGCTCTTCATGGTAAGTCCACTCACCCCACATAGATTTTGGATTCTGGTGCCAATAACCATATGACTTGTGAGTCTTCTGTTTTTACTTCTCCGTTTACCTCCATTAATCAGTCGGTCTGTATTGCTGATGGGTCTTATGTTCCTGTTCATAGTCAGGGTGACGCTTATTTGTCCCCCGATATTACTCTTTTGTCTGTCTACTATCTTCCTAATTTTGCCTATAACCTTCTTTCGGTTAATCGTCTCGCCAAATCTCATAATGGTGCTGTTGTGTTCTTACCTAATTGTTGCTATTTGCAGGACCTGACTTCGAAGAAGATTTTTGGCAGGGGGCATGAGCGCGACGGTCTATACTACTTTGATGCTCCTTCATTTTCCGAGATGTCCATCTCCAGTTTGCAAGCTACTAGTTTACCTGTTTCTAATAATTCCATCCTAGCGAATTCTAAAAACTATGTTTTTAGCCTTAAAACTTTAGATTTGTGGCATGCTCGTCTAGGACATGCAAACTTTCAATACTTGTGTTGGTTGTTTTCTTCTTTGAATAAAGCTTGCAAGGATTTTCATTTTAATTGTGTGGTTTGTGAACTGTCTAAACATACTCGCACTTCTTATATTCCAGCATGCATAGGGCACCCAGTGCCTTTGATCTCATTCACTTAGATGTTTGGGGCCCTTCCCCTAAGATGAAAGATAGAAGAATTGATAATATTATTCATTCACAAAGAGTATGTATATATACAAGCTAGGAAAGACAGAAAAAGGAAACAAAGAGAAGAAAAGGAAAGAAAAGAAAAAGGAAATAGACAACTATAATAAATTACAATCAATCTATTCCTAATCAGTCCATGAAATACGTTTGACTATAATAAATATAAATATATATTCCAACACTCCCCCTCAAGCTAGAGATGGAGCAAAGATATCAATGAGACCCAGCTTGATCAAAGACGACTTCAGGAGAGAGGGACCAACAGACTTTGCAAACATATCAGCAGCTTGATTGGAAGAGGGCACAAATTCTGGGACAATGATTCCAGAACGAACTTTCTCTCTAATGAAATGAACATCCACTTCAATATGCTTAGTACGTTCATGGAGAACCGAGTCAGAAGCAAGCATAAGGGCAGACTTGTTGTCACAGAACAACGTGGATGAGCCATTAACCGGATATCCCAACTCTTTCAGAATAGAACGCACCCATAGAAGCTCACATGTTCCCTGTGCCATGGCCCGATATTCTGCCTCAACGGAAGAACGAGAAACTACAGCTTGTTTCTTGCTTTTCCATGAGAGAAGATGACTCCCATAGAAAGTGCAGAATCCGGATGTGGACCGACGATCACTCTTAGACCCAGCATAATCAGCATCAGTGAAGCAGGACACCCCAGACTGTGTACCTGCAGAATAAAATATTCCAAGACCCGGACAAGTCTTGAGATACCGGAGTATATGATGAACAGCATCAAGATGAGATGATCGTGGAGCATGCATAAATTGACTTACAACATTGACTGCAAATGTAATGTCGGGTCGAGTGTTGGTCAAGTAAATAAGACGGCCAACAAGGCGCTGATATACCGAAGCATCAGGAATAAGTTCCCCAGACTCATTAGTCAGCTTATGATTGGGATCCATAGGAGTAGAGGCAGGATGACATCCCATCATACCTGTATCTTGCAGGAGATCCAGAGTATATTTTCGTTGAGATAGTGATATACCTCGACGAGAGCGGGCAACTTCTATCCCGAGAAAGTACCGAAGAGGTCCCAAGTCCTTAACATCAAAAGATTGACTAAGGGCCTTCTTGACTTTGGTAATGCCTGGAGCATCATCCCCTGTAATAATGATATCATCAACATATACCAGAATAATAACTGACCGGCCATCAGGTCGATGATGGGTGAAACAAGTGTGATCAGAGTGGCATCGACTGAAGCCCAAAGATAAAATGACCTCACTAAAACGGTTGAACCAAGCTCGGGGTGATTGCTTAAGACCGTATAAAGATTTTCGAAGACGACATACCTTCCCTGAATACTCCCCCTCAGCCCGAAAACCCGGAGGAGGATCCATATAAATAGTCTCATCCAAATCCCCATTCAGAAAGGCATTTTTAACATCCAATTGATGTAGGGGCCAGTTGTGAGATGCAGCCAAAGAGATTATAAGCCGAACAGATGTCAGTTTGGCTACGGGAGCAAAGGTAGCTCTAAAATCCTTGCCCGGGATTTGAGTAAAGCCCTTGGCCACTAGACGTGCCTTATAGCGCTCGATAGTACCATCAGCCTGATACTTGATAGTGAAGGCCCACTTACACCCAACAGTTTTCTCACCAGGGGGGAGAGGCACAAGTTCCCAAGTCTGATTACGTTGAAGGGCATCCATTTCCAAGGTCATGGCAGCCACCCACTGTGGATCCTGGAGAGCTTCAGAGACAGACCGAGGATGGATGTGGAGTCAACCTGACTAAGAAAAGAGCAATAGGAATCTGAAAGTCCCTGATAAGAAACATACTGATCAATGGGATGATTAGTACTAACAGAAAAACCATAACGATTAGGAGGACGGCGAAGCCGTGTGGAATGTCTAGTAGGTAAAGGAGTAGAAGCATTACCAGATTCCGGGGAAGACCTTGGAAGTGGAGTCTGAGCAGGAGGCCGGCGAGAATACACCTGAGTAGGAGCGGTGGTAATGACCGGAGGAAGGGAGGAGGAAGTCTCTGAAGATGGTTCAAACGGAGGAACAGGACGGGGAAGCAACTCACTATCTTCAGATAAAGTAGTAGTAGAAGGAGCAGGAACAGACTGAGGACCTGCAAAAAATGGAGTATCCTCCAAAAACGTAACATCCATAGAATGATACATATGACGAGTAATCGGATCATAACACCGGTAACCTTTTGACATAGGTGAATAACCTAAGAAGATGCAGCGGACAGCCTTGTTATCTAATTTTGTTCGAGTTGGACTGCGATCTTGAACAAAGCATGTACAACCAAAGACCCGAGGTAGGATAGGAAAGAGGGTTTTGTCGGGCTGAAGAAGTTGCAGAGGTGCCTTTCCATGTAAAACACGACTTGGAGTCCGGTTAAGAAGAAAAGTGGCAGTAAGAACGGCCAGATGCCAGAAGTATTTGGGTACATTCATTCCGCACAAAAAACACCTAACAACAGACATGATGGAGCGGTTCTTTCGTTCCGCCACACCATTCTGTTCTGGAGTGTAGGGACAAGTGAGTTGCTGGAGAATACCCTGTTTATTAAGCTCAGCCCGAAACTCATTAGTAATGTATTCACGACCATTATCAGAACGTAGATTACGAACAACTGTACTAAATTGGGTCTTAACCATTTGTAAGAAGTTAGAAAACAAGGAGAAAACTTCTGATTTCTTCTTAAGCAAATAAACCCATGTACACCTAGTGTAATCATCAATGAATGTAACATAATAACGGTAACCAGAAATAGCAGTAATTGGGGAAGGGCCCCACACATCAGTATGGATAATATCAAAAGCAGACGGTGCACGATTCATGTGAGGTATGTAATGAGAACGAGTATGCTTAGATAATTCACACACCACACAATTGAATTTAAATTTCTGGCAGGCTTTATTTAATAATGGAAAAAGTTGACAAAGATAATGAAAGTTTGCATGGCCCAAGCGGGCGTGCCACAATTTTATTGACTCTAAAGAAAAACTAGAAGACTTAGAAGACTCAGGCAAAACAGACGCTTGGAGACTCGACGACGACACACTTAAACTTCCGCCAGGTGGATCACCAAAATAGTAAAGGCCATCCCGCTCATATCCCCTGCCAAAAATCTTCTTCGAAATCCGGTCCTGCAAATGACAACGATCTGGTAAGAACACAATTTCACAATTAAGAGATTTTGCAAGACGACTAACTGAAAGAAGATTATAAGGAAAGCTAGGGACATGAAGAACAGAAGATAAAGAGATACTAAATGAGAGGCAAACATCGCCTTTACTTTTGACATAGATAGTGGACCCGTCGGCAATACGCACAGATTGGGAGATGGGAACCAAACAGGATGAAAACAAGGACAACTTACCAGTCATATGATCACTGGCACCAGAATCCAGAATCCACGAGGGGTTGCTAGACCCAACATGAAGTGCAGTAGAAGGAGTACCTGAGGCCAAAGTAGCAGTGGGAGTGGTGCCAGAATGAGAACCTTGCTGAAGTAATGCCCCTATTTGAGATTGAAGGTGGCCCATCTGAGTCTGGAGTTGAAGGAGATCCGGAGTAAGAGTAGTCTCAACCATAGCAGCAGTACGAGATGGACCCTTTCCTTTGTTGCGGGCACCTTTCTCACGAAGTTCAGGATGGAGTTTGAAGCAGCGATCCTTAATGTGACCAAGATTACCACAGTGAGTGCAGAAAGGGCGATTACCAGATCCAGGAGGACGAGTGAATGGGCCCGTTGGGGCAGCAAGAGCCATCTGATCAGGCACTTGAGTTGGCTCAGGTACAGCCGGAGGTTGAAGCAAGCGACGACGTCTCTCATCTCCATCAATAGTAGCAAAAGCCTCAAATAAAGAAGGCATAGGGGATGTGTTTAAAATCTGAGTCCGGAGAGATTCGAACTCAGGTTTTAGACCCATCAAGAACTGGTAGGTGTGATGGCGATTGAGACGTCGGAGAGCAATAGTAGCTGCTTCAGGCGGAAATTCACTAAGAGGCTCATATTGAGCTAGTTCCTCCCAACGGGACTGAAGGTAACCAAAATAATCCGCAACTGACAGACCTAATGTAGCCTGAGAAGCCTGTGCAACATCCCGATAAAGTTCGAAGATACGGGAATCATTGCACTCATGAGCATACATTTGAGTCAGAGAGGTCCATAGGCTGGAAACAGTATCATGAAACATGAACATATGATAAATTCGATCTTCCATAGAGTTAAATAACCACCCCAAAATGGTGCAGTTATCAATATCCCACTGAGCAAATGTAGGATCAGAGAGCGCTGGTTTGGGTACAGTGCCTAGAATCCATCCAGACTTACCTTTGCCTCCAAGATAGAGACGGAAAGAACGGGACCATGCGGCAAAGTTCCTTCCACTCAACAACACACTAGTAACCCGTTGAGCAGGGGTGTGTTGAGACAGAGACAGATCTGGACGAGCAGGAGTAATAGGATCAGTATCTTTTCCGTCGAGTGCCATACCGGAGTGTCTGAACCCAAGAGAAAACCAACAAAAATTTGGAAAATCGAGAAGATGAAGGGCTGCCCAGAACAGGTGAACCACAGATGGGGCAACCGGAGACCAAATAAAGGTCTAAAAGAGAGATGAGAAGGAGCACTAAGGCTCTAATGCATCACAGGGATGCAGGAGGGGCCCACAGAGGGGCGGAGGACAGCGCAGAGGCTGTCGGAGAGGCACAAGGGCCTCGGTGGAGACCTGGGAAGTGCGCCGGAGCCCTGGGAGGCTTGTGGGACCCTCGGCTGGTGGTGGGGGGCTGCGCCGAGGTGGGCTGAGGGTGGGAGATGGTGCGGCGAGCCTAGGAGAGGCTGTGGGTGGCGGCGGCTAGTGGTGGGGAGCTAGGGTTTGGTGTTTTTGTTGTGGCTCTGATACCAAGATGAAAGATAGAAGAATTGATAATATTATTCATTCACAAAGAGTATGTATATATACAAGCTAGGAAAGACAGAAAAAGGAAACAAAGAGAAGAAAAGGAAAGAAAAGAAAAAGGAAATAGACAACTATAATAAATTACAATCAATCTATTCCTAATCAGTCCATGAATTACGTTTGACTATAATAAATATAAATATATATTCCAACACCCTATAACAGCCTTATCCCAACACCGTTACTATGTCACTTTATTGATGATTATACTCGTACTTTGAGTTTATCTTATGAAATGAAAATCTGAAGTTTTTACACACTTTCGAATTTTTTTGCAAATGATTGAAACTCAATTTCATACTGTTGAACGTAATATACGGTCAGATAATGGTCGCAAGTAGATTACTGATGACCTTAGGGCAACTCTTAATAAAGATGGGATTCTTCAACAACTTACCTGCCCTTACACCCCTGAACAAATGGTGTAGCGGAACATAAAAACCGTCACATCATGTCTGTGGTGTGATGCCTCTTGTGTGGTATGAATGTCCTAAAATATTTTTGGCACATACCAGTTCTCACTGCAACCTATCTTATTAACCGTACTCCCAGTCATGTTCTTGATGGGAAGGCACCCCTTCATTGTCTTAAGCCTGATATCTCTCTCTTTCCTATTTTACCACGTGTGTTTGGGTGTACTTGTTTTGTTCAAAATAGGAGTTCTACTAGAACAAAACTAAATGATAAAGTTGTTCGTTGTATTTTCTTGGGGCATTTGTCTATGTCAAAGGGGCATCGATGTTATGATCCTGTTACCCGTCATTTATATCATTCTCTGGATGTTACTTTTCTGGAAACTGTTCCTTTTTTTTCCAGGTTATTCTTCTTCTGCAGGGCAGGCACCAGTGGAGCCAATTGTGTCCGATGAGTCTATTCTACCCCGTCCTGTTCCTATTCTAGACTCCACCGGTGACTCCCTGCCCATATTGTCATCAGTGATCCATTGCAGGTTTACTCCCGTCGTCCACGCTCCTCTGATCCCCTACCAACGTCTTCTCCGGATTTAGGTATCCCTCTTCCTTTATCTCCTGATGTTACTCTTGAAATTGTTTCTCCCCGTTATCCTACTCGTGTTCGTCGCCCTCCTGCTCGCTTTCTTTTGCCTGATAGTTCTAACCATCCTATTTCCCAGTATATTTCCTATCAGGGTTTGTCTCCTTTTCAGACTTTCTTAGTAAAGTGGATTCGGTCTCCATTCCTCGTAATGTTCATGAGGCCCTCCAGAATCCTAAGTGGGTGGCTGCTATGAAAATGGAAATGGATGCTCTTCAAGGTAATCAGACGTGGGAACTTGTTCCTCTTCCAGCTGGTGAGCGCACGATTGGTTGTAAATGGGTGTTTAACCTGAAGTATTTGGCCGATGGAACTATTGATCGCTATAAGGCTCGTTTGGTTGCTAAGGGCTTTACTCAGATTCCTGGTAAAGACTTTGGTGTTAATTTTGCCCCTGTGGCCAAGTTAACTACTGTCGTCTTCTAGTCTCTTTAGCAGCATCTTATTCATGGCCCCTTCACCAACTCAATGTTAAAAATGATTTTCTTAATGGAGACTTGACTGAGACTATTTATATGGATCCCCCACCGGGTTCTCGGGCTCAGGGGGAGTGTTCTGGGAAGGTTTGTCGCCTCTGCAAGTCTCTCTATGGCCTAAAGCAATCTCCTCGGGCTTAGTTTAGTCGCTTCAGTGATGTGGTCCTTTGCATGGGGTTTACTAGGTGCCATTCAGAGCACACGTGTTTTATTCGTCGCCAGTCTCAGGGGAAGATGTATTATTGTCTCAGTATATGTGGATGATATTATTATTACTGGCAATGATGCATCTGGTATCGCTCAAGTGAAGCGTGATCTCGGTACGTCCTTTGATGTTAAGGATTTGGGTCCTCTTCGTTACTTTCTTGGTGTTGAGGTTGCTAGGTCTCGCCAAGGTATCTCTCTGTCTCAGCGCAAGTACTCTCTTAATCTTCTTCAGGACACAGGTATGCTTGGGTGTCGGCCTGCCTCCTCTCCGGATCCAAACCTTAAGTTAACTACGGAAATGGGAGAGCTTTTGCCCGATACTTTTGTGTACCAACGTCTTGTGGGTCGTCTCATCTATCTGACAAACACAAGACCGGATCTTACCTTTGCTGTCAATGTTGTGAGCCAATTTATGCGCTCACCGCGTACTTCTCATTTGGATGCTATTTATCACATTCTTAGGTATCTCAAGACTTATCCTGGTCTTGGGCTTTTCTTTAAAGCAAGCATACAGTCAGGTCTCTCCTGCTTAACAAATGCAGATTATGCAGGCTCTGGAAGTGACAGGCACTCGACCTCTGGTTTTTGTACTTTTTATGGTTGTCATCTTATATCTTGGAAAAGTAAGAAGCAAGCTGTTGTTTCACGTTCTTCTGCTGAAGCTGAGTATCGTGCCATGGGTCAAGGCACGTGTGAGCTTTTATTACTTCGTTCTCTTCTAAGTGAGTTGGGTTTCCCAGTAGCAGGATCATCCACCTTGTTTTGTGATAATAAATCTTCCATTATGATGTCTTCTGATTCTGTTCTTCATGAGAGAACTAAACATATTGAGGTTGATATCCATTTCATTCAAGAGAAAGTTCAATCTGGAGTTATAGTACCAAGTTTTGTTCCCTCCTTCAATCAAACTGCTGATATGTTTACCAACTCTGTTGGTCCAATGCTTCTTCAATCTTCTCTTAGCAAGCTTGGGCTTGTCAATGCCTTCGCTCCAGCTTGAGGGGGAGTGTTGGAATTAGGAATTAATTACAGATTTTATTCTTATATTTATGGGTCATGTTGACCATAGTTATGATAGTTTTTATTATCTTTTATTTTCTCTTATTCTCTTTCCTTTTTCTTGCACTCTTGTAATCTATATAAACTTTAGGATGTAAATAATATGATTAACCTTTTCTCAATTCTTTTATATCGCAGTGGAAGAACTTAAGGAGCATGTTTAATACCTGGATAGGGATCTTCCAATCAATCGAAAGTAGTCTATTCACAAGCTTTTTGTTGCGGCCACATATCACGAGTATCTGTCCTATTGGCTCCCCAAGACTCTCATCGTACAATGAATTTCCAAGGGCACGAGCAGTAGCCTCAATGGGACCCATTCCTTCCCCACCACCCATCAGCAGCACAGCAGGAAGATCTTCGCCCATCCCTAGTTCCTTCCTTAATTCTTCCTAGTTATTAAAGATCAAACAAGTACAGAAGTTAATAGCATCAGCTCTCATGACTCTAGAACCAGTCAAAGCACAGCAAACAACAATCATTTCAAACAAGGACAATTTATTTTTGCTGCATGTTAGAGAACATGTCTGCAGGCAATGAAGGATAATGAGATTTCAGTGGAAAATACAACAAAAGCATGCAAAATCACGTAGGCTTTGTTTGGATTGTGGATTCATTGAAGGGAGGGAAAACGAGAAGGAAAACTAGTTCCCTTGTGTTTTCCACTTTTTCTTTGTGCTTAAATAATATTAAACGTTAAAAATTATCAAAATATTTAAGAAAAAGTGGAGGAAAGTGACTCACAGAATTCAAAAAATAAAATAAAATGTAAGGTTGCTTTTCCATCACGTGCATCACTATGCTATAATTTTTTTTTTTTTGGCCTTCCTGACAAATACTACAAATTTTTTGAATGAAAATGTTTAAACTAAGTCCTATGAAACCCAAGAAAAAAACTATTTAAAAAAAAAAACACTACACATACAATATAGTATTTGCTAGATATAATTGAATAACTCACCATTGAGTTGAGTAGAATCAAGTTCAACCCTTTTAAGTAAGGTGTACAGTGTACTAGATTTATGTCCCGCCAAGTGATTGTTTTCTCATCACATAGAAGTTTTTACCCAAAGCATCAAAATGGGGCGAATATGTCCCTGACCCATCACTGTTTCAACTTATTTCCCAAACCCATCACTTTCTTCGAAGTCGCTGCTCCAACTAGCGACTTCATACCAAAATATTCCAACAAGAAATCGCTACTTCAAGTAACGACTTTAAACTTGGAGAAGGCACTACTTCAAATAGCGACTTCAGTGAAAAGTAGAAGTCGCAACTTCAAGTAGCGATTTCATTGTTTACATTTTTAACCCTCCCTTTCTTCTTCTTCCTTCACTAACCAGATCTGCTCTCTCTCTCTCTCTCTCTCTCTCTCTCTCTCTCTCTCTCTCTCTCTCTCTCTCTCTCTCTCTCTCTCTACGACTTCTGCCCTAGAGCTCTGCTCTCTCACTCTCTCTCTCTCTCTCTCTCTCTCAGTTACACACAAACACGCACACACACAGACACACGCATACACACACAGAACAATGTATGTATACACACACACAAAGAACAATGTATGTATACACACACAATGTATATACACAGACATACACACACAGATACACAATGTATATACATTCTAACACATACACACACAAACACACATACAGAGCCACAATGTATATACACACAGACACAGACACATACACATACACACATAAACACACACACAGAGACTGTAATGCTGAGCAAAATTTTGAAATGCTATGCTTCCCAAATTTTGAAATGCTATGCTTCCCAAATTTTGTAATACTATGTTCCCCCAAATTTTGAAATGCTATCTAATCAATGAACCAAACAAAACATGACGACCATTAATTTTAAAACTTTAGATAAATAAAAACTTGAAAGGGTACCCAATCATGGGACACATCAACGACACAATGGACCATTGATTACTTACACTTGAATTTGCAAATGTGAAGGTATTAAAATGGCTAGTGTTGTGACTATAATGCTATATTGGGGGGGAGCATGTGCATTGGAGCGGATGGTCTATACTACGATAGTAACTGTCGAAATTTCATTCGCTTGAGAACTGACGTTCAATACATTGTACTTGTTAGAAAAGTCTGCAACAAAATGGGGGTTCATCAGAAAAGTGTTCAATTGAAGTTCACTTGTGGGTTTCCGTCGGTTCTGGGATATCAAGTTTCCAAGTTTACACCGTTTGAAGTAAATGATGATGAAAGTCTGCAAGTAATACTAGAAACTGTTGAGTTGTTTTGTTTATTATAATGTCTTATATTGGAGATCTAATTGTAATTTTCTTTTCTTCTTATTTATTGGTAATTATTTAAAAGGGGTGTGACAAATTGTCAACCCTAAGTTTTGCCAAAATAATCTTCAACATGGTATCAGAGCCAATACACAGCAGATCGACACCCTAACCATCATCCCTCCCTGCGCCGAGACCAACCTAGCCTGCGCCGAGTCATTCTAGCCTTCCCCAGCCTACGCCGTCCCTTTCCCAACCTTCGTCGGACCTCCTCCCTCCACCTAGAGGTGTCAAACGGGCCGGGCCGGGCCGGGCCAGGTCAAAGCGGGCCCCGATCGGGCTTTGGGCCGGGCCGGGCTTGGGAAAGGAGGGGGTGTGTCCGCTCCGGACCGGTGGCCCGGGCCTAACGGGCCGGGCCGGACGGGTTAGCGGGCTTTCTTCAACTTTTGGTCGTGGTGGGCTTCGAACTGGGCCGGGCTTTTTCTTCATTTCGGGCCGGGCAATGGACGGAAGAATGTGTGTCCACCCCGGCCCGAGGTATGTCAACCGGGCCTAGTGGGCCGGGCCTTGTGGCGGGCCGGGCCGGGCTTTTAGCTCGAAAAAAGCGGGCCGTGCCAACCCGCCCCGATTGACACCTCTACCTCCACCCTGACTTGCGGCGACCTTCCCTCCATCACCCTGGGCTGCGCCTAACCTCCATACTCTAGCCGCAAGCCTCTACCTTCCATAGACTAGCCGCAAGCTCCAATCAACCCTGGCTTGACTTCTAACCTCTCAATCCTTTTTTTCAACCCTAGGGCAGATTTGAACCCTAGCCCAATATCATTGCGCAGGTTTGATTGAAACCTAGTTTTCTCGATTTTTTTCATCCCTTAATGGGCCATTGATGACAGTTTTTTGATCGTGCCTGGTTGTTTTTTCTACATCTTCTCCATTTCCTCGTATTTGGTGTGGGAATTTGCGTATCTAAACCATGACAAATGAGACTAAGACCACGTTTCCTGACAGTTCGAAGACGTCTACCAATAAGTCTCCTGTTATTACTACACTAGACAATCCCAACCTGAAGATTACTACCACTTTGTTCAATGGCCAGAATTATCTTACCTGGTCACAATCTGTGGCTCTTTACTTGTGGGGTCGAGGGAAGATGGGCCATGTTGATGGTCGTATTCAGGCACCGGACATGATAAATTCCACCTATGATAAATGGGAAATTGAAAATTCCCTTATTATGTCTTGGTTGATTAATTCAATGATTCCTGAAATTGGTGAAGGCTACTATGGTATAAAGACTGCTAGAGATATTTGGGAGACAGTGGCTTCTACCTATTCACGGAAAGGGAATTATGCTCAGGAGTTCGAGCTGACACGCTCCATCGATCGTTCAGAGCAAGGGTCTATGACTGTGACTCAATACTTCACCTTTCTGACTACCAGTTGGAACCGGGTGGATCATTTACAGGATTACCAGCCCGTTTGCCCTGTTGATTCTGCGGGATATCGCAAGCTTCTAGAGAAGCAACGAATGTTTAAGTTCCTCCAGGGACTCCATGCAGATTATAACTCAGTCCGTAGTCGGGTTATGGGGATGGATAATCTTCCCTCTCTTCAGGAGGCTTTCGCTTATGTGTAAAATGAGGAAGGTCGTCGTTCAGCATGCTTACCCCTGCCACCACTATGAGGTCTGCTTTAGTTTCTATTCCACCATCTGATAGCACCAAGTAGGCCCATAGTAAAAATATATCGACTGAGTCTGGTACTTCGGACAGGGACATACAGTTTTGTGACTACTGTTCTGGACCACATCATACTAGGGAGACTTGTTGGCAACTCCATGGTTGTCCTCCGGGTGGTCGTGGTCGTGGTCGTGGTCGTGGCCGTGGTCGTGGGGGTCATTCTGGGTACACTGGAGGTCGTGGTGGTCAAGCTCAGGCTCATCACACCGCAGTCACAGATGCCCCAGATGCTACATCCGCTGAACCTTCTACTGTTGGTCCTTTATCCGCTACTGAGTTTGAGACGCTTAAGAATTTGATGGCTCGTTGTGCTCCTTCTACATCTACTGGTGCCTCATCCTCCTTTGCCCAATAAGGTAACTCAGTCCCTTTAACAAGAGCTCTCCTCTCTCATTCTTCGTTTCCTTGGATAATAGACTCTGGTGCTTCGGATCATTTGTCTCGTTCTTCTGACGTACTCTCTCATTATAAGTCTTATTCAGGTCAAGAAAAAGTTAAAATTGCCGATAGTTCCTTCTCTTCAGTTTCCGGGAAAGGTTTAATTCATGTGACCCCTTCTTTATCACTAACCTCTGTATTGCATGTTCCTAGTATTTTTTCCATAGCCTTTTATCCTTGAGTCGCCTTACACGTGATTTAAATTGTTGTGTAGCCTTTTTCCCATCTCACTGTATCTTTCAGGATCTTATCACGAAGAAGACGATTGGCAGTGGTAGAGTGGAGAACGGGCTTTACATATTGGATGAAGGAGAGAAGTTAGCTCATTACACTACTGTTTCTAGGAATAAAGCTGAAGACTTAGGGCTTTGGCATAGGAGATTAGGTCATCCATTAGTTTATTTACTTAAATATATGTTTCCTTCTTTTGTTTCCAATAATGATGTTTCTAGTTTTTCTTGTGAGGCTTGTGAACTTGGCAAACATCATAGGGCTTCTTTTGCCCCTAGCAATAATAAAAGTGCCCTTCCATTTGATTTAATACATACTGATGTTTGGGGTCCGTCCCGTACTGTTTCTTTAAAGGGTCATCGGTGGTTTGTGTCATTTATTGATGATTTTTCCTGTACAACTTGGTTATGTATAATGAAAGAAAAACGGGAAGTTTTTACAATTTTCAAACACTTTCACAAAATGGTAGGTACACAGTTCGGAGTTGTTGTTAAGGTCTTACGTTCTGATAATGGGGGTAAATACATTGATTCAGGTCTAGCTGAATATTTTTCTCAGGGCATTGTCCATCAGACATCCTGTACTGTTGACACCCCTCAACAGAATGGGGTCGCAGAACGTAAAAATCGTCATCTCTTAGATGTTGCTAGATCATTAATTGTCCTCGGTCATATTGGGGTGAAGTTGTCTTAACAGCCGCTTATCTGATTAATCGTCTCCCCACTCGTGTTTTGGAAAGAAAAAAAAATAGTCTCCCCACTCGTGTTTTGGAAAAAAAAATCGCCTCTTGAAGTTCTTTCCCCGTCCTCTTCCTCCTTCTCCATCCCTCCTCGAGTGTTCGGTTGTATATGCTATGTTCATAATCATTCTCCAATCTGTGGGAAGTTGGATCCTCATGCCATCAAATGCGTGTTCGTAGGTTATTCTTCTACTCAGAAGGGGTATAAATGCGATCATCCCCCGTCTCGAAAGTGGTTTGTGTCTATGGATGTCACATTTCTCGAGTCACAGTCATATTTCCTTGATTCCAAGTTATCTCTTCAGGGGGAGCAGCCCGTATGTAGAAGAGGTATTTGAGGGTCCGTTTGTGTTGTCTATGATGCTTGAAGTAGAGAATAAAAAACTTGATGAGGGGGTGGAAAATAAAAATGATGAGAAGGGGATAGGATAGGGATAAAAAAAATTGGGGAGCCAGAGAACAATGAAAAGGAGAAAGAGATGTTAGCTTATTCCAGAGGGACATGGAGTAACAGTAAGAGGGAGACCAAAGAGGCTACTTCTCCACATTTACTGCCATTCTCTCCTAGTGATGATGATCCCAGTGACTCTGACTCAGGTAATTCCGGTACTTATTTGTCTGAACCTGATGATTTGGAAGTCCCTATTGCAGTTCGTAAAGGTGTTAGGTCTTGTACACAGCATCCTATTTCGAACTTTGTGTCTTATTCTCGCTTGTCTCCTTATCGAGTCTTTCTTTCAAAAGTTTCCTCTGTTAGTGTTCCTAACCATTTCAGGAAGCTTTTGTTGATCCCAAGTGGATACATGCCATGATTGAAGAGATGAAAGCTCTTCATAAGAGTGGTACTTGGGAACTGACAACGTTGCCTAAGGGTAAAAGGACTGTGGGGTGCAAGTGGGTGTACACTGTGAGCCACTGGGCTGATGGTTCTATTGGGCGTTGTAAAGTTCGGATGGTGGCTAAGGGATTTACTCAGACCTACGGTGTAGACTATGAGGAGACCTTTGCACCAGTAGCTAAGATGAACTCAGTCAGAATTCTTCTGTCTCTTGCTGCAAATCTAGACTGGCCACTTCACCAATTTGATGTGAAAAATGCATTTTTACATGGTGATTTGGAAGAAGTGTACATGGATGTGCCTCCGGGTTTTAAAGACTCAAAAACTGAAGGAGTAGTGTGTAGACTCAAGAACTCTTTCTATGGCCCAAAGTAATCCCCAAGAGCGTGGTTTGAGAGGTTTTCACAGGCTATGCTTCGTTATGGTTTTAGACAGAGTCATGCTAATCATACTCTGTTCATCAAACACTCGTTGCAAGGTAAGACTACAACTCTTATAGTGTATGTTGATGACACTGTACTTACAGGGGATGACTTGGAGGAAATGAAAAAAATTGAAAAGTTACTTGGCCACTGAATTTGTAATCAAGGACTTGGGTACTTTCAGATTTTTCCTTGGCATTGAATTAGCTCGGTCTAAAGATGGAATCTTTATCTCTCAAAGGAAGTATGTTCTTGATTTGCTAAAAGAGAGAGGAATGCTTGGGAGCAAGGCGTGTGATACACCAATGGAACCAAATCAGAAGCTTAGTGATGATAGCAGTGGAGCTATGGTGGATAGGGGGAGATAGCAGAGACTCGTTGGTAAACTCATTTACTTATCTCATACTCCCCCGAATATTGCATTTGCAGTTGGAGTTGTTAGCTAATTTATGCACTCTCCACGAGAATCACATCAAGAAGCTGTCTGTCGAATTCTTCGATACTTGAAATCTGCTCCTGGTAAAGGATTATACTTTGCCAAGCATAACCATATTAGGGTGGAAGCTTATACAGACACCGATTGGGCTGGCTCTGTCACTGACAGGAGGTCTACTTCTGGGTACTGCACGTTCATAGGGAAAAATCTGGTTACTTGGAGAAGTAAGAAGCAAAATGTTGTTGCCAGATCAAGTGCTAAGGCTGAGTTCGGGGCTATGGCCCAAGGTATTTGTGAGCTGCTGTGGATTAAGTCGTTTTGGAAAGATTTGAAGGTTGAACATTTGGATTCTATGAAGCTATACTGTGATAACAAGTCTGCAATTAGTATAACTCATAATCCAGTTCAACATAATCGAACTAAGCGCATTAAGATTGACCGACACTTCATTAAAGAGAATCTTAGTAGTGGTACCATTTGCATTCCCTTTGAGAAGACAGGTGATCAAGTTGCAGATATTCTCACTAAGGGAATCGTAAGTCGACCATTCCACTCTATTTTAGGCAAGCTGGGAATGAGAGAGATTTTTGTACCAGCTTAAGGGGGAGTGTTGAGTTGTCATGTTTATTATAATGTCTTATATTGGGGATCTAATTGTAATTTTCTTTTCTTCATTAAAGAGAATCTTAGTAGTGGTACCATTTGCATTCCCTTTGTGAAGACAGGTGATCAAGTTGCAGATATTCTCACTAAGGGACTCGGAAGTCGACCATTCCACTCTATTCTAGGCAAGCTGGGAATGAGAGATATTTTTGTACCAGCTTGATGGGGAGTGTTGAGTTGTTATGTTTATTAAATAATGTCTTATATTGGGGATCTAATTGTAAATTTCTTTTCTTCTTATTTATTGGTTATTATATAAAAGGGGTGTGACAAATTGTCAACCCTGAGTTTTGCCAAAATAATCTTCAACAAAAATAGCATCTGCCAATATAGCTATAAACTCTATGGATCTATATGTCGAGACAGAGAATCTTCCCAAGACCCATCAAACATTAGATGACTGGATTGGGTCGTACACTTCTCTGTTGACACAAGAAGGCGAAAACTCAAACCCGTTTGTACATGGGTTATTGCCTTCCACGTCTACACAAAATGTGGAACGCTCAAATCCATTGCAAAACAATCAGACTGAATACAAAAGTCCGATGCAAGACATTGTTTCAGAACGGCCAATTCAAGTGCAGTTCGATTCAGATGATTGTGGAGATGGTGCTGATTGGGCACACAGAGGGATAGACACCAACTTGACTTCGGAAAACTCGGATGAAAAAGAGGTGCATGCAGATGAGGCGACTGGAGGGGATGATTCAGACGATGATATCGAACATATTAAGATAATTGCCCAAATAATTCCTGAAAATGCTTTGTATGAGCCTCCTTCTGAAACTTTTACATCCTTTGACTAGGGCATCCATACTGAGGAGACATGTTATGCTTCAAACATTGAGGGTAGGCAATGGAATCCAGATCGAGACGAGTTGGTTAAGGGTATGATGTTCAAAACCAAAGATGATCTTCAGAAATTTGTAGAGTTGCACTCGATAAGAACACATCAACGGTACGCGGTGCTCCGGATCGTTGGTCGTTGAAATGTCAATTGGCATCACAAGGTTGCAAGTGGCAGCTATGGGCAAGGTTGAAACGACACACGGGATGTTTGAAGTTATAAAGGTCAAGTAAAGCCACACTTGTATGTCCCCTACGATGAACCTTGGCCACAGAAATCTATGTGCTCGACTAGTGGCTAGGGACATAATGCCAATGATTAAGGAGGACACATCTATTAACATCGCAGCGATATTGGAGAAGGTGAAAGATAGTACTTGTACACCATCTCATACAAGAAGGCGTGGAATGCGAAACAGAAAGCCATTGGAATGATTTTTGGGGATTAGCGTACATCGTATACAGAATTGCCCAAGTTCATGGCTGCAATTCACCAGTATAATCCTGGAACGGTTGTAAAATGGTTCAATGTGAACGGTGGTAGTGCGACTGTGAAGAACTTCGAAAGAGTATTTTGGGCGTTTAAGGCATCCATTGATGGGTTCAAACATTGTCACCCCGTCATAAGTATCGACGCCACATTCTTATATGGGAAATAAAAAGGCCAAATTAATCGCTATGGGAACAGATGCAAACAATCAAACTTTTTCCTTTAGCATTTGCCATCGTTGACGAGGAGAAAGCTGAAACATGGACAAGGTTTCTTAAACTGCTAAGAACATACGTTGTGCCAGGCAGAGAAGGTATTTGCTTGATATCCGATCGACACATAGGCATCCTTCCTGCGGTCAATGAGCATAACGTAGGGTTTAAGAAGCCCGATGGGTGTCATCGCTATTGCCTCCGGCATGTGCAGAGTAATTTCGCCACAAAGTTTAAAAATGCATACTTAAAGAAACTTGTGTGGAATGCTGGGAGTACCCACCATGTCTGTAAATTTAATGGGTTCATGTTAAGAACGTTGATCCAAAGGCATGGGAGTATCTTGATGCCATTCCCCCCGAAAAATGGACCATTGCCCACGACGGGGGACGACGCAACGGTATGCGAACAACCAACATCTTAGAGGTGTTTAATAGTGTACTCAAGACAGCTAGGAATCTTCCTATCACCGCTTATGTTGAAAAGATCTTTTTCCGTGTTGTTAAGTACTTTAATGAGCGACGTCTACTTGCTAAGGAAGCCATCAAGGAAGGTTTCACCCTCACCCCAAAAGCAATTTGCAGATTGTTGAAATCAGAAGGCAAGATTGGTGGGTACAACCTCGAGATTTTTCATTCCAGGAACGGGTACGTGCAGGTCAACAAAGGGGGAGCATCAAGTTCTAGTCAAATTGTGAACATATCTAACAGGACATATAGTTGTGGAAAATGTGCTACATATAATATTCCATGTACTCACGCATTGGTAGTTCTAGCTAAATTTAGAACTTCACATGATAACTACGTTCATCAATGTTACACAATTGACTCATACAACCAATCTTGGGCACCCTAGTTTTTCCCAATCCATCACAAAGATTACTGGAACCCACCTTCTGGTCCTACAGTTGTGCCGGATCCTTCTATGCTTCGAAGTAAGGGCCGACCGGCCGACCACGATCAACTCGAATAACAAATGAGATGGATTTGAGAGATGGGGGTAGGGCTACCTATCAATGTGGAATATGCCATCAACAAGGTCATGACAGGAGACGATGCCCCCAACAACGCAGTCAACCTGGGCCATCTAATGCAGTATAATATTAACTGTTGTGTTTATATTATATACTTAAGTGTTCGTAGTATGTACTTGAGCGATGTGCTTTGTTGTGAGTATGTAATGTGCAATTACAAATGAAAACTGCTCAAACTCCTTATATAAGAAGATACAACTTCTTAGTAAACAAACTCCTTATTTAACCATTACAAACTTCGTAGATAACTAGTACAAACTTAGTAAACGAACTCCTTACTCACTTTCGCAGATAACTAATACAAACTTAGTAAACAAACTCCTTACAACTCCTTAGATAACTGTTACAAACTTCTTAGATAACTAATACAAACATCTTAGTAAACAACAATTATGCGTTCAACGCTTCAACCTCCGTAGAAATTGCTAATCTTTCATATATTGTTTTTATAGATGATTTGGCAGCTGTACAGTGCTGAGCTAGTCGCTTCGTTACCTCAGTACTGTCGGGCTGGGGGCAGGGCACATGGATGGCCAGATGTCCGTTGATCATGTACACCGTGATTGAGTGGCATCATCCCGACAGAGTGATGAGACAGTTCGGTATGAAACAGGTAGTCCCAAATCTATGTAACACTATGACGACATTACATTGCATTGATCGATGTAGTCATGCGAATACCGACTAGAGTCACCGACATAGGGAGTATGTTGATATTTGGGACCATCGGCTGCAGCATGTTGTTGTAGGCATTCCAGATGCAGCTCAGATGCTTGACTCAGACCATATATGAGATGGTATCGCCGCATTACCTGTAGACTTATTGACCAGTTAGAGATCCACCGACAGTTGGCTTCCAGCCAGTCAGTACGATTCGCGGCGTTCTGGTGAGATGTTTCCCTTATCGTACAACATATAAATTTTCTATTCTGCACGTCATAAGATAACTTCACTTAATTAAACTTTCCATTTTTTTTCAAGAGGATGGTGTGACTCATGTGTATGAGGTTGCGCGATCGGTGTTGGCTAGATTAGCAGCAGACCTCATTCCGTCCCTTCAGAGGTGATGGCGGCATTAGAGGAGATTCGTACTATTAGCGAGCATTCATTGCAGGCTGTTCATGAGGACCAACGTTTAGACAGGGTTGTTCTATCTTTCACAGTATTCGTGCCCCGCGTCTCAGAGCCTCAGTCTCAGCCTCAGCCTCAGCCTCAGCCTCAGCCTCAACCTCAGGAGCAGATAGACCCATCTACACACTCTAAGCCTGAGCCACATACACCACATCATCCTATCATGTATACGTATGATGATACAAACGACCTTTATAGGCCTTTCACTCCATGGGGCACTGAGTTCCATATATCTTCGAGCCGTAACTTCTCCATCCCACAGTACACGCATATAGATGCACCATCGTCATCGTCACCACATGATCCTATATCACCAGCTCCAGCTTCACAGTTTGAGCCAATGGTGGAGAGTTTGACACAGGTGGAGGTGGAGGAGATGCAGGTGGAGGCTAGGGAGACGACTAGACATGATACCCCCATGGCAGAGACACAGGAGGAGGGTTTGACACATGCAGAATCTTAGCAACAACCTCCGGTACATTCAGTTTACGCTAGGGGTAGAGGTTGTCATGGATGGAGAGGGGAATCGCGCATCATCCAGGCGGAGGATCTGCCGGAGGAGGAGGTTCCACTAGTGGAGGATCCATCGCAGGAGGAAGTTCCAATAGTGGAGGATCCACCACATCAGGAGGGTAGGCCTCAGAGAACGAAAAAAATTCCGTAGTGTGAGACATTATAAACAAAGATAGTCCAGAGGATCCACAACAATATTTTGTTTTTTGATGTATTATAAACAAAAAATTACAGAATTGTATATATATCATTTTTTGTCGTGTACATCTCTCTCTCTCTCCCTCTCTCCACTCTCTCCCACTATCTCTCTCCGTCACTCTATCTCTCTCCCACTCTCTCTCTCTCTTATCTCTCTCCCTATCTCTCCCACTCTCTCTATCTCTCCCACTACCTCTATCTCTCCCACTATCTCTCTCCCATCTCTTTTTTTTTTTTACATTATATACACATCTTAGTGGGATTGATTATGTTGATATTGTTGGCTGATAAGTTTGATGGTTGGTTATGTGTATCTTTGCAGGGGGTTGCTGAAATGAACTCTACCGGAAAAATATAAGTGTTGATAAAGTCGCTACTTGAAGTAGCGACTTCTACTTTCCACTGAAGTTGCTATTTGAAGTAGCGACTTCTCTAAAGTATAAAGTCGTTACTTGAAGTAGAGATTTGTGGTTGGAATATTTTGGTCTGAAGTCGCTAGTTGGAGTAGCGACTTCTAAGAAAGTCATGGGTTTGGGAAATTAGTTGAAACAATGATGGGTCAGGGACATATTCGCCCCATTTTGATGCTATGGATAAAAAATTCCATCACATAGATTCAAGTTTAAACTCATGCGTGCATGTCTACACACATTATCACATGCATGCATACATATACATACAATAAAAAGTTACTCAGTTGTATGCTATTTGTACAGGAGGCTGGAAGGGGTCCATGGAGATAGACCTAACCTTTGAGATTTTTTTGCACGAGGTGGCTACACTAAGTCTCACTCTCAGCCTCAATTAAATCAAAGTGAATTGCCACAACATTTCCTTTTAGACTTCTCATCTCATCCCATTTATAGTAATGTCTCTTTAAGGAGAAGTAACATGGCCTTGTGAACAGAGAATCTTACAGAATACCTGTGATCAGCTAATTCCTTACCTCCTAAAAACTTAACTAAGTATTTGTCCCAAATTATTTGGGGTCAGCTACATGAGTCCTTTTTTCCATTTTGCTAGGCCAGGGACAATAGCCTCATTCAACCTACACATTATCAAGTCTTTCTTAATTACCTCCACCCATGCCTAATTTGGTCTTCTCCTAACCCTACCATTACCCTCAATGTGTATCCAATTAATTGTCCTATCGTGCAGTTAATGGTCCTCTTTGTGCATGTCTGAACCATCTTAGTCGGTGTTTTATTATTTTATCCGAATTCTGCTACTTTTTATTCTGGCACAAGCATTAATCTGCCACATCTATGTTTACATTATTTTAGAATTTTAAATAAATTCCAACTTTGGTCACATTAATACTATTTTGAATAATGCAGACAAATTAAATTAGAAGTTGGACATTGCCCTTGTACATATGCCATTTGTGCTGCTTTCCCCACTGGGGTTCTGTTTGGTTTGCAGATTTACTGAAGGAAAAGGAGAAGGAAAAAAATGAAACTATTTCCCTAATGTTTTCTCTAGTGCCTTCTTTCTTACTTCAATAACATAGAAATTAAAAAATTTCAACATATAATAGGAACTCATGCAAAGAGGGAGGAAGGTAACTCAATACATCCAATATTTATAATTTACTTCTCACAATGTTTTCTTTCCATCCTACTTTCCTCACTATTTTCCTTATTAACCAAATCAAAAAAAGTGTTTTACTTTATTTTCCTTCACTAAATCTATGAATCAAACCTAGCCCAAATGTCCAAATATGATTCAGCCAAGAGGGCTAGTTTCCTCGGGAAACATTTGATTGAAACAAAATTCAGCATACACGTAGGAGGCAGCATTGAACACCACAAACCATTTAGAAGGAAAAGTAACGAACCTTTAGCCGAACAGGCTTAACAAAGGAAGGTCGCACAGGAAGGCCATAAACCTTAATTTGGGCAGGCTGGAGTCCAGCTTTTAATGCCCTTTTTGCTACTTCGTCCGTCGGACAATAGCATCTTGTTACAAGTTTATGAAACCTGACGTATGAAAGACATCCAAACTTAGATACATGCTAAGAATAGGGGTAAAGAGAAAATATAATGAGTCAGGAACACACCACGTAGGATGGCAAGTGGATAAATCTGTAATTACAGTGGTGAACACTATCTTTTTCAATAGACCCTTTGCTCTCAAGATACGAAGCGGAACATGTTGCATCAGAGGATGTACACTGATAATAATATCTGGCTGGTATTTCATCAATCCTTTGGCAACCTCTCTGACAAAATACAAGGTAATATAATTAGATGGCAATAATGAGTCACACCACCAAATATATCAGCATTAGACAAAACTTACACAAAATAGACTGGAATAAAGAACAAAAGTAAACGATCATACTCTAAAATTTTCATTCAGTGCATAGGACTCTATTTTCCTCCATTAATATGTGCATCTCTGTTTTGCAAAGTAAGACATGCACATCTGTTTCCTCCATTAATATGTGTATCACTCGAAGCTAACACCTGGAGGTCATTTCTTAATGGGGATTTAGAAGCAATAATTACCAAGTTGCAAGAAAATGACTTGCGAAGTAATTAAATGAAAATTCTTCCAAGACAACTATAGAACAAAGAGAGTAAAATATAGAGCTGAACTTTATTGATTTTGAGAGAGATGAATCTCAATTGGCTGGTTCTCAAGAAAAAATAGTAGACATCAATTGAGATGCAGAATGTAACTTTTTCAGATTACTTACATCAAGGATCGGCTGTGGTCTCTCTCTTCTACATGTAGCTATCACTACTTTGACTACACCAGCTCAAACTTAGATTTCACAGTTCTTTATTATGGTATAACAGATATTTATTTTAATAGTAGTGTTGATTGAGGGCATTAATCATATTGCCAAACAAAAAATGTAAGTGAATGTGGATACCGGGAAGTTAAGATTCAGACCTATGGCAAATTAGGGGGCAATGCCAACCATTCATATCAGCGGAAGGGTTAAAGGTGAATTTCGCCCACATTATACCTTATTTATTTTAATCTCAGATATGCTTCCTTGATATCAAAAGAAGTGTAGGATACGCAAAATGTTGAGCAACCAAAAACACAATCACTAAAAAGGTAGTAGCAAAGATGGATGACAACTAAAGAATAACCAAAATCAAAGAAGGAAATACCAGAAACAGAGTATCTAAGAGAACTACTAAATATGTGAAAAAATAATGAACAAAACTGTGCTATGGTTCGATATTTCAATTTTTTGCAAACAACAATTGACGACATGAATGGTTTGAGCAAGCTTGGTTTATCATATTGCAATGAACTTCATTTTAATAACCATACGCATAAGATTTTAAGTATTTGTAGCAGCTATTAAAAAGGCTACATATCGAGTGCTCACATAAGACATGGTTGAGGCGAATTCAAGATATGCCAGTGAGTTGGTTCCGCCCATATCTCGGTGCCAAAGAAGATGGTCTTACTATCATTTTACCATGTCGCTTAAAGTTTCAAATCAGTCCTATACTGTGTCACCATAATATTTGAATTGCAGGATTCAATACGATTCACCAAGAAAACAATACAAATAGGTTGAGTGAATGGAAAAGCATCACTAATCGCACTCCAATCGAGTGAATCGCAAGAATTGTGTGATTCGCACGATACACTCAATTTACTTTCTTGTTCAAACCCAGTGACGGCCGACTCGGGTTTTTAGGCTTTTTTTTTTTTCCTTTGAATCTATGGTACCACAACTAAAATAGTATACTCCCAACCTTTATAACATATATCATATTGCTTACTAAAAAGAAAGTTACAAAAAAAAACACATCTAAGCACTAATTGGTGACATGCACTGCCAACTGGTTTGAAACCATTTTTTGGTCCTTTTTTTTTTTTTTTTTTTCCTTTCAGAAAGGAGGTATCAACCCATATAAGATATAGAATAGTGATTCTTGTAAACAAAAACCCTTTTTCTCTCCCTTCCCCTCTTCCCCAAATATTTAAGGTTTCAAAGAGACAAATGTTTTTCGAATATCTATCTCTACAAGAGTCCAACAATTAGACAAAATGATCATGTAATTAAATGTGCTTCATGTCATTGTTTGATTGTTTTTTTCTTCCACTCTTTACTACATGGTTTTTTTATTATTATTATCATTTTTATAGTTTTTTAATTTGTTACTGAATCTTACGATTCATGACTCGCGAATCCCGATTGTACCATTTCGATTAAAAATATGAATCCCGATTTGACAACTATGGTGAGAGAGAGAGAGAGAGAGAGAGAGAGAGAGAGAGAGAGAGAAAGAAGGCGTATCAACATGACTAGAAACTTCGGAAATTTAGTGATTTAAAGGTGAAAAAACGATGAAAAGAAGTACTTGAGTTCAATCACAATTTCTACTTGCACCATTGTATACAAGTTTTACAATATAAACAACAATTGTACCTGAAGAACGTATTTCCAATCTAGAATCCGGTTGTATGTAAATACATACTTATTGTACATATATATATGTATGTGTTGAAGGTTGATATACATTGGTGGGCCAATTCTCTAACAACTTCAGCTTTTAGAGAACTTGTTGACTTAACGTGATATCCGAGTCTAGCCTCTCCACATGAAGACGATGTCGCACTTGAGGGAGGGTGTTAAAGGTTGATATACATGGATGGGCCCATTCTCTTACAACTTAAGCAAGAACAACTGATTTTTATATCTTTATATATATGCATATATATATATAGAGAGAGAGAGAGCTTTATATATATGCATATATATATATAGAGAGAGAGAGAGAGGAGGGGGGAGGGGAGGGGGTTTGTTATTTTCAAAAAATACATATGAGAAGGGATGACTAAAATATACATTCAAATAGAAATGATGTAGAAAGGAGAAGCCTATTCACAATAAAATCAAACAAGCACCTGTATTTGACTTGGTTCATTATTGTGCTTGTCCCTTGCAAAAGGAGAGCCTCAGATGTGAAGGACTTTAACACTATTAGCTAGGTGGAGCTAATACCAGCTTAAAGCCAATAGCTGGGATATTAGGCCAATATAGGTGCTTTGACCTCAAACTCGCAAACGCCTCTTTCGAGTGGCGGCAACTTTTTCCATAGAATGATACCCTACTTTAATTATTAAAAAAAATCAAATATTTAATAAAAGGCCAATAGATTGTGGTTGTCTTCCCCTAATAGGCCCATTTACATGCCTTATAAAACTATGAAACTTCCAAACATACTCCTACCCAAATAGTAATATTACAAGACCTAGATCTTATGTTTAACCCTTAGAAACATTCAGAAATCAAATAAAAATATGCAGCAAAATTCCCAGGGAAAAAGACCCCTGTAAACCTCTAGTCTAGTAGTCTGCATAAGGTAAACTTGCCGCAATCAAAAGGCCATGAAATCTTGTTGCATAATATAACTAGTTGAGTGAATGGAATAAAGTATTAAAGTGTGCATTTCTATTGTTTGTTTCTCGATTTTGATGAATGGAAATCCTACAGGCTTCTTCGCAAGCTTGAAATGATTGAGAAAGAGAATCCCGGTCCATACGGTTTTGGAGATTGGGTTTCGAGTACAATCATATATTTGATTGTTAAAGCAGGTCTGACCAGTTTTTGAGGTGGGTAATGTAGGAGAGAAGTTCTATGGAAATATCTAACCTTAGATTCACATACAAAGTTGTTATTTTATTGGGAGTGGGGGATTCAATTACGATAAAAGAGATGTCTTCTCTAGTGCTTTGAGTTGTCTTTGGGTGATATTAATTTGGCAATAGTGGGATCTTTCTTGTGGGCGAGGTAGGGGATATTCAAGGATAACTACGTATCGAGGTTTTCGGTTGGGAGCTTTGCTGACTTCAATGCAAGGTTGTCACTTCACGCTTCCTTAATGGTACTTCAGTTCATGATTTTATAGCAAAAACATCTGAGAGGTGTTTTGAGCAAGGGAAGACACAATAGCTATCTCAGGGCGGGAAGCTTACTAATATATCTAGCTTGATGACCTACTTCATGTACATTTTCACCATTCTGGTTTCTTTATGGCAATAGATTGGAAATATCCACTGGCATTTCTTATCAAGTGGGAGAACTTCAAACACTATTCTGCATGAGCGTGGGATTTGAACAAAGGTCTCATAGATAGATCAACCTCACATTGTTGGAGACGTACCTTTGGAGGTATGCGCTGGAGTTAGAGAGCTTGTGGAGAAGGTTGTAAATAGGAAGTCTTGGGGTGGCTTCTAAGGGTGGACTCTAGGGAGTGATATTCACTTATGGTGGGGATTTGGCAAGACATCTACAATGTAGGAAAGAGTTCGCAAAAACTTTTGGACATGGTATGGGGAATGATCAGTAGGTGTGGCCTTAGCATGACGTATGGAATAACATTACACTTTGATCTTGCTACAGGTGACATTTTGCTGACAATTTTTTTAGGAAGAGCATTTGAAGTCTAGATGCCTTCCAATGTCTTTATTTAAATTTTTTTGTAAATGTGAATAGTCGTTTTGGAAGTTTTCTAACTTCAAACAATCTGAGGAATAAGGGAAGTCAATTCTCAATTGTTATGCATGGGCGAAAAAACAAAGGTGCCAATCATCTCATCAATGTGAGGTAGCACATGAGTTGTGGTTCATCTTGCTTGCCTTATTAATGGGGGTTGGTTGGAAGTTAAGGATTGTGGGTGACGTATTGTGCGTGTTGGGAAGATGGCTGTAGGAGCCTAGTAGGGAAGATCCCCACAGCATACTTTGTATGTTGGCCTTCTTACGTTTTTTTAACAGTGTGGATGCAAGCATAAAAGATGACCTTGAATGATATGGTTGAAATTGGTTCGTAAAATTACCCTTTATGGGTATATGTCCTTTCTAGGCTTCATAGATGACTTGTCTTTTGCTTTTGAGTATGCTGGCAGCTTTCTGCGTCCCCTTTTGTATACTTCATGTGAAACAGGGGGTGTGCCCCTCTACCCCTCTAGCCACTATGTATACTACATTTTATGTTAATCAAATCATCTTGTTTCAAAAATTTCCACACGTTAACTAATTCAAAATGACCAATTTGTGACCAAACTATGAGATTCAAATTGAGGGTGAAGATACCAATTCCAAATAAACAAGTAACACTAATGGGCAATAATGTATGTATCTCGAAGGCATCAAACAGCTACGGACAAGCACGGCTTACACTCCTTTAGACCTATTGTAATTTCCAAAACCAATAGTAAACGCAAGAGTATACCCATAGGCCATAAGCCAATCGCAAGAAATCTGCAAAAAGGTTATTAGCTTCCGTCTAAGCACTACAAAAATCATATCAGCCTCCCACATTCATTGGAAGTGCTTAAAAAAAAGCCATTCAAAGCAATATAACATCGTAGACCAGCATTAATATTAGCATCTATATCCCAAGTAATCTTCGAAACCAAATTAGGATTTTTCATATAAGAATAAAGAGACGTGGTTCTAGTGATAGCTCTAGAGGGAGTTTGTCTCTCTAGTTGCTTGTGATCAGATAACTCTAATAATGACAGAGAAATTGACTATAGAACTGAAAAGTACACATGACTTGTCTTTATGTCATGTCAGAAGATATTTGATCAATATTTCGAAAAATTTAAAGGTAAAACAGAAACACAAGGATGTAACTAAAGAGAAGAAAAATAAACAAACCGAGCTATAAATGTTGATGTTGCAGCAAAATTGGATTGATGCACCAAACGGGGAGCTGAAGCGTAATATGTCATTCTCCACAAAGAACCATGTTTCACCAAGAAGTTATAACTCCTTGGCAATTGGTTAAATGGCCAAGGAGTGTGGTCTGCCCATAAATCAGTGATAAACACCTGCAAAACACACTCTTTAATACTGTTTGCACCCAAATACATTTTTTTAAAGATAAAATTAGCACAGGCCAATTGTAATTTTTCAATCGGACTATGAGACCGATTGCATAAATTAGGGGCCAAGTGACTGGTTCAAGGTTGGTAGGGCCAAATGAGATTTGAGTCAGACTAACTACAGTCGGACTGATCACCATTTTAATCAGGCTCCGTCACAATTGCTTGGGCTGACCATTGTGGGTTTGACGCTTCATTTTGCTGCCAAAGTGGCTGATTGCTTGATTGGCATGCCACCCCCTTTTATCTGGCATTACATGAGGTTGATGTGCATATCAGGCTAGGACACATTTAATTCGGACAGGCCAAAGTTTATTCGGGCTGGCTTGGTTTAAAAAACACATGGTGGGCCACGCTTCAATCATTCCTAATATTTGGATATTCTACAATTTCGGGCTGCCTCCACTTTGGCCATGCAATTTCATGTTGACTAATTCATAATTTAGGCATGCTTGGTTGACCATTTGATAATTATGGCAATTGATAATAGTAGTCACATTCAATTCAGCCATGTGCTTACGCATTCAATTTGGACTAAGGCCACCTATGGCTACCCACTTTTTGGCCACCACCTTTATTTGGTTGATATGTTGATTCAATTACTTTGAAAAGTTGATACAGATTGGTCACTTATGGAAAGTATATCATTCCCTATAAAATATCTTAAGTGATAATATTTCCATATCATTTTGACTAGGGAAGATAATGATAATATTTCTATATATTATCAAGATATTATCAACATTATGGGAAGTGATGATGCCAAAAATTTGGTTAAAGTAAATTAAAACAATTTAAGGAGAGAGAGAGTGAGACTAGTTTTTTGTATGTGGTTCGGCCCTGTTAATGAAGGAACCTACGTCCACGTGTGTGTCTGAGCACGTTCACTATACTGTAAAAGAGCCGGGGGCCTGTGGTGAACAAACAAGTCTGGAGCTACTGTAGGTCGGCCGGGCATGTTGATGAATGCTATAGAGGTGCTGTGTAGACTGGAAAGTCGGCCCCTTCAATGGGGGGTGAGAGATCTCTTTTATAGATGTAAGAGACCTACTCGTACATGGATAAGGAAATATAATCTAATTAGGATGTGATTGACACCAATCAAGTAATTTTCCTAATTGTATTAGGATTGATTGACGTTAATTATGGGGGTTTCCTAATTGGATAAGGAAATAGTTTGCACTTTCCATTAGTCTTCTAGCTTGAGTAGGAAACTGCCCGGAATGCTCGGGATCATGCCTATGAGCCCAGATGAGCTGTTCCCGCAGTGGGATGTGCCTGTGTGGTCTTCCCGACCTGTTGGCCGGGTTGTGGATGAACCGTTCGGGAGGCATCAGGTGGACCAAACCGCTCGGGATGATGCTTATCAGTAGTTGCAGAATAGAACCGCTCGGGCATGGGCTGATTTTGGGTGTATCAGTTGCCCCCCATTTCCAAGATTGGATGGATGCTATATCGGGGCAAGTTTGGAAATCTTCATGATACCAGTCTGAGTGCTCGGGGAAGCTGCCTCGGGGCTTTTGAGCCTGGTGAGTTCTCAGGAACTGGCTGAGAGTTAAGACTCAGACTAGCTCGGAACCTTTAAGTGCTTGGGAACTGACCGAGAGTTGAGACCCGGCCTAATTCGGAGTCTTTGAATGCTCGGGAAGTGACCGAGAGTTGAGACTCGGCCTACTTCGGAGTCTTTTTGCTTGAGTTAGCCTCCAGGATGGTTATCTTCTGCCCGTGAACCTTCGTCAAGGTTGTGGGTAGAAGAATTTTACCATGTTGGAAAAGCCGACTTAAAGCGTATAGCTTTAGGGTCCTATTATGTTAACTCCCCAGGATGGTTGTCTTCCGCCCAACCAGCCTTCGTCAAGACTGTTGGGAGAAGAGCTTGACCATGTTGGTGGAGCCGACCTAGAGCGTGTCGCTGTAGGATCCTTTTTGCTCCTCTATCGTGGGCCAACCTAAGAGATTTTAGTCACCTCTATCCTCGGTTTGGACCTAAGTGGAGTTAATGCCTCTGAGCACTGCAGGTGCTCGGGTTGTCCAAGATTTTGACTTGGTTATCCGCGAGGCCTGTAGATACCCGGTGTGATTGCCTGTTTAGTTCACTGCGCCGTCTTGCCCCTCCAGCTTTCGCCAAGACGAGGGTCTTACAGAGGCTATGACTGTAGGTAACCGACCTGGAACATGGTGGTTGTAGAGTCTTTTGAAACTTGCCATCATCAGCCACCTAGGGGGTTTGCCACCATCGTCGGTTGGACCTAAGCGAAGCTTGTGCCTTGGGGTTAGGCCCGAGCTCTTTATATGCCTCGGGGTTAGGCCCGAGGTCTTTGTATGCCTCGGGGTTAGGCCCGAGATCTTTGGATGCCTCGGGGTTAGGCCCGAGGTCTTTGTATGCCTCGGGGTTAGGCCCGAGATTTTTGGATGCCACGGGGTTAGGCCCGAGGTCTTTGTATGCCTCGGGGTTAGGCCCGCGATCTTTGGATACCTCGGGGTTAGGCCCGAGGTCTTTGTATGCCTCGGGGTTAGGCCCGAGGTCTTTGCAAGGGCTCTCTGACAATCGATGGAGCCTCATGTGGTGATCAGGCAAGTAGCACTGTAGTCGGGCTCATCTAAACCGATGGAGACAGGGGGTCAGATTAGGATCGTCGGGCTCCTGATTTCTCTGTGCTGGAGACAAAGTTGGAACTGCTTGATCTTGACCGATGTGAACTGGAGGTCGGGTCAGGGCTGCCGGACTCAAACCGCTGTGAACTGGAGGTCGGGTCGGGGCTGCCTGACCCGGACTGCTGTGAGCTAGAAGAACTGTCAGAACTCCCGGGCTGATCTCGCTTTCGCTTACTTCTGGAAGACTCGTTGCTTTCTTGCCCGGGGTCTTTGATCTTTAGAAATTCTTCAGTGTCAATGTATTTTCCAACCCTCTCTGCGAGTTCAACCAAGGTTACCGGTCGGTTTCTGTGAAACGACGTGGCGCACTTGGTGTGTTGAACTCCTGAGCAGAAGGCTATAATAGCGGCGGTTTCATCAAGATCATGGATGCCGAGCTTCTCTTGATTAAACCGGCCGGTGAACTCCTTGAGGGCCTCATTATCTCTTTGTATGACTGTCAGTAGCTGCATGTCAGGCTTTGCCCGTTCATGCATACTGATGAACTGGTTGATGAACTGCTTGCTGAGTTGCTTGAAACTGCGGACCGATCTGGGCTCCAAGGAGTAGAACCATTGCACGGCCAGGCCTTTCAAAGTGCTGGGGAAGGTTAGGCAGTGTAGTTCATCAGAGTTGGTGGCTAGGGCCATCTGAGCCTTGTAGGTCCGGACGTGGTCGACCGGGCTTCCCGAACCATTATAGGGATCTAGGCGAGGATGCTTAAATTTGCGCGGGATGGCAAACCTCGTGATTTGGCTGGAGGACAGTGACTCTGTCTCGGTATTGGCCTGATCCTGAGCGCGGCTTTGACCAAGCTTTTTGGCCACTCCGTCAATCTGCTTCTGCAAGTCCTTGATTCGGGCTTCCACTCCTTCCCGACCAGTATCTGAGGGGTTGGTCGGGTCGGTGGAAGAGGCTTCTTCTTCATGGCGGTGTACTGTCCTCTGGAATCGGGCTTGGCTATGACTCCGGTTCATCGTATGCCTAGGGACAACTCGGCTCTTGACCGAGTGACCCTGGACTGATTCCCGGGCCATATGCTCTGCCTTTCCTCTCGGGCAGTACGCCTACTGTTGATGTCTCTGGCATCCTCAACGGGGGACAGGTTGGCTCGAGCACGTCGTCTGGTCAAGATCGGTTCCCGACCTTGCGTAACGTTCCGGGTCGTTTCCCAGCCACTTGAGGACGGCTTTGCTGGGCCAGCAGGACTTCAATCTGTTGTTAGATTTGACACTAACCCTCCAAGAGTTGTGTGAGGGTCGCGGTGATCTGCTCAGATGTCATGACTGCCACATCCGGTGCCGGGGCCGTAGGAACATCCCGGTTGGACTGCTGATCAACCTTCTTACCCTTCTTCGGTGGCATGACGATCAGTCAAGAGATTTGTTGATGAGAAGACTTGTCGCTTCCCACAGACGGCGCCAAGCTGATGATGCCAAAAATTTGGTTAAAGTAAATTAAAGCAATTTAAGGGGAGAGAGAGTGAGAGACTGGTTTTTTGTATGTAGTTCGGCCCTGTTAATGAAGGAACCTACGTCCACGTGTGTGTCTGAGCACGTTCACTATACTGTAAAAGAGCCGGGGGCCTGTGGTGAACCAACAAGTCTGGAGCTACCGTAGGCCAGCCGGCCGGACATGTTGATGAATGCTATAGAGGTGCTGTGTAGATTGGAAAGTCGGCCCCTTCAATGGGGGATGAGAGGTCTCTTTTATAGATGTAAGAGACCTACTCGTACATGGATAAGGAAATATAATCCAATTAGGATGTGATTGACACCAATCAAGTAATTTTCCTAATTGTATTAGGATTGATGACATTAATTATGGGGGTTTCCTTTCCATTAGTCTTCTAGCTTGAGTAGGAAACTGCCCGGAATGCTCGGGATCATGCCTGTGGGCCCGGATGAGCTGTTCCCGCGGTGGGATGTGCATGTGCGGTCTTCCCGACCTGTTGGCCGGGTCGTGGATAACTCGTTCGGGAGGCATCAGGTGGACCAAACTGCTCGGGATGATGCTTGTCAGTAGTTGCAGAATAGAACCACTCGGGCATGGGCTGATTTTGGGTGTATCAGGAAGTATATCTTTTACTTGGAGGTAAAGTCAGCCGAATCAAAACCAATATTTGGACCAGATTCAAGATGTATACATATATATACATGTATATATGTGTATATTATTCAAAATATGGCAGCTTTTATCAGATTTGGGGAGATAAATCTGGTATTTTTAGATAATTATAAAAGATTTTTACTTGCCTTATCTCTATCAGCTTCAGCCAGGCCTATAAATACAGCAGGCCGGCAACCATTCAAATCACTCTGCGTCTCAATCGAAAACGCATTCAAACTGCATCCCAATGCATTCTTCAAAGCATTCCTAGTTTAAGAAAATAAAAGCAATCTTTTATTTTCTTAGCTTTTTTACATTACTTCTTGTAATCTCTTTTCCTTTAATTAAATAAAATATGCTTTTATTTAATTCTTTTTGTTTCTCTTCATCACTTGCTAGACTTGTGTGCTTCAACACTGGTTAGGGACCTTTAGGTGAGGGTACTTTCCTACTCACCTTTCACAGTCGCCTCTTAGATGTTAGATTATGAAACCTTGTGTATCACTCAAACACGTAGTTTTAGGAAATTTTGTGTTTTATAAATTTGGGTCTACCTCACAAGGCTCTGGCACGCCCGAACCACAAATATAGCAAACAATTTGGCACGCCCGGTGGGACTGCCAAGTGATGAGCCATGCACACCGCGAAGCATGGCTGCAATTCTACCACGACCAGATTCGTTGGCAGAACGAAAAAATAAGCCATCTTGATTGTTTAATTTATCGGTTTAAGGACCGATACGATGATGAGATCGGTAATCTTAACAAAGATATTAATCGTTTTAAGGCCGATATACAGTTTTCAACAACGAAATCGGTCTCCTTCTTGTGTCAAGTGGAGCAAAAGAGCCACCACTTAAGGGAAATTTTTTCATGTCAATGAAGGAATTTCTAGATGGTGGTTGGAGGGAAACATCAAGCGGTTTAGCAGATTTACTGCTCGGGGGGCAAGCTCTAAACGAGCCTCACAATTCTGTTGAGGCCGAAAAAGAAGTTTGGTAGGCCGAGTGATCATATTTTGGCTGAAGACCCTGTTGCAACTATCCTCGAGATAGGTCGCCGAATCGAACGTGGAAAAAGAAGTTTGGTAGGCCGAGTGATCATATTTCGGCTGAAGACCCTGTTGCGGCTATCCTCAAGATAGGTCGCCGAATCGAACGTGTATAGGAGGGTTTGCCAAAGGTCCTTTATGAACAATTGAAGGCCAAAGGGATAAATTTTTTAAGGCTGAACAATCCTGATTCGGTCATAGAGCCTCCTATTGAAGAGGAGGACGCTGATGATGACCCCCTTGGTGATGAAGAAATCGGCGATGAAGTGCTCGGGGGGCAAGCTTCGCCGAGACCCATTGATCCTAATTCGGTTCATAAATTTTTTGAACATATTTCTTTGAGGAAACTCACCGTCAAGGAGCTCAATTTTTTCGGTCTAGTAATAGTGACCGATTACATTTTTTCTTTTAAGCCAATTAATTATTTGGCTTGGGTTGATCTACGTCCGTGATGGCTGTGTGGATGTCACCAAAAAATAGCTTTGATTTGGTGGCTATTTCTGCAACAGTGGTACTATCAAAGGATTGAAAAAAATTATTAATGACCGATCTCAAATATTAATTCGGTCAGAATGATGATTCGGACTGAAAGAACAGACCGATGAAGAAACATGATAAGTATTGCTGCCTGCTTGGAGGTTCTTAAGCCATCTGTCAAAGGTGGAGGCCCAAGTTTTTTTGCTTTTTTTTTTTTATCAGACTTATTGAGATGACACGACGGGTCCCCATCAAGTCAAGTATGGCAAGTTATTAAAGTCAAAGTTTGCTTTGGTCATATTGAATTATGTTGGGTTAAATTCAAGTTCAAAAGGCTCTGGTCATTACCTTTGTTTTATTCATGAGTCATGATTCAAGGAGTGCACGTGTCAAGGATGAAGAATCCCAAGAAGAGAGAGAATTGGTCCCATGCTTTGGTACCATTAGCGGGTTAAATGTTTTGGTCAGTCACTACGATGCAATATAGATTGGGCTGAGCCAAGAGACCGATGGTGGTGGGTGCTTGAGGCCGATTATAAAATTATGTTGCTACTTTCTATCGATCTAAATGTAATCGGTCTGGGGAAATAATTTGGCTCTTCAAATATTCCCCTTTATCACTGTTAAAGAGCAAGGAGGGCATTGTTTGCACCCAAAAAATACATTTTTTAAAAGATAAAATTGGCGCAGGCCGATTGCAATTTTTCAATCGGACTATGAGACCAATTGCATAAATTAGGTGGCCAACTGACTGGTTCAAGGTTGGTAGGCCAAATGAGATTTGAGTCGGACTGACTACAGTCGGACTGATCACCATTTAATCAGGCTGCCTTCACAATTGCTCGGGCTGACCATTGTGGGTTTGATGCTTCATTTTGTTGCCAACGTGGCTGATTGCTTGATTGGCGGGCCACCCTCTTTAATCTAGCTTTACATGAGGTTGATGGGCATAGCACACATTTAATTTGGACTGACCAAAGTTCATTCGGGCTGGCTTGGTTATAAAAGCACATGGTGGGCCACGCTTCAATCATGCCTAATATTTGGATATTCTACAATTTCGGGCTACCTCCACTTTGGCCATGCAATTTCATGTTGACTAATTCATAATTTAGGCATGCTTGGTTGACCATTTGATAATTATGGCAATTGATAATAGTAGTCGCATTCAATTCAGCCATGTGCTTACGCATTCAATTCGGACGAAGGCCACCTATGGCTATCCACTATTCGACCACCACCTTATTTGGTTGATATGTTGACTCGATTACTTTGAAAAGTTGATACAGATTGGTCACTTATGGAAAGTATATCATTCCCTATAAAATCTCTTAAGTGATAATATTTCCATATCATTTTGATTAGGGAAGATAATGATAATATTTTTATATATTATCAAGATATTATCAACATTATGGGAAGTATATCTTTTACTTGGAGGGAAAGTCAGCCGAATCAAGACCAATATTCGACTAGATTCAAGATGTAAACATATATATATATATATATGTATATATATTATTCAAAATATGGCAGTTTTTATCAGATTTGGGGAGATAAATCTAGTATTTTTTACTAGATAATTATAGAAGCTTTTTACTTGTCTTATCTCTATCAACTTCAGCCAGGCCTATAAATACAGCAGGCCGACAAGCATTCAACTCCGCGTCTCAATCGAAACCGCATCGCAATGCATTCTTCAAAGCATTCTTAGTTTAGGCAAATAAAAGCATTCTTTTATTTTCTTAGCTTTTTTACATTACTTCTTGTAATCTCTTTTCCTTTAATTAAATAAAATATGCTTTTATTTAATTCCTTTTGTTTCTCCTCATCACTAGCTAGACTTGTGTGCTTCAACACTGTCTAAGGACCTTTAGGTGAGGGTACTTTCGTACTCTCCTTTCACACTCGCCTCGTAGAAGTTAGATTATGAAACCTTGTGTATCACTCACACAAATAGTTTTAGGAAATTTTGTGTTTTATAAGTTTGGGTCTACCTTGTAGAAAATTTTGTGTTTTATAAGTTTGGATCTACCTCACAAGGTTCTGGCACGGCCGAACCACAAATATAGCAAACAAACACACAGAACATGATCAATCAATAAACAAGCACATATTCACTACTATTTCTTCTTCTTTTTCCCCTTGATTAATTGAAACCAGTTCATCTAAAAAAAAAAATCTGACCTGATAGTCTTCACCAAATTCTTCGTTAAACGCAGCTTTAATGGCTTCCGCAGAAGCCCGGTGACCACCACCAGTGTCACTCATCAAAATAAGCACTTTTTTGGAGCTATCTGGTTCAACACCATTCAAGGGCAGTCCTTCACTCTCCAAAACACCATCCCCAAATTCTCTCAACCCATTATTTTCAGTAGAACCAACTTGGACTGAGGCAAACCCAATTGGGATTTTCTCACAGTGAAACCTAATAGCCTTATTAAATTCATTGAAAAGCTTTCGAGCAGTTGAAGTATTTGTACTACTCAAACACAATGAAGCCACATATTTGGACTTGTTTTCAGCTGCCCAGCCACCAAGTCCATCAAAGTACAAGTAATGGGACAAGAAAGAAGAATACCCATCTAAATTGGAGGTGTTAAACCTAGAATCAAATGCAAAGCGGCCCAAATTGTTCACAAATCCAAAGACGTTAGTGGGTTCTTGCGTCACACTTGAAGGTTGCATGGTTGTATATGTGTTTGCAGAGGCGATAAGAACTCAAATCAATCACTCCATCGCAGTTTTTGTCATCTGCACCGAATGGGTATTCATTCTCCGTATGCAGAAGAACCAAAAGGGCCAAGAAAAGAGAGAGAGGCGCCAAAGAAGAGGAAGGAAACGACAGTCAAGTGGTTGCGATTGTGGCTAAGAGAGAGGGAGAGAGAGAGAGAATTTGGAGCGGGTTTGGTAGCCACAGAGAGAGGATTAAATAAGAGTATCCCAAGTATTTCAAACAACAATGCTAGGGCAAATAAATCTCACAAATACTTTATGGCACTGTAGGGTCTATTTAACACTACAATCACCCAGGTGAGAGGTAGACTATAGATATAAGTAGGGATGTGTTTCGGCCGGAACGGATCGGAAACACCCCTTTCGGAAAAAATTTCAAAATTTTCGAAAGCCAAAAATGCATTTCGAATTCTGTTATGAAATTTCGAAAATTCCAAAATTATTTCCGATTTCGAAATTTTGAAATTTTCAGAATTTTTGAAATTTCATCAGATTCGGAATTTTTCGGAATTTTTTGAAATATTTGGAATTCAAGCTTAATGGGATTTCACTTGAGACTTGTAGACCTTTTATAGAAGCACATCACATCCCATTTTTTGTGTTTTTTCGATGTGGGATGAACACAATTTTTGAAATATTTTGGAATATTTTCGGAAAAATTTCGGAAAATGCAATTTCGGAATATGTTCGGAAATTATTCGGAATATTACAGAATATTTTCAAAAAAGTTTCAGAAAATACAATTTCGAAATATTTTCGGAATTTTCGGAATTCTAAAAACAATTCCGATTTCGATTCGATTTTTTTCGGAATTTTCGGAATTCGGAAATTCGGAATTCAGAATGCATATTTAGTTGCTAAAATCGAAATTTTTCGGATCGGAATCGGTCGGAATCGGAATTTCTGTTCCAAATGACACCCCTAGATATAAGTATTTGTGAGATTTATTTGTGTCCCAAATATTACCCTTCAAACAATATATACTCTCAGGAATGCACAACAAAAATGACACAAAAAGGCCACTTCCTGTTTACGCGCACTGTTTACTTAATTTAATTTTGTTTTCAGCAAAAAAAAATAAAAATACTTAATTTAATTTTGTGACTTCACTAAAATATTTAGTAAAATTTTATTTGATATTTGATAATTTCACTTAATATTTTAAGTGATCCCATAATATTTTAAGTCAAATTTTACTTATCTTAATCAAAATTAAGTGAAAATTTACTTAACTTAATTTGTCATAACTTGATTAACTAAACACCATCAAACAAAATGAAATTTCACCTAACTTGATCAAAGACATTCTACTTAAGTTTGCAATTTCACTAAATTTTGTAATTTTGTTTAACAAAATAAGTGAAATTTTACTTAAGTTAATCTACAATGTTTTCCACTTAAATTTATAATTTCGTTTAACAAAATGATTAAACATTTCACTTACAAAAATTTAGTGAAAATTTATTTAAATATAAATTTCTCAACATACTAACCTCATACATTGTGATGGTTATGCAAGACTCGTGAACTATAGGAGAAGGTTGTATGGTGGTCACCGGAGTTCGTTGCACTAGCAACGCGACGGAGATCAGATTTGGATCTAGATCTTTGATGACGGTGATGAAGATCTAGATCTGGATCTAGATCAACTCCGGCGATGGCGGTTGGTGAATGGTGACGATTGTAGTGGTGGTTGCGATGATGGTGTGCGGTGTGGTGATGGTAGTGACGGATGTGAGCGACGACGATGGTGGAGGTTATCGGCTATCTTGACGACAATGATGGAGATTTAGATTTGGATCTAGATTGACCTCAACGACAACGGTTGGTGAATGGTGATGATTGTGATGGAGGTCGTGATGGCGTGGCAATAATAGTGGTGATCGAGGTGAGCGACGTCGGCGATGGAGGTTATCGGTGACAGTGGCGGTGGCTGTGATAGTAGCGGTGGCGGTAGCTATGTGTAATACATGTATTTTTTTCGCTAAAATTCTGTATATTGATATTTAAATAAGACTATTAATTTTTCCTTGTCTTTGTTGGATTGATGACCCCAATCGATTGGACCTTAATCCCAATCAATTGCCCTTTTTTCATCCCAATCGATTGACACTTTATACTAATTGATTGCCACTTAACCGCCTAATACCAATCGATTGTCACTGATCCCAATAGAATGGGAGTAGCTGAGCATGGTCACCAAGTTTAGTTCATGTGGTTGTCATTCAATCTCCTCCTCTATATATATATATATATGTCACATATATACACACATAGTGGATATATCCAGCGGCATAAATGTCATTAGCTTGTAAAAGCCGAGTGAGTAATAAACGAACAAAGTATCATGATAAGAAGTCTTTAACAGCATTTACATTTAATAAATAGTTCTCTCAACGTTCTCGTCCTTACACGTTCCGATTCACTATATGTGACTTAAGGACACCACTTATAATGTCATGGACTAGGTGTCCACGTTACTGACTCAATCTCTTATGCATGTCCTGTAATACCCTGTATATTTTGGAATGTATAAATAAGACCTTGTATGCTTCTTGTAATACTTGTATGAGTTTTTCCTTGCCTTTGGTATAATTTGGATACCAATCGATTGACATGTTTACCAACTGATTGCCAATACCAATCGATTGCCACTTTTACCAATCGATTGGAGCATTTATACCTAATACCAATCGATTGCCATTTATGCCAATCGATTGGCAGCAGCTGGGCAGATTCTCTTGCCTTGGCTGGGGAAAGGCCACGTGAACACTTAATCCTCTATATATTGGCCCTTTTTGGGCGTTTCTATTTCCAAAAACAGAGAGAGTGAGAGGGAGAGTTGTGTGTTATATATATACACTCATATGTATACATAAATATATACACTCACACACACTGAGATGGACAGAAGAAAAGAAGAAGAATAGAAGGAGACAAGAAAGAAGAAAGAGAGAAGAGGACAGAGAAGAAAGAGAGAAAGACCACCATTGAAGCTCCAAGCTTCAATACACATTCCCAAACACACCCTAGACCCCAAAAGTAAGTCTTAAACTCACTTGGTAACTTTATATTGATGTTAGAGCGTGTTTGAAAAAAGAAATGGAGTTTAAATGATGATTTCTCACATTTATTCATGTTGGACAGTCTTCACTGTGAAGAAGAAGACGAAGTCCTAATCGATTGGGACTTTTCCCAATCGATTGCCATCATTTAGAGAAGATAGAAAGAGAGAAGAGGACAGAGAAGAAAGAGAGAAAGACCACCATTGAAGCTCCAAGCTTCAATACAAATTCCCAAACACGCCCTAGACCTCAAAAGTGAGTCTTAAACTCACTTGGTAACTTTATATTGATGTTAGAATGTGTTTGCATAAAGAAATGGAGTTTAAATGATGATTTCTCATATTTATTCATGTTGGACAGTCTTCACTGTGAAGAAGACGAAGTCCCAATCAATTAGGACTTTTCCCAATCGATTGCCATCATTTAGATACCAATCGATTGCCACTTTTTCCAATCGATTGCCACTTTTTCCAATCGATTGCCATCCTTGATATACCAATCGATTGCCAATATTAGCAATCGATTGGACTTTTTACCAATCGATTGTTACTATTTTTTTACCAATCGATTGGACTCCAATCCCAATCGATTGGTAGTTGCAGAATGTTGATATTCTTGTTTAGTTTATATTATAACTATTTAGTTGTTTATTCACTGTTCAGTACCCCCAGCATTCCCAATCGATTGGTAGTTGCAGAATGTTGATATTCTTGTTTAGCTTATATTATAACTATTTAGTTGTTTATTCACTGTTCAGTACCCCCAGCATGCTATATTGTTGTAATACAGACGTAATAACGAGATAATGCAATGTAGGATCTTAGCAACGACGAGATTAACGGATAATGGTTGTGACGTTAGATAACGTAATAGTTGTGGATTCTTTGGAGTTAACATTCATTTCATTCAGAGTACTCAGGCTACATTGGGATTGTCATGTATCGATGTAAGAGTTGAACTTAAGTAGGTTTGTTAGGATCCGGGAATCTTGCGTGGGCGGGCTTTGGTTGATCATATGTTCTTAAAAAGCGATAGACAGACGAAGGTGTCTACGACTACGGTGGACCGGACCATTTTCCCTAAGATAGCTAGATGATCTAATCATATGTTCTTAAAAGCAGTAGACAGACAAAGGTGTCTACATCTGCGGTGGACCGTGATCACTGGTAGACGTCACTAAGTCGTGGCATAGAATGATGTACTGTTACTTAAAGCGTTATATCCCTGTAGTGCGGTGAAATGTGCATATGTTCTTAAAAGCTGGGGATGGACTGACGTGGTATCCATGACCGCGGTGGACTATGCATATGTTCTTAAAAGGGGTGAACGGAGCAATGGTGTATCTTAAGAGTGAACTACTATTGAGTATGTTCTTCTATCATAATGTATTGTAGGTCTTAAAATGAGTAAGATGTTAGTAACGGATTATCAGAATGATTAAAGGAGTTACCCTCACTAAATCTTAATGGTTATCGTTTATAACTTGTAATAACTTTAATAGTTGATACCTTGTTAGTATCTAATTCACTCAGCTTTCATTAAGCTGACGGGTTTATGCCGCTGGACATTTCAATGTTCCAGCGCACCCTGGTCATGACTATACAAGTGAAGGCCCTGTAGGCAAGGACTACTATGCCGGTGACGATGTCCCTGCAGAGGACTACCCCGAAGGAGGTCAAGCAGAAGAGGACTACTACGCCGAGGACTACCTCTACGCCAACTAAAAATTAGGTGTAACAACCCTAAAATTTTTAAGTGTGTAAATAATTATTTTAATTAATTTTTTTTTCCATTTAGCAATAATATATGAGTGTGCCTATGTAAGACATGTGTTTGAAAAGTTTAAGTGTTTGGTGGACGTATCAATTAAATCATGAGTGAGCGCGTTTAGTTTGGGAGTTATATTTTATTAATTTATATTTGTTAAAAAAAAAGTGAAGGGTTGATATGTATTTTTGTTATATAGTGTTTACAGGCCCGCGAATGTGTTAAATAATGTAATTAACATTAAAACTTAGTACCGGGGTCATGGGTACCCATTGGGCTACTCATTTTAATACTTTGTACTGCATTATGGGCTCATATAGGTCTCTTTTGTGAGCCCACAAGAAGAAAAACGGGATTTATATATTTATGTGTGTTTATTTGACATGTGTTGTGTGTGTAGTGTACATATCTACTTATGTTAAAAACCCTAGCTCCCATATTAAAACAAAAAGGGAAGAGAAAAAGAGAGAGAGAGAGAGAGAGAGAGAGAGAGAGAGAGAGAGAGAGAGAGAGAGAAGAAAAAGAAGAAGAAGAAGGAAGAAGAAGAAAAGGGAGAAGAAGGAGAACGGTCCCGGGTTCGTGGTCACGTGTGGATCGTGGGGTATTCGTGATTGCCATTTTTTATCAACTCGGTGAGTTCAACTTTGTGTATTCATATATATATATACACGTATGTATATGTATATACGGGAGTAATTAAATTAGTACGTACATGTTTAATTTAATTATTAGGGTTAAACCTTTGTAATGGATACGTTGTTATTGTTGAAGTAATTTAGATATTTTCTTTTCCCCTTCGTGTGATTTTGCGATCATGACATTAGAGTATTCAAAAGGGTTAGGGGAATCGTTAGTTTGATAAAAACTATATGTGAAATATTCATGTTTGTTAGAAAATATATGTGAAATTTGTTTTATGTGTAGTTCACACAGTTGCAGAAACTTTAGAAAATTATTAGAAAATCGTGGTTTTGAATTTGAATATTCTGTCTGTGCTGGCCTGTAGGAAACGCGATTCTGCACACTTTTCGTGTTTTGAGTTTTCCTTGATTCTGCACCGTTTGAGCTGTAGATTTAAATTTCAGTAGCAGTTTTTAGTATATTAAAACATACGACATTGGAGAAATATGATTAGTTGTGTTTTTTTTTATTCATTCGTATGACTTAACGAAAATTACTTATAGATACATGAATTCTCATATAATGTTGAGCTATAAAAAAAATGAGTGATAGTCATTAACGTTGAGTCCGATGAAAATATTGTGAAACGATTGTTATAATACTTTACGATATGAGAATTTGAATTTTTATTATGGGTTTCATGTAGGCTAATTTTGAATGTTGGGTTGAGGATTATTGTACCTGAAATAACTAACCTTATTGTGTGATCATTTTGATAAAAATGAGTAAATTAGATATGCTGAATAGTATATTGGGGATCTTGTAATTTGTATGGAATTTTTTGAGGGAAAATTGTTATGAGTTAATTGATAAAACCCTTTATTGTAAGAAATTGAAATGCATCTAAAAGTTAGAGATGTGATTAGATGATAAGACGGAACTATGTGATAAACGCGAAATTCACAATTATTGGGATAATACGAGTGATAAGTGATAATTGCAACATAGTTCTTTAGTGTTCACCACTCCCGTTGTTGTGTTATTGTTTTTGGTAGCTCGCAACCTTTTGCCAGTGGCTTCGTGATCAAGCTGGCTTAAGACTTGTTGAGTGTACTTTTTGCCAGTGGCTTCGTGATCAAGTTGGCCTAAGTCTTATGCTCGGCTTATATTGTATAGACGTCTTGACATATTGACCAGCCATCCGTTGTGTATACCTGGTTTGGTTGATACCCCAACCAAACTGGCACTGGAGTGGGTGTTGGTAGTATGTCCGGGCACACATGGGATATATGTGTGGGCTGTACCATGGAGGGTGGCCAAGGGGTGAACCTAGGGAACACAAAGATAAATTTAATGCTAATAAATAATGAAAATGGATTATTTCATAAGACTAATAAGCGTGGAATAAAGAATGCGACGTTTGAGTTAGAATGTGGACGGTTTGTATACGGAATTGTTTGCTTGGTTTGTGATCATTCAATTTGCAGGATGGTGGGCCCACTAATGTTTTACAGGTTTGGCTCACCATAAGTAGATGGGTAAGTATGAAATCGTAGTAGCTTTGGGTTTTGGGCAAGAAACTACTTGCCACCACATAAATGGAAACTACCCTTTTGTCCAAATATGTGTGTGGAACTACCTGTCTTGGCCCAATAGTGTTGTAATGTGGTTTGTAGTCTACGGGTTCAGGTTGGAGCCCTCAGATTTTATTATTTTTATTTAACTCATACAAGTCATGTGACTGACCCGAGTGTGTTATGCATTCGGGTGCGTTTCTGTTTGAAACGTAGTTGGATGACATGTGCAGGATAGTATAGTTGGAGTTCATTGTGGAGCAGCCGATCTGTTCGTGAAGTTGAAGATACCTTCTTTTTATTTTTTAATTACTATATGATACTCTTTTATTTAGTTGGCATTGTGAGCCATGGTTGAGAACTTGTATTAGATGTAGTTGTATTTCAGTTGTATTATTGAACTTTTGGGGACGTTTATAGCAGATCTGACCTGAGATAGTGTAGTGTTGAAATTACTCCGTTTATTATTATAACTCGATACTTTTATTGTGATTCGATGGAGGAAATTATATTATTTTTATGTAAAGGGAAACGTATGGTTTTCATTTTGTAACAAATGAGAATGGGAAAATTTTGAAACGTGGATTTTTCTTGTAATGTTTTTTTGGAATGAATTTGATGATAAATGAGTTTTGTTTAAATAAAAATTATGTGGTTTATGAAAGAAATTAAAATCAGTTTATCTTAAAATGGTCTTTTAAAATTGGGTATGGATTGTCACCTTTGGATTTTTGGGTGGTTGAATATTGATTTGGGTATGCACTTGATTGAATATTTGATTGTCCAAAAGAATCGGGGTGTGACAGTTTGGTATCAGAGCTTAAGGTTAGCTTAGTGAGTCTAAGTGATTCTCAGATCGTGGTTTATGGGCTTGTCAGAGCTTAAGGTTTGCGAATTTCTTTGGTATTGGGAGTATGTGCTACTACGTGTTTCTTGTTGCTATGTGCTTTGTAATGTGAATAATGTCTTTATATCTTAGTAGTAGTTTGTGAACCGTATGCTCGTACATATTGATTTGCTTCCTTGCTTGGTATTAACTATATGTTATTTTTGAGACCAAGTATGAACATATAGGATAATGGTTAAATTTGCATGTTAGTGCATGTATCTTGTATTGGTATATTGGGGTTGTATCGAGGGGAGTTCTATTTTCGTTTATGGAATAGTTATGTGGGTGAATACGATGGATTTGAGAAACTTTGTACTGTAATTGGAGGCAAGGATTGAATTTCTGGATTTCTTATGTTATCAACTGGTTTTCTAGCCTTCTCATCTCTATTGATTATTATGATTTTCTGAAGCGGATTCTATTGCTATTGGTATTCTGGGATTTCTTATCTATCAACGGGTATTTTGGATTTCTTATTATGAAGCTGGTATTATCGGCTGAAATTCTGCTGCTGCATCTATCGTATCTCTCAACATGGAATTTCTATGCCTTATTATTTTTCGGGAGTGTATATTGAGCCAGAGGTTTTCTTATATCTACAATAGCTTATTAATTTGGACGGATATTCTTATTCATAGTGAAAGGTTCTGAAAGATCTTGAAGCTATACATTTGAGTGGTAAGTATTGGGTATCCCGATGAGAAGTGGTATGGGACAAGGTAAGAGGTCAACATGGTATATAGTTAAATCTTTGATTAACTATGAGCATGTTGCATGCATAGTTCGTATTCACATGGTGATGATGCCAAAAATTGGTAACAATAAAGTAAAGCAATTTAGGAGAGAGAGAGGGAGAGACTATTTTTTGTATGTGGTTCGGCCCTGTTAATGAAGGTACCTACGTCCACGGGTGTGTCTGAGCACGTTCACTAGTAGATCACCGGCGGGCCTGGTGAGCCAACAAAGAGGGGCGGCACTACCAGTAATACCGGCCGGGTGTATGCGTATAATGGTGAATTTTGTAGAGGTGCTGTGTAGACTCTAGAGTTGGCCGTCCCCTTCATGAGGGGTGAGAGGTCTCTTTTATAGATGTAAGAGACCTACTCATACATGGATAAGGAAATATAATCCTATTGACACCAATCAAGTAAGTTTCCTAATTGTATTAGGATTGATTGACATTAATTGTGGGGGTTTCCCAATTGGATTAGGAAATAGATGCACTTTCCATTGGTCTTCTAGCTTGAGTAGGAAACTGCCCATAATTTTGGGTGTATCAGCTGCCCCCCATTTCCAAGATTGGCCAGATGCTATATCGGGGCAAGTTTGGAAATTAGTTGATGCCACTTGCCACTGTCTGAGTGCTTGAGGAAGCTGCCTCGGGGCTTCTGAGCCTGGTGAGTCCTCGGGAACTGGCTGAAAGTTGAGACCCTGCCTAGCTCGGGACTTTTAGGTGCTCGGGAACTGACCGGGAGTTGAGACCCGGCCTAATTCGGAGTCTTCGAATGCTCGGGAAGTGACCGAGAGTTGAGACTCGGCCTACTTCGGAGTCTTTTTTGCTTGAGTTAGCTCCCAGGATGGTTATCTTCTGCCCGTAAACCTTTGTCAAGGCTGTGGGTAGAAGGATTTTACCATGTTGGACAAGCCGACCTAAAGCGTATTGCTCTAGGGTCCTTTTTACTGTTAACTCCCCAGGATGGTTGTCTTCCGCCCAGTTAGCCTTCGTCAAGACTGTTGGGAGAAGAACTTGACCATGTTGGTGGAGCCGACCTAAATCACGTTGCTTTAGGGTCCTTTTGCTCCTCTATCGTTGGCCAACCTAAGAGATTTTAGTCACCTCTATCGTCGGTCTGGGCCTAAGTGGAGTTAAAGCCTCTGAGTACTGTAGGTGCTCGGGTTATCCAAGATTTTGACTTGGTTATCCGCGAGGCCTGTAAATACCCGGTGTGATTACCTGTTTAGTTCACTACGCCATCTTGCCCCCCAAGCTTTCGCTAAGACGAGGGTCTTAAAGAGGCTATGATCTGTAGGTAACCGACCTGGAACATGGTGGTTGCAGGGTCTTTTGAAGCTTGCCATCATCAGCCACCTAGGGGGTTTACCCCCATCGTCGGTTGGACCTAAGCGAAGCCGGTGCCTTGGGCGTGACCCCAAGGTCTTTGATGCCTGGGTTCGGAGCCCGAGGTCTTTTTTGTGCCTGAGTTCGGAGCTCGAGGTCTTTTGAGTGCCTGGGTTCGGAGCCCGAGGTCTTTTGAGATGCCTCGGGGTTAGGCCCGAGGACTTTGTATAAACTCTGACAATCGGTGGAGCCTTACGCGGTGATCAGGCAAGTACCACTATAGTCGGGCTTATCTAGATCGATGGAGACAGGAGGTCGGATCAGGATCGTCAGGCTCCAGATCTCTCTGTGCTGCAGGCAAAGCCGGAGCTGCTTGATCCTGACCGATGTGAACTGGAGGTCGGGTCAGGACTGTCGAACCATGCCTGTTGTGAGCTGGAGGTCCGGTCGGGGCTGTCTGACCCGGACTGCTATGAACCGGTGGTCGGGTTTGGATTGCCGGACTCAGACCGTTGTGAACTGAAAGAACTGTCAGAACTCCCGGGCTGATCTCGCTTTCGCTTGCTTCTCGAAGACTTATTACTTTCTTGCCCGGGGTCTTTGATCTTTAGAAATTCTTCAGTGTCGATGTATTTTCCAACCCTCTCTGCGAGTTCGACCAAGGTTACCGGTCGATTTCTATGGAACGACGCGGCGCACTTGGTGTGTTGAACTCCCGAGCAGAAGGCTATAATGGCGATTGTCTCGTTCAGATTGCGGATTTGGAACTTCTGTTGGTTGAACCGGTCGGTGAACTCCTTGAGGGACTCACTATTCTGTTGTCTGACTGTCAGTAGCTGCATGTCTAGCTTTGGCCGCTCATGCATACCGACGAACTGCTTGCTTAGTTGTTTGAAATAGCAGACCGATCGGGGCTCCAAAGAGTAGAACCACTGCATGGCCGGGCCTTTCAAAGTGCTGGAAAAGGCTAGGCAGTGTAGCTCATCGGAGTTGGTGGCTAGGGCCATCTGAGCCTTATAGGTCCGGACGTGGTCGACCGGGCTTTCCGAGCCGTTGTCTGAATCTAGCCGAGGCTGCTTAAATTCGCGCGGGATAGAGAACCTCGTGATCTGGCTGGAGAATGGTGACTCTGTCTCAGTATTGGCTTGATTCGGAACACAGTTTTGACCAAGCTTTTCGGCCACTCCGTCGATCCGCTTCTGTAAGTCCTTGATTCGGGCTTCCACTCCTTCCCGACCGGTATCTGAGGAACTAGTCGGGTTGGTGGAAGAGGCTTCTTCTTCATGGCGGGGTGCTGTCCTCTGGGATCGGGCTCGGCTATGACCCCGGGTAACCGTTCGCTTAGGGACGACTCGGCTCTTGACCGAGTGACCTAAGACTGATTCCCGGGCCATATGCTCCTGCGTTTCCCCTCGGGCAGCAGGCCCACTGCTGACGTCTTTGACATCCTCAACACGGGACGGGTTGGCTCGGGCCCGTTGTCTGGTCAAGATCGGTTCTCGACCGTACGCAACGTTCCCGGGTCGTTTCCCGGCCACTGGAGAATTGCTTTGCTGGGCTAGCAGTGCTTCGATCTGTTGCTGAATTTGACGCTGGCCCTCCAAGAGTTGTGTGAGGGTTGCGGTGATTTGCTCAGATGTCAGGATTGCTGCAGTCGACGCCGGGGCCGAAGGAACATCCCGGTCGGACTGCTGCGCAACCTTCTTTCCCTTCTTTGGTGGCATATTGATCAGTCAAGAATTTGTTGATGAGAAGAATTGTCGTTTCCCATAGACGGCGCCAAGCTGATGATGCCAAAAATTGGTAACAATAAAGTAAAGCAATTTAGGAGAGAGAGAGGGAGAGACTATTTTTTGTATGTGGTTCGGCCCTGTTAATGAAGGTACCTACGTCCACGGGTGTGTCTGAGCACGTTCACTAGTAGATCACCGGCGGGCCTGGTGAGCCAACAAAGAGGGGCGGCACTACCAGTAATACCGGCCGGGTGTATGCGTATAATGGTGAATTTTGTAGAGGTACTGTGTAGACTCTAGAGTTGGCCGTCCCCTTCATGAGGGGTGAGAGGTCTCTTTTATAGATGTAAGAGACCTACTCATACATGGATAAGGAAATATAATCCTATTGACACCAATCAAGTAAGTTTCCTAATTGTATTAGGATTGATTGACATTAATTATGGGGGTTTCCCAATTGGATTAGGAAATAGATGCACTTTCCATTGGTCTTCTAGCTTGAGTAGGAAACTGCCCATAATTTTGGGTGTATCACATGGTTTGCATCAATCTCTGTGTTTTGGAATATCTATTAACGTTTGACGATTGACTATACGAGAATAAGGTATATATATGAGGGTTTCCTTGTTTGGATTATTCGCTCGACGTACTAAGTCTTGTATAGTTGAGAGTTAAACGTAATCAATGATTTGTATGAAATTGTGTGCCTAACTTTATTTATGACTGAATTGTGTATTTACCGTTGCTACAGATTTCGGGACGAAATTTCTTTAAGGAGGGTAGAATTTAACAACCCTAAAATTTTTAAGTGTGTAAATAGTTGTTTTAATTAAATTTTTTTTTCCATTTAGCAATAATATATGAGTGTGCCTATGTAAGACATGTGTTTGAAAAATTTAAGTGTTTGGTGGACGTATCAATTAAATCATGAGTGAGCGCGTTTAGTTTGGGAGTTATATTTTATTAATTTATATTTGTTAAAAAAAAAAGTGAAGGGTTGATATGTATTTTTGTTATATAGTGTTTATAGGCCCGCGAATGTGTTAAATAATGTAATTAACATTAAAACTTAGTACCGGGGTCATGGGTACCCATTGGGCTACTCATTTTAATACTTTGTACTGCATTATGGGCTCATATAGGTCTCTTTTGTGAGCCCACAAGAAGAAAAACGGGATTTATATATTTATGTGTGTTTATTTGACATGTGTTGTGTGTGTAGTGTACATATCTACTTATGTTAAAAACCCTAGCCCCCATATTAAAACAAAAAGGGAAGAGAAGAAAGAGAGAGAGAGAGAGAGAGAGAGAGAGAGAGAGAGAGAGAGAGAAGAAAAAGAAGAAGAAGAAGGAAGAAGAAGAAGAAAAGAGAGAAGAAGGAGAACGATCCCGGGTTCGTGGTCACGTGTGGATCGTGGGGTATTCGTGATTGCCATTTTTTATCAATTCGGTGAGTTCAACTTTGTGTATTCATATATATATACACGTATGTATATGTATATACGGGAGTAATTAAATTAGTACGTACATGTTTAATTTAATTATTAGGGTTAAACCTTTGTAATGGATACGTTGTTATTGTTGAAGTAATCTAGATATTTTCTTTTCCCCTTCGTGTGATTTTACGATCATGACATTAGAGTATTCAAAAGGGTTAGGGGAATCGTTAGTTTGATAAAAACTATATGTGAAATATTCATGTTTGTTAGAAAATATATGTGAAATTCGTTTTATGTGTAGTTCACACAGTTGCCGAAACTTTAGAAAATTATTAGAAAATCGTGGTTTTGAATTTGAATATTCTGTCCATGTTGGCCTGTAGGAAACGCGATTCTGCACACTTTTTGTGTTTTGAGTTTTCCTTGATTCTGCACCGTTTGGGCTGTAGATTTAAATTTCAGTAGCAGTTTTTAGTATATTAAAACATACGACATTGGAGAAATATGATTAGTTGTATTTTTTTTTATTCATTCGTATGACTTAACGAAAATTACTTATAGATACATGAATTCTCATATAATGTTGAGCTATAAAAAAAAATGGGTGATAGTCATTAACGTTGAGTCCGATGAAAATATTGTGAAACGATTGTTATAATACTTTACGATATGAGAATTTGAATTTTTATTATGGGTTTCATGTAGGCTAATTTTGAATGTTGGGTTGAGGATTATTGTACCTGAAATAACTAACCTTATTGTGTGATCATTTTGATAAAAATGAGTAAATTAGATATGCTGAATAGTATATTGGGGATCTTGTAATTTGTTTGGAATTTTTTGAGGGAAAATTGTTATGAGTTAATTGATAAAACCCTTTATTGTAAGAAATTGAAATGCATCTAAAAGTTAGAGATGTGATTGGATGATAAGACGGAACTATGTGATAAACGCGAAATTCACAATTATTGGGATAATACGAATGATAAGTGATAATTGCAACATAGTTCTTTAGTGTTCACCACTCCCGTTGTTGTGTTATTGTTTTTGGTAGCTCGCAACCTTTTGCCAGTGGCTTCGTGATCAAGCTGGCTTAAGACTTGTTGAGTGTACTTTTTGCCAGTGGCTTCGTGATCAAGCTGGCCTAAGCCTTATGCTCGGCTTATATTGTATAGACGTCTTGACATATTGACCAGCCGTCCGTTGTATATACCTGGTTTGGTTGATACCCCAACCAAACTGGCATCGGAGTGGGTGTTGGTAGTATGTCCGGGCACACATGGGATATATGTGTGGGCTGTACCATGGAGGGTGGCCAAGGGGTGAACTTAGGGAACACAAAGATAAATTTAATGCTAATAAATAATGAAAATGGATTATTTCATAAGACTAAGAAGCGTGGAATAATGAATGCGACGTTTGAGTTAGAATGTGGACGGTTTGTATACGGAATTGTTTGCTTGGTTTGTGATCATTCAATTTGCAGGATGGTGGGCCCACTAATGTTTTACAGGTTTGGCTCACCATAAGTAGATGGGTAAGTATGAAATCGTAGTAGCTTTGGGTTTTGGGCAAGAAACTACTTGCCACCACATAAATGGAAACTACCCTTTTGTCCAAATATGTGTGTGGAACTACCTGTCTTGGCCCAATAGTGTTGTAATGTGGTTTGTAGTCTACGGGTTCAGGTTGGAGCCCTCAGATTTTATTATTTTTGTTTAACTCATACCAGTCATGTGACTGACCCGAGTGTGTTATGCATTCGGGTGCGTTTCTGTTTGAAACGTAGTTGGATGACATGTGCAGGATAGTATAGTTGGAGTTCATTGTGGAGCAGCCGATCTGTTCGTGAAGTTGAAGATACCTTCTTTTTATTTTTTAATTACTATATGATACTCTTTTATTTAGTTGGCATTGTGAGCCATGGTTGAGAACTTGTATTAGATGTAGTTGTATTTCAGTTGTATTATTGAACTTTTGGGGACGTTTATAGCAGATCTGACCTGAGATAGTATAGTGTTGAAATTATTCCGTTTATTATTATAACTAGATACTTTTATTGTGATTCAATGGAGGAAATTATATTATTTTTATGTAAAGGGAAACGTTTGGTTTTCATTTTGTAATAAATGAGAATAGGAAAATTTTGAAACGTGGATTTTTCTTGTAATGTTTTTTTGGAATGAATTTGATGATAAATGAGTTTTGTTTAAATAAAAATCATGTGGTTTATGAAAGAAATTAAAATCAGTTTATCTTAAAGTGGTCTTTTAAAATTGGGTATGGGTTGTCACCCTTGGATTTTTGGGTGGTTGAATATTGATTTGGGTATGCACTTGATTGAATATTTGATTGTCCAAAAAAATCGGGGTTTGACATTATGCTAGACTGTAGTTTAATTATCTTTACTGCTTTCCAGACCTTTTGTAATCAGGCATGTGTTGCCTTGACAATTGTACTTCCACTGTGTTTTATTTTGATTCGAGACTCTGATGTGTAATAGTTAGTAATCTCCTTTTGACATTAAGTTATGTTTTAACCAGAACCTAGATTTCATCCTTGTTATCTCTTTTACTTATTTTTGCTTAGTACTGCGTGGTGTGGACAATCATGTGACTTCACTAGTCGCTGCCTTTGGACCCAAAAAGGAAATTCATTTTTCTCTATTTTTGACGTTCCGGGGTGTGACAGGATTTTTGGTATCAAAGCCTAGGTTATATACCTTTCATTCACAGGTTATCCCACACCATCTGGTCCTAGAACCTTGAGATTCTATAGATGAGCATTAAGATTAGTTCTGATTTAAGGTAGTCTCTTTTCATGTAGTATGACACTTGCCGCGTTTCGTTCCGGACGAGTTTAGAGGACACTATCTGCATGAGGGTAGTATTGCGCCAGCAGACCCACAGTACTATGCCTGGAATGTTAGGCAGAGAGCCCTCACTGAGATAGTGCGAGACATGCAGATCGAGCAGCAGAGATTTGGGACCCAGGACCCAAAGGTGTTACGCCAGGAGATGATCTATCGCAAGGAGACCTTTCGACGCATCGAGGAGGATTCACTGTAGATGTTACGAGACCGTTTCTCTTATCAAGTTCTACTTTCAGAGGTTAGAGCAACGCCTCCACCTTGCCCGATGGAGCCACCACCCCAGACACCTCCACCCCCACCAGAGGAGGATATAGTTGATGCACCCCCAACAGAAGAGGACCCGAAGGATGATGATGAGAGCGGTGACGACGAGGATATAGAGGATGAGGAGGATAAGGACACCGATGACGAGGAGCTAGAGTATGATCCAGAGGAGAACCCAGAGAACCCCGAGGACCCAGCTGGTATGGATGTGCCAGTTGACATAGATATTGTAGTAGCAGAGGGTTATCCTATAGAGAAGGAGGCTATAGCAGATAATGATACATGTGATAACGTCTTGGTACTAGTCTTACCAGGCGGCGTGAAAGCACAGCTGGCAGCAAAGTGGGCTGCGGAGATGGCTGCACATCCCCATGGATTTGAGATAGGAGCACCAGAGTTGGCACAGGCTATGGCTGAGGCTGAGGCTTGCAGCTGCATTCGATGCAGCCCAGGTTGACATGGATGCCGATGTAGGAGACTTGGGAGTTATTGTGGAGCATGATAGACCTGAGTTAGCTGAGGATGATTTGATGGAGGATGAGGACATGATGGATGACGATGATATGGATGAGGACGATGTGTTGTCTGAGGTTGCCCCAGAGGATGAGGCTTCCATCTATGGATCTGATGTGGACAACTTTTGAGTCCAGTTTCTTTAGGACTTAGACTTTTGCATTTGGCTTCAGGACATGTTGTCCACTTACTTTTGACACTTACATAGACAGCTATTGACCATAGCCTTTTTGTATAGGTAGCCACCAGTGGTGGTTTGTTTATACTTCTTTTTCTAGATCTTGTATAGGATCATGTACTACGCGGTACACAGATGATCTATTGTGTACTCCGCTGTACATCTTTTGGGTATATATTTATGGCAGATCATTTCTTTTGGTTATTTCTATTATCGTCTCGTTACCTATATTATGTTGTGATTTAGATTGGTGCTATGCTTCTTGTTGTTTTAATTATGTTGGTTTCCCCGAGAAGATTGGCAGCTAACCATTAGATCCTTCATAGGTACACCTTATATGGATCACTATGGTTGGACCCACGAGATATCAAGCGTGACTAGGAGCACCCATTCTTGAGGGTATGGACCCAACCGGAGTCTTCGAAGCATTCATGCAACGGATGGAGCACGTTGGCGATACCTACAATCATGCTACCTATCATGCCACCAACAACAACGGCAACAACAGAGTTGTTTCTCTGAGACAGACATGCGATAAGTTATTGGAACGATTTCATGGCCTGCGACTCGAGAAGTTCGATGGCATGGTAGAATCGTGGAAAGCCGAGCAATGGATACGAGAGTTGGAGCTAATCTTCGAAGCCATGGAGTGTAGCAAGCTTGACAAGAGACGTCTAGCCGCATTCCAACTGACTTACTTTGCTGCAGACTGGTGGGAGGCCGAGAGAGCCACAATTGGGATCGACGTTGCAAGGAGAATGCCTTGGGAAGCATTCAAGACTCGATTTCTCGAGACGTATTTCCCCGAGGAAGAAAGAGACCAACAAGAGAGGAATTTTCTAAGCATGACTTAAGGGAACTGGACGGTCAGGGAGTATACCACACAATTCGAGCGACTTTCCCATTTCGCTCCACACATGATAGATACCCCTGCCAAGAAGGTCAAGCGATTCCACCAAGGACTTAACCCACACATCCGACATATGATGATAGGCCATCTAGGCCAGTCGTTTGAAGGGATTGTCCGTCTCGCTTCAAGTTTGGAAACAGATGCTTATTTTGTACAAGGACCACAAGAGAATTGACCTCCACCCAGGACCTTCCAACCGGGGAACTTTCCAGCACAGTCATCAAGGAGCAATCAGGGATGGAAACCCCAGATTAACAACTACCAAGGAAACAAGTGCATATGGGACTGGACAAGGAAGCCCTAAGCTAACTTTCCTCGACAGTAGAATCAATAGCAAGGACCACCTCAGGCACTGCCCACCGCCCACCGCCCAGCGATAGAACACAGATGGATGTTTCAACTGTGGAGTGCCTGGACACATTACAAGGTATTGCACAGCTCCCAAGACTAACCGCCGCAATGACATCATTTGTCGTAACTGTAACAAGCCTGGTCACATGAGCAAGGATTGTCGAGCACCTCATGGAGGCTACTATGGAGTGCCTACTCAAGGACAAGTTAGGGTGAATGCCATCATCCTTGGCAATACATGATACAATGCTGAGGAATAGTAGAACTTGGAAGGTACACTCATTTTATTTCACAGTCAAGTTAGAGCTATGTTTGATACCGGTGCCGCCCGTTCTTTTATTGCTATTACGATTGTACGTGACTTGGGTTTGGTACCCCTAGCACTTGAACCGACCCTCAATGTCATTTTGCCCTTGGGAGTAACTATTAAGTTGGGCAAGGTATGCAAGAATTGTCCCTTAACCCTAGAAGATAGAAATCTCCCGGTAGACTTGATAGTTTTGTCAATGTCTGAGTTCGACCTGATCCTAGGAATGGACTGAATTACCAAGTATGGAGCAGTTCTGGATTGTGTTAGTCGTACCATTGTCTTTTCGACACTTGGTTGCCCACAGATCAGATTTCAGTGCCAACCGTTGAGCGAGTTCATTACGAGCTATTTAGCCGCGATCGAGACTTCAAGCACGGAGCTTACTATCAACCAGATCCCCATTATTCAAGACTTTGACGATGTATTCCGAGATATCTCAGGACTTCCGCCAAAGAGAGAGATGGACTTCTGCATTGAGCTAGCACCTGGAATGTTACCGATATCCAAGACCCCATACCGGATTGCACCAACGAATATGTTAGAATTAAAGAAGCAAGTTCAGGAACTTGAAGACTTAGGTTTGTACACCCGAGTATGTCACATTGGGGAGCACCTGTTCTATTTGTGAAGAAGAAGGACGGAGAGCTACGACTTTGTATCGACTACAGAGAGCTGAATAAGGTCACGATCAAGAATAGATATCCACTTCCCCGGATAGATGACCTGTTCAATCAATTACAAGGATCAAGGATATTCTTGAAGATTGACTTGCGTTCAGGTTATCATCAGTTACTAGTTCGACCAGAAGATATACCGAAGACTGCCTTTAGGACGAGGTATGGACACTATGAGTTCTTAGTGATGTCCTTTGGACTGACCAATGCCCCGGTAGTATTTATGGACCTAATGAATACAGTTTTCAGACCTTATCTAGATCAATTCATTATAGTATTCAACGATGACATTCTGATTTACTCGAAGACAGAAGAAGAGCACAAGAAGCATCTACAGATCGCTCTACAGAATCTCCGAGACAATAGCCTGTATGCAAAATTTAGCAAGTGTAAATTTAGGCTTCAGGAAGTTAAATTCTTGGGACATATGATATCATAGGATGGAATTTCTGTAGACTCATCTAAGATTGATGCAGTCCTAAGCTGGAATAGACCGACTAACGCGATCGAAGTTAGGAGTTTTCTTGGATTGGCTGAATATTATCGGAGATTCGTGGAAGGATTCTCCAAGATCGCAGGACCGTTGACAAGCCTGACAAGGAAGGAGATAAAGTATGAATAGACTGATAAGCATAAGGGTGCATTTTGGGAATTAAAAGATAGACTAACCTCAGCACCTGTACTTGCGATACCCAAGAGTGGTGAACGATTCATAATCTATAGTGATGCATCGCACTAAGGACTTGGTTGTGTGATGCAAGATGGAAATGTGATTGTGTATGGATTAAGACAGTTGAAGCCGCAGAGAAGAATTATCCAACGCATGACTTGGAACTAGCAGCGATTGTGTTTGCCCTGAAGATTTGGAGACACTACTTGTATGTAGAAAAGTTTGATCTGTTCTCGGATCACAAGAGTTTGAGGTACTTTTTCTCTCAGAAGGAGTTGAACATGCGACAACAAAGACGGATGAAATTACTCAAGGACTATGACTTTTCTTTGCAATACCATCCAGGTAAAGCAAACGTTGTAGCCGACGCTTTGAGCCGGAGACCCGCCTTTTGGTCGCTTTGATTTTGATTAGAAAATGGCGAGCATTGGAGACGTTAGTCGGATTCAACTTCCAACCAGTGGGATTGGGAAAAGGACAACACTTTGGATGTCTGGTCGTGCAACCAACTCTCATCAGCACGCTCAACAGTTAAGCGAAGATTTGAAGCTATGGTTTGCTAAGATGTCCGCGAAGGAACTCGAAATATGTAGTATCAATACGAATAAAGCATTGAGATGCCAGGGTAGACTTTGTGTGCCAAATGATGGTAGTCTCTGAAAAGATATTTTGGATGAAGCACACAAGTCGAGGATGACTATCCACCCTGGAGGAAACAAGATGTATAGGACTTACAGAGAAACTTCTGGTGGGAATGAATGAAGCGAGAAGTGGCCGAGTACGTGTCGCAATGTCTTGTTTGCAAACAAGTGAAGGCAGAACATCAAAGACCACCTAGACTTCTACAGCCGCTACCAATTTCCCAGTGGAAATAGGAACACAACACCATGGATTTTTGTGGTTGGATTGCCAAAGTCACAACAAAACCACAACGCTATTTGGGTAATAGTGGATCGACTCACCAAGTCAGCGCATTTCATCGCTTACAACATGACATACCCAGTTGAACGATTGAGCCGGATGTATCTACAGCAAGTTGTACGACTGCACGGTGTACCTATCTCAATAGTTTTGGATCGAGATTCATGCTTTACCGCAGAATTTTGGAAGAGCCTTCAGACAGCAATGGGAACTTCATTGAACTTGAGTTCAACCTTTCACCCATAGACAGACGGCCAGACAGAACGAGTCAATCAAGTGATGGATGATATGTTGTGAGCCTGTGTCATTGAATTCGAGAGTTCATGGGAGACACATCTACCTTTAATCGAGTTTGCCTACAACAACAACTATCACACGAGCATCAGGATGGCACCGTTCAAAGCTTTATATGGAAGACCTTGCCGATCGTCGCTATATTGCGCCGAAGTCGGAGATAGTCAATTACTTGGGCTTGAGATGATTCGAGAAACCAGCGAGAAGATCCAAATCGTACGAGAGAAGATGAAGACAACGTAATCTAAACATAAGAACTATACCGACAAGCGACGGAAAGATCTAGTGTTCACAGTTGGAGATCATATGCTACTCAAAGTTTCGCCAGGTTAAGGTATCATCAGATTCGGATAGAAGAGGGGCAAGCTATCGCCATGATTCCTCGGACCGTTCGAGATCCTAGAACGTATTGGAAAGGTAGCCTAAAGACTTGCATTGCCGCTGAAGTTGTCAGGACTGCACAACATTTTCCATATCAGCATGCTGAGGAAGTGGGCCTACAACCCAGTGCACGAGATCAATTTTGAAGATATCGAGGTGAATGAGAATGTGACATTCAACGAAGGACCCGTGCGTATTCTAGACTGAGGAGTGAAGAAGCTCAAAAACAAAAAGATCTCACTAGTGAAGATTCAGTAGAAGCACCACGATGAAGGAGAAGCTTCATATGAATTGGAGTAGGAGATGTGAGAGAAGTTTATGTTTTTGTTTTAACACTGCTTACTTCGGATTTCGGGGATGAAATCTTTAATAAGTGGTGGATGATGTAATACCCTGTATTTTTTGTAATGTATAAATAAGACCTTGTATGCTTCTTGTAATACTTGTATGAGTTTTTCCTTGCCTTTGGTATAATTTGGATACCAATCGATTGGCAAGTTTACCAATCGATTGCCAATACCAATCGATTGCCACTTTTACCAATCGATTCGAGCACTTATACCTAATACCAATCCATTACCATTATTTATGCCAATCGATTGGCAGTAACTGGGCATATTCTCTTGCCTTGGCTGGGGAAAGGCCACGTGAACACTTAATCCTCTATATATACTAGCCCTTTTTGGGCGTTTTCTGTTTCAAGAAAATCGAGAGAGTGAGAGGTAGAGTTGTGTGTTATGTATATATACTCATATATATATATATACATATACATATATACATATATACTCTCACACACACTGAGATGGACAGAAGAAAAGAAGAAGAATAGAAGGCGACAAGAAAGAAGAAAGAGAGAAGATAGAAAGAGAGAAGAGGACAGAGAAGAGAGAGATAAAGACCACCATTGAAGCTCCAAGCTTCAATACACATTCCCAAACACACCCTAGACCCCTAAAGTGAGTTTCAAACTCATTTGGTAACTTTATATTGATGTTAGAACATGTTTGAATAAAGAAATGGAGTTTAAATGATGATTTCTCGTATTTATTCATGTTGGACAGTCTTCACTATGAAGAAGACGAAGTCCCAATCGATTGCCATCATTTAGACACCAATCGATTGCCATCCTTGATATACCAATCGATTGCCAATATTAGCAATCGATTGCCATGTGATCCAATCGATTGAACTTCTTACCAATCGATTGTCACTATTTTTATACCAACCGATTGAACCCCTGTCCCAATCGATTGGTAGTTGCAGAATGTTGATATTCTTGTGTAGTTTATATTATAACTGTTTAGTTATTTATTCACTGTTCAGTATCCCCGGCATGCTATATTATTGTAATTCAGACGTAAAACAAGATAATGCAACATAGGATCTTAGTAACGACGAGATTAATAGATAATGGTTGTGACGTTAGATAATGTAATAGTTATGGATTCTTTTGGGTTAACGTTCATTTCATTCAGAGTATATTAGGCCACATTGGGATTGTCATGTATCGATGGTAGAGTTGAATTTAAGTAGATTTGTTAGGATCCGGGAATCTTGCATGGGCGGGCTTTGGTCAATTATATGTTCTTAAAAGCGGTAGACAAATGAAGGTGTCTACGACTGCGGTGGACCGGACCATTTGCCCTAAGATAGCTAGATGATCTAATCTTATGTTCTTAAAAGCAGTAGACAGACAAAGGTGTCTACATCTGCGGTGGACCGTGATCACTGGTAGACGTCACTAAGTCGTGGCATAGAATGATGTACTGTTGCTTAAAGCGTTATATCCCTGTAGTGCGGTGAACTGTGCATATGTTCTTAAAAGCTGGGGATGGACTGACGTGGTATCCATGACTGCGGTGGACTATGCATATGTTCTTAAAAGCGGTGAACGGAGCAATGGTGTATCTTAAGAGTGAACTACTATTGAGTATGTTCTTCTATCATAATGTATTGTAGGTCTTAAAATGAGTAAGATGTTAGTAACGGATTATCAGAATGATTAAAGGAGTTACCCTCACTAAATCTTAATGGTTATCGTTTATAACTTGTAATAACTTTAATAGTTGATACCTTGTTAGTATCTAATTCACTCAGCTTTCATTAAGCTGACGGGTTTATGCCGCTGGACATTTCAATGTTCCAGCGCACCCTGGTCATGACTATACAAGTGAAGGCCCTGTAGGCAAGGACTACTATGCCGGTGACGATGTCCCTGCAGAGGACTACCCCGAAGGAGGTCAAGCAGAAGAGGACTACTACGCCGAGGACTACCTCTACGCCAACTAAAGATTAAGCTAGACTGTAGTTTAATTATCTTTATTGATTTCCAGACCTTTTGTAATCAGGAATGTGTTGCCTTGACAATTGTACTTCCACTGTGTTTTATTTTGATTCGAGACTCTGATGTCTAATAGTTAGTAATCTCCTTTTGAAAGTTATGTTTTAACCAGAACCTAGATTTCATCCTTGTTATCTCTTTTACTTATTGTCGCTTAGTACTGCGTGGTGTGGACAATCATGTGACTTCACCAGTCGCTGCCTTTGGACCCAAAAAAGAAATTTATTTTTTTTCTATTTTTACCGTTCCGGGGCATGACATATCCAATGATACGTTGCTTGGACGGAAACCCCCTTTCCAAAGATTTTGATTCCCTTTTAGATATCATAGTAATGGTCAGCCTGGTACGAAACCCTAGCTATCCCATTCTCATAATGTAATGGTCATCCTGGTACGAAACCCTAAATGTCCCATTCTCTATGACGAATCCTGGTACGGAGTACTGGCTGTTACATATTAACAACGTGCCTTGGTATCATCATACCGGTCGTTACACATAAATAACGTGACTTGGTATCATCATACCGGCCGTTACATATCTTAATCATCATTTCTCTTTCCACAATCATGGCTATTATTTTCCACAAATAGATCATGATCCACACAAGAAGACTCAACCCAATATAATTCACAATCTCCACGATCACTTAAACCCATACCATATAAACCCACTGACAGTCTCCGCGACTAATAACATACTATGCTATGCATGACAGCTTCTTAGTACGCATGTCCTTATATCAAAGATTGACTTATTAGACAACATTAAGTTCATTATTTAAGTGTGTATCTTCGTAAACATACTGAAGTTTCATCCTAGCATAATAGAACAATAATTAGAAGCTCTGATAGACATGTGATAACGTAATACAACTTAACATGGATTAACAACATTTTGCTAAGGTACAATCAATTGGAATAAATCAACAATCGATTGGGAGAAATAAAGTGGTAATCGATTGGGGAAAAGTGCAATCGATTGATATACAAAAAATGACAATCAATTGGGAAAATCACCAATCGATTGGGACAAAGTTCAATCGATTGGATAAAGGGACAATCAATTGGGACTTCATCTTCTTCACAAGAATGTGCTAGAAAAGTCCAGAACTAAAAATACACATTAGAAGTTCCATTTCTTCGTACAAAACTCATAAAAACGTCTAATATAGCTACTAAGTGAGTTTGAGAACTCATAAGTGTGTGGAGGTGAGGTGGTGTGCTTGAGAAGCTTGAACTTGAAGATTTAATGGTGTTCCCTCTCTCTCTCTCTTCTCTGCCTCTCCTCTTTCTGTCTCTTTCCTTCTCGTTTCTTCTTCTCTTTCTTCTCTTCTTCTACTTTGCTTGTGTGTGTGTGTGAGGGTAGGTATAGATGTGTACAAGTATGTATATAAGTATGGATATGTGTATGTATAGGTGTATAACTCAAGAAAGTTTAGCCAAACAGACTAAGGACAAGTTTGAGGTCATATTTATAGGTAAATACGCATGCAATACAAACAGGGGGTGTCATGCTCATAGAAATACTTAGGGACCAAGTTCAAAAAGAGGCATTCTATTGGGATCATGTGACAATCGATTAGGACAAAGGCGGCAAGTGGAAATCGATTGGTAAATGTGGCTCGATTGGACCTCAAAGAATGGCAATTGATTAGGAAATTAAGGCAATTGATTGGACCTCAAATTTCAACAAGGACAAAGTTAAGACAAGGTAATGACATAGAATTTCATCTCGTATATGTACATTATAATTACAACAAAAATACGGGTATTACATTATCTACCACTCATTAAGAGATTTCATCCCCGAAATCAGAAGTAAGTGATATCAAAACAACTCCGAAAACTTCTCCCGCATCTTTGACTCTAGCTCCCACGAAGCTTTTCCTTCATCATGATGTTTCCGCTGAATCTTCACCAATGGAATTTCTTTGTTTTTGAGCTTCTTGACTTCTCGATCCAAGATTCGCATTGGACCTTCGTTGAAAGTCACACTGTCATTCACCTGGGTTGTGAGCATACTGACGTGGAAAATATTATGCACTCCAGACATCTTGGGTGGCAATGCAAGTCTATAGGTAACTTTTCCACACGTTCTAGAATCTCGAAAGGTCCAACGAAACACGGTGATAGCTTTTCTCTCTTCTGACCGATTCTGATGATGCCTCAAATTGGAGATACTTTGAGAAGTACATGATCCCCAACGCTGAATTCCAAATCTTTATGATGGTTGTCTATATAACTCTTGTGTCTGGTCTGTGTCGTCTTCATCTTCTCTCGCATGATTCGAATCTTCTCACTAGTCTCTCGTACCATTTCTGGTCCAAGAAGTTGATTGTCTCTAACTCAACCCAGCATAATGGCGATTGGCAAGGTCTTTTATATAAAGCTTCAAACAGTGCCATCCATATGCTTGTATGATGATTGTTGTTGTACGCGAACTCAATCAATGGCAGATGAGTCTCCCATGAACTCTCAAAATTGATGACACATGCTCACAGCATATCTTCCATCACTTGGTTGACGCGCTCCGTCTGTCTGTCAGTTTGTGGATGAAAAGCTAAACTCAAGTTCAGTGAAGTCCCCATAGCTTTCTATAGATTGTGCCAAAATTCAGCAGTAAAATGCGAATTACGATCCAATACTATTGTCATAGGTACTCCATGAAGTCGTACAACTTGTTACAGATACATGCGGCTTAAACGCTCTATCGGATAGGTCATACTATCGGCTATGAAATGTACCATTTGGTGAGTTGATCTATAATCACCCAAATAGCATCATGGTTTTGCTGAGACATTGGCAAACCTACCAAGAAATCTATAGTTATATTATCCCATTTCCATTGACGAATCGGTAGCAGTTGTAACAATCAAAAAGGCTTCTGATGCTCTATTTTAACTTGCTTACATGTAAGACATTGAGATATGTGTTCAGCAACATCTCGCTTCATCCTATCCCACCAGAAATTTCTTTTCAAGTTCTTATACATCTTTGTACTGCCAGGATGAACTGTCATCCTTGATTTGTGTGCTTCTTCCAGTATATCCTTTCTGAGATTATCCTCATCGGCCACACAAAGTCGATCTCTACATCTAAGTGCTCCATCTGCACCAATGTTCTAATTCTTAAGTTATTTCACTATAGTACTTGTGAACCACTACTGAAGTCCTTCATTTCTTGTCCTCCTTCTGATCTCATTAGTTGGAAGTCGAATTCTACCAGTGTCTCAAAAGCTTGCCATTCTAGAATCATCAATGAGGCAACTACTCTATGAGGTCTCTAGCTTAATGCGTCAGCCACTATTTTTTCTTTACCTGGATGGTTTTGCAAGGAGAAATCGTAGTCCTTAAGTAGCTCCATCTATCTCTGCTTTCTCATGTTCAACTCCTTTTGAGAGAACATATACCTCAAATTCTTGTGATCTGAAAATAAATCGAACTTCTCTCCATAAAAGTAATGCCTCCTAATCTTGAGAGCAAAGACTATCGCAGCCAAAGATCATGTGTAGGGTAATTCTTCTCATGCAGTTGCAACTGCCTCTATCCATACGCAATCACTTTACTTTCCTGCATCAGCACATAGCCCAGTCCTTGATACAAAGCATCACTATAAATCATAAATCTTTTTTCGCTCTTGGGTATGGCCAATATTGGCACTGAGATCAATCTTTCCTTTAATTCTAGGAATACTCCTTCATGCTTGTCCACCCATTCATACTTCACTTCTTTCTTTGTCAATTGCGTTAAGGGTCCAGCAATCTTGGAGAATCCTTATACAAATCTCCGATAATAACCGACTAAACCCAGAAAACTCCTAACTTCTGTGGCATTGGTTGGCCTATTCCATTTCAAGATTGCATCAATCTTAGATGAGTCAACCGCTATTCCATCATTCAAAATAAAATATCCTAAGAATTTGACTTCTTGCATCCAAAATTTACATTTACTAAACTTTGCATATAAATGATTATCTTGGAGTGTCTACAAAGCAATTTGTAAATGTTTTTAGTGCTCCTCTTCCATATTAGAGTATATCAGGATGTCTTCGATGAACATAATAAGGCCTAAATACTCGACGCATCAAATCCATAAATACCGCTTGGGCATTGGTCAATCTAAAAGGCATAACCAAGAACTCATAATGCTCGTATCTCATCCAAAATGCAGTGTTTGACACATCTTTTGGCCAAACTAATAGTTGATGATATCCTAAACGTAGATATATCTTTAAGAAGAGCGTATATCCCTGTAATTGGTCGAACAAATCATCTATCCGAGGAATTGGATATGTATTCTTGATCATGACCTTGTTAAATTCTCTATAATCGATACAAAGTTAGAAAGTCTTGTCCTTCTTCTTTACGAACAACACTGGTGTTCCCCAAGGTTACGTACTTGGTCGAACGAAACCTAAATCCTCAAGCTCTTGCACTTGCTTCTTCAATTCCAACATCTCAGTTGGTGCCATCCTATATGGAGTCCTAGAAATTGGTAGTGTCCCTATCACAAATTCTATACAGAAGACTATCTCTATCTTTAGTGGCAATCCAAATATGTTCTAAAACACATCTTTAAAATCTTGTACAATGAATCTCAGCAATAGTGATCTGTGAACTGGTGCTTCTAATTGCAGCTAGCCAGCTAGTAAGAAATGCATCGCTAAAATGATTACACTGGAATTTGAAAGACAACATCTCAGTTAATGAAAACACAATCATTCTACTCTCACAATCCAAATTGGCACCATACTGGGTAGGCCAATCGAATCCTAGAATCACATCAAATTCAGACATTGACAAATTGACAGATCTGCCGAGAGGTTCCTACCTTCTAGAGTCAGGGGACAATCTTTGCACACCTTTCCCAACTTAACGGCCAGACCCAAATGTGACACAGCGTTAAGAGCTATCTTAAGGGGCTTGGGGTATTAATCCTAACTTACGCACAACCTTAATAGCAATAAACGAACAAGAAGTACCCATATCAAATAAAGCTCTAACTTGACAGTGGAAAAGTATAAGTGTACATTCCAGATTCTACTATTCCTCTTCATCGAAACTTGCTCCTTCCGGAATGATTGCATTCCATTGGCCTAAAATGGAAACCTTAGAGGGGGGTATATAAGGTTTTAACGAAAAATTAACCTTTCTAAAACTTAATTGCAAATTAAACAAAATCACAAACAATAATGTAAAGAGTGAAGGGAAGAGACATTTGCAAACCGAGTTTTCAAGTGGTTCGACAATTTGCATATCGCTACCTACATCCACCCCTTAAGAACACCTCTTGAGGATTTTCTTTAATCGGTCTACTTCATGAGTGTAAACCAAACCGTTACAAGAGCCTTCAATCTCTTCCAAAGAAGAACACCTCTTCTTTGCACACAAGGGTTACTAACCCTCACTATTTTAAATGATTTGAATTACAAATTGAACTCTCTCTCTAAAGTGGATGGATACATAATAGATCACACAACAACTCCTTAGTGAGTGGATAATACAAATGAAAACTCACTACAATTTGCTCTCTCAAGAATTATAAATGAAGAATAAGAGCAAATTGATTAACTCACATAACTAGGGCTCAAATGTGAATGATTAAAGATCAATAAGTTGTGTAATTCGAATGATGTTTTTCCAATTGGAATGATCAACCTTGAATGGTTTGGAAAATCATGTATTTATAGGCCTTGAAAGATTAGAGCCGTTAGTAGCAAAATGGTAAATAAAAGGCCTTTAAGAAAACTAGTCGTTTGGTTGTTCTACGCAATTCAGTCGACTGAGGTCGTGATCCAGTCGATTGCTTTTCAAACAGTTTTAAAATATGCCAAAGACCAGTCGACTGAATGAAGGGTCTGGTCGACTATTTTTTCAAGTAGTTTTGAAATGCTTTATAAAACCAGTCGACTTAATGAAGGGTCCGGTCGACTAAAACTTTTGAGGCAGAAACTATGTTTTCAAAACACAAACTAGTCGACCGTTTTCACCATCAGTCGACTGAACTTTAAAGCACCCAGTCGACTAGGAAAAAGATCCAGTCGATTGTTTTTCAAGTGAAAAATAGTTTTTCTATTTTGAATGATTTTAGAAAAACTTTAAACCTTTAAGCCGTTGTGAGTGATGACCAAGATGCTTTTCTTGTTAATCCTAGACTCAAACAAAGATGAAAAGTCTTCAAGTCTTCAAGCTTGATCCTTGTTGAGCTTCAACACTCTCGAGCTTCACCATATGCTATCTCAAGAACACAAACAAAGTTAGAACATTTTGAGTACAAGAATAAAGAGATTAGCACAATGAAAATGACATGATAATTGTTTGGAATAGAGCCATTAAGAACATGAAATTATCAGTTGATTTGTCATCATCAAAACAAACAAAAATAATGCCTTAAAGAAATTCAAGGCTAATACATTCATTCAAACCTGTCCTTCTGGTCCTTGAGCTGGTGCTCCATAGTACCCAACATGCGGTGCTAGGTAATCCTTACTCATATGCCCATGTTTACCATAGATGTAGCAAACAACACCCGATTGTTCGAAGTTCCTGGGGGCTCGGTAGTCCCTAGCTAGTGTGGGTACTCAAACCAAGCTTTGGGCCTAGAAGGATTAGGCTGGCTTGATTGTCCCATTTCAAAACTTATGCTAACAGCCACGAGTGAGGTTCACCACCCTTCATTAGCCTTTATTCGATCCGATCGATTTGGATTACTTGTATTGTGGATTCTATGGGGCTTTTTATCCAACCTAAGGCAACTATTGATGCCCATGATCCATATCCGAGGCTACACGAGTGAGTAATCCATGTATATCCCACAAGGCTAAATTTGGAGAGATCCTCACCAAAAGAGTTGCCACTTGGTTTGATAAAGGAAACCAAGAAAACTAAATCTATCTAGTCCAATGGATAGAGAGCACTGCCTCGTCGTCACCAAAGAACTCAGTTTGGGGGTTAAGGTACGAGAGAGGAAGGAGTTAGATCGTGCTAAAATATCCCCTCTCGCCCCATTGTGAGATCGGCCTCTACTCTACTTTCAAGTACTTGACTAGGCATTATTTGGATTGTTTCATTTATTTCTAATGCAATCCTATGTCAAGTTATAAACAACTAACAAAAGAAAATTGTGCATGAAACTAAGCAATTACATGCAATGCACATGCTAAAACAGTAGTTTGGGGACTAAACGTATTACTACGCCCCCCTATGCATGTGAAAGGAAAATAAAATTGAATTGAACGTGAAAATCACACACAAAACCCTAGAAAAACATGAATTCTATGCACAAGTAATCATGTACATAATTTAAAATCTATATTTTATCCACCTAAGCATGCTCCTAGGTGATCCAAAGAAAGCAGTAAATAAAAGGAAGTGTAGGAACTTACCCGGGATAGCATATTATTCCCAATTATCCTAATTAACCATGGTTAGGATAACAAAGCATAATATATAGGATAATTAAGGTGAAAACTCTATCCAAATCTCCTAGATTTCCCAGAAAATACATGTATCTCCCAAAAACTCTATCCAAATCACTCAGAAATACTTGTTTCTCTATCCAAATCAACCAGAAATTCCTGTTTCTCCTATAAGCTCTCAAAAATTCTAAAAATTTCCCTGAATCTCCTAAAATATCCCAGAAATTCCTATTTCTCCTAGAAACTCTCAAAAATGCTAGAAATCCCCCGAATCTCCCAAATATCCTAGAAATTCTTCTTTCTCCCATGGTGATCACACTGGAAAGTAAAGTTAGCACACTCTGTATGGCTAAGACCTTACTTGCTTAACTGTTATCTGTTAGAAGTAGGAGCATCATGTAGATTAGGGCTTACATCCATATGCTTGCTTCATCAGTCTACATGCACTGTGATAGTCGGTCTGTACACGTGTCAGTCCTCACTCGTTAAAGTCTAACACACATTATTTTCACATCTATATGTTAGTATAAGTTCTAAGCACCCAGGATCTACGTTGTTGGTTAGAGGATCAGGGAGCTACCTTATCAGATTCACTCCGCCGAAAGTTAGCTTTATGGATACGAAAGGTTTGGAAGCAAGGATGATAGAAATGATCAACCAACAGTCTGACGGTTGGCCCAAATTTTAGCCTTTATGGAAGAATTGAGATAATAGCAGCCGTAATATCCACTAGGATTTCTGCCACCACCACTTCCAGGATTTGTACCACCGCCTACCATCATACCAGAAAATGTAGATGGGGCCCCACCACCTGCACTTAATAAGAAAATTCAAGAAAAATGGATAAGGTCAACAAGCTTGAGAACATACTGAGAAAGAGTAAGGGGGTCGACGATTACATGTTAGATCTAGAAGGATTGTTTGAGTCCAACAAGGTAAAGCTGCCTGAGAACCTCAAGATGCCTAAAATTGACCGTTTTGATGGAATTGGGAATCTGAAGAGCCACGTAAAGCTGTGTATGAGCATCTTCCAATTGATGGGCTGCAATCATGAGCACATTGCGAAGTTGTTCCCGTAAACTCTCGCGAAGTCTGCATTGTCATGGTTCCTAACCTTGGAAGCCACAAAACACGGGCATGGGAAGATATCGTTTTAGTGTTTGTCAATCACTATTCCTACAATCAAGAGTTAGATGTAGGGATCTGGAGACTACTCGACAGGACTTCAATGAGTCCTTCACTCTATTCTTAAGCAGAGGGAGGAATAAGGTGGCCTAAATAACCCACCGACCATTAAAAAAGGAACAAGTGCGGATGTTAATCAAGAATCTACAACCGTTGTACCATAAGAAACTATTCTACCAGTCCATTCTAACATTTGAAGAGCTGTTTGAGATTGGGACTAGAATTGAATATGCAATCAGGGAAGGGAAAATTAAGTATGAAGAATCACAAAGGTAGTCTAGGAGGCCCGACTACTCCCGAAACTCCCCGGATATCAATGCACTTAGCAACCAACCAATGGCCTACCCTCTCTATCCTAAGAATTTGACTTCTTGCATCCAAAATTTACATTTACTAAACTTCGCATATAAATGATTATCTTAGAGTGTCTGTAAAGCAATCTATAAATGTTTCTAGTGCTCTTATTCTGAATTAGAGTATATCAGGATGTCTTCGATGAACATAATAAGGCCTGAATTCTCGATGCATCAAAACCATAAATACCACTTGGGTGTTGGTCAATCCAAAAGGCATAACCAAGAAATCGTAATGCTTGTAATCCTAAATGCAGTCTTTGACACATCTTTTTGGCCAAACTAACAATTGATGATATCCCGAACGTGGATATATCTTTGAGAAGAGTGTAGATCCCTGTAATTGGTCAAACAGATCATCTATCTAAGGAAGTGGATATATATTCTTGATTGTAACCTTGTTCAATTCTCTATAATTGATACAAAGTCAAAAAGTCTTATCCTTCTTCTTTACGAACAGCACTGGTGCTCCCCAAGGTTACGTACTTGGTCGAACAAAACCTAAATCCTCAAGCTCTTGCACTTGCTTCTTCAATTCCAACATCTCAGTTGGTGCCATCCTATATGGTGTCCTAGAATTTGGTAGCATCCCAATCACCAATTCTATACAAAAGACTATCTCAATCTTTAGTGGCAATCCGAATATGTTCTGAAACACATCTTCAAAATCTTGTACAGTAAGAATCTCAACAATGGTGATCTTTGAACTGGTGCTTCTAATCGCAACTAGCCAGCTAGTAAGAAATTCATTGCTCAAATGATTACACTGGAATTTGAAAGACAACATCTCAGATAATGAAAACACAATTGTTCTACTAGCATAATCCAAATTGGCACCATACTAGGTAGGCCAATTGAATCCTGGAATCACATCAAATTCAGACATTGACAAATTATCAGATCAGCCGAGAGGTTCCTACCTTCTAGGGTCAGGGGACAATCTTTGCACACCTTTCCCAACTTAACGGCCACACCCAAAGGTGACACAGGGTTAAGAGCCATCTTAAGGGCTTGGGGTATTAATCCCAACCTACGCACAACCTTAATAGCAATAAACAAACAAGAAGTACACATATCAAACAAAGCTCTAACTTGACAGTGGAAAAGTACAAGCGTACATTCCAGATTCTACTATTCCTCTTCATCGAAACTTGCTCCTTCTGGAATGATTGCATTCTATTGGCCTAAAATGGAAACCTTAGAGGGGGTAAATAAGGTTTTAGCGAAAAATTAACCTTTCTAAAACTTAATTGCAAATTAAACAAAATCACAAACAATAATGTAAAGAGTGAAGGGAAGAGACATTTGTAATTCGAGTTTTGATGTGGTTCAACAATCTGCATACCGTGGCCTACACCCACCCCTCAAGAACACCTCTTGAGGATTCCTTTAATCGATCTACTTCATGAGTGTAAACCAAACCGTTACAAGAGCCTTCAATCTCTTCCAAAGAATAACACCTCTTCTTTGCACACAAGGGTTACTAACCCTCACTATTTTTAAATGATTTGAATTATAAATTGAACTCTCTCTCTAAAGTGGATGGATACATAATAGATCACACAACAACTCCTTAGTGAGTGGATAATACAAATGAAAGCTCACTACAATTTACTCTCTCAAGAATTATAAATGAAGAATAAGAGCAAATTGATTATCTCACATAACTAGGGCTCAAATGTGAATGATTAAAGATCAATAAGTTGTGTAATTCACATGATTTTTTTCCAATTGGAATGATCAAACTTGAATGGTTTGGGAAATCATGTATTTATAGGCCTTGAAAGATTATAGCCGTTAGTGGCAAAATGGTAAATAAAAAGCCTTTTTAGAAAACTAGCCGTTTGGCTGTTCTACGCAATCCAGTCGACTGAGGTCGTGATCCAGTTGACTGCCTTTCAAATAGTTTTAAAATGCGCTACAGACCAGTCGACTGAATGAAGGGTCTGGTCTACTATTTTTTCACGTAGTTTTGAAATGCTTTATAAAACCAGTCGACTTAATGAGGGGTTCAGTCAACTAAAACTTTTGTGGCAGAAACTATGTTTTCAAAATACAAACTAGTTGACCGTTTTCACCATCAGTCGACTGAACTTTGAAGCACCCAGTCGACTGGGAAAACGATCTAGTTGACTGTTTTTCCAGTGAAAAATGGTTTTTTTTTTTTTTACTTTGAACGATTTTAGAAAAACTTTAAACCTTTAAGCCATTGTGAGTGATGATCAAGATGCTTTACATGTAAATCCTAGACTCAAGCAAAGATGAAAAGTCTTCAAGTCTTTAAGCCTTCAAGTCTTTAAGCCTTCAAGCTTGATCCTTGTTGAGCTTCAACACTCTCAGGCTTTATCATATGCGATCTCAAGAACTCAAACAAAGTTAGAACATTTAAGTACAAGAATAGAGAGATTAGCACAATAAAAATGACATGATAATAGAGCCATTAAGAACATGAAATTATCAGTAGATTTGTCATCATCAAAACAAACAAAAATAATGCCTTAAAGAAATTCAAGGCTAAGACATTCATCTAAACCTCTCCTGTTGGTCCTTGAGTTGGTGCTTCATAGTACCCAACACGCGGTGCTAGGTAATCCTTACTCATATGCCCATGTTTACCATAGATGTAGCAAACAACACCCGATTATTCAAAGTTCCTGGGAGCTCGGCAGCCCCTAGCTAGTGTGGGTACTCGAACCAAGCTTTGGGCCTAGAAGGAATATGCTTGCTTGATTGTCCCATTTCAAATCTCATGCAAACATCCACGAGTGAGGTTTACCACTCTTCTTTAGCCTTTATCCGATCTGACCGATTTGGATTACTCATATTTTGGATTCTATGGGGCTTTTTATCCAACCTGAGGCAACTATTAATGCACATGATCCATATCCGAGGCTACACGAGTGAGTAATCTATGTATATCCCACAAGGCTAAATCCGGAGAGATTCTCACCAATAGAGTTGCCCTTGGTTTGATAAAGGAAACCAAGAAAACTAAATCTATCAAGTCCAATGGATAGAGAGAACTACCTCATCATCACCAAAGAACTCGGTTTGGGGTTAAGGTACGAGAGAGGAAAGAGCTAGATCATGCTAAAATACCCCCTCGTGCCCCATCATGAGATGGGCCTCTACTCAGCTTTCAAGGTGCTTGACTAGACATTATTTGGACCGTTTCATTTATTTCTAATGCAATCCTATATCAAGTTATAAACAACTAATAAAAGAAAATTGTGCAAAAAACTAAGCAATTACATGTAATGCACGTGCTAAAATAGTAATTCGGGGACTAAACGTATTACTACGCTCCCTTATGCATGCGAAAGAAAAATAAATGAATTAAACGTGAAAATCACACACAAAACCATAGAAAAACATGAATTCTATGAACAAGTAATCAAGTACGGAATTTAAAATCTGTATTTTATCCACATAAGCATGCTCATAGGTGATCCTAAGAAAGCAGTAAATAAAAGGGAGCATAGGAACTTACCCGGGATAGCATAGCATTCCCAATTATCCTAATTAACCATGGTTAGGACAACAAAGCATAATATATTGGATAATTGAGGTGAATACCCTACTATTCTACGCATGCATAACATGTATGCATGTCCAAACATGACTACTATATGTAATAGTGTGCTTGTGTAAGCCTACTTAAGATGTTATCCCTAGTATGGATAACCATCTATTCTATGTGAGGATAGTGTGCAGGTGTATGCATGTGCATGGATACATGGATAATAACTACTATGCATAGATAAGACAGGGATAGCCTACTATCCCAACTAGTATGAACTACAACATTATTCTTATATGCATACCCTAATTCTAGACTCGTAGAACCGATTAAGGCTTTGTTATCTCCGGGGTCGGATATTCTATCATGGATTGGATACCAACCCCACAGCTCCGGCTACCACAACATTTTGGGGTAGCTCTGCCTGGGATAACTCTACTTTAATGGATACTACAAACAAGGAAATATAACTACCCTAGAACTTTAAAGATCAAAAGTAATAAAATTGAAGAACATGAAGAATATACAAGAAATTCAACCTAAATCTAAGAAAATAAAGATCACAATAGGAAAATAAAGCAAAAAAATAAAGAAGAAGAAGGAGCTTAACTCAAGAACTTCCCTCAGAATACTTCTGCAGGGGTTCACCAGCACCGCGGACTCCAAGAACCCTAAAAACTAAAAGATTAAACTTTCCAAAGAACTTTGAGTGCTTCGGAATCCTCCAAGGGGTTTCCTCGAGCTTTCTAGTTCTCAGGATTTTTAGGTATAAAAAATATATTAGGTGAAGGTGCCACGCCCTGAAGTACCAAAAATAAGGAAAAATAAATTTCCTTTATGGGTTCGTAGACACGTGACTGGTTGTGAATGTCACCTGATTGTCCAAACATGCTTAAAATTATAATATAATACAGAAAAGTGACTAAGTTCAGCGGAAGCAAGAATCTAAAACATTCAAGTCTTACATGATTAATATATTACAGACCCAAGGATATCCAAAAGATACATATTACATGTTCAAATAAGCTATTACGTCATTAATCATATTAACAATAGAACTATATCAAAAGAAAAGCTCCAAGATCTTTAGCTGGCGAAACTGTAGCCTTCCTCGTAGTAATCTTCACCAGGATAGTCTTCAGTAGTAAAATCTGCATCTTGACGGTAGCCGGCTCCGTCATGACCTGCAAAGGCTAGACGTGGATGGTCCAGCGGCATGAAACGCCATTAGCGGTTAAGCTAAGTGAGGGTACCCTTAAGGTTACCACCACTAAGGTAAGTTATTCATCATCTCTTATTCTCAAAACCATGTCTCGTTCAAACCCATCCATATCCTTCGAAGCTTAGCCCAGAACTGAATTGACCAACGACATTGACTGAAAGAAGACTCAACTCCAAACGCATTTACGGGTCAAGAAAGAACAATACTTGACAATGAATCGCTTGATAGAACACGTCACTGACAATCCTCAGGTCACCTGTAAGACCAAACACGTCATGACGATCCTCAGATCAAGAATGCGGGATATTAACAGTCACTTGATCGAACACGTCATGACGATCCTCAGGTCACCCGCACTTAACCGAACACGTCATGCCGATTCTCAGACCAAGGGTGCGGAATATAGTCAATCACTTGATTGAACACGTCATGACGATCCTCAGGTCATCCGTACTTGACCAAACACGTCATGCCGATCCTCAGACCAAGGTACAAAACATTTCATAACTCTCTAATGGACTCCATGGAATTACCGAAGGACTAACTCTGCAAGAAATATCGGAACATGACACGAAAGTTTACGAATCAAATTTGACCGGAAGTCATGTGACGAGAAATGAAGCTCAACGTCCCTTATTTGCATAAAATCTGTTATTAAAGGTTTTATCGTTATTTTACGCGTTCGTACTTTTCGTAGTTTAGTTCAATAATAATACCCATTTATACTTTTGAAGTTACGTTTATACATCCGTCATTCTGTTTTATATCATAATATACTTACGATGAGAACTTACCTAATCACTATTAATGCAATAATCGTGCTGTACAACATACTTAAAGCTAGGGTATGAACTTTCAACGGTCATTAAACTATATTCATAATAATGGAAAACATAGCACATAGCTCATGGATTTAATACCAATAAACATATAGATGAAACCCTTAACATACTCATCTACGCGATAGCACTACCATAGCACAAGATTTTCATAACAACACAGGTACCGGAAAACTAGCTTCAACAATCAACACTATGCATAAACAAAGCATCATACAAAAAGCTACACAATCTACCAGGATACATTTTCACTGTGTTGACTGAAACAACATGATTTATTTGGGCATGATAAATTGTTTTGTAGATCAACCTCAAAACTATAACATTATAGGTATTTTGATCATCTTCATGTACAGAAAAATCTAGCTTCAATTATATTTTTGAGCTGCTCAAATTATTTATTTTACTTAGACATTTCTATATTTTTGGACTGCATTGTACGTGACTTTCACCTATAAAGGAGTCATTTTTAGACCAGACTTTAAAAGAGTTATTTGTAGATAAATGGGTTAGATTTCTCCACAAAAAAAATTATCCTAATTTAGATTTTTGAGTTACTCCAAACGTTCATTTTACTAAACTATATTCTGCTGAAAGTTTATGTTTCCTAGATTTATAACACTGCGTTGTACATGCATTTCACCTATGAAGGAGTGATTTCTAGACTGAGATATTGTAGAGTTGTTTGTAGATAAATGAGTTAGATTTCTCCACCAAAAAACCTAGCCTAATTCAGAGTTTTGAGCTACTCCAAACGTTCATTTTACTAAATTATGTTCTGCTGAAAGTTTCTATTTTCCAGATTTAAAACATTGCGTTGTACATGCATTTCACCTATGAAGGAGTTGTTTCTAGACTGAGCTATTGAAGAGTTATTTGTAGATAAATGAGTTACCTTTCTCCACAAAACAACCTAGCCTAATTCAGATTATTGAACTACTCCAAACATTCATTTTACTAAACTATGTTCTGCTGAAAGTTTCAATTTTGCAGATTTAAGGATTTGTCTTGCATGGCATAGAATCCTCAAAATAGCAACATCAAGCTCTTACTAAACATCACTACATACTATATATGCTCTAAAGTAAGTTAGAAAACTCACAAATACTTGTAATAGGGTTTGAATGTATGATTTGAGCTTAAGGAGCTTGAGCTTAAGCTTCTATGGTGGAAGGTTCTTCTTCTTCTTATATTTCTTCTCTCTCTCCATGAAATTTATCTCCTAACACTTTCTAACTCTATATGCACTGATTATGGAGACCAAGAGAGTAAAATGCTTGCATGTGGGTGTGTTTATATAGAAATGGTGGAGAGACATGTGTCTCCATGCATGCTTGCATGCTAGGACACATGTCCAACATGTGGACAAGTGTCATAAGAGGTGACATGGACTGCCATGTGGCCGGCCTACCTCGGATTGTGTGCTACTTTCTCAATTTGTGTGCATAAGTTCCTCAATATACATGTCGGTCTCGATTTACATGTAAATTGTTATTATTTCTAATGTCCGGTTTCAAGTACGTGACTAAGCTGAGTCTTATTACGGTCGAGCCGGTACGATTATTACAGTCTAATTAACAATACAACATGTGAAAATCGTTATGCAATTTAAATAATATAATAATAATATAGTCGGTCCAATACAAAAATTCGAAAAAAATTGATGTTATTTAATGAAAAGAAAATTACAGGTATTACATCTTCCACCACCTATTAAAGGATTTCGTCCTCAAAATCGGAACTTATCTAGGCACAAAATAGAAAAGGATATTTCTCTCGTATCTCTGACTCCATTTCCCACGAAGCTTCTCTTTTGCCATGATGATTCCACTGAACCTTCACCAATGGAATCTCCTTGTTTCTCAGCTTCTTGGTCTCTCGACCCAAAATTTTGATGGGTCTCTTTATATAGGTTACGCTGTTATTCACCTCGATGTCCTTGAAGTCGATTACATGTGGCGTCGCGCCCTGATGATACTCCATCGACATATTGATGTGAAAAACATTGTGAATACCTAACAACCTTGGTGGCAACGCGAGTCTATAAGAAACTCTTCCTATGCGTTCCAAGATTTTGAATGGTCCGATGTAGCGTGGCGAGAACTTTTGTCTTTTCTGTCCAAACCTTACTACTCCTTGGACTGGTGATACTTGAGTAAAACATGTTCTCCTACCTTGAACTCTTTATCCTTGCGATGTTTGTCTGCATAGCTCTTATATCGATCTTGTGCTGCCTTCATCTTTTCTCTGATAATAATTATCTTCTTATTAGTCTCTCGAACCATCTCCGGTCCTAGAAGTTTGCCATCTCCAACTTCAGCCCAACATAATGGCGAACGACACGGCCTTCCATATAATGCCTCGAATGGTGCCATGCCTATGCTTGAGTGATAACTATTGTTGTAGGCAAACTCAATTAATGGAAGATGTGTCTCCCATGAACTCTCAAAGTCAATCATGCAAGCTCTGAGCATGTCTTCCATTACTTGATTGGTCCTCTCGGTTTGCCCGTCGATTTAAGGATGAAATGCTAAACTTAATCTCAGTAAAGTTCCCAAGGCTGTCTGGAAACTTTCCCAAAATTCTGTAATAAATCGAGAATCGTGGTCAAACACTATGCTGACGGGTACTCCATACAATCGTACGACCTATTGTATGTATAACTGACTCAACTTCTCCACAGAGTATGTCATACTGTATGCTATGAAGTGAGCTGATTTGGTGAATCAGTCCACATTCACCCAAATAGAGTCATGGTTCTGCTGAGATTGGGGCAGACCTACCACAAAATCCATGGTAATGTGTTCCCACTTCCACTGCGGAATCGGTAATGACTGTAACAATCTTGACGACTTCTGATGTTCTGCTTTGACTTGTTGACAAGTAAGACACTTAGAAACATACTCTGCCACTTTTTGTTTCATGCCTTCCCACCAGAAATTATGCTTCAAGTCTTTATACATCTTTGTGCCTCCTGGATGAACGGTTAAACGGGACTTGTGTGCTTCATCCAAAATGTCCTTCCTTAGGTTCTCCATATCGGGAACATACAGTCGATTCCTACACCAAAATCCTCCATCTGAGTCTACGCTCCATTCCTCAGGTTCCTTCGCCAAAACTTTAGCAAACCACTTCTTCCACTCTTCATCTTTCTGCTGGGCTTCCAAAATACGGCTGAGAAGCATCGGTTGTGTTACCAAGCATCCAAAATGGTGTCCTCCTTCTATCTCTGTAGGTTGGAGATCAAATTCTGCTCTGGTTTCCAATGCTTTCCATCTCGAATCATGAGAGTAGCAACTACCCCGCAAGGTTTACGACTCAAGGCATCTGCAACAACGTTTGCTTTACCAGGATGGTACTGTAGAGTGAAATCATAATCCTTGAGTAATTCCATCCATCGTCTTTGCCTCATATTTAGCTCCTTCTGAGAGAGCAAGTACTTCAAGCTCTTGTGGTCTGAAAATAAATCAAACTACTCCCCATAGAGGTAATGTCTCCATGTTTTCAATGCAAACACAATTGCAGCTAACTCTAGATCATGCGTTGGATAATTCATCTCGTGTGATTTCAACTATCTCAATCCATACGCTATCACCTTCCCATCTTGCATAAACACACACCCTAATCCTTGGTGTGAAGCATCACTATAGATGGTATACCTTTCATCACTTTTGGTATTTCTAATACGGGTGCAGAAGTTAATCTCTCCTTCAGTTCTTAAAATGCACGTTCATGTCAATCCTTCCATTCAAACTTTGACTCCTTCTTCGTAAGACCAGTTAAAGGGCCTGCGATTCTAGAGAATCCTTCTACAAATCTCCTGTAGTAGCCAACCAAACCATGAAAACTTCTAATCTCTGAAGCATTGCTCAGTCTTTTCCAATCTAGCATTGCGTCCATCTTTGAAGAATCCACTGATATCCCATACTAAGAGACAACATGTCCCAAGAACTTGACTTCTTTGAGCCAAAACTCACACTTGCTGAACTTTGCATATAATTGATTATCCTTGAGCGTCTGTAAAGCAATCTGTAAATGTCTTTCGTGTTCTTCCTCGGTCTTGGAATAAATCAGTATATCATCTATAAAGACGATAATAAACTGATCCAGGTAGGGCCTAAATACCCTATTCATCAAGTATATGAACACTGCTGGGGCGTTGGTTAGCCTGAATGGCATCACAAGAAACTGTAATGTCCATATCTGGTTTGGAATGCTATTTTTGATATATCTTCTGGTCGAATTAACAGTTAGTGGTATCCTAATCTCAAATCGATCTTCAAAAATGTCGTAGCTCCTGGTAATTGATCAAATAAGTCATCAATACGTGGTAGCGGGTACTTATTCTTGATGGTTACCTTATTCAACTCTCTGTAGTCTATGCAGAGTCAAAATGCTCCGTCTTTCTTCTTTACAAATAGTACAGGTGCTTCCTACGGTGATGTGCTTGGCCGCACAAATCCTAAATCTTCTAACTCATGTACTTACTTTTTCAATTCTTTCATTTCTATCGGTGCCATTCTGTACGGAGTCTTGGAGATAGGCATGGTTCCGGGTGCCAGTTCTATGCAGAAGTCGATCTCTCGCCTTGGCAGCAATCCTGAGAGATCCTTAAATACATCTTCAAATTCTTGTACTATCGGTATTTCTGCAATATCTCTGAGCTTGTGCCCTCGATGGTAGCCAAGCGACTAGTGAGAAAATTGTCACTTAATGGGTTACACTGAAAGAAAAAAGGGTTGACTTCCAGGTATCGTGAAGGTAATCGACTTCTTGGTATAATCCAAAATAGTATGGTACTTGGTAAGCCAGTCAATTCCTACGATGACGTCAAACTCCTTCATCGACAAAATCACCAAATCTGCGAATAGGTCTCTACCTTCTATGTTGATGGAACAGTTTTTACATAATCTATTCAACTTAATAGACGTACCCATTAGAGACATGACACTCAATGCTATGGTAAGGTTTTGAGGTACTAGACCCAAATCTTGTACGACTCTACTAGTAATAAATGAATTCGATGCTCTAGTATCAAATAACTTTTTAACATTGTTACTGAAAAGAGTGAGCGTACCTTCCAAATTTTGATGTGCTTCGGTGTCAAAGCCTGCTGCTTTTGGAATAACAACATTCAGATGAGTCTTGGCAGCTTGTCCTTGAGCGTTGGGTTCATTGTATCCTTGGTGCAGTGCCTTGCAGTCTCGACTCTAGTGGCCTTTATCTCCACAATTAAAGCATATGACTCCACCACGATTGTGGTTCTTGGAGGCTCTGTAATCCTTGGCATGGTGGCAGAGTGTGCCACAGTTGAAGCAACTCCCTAGGCTTTTCCTTGGGTGGTATAACCTCCTTGATATCCAACAGGGACTGGTGCTTGTGGTGCTGCAGTTCTAGCTTGCTATGGTTGTCTTCGTGCCTGCTGCGTCTTCCTTTCTCCATTCCAAGTGCGCTTATTATTCTGATAATGCATGGGCGGCCTCAATCCTTGGACATTTCGTGACGGGAACCTACTGGTAAACCTCTTCTGCTTCTATTTTTGTATGTTTTCCATCTGTGTAGCCAACCCTACCAGAGATTCAAAGGATTGACTCACGTATACTGCAGTCATCTCTTGGAGTGACAGAGATAACCCTTGGTGATATTGTTCGTTCTTCTTAACAGGTGTGTCCACCATGTGATATGCAAAATGGGACAAGTGCTCGAATTGCATTGTATACTCCTGAATAGACTTGTTCCCTTGATCCAACTCCATGAATTCCTTATTTTTCAGATTTTGTTCCACTAACGGGAAATACTTGGTTAGGAACCATTCCTTGAATACGGTCCATGTCATTTCTCTTATGGCTCTTTATCCCAAAGTAGCCTCTTCCGCTTCCCACCAGTCTGAGGCGGCATATGTTAATTAAAATACGGCCAAACGGCACTTTTCGGCTTCAATGCAATCCATGGCTTTGAAGATGAGATCCATCTCACGTAGCCATTGCTCAGCTCTCTCTGGTTCCATCATCCCATCAAACTTTTCCGATCTTAATACGCGGAAACGTTCAAGTAGCTTATCCCCTGTATGCTTTGGGGGTGGTGCTGGGCGGTTATTGTTGTTGTTATTCTCTATATTGTTCGAAGCTCTCTCAATCCTTCTGATCAAAGCTGTGAGTAGTCATGTAGGGCCTATCTCATTAGGTATCTCCAGTTCTTCTTTATTATGACCATTGCGATTCTCCCTACGTCCTTTTGCCATCCAAAATCAATGCACAAGTTTTATTGCTAATATCCTTTGACTCCATACCAAGTCTCTATAGGTGGTCTTGATGTGTACCAAAGTTAAAATATAATAATCATGCATATAATACTGGATATCAATGAAGTAAAGCGATCTACACACTTTACAAAAATAACTGAAACCATTATATTAAACCAAAAAGATTTACATCCAAGTGCTACGTCCAATGCCAGTACATACTTTACATATAAGGGTTTAAGTATTTACTCGGTGTGCTTACAAAATACATATACAACGTAACTTACATCAGAAAGATCTATAATACGAGTTATGCCAAACAAAACTAAGATGTACATCATTTATATAGAAGTAACAGTAGCTCCCAGTAGATCATATCAACATGTCGGGGCATAAAAGTCTGCCTCATCATCGGTAACCGTAGGTGGTATCTCATCTCCTGGAACGGTAACTACATCTGCTGGCATAAAGTCCACCCATTGGTCAAAGTTATCTGGTCCCCCATCTGGTAACATCCACCCCGGTGCTACGTCATCTCTACCAACTCCATCCAAGTCGATGTCATCCTCATCGTCTAGCTCTATGACCTCAGGTGGCACATCGTCCAACTTGATAGCTAACTCGTCAGGCTCATCAACATCATCTGGATCCATGTTGCCGTGTACGTTAGGTTGCGCATCGAGATCATCCTATATCTGCTCCATAACTGGATCATCTGCTGGGTCCTCTAAGAACTCCTACTCTGGGTCCTCCTCGATATCGGCTAGATCTGCTCCATGGTCCTACTTGGGTATCGGTACCATCACGTCCCCATCGACTGGCAGTACTGGATGATCGTGTACATCATTCCCTGGTCCCTGAACATCATCTGCTGGGTCAACCTCCCTGATCAACTTGTCATTGCTACTCGTTGGATCGTCATCAATCATCAGGTCATCGTCGTCATCTGTGTAATCACCATTAGACGGGTTGTCAGCTGAGTGGTCACTGCCTACAAAATCCTCTTCACTAGCTATGTCGTCATCACTATCCATGTCCATGGGATCTAAATCCGTATCTAGCTCTGGTATGGGCTCGGGAGAGAATGGTGGTGCCGGTGGGAGAGAATGGTGGTGCCGGTGCTGCCATGATAATCGAGAAAAGTATGTCATCGTATAACGCCTCGTTCTGAGCCATGCTGATAAGCTCCTGGTGAATAAGTATGGTAGTCTTTGAAGCATGGATCGACTTGAGCTGAACCCGATCTGGATACTGTAATGCATTAATAAGCACAGCTCTCCACATGCCCTCCTCCAATATATGTCTCGCCCTCTGGTGGATCTGCTATCGATATAGTACAGGGTTGACAGGCTGGATACGGCCATCGAGAATATAGTGCCCTCCGAAATCGTCGTGAACGAAGATCGGCTCCATAGTCCTGTAAGAGGAGCTAACTTAGTGTCAGTACTAATATAAGGTAAATCTTATGCTCATAACTTAAGGTGTAGGACAATCAGCGAGTGCGTCAAAACCTAAAGCTCTGATACCAAAAATCCTTGTCACGCCTCAAAGTACCAAAAATAGGGAAAAATAAATTTCCTTTATGGGTTCGTAGACATGTGACTGGTTGTGAATGTCACCTGATTATCCAAACATGCTTAAAACAATAATATAATACAGAAAAGTGACTAAGTTCAGCGGAAGCAAGAATCAAAACATTCAAGTTTTACATGATTAATATATTACAAACCCAAGGATATCCAAAAGATACATATTACATGTTTAACTAAGCTATTACGTCATTAATCATATTAACAATAGAACTATATCAAAAGAAAAGCTCCAAAATCTTCAGCTGGCGAAACCGTAGCCTTCCTCGTAGTAATCTTAACCAGCATAGTCTTCAGTAGTAAATTTGCATCTTGACAGTAGCCAGCTCCGTCAGGACCTGCAAAGGCTAGACTTGGATGGTCCAACGGCATGAAACGCCATTAGCGGTCAAGATAAGTAAGGGTACCCTTAAGGTTACCACCACTAAGGTAAGTTGTTTATCATCTCTTATTCTCAGAACCATGTCTTGTTCAAACCCAACCATACCCTTCAAAGCTTAGCCCAGAACTGAACTGACCAACTACATTGACTGAAAGAAGACTCAACTCAAAACGCATTTATGGGTCAAGAAAGAACAACACTTGACAATGAATCGCTTGATCGAACACGTCACTGACGATCCTCAGGTCACCCATAAGACCGAACACGTCATGACGATCCTCAGATCAAGAATGCGGGATATTAACAGTCACTTGATCGAACATGTCATGACGATCCTCAGGTCACCCGCACTTAACCGAACATGTTATCCCGATCCTCAGACCAAGGGTGCGGAATATAGTCAATCACTTGATCGAACATGTCATGACGATCCTTAGGTCATCCGCACTTGACCGAACACGTCATGCCTGCAAAGCGGGGGTATTTGTAAAATACAACCGCGCTAAAAGGAAGAATTGTAGTAGTTTTGATCACAACTTCCCGTATTATCTGCAATTTGCATTGCAAGGCTAATTTTTATACAGTATGATTAATCTATGATAAGTTGTATTGTTTTAGCTGTTGTTTATGCAGATCACTGCTGTGCGGACTAAACAGGTGAGTATCAGAATAAATGGAATGCTGGAATGCAAACAAAAGAAGTCAAAGCTGAAAAGTGAAGTTCGATCGATCGTAGAAGGTTCGATCGATCGAGAGTTCGATCGCTCGAACAGAGTAGAAGCGCTTGAAGATCAAGGGTTCGATCGATCGAAAGCAGTTCGATCGATCGAACGGGGTATTTCCAGAAACATTTGCGTGCGCAGCAGAATGCGGGTTGAACCCTAGTGCTTTAGGTTTTTCTATATATATGTGTTTTGTAGACGTCCATTGGGACGCCCACTTTTACATTTTTTAGCAGTTTAGAAGGAGAGATAGAGAGTTTGTTGATTTTTTGTAGGTTTTTCATAGTGTGGTTTGGATTTCTTGAAGTTCATACGAGTATCTTCTATTCCAGGTTATTTATATACTGCTTATTTATACTCTGCACGTATTAGGAGTAGTTTAATCAATCATCTCGTGATATTGCATGCTAAACATTGGTAAAACCATAGATTTCATAGTTTTAATAAATAACTCACAACCAAACATGGTATTAAAGTTTTCTTACGTTAAAAATCAATCCTCGACACTCCAGACGATGTCTGAGTAGTCCCAGGTTGGGAGATCACGATGAAACAGTGATCTCCAGCCTCTGCCATGCAGCAGAATAATCGCTGTGTTCGATCGATCGAAGTCAGTTCGATCGATCGAACCAGAGACAGTCAAGCGATCGAAGTTAGTTCGATCGATTGAGGGATGAAGGTCTTCGATCGATCGAAGGCGCGTCGATCGATCGAACTCTCGGATTCTTGAGGATGTTACCTGCAGTATTCCAGGACTTTTTGTTTTAGGACTTGTTATCATTCTGTCCCAAATAAATGCTCAGTCTGTCAAAACAGTTTTAAAACTAAGGCCCTAAGGCATTTTCTTTCAATACATTTTGCAAACCATCTTCAATGCTAACACCATTGAGGATGCGAGTCTTAACTATTGAATTAAACCGCTTTTGTGTATTTTAATTTAACTGTGATGATATGGTCCCGGTCATGAAAGGGCCATAGAATCTTTATTTCTTTTGAGGAATACGGAAAACTGTAGGTAATATACTCCATTGTGCTTCAAGGCAAATGCATGGTAGATGGCTAGGTTACTGCGGATTCGTGTAATCCCAACACTTTCTTTTTAAAGTTAAACTCCTTAATTCTAAGTATTGTTTTCAATAGCTAGCTAGATTGTTTAGTTAATTTTAATCACTTTCATTAGTAATCTTAGTTTGTGGAACTTCGTGTTCTGCACCATCATTCAAACTTAGTTATTTTATTTTGTTTTCTGTAGAGGTTAGTCTAATTCGATAGGTCAACACCTTCCCTGTGGGATCGACCTGGTCTTACCAGATATTACTTGCACGTCTACCTACACTTGGGTACTGCACAAGAGCGCACAAGAAAATTCTCGTGCCAAGTTTTTGGCGCCGTTGCCGGGGAAGGCGACGATCAATTCTTTAGATTACCTCAGTCTCTCTTCATCTCTTTCTATTTTTTTCCTTTCTTTTCTTTTCGGTTCTTTTGGGTAAGTTCTCACCCTAGGGACTCTCCTAGTTCATGTCCGAGAATTCTATCGAAGGATTCTTTGGAAATCCATTCTACTGCTCTGACTCGGATAGTTCCATCAACCCGATTATCACTCCAACTGCATCAATGGATGATCATCAGAGTGAAAACGGTGACAATGTTGTGGTGCCAATCGATGAGGCACTCCGTCCTCTTTGCGATCTTATGCAACCAGAACATGCACCTACGCCCTCTTGCATTCAAATCCCACCACACAATGGCGAATTTCAGTTTCGCAATGGGATGATTCAATTGCTTCCCACTTTTCATGGGATGGACAGCGAGAAGGCGTATTTACATGTCACCGATTTCGAGGATGTTTGCAAAACATTCTCGCAAACTTGTCCCAGGGAGGTGGCGCATTTAATGCTATTCCCCTTCACGTTGAAAGATAAAGCGAAGGCGTGGCTCCACTCCCTAAAACCTAATTCAATTTTCACCTGGCATGCGATGCGCACCGCATTTTTGAAGAAATTCTATCCTACTCGCATGACCACAGACCTTCAGCGTCAAATCAATTCCTATAAACAAAAGAGCAATGAAACCTTCACAGAAGCGTGGGAGCGGTTCAAAGATTTGCTTCTCTCATGCCCACATCATGGGTTTGAGAAATGGCGAACAATCAGCTTCTTTTATCGGGGATTGAATGGTGAAACAAAGAAGTTGGTGGAAACAATGAGCTCTGGACCATTTCTGCGAAAAAACACTGAAGAGGCCGAAGCCCATTTCGAATGGTTAGCTGAATACGCTCATGAATGGTCAAATTCTGACAATATCTCACGCTCACAGATCTCCTGTGTAGAGGAAAAAAGCTTATACCAGCTAACCAATGAAGATCACCTCATGACTAAGTATGCAGAGCTGGCAAAGAAGGTAGAGGAGTTAAGTATGAAAGGAGAGAGCTCTAGGCAAGTCTTGCCTGAAGAACCATGTGGCACATGCAACATGTTGGGACATCCAACTCAATATTGTCCTAATGTGCCACATTTTCAAGAGCAAGCCCCTATAGAGATGAATGCCATGCAAGGTTTTCGAGGGGCGGGGAATTCCAATAATAATTTTCAAAATAACAATAGATGGAATCACCCCGGTTTTGATTGGAGAAATAATGCTGGGGCCCAAAATCAATATCAACAGCAGCCCTACAACAATAATCAATATCAAGGGCAAAACAATAGGCCAGCCCAGCATTACAATCAAAACAGAACTAACAATTACAATCAAGCTCAACCCTCTAATGCGCCCCAAACCAATGCCTATGTGCCCCCGCACAAGAAGGTACAAGAGGAGGAGCCACTTGCTAATGCCAATCTAACGCAGCAACTCATCCAAATGATGAGTAGAATGTCTGCTACACTAGAGAGGATAGATGCACGGCAAGAGAGCTCAGGAGGAACATTCCCTGCCCAACCACTTCAGAACCCCAAGGGACATAACAATGGTCCTAATAATCAAGAACATGCTAAAGCTGTGATCACACTGAGAAGTGGAAAAGTCATAGAAAAAGGCATACCTCTGTCCACTCCCGAAGTGTACAAGGAGGGGGAAGTGTTGGATGAAGAAGTTGAGCTACCATCTACTCGAGAGGAGGAGCCGTCTACTAATGACGAACCAATAAAGGAAAACCTTGAAGCTCCTAGAGTAGATGAAGAAGTTGAGCGAAGGCCGGGAAAGGAATCTGTTAAGGAGGAACCACCAAAATGTCCCTTTCCTGCACCTTATCCTCAACGGTTGAAGAAACCCAAGAATGAGACGAAGAATCAGGAGTTTTTGGAATTGTTTAAGCAAGTTAAGATTAACCTTCCACTCCTAGATGCTATCAAGCAGGTGCCGGCCTATGCTAAGTATCTTAAAGATCTATGCACGGTCAAGAGGAGGCAAAGCGTGAAGAAACATGCTTATGTCGCGTGCCAAGCTAGCGCGATCATTCAAAACGAGTTGCCTCCAAAACTCAAAGATCCCGGTACACCTACGGTCTCATGTAGAATTGGGAATCAAAAGATAGACAACGCACTCCTCGATTTAGGAGCAATCGTGAACCTGCTGCCATACTCAGTCTATAAACAGCTAGGGTTGGGTGAACTCAAACCCACCCGAGTTGCTTTGCAATTGGCAGACAGATCTGTAAAATACCCTAGAGGGGTATTGGAGGACGTCCTTGTCCAAATAGACACTTTCGTATTTCCGGTTGATTTCGTGATATTGGACACAGAACCTGTGTCTAATCCTGGTGCACATATCCCGGTTATTTTTGGACGTCCATTCCTCAACACCATTGATGCCACAATCAAGATTAGAACTGGTATCATGACTATCGTATTCGGGAACATGACGTTGAATATCAAGATCTTCTCTAATCCCCGACCTGAAGAATACGATGATGAGGAAGAAATCCATTATATAGACACAGTCATTGAAGATGAAGTTGACTTGGTCGACTATAAAGATCCTTTGGAAGTTGTGATGACTCAATTTGGCGATATTTATCAGCCTGCAGAGTCCACCCCATTGGATGCTGACTTGAATCAGACGTGTCTTATGATGGATACGAAAGAGGAGGATAGAGCTGATTGCATGTGGATACAGCCTTATGAACAACTGCCTCCGAAAACCAAGTTGGTAATGCCCTCTAGTTTCCAGTTCCCGGAATTAGAATTGAAGGAGCTCCCCAAAGAGCTAAAATACGCATTCCTAGGGACTGGAAAAACTTATCCTGTGATCATTTCATCTGTTTTAACTCATGAACAGGAAAGTAAGCTAGTGGATATGCTGAAAAAGCATAAGGACGCTATGGGATGGACAATTGCTGACCTCAAAGGCATAAGCCCATCCATATGCACGCATAAGATATATCTGGAGGAAGACGCCAAACCCTCAAGGCAAATGCAAAGGCGTCTGAACCCCAACATGCAAGAAGTAGTTAAAAAGGAAGTGCTTAAACTACTTGATGTTGGGATGATATATCCGATATCTGACAGTCCTTGGGTTAGTCCTACCCAAGTAGTTCCAAAGAAAGCGGGCATAACAGTCATTCCAAACAAAGAGGGTGAATTAGTACCGACACGAGTCCCCACTGGATGGAGAATGTGTATCGACTACCGGAAGCTAAATACTGTGACCCGAAAGGATCATTTTCCTTTGCCATTCATGGATCAAATGCTAGAACGAGTGGCGGGTCATAAGTATTACTGCTTCTTGGATGGATATAGTGGGTATAATCAAATTGAGATTGCTCCTGAAGATCAGGAGAAAACCACGTTCACGTGTCCATTCGGTACTTTCGCCTACCGACGAATGCCATTTGGCTTATGTAATGCACCGGCTACCTTTCAGCGGTGCATGTTAAGCATTTTTAGTGACATGGTCGAAAACATCCTTGAAGTATTCATGGATGACTTTTCAGTTTTCGGCCATAGCTTCGAGGATTGCCTCAGCAATCTCGAACAGGTTTTAATGAGGTGTGAGGACAAACACCTAGTCTTGAATTGGGAGAAGTGTCACTTTATGGTGACCAAGGGTATAGTTCTAGGCCACATAATATCCGATGAAGGAATCCAAGTGGATAAGGCTAAGATCGACATAATCTCAAATCTACCTGTCCCCCGTACAGTGCGAGACATTCGTTCATTCCTAGGGCACGCAGGTTTTTATCGTCGATTTATCCAGAATTTCAGTGCAATCTCTAGACCCCTTTGTCAACTTCTTGTCAAAGATGCACCTTTCGAGTGGTCAGAGAGTTGCCAAAAGTCCTTTGAGGATCTAAAAGATCTCCTCACCTCCGCACCTATAATACAGGCACCCGACTGGAGTTTGCCTTTTGAATTAATGTGCGATGCTAGTGATTACGCCATTGGCGCAGTCTTAGGCCAGAGGAAGGACAATAAGCCGCATGTGATATACTATGCCAGCCGAACCTTAAATGAAGCTCAAATGAATTACACTACTACTGAAAAGGAGCTGCTGGCCGTAGTATTCGCTCTGGACAAGTTTAGGTCTTACCTGATAGGGTCGCCAATCGTCTGTTTTACAGATCATTCGGCCCTCAAGTATCTTTTGTCAAAGAAAGACGCTAAACAACGGCTTATCCGCTGGATACTCTTACTCCAAGAGTTTGATTTAACAATCAAGGACAAGAAAGGAGTAGATAATGTGGTTGCGGATCATTTATCCCGATTGACTTTTACCGATAACACTGAATCCCAATCCATCAAAGATGAGTTCCCAGATGAACAGCTACTGGCAGTAAGTAGTCTGCCTTGGTATGCTGATGTGGTAAACTACCTGGTCACGGGTGAGACACCGACTCATTGGTCAAATCAAGATAGGAAACGGTTCCTCTCGTTTGCACGCCATTTTTTCTTTGATGACCCATACCTTTTCAAATACTGTGCTGATCAGGTCATCAGGCGTTGCGTACCCAACGAGGATATAACTGTTATCTTAGCGTCATGCCATTCTGAGGCATGCGGTGGCCATTTTGCGTCACAGAAGACCGCACAAAAAGTGTTGCAAAGCGGTTTTTACTGGCCCACAGTCTTCAAAGATGCTTATTCCTTTTGTAAGACATGCCAACGCTGTCAAAAGCTTGGAACCATTTCTAAAAGGAATTCTATGCCTCTAACCCCTATCATCACAATTGAGATATTTGATTGTTGGGGCATAGATTTTATGGGCCCATTTCCCAAGTCGAATAACTGTGAGTACATACTCCTTGCTGTGGAGTATGTATCGAAATGGGTAGAAGCGATACCAACGAGACGAAATGATCACAGAACAGTCATGTCATTTCTCAGAGAGCATATTCTGTCTCGTTTTGGTACTCCGAAAGCTTTACTAAGTGATCAAGGCAAGCATTTCTGCAATAAGCCCTTGGAGTCACTTCTCAAGAAATACGGAGTCCATCATAAAATCGCTCTTGCTTATCATCCACAGTCAAATGGGCAAGCAGAATTGGCTAACCGAGAAATTAAGCATATTCTCGAGAAAACGGTTAGTTCCAATCGAAAAGACTGGGCATACAAATTGACTGACGCGTTATGGGCATACCGTACTGCTTATAAGATGAATCTTGGTATGTCCCCGTATAGACTAGTTTACGGGAAAGCTTGCCACCTTCCTGTTGAAATTGAACATAAAGCTTATTGGGCGACACGCTCATTGAACTTTGATATTCAAGAGGGAGGTCAGCTACGCAAGCTCCAACTTGCAGAGCTAGAGGAAATACGACGAGATGCGTATGACTCTGCAAAGTTGCATAAGGAAAAGTTGAAGGCTCGTCACGATCGTACGATTTTTCGTAAATCATTTGAGCCGGGGCAGAAAGTGTTGCTATATGATTCTCGCCTCCATCTTTTCCCAGGTAAACTCCGTTCCCGGTGGACAGGCCCGTTCATCGTTAAAACTGTTTTTCCACATGGGGCGGTCGAGATTGTCAATCCAAAGAACGACGATTGTTTCAAGATCAATGGCCAAAGATTGAAGCCGTTCTTGGAGAATTTCCACTCTGAAGTTGAGCACATCCAGCTGGATGAGCCCAGCTATTCCACCACTTAAAAAAATCTCAGGTGGAATTTCAACTTGTTGTTGTATTTCTTTTCTTTCCCTGCATTATAGTTTAGTTCTTTCTTTTGTGTTTAGTTTTTGTTTGTCCTTTCGTGTTTGTGATTTAGTTCTAATCCATTATTCCTTAAACCACTCTGTTGCAGGTGAATATGCGAGGTGATGATGTCCATTCAATTGGTTCATGGACTGATTCCGAGTGTTGTTGTGGCACTTGGACTGAGGGTGAACCCACGCCCTGCCCCTTGCATCCTTATGATCCTGAAGTTCACACTCGAATCAATGCTTCCATCGGTTATATCCCATTCGACCCTGCTCTCCTGGACATCAATCCGTATGAAAATATGGACTTTCCTAATGAGGAGGAGTTGGATGAGGAAGAAGACCTGTATATGGGACGCATGGTGGATGATGCCCTCATGGCCCAATGGGAAAACGATGATATGTGGGAGCCATGGGAGGATCATGTCCTTCAGGATGTCGTCCCAGAACGCCACAATGCCGTCTTTGTTTTTGTGGATGACTTCCTTGTTCTTGAGTTGGTCCCATACAGATATGTGCACCTGAGCTATTTGCTTTTCAGGCTCCGATGCCCCTTACCAGCTAGTGCACTTTGGGAACCAATGCCAATAGTGAGGTTGGAACGTGTCACATTTCTTTGTAATTCTTGTTTCTTTTCTTTGATCTTCTTTTTGTGATAATTTGTGTTTCTTGTGTTCTGTTGTTTTAATTTCAGTGTGTTGTCTTTTGTCCAGGATTGTCACTATGTTCCTAAATGGCATCCCGGTATTCCTTCCACATCAACTGATTCATGGTCTTGGGCCATACATAAGGCCCCCACTCACTCCGCCGCAAGAGGAGGGTCCATTGCGCAATCACACTCCGTTATCCTTGTCTCCATCCGGATCACCTCTTGCATGGGCTTGCCATTCCTTGGAGACTCCAGACTTGGTTGATGATGTCCTTGCTGCGTTTCGATTGTTCTGGGAAAGGGAATCATCAAGTTTGGACTTCACATCTGAAGATTCGGCGGATTATGAAGAGATCGTGGAAGAGGAAATTTTTATACTCGAAGACTAGTGCTACATTTCAGTTGTTTCTGTTCAATTTCAATTTTTGTTTAGCAACTGGAATGTAATCCTTGACAACTTGTTTTCAGTTTTAGTTTTAGTCTTAGTTTTGGTTTTCTAGTTCAATAAGGTTTTAACCACAGTTGGGGATGATAATGGTGCAATTTGGATGCAATAATAAAGTTTTTGTTTATATATATAAATTGCGATTTTCTAGTCTGGGGAGGAATTTCTGTCATACATGCTTGTTCTTCACTTGTTATTTCAGTCTATCTGCATGTCCATATTTGTTTATGATAGTTGGGGGTGATGTAGTTCATATCCCATTGAATTCTGGAATTTTTGTGTTCGATCGATCGAACTCAGTTCGATCGATCGAACCCTGAATGTTCAAGCGCTTGTAGTTTTTGTTAAATCGATTGAAGGATTTATGTTCGATCGATCGAACATAGTTCGATCGATCGAACGAGGCATTTAAACGAGGCGTCTTCAGGACATTTCTTCATTTCCCTCACCCTCACTCTCAATCGCTCGAAGACAGAGGAAAGGGCGAATCGGCAAATTCTCGTTTCTGGCATCCAAGAGGGAGCCCCTGATCAATCCTCTGATCACCCTCATCTTCATCTCATCTTCTGTCCATCCCCACTGCGGGTTATTCACCGAGGTAGGCCCCACTCAGTTTTGTTTTTCTTTTCATCTATGTTCGTGTTAGAAAATCCCAAGGGGGTGTCCCCTTGGTCTTAGGATTGTCTTTTGATTAGTGTAACTTAGGTTTTCTTTTCATTTCTGCGATTGATGAACACCGCTGTGTTCGATCGCTCGAACTGGTTTCGAGCGATCGAAGGGGAGATGTTCGATCGATCGAACAATTTTCAAGCGATCGAAGTCTACTCCAGTTCGATCGATCGAACTCAGTTCAATCGATCGAACTCCAGCAGTGTTTGTTTTGTTTCTTTTTCTTCCTATTCTTATCTGTATCTTGTGTGGTCTTATTTTCAGGACTGCCAAAAATGAATCCAGTGACGGGCTATCATAAGTCTAAGCCCCTCGACCGTACTATACTAGATCCGGTACCTGATCACGGGTTCCGGAATACCGAGGACAGGCTATGGTTTGAGCGATACTTTCAGACGAGGATGGTGATGGTCGAGCGGCCTATTGAGCACATCTGGATTGAGAGCCCATGGTTCCTCACACGGATCCGCGCTATGCCTCACTGGTTCGATCTCCTGTCATTGGCCAAGAGGGTCAACCTATCATGGATTAGAGGCGCGTGTGCGACTATGATCAGCGACCCGTTTGTGCCGTTCACTTATCATGCCTTCTTCCGGAGTCGTTCATTCATCATCAGTCCCGCGACCGTTTCCGCCGCGTTGGGGGTACCAGAGGTACCTGATTATGTTTGCCCCCACCGGCCTGATGCACCCGTGACCCCACCATCCGCTATTATCAGAGAGCTCACTGGAGGCGCCGTTCCGTCTTGGGATGGCGATGCTTTGATCGAGGACCACTCTCTCACCGACGACTACCACATGCTTCATTTGGTCCTCAGTAACTGCCTCCTAGTGACGTCCTATCGAGAGAAGATCGCGGTTTGGTATGCGCGAGTCTTATATGCTGTGGGGACGGGTCAGCCAGTTTGTATACCACGCCTATACATCGATTTTATGGTCCACCCCACCCGTTATATCTCGTCCAGGAAGCACCTGAAGGGTGCTTGGGCTATTCAGAGGGTCATGGCCGATGCCGGGTTCCTCGAGCTCCCTGGAGATGATATCCGCCCTTCTCCCCGCCGATTTAGCGAGGCGGCTGCTCGCCGCTCCGACGCTCAGAAGAGGAAGCGCAAGGGGAAAGGGACAGCGAGAGTGCGGGGGAGGAAGAAGAGGCGTGGCGGTACAGACACGGAGGCCGGAGCTTCAGGGACACCCACCGAGGTGGAGGAGCTTGATTCGGATGATGAGGATGATCCAGTTGCTGCGGTTCAGCAGTTTGAGCTGCGACAGCGGTTGCAGTCTCGTGCCCAGGGAGAGTCTTCTTCTTCTGTGCCTCTCCCGACAGTTCGCGAGTTATTATTGGAGGAGAGAGAGGCCAGGATTAGACTCGAGGGCCGGATGGATCAGATCCAGACTTTACTGGAGTCCATTTTGATTCAGATAGGGGTTGATCAGGCTGTTCACTCTGCTCACCATCCCACGGCCACCCCATCTGCTCCGCCTGCTGCTGATCCGTCACATGTTTCTACTCCTACGGATCCACCACTTACTGATCCTCCATCTGCTACCCCAGCTGCTGAGGCTACTGATCTGGTTTCGACTACTGCTACCGAGCCACCCACTACTGCTCCTACTACTACCGTCTTGCCGCCTGCTCCCATCGACATCCCTTCTGATGTAGCAGGTGATACGCCGTCTGGGGTCGATTAGTCTTAGTTGGGGAGGTGGTTTTTATGTATTTTTGGTTAGTAGTGTACTGATTCTTGTTATATTTTTGGTTGGTTGTATATGTGGTGGTTGTGGTTGTATTATCTGGTTAGTTGGTATTGTATGGACAGTATTTATCACTGCTTGTATTTTATTTTATTTTGTTCATATTTCAGTGGTTTCGATTGATTGGATCATGGTTTTATTGTATTATTGTTATCTTTTGATCCTGTCTGTTTTGGAGTTTGTGTTCTACTTTTTTTTATGCTAGGTTGCTTTGCTTCAAAAACTTGACACGACTAAATAGTTGTGCGCTCTTGTGCAACACCCAAGTGTAGGTGATCGTGCAAGTAATATAGTACTGGAAGTCCAGGTCGATCCCACAGGGAAGGAATAGGAAGAAAAGATACTAAGTTATAACCTAAAGAAAAGAAAATAAAAATGAATAATTGGAGGTGTACTAACAAATCCTAATTAATTAAATTAAACTAAATTACAAACTAAAGCATAAAGAAACATAAATAATTAAACTAATAAACTAAAGGTGTTGGAAACACGTGAATCCACATTAATCCTAACCATCTACCATGCACATTCATTAACGTTCTATGGAGTTCATTCCTCTTCAGCATTCCGTATTTTTCTAAAGATAAAGACTCAGTAGCCCTTTCATGACCGGGACTACATCATCACATTTGAGTAAAATACATGGAAGACGGTTTAAAACAATGGTTATTACTTGCACTCTAAGTGGTGTTAGCATTCAAAGTGGTTTTTAAAAGTCATTGAAGAAAAGGCCTTAAGGCTTTAAGTTCTAAAAACTGTTGTGACAAACTGAGCTTATTGGGACAATTTGATGACAGATTTCTAAAACAGAAAGTCATGGAATACTTAAAAGAATCATCTCAAAATTTAACATGTTCGATCGATCGAAGCGCTCTCGATCGATCGGACAGTCTCATCCTTCAATCGATCGAAAGGTGTTCGATTGCTTGACTATCCCTGGTTCGATCGATCGAACTACCTCCGATCGATCGAACACAAGGTTTCTAAAGATTGCATGGCAGAGGTTGGGAATCAATGTTTCATCACATATTCCCAACGTCTAAACTACGGAAACATAATAAAACTATTGCAGAAACAGTAAAACATAACAATCATTAACATCTAAACTAATAAACAATCAAATAGAGATAAAGGAACATAAAAACCTGGAATAAACCTGAACATAACTTGTAATCAACATCAATCTTGAGTAATCTTCAGTATATTAATGAAAAAGATGAAGAAGAATATGAATCTAACCTAATCTATTCCTAAACTAACCCTAAAACTACCCTAAACTGCTGTTTTTCGCATTCTGGAGCGTCCTCCCTTCGTCTGGCATCAAAACGACGTATATATAGGGTTCCCACAGAGTTTACGCAACTTTTGGGTGAAAATAAGGTTCGATCGATCGAGCTCAGTTCGATCGATCGAAGGTTCGATCGATTGAACTCTCTTCAATCGCTTGAACTCTCTGATTTTGACAGCACTGCACACCGATGGGAGAATAGCCATAACTTTTTACTCGGACCTCGGATTGACCTCCCGTTTGCGGCCACGCGACCGTAACTCAAAGATCTACATTTTATATCTCTGGGAAAATCTTCCAAATCTGAAGTCTTAATTGTCAAAATTGGCATTTTCTCAGCTGCTTCTGTTGTTCTCTTCACCAGAATCACTTTCTTTAGCTCCACTTCATTGATTTACATCCTAATACCTATAAAACAATGCAAAAACATATGGTTTAGCATTAATATAATAAAAAGAACATTGTTATTAGAATGCACCTAGATGTATGGACTTTGGGGATAAAAGTATGCATAAAAGACCTTTAATATGCTATGAACATGCACTTTTCACCTCGAATCACACCCCCCAACTAGCTCGTTGCTAGTCCCTAGCAATGAAGCGAACTACAACAGTGTTTATTTGACTCTAAAAATTGAAAACAAAAGAAAGTAAAAATCCTAACTCACTTTCGCAGGAATCGCGATTGCATTTAGCGTATGCAACAAGCCTTTAAACCCCTAGGTTCCCCCTAGTGGACGAGTGTTGTCTCGTGAGGGTTTGCAGTGAATCTACCCACAAAATTCATGTTTATGGTAATGGTTCTCATTTAAATGTTTTCAAGAAATTTTTTCCTCTCATTTAGCAATATAGTTAAGCTCAACATTCTCATGAAACTCTCTAGTATGGCATAGCCATGCAACACACACATTATAGTTAATCAACTATCAAAGTCATTAGAATATTCCATACTTGTTAATCTTCAAGTGTGTGTGTGAATGGACAACCAAAATACAAAACATTAATTTCAAAGCTCGCATAACCTAAGACACTATCAAGACGTTCATTTTGACTCAACTCTCACCGGGATTACACTCTCAAAATGAAATCACTCCGAATTAGGTGTAATAAATATCACTCATGATATGGAAGCTATAAAGAGTAAATGTAAACTGAATCTAATGCTTCTCATATCTAAATAGAAAAACGGACATTTTAGTGCATAAAGTCTCATGAAAGGATACTTTTCACTAGAAGAGCGAGATACCGTGGAGAACTCTCTTATTACCTTAACTTCAAATCCAACTACTTAAAATCATTAGGACTTTGAAAAAGAGGTGTTAGATTAAGAAGAAAAAGGCTCGTGATATTCAATTGGGTCAAAGGATGTGATTGGTATGTCTACTACAACTTTTCAAACTTCCCACATCTCCAATCTCTCTCTTCTTCTTTTCTTTTATTTATTTTTTTCACACTCTTCTTTTCATTCCTTTTTTTTTTCTTTTGTAACAACCATTGGCATTTTTTTTTCTTTTTCTTCTCATGCTTTTTTTTTCTTTCATTTTTCTTTGCCAACTTTCCCTTATTCACACTAACATACTTCTTGTTAACGCAACACATCCCAATCACACCTAAATAAAGAACTGATGCTTGAACTCCTAATTTGGAGTTTGGTATAGACTTTAGGATTGTGGAGATAAGGCGATTATGATAAGCTCAAGAGGTGAAGTAAAGGAATAGCATAGAGGTAGGCCAAGGCTGTATTATCCATGTATGGTCAAAAGATAGCCTAAATCATCTTCTAAGTTAATAGGATAATTCATTTCAGTAAATTCAAGAGCTCTAAAGTTTGGTAAATCCTGAACGTTCTCTTCTAGTGATCAGTCAAACTGAAGAAGAAAATGAGACTTTCAACGAATGAAAACGCTTTTCAAAAAGTAAGAGTAATTTTATAAAACCCTCAAAAATAAAGAATGGCACAAAAGCTCACTTGGGTTATTAGTCTCCACTACAGTCTCTCAAGACACCTAAGCTATGCTTACTAATCCATTTTAGCTAAGTACAATGTTGTCACAACGTGCTCAAAGTATTTGAAGATTAAGAAGCATAAAATATACTATAACTACGATAGTAAAGAAACTACCATAGTGTATCACATACTAATAACATTCAGAAAATAACACTAATGCATCATAACTAACTACATTAACTATGAGAGAAATACAAGAACCATTTTATTATCTTTTAAAAAAACACAAATTTAAAATTTTTTGACAGTTTTAATTTACTGAGTCACATGTTGCTAAGCAGGTATATGACACTAAAGTACAACAAAAAGATATGAGGCATGCACTGACTCACTCCCCCCAACTAAAACTAAACATTGTCCCCAATGTTCTAAACTAAGCACATGGACATGTAAAGTAAAGCGAGAGAAGGAAGGATGTTACCTCGAGGCATTAATATCCAATTTTTTTTTCAAGTCACCTGCAAAATCATTAGTAGCAACAAGGAAACATAGAAAAAATACAATACAACTACTCAATAAATAAATTCGGTTAATCAAGATATTTATCATAAAGTAACAACCGAAATATTTGAGGATCTTCCCAATGAAATAATTTAACAGTGTGAAGAATGTTGGGGTCCTCATAAAAATGCAACTCCCCCCAACTAATGTCAGGCTCGAGGTCAGAGGAGATGATGCAAAACCAATGGCTTCCAAAATTATTCGGGACAGTTATATAAGATATACCACACTTTTTAGGAATTATACTCAATGAAAGATCTTTGGTGTTGGTATTTTCTATAACAGCCTCTATTTTTTTATTATCAAAAACAGGCGGAGGCCATGGTTCAATAAAAGGGGCAGGGTCTAAGTGATGTTCTAATGAATCTTCTTTACCCTCCTCTTGTATTAGAACAGAATCTATAGAAATATGATCATATGAATTGGATTTCTGTTCTATGTACACTGATTTGGACTGGACTTGGATGAAGCTATCAATTTGGGCCTCTATGTCATTATCAGTCAAGAAGTTTAAGCAGTCTAGAAGATTACTAGCTTCTTGTCGAAGTTTAAGATCATCAAATGTGGGCCCGATATTTTCCAAGTCCTCTCTCAAAGAATTTTGAAAGTTAAAATTTTGTGAAGAACATGTGCTAGTATCCTTACCATCCTCTTCCACAACACATTCTGTTTGTTCACGAATGGGGTACACATAACATTCAAGCTCAGGACGAGAACTTTGATTGATAGCAAGGATAGGTGATGGGCAACTTGGTGACACCACCTCTTCGGTCGAAAGAGGTGAGGGTTCATGAATATCACAAGAATCTAAATCAGATTTAGATTTTTCAATTATGTCCTCTCTAGGGTCACTTTCAAAGGTAGGGGTAGAATCAACAGAGGACTCTTCCTTTCCTAATTGCGTGCAATCACCTAAACTCTTGTCATCTTTTAAAACCACACTCTCATCCTTGTAACTCTCCTCACTATATATGTCATCTATTAAGGTGCTCTGGACAAAGGAATTGTGCAACTTTATCCAGGCAGTGAAGGAGTTGATGTCTGGGGTTGTATGTTGAGGAGAAGATGGTTCTACAACTTCATGCTCAATGGTTTGGTTTTGGAGTTCTTGTTGGGTTATCACTTTCTCAAATGAGTTGTTAACCTCACTCGGTATGAACCCATCATTGTCCTCTAATTCCATTCCATTGTTAGTGTCTTGAAATTCAGGTTGTAGCGTTGAAGGACTGGTATAGTCTTCTAAAGGTTGGCTATCAAATGCTTGTTGATATCTAGCTCCTAATTTATCAATTGCACTTTCTAGCCTTTTCATTTCACTAAGCAACAATTCTAACATACCATTATCCTCAACTTGGTTATTCTCCTCATTATAACTATATGAAGTTTCACCCCATTGTTGTTGGTAATAGTCCCCTTCCCATTGTGTTTGTGTGCAAGACTCCCCAGGAGGAAAGTCTTGGTGCATTTGATAATCGTGGGAACTACTACTATATCCGACACTATCATTTTGGTTATATCCCCATTGCGATTGATAGAACTCTCCAGGTGGAGGTTCTTGGTATATTTGATAACATGGGAGACTAACACTATTATTTTCCAATTGTGGTGATTGGTAGCACTCAGGTTGATAATGTGCAGCATATGTGGGTGCTTGCCAACTCGGGGTATAGTTCTCATTACCTAATGTGTACCCATTCGTGGTATTTGTGTTGTATGGAGGGTAATATGGATAAGACATGTTTACCCAAAATATTTAAACAAAAGAAAATTTTTTTTTTCTTGTGAGAGAAAAAGTCCAATAATTTTTTTTTTTTTTTTTTTTTTTTTTTTTTTTTTTTTTTTAAGTAAAAGAAGAAAAATGAAAAAACTTAGTAAAATCCTAACCTAGTTGCCTTCCCCGGCAACGGCGCCAAAAACTTGACACGACTAAATAGTTGTGCGCTCTTGTGCAACACCCAAGTGTAGGTGATCGTGCAAGTAATATAGTACTGGAAGTCCAGGTCGATCCCACAGGGAAGGAATAGGAAGAAAAGATACTAAGTTATAACCTAAAGAAAAGAAAATAAAAATGAATAATTGGAGGTGTACTAACAAATCCTAATTAATTAAATTAAACTAAATTACAAACTAAAGCATAAAGAAACATAAATAATTAAACTAATAAACTAAAGGTGTTGGAAACACGTGAATCCACATTAATCCTAACCATCTACCATGCACATTCATTAACGTTCTATGGAGTTCATTCCTCTTCAGCATTCCGTATTTTTCTAAAGATAAAGACTCAGTAGCCCTTTCATGACCGGGACTACATCATCACATTTGAGTAAAATACATGGAAGACGGTTTAAAACAATGGTTATTACTTGCACTCTAAGTGGTGTTAGCATTCAAAGTGGTTTTTAAAAGTCATTGAAGAAAAGGCCTTAAGGCTTTAAGTTCTAAAAACTGTTGTGACAAACTGAGCTTATTGGGACAATTTGATGACAGATTTCTAAAACAGAAAGTCATGGAATACTTAAAAGAATCATCTCAAAATTTAACATGTTCGATCGATCGAAGCGCTCTCGATCGATCGGACAGTCTCATCCTTCAATCGATCGAAAGGTGTTCGATTGCTTGACTATCCCTGGTTCGATCGATCGAACTACCTCCGATCGATCGAACACAAGGTTTCTAAAGATTGCATGGCAGAGGTTGGGAATCAATGTTTCATCACATATTCCCAACGTCTAAACTACGGAAACATAATAAAACTATTGCAGAAACAGTAAAACATAACAATCATTAACATCTAAACTAATAAACAATCAAATAGAGATAAAGGAACATAAAAACCTGGAATAAACCTGAACATAACTTGTAATCAACATCAATCTTGAGTAATCTTCAGTATATTAATGAAAAAGATGAAGAAGAATATGAATCTAACCTAATCTATTCCTAAACTAACCCTAAAACTACCCTAAACTGCTGTTTTTCGCATTCTGGAGCGTCCTCCCTTCGTCTGGCATCAAAACGACGTATATATAGGGTTCCCACAGAGTTTACGCAACTTTTGGGTGAAAATAAGGTTCGATCGATCGAGCTCAGTTCGATCGATCGAAGGTTCGATCGATTGAACTCTCTTCAATCGCTTGAACTCTCTGATTTTGACAGCACTGCACACCGATGGGAGAATAGCCATAACTTTTTACTCGGACCTCGGATTGACCTCCCGTTTGCGGCCACGCGACCGTAACTCAAAGATCTACATTTTATATCTCTGGGAAAATCTTCCAAATCTGAAGTCTTAATTGTCAAAATTGGCATTTTCTCAGCTGCTTCTGTTGTTCTCTTCACCAGAATCACTTTCTTTAGCTCCACTTCATTGATTTACATCCTAATACCTATAAAACAATGCAAAAACATATGGTTTAGCATTAATATAATAAAAAGAACATTGTTATTAGAATGCACCTAGATGTATGGACTTTGGGGATAAAAGTATGCATAAAAGACCTTTAATATGCTATGAACATGCACTTTTCACCTCGAATCACTTGCGATCATCATTTGCGCTATACAGGTGATACCCATCTCTTTTATTTATTGAAAATCAACTTCTGAGGACTTTGTTGTTTTCAGTTGGGGGTAGGAGACAATAGATAGGTATACACCCGTAATAATCAGGTTTTGCACTTAGATATGTTTTAAATTTAATGAACACACAGTCTGTTAAAATTTGAAAAAATTTTATTGAATAGTATTGATAGAATAATTCTGAATAACCTTTTCTGCTTGTTAATTAGACAATGATACATTTGTAGTATTCTTATCTTTTTATGGATTAAATCCACGCGATTTTTCTGTATCATTGAAATGAATTGCATCTGTAAAGCTGTTATGTACCCAATACTTGTGCACACTAATTAGCAGCCATGTAGAAAACCTGAAAATTGAGTTAAAATGAATATTGTACGAAAAGAACAAGTAGTGGAAGCTAATAACCCTTTGTGAGCTTTTGAGCCAATCATCATTTCTGAGGGGATTCTCATACATTGTCGAATGGTTTTTTTTTTTCTTGCGTATATTTGTGAATTCGTTGTTAAGTCTCAGTTTTCTTTAAAAGTTTTGACTGCTTGTTAGAGGAGAACGTTTAGGATTTACCAATTACACTCGATAAACACTTAAGTGCTAAAAATTGAAAGTTGAGAAAATGATTCAAGCCATCGTTTACCCATTCCTTTACCTAATATAGCTCGCCCTCATTCATTGAATCATTTCACCACTGATCTCACCTCAATTAAATATTTCCAATAAAATCACAAGAATCCAAATCCTTGATTTATACCTTGACCTCATCGAACTGTTTGATAAATTTATTGAGAATGAGTCATCAAAGTATGTGAAATGGAAGGAAGTTGTTGTGGGATATTCCAGGTTGCTTAAAAAAAAAAAAAAAAAAAATATGATGATGAATGAAGGAGTTATATAAAAAAAAAAAAAAAAAAAAAAAAAAAGAAGAAGAAATGAATGGGAGATTGGGTGGAGAAAAGAATAAAGAATAAAAAGAGAAGTGGAGATTCCATCACATACTAAAAAGCACACTCTTCTCTACAACACCCCCACCTACGAAATAAAAGCCATAATTCAAAGTCTTGAAGATTCTCAACAATTGGTTTGAACATGAAAGTGTGAGTTGAGTTATCCACGGTATTTCGCTCCTCTAGTAAGTAGTATTCCATTCATGAGACTTTACACTCTTAAATGTCCGTTTTTCATAGAGTAAAGTATGAAAGCATTAGCACTTAGAATATCATTCTTCTCAAAGCTTTCATACTATGTGCGATCATTGTGAAGCAAGTTTCTGAGAGACGTTCGTTTTGAGTGTGACCAATGTGAGAATTGAGCTAAAACTGCAAGTTTCCAAAGTACAATAATCTAGATAACTCCTAATAAGGGTTGGACGCATGGTTGTTAATTCCACACACACACGGGTGCATGATGGTAATACATTTGTATATTTTACTTGGTGATATAGGAGAGCATGTGGATCTCTTTCATGGATTGATAGAGGATATTATATTTTTGTAGAGTTGAATTAACAGTTTAATGGAAGGGGGAATTCTACAAAGTTATTCTAATTCTTTTTGAGCTAAAAATTGGAATTTTGTGGGTATATTCACTGCAAACCCTCACGAGACAACACTCGTCCACTAGGGGGAACCTAGGGGTTTAACGGCTTGTTGCATTCGCTAAATGCAATCGCGATTCCTGCGAAAGTGAGTTAGGATTTTTTTTCTCTCTATCTTAGTTTAGGTTGTTTTTAGTTTTTCTTTGTTTCTTAGTTGAGGTAGTATTAGTTTAGGAGTGTTTGGTTTAGTTTATTTTTATTTTCGCTTTATCGCTAGGGACTAGCAATAAGCTAGTTGGGGGTTGTGCAAAGCGGGGGTATTTGTAAAATACAACCGCGCTAAAAGGAAGAATTGTAGTAGTTTTGATCACAACTTCCCGTATTATCTGCAATTTGCATTGCAAGGCTAATTTTTATACAGTATGATTAATCTATGATAAGTTGTATTGTTTTAGCTGTTGTTTATGCAGATCACTGCTGTGCGGACTAAACAGGTGAGTATCAGAATAAATGGAATGCTGGAATGCAAACAAAAGAAGTCAAAGCTGAAAAGTGAAGTTCGATCGATCGTAGAAGGTTCAATCGATCGAGAGTTCGATCGCTCGAACAGAGTAGAAGCGCTTGAAGATCAAGGGTTCGATCGATCGATCGAAAGCAGTTCGATCGATCGAAAGCAGTTCGATCGATCGAACGGGGTATTTCCAGAAACATTTGCGTGCGCAGCAGAATGCGGGTTGAACCCTAGTGCTTTAGGTTTTTCTATATATATGTGTTTTGTAGACGTCCATTGGGACGCCCACTTTTACATTTTTTAGCAGTTTAGAAGGAGAGATAGAGAGTTTGTTGATTTTTTGTAGGTTTTTCATAGTGTGGTTTGGATTTCTTGAAGTTCATACGAGTATCTTCTATTCCAGGTTATTTATATACTGCTTATTTATACTCTGCACGTATTAGGAGTAGTTTAATCAATCATCTCGTGATATTGCATGCTAAACATTGGTAAAACCATAGATTTCATAGTTTTAATAAATAACTCACAACCAAACATGGTATTAAAGTTTTCTTACGTTAAAAATCAATCCTCGACACTCCAGACGATGTCTGAGTAGTCCCAGGTTGGGAGATCACGATGAAACAGTGATCTCCAGCCTCTGCCATGCAGCAGAATAATCGCTGTGTTCGATCGATCGAAGTCAGTTCGATCGATCGAACCAGAGACAGTCAAGCGATCGAAGTTAGTTCGATCGATTGAGGGATGAAGGTCTTCGATCGATCGAAGGCGCGTCGATCGATCGAACTCTCGGATTCTTGAGGATGTTACCTGCAGTATTCCAGGACTTTTTGTTTTAGGACTTGTTATCATTCTGTCCCAAATAAATGCTCAGTCTGTCAAAACAGTTTTAAAACTAAGGCCCTAAGGCATTTTCTTTCAATACATTTTGCAAACCATCTTCAATGCTAACACCATTGAGGATGCGAGTCTTAACTATTGAATTAAACCGCTTTTGTGTATTTTAATTTAACTGTGATGATATGGTCCCGGTCATGAAAGGGCCATAGAATCTTTATTTCTTTTGAGGAATACGGAAAACTGTAGGTAATATACTCCATTGTGCTTCAAGGCAAATGCATGGTAGATGGCTAGGTTACTGCGGATTCGTGTAATCCCAACACTTTCTTTTTAAAGTTAAACTCCTTAATTCTAAGTATTGTTTTCAATAGCTAGCTAGATTGTTTAGTTAATTTTAATCACTTTCATTAGTAATCTTAGTTTGTGGAACTTCGTGTTCTGCACCATCATTCAAACTTAGTTATTTTATTTTGTTTTCTGTAGAGGTTAGTCTAATTCGATAGGTCAACACCTTCCCTGTGGGATCGACCTGGTCTTACCAGATATTACTTGCACGTCTACCTACACTTGGGTACTGCACAAGAGCGCACAAGAAAATTCTCGTGTCAATGCCGATCCTCAAACCAAGGTACAAAACATTTCACAACTCCCCAATCGACTCCATGGAATTACCGAAGGACTAACTCTGTAAGAAATATCCGAACATGACACGAAAGTTTACGAATCAACTTTGACCGAAAGTCACATGATGAGAAACGAAGCTTAACGTCCCTTATTTGAATAAAATCTGTTATTGAAGGTTTTAGTGTTATTTTACGCGTTCGTACATTTTGTAGTTTAGTTCAATAATAATATCCATTTATACTTTCAAAGTTACGTTTATACATCTGTTATTCTATTTTATATCATAATATACTTATGATGAGAACTTACCCAATAACTATCAACGCAATAATTGTGCTGTACAACATACTTAAAGCTTGGGTATGAACTTTTAGCGGTCATTAAACTATATTTATAATAATGGAAAACATAGCATGTAGCTCATGGATTTATAACATGGATTTAATACCAATAAACATATAGATGAAACCCTTAACATATTCATCTACGCGATAGCACTACCATAGCACAATATTTTCATAACAACACAGGTACCGGAAAACTAGCTTCAACAATCAACACCATGCATAAAGAAAACATCATACAAAAAGCTACACAATCTGCCAAGATACATTTTCACTGTGTTGACTGAAACATCATCATTTATTTGGGCATGATAAATTGCTTTGTAGATCAAACTCAAAATTAGAGTATTATAGGTATTTGGATCATCTTCCTGTACAAAAAAATCTAGCTTCAATTACATTTTTGAGCTGCTCAAATTATTTATTTTACTTAGACATTTCTATATTTTCAGACTGCTCTATCCCAGATTTATAGTACAGCATTGTACGTGACTTTTACCTATGAAGGAGTCATTTTTAGACCAGACTATAAAAGAGTTATTTGTAGATAAATGAGTTAGCTTTCTCCACAAAAACAACTAGCCTAATTCAGATTTTTGAGCTACTCCAAACGTTCATTTTACTAAACTATGTTCTGCTGAAAGTTTCTATTTCCCATATTTATAATACTGCGTTGTACATGCATTTCACCTATGTAGGAGTGATTTTATACTGAGCTATAGAAGAGCTATTTGTAGATAAATGATTTAGATTTCTTAACAAAAAAATCTAGCCTAATTTAGATTTTTGAGCTACTCTAAACGTTCATTTTACTAAACTATGTTCGGCTGAAAGTTTCTCTTTCCCAGATTTATAACACTGCGTTGTACATGCATTTTACCTATGAAGGATTGATTTCTAGACTGAGCTATAGAAGAGTTATTTGTAGATAAATGAGTTACCTTTCTCCAAAAAAAAATCTAGCCTAATTTAGATTTCTGAACTACTCCAAACGTTCATTTTACTAAACTATGTTTTGCTGAAAGTTTCAGTTTCTCAGATTTAAGGATTTGTCTTGCATGGCATAGAATCCTCAAAATAGCAACATCAAGCCCTTACTAAACATCACTACATACTATATATGTTCTAAAGTAAGTTAGTAAACTCGCCATTACTTGAAATTTGGTTTGAATGTAGGATTTGAGCTTAAGGAGCTTGAGCTGAAGCTTCTATGGTGGAAGCTTCTTTTTCTTCTTCTTCTTATATTTCTTCTCCTTCTTCTTCTTCTTACATTTTTTTTCTCTCTCTTTCTCTCTATGAAATGTATCTCCTAACTCTCTCTAACTCTATATGTGCTGATTATGGAGACCAAGAGAGTAAAATGCTTGCATGTGGGTGTGTTTATATAGAAATGGTGGAGAGACATGTGTCTCCATACTTGCTTGCATGCTAGGACACATGTCCAACATGTGGACAAGTGTCACAAGAGGTGACATGGACTGCCATGTGGCCGGTCATGTGGGCCACACCTTGGATTGTGTTCTACTTTCTCAATTTACGTGCATAAGTTCCTCGATATGCGTGTCCTTCTCGATTTACGTGCAAACTGTTATTATTTCTAATGCCCGGGTTCGGGTACGTGACTAAGTTGAGCTTATTATGGTTGAGCCGGTACAATTATTACAATCTAATTAATAATACTACAACACGTCAAAACTGTCACACAATTAAAATAATATGATAATAGTATAGTCGTTCCAATGCAGAAATTCGAAAAAAAACTATTTTATTTAATGAAAAGAAAAATACAGGTATTACAGAAGGCCTCCCTCTATTTATAGTTTGAGATTTGGGTTTTGTTTTCTATGTTTAAGCGATGTGGGATGGAGATACAATCTTTAAGGGTTTGTACGTAGGCCATTTTGAGGTGTACCTAGGAGTCTTTCACTAAGTGGAGTAAGTATATTAGGATATGGAAGCTTTTAAATGTTGGGATTGTATACCCTTAAAGCCACTCGTTAAGACATTTTATTATTAATAAATTGAATTTATTTCTGATTGTTATTACATATTATGGGTATATCTGTATCATTTCAATACATTAGCAGTGTATTGATGTGTCCTCAAGTTGAATTGTAGATGATCTAGGTGTATGGAAAGGATTCACACACGGGAGTTCATGATCATCAGTTCCTTTCAACTTGAATTTTAGTTCACAGTTAGTATGAATTTGGGACAATTCATATGGATAACTATAACATATAGTTGCTACATGGTGGGGTGACATAACTCTGTCATTGGAGTGGATGAACTCACAACTTATATGTTAACGTGGTTGATGCGTTGAACAGGATCGCTAACTAGATTACTGCACTAATGACTGATTCTTAAGTGTTTGTTTATCTAGTTAATTAAATTGTAAATTACTCTTAATTCTGAGGAGATAAATGGACTCAGCACTCTTATGCTAATTACTTTGATATACTACATAGTGAGATCTTATGATCAATACCTCAGTATGTTGGGTGATTAGTATATGAGGTCTGTGAACGTGTATCTTCAATATGGAATCCATGTTAGATAACTTTTGGATAGTTTCATTCGATCACGGAATCTGAGTACTCAGTTGGGTTTTTCCTAAACCAGGTTTTATATATATTATTTATAGTTAAATAATAATTATTTGCAAAAGGGTAGTATGGTCTTTCCATACGTGATCGATTGTGGATAACTAGAGTTTCCAAAAGTGGTAAATAATAGGTGACCAAAAAGGTAGACAGTCAATTAATATTTTACCTTGTGTTGCTTATTAACGTGGAGGGGTATATTTGCAGATAAATTTATTGAGTTAGGCCTTAATATAATTTCCATTTTCTTGGAGTGCAATTACAGCATTGTAGTAGGGTGTGTCTGTAATTAATCAGTTTTAGTTAGATCAAGGATTGATCAGATTGGCTAAGATGTGATTGGAAGCCAAGAAAAAGGATGGCCATCAGATCCCATCGTTGGCTCCTAACCGTAGGGTGCATAGTAAAGCTGTGTATGGTGTTTGTATATAACAGATTCTATTTATATATAAGTATATGGATAATTTATCTTTTTGTAAAGATAAACATATATATACATATATTAAATTTATATTAATTTTTAATTTTAATTAAAAAGAGATTTAGTACTACTATATCTCTGTATCCATATCTTATATATATACAGTATATCTGTTAGGAAAAACTAACGTTCTGAAATATCACATACAATCACATACACCATATTGAGAGCTTTGAGTGGCTTGGGAGATTCCTACCATCTTCCTACGCATCTGAAGGTTGGAGAACAACGATGAAGATCCGGTAGTGACAAAGGCTATATACTGTATCATCTTCAACTTCAGAGTTTGAGGTAACGAATAAAATATAGTTTTACTTAATTGTTTGATTAATCAGGCACTGTGAGGATCCAGAAATTTTTGAAATCCTTCCGTTATATTTTTAATATTATTTCCAACATTAAATTCTATCCTAATCTTTTTAGAGAGTATTGGAAACTAAAAACACTAATTTTCATATTTAAAAAGTCTCCAAAAATAAAATAGAATAGAAATCCCGGTTTAGGTGTTTTAATCCCGTCATTGCATTGTGGGCCAGTTTTAAAAAGCCATATCTCACTCATTTTAAGTTCAAATTAGGCTTATGACCTACGGATTTATATGCCCAGGAAACGTACTATCCATTTCAAGTGGTTTTAGGCCCAAACGTCTCCTAGTTTAAGAGTTATGGTCAAAATACAAAAGATGTGCTAAAAATGGCTGCTCGTAATGGGCTTTGAAGATTTTTTCGGTATAAAAATTATTTGGGAATTATTTGGCCAAAAACAAGGTTTAGGTTATGGTTTAAAAATATTTTAGGACTAAAAGGACTTCTTGGGATCCCACCCCAGGATCCGAATTTTGGCTTGGGTAGTGGTATTTGGCTTAATAAAAATATTTTGATCATTTTATGTAGAAAAATATTTTATTTTGTGTTTTTATCTCTAAATTGAATTTCTAACGCTCCTAAGTCTTCCTAGAGGTTATTCTAACGTATCTCGGAGACCACGGTGCTTCACGGAGTTCTGCTTCATATAACTAACAAATCCTGATTCCAGTCATCGGGTTGTTCTTGAGGCGGGGCTTCTTCTGTCGAACGGACGAACCAAAATAGGGTGTCTACAGTTTGCCCCTCTTTGACAGAGCTTTGCAAGCAACGCGCATCTTAAGGGAATGTCAAAGCATGTATGACAACCTTTTAGTGAGTCTGGAAGACTTCAGGAAGAAAAATGAAAAAATCAAAAACATGCACGCACACCAAGAAAATCTCAAAAATTAAGTGGTCACGCTTGGAAGAGCCGCCTACATATTCCTTTGTAGGAAATCAGACCAACTATAGTTCAATGAGCACACCACATGCAAGCAATAATTTAAGCAAAACACAATGAATGATATGAAACTTAAACTAATGCTGACATGTAACATACTCAAGATAAAAGTTGTCCTTAGCGCGGACGATGTAATAATGGGTTGTCCTTATCGCAGACGATGCAATGATGGGGTATCCTTAGCACAGATGAGACAATAGGGGGGGTGTCCTTAGCGCGGTCGATGTAAGGGTGCCTCATCGAGCGCTTTGCGACATCTCCATGCGTAGCTCTTCACACGAGCTAGGTGGAGACAAAAAGGGTCCAAAGAGCCACTTAAGGCGATCTATGCCCGGGAGACGCAGTGATGAGCCATCACTACAGGCGAACATCACGAGCGTTTGTAAATGCGACTGCAGGGTGTCCTTCGTGCGGACGATTCATGCGACATCTCCGTGTGTGGCTCTTCGCGCGAGCCAAGCAAGGAGGACAAATCAGTTGGGAACTCAAATTCATGGAGCCATTTAAGGCAAACCATGGGATGCAATGCAATGCGATGTAACTCTGCTGGGGAAAAGGTACTCGTGGAGTTCATTCAAAACCAACCATAAGGACCATACAGGATTCAAAGCTCATTCAATTTGTCTGGTGTAACAATGCAGGAGATTCTTTAATACAATTGCTCTGTTTGGGGAACAAATACGATACTACTTGCTGGAAAAATGTGTTTCTGGAACCGTCAAGACTATCTAGGAGCAATATGCATGACTCGAAATTATTCGGATGGAGGAATACGACAATGCTGGACTTCTAACAACTGGTGCAATGCAAATGCTGAATGAGACTAGTTGCATTGCTGGGGATTCTTATGCACGCAAATGATACTCTATGAATGTTTACAAGCACTCAACATCAAGAAAAGTCGATCGAAAATGCATCAAAAGGATCAAATCGGAGTCAAAGTTGGGTTCGGGGACTAAACGAGGCATTATAGGGGTATAAATGCAAAAATTAGCAAAAACTGGGCTGAGTTCCATAGTGGCACAAGGAGAGTGCCGCGCAGCACTCTGAGAGAGCCACCATGGCTCTCAACCTCTATTTTAGGCATTTTGCTCCTCATTTGCTTCTTATTTCAATTTTTGCTTGTCTTCTCTCCAAAATTGCTCCTCTTTCTCCATTATTTCTCCATTTTCAACCTTCAAATCTTTTATTTCAAAGATTATTATTTAGCATTTGAAAACCACTTGTTAATCACTCAAAATCAAATCAAATCCATGATTATCATTATGAACATCAATCAATGCAATGCAAAGCAATGTAGAGCCAACAATGTGAATTATTCTGCTTGGGGAATGCAAGGATTAATGCAATGTATGATCTCAAGGAAATGCTCAAAAGAATCCATACGCAAATGTGGGGGTTGCCCGCTTATTAGTTAAATGCAATGTAGAACCAAAAGAGCAAACTACTCTCAAGGATACGCAATTATAGAGCCATTTAAGGCAAAGAATGAATGCGGTGTGTGTCTCAACAATATTTGAATATATATGCTCATGCAAATGTGAGGGATGCTCATTTAACTATCAACAACATGTATAGCCTATAACGGCCAACTACTCTTCAGGAAGCACACCGTCGAGCAATTTAAGGCAAACAATGAGTGTGGTGCATGAAACTAAAATGAGTATGCAATAAAATCATCATGCTATGCGGGGGACACCCACTCATCTAAAAAAAACCATGTAGAGCCAGTAAAGGCGAACTACTCTTAAAAGGGAAACATTGTGGAGCCAGTAAAGGCGAACCACATCTGCATTGCATAATCATTTTTATGGATATTAAATTTACAAAATCCTGAGAAGCGTGAACATTGCCCCTAGTCCAAATGTTCATGGCTGATGATGCAATAATGCTGTGAACACGACTTATTTCAGAAGATCACGCAGACGCTCATGGACTTATTTCTTTATTCCGTATACTTCAAATATTCTTATTCTATTGTTCACGATACACCCACAAAGTCTGCGACTTTAGAACTTAAATGGCATTTAAAAACAACCAAGTCGAATAAATTTTTTTTAATTTTCTTTTGACATAGTGCCTTACTATAAGTGATGTACCTTGCGTATGATCTAGATTATTCTTTTAAAATTCACCAATATTTTTTTAGATGAGACTTCATGCATAACTTCAAGGATTGGAAATTTTTCTTAATCATGTTCGTAATCAACTCTTTACTCTCTTTGCATTATGACCTCAAACTTTCATTTCTAATCAAAGAGAAAAAATACGACTATGTCTAAACTCATAGGAAGACAACACCTCATAACAACATTGCCCCTTGTTTATGACAAGGGACCCGGACATAGCTTGCCCCTTGTATATGACAAGGGGTTGGGGTCGGCTGAACAAAAAGGGTAGAAGGGGCCCCTTGTATATGACAATGGGTTGGACTTGATCGGATAGAACAGGTGGTAGAGGGCCTTATCCCTTGTATACAAATCAGTGGGTGATGAATTCAAACTAAACCCACGGAGTGAAGGGCTTGCCCCTTGTATATGATTGATATGAATTTTGGAGTAAGGACTTGCCCCTTGTATGGAGGACAGAGTGCATGGGGTTGTTTAAAATCAAAGGATGTCCATCGACTAAGGATTTATTCGTCACGCAAAATTGACTTTAAAGTCCATGACAGGGCTTGCCCCTAGTTTAAGGGCAGAGTATGCACAGAAGATTCAAGGGGGCCTTGCCCCTAGTGTGAAGGGTAAATGGTCTTAGGTCAATGGCTAAGACCGAACCTTTTTGGAGGTTGCCTACATATCCTCTAATGGGAATCAGGTCAAATGTAGTTCAAAGTGAGAACAGGGCTGATAATATCTGGATTAAGAAGCGGGGTTCGAATAAAGTTAGGACTCCAGAGATAAGGTTTGAGCAAGGGCAAGACCAAACCTTTTGGGAGGTTACCTACGTATCCCCTAATGGGAATCAGGTCAAGCGTAGTTCAAAGCAAGAACAGGGCTAGGATAATATCTAGATTGAGAAGCGGGGTTCGAATAAAGTCAGGACCCAGAGATGAGGCTTAAGCATGGGCAAGGCCGAACCTTTTGGGTGGTTGCCTACGTATCCCCTACTAGGAATCAGGTCAAATGTAGTTCAATCATGACATGAGACTTTTGATCTTGTCAAGCTGATGAATTTCAATCTCAATCACATTTAGATTCAAGAAAGAATTGACAGATCATTATTCAATGCTAAGGTCATAATTGGTGCTCACAACATTTCACGATTAGGTTTGCCGTAGTAAGCACATGGTCGATTTTGGTATAACACCTTCACCCTTTTTTTTTGCTCTAACTTTTACCTAGGCGTCCTTTTGAGTTTTCATCCTAGCGAGCATTTTCTTTTATTATTAGTATTAATTTTTTTTGCTCTAACTTTTGCCTAGATGCCCTTTCGGGTCTTCAACCTAGTGAGCTTTTTTTATTATTTTTATTATTTTTATTCATGTGAGCCAACTTTTTATACCTCTCTTCTTATCAATGTCTACACTATCTCATTGTGGTCACCTTCTAGGCATATGGCACATTCTTCACTTCGTGTATTCCTACGGTTCTTCATTTTCTTCCTTCTTTTATATCTTTTTTTGTCACTCTCTATCTTTTTACATTCTCCTTCACTCCTTTTCTTTTTTCTTCTCTTCTTTTCATCTTCCCTTCTTTTTTCTTTCTTTATCTCTCCTACTTTCTTTTCATCTCTTTCTTACCCTCCCTATTTAAGGTACATTCTACCCTTCTCTGAGTCCACATGTTTTGGAAAGTGTGTATTGACACGCTTATTTCTTTATTTGATTGATAACTTTAGAGGTCTAAGAAGTTTTCCCGCATGGACAATTTTTTCTTTTTCTTCTTGTTCTTTTCTATCTTTTTTTATCAGGCAAAAGCATTATACCACATGATCACTATAGCTTTGAATAAATCTCACTCCTTAGTCTAGGCACTAATTTCAGTCTCATTTAACGAAAGATGAGATTAGACATAGGTATCAAATAGAAAACGAATGGGTCTGCAAGAAACTTGGCGTTCATTCTGAGTATGTCTTCTAGAGTTTAGTCAAGATCACTTCTCAATTCTTTGAATAGAGTGATAGCTTTTGGCTTTCATTTGGAGTTAACAAAGAACTAATTCAAGCACATTTAGGATCATTCTCAATACTCGAATTCATATATAAAGTCTCTGTTACAATATCTTGGGTGCTTCATCTTCTTTTTTTTTTCTTTCCCTTTTTGGTAATCATTATCATGCAATCTATATACTCGTAATTTGGCACAATAGAATAAGAATGAAATTCTTTTTATTGATCAAAAGGAAGGACTGATACATTGCTCAAATCCTTCAATTTCTTCTTTTATTGAAATCAAAGACTAAGAAATAAACTAGACTCATGACCAAACACAACCATGGTCACTACAATATCCTAAATTGGACTCCTCCTTTGTATTATTTTTTTTCTTGTTTTAATGACATGACATGAATTCAACCTAAACTCAGACTTGTATTCTAGCTTGACTCCATAGGTGTTTCATGAGAAACCTTAAGTGGTCCATTAGCATCCATGCTTTAGAGCAGTTCTCAGCATCATCACTTCATTAGCATCCTCACAACCATCCTTAGGTCCAAATCCCCCAAATAGTATGCTCATAGACATGTGGTCCACATTCTCCATCCAGTCTTTCTCATAATTGGTAACCTTAAGTCTTTCCTTGAGTTCAAACCATATTGAGTCGTTGGGAGACTCCCCATCCCACTACTTGATTTCTTGGAACCCAAGGTCTAATTCTTCCAAGAAGAAAAAGTCCGCCACATCATTATTTTCAAAATACCCATCATCTTCAAAGATGTCTGGTTCTCCACCATGGCTTACACTACAAATTTTAGCACCTTTTGGGAGGATAACCATGGGTTCGGGTTTGGTTTTTGGCATAATATACATGGACAGGTCATAGTTGGTTGGTTCAAGGCTTAAAAGGCTGATATGTTGAGGTCAACATAGTGATTTGGTAATGGGTTTTGGTAGACATTTAACTGAGTGGGTAGGGGTGCAATTAATAAGATTTTGTATTTCATGGCAGAGTCTAATGCAATGATCGGTCTCATGGCCATATCCTTGGCGAAAGGTGTAGTATTTGGTAGGATTATATCTAGCTAGAAGTGGATTAGGTGGCGGATTGGGGTCTAGTAGTTTGAGATGTCCTCCGATAACAAGTTGCTCAAGGGCGGTGGATAGGGTCATACCAAGCTTAGTAAAGGTCCTACGGTCGTTATTTCGGGATGATGTTGGGTTAGAATTTTAGCCAGGGTTTTGGTGAAGGATGTTGAGATCGGGTTCGATATGACTGGTAGAGTGGTTCCTTCTCTTAGGCTTCCTTCGAGGCAAGTCTTCTTCCTTCTTGATTTTACCATTTCTGAGCTCATCCTTGGGAATGCTAAGAGAACCTTCCACCCTAGGATTTAATTATTGGACCCTTGTCTTGCCTCCATTATGCTCTCCAACCTATCTATCTTTTGTAGCTCGTGAAATAGCAAGTTAATTGAGCCTGTCAATTTCTTGCTGATTTGGGAGAGCATGTGACCTTGTTGTTCACTACATTTTGGAGTGCATTGGACATTCTTTCGAGGTACTTCTAAGCCATTAGAGTAGTCTTGATTTCGAAATGATGGGGGGATTAGACCTAAGAAGGTGTTTCAATCTCAGAGCTATGTTCACCTATCTCTCTGTAATTTCAATATTTTAAAATTATGTTTCAATCTCAGAATGATTGTGCCCCTTTTATTCATAATTCACAAGTCCCTATTTTTCTCTTTCAATTCCTATTTATGTTTCAATCTCATGCCATGTGGCGAGCATTTCATATGGATAGAATGCCTTGGGCCGTTAGACAGGACTATGTATAATGTGTTGTATAGGTTTCCTTATCATGTCAAGTAATCCCGAAGGGCAAATAAAGCGTGTGTGTGCACATTATCTTAAAGGCAAGCCCTAAAGGATTGCCTCTATGACTACTATATGCATCAGGGTGGATAGAGTCAAAAAGGGTCCCCCAACGAGTGTCCTATATACCCCCCATTACAGGGTTTGATGTGGTACGTGAACAAATTTTTATACTGTTAGGTACGTGCTAGGGAAGGGAAGTCCTCTGTGGAGTGGGATCTGACAGGCTATAGGCCCTCGGCTTTGGTCCTCCCAAGCTTCCTAAAACTAATGCACATGCGATCCTCATAATATAAAGTGAAAAAGCCTTGAAAGTTTTGGAGTCTAACCCTCTTAGATCATTTTGTAGTGGAGTCGCCAATTGTGGGTACTCGAACCAAGCTTTGGGCCTAGAAGGATTAAGCCCGCTTGATTGTCCCATTTCAAATCTCATATCAACAGCCACAAGTGAGGTTCACCACCCTTCATTAGTCTTTATCCGAACTAACCGATTTGGATTACTCGTATTTTGGATTCCATGGGGTTTTTTATCCAACCCGAGGCAACTATCGATGCCCATGATCCATATCCAATGTTACATGAGTGAGTAATCCATGTATATCCCACGAGGCTAAATCCAGAGAGATCCTCACCAATAGAGTCGCCACTTAGTTTGATAAAAGAAACCAAGAAAACTAAATCTATCAAGTCTAATGGATAGATAGCACTGCCCATCATCACCAAAGAACTCGGTTCGGGGGTTAAGGTATGAGAGACGAAGGAGCTAGATCATGCTAAAGCACCCCCTCTCGCCCCATCATGAGATGGGCCTCTACTCAGCTTTCAAGGTGTTTGACTAGACATTATGTGGACTATTTCATTTATTTCTAATACAATCCTATGTCAAGTTATAAACAACTAATAAAAGAAAATCATGTAAGAAACTAAGCAATTACATGCAATGAACATGCTAAAACAGTAATTCGGGGACTAAACGTATTACTACGCTCCCCTATGCATGCGAAGGGAAAATAAAAGTGAATTAAATGTGAAAGTCATACATAAAATCCTAGAAAAACATGAATTCTATGCACAAGTAATCATGTTCAGAATTTAAAATCTTTATTTTATCCATCTAAGCATGCTCCTAGGTGATCCTAAGAAACTTGTAAATAAAAGGGAGTGTAAGAACTTACCCGAGATTGCAAGCATTCCCAATTAACCTAATTAACCATGGTTAGGACAACAAAGCATAATATATAGGATAATCGAGATGAATACCCTACTATTCTAAGTATGGATAGTATGTCCAAACATGACTACTATGTGTAATAGTGTGCACCTGTAAGCCTAATTAAGATGTTATCCTTAGTATGGATACCCTACTATTCTATGTGAGGATAGTGTGTAAGTGAATGCACGTGCATGGATATATGGATAATAACTACTATGTATGGATAAGACAGGGATAGCCTACTATCCCAACTAGTATGAACTACAATTTTATTCCTATATGAATGCCCTAATCTAGACTCGTAGATCCGATTAAGGCTTTGTTATCTCCGGGTCGAATATTCATGAATTGGATACCAACCCCACAGCTCCAGCTACCACAACATTTTGGGGTAGCTCTGCCTGGATAACTCTACTTTAATGGATACTACAAACAAGGAAATACAACTACCCTAGAACTTTAAAGGTCAAAAGCAATAAAAATGAAGAACATGAAGAACAAACAAGAAACTCAACCTAGATCTAAGAAAATAAAGATCAAAATAGGAAAATAAAGTAGAAAACAAAGAAGAAGAGGAGCTTACCTCAAGAACTTCCCTTAGAATACTTCTACAAGGGTTCGTCAGTACCGTGGACACCAAGAACCCTAAAAACTAAAAGATTAAACTTTCCAAAGAACTTTGAGTGCTTCAGAATCCTCCAAGGGCGTTTCCTTGAGCTCTCTAGTTCTCAGGATATTCAGGTGTAGAAAATATGTGGGGTGAAGGCCTCTATTTATAGTTTGAGATTTGGGTTGTATTTTTTGTGTTTAAGCGATGTGGGATGGATATACAAGCTTTTATGGCTTGTACTTGGGCTATTTTGAGGTGTACCTAGGAGTCTTTCACTAAGTGGAGTGAGTATATTAGGATGTGGAAGCTTTTAAATTCTACCCTAATCCTTTTAGAGAGTTTTGGAAACTAAAAACACTAATTTTCATATTTAAAAAGTCTCCAAAAATAAAATAGGATAGAAATCCCAGTTTGGACATTTTAATTCCGTCACTGCACTATGGGCCAACTTTAAAAGGCCATATCTCACTCATTTTAAGTTTAAATTGGGCTTATGACCTACAATTTTATATGCCCAGGAAATGTTCTATCCATTCCAAGTGGTTTCAGGCCCAAACTCCTCCTGGTTTAAGAGTTATGGTTGAAATACAAAAGATGTGCTAAAAATGGCTACTCGTAATGGGCTTTAAAGGTTATTTCGGTATAAAATTATTTGGGAATTATTTGGCCAAAAACAAGGTTTGGGCTATGGTTTAAAAATATTTTAGGACTAAAATGACTTATTGGAATCCCACCCCAGGATCCGAATTTTGGCTTGGGTCATGGTATTTGGCTTAATAAAAATGTTTTGGTCATTTTACATAGAAAAATATTTTATTTTGGGTTTTCATCTCTAAATTGAATTTCTAACGTTCCTAAGTCTTTCCTAGAGGTTATTCTAATGTATTTCGGAGACCACGGTGCTTCACGAAGTTTTGCTTCATATAGCCAACAAATCCTGATTCCAGTCATCGGGTTGTTCTTGAGGCGGGGTTCCTTCTATCGAACGGACGAATCAAAATAGGGTGTCTACGGCTAGATGTCCCGACATCGCATAATTGAAACATCCACCTATATCCCTTCCGAGTACAACTAGTGGTGCCTGAAGAGGTGGCCTCTACTGTCCTAGCTGTTAAGGTTAGGGATAGGACATCAGAGGTTTCCTTACCCCAACACTAGTATGGTTATTCCCCTAAACAACTGCTTCAGGTCTCCATCCTTGCATTCTTCGCGGTGGGGCTTGGAAATTCCTTTACTGAAAATTTCTCAGCAGCAGGGATTGTGTCATTGCTTGCCTTTGGATTTGCTATCCATCCTTTTCTAGACTCGTTGTCAATCTGACCAGCCCTTCACACGATTCGTTCAAGTGACTGTAGACACCCAATTTTGACCACACTATTAAGATTTCGGGTGGACAACCTCTTGGAGGATTCGATGATCAAAAGTACCCCATGGAAGGTACTAGATTTCATACAATTGAAAGATCGAACTTTGAAAAGTGATTTTAAGGCCAGAAAGCCCTTTTTCAAGCATAAAAACCCGGTTTGTGAAAAACATTTCTTAGAATTCATATTCACTTGGGGATAAAAGGATATGAAATGTTCTAAATGCAGTATTCTACATATCGAGAGATTCAATTTCAAAGAAAAACTCAAAATCGATTAGCATTGAAAAGCAATTTTAAAAAGTAAGTTGTTGGATTTCAAAAAGACGATGAAAGTTCTAGGAGGCTTCCAAACTTCAATTGGCCTTCAATTCTTATCTCAATTCCTCCCAGAATATTTTTATACTAAAATTCAACACAACAGCTTTCTAACAATACATAAATGGACAATTTGGACACCAAAAAGCATTTTTATGAAAATCTGGAAAAGTAGTGCACATGATATTTAAAACAGGGCTTGTGGGCAACCAGGGGAGCTATTTAAGAAAATGGTGGTTCCCTATATGGGGGTGGCGGTTCCCCCTAAATTGCCACCTATATATGTTGTCCTCCATTGTGTTTTTTTGGTTCTAGACCCTTCCAGGACTGCGTTTAGGCACTGAATTGGCCATTTTAACCCTAGAACTGCGTTTAGGCACTGAATTGGCCATTTTAACCCTATTTTAATCTCTCAAACCTCTCTTTTAACCCAAAAACTTAAGAATTAAGTTTTCAAAACTCTATATATAGATCCATATGAGATCATGTTTAACACACAAGTGAATATCCTTGAGATGCCATAGCATATACTTGAAGATATATTAGAATATACTTGAATTCAAGAGATTTCTAGAGAGAGAAAAGTGAATTATGAATTGAATTCCCTTAAAACTAATCTTAGGATTGTTAGATTAGATAATTAGAGAAGAACTTTGACATCAATTTCCTCCCTAAGCTTTCACCATGGATGGGTGCTTGACGAACTTGAAGAACACTTTAGAATGAGATCATTCAAACTCAACTTTGAATTATACTCCCTCCGTCCCATAATAAGTGTCCACATTTCCTTTTTTGGATGTCCCACAATAAGTGTCCACTTTCCTAAATTGGTATATAGCTTTTACATGCTTTCCAAAGCTACCCTTATAATAAAGACAAAGTAGCATTTATTTGTGGTTCTAAAACAAGCAAAAAGTCAAACACACATCACATCTATGGGTAAAATTGGAAAGTGACTCTTTAATGAACTAAAAAAATTAATATAATACAACTTTCTTAAACATTGTGCAAAATAGAAGTGGACACTTATTATGGGACGGAGGGAGTAATTAACAGTAGAATTTATCTCTAATCTCTATTTTTATATATAGATCTATAAGACTTGGATCTAGTTTATTTTTTTAGAACACTCCTTTTCATCTCTCATTCGATCTCCACACACTCACATAGCTAGATCCAAGCCTTCTTTGATTTTGTTGATAATTCATGATTATAGATTGATTTTCATCAGGACTTTTATATTTTCATTATATCCATTTTATATAGATCCATGCATACATGATTATATATGTATATTACTTTGAGTTCTATGATGGTTTGGAAGTATGATCTATGAGAAGGATAATTCCTATGCTCATGCATTTCTCTTGATTATTTCTATTACCTAGAATTCCTACTTTGAATTTCATCTCCAAGGGGATATTTGTAAGACCTTTTGAACCTTGATCTAAAGTTCTTCATAGAACTTGGGGGCAAAATTGATTGGAAATTATGATAATCAAGTTTATCTATGGTTTTGATCTCTCTAATGAACTTAAATCATCACCTAAGATGCTTTCCTCATATTTTAAAATAAACCAGTTAAAATTCAGCAAAATAGATTGGTTTTGTCCATAGGCTTTGGTCCATCAAAACCCATAGGTTGATGGATTTTAAATTTTCTGGGTAAACTTTGATGAATTAGCTTTCATTCGGTCCATTTTGAGAACCATTAGGATCCATCAAATATTTTTAATAATTGTTGAAATACCGGTTGACAAATTTGAATATAGTCTCTTTGTGCTTGAATTCTAGAATCTAGGATAGTTATCGATGATCCACTTCTTGGGAATGATTCCTAATTTTTGTCTCTACATGCCGATGTAAATCATGAGCATACGATTGAGTTAAGATTGTTTTCTAAGCGTTTGAAGTTGATGCAACTATTCTGGATTTTCAAAGTTCAATCACAATCATGATTATGTATACAAAATGGTGACACCTCAATCGTTTAACCACCATTGATGAATAAAACTTGGATTAGAAACCATCTAGGATAAAAGGATGAGAGATCAAAAGCTTAGATCAACTTGATTAACATGATTCATGAAGTTCTATTATGTCTTGCATTCATTTTATCAAATGGTACCAAATTTCCAGAATAGCAGAGTCCGATTAAAGTAATTTTCAGAGACATTATGTTGATTGAATGTCCATGGGTTCATTTTGTCACAAACTTCAATGAAATAGCTTTATTTTGACACCAATTATACATTCACATGATTTTCCAGAATTAATTATGATTTTTACAAGAACAATGGATAGTCGTGACCACTGTTCCCAAAAACCTTATTTCTTGAACTCCAAAAATGCTAATGAGGGACTACTTTTTGGAAAAGTTCCCTAAGACATGTATATAACTTTTCGTAAAAGGATTTTAACCCAGCTCATGTTTAAGACCATTTTTGATAGGTTTCAATAGAGGTCACTGAATCTTAAAATTTATTTGATGACCATTTTTTCTTGTTTATCATGCATATCATTTGCTTGCTTAGATTTTTGCAATGCTTGGGTATTCTTTGGTGTCCTAGTGTAGAGAATTGAGTGCCGTGGGTCCGGACTTTGATTTGTAGATTGGCATTTTCTACATGTGGCTTAGTGCCTATGTATCATGTATTTTTATCTGCCATTCTCTTAGAATTTTTCTAGGTTTACAACATTATTTTCAATGACACAATTCCTTTAGGGTAGTCTCCATTTTATATGCTTATGTGTTAGAGACATCTTATCTAGGATTGTTGCATGATTGCATTTCACGATTCCTTTCTTTTTGCTTTTGCGACTCCGCTTGAGTCACCTCAATATAAGTTTTCTCGTTTCATTTTGCATATCATGGCATGTTTTATTTACTTGCATCGGTCTTGGGCGGGACTAGCCATTGTGAGTATACTTTTCTCTTGTATTGCATATACATCCGATTGTGACTTGATTTAGTCTCTTGAAATGATTTTCATTAGATGTGCTTTTTGCCATGTATATATTATCTAGTGATGATGCCGAAATTTGGGTAAAAGAGATTTAGAGAGAGAGAGAGATGCACACCAAAGGATTGTATGTGGTTTGGCCCCGTTAATGAGGTGACCTACATCCACGGGTGCATCAGGGCACTTTCACTAACAGATCACCGGCGCTTCTAGTGAGCCAACAGAATGGGTGGCACTACTAGTAACTCGCCGGGTGTATGCGTAATAGTGATATATCTTGCTATTCTTTAGGTTCAGAATGCGATCCCCCTTTGCGGGGATGGGTGCAAGAGACCACCCGTACAAGGTAACTATTAGATTAGGAAGCCTAATCTAATTACAAATTGATGAGCATAAATCATGGGATGTTTCCTAATTGGTTTAGGAAACATTCTCTACTTTCCATTAGTCTTTGGATTGAGTTAGGAAACTACTGGAACGATCCAGCGTGATTCACGGAATTAGGCCCAGGCTGCACCCCTCTTGGTCTATCAGTAATAAGTATTCCTGAGCGGTTTTAACTGACTGGGCGGTTCTGGGCTGGACAGCCCAGGACGGCCAAGCAACATGTCAATATCCCGGGTTACTGGGAATCCAGCTATTGATGTGGCAATTTAACCTTGACTGGATAATTTTGTACCTATCAGCTGCCCCCCATTTTCAAGGCTGATGCGATGCTTCATCGGATGAGGATTGAAAATTAGCACTGCTATGAGAACCGTCCGAGAAGGAGGCCAGGACCTTACCAGGAGCATGACCGATCGTGCCGGTCAGCCGGGTTTGGACCGAACGGTGGCTTTGTGGGTCCTGGGCCGATGGCTGCCACGTGTTAGCTAGTGGTTGGCCTGATTAAAACCCAATGAAGTTGGTACGAAAGTAACCAAATAGCTACGTGGTAACTAGACTGTCATGTCACGCATTTAATGCGCGCGACTTTTGAGGTGTAGCTTCGCATGCCCGAGGTGACAACTGACAGATGCTTTAGGCGGGAACACTTTGTAGCCTTCGGATCCGATTTAATCTGGACCATTGACGCCGTATATATAAGGAACACTTGTCCATTTTTCATCCTTGCTACCAAGAGATAGAGACAACTGAGCAGTTTTGAGAGCAAAATTCCCCGGTAAAGCTTCCCAAGCCCTTATTTTGCGTTAATTCTTGTAAGTCTTCTCTCCCCAGTTTCAATTCGTTGCATTCTTTCTTCTCCCCCTTTTTTTTCAATCTCGAGTGAGGCTAGAGAGAATAAACCCAGTGGGTTTTGCCTAGGACTTGGACTTCTTTTTCCTTAGGTTCATATTTGTCCTCAGGTCGAGTAGCTCGTCCTTGGTATTAGAGCTGTTGAACCGAATGGGTTATCCTGTAGCAGTGCTGACCAAGTGTTGCCTTACCCTGAGAGCTCTATACACCCTGCCCTTTAGGTTGTTGGACTTGCCTCCTTTGTACCTTAGGCTTGGAGTTACTGAACCCTACCTAGGCCGTCACTTATACCCCGGTCCACTTCTTGGATCTTTTGGGATGCAGCGTTCTGGTTTCGATTCCTCCTCTCGATTAGAGGATGAGCAATCACGATCCGGGACCCCAGATACGAGCCTGGACCCTCCGTTCGCTACACCGTTGGACCAGCATAGTGAGGGTAGGATCCCAATCAGAGTGCCAGATGATGAGCTAAACCAGGAGGCCCCCGTAGCCTCTATTTCGCGTGGCTCAGGCTACGAGACGCTGGGGGGTCCTAACCCCGGGGTTGTGTTCACCTATGAGTCTACTCCATCCATCCTACGTGCCCAAGACCTTAACCGAATTAGGGATAGGTATGCCATTTCCAGTAGCTGCTCCTTGGCTGTCAATGCTAGTGAAGCCCATCTCTACCAGCCGAGTTTTTTCACCCTATATGAGGATGCCCTCATGGCCAATTTTCGTATTCCCCTCCACCCCGTTGCCAGAGACCTTCTGATCTACCTCGAGATTACCCCCGGGCAGTTAGCTCCGAATAGGTGGAGGTTCCTGATGGGGTCAATCTCTCTCTAGCCCCAAGTCTTCGATTGCAAACTTACCCTTCAAAAAATTTTATGGGCACACCGATCGTTCCCCGTTCACAGGGAAGTCGGGTTCTTCTCTCTATCGGCTGGGCAGGGAGGAAAAATTATCGTCAACTGCCCAAGCAACAACAAGGGGTGGAAGAACAAATTCTTCCAGGTTTCTACCCTCGGGCTTTATGATAGGGCCTCGGGTATCCAGTTGAGGACCTTCTGCGCGGGAGAGCTGAGGGGTAACCCCGCCCAACGCTCTTCTTTTTACTTTCTTTGCTTCTGAACACAACCGCGTGACTAACCATTTACATGTGTTGTTTTGCAACGGGGTCACTCGACATTCCCGAGGTGTGTCACAACCGGATCTGGCACATGGAAAGCCTGCCCACAAACATCTGGAACGTGCTTACCCGGATGGGAGATTTTGTCGCCACTTATAGCCCGAATGAGCCCGTTGAAGCTCTAGTGTTTCCTCTGATCATTCCTGGTAAGTACTTAGGACCATCTTGGCCTTTTTTTGATTGTATTCTTCACTATTTTTGCTAGCTACTGACCGCATGGTTCTCCTATTCCTTCGCAGAAATGGGTCCCCGGAGAGATCTCGAGCGGTTGAGGGAAAGACAGGCCACCGCCGCTACCCGGGATACGGGTAGAGGGAAGAGACCTGATGCTGAGACCTCGGGCAGTGATCGCCCGCTCCAGCAGTTAAGGCATGGGCCGTGGGCTTACCTGACGCCCGGCGAGACTTCAGTGCCCCCCATAGTGGTGATAGAGGAAACCTCCCCCCTAGCAGACATACCACCTGATACGATTCTTGGCAAATTGGCCGAGACCAGGGAGAGGATCAAGCCGGTCCTTCTCCCTAGCCAGGTGGAGATGTGTGCAAATATGTCTCCCCAGGCCTTACAGGGGTGGTTGTACAGCCTGGCTCACTTCATAAGTCTTTTTGCCTCTGCTCATTTTTTGTTATTCTCCTCTGTTTCCCTTGCTCATTCAGTAACCGATCAGTTTCTGTTTGTTGTAGGTTGGCTGCATAGCTGCCGGTGCTTAGTCCTTCCTGGCTTCTCTAGCCGGGAGGGCCACTACCATTGAGGCTGCCTTACCGCAAGAATGGGTAACTTTAGAGGCCAGGGAAACTGTCCTGACTGTGGAGAAGGATAAGGTTAAGGGCTTGACCCTAAGCCTTGGGGCGGCACAGGCGGAGTTGGTGACTGCCCTGGTAGATTTGGAGGTCGCTCGGACCATTGCGGCAGAGGCGGAGGCCAAGGCAAAGGCCCTGGCAGAGACGACAACGGCGGGGACCACGGAGGAGGCCTTCGACGATGGTTTTTTCCAAGCCTACGAGGACCTGAAGAGGAGGCTTACCCAGGACCATCTCGAGTGGGACATCTTATCCTACGAAAGGATCGACTCGGACTACTATTGGAACATGGGTCCCACTACTACTGATGAGGCTAGGGTTGCTGAAGATATTGCCCTGGGCGGGGGTACTGCCCCGGGGAACGGCACCGCCCCGGAGGGAGAGATTGGAGAAACAAATGACATGGTTGTCGTAGATGGCCCTTAGCTTAGCTTGTTTTATTGCCTTTTTGCTTTGCTTTTTTTTTGGGAGGCTACTACAACTGCCCCCCGGGCTCTGTATAAACCTTTTTTTTTTAAAGAAAAGGTCCTTCGAGGCTACCTTTCATCATCGATCGCCGTGCTATTTCTGTACTTACATGTATACTATTGCCCGTGACCGACCAGTTTTAGTCTTTCCATAACTCTGCCTTGGAAAAAGTTTTAGGACTGTGACCGGTAGAGAATACTAGGTCTTTTAGGGACCTGTATTATAGGTGATGCTCGGTATGATATAGGACCTGGGTCCTATTATTACCTGAGCGGTTTCTCTAGACATTATAGGTACTCGGGACTATTTAAAGGTGGCATCACGTGCCTAGCTCCGTGTCCTTCCTGTTGAATGCTTGGTGTGATTACCTATTTTGGTCCGGAGTTAGATATCGGTATCCCCCCTGCCCCCCAAGCTTTTGCTAAGGCAGGCGTTGGCTGAGGGAGCGACCATAGGGAACCGACCTGGAATATGGGTGGTTGTAGGGTCTTTTAGGGCTTGTCATCATCAGCCACGTAAGGGGGCTCGCCCCCATCGTCAGTTGTGGACCTAGGCGAAGCCGCGATGCCTTGGGTATCATTCCAAGGTCTTCTATGCCTGGGGTGTGGCCCCGAGGTCTTTTGAATGCCTAGGGTTTGACCCTGAGGTCTTTGGGATGCCTGAGGTTTGACCCCGAGGTCTTTTGAATGCCTGGGGTTTGGCCCTTAGGTCTTTTAGATGCCTGGGGTTTGACCCCAAGGTCTTTTGGATGCCTGGGGTTTGACCCCGAGGTCTTTTGTACGATCAAACTTAAGGAGAAAAATTGCTCTGCAAAAAGGAAATTTTATTCATTATTAAGACTTCTCGGGGAAAGCTACAAGTTTCCTAACCAATACTGCTTTCATGCTTTACTGAAAGTACTTGCGGAGGTGCTACACATTCCAAGGATGAGAGAGGTCTTGCCCATCTAGAGTCTGTAGCCAATGCGTGCCCGGGCGGTTTACGCTGGCAACCCTGTAGGGTCCTTCCCAGTTCGGGCCCAACTTTCAATGACCCGGGACTTTTGTTGACTAGTTCATGGCCTTGAGGACCAGTTCCCCTACCTGGAAGCTGCAGAGCTTGACCTTGCTGTTGTAGTACCTGGAGACCCTCTGTTTGTAGGTTGCTACTTACAGATACGCCTGATCCCTTTTTTCTTCTATTAAGTCAAGCTCTCCTCTGAGGGCTTCCCTGTTGCCTTGCTCGCTAAAATTTTTTACTCGGTATGTGGGTAACCCGAGCTCCATGGGGACCACCGCCTCAAAGTCGTAAGTAAGAATGGTGTCTCACCTGTTGTCACCCGGGGAGTAGTTTGGTATGCCCATAGGAGCTATTAGCGAAGATCTCTCTAGATTTAGCCTTGTGCGATATACATTGGATTACTCACTCATGTAGCCTCAGATATGGATTATGTGCATCGATGCTACCTCGGGTTGGATATAAAGTCCCATGGAATCCAAATATGTGTAATTCAAATCGGTCGGATCGAATAAAAGGCTAATCAAGGGTGGTAAACCTTACTCATGGTAGTTGACATGAGGAATGTAATGGGATCAATCAAGTGGGCTTAATCCTTCTAGGCCTTACACTTGGTCGAGGTACCCATACTGACGTGACAGTTCGGTTCGATTCAGTTATGATGGTCCGATTGCACTTACATCGATCTGGTTGGATCTTGACTAGACTAACCCATTGGTGACACGTGGTAGGTCAGACCATGAGCCCCCGAGTCATCAGATCGGGTTAATAACCCGAGTGGCCCAGGCGGTTGGTCCGGTCTCGAGTAGTTATCACGAGCGATACCAATTTCCAAGCCTCATTTGACAAAGCACCAATTTAGCCTTGGAAATGGGGCAACTGATATGTACAAAAATATTCAACTAATAAGAGCAAGACTCGGTGACCACATCGAGTAGCACCGGTCAGGAGGCACAATAATCCCGACCGGACCAACGACGCGACCTATGTGTAGGGAACACTGCCTGGGCCTCCTCCTCGAAGGATAGCTTAGGCCAGCATGGAGATATAATCCAAATTCATCCAGAAGTTTCCTAAATCAACTAGAAGACTAATGGAGCGTAGAGATTGTTTCCTAATCACATTAGAAAACTCACATAGATTATGCCAATCAAACTAAATCAGATTGTATTGCCTCATCAATATTGTATCCATGTGCGAGGAGGTCTCTTACATGGATAAAAGGGACCTCTCGCCCCAAAAAAGGGAAGGCCTATTCACTTTTGATCACATACAACACACAGTAATTAGTAATCAGGCACGCCCAGACGACCTCTGGTAGTTCCAATCCACTATTGGTTCACCAAACATCACAGTCTATTTCATTGTCTAGTGAAAGTGCTCATACTCACCACGTAGACATACGTCTCTTCATTAATAGGGCTGAACCATATACAGACCTGCTCTTGCCTTCTTTCCTTACCTTACACTAAAATCAGCATTATCATATATGTTGACACCCCATTTTGTTGGCTAACAAATTTAGGTCTCCACTAGTATGGTAGTCCTCGATGATTGAAAAGACGTGCTGAAAGACTCTTGAAAATCACCTCCATCTCTCGAAAATCTCAAGACTCGGTGAAAATAACCAAAAATGCCCTGAAAGCCTAAAACTCCCAGATTTGATCCGAAAGCTTTGGAAACATACTACATCATAAGAAAAGTGATAAAAAGTGTTTTAAAGCAAAATGAGATGTAATCGTCAGCTCCTAGAAGCCTCAGAAGTTCCTAGAAAGTCCCCATTGATCGTTTTGACCAAGATTTGATCAAGTTTGACCAGGGTTTGATTAAAATCATCTAAATTTGCTCAAAAGTTTTGAGATCACTGTAGATTATATGAAAAGTACTAAAACAAATTTTAAAAGAAAATTGAAATAAAACGTTAGCTCCTGGGAGTTCCCAGAACTTCTTGGAGGTCCTCAATTTGACCGATTTGACCTAAAAGTTGACTCAGAGAGCAGAGCATTGTATCATTTTTCAAAATTTTTTTATGGATACTAGAGGTCGATAGCTTTCCAATGGTATATCGCACATAATTTCTGGATCTAAAACAGATTTATTATGAATTTCCGAATGTGAAAAAGGCGATTAAATTAGCTTTTTTTCGTGAATACTGCAAAACTTTCAAAGTGACCTAACTCCCAACTATTTTTTTTTATTTATGGAAATTAGGCTTCATTACCTTTCCAATGGTATATCACAAGCTCAGTTTGGAGCTCGTATGCATTTTCTGTGAATTTTGGACGAAATACCGCCTTTTTGTGAATATCAGAACCTCTGGGGTCCTAAATACAAATTAAAAAATGTCTGAGGTGCAGTGCCACCGCAGCGCTAGCCTAGTGCTGCCATGTCAGTCTCTCCCAGAAAGTCCATTTTTGGAATTTTCTTTTAGGGAATTTTTTTATAAATATTAGAAATCAAAACATGTAGTTTTGGTTCCTAGCTTATTTTGGACCAATGGGAGACCATTTTGAACTTTTTAAAATTCCATTTATCACCCCTACTTTTCCTATAAACGAGACCCATTTAATTCCATTTAGGGGAGAGACTTGGAAGCTTAGAGAGACCTTAGGAAGAAACTCTAGAGAAATATAGAGAGAGAAAGAGAAGAAGATAGTCTTCTTCTTCCATTTTTTTTTTAAACCAAAGTGAGTTTTACTTGAGTTTTCTATCAAAACTTCAATCATCCAAAAATTTCTTTCACCATCTTCTTTAGCATTAGAGAGGTAGTGAGTGAGTTCCATGTCTATATACACACATATATGGAGGAATACCTTGCTAGAGTTCCATTCTTGTTCTTGCAAGCTATTGTTATCATCATCATCATCATCATCATCATCATCATCATCCTCCTCCTTAATTCCATTTCTATTTTCTTTTTTTATTTACATTATTGTCATCCATTCTCAATCCCCATTTCTATTTTGCACTTTCTTTGATTACATTTTTGTTATCTCTTCTCAATCCCCATTTTTATTTTACACTTTCTTTGATTACATTTTTATCATCTCTTCATAACCCATTTTCTTGATTTCTTTTGTTCTTTGTTGATTCAAGGTTATATGAAGTTCTAAGTGGTCACATGGTCATCTCAAGTGTTTAAGTTCATGCTTTGAACATCCATTTCAAAACACCTAATCAAGAACTCAAACTCTATTCCAAAATCCAAATCCATTTTCTTCAAGAATAATAAAAAACAGTGAGCCGTTTAGATTCAAAGATTTGTTTTGAATTAAATACTTGAGTTATGGTGATGAAACCACTTGAAAGATCTCCCTAATTAATCATAGTTTTTTCCCAATTTTTTCCATTAATTATAGAGATGCGAAAGTACAATTTTTGAAATTTTAAATTTCTTGTAAATAATCTGTTTTTGCTCTTATAGATCGTAGCCTGACTTCTAGCATTTTTTTCGGATGTTCATCCCATAGCATGGCCTTTTCTATTTTTTTTATTTGAACTTCAATGTGTTAGGAAACTCTCTGTATCTTTTGAGCATCACAAGAGTTGATTTGCTATATATAAAAATTCATAAAATATTAGTCAATAGTGTAGCCTTTGCTTCTGAGTCATGTGTACATTCTGATTTGTTTCTTTCAAATCTATGCTAGCTATTAGAGTTTGGTCTTTTCTGTGTATTCCAAACACACTGGGGAGACTCTCTTATTTTTTTTCCACATTTTCATAGGTAAGTTTGACCTCCCTTTATGATTTTGAAAAGTGATACACACAGTCTGAAACAATTCACAGCATGCCACTTTTTCACTTTGATGCAACACTCTCTTATATGTAGATGAACCCACATCCCATGAATATATTCCTTACCACTCTTGGAATATTATATCATTTCATGTATCATCTATCCTCTCATTTATCACACCACCATAGACTCTTGAGTTTGGTTTCCAAATAAAACAATGTTTTGCAAATACTTAGGAAGTTCTTGAAATGAGTTTGGAATAGATATTCCAAGTGGTTGTAATCTGCATTTCAGTTATGAAAATACACTCTCAAAATCCCATCTCTAAAACCCCTCTGAAACCCCCCACATTTTGATTCCAAGAAATAAGGTTTGTTTTCTCAAAACCCCCCAAAACAGTGAGTTATTCTACTTGAAAAATAGTATTTTGGGTTCAATACTTAATGGATGATCATCCTAGCACTTGGAAAGTCTTCCTAACTCTTTAAGGAATGACTGTGATTTTTGGTTTGATTTAAAAACACTTGGAAGGGCTCCATTTTGACCTAAGCAATCCTTCCAAACATTCTGTTTTTCAGTCATAGCAGCTTTAGTTTACTTCCAACTTCTTTTTTAGAAAACTTTTCCAACAAGAGTGGGCCCAACTCATTTTCCCCTTGAACTTCAATGTCTTAGGAAACGTTCTATGTAATATGGGCCTCCAAATGTTTGGTTTTCATTTTCTAAGATTTTTCTACATTTCAGTCGACAATATAGAATATGCTTCTGAGAAACCTCTCTTGTTTATATGATTTCTCTCAATCTGTAGCTTCAATCTTGATTTGGCTTTTGACATGTGTTTGAGACACAATAGGGATGATCTCCATAAAAAAATCATGAATTTTGCACACACCTAACCTCACTTTTCCATTTTTACAACATTAGTTCACTATTTTGTCCACTATTCACAACAAACATGTTTTGCTTTCATTTTTTGATTAGATGTTCGTAGAATTTTTACCCTTTCCATCACTACAGGACCAACATATACACAACCCACCACTATTTAAACTTATTTTCCAAACCCATTACTTTTTTAAAGTCGCTACTTCAAGTAGTGAATTTACCCAAAAAAAATATGTAGAAGTCGCTAGTCCAACTCGCGATTTCTGGCCCCAACAAGAAGTTGCTAGTTGAACTAGCAACTTCTACTCACATACACACTAGAATCTCTCACATCTTCTTGACTTCTTGAGATTATGAAAGGAGGAAGAAGTGGAAAGGAGAAGTCGCTAGTTGAACTAGCGACTTCTCATTTGGCCAAAAATCGCGAGTTGGATTAGCGAGTTCCATAGATTTTTTTTTGGTGAAGTCGCCACTTATAGTAGCGACTTTAAAAAAGTGATGGGTTTGGGAAAAAAGTTGAAATAGTGATGGATCGTGTATATATTGTTCCCATAGTGATGGGTTGGGTAAAAAAATTTGATGTTCACATGCAATCCAAATTAGCCCATATCAAGTTATTCATACCAAATTTGTACATATCCTACAATAACATTCTTCGTGTATTCATGTATATTCTAGACTTCTAAGTCACTTTAAAGAAATTTATGAACACAAACACATTGCTACTTTGCACATTCTATAGAAACATACATTGCATCCAAGAAGATTTGGGGCTTTTGTGACTCCTAATCCAAGAACATACATTCAATCAACTCTTTCTTTCTCATCTATCCTGGGGATTGAGAGGTTTTCTTTTCTAAAGAATCAACATGCATACATTCTAGTTTGCTAAGCATATTTTGTTTTCTTTGATTATTTGTTTCAAGAACAATCCATGTTCCACTTTTACATTAGGAAAACTTGATTACTTGGTATGTGATTAGACAATTTTTCCTAAGATTGTTTTGTGTGATCTTTCACTTTGCATTGTGTGATATTTGGCTTAGATCTTACGAATGATATCTTATCTTTTGATCTTCTATTTCAAGATTCTTGTGCAATGTACTATACTTATCATAATAGTAACTATTGAACAAAACATAGTATAAGATGATTATTGGATGCTAATTGATGCCCGTCGAGAGATGGGGCGAGTTGAGGGTGTTTGAGTTATCACAAAGGCTCCTTCCTCTATCGTACTAAAACCCTAAGCCAAGTTCTTTGGTTATGAAGGGTTGGTGCCCTTTATTCGTTTGGGTGAGTCAAAATTGGGTTTCTTGGTTCCCTAAAGACCAAGTGGCGACTCTATATCTATTTTCACAGACTTTCTTTTCTTCAAATATTTCAAAGAAAAATCAACTCGACTCTATATCTATTTTCACAGACTTTCTTTTCTTCAAATATTTCAAAGGAAAATCAACTTCGAAACCCAGAAGGGAGTGGACCCCGGAGGCTCCCGTGTCCACAACATATTATATTTTTTTGTTTTGCAAATTTCTCTGTCACTCACGCTTCACTAAATTCATCATAGATACATCACACTCCCAATCACCTGCCAAGATGTATTTAAGCAATAAGTATGACTTATACTCCTTACTCGAGGTATAAGTATTTAGAGAGTAATGCATGAACGGATAACATTTAGGCTCAAAGTGTGGGTTTATAATAAAACATATCTAAAAGGGTAATATATAAGAAAGTATGTATGATTAGGCTCAAGGCTGCAATATCGGTGTAAAATCGAAGAAAAGAAGACCTAAATCCTTTCCCAAGTACATTAGTTTATCAATTTCAGTAATTTGAGAATTCTAGTGTTTTGGTAAATCCTAAACGTCCTCTTCTAGTGATCAGACAAATAGAAAGAATAATGAGGCTTCAATAGGGATGGCAATGGGGCGGGTTTCCCGGGTTCCCCGCCCCGCCCCTAATAGGTAGGGTATGGGGGGAGCTTAATAGGGTTAGGGGCGGGTATGGGGGTGATTTTTAAAACCCGAGTCGGGTTCGGGTCGGGGTCGGGGGTAGGGTCAAAAAACCCGAACCCACCCCGGTTATACTGAGAAATGACATTTATATCCTTATATCACCTAAATCCTTGGGAGTATAAATACTCCTTATAATGTTTCAGCCTCATTTAGGGCACACCACTACGCCACAGTCACGCAGCTGCAGCTCACTGGCACTGCTCACGCAGTCACGCACAAACAGAGCCTCTTGCCACCGGCGCTCCTCCTCTTCCGCTGCCGCTAGCGTGAGTCATTCCCCCCTCTCTCTCTCTCTCTCTGTTAAGATATATCTTTCTGAGTCTCTGACCCTCTCGATCTCTCTCTCCTCCACTGGAAACCCTAACTCGGCTCCTCCTCTTCCGCCACTGCCACCGTCCTAAATCTGGTAAGATTAAATCTGTTCATGTGTGTTCTTGTGTGTAATTGTGTCACTGTGCATGTGTTCATGTGTGTGATTGTGTCACTGTGCGTGTGTATGAGTATCAGTGTGTGTTCCCCAAATCTGTTCATATATATATATATGTATGTACAGATGACAGACCAACACTTATGATTTTCAATCTTTGTAATTTATGATTTTCAATCTTTGTATATATGTATGTCTGTGTTGACTTGGAACGCAGATGTACTTTCTCTCCATTTCGATCCTCAGCTCCTTTTAATTTCCTAGATTAAGTATGTGTGTATATATAGGCCTTTCCATATTTCTTTTGTTCAATTCTGCTTACAATTTAGTGGAATTTGATTCATTTTTTAGTTGAAGTAAAATAGATATTATAAGTGGAGGGTTGTAGATGAGTTTTTGGCCATTACGTATATGCTTAATTTGTGAGCTACATTGTCCCCTTTCTTTCTTTATTACTTTTGTTTTCTAACTATTTCAGGTATATATAAGGGAATCATGTATTCCTGTCTATGGACTATGTGCATTCTCTCACATTAATATATGCTCATGATATCTTTGACTAAGTTCTAATGTATGAAGGAATACCTTTGTTGCTCAATTGCTCATTGAACTTCTATCAATCTAGTTTTTTTGCTACTCTATCATAATTCTTAATAGATAAAGAAATTAAGATTGAACTCTGAATGGAAAAAAATTGTAGATTGAGATAAAAAATTGTAGATAAAGAATTGAGATTTTTTCCAATAACTTGTAATGCCTACTCTATTTCAAGTTGTTTGGATCTACACATTGAGAGTAGGCTACTTGGCTTTGGTATTGTGATAATGGTGTGATTTTTGCTGATGCACATGTGGTGCTGCTGCTATGTGTGTGATGAGAGAAGATATGAATGCAAATGCCCATCCTTTGATTCTGCAGAAATTTAGAGGCCTTTCAATAGGAAGTGAAAGCTTCCAAGTTAGCTATGCTGAGGTTTGGGGTTATGAAAGGCCAAGCAAAGTGTGCTGTTCGTGTCAAGCTATGCTGAGTCGCCAGTGGTTCCTGCTATTTTTTGGGCTAGGTTTGGAAGTTCAAGGAGCTCCATTCTCAAGGAAAGACCATTGAGGACATTGCAGAGGTTTTCTGTTGGGTCCTTAAAATAATGCTATGGTTGCTGCTGGGAATTTTGCTGCTGAATTTTGGTTTAGGCATTATTAAGGTTTCAACAATGTTTTTTCTGGCTTCCATTTTGGTACCTTCATCCCAAGTGATATAAGCAGTAGCCAATGATTGGACTGAGGCATGAAATACCTGAAGGTCATTTAGGAAGATAATTGTAGTTTGTTGGGCTATTTTTTTTGGTTGTTCAGGATTTGGTTTTTCTTTTTGGTGTTTTGCTATTTTGGATAGGTTTTTTTGGGAGCTTAGTGGTGGTTTTTGGCAGCTTTACTGATTGCCTCTTAATGTTCTATTATCTTGGACTTTGTCCTTTTTAATAAAACTTGTTGCTGAGCAAAAAAAAAATGCTTACTCTATTGTAATTCTTATAATTCTATCAAATTTTTTTTGGGTGACAAAAAACAAATTGGAACTAATTGGGTAAGTTAAAAAAACTGCACTAATGGGGAAAAAAATCCATTAAAAAACTGTTTTTTTCAAATTGTTTACAAAAAAAAAAAAAAAAAAAAAAACTTAATCGGGGCGGGGCGGGGCGGGGTCGGGGACCCCGAGTGCGGGGCGGGGTCGGGGGTGGGAATAGCCCTTATGCGGGGTGGGGCGGGGGCGGGGGGAGGTCTTAGTGAAGCGGGGCGGGGGCGGGGTAGGGGATACCCGCCCCGTTGCCATCCCTAGGCTTCAACGAATTCAATGTTTTTCAAAAGTAAGAGTTTATGTATAAAACCCTCTAAACAAAAGATAGGCTCAAAAGCTCACTTGGGTTCTTTAGTCTTCACTAACATCTATCAACATGTCTAAGTTCTGCTTACTAATCCATTTTAGCTAAGTACATGGTTGTCACAATGTGCTCAAGTTGTTTGAAGAGTAAAAGGCATAAAATATACTCTAACTAAGATAGTAAACAAACAACAATTGTGTACATCGCAAACTAATGACATAAATGCATCATAACTAACTATATTAACTAAAAGAGGGATACAAGAACCATGTTATTTTCTTCAAAAATTTTAAAATTTTTTCAATTTTAGTTTACTTTACTTTATTTTATTTTTATTTTTACTTTATTTTACTGAGTTCATGTTGCTAAGCACACTTTTATGACATTAAAGCACAAAAGGAAATAAACAAGGCATGCAATGACTCACTCCCCCCTAACTAAAACTAGACATTGTCCTCAATGTTCTAAACTAAGCACATGGACATTTAAAGTAAAGTGATAGAGGAACGATATTACCTTGAGGTGTTAATATCGAATTTTGTAAGTTACCCGCAAAATCTATTAGTAGCAGCAAGAAAAAATAGAAAACATAATACAACTACTCAGTAAAAAAATGGTTAATCAAGATATTCATCATAAAGTAATAACCAAAATTTTTGAAGATCCTCCCAATGAAATAATTTAGCAGTAAGAAGAATGTAGGGATCCTCGTAAAAATACAATTCACCCCAAGTAATGTCAGGCTCAAGGTCAGAGGAGATGCATGGCCACCAAATTTGTTGGGGACAGTAATAAGAGGTATTTTTAGAAATTATATGTAAGGAAGAATATTTGGTGTTGGTATTTCCTATAATGCCCTTTATTTTAACACTAAAAATAGGTGGAGGCCATGGTTCAAGAAGGGAGGAAATGTCTACATGATGGTGATGTTCTAATGAAGCTTCATTACCCTCCTCTTGTACTAGAATGAAATCTATTGAAATATTATCATAATAATTGGATTTCTGTTCTATGTACATAGTTTTGGACGGGATTTGGATAAAGCAAACTATTTGGGCCTCGATGTCATTATCACCCAAGAAGGTCAAGCAGTCTAGAAAATTACTAGCTTCTTGTTGAAGTTTCAGATCATTTAATGTGGGCCCAATTTTGTCTAACTCCTCTATCAAATATTTTCAACTTCACAAAGTGATGGAATGCATGCGCTAATTTTTTCAAAATCATCTTTCATAACACACTCTAATTTACTTAATTGTTTAATTAGAATGGGGGATATAGGCGATTCTAGCTCGAGATGAGATATTTGGTTGCAAGTGGAAGAAGGTGCTATGTGAACATGTGACATAACATCTTTGTTGGGAAGAGGCATATCACAAGAATCCACTCTGGATGTAAACTCTTCAATTAAATCCTCCTTATGTTCATTATATAAAATAGGGTGAGAGTCGACGAGAGACTCCTCCATTTTCAAATACGCACAATCACCTAAACTTTCATTATTTTTTAAATATTCATTCTCATCCTCGTAATTTTCCTCACTATATGCATCATCAATTGGGGTGCTTTTAGTAAAGTTATCACTCAATTTCAAATAGTGAATGAGTGAGTTAATTTCTGAGGGATTATATTTAGGAGATGATGGTTCAACAATCGCAAACATAGTGTCTAGAAATTCAGGTTGTAGAGTTGAGGGATAGGGGTGGTCTTCTATGGCTTGGCTAGTGATTTCTAGTTTGAAAATAGTTTTTGCAAATTTATCGATTAAGTTGGCCAACTCATTCATTTATTTAACATTTCAAACATTAATTATTGCCTACCATTATCCTCAACTTCACAAGTCTCCTCATTATAACTATATGTCATACATCCCCATTGTTCTTGGTAGTAATCCTCGTTCTGTTGTGGTGGATAAATCTCTTCAGGAGTAGGTTCTTGAAATGTTTGGTAATATTGGGGACTACTACTATTTTGATCACTATTATACTGATTATTTCCCCATTGTGGCTAAAAGAGCTCTCTAGAAAGAGGTTCTAGAACAGGTAGGCTATTACTTTCTTGTGCGTATCTAGTTTCCACATATCTATCAATTGATGCAGATAGTTGATTTGTTCTATTTATAAATTCAAGCATCAGTTGATGCTTGCTACATACCCATTGTTCTTGTTGTGGGTAGCATTCTCAAGAAGTATATGTTTGATAATACTGGTCATTGGATGGTGCTTGCCAACTTTGGGGATTAAGATTATTGTATATGTACCCATTCGTGGTGTGTGGTGTGTATGTGGGATAAAACTGATGAGACATGTCACACCCCGGAATAGCAAAAATTAGAGGAAAATAAAATTTTCCTTTCCGGATCTATGAGCCATGACTGGTTACATGAGACTGACCTGTTCTTGCAAGTATTCTAACATGGTTATAACATAAGCACGAATCATAAAACATCTAATGATTTTCATGGGGGAAATTTAAGTGTTTGCTACTAGGCTATTACAACAGTTCTAAATCAAAACCACAAAAATGTAAGTTTGGGTGATCGACGCCACTTAAGTTATTACAATAGACAAAAGTTAGTTCTAGAGCATAAAGGAAATCCTAATATGATAATAAACTATATTCTTCTATTCAGCTGGCATATCCATACCCTTCAACAGTGTACTTTTTTGAATAGTCTCCCTTAGGGCAACCTTTCTGATAGTCCCGCTCTTGAGGATCGAGACACTCTTCTCTATAGTTGCCTGGATATGTTTCTTCATTATAACCAAGACATGATATGTCCAGGGCAGTAGAGTCATTAGCTTTTGAGGCTAAGTAAGTTGGTCTAGCCGATCACTCCTAATACAAGAAATAATATACAAGTACAACAAATATCTCGACCTAAACATTTGATAAGCATATAATATGATAGTATGAGTGAGATAGTGACAACACAATGCAGTATCGATATATTCAACTTTACCCAGACACTATCGTTGACTCATGTGGCTTGTTACATCAAGTGTAATGCTGTTAGCTTAGAGTGAAATGATCATGTTGCTATCGTCGCCTAGCAGGGCCTAATAGCAATTTTGGTTTAAAAAGTTGTAATCACTTTACTCGTAGGTCCTCGTGACCTTGCCTGAAGAATAGAATAGCTACAGTGCTAACGTCGCCTAACATGGCCCAATAGCATTATAAGTGGTAACCATTGTATTTAAGACCTAGATGGATTTTGCTATCGTCGTCTAACAAGGCTCAATAGCATATAAAGCACCAACTCATGTTAACTCCATTAATTTGACTGGGTACTTTTCCTATTGTAGCCTAACTGGGCCCAATAGAATTTATCATTATTTTCATTGATTTAACTGTACTACTCGGTCCTCCGCGGTCCACTCAAACATGTGTACAATATAATTGGGCTAGTCTCCTCGACTAACCATGCAGACATCAACTTTACATCATGACTCGACTATATTCATATGAGTGTTTGCATGACGTAATCGTAACAAGCATGAATCATAACAATAATTATCAATTAAGCATGGGGTATAGTTATCCAGACATGCGTTTCATATAAGCAGTTAATCTTAACTTATGCACATACAATACTCATCAAATATGTCCACACAAGGCACACTGGATATTCATATAATACATATGGAGTATTTCTATAATATACCAAGTGAGTTAGGATGACTCACCTTGATACGAATTCGCTAATACAAGTATTGCTTCGGTCCCTACAATTCATATCAATACATAGAATGGCAATTAATATGCATACTAGTAATAGGGGCATAATGGTAATTGTGTCGGATGGGTTCCTAAACCTCAACATGATGATCTTGACATCATTCTGAGTCTAATGCTATTGACTAGACTCAAATCGGAGTTCATCATATATATATATATGTTCCCATCTTAGTTCTATACTTCCTCCCTCTTATAAATGGGAGAAATGGACTTTACTAATAAAATAAAAGGCTAGATTTCCTATACCAATGGGCCCTAAGAGTAAGCTGTATTTTTTACTGAGTCAGAAAGTCACTAAACTTAGGAAAATAAATCTACACGTCATTATAGGAATTTAGGAATTGATCGCGTATTTTTTCTGAACTACAGTTTATTTATTATGAATATTGAAGTTCTAATTACGGAGTAATAGACTTAGGAGTCCTATAATTACAAAGTATATTTTGTAAAGACATTTGGTTCTTATAACATATTTATTTAATACTAGACCTTAAAATAGGCTTGTGGTATTTTTCTTGTATTTTTTGAAACTCGTTTGGTAATAATTAAAAGACTGCCAAATTGGTCTTTTATAAATAATAAAGTAATATTAAAAATACTAAAGTTTGAGTTTTATAATTAATAATTTATAACACAAGGGCATTTAGGCATTAGGATAATTAATATAATTTTCTTATACTTTAAAATGGTCATTAGTTATTTATTACCTAATTATTTTAATTTAAAACTAATTCTTATTATTAATTTAGACTAATTAAATGATAAGTATAATACATAATTAATACGATGTAATAACAGAGTATAAGAATATTATTTAAAATAATATTATAGAATATTTAAAACTAATGAAAGTACTCTACACTATTTTTAAATAAATTGGAAACCATTTATTAAGACGTATATCTATTTATTGAAAATAAACTAATCCTTATAGTTCATTTAAAATAATATAAATAATGCGTATAATATATATAAATATAATTTCAGAATATTAGAAATGTTAAATTATAATATTCCAGAATTTAGGATAACACTAAAACTATTTTTACATAATTTAAAACAATTAATAAACATCTAAAATCTATCTTATTGATAAAATAGATAAATAAAAACTGATGATGCCAAAAATTGGTAAGATAAATTAAAGCAGTTTAAGGGGAGAGAGAGAGAGTGAGAGACTAGCTTTTTGTACGTGGTTCGGCCCTGTTAATGAAGGAACCTACGTCCATGTATGTGTTTGAGCACGTTCACTATACTGTAAAAAGTCGGGGACCTGTGGTGAACCAACAATAGTTTAGAGCTACCGTAGGTCAGCCAGGCGTGATGATGACTGCTATAGAGGTGCTGTCTAGACTGAAAAGTTGATCCCTTACTATGGGGTGAGTGGTATCTTTTATAGATGCAAGAGACTTACTCATACAAGGAAACTAATTAGATTAGGTAATACAATCCAATTAGGATGTGATTGACATAAATCAAGTGGGCTTCCAAATTGTATTAGGAAATAATTTGCACTTTCCATTAGTCTTTTAACTTGAGTAGGAAACTGTTTGGAATATTGTGGATCATGCCTCAGGGCCAGGGTGAGCTGTCCCTACGCGGTCTTCCTGACCTGTTGGTTGGGCTTCGGTCATATGCCGCTCAGAATGTCTCGGATGATCCAGACTGCTTGGGATGATGCTATGTAGCATGACCTGGTCGGGATAGGGGCCGGTCATTGAATAGAACTACTCAGTCACAGAGTAGAGCCAAGTTTGGGCGTATCAAAAACTAATTAAAATTTAATACAGATTCACGGGTCAACCCGACCCGAACCTAATCAAAATGGGTAGTCCTGATATAGACTCAGAGGAGTCCAAGTTCATTAGCTTGCGGGTCAAACTGACCCGTAACTAGTCTATTAGGACTATTCATTTACAGACTCACGTAGGCCCGACTCGAATACAATCCTATCCCGAACTGACCTGAAATGACGCCATTTTGTTTAAGTTGTTCAACCCATGGATCAAAATAAAACTGACCCTATCTAGAACTCGAGTTCATTTATATGCATATGAGGATCCTATCCAAACCGACCTAAAGAAAATGATATAACCCAAATGCTATTCGGGTCATCACCTTCTTATCCAGCGAAGCTTTACCATGGGCGAGTCGCGGGTGGCTGGAAAACTTCCAGGAGTTATATCTTTTCATCTTCTCCATAGAAATCGATGAATCCAATGGCAAAATGAATGGACTTTGGTCCTCTATCACAAACTATGAGCTGGGATTGGGTTTTATTATTTGAGGTTCCTCCCAGACCATTATTCGTTTAGGGTTTAAACTAAATAATGGCTTATAGGCTGGGTTTGGCTTGCCCAAACCAAAAGCTACTACTGTAGGAGTATCTAGGGGTCATAAGGGTTCGTTTGTCATAGCTTTTAAAAGCTTTGGTTGTGGATTAAAAAATGAAGCTCTATGGAGCTTTAATGAGCTTTAATGGTGGCCGGACAAGTCTCAGAGCCTTAGGCTTTGTTTGGTTCATGCATGGGTGGTCTAGTTGCTAGTGTGTGAAGTAATCAATACAGAAATAGACAAGGGGGTGTAGGGGTTTTTACCTTAGTCTCGGGTCTCTTTTTATCTCTAGTTCTGCTTCTCCTTCTGTGATGACGTGAGGTCTGCATGTGGGTATAGTGCAGAGGAACACAAAGAGTTGGAAGGCAAGGGATTGAGAGTGAAGATAGATGTGTTTGGGGTCTACTTGCTCCCTCTCTCTTTCTCGGTGACTCTTTCCCTCTCAAGGGTCTCATATATATATATATATACACAAAACATAGTATGCATACACATATATACACAAATTTCATATCTGTTATAAGATCTTGGTGAAGGATTGAGAGTGATTGAGGGAAGTTGATTTGAGAGGGTATACTTGGGAGGAAAAGGAACCGACGGTTGGGGGTGGCAGCAAGGGTTCGGTGGGTAGAAGGAGGCTCGGGGAGATTGTGTACAGTGGATATAAGGGGGAAATTACTTGGTGTACTAGTCATTAAATGCTTATAGGATCTTGTGCTTGTCTAGGTCCGTGTGCCGTATAGTCTAAGTTTGAACATATTTTACAAATTAGTATAACAAGGTCAGTTCGGGCCTGAAAATTTCTGTCTAGGCTTACTAATTACAATGTTCATAGTTTGCATAAGGTTCTAAAAATATAGGACAAAATACGGTGACCTTATTTTATTAAACTTAGAAATTTTGCGAGTATTACATCATCCACCTCCTATTAAAGATTCCGCCCTCGAAATCAGAGTTAGCTATACATTGAACAAGTAAGAAAACTTCTCACATATTTCTGATTCTAGCTCCCAAGAGGCTTCATGTTCATTATGATGCTTCCACTGGACTTATACTAGAGGGATCTTCCTAGTCCTCAGTTTCTTAGCTCCTTGATCCACAATCTTTATTGGTCCTTCATTGAAGGTCACATTATCATTCATTTCGATATCCATGAAGTTGATCTTATGAGACGGATCATGCATGACTTTCCTCAGCATGCTGATATGAAAGATATTATGTACTCCTAACATCTTGGGTGGCAGTGCAAGTCTATAGGCACCTTTTCCCACTCGTTCCAAGATTTTGAATGGTCCTATGTAATGTGGCATAAGCTTTCCTCTCTTTTGTCCAAATCTGACAACACCTCGCACTGGGGATACTTTTAGGAATACATGATCTCCAACACTGAATTCGAAGTCCTTTCGGTGCTTATCTGCATAGCTTTTCTACCTGCTCTGTGTTGCTTTTAACTTTTCTCTGACGATATTGATCTTCTCATTCGTCTCTCGGACCATCTTCAGTCCTAGAAATTTGTCATCTCCAACTTCTGCCCAGCACAAAGGTGAAATTTTGGATAGAGAGTAGTTAGATTGCAAATCCTAAGACCAAACCATCTTAAACATGGGATCTCATCAAAACAAAAAATGCAGTGGTAGATCTTAGTGTTATGAACACTCACCAATTGGTCTAATTCAATTCCAACGGATCATGATTTAATTAAAAGTCGTTGATCATAATTGGTATATGAATTCACTACACCATTGTTGAGTTCATCATTTTTAGCTAAAATCTATCAACCAAACCATAGAGGTTGACTCATCCTAGACTAATTCTCCTTCCCATTGATGGTCATTGGAGATTAAACATAACTAATCCATGTAAGCCTCAATAGAATATGGAAAGGATTCCATAGGACTTCAAATTAGAGGACCTAAGTCATGAATTAAGACTTGGACATACTAATTATGCATGGATATGGGTATTCCCATTTGAACCATAAGTCCATAGAGAAGTTAAAAGACCAACTCAAGGGAATCAAAATAGATATTAAGGATATCATGAATCCCCAGAGAGGAGTATGACAAAAGAAAAGGAAATCAAAGGTCAAATGATATCCAAGTTAAACTTTACTTTATGATTTATTTAATCTTAAACCTTAGGCTACTTTGATCCAAGTCAAATGAAAAGAGCAAATAGAGGTTCAATCACAAAATCTAGTGGTATGTGATGAAATGAGGTGGGAAGAGACTTTTTGAAAATGTGCAAAAGATACTATGTGGTTCTATGAATTGTGATTGAACTTAACTTAAGGACTAACTAGTTTAGAGTTTACCTCAAATTATCCTCAACTTCTTTGTGATTTGAAGGTCTTCCAAAGGTTATTCAAGCGCTTCTTCTATCTCTTGTAATGACTTACTCCTTAATTCTCTTAATTTTCTCTCAGATTCTCCTAATTATCTCAAAGAATATCAAGGCTCAAAAGATTTAAGATTCAAGAATCAAAAAAGGGATCTTTTGTAATGGGATATTCACTCCCTTTATATAAATAAATTTCTGAGGGGTATTTCAATAATTTTGAGGTAAAAACCCTAATTTCGGATGTACTTTTGTTGGTACAATGCCTACTATCTTAAAGCAGACTGTAGGAAAATGCAACAATTAATGGAGTTGTCTGCGGCAACAGTAAACGCCAGAACGACACTTACTGACAGCTGGCGCGACACTCACTAAACACCGATGCGGCATTCAGTGAATGTCGTAGATAACTCGTTGACTGCCCTTTTTTTTTTTTTTTTTTCTTCTGAACCTTCAATTTTTGCTACATTTGGAGAGTTTTCACGGTGTTCAACGATCGCCATTGCAGATTTCACTGAGTACCACTACAGCAGTCAGCCAGTACCGCTGCGGCATCACGTGACTGTCGCAGAACACCGCATACTGTTTTTCTTTTATTGTCCCTTTCTTCTTTCTCTCTTTCCTTCTTTCATTTTTTGGTTTCATTTTCTTTGAAATTGAAGAGCCTTTCGAAGAGCTTGAAACCCTAAGTTAGCTGGATATTGTCACCATCGAACTTGGAGGTAACACTCCCCTAAATTCGACAGTTGGTTAAAATCAGGGTGTGTACACAACCATGGTTAGTTAAATTAATTATTAGTTTCATTTAAAATGATGAGTTGATAGCATGTTTATTTGCCTACTGGATTACATGATAACATGGTTATGTGCCTATGTAATTACATGTCTCAATTTCTAGCACTTTTATGATTCGTATGTTAATTCCTGTTAATGAACCTTACTTATATCTTTATTAGCTATGCCACCTAGAGTAAGAGGGAGTGTTGGTCATGATAGAGGCCGCAGTCGCCGAGCTGGATGCCGAGGAGATGACTACTTGGTCGAGTCTTCTACCATGCAATCACAGGGTAGAGGATGAAGGGGACGTACTAGAGGTCTAGGCCAGGCAGTGAGGTTTTCATCCTCATCATCTTTAGATCATAACAAGGTTGTCGAAGGACCTCAAGTATATCAAGCAATGGCTAAAGCTATGAGAGATGTTGCGAGGGCTGTGCATGATAAGATCCTACAACCCCCTCTTCCTGCTTCTCCATGGAGAGTGGCAGCCACTAATCCACATCTATCTGAGAGTCAGATCTTGATAAGAAAGTTCGAGAACCATGGTTCACCGAGCTTTTGGGAAGACACTAGTCACTTGGTAGCCGAAGATTGGCTCCAAAGGATCAATTGCATAATCACTTACATTTACATGACCGATAATTCCTCTCGTATCATTGCAGCCTCCTTCTAGTTCACCAATGAAGCTCTAATTTGGTGGAACTGCATGCTGAAAATTCACCCTCTTATGAGGATGGCTTGGAAAGAGTTCAAATATCTCTTCTTAGAGAAGTACTTCCCAGATATTATCCCAAATCTGATGCATATTGACTTCTTTAATCTCAAGCAAAGAGATATGACCATCACAAAGTATAAAGCGAAGTTCACGGTGTTGGCATGTTTTGCCTTCGTCTAACTCATTGACCAACAACTTCAAAGGTACAAGATTTGAAGAAGGGTTGAGGGCTGGTATTTATACTAAGTTGGCATCTCTCTGTTTAAAGGGTTATGGGAATGTCTTGGCTGCATCCTTGTCCATTGAGAACAAGGACTTGCATTAAAAGAAATCTCGTAAGGCCAATCCCCCGCCGAAGAATCATCCTACGGGATCCTCTCATCATCAAAACAAGAAGCAAAGGACCAATACCTCGTCAACTATAACCTAGATTCAACCCCAACAATAATCATTTTTGCACTAAGGTTTCTTGTCTTTCTAATCCTAACCAAGGTGGATCTTACTAAGGGCCTAGACATTACTTCAAGTGTGATCATCCCAGATACATTCAACGTGTCTGCCCATCAATTCAAAAGCAAGCTCCTTTAGCTAGATAGACACCACCCCCGCTACCTTCGTCTGGACCACCTCAAGTGGACTTCAAACCTTCTTTCTTGCCACTCCCAGCTCCATTAGTTAATAGTATTGGGCCCAATGCACCTAAGGGCTAACAACACAACCATGGATATCGTGGAGGAGGACAATAGGGTTAAGGGAACCTAAGGTTGTGCTTATATATTCCCCGTTTCTACTCTACGGGAATTGGGAGACCATCAGTGATCCGAGGTACATTTTTGGTATTCAACTCTTGGGCTTCAGTTTTGATAGAGACCGGAACCACCCATTCATTTCATCTCATCATCATTTGTATCTACGTTGGGTTTAGGGATTGAGCATTTAGGATCTTCATTGCTTGTTGATAATCCTATTGGAGGTGCTGTACCCTTGGATAGGGTGTGTCGCGATTGCGAGCTCATGATTGGTGATCACCATTTTGTCGTGGACCTTATAGTATTGAACATGTCTTGTTTTGACATTATTTTGGGAATGGATTGACTTTGAACTTTTAATGCTTTCTTTGATTGTTTCAAGAGGAGAGTCACATTCTTTGCTCCTAATGGTGACTGTTTTTGTTTTGTGGGAGACCGTTTGGACCTTCCGACTTCATCCTTGCGTAGTTGTACAAGAAGAGAAGTCCTTTTGGCTTGTTGGCTAGTGTGCTAGCCAAGGATGTTGAGGCTACTCATGGACAGTTTCCTCCTATCATTTGTGAGCATTCAGATGTACATCCAAAGGACTTACTGGGTTTGCCACCTATCTGCGACTTTAAATTCGCGATAGACCTTGTGCCAGGCACCGCACCCATTTTAATTGCTTCTTATCATATGGAACCCGCCGAATTGAAGGAGTTAAAGACTTAAATAGAAGAATTATTTGACAAATTCATCTAACCTAGTGTCTCACCGTAGGTAGCACCCGTGTTGTTTGTAAAGAAGAAAGATGGATCGCTATGGTTTGGCATCAATTATCGCTAGTTGAATCAAGCTATTATCAAGAACAAGTATCCTCTACCAAGGATCGACAACCTATTCGACCAACTTTTTGGTTTGACATGCTTTTCCAAGATTGACTTGAGATTAAGCTACCATCAACTGAGGATTTAGGAACAAAACATCTCGAAGGGCACCTTCCGTTCTCGTTATGGGCATTATGAGTTTCTTGTGATGCCGTTTAGTTTGATGAACATGCCTATCATATTCATGGACTTGATGAATCATATCTTTAGTCCTTACCTTGATAAGTTCATGATTGTGTTCATCGATGACATCCTTGTCTATTTTCCAGATCCAGAGAAGCATGAAGAACAACTATGGATAGTCCTCCAAATGTCGTTAGATCACCATTTGTATGCCAAATTTTTTAAGTGTGAGTTTTGGCTATCAAAAGTGATGTTCCTAGGCCATGTGGTTTTAAGAGATGGAGTTTTAATTGACTCGTCAAGATTGAAGCAATAATACATTGGTTACCGTCGAAGAATATTTTTGACGTTTGAAGCTTCTTAGGGTTCGCAGGTTACTATCAATGCTTTGTAGCAGATTTTTCACGTCTAGCTTTGCCGATGACGAAGCTTAGATGAAAGGGTTCTAAGTTCCTATGGGACGATGCTTGTGATCGAGCCTTTCAACAATTGATGACGAGGTTAACTACTTCGCTGATCTTGATCATCCCCGAGCAAGGTTTGGGATATACTGTCTATTGTGATGCTTTACACGATGGTTTAGGTTTTGTTTTGATGCAAGGAGGAAAAGTTATTACTTATGGTTCATGCCAATTGAAGTGACATGATAAGAACTACCTGAATCATGACTTATAGCCTGCAACCGTTGTTTTTGCATTGAAGAGTTAGAGGCATTGCCTTTATGGCGAGAGATTTGAAGTATTCTCCGATCACACGAGTCTCAAGTGCATTTTCACACAATGAGATCTAAACCTAAAGCAAAAATGATGGATGGAGTACCTTGAAGACTACGACTTTAGTTTGGAGTATCATCTAAGGAAGACCAACATTGTGGCCAACGTTCTTATTAGGAATTATCGTGGCACCATGGCTTGTTTAGCCATAGTAGAGAAAGATATTAGAGCAATATGGGCACTTCTGTAACACCCGTAATTCCTATTATCAATAGTGTAATTTCTGAATATGTTATTGATATTTTCTATATATGTCAATGATATTTTGGAAATCCTTGACATTTCATATAAGTACATGCATTGCATAGCATAAACCATTTAAACAAAATCAAACTTTCTTTATTTCGGTAAACCCGAGCACTCGAGTCATCCCAAGCGCTCGAAGCATGAGCGCTCAAGCTATTGAAAGGGATTAAAGGACCATTTTCCCCCTTTAAATTCTATAAATAGCAGACCATTTCCTGCATTTTACGTTTACAGAAATAGAGAGTTATAGAGAGAGTCTATATAGAGAGTATATTGGTTTTCATACACAACCCTATACACCTTGCATGTGTATAAATTCTTCAACCAATCCTCTCATGAGCACACATACATGCATCTTAGCCACAATGAAGTTCTGGAGCTAAGTCTTGAAGGAAACAAGGAGGATTCTAGATTTAGAGCTTGCATGAGGGATTCTCGAAGCTTGATTATCATCATCATCATCATCATCATCATCTTTCTCAAAATAAATCATCATCCATTTGGTTTTGTTCACCTTGTGAGTATTACAACTCACATACTATATGTATATATACATAATCTATTTTATAAGTTGCATGTACGTTTCACTTGAAGATTTTAAAGTTTTATACACCAAAATTGTAGTTATGTTGTAAAGAAGCAAAACAGTTGGAAATCTACTGAACCTGAGTTCTCGAGCTTCATAATATTTTGAAAAATTCTTGTATAATATGTGTTGTACCATGAACTTCATTGCCTTGAAGTTGTATATGATGAATATGTACATTTATGTTAGTTATGTGCTTTTCTTAAGTTGTACTTTATGCTTACTCAGTGGTACTATGCTTAATTGACATTAGACTGTGGACACGCGAAATCGGTCGTCCACTCTTTGAGGACACGCGGCATTCCACATTTCCTTTGTTTGAAATTGTTTTGAAAGAAAGAACGAAAAGGAAGAGGTCTATTGAAAATAGATACAGAGTCTCCACTTGGTCTTTAGGGAACCAAGAAACCCAATTTTGACTCACCTAAACGGATAAATTGCACCGGCCCTTCATAACCAAAGAACTTGGCTTGGGGTTTTGGTACGAGAGAGGAAGGAGCCTTTGTCACTACTAAAACACCCTCAACTCGCCCCGTCTCTAGACGGGCCTCAATTAGCATCCAAATAATCATCCTATACTATGTATGGTTCGACAATTAATACTATGATAGTATATTATATTATATAAGAATCTTGAAATGGAAGATCAAAAGATAAGATATCATTCATAAGATCTAAGCCAAATATCACACAATGCAAAGGTGAAGGATCACACAAACAAACCTAGGAAAAATCGTCTAATCACATATCAGGGAATCAAGTTTTCTTAGTCTAGAAGGGGGGACATGAATTTTTCTCAAAACAAATAATCAAAGATATCAAAATATGCTTAGAAAGCTAGTATGATGCATGTTAATCTTTGAGGAAAGAAGATTTCTCGATCCCCGGGATAGATGAGAAAGGAAGATTAGATTGAGAGAAAGCATGAACGTGTGATCAAGTTCATTCCTTATAATCTTCTTAGATTAAGAGTCACAAAAACTCCAAATCTTGCATGGATGTAATGCATGGTCTTAGAATGTGCAAAGGTTGTAGTGTGTTTGTGTACATGGGTTTTCTAAAGTGACTTAGAAGTCTAGAAGATGAATGAATGCATGGGGGAAATCATCATGGGATATGTACAAATATGGTATGGACCACTTCCTAGGATATGAACTAATTTAAAGTACATATAGGCATCAAATCAAGGGATGGAAGTAAAAGTATACTTGTTGTGAAAAGTGGACAGAATAGTGACTTGATCTTGTGGAAATTGAAAAGTAGGGTTAGAAATGTTTTCAACGCATGATTTTTTTTTATAGAAATCATCCTTATTGTGTCTAGAACACATATCAAAAGGCCAATCCCCAATAACTATTACAGATTGAGAGAAATCATATAAATAATATAGGTTACTCAGAAACAGAGTCTGTACTATCGACTGAAATGTCAAAACATCTTAGAAAATGAAAACAAAATATCTAGAGGCCCATATTATACAGAAAGTTCGCTAAGACACTGAGGTTCAAGGGAAAAATAAGTTGGGACCACTCCTTTTGGAAACGTTTTCTGTAAAACAAGTTGAAAGTCAACCAAGCTGCTGTGACAGCAAAAATAGAATGTCTGGAAGGAATGTTTGGGTCCAAATGGACCCCTTTCAAGTGTTTCCAAGTCAAACCAAAATTCATCTCTAATGAGTTAAGAAGGCTTTCCAAGTGGTCTCATGTTAATACTTTGAGTATTGAGTCCTAGAGAAATCTTTGAACTCAGATTGTTCACTGTTTTGAAGGTTTTGGGAAGAAGTATGGTTTTATTCTTTGAAATCAAAATGAGGGGTTTAAGAGGGGTTTTGAAATAGAGGTTTTGAGAGTATACTTTTAGCACTTAAATGGAGATTATGAGCACTTGAAATATCAATATTGAACTCATGTCAAGAACCTCCAAGATTGTTGGAGAGCATTGTTTCAATTTGAGCATAACTTCAAGAATACTTTAGAAGTATTGAAGTTGGAATCATTATCTATCAAACATGTTTTTGAGGTCAAGAGCTACTATCCATAAGGATCACTCACCTCAAACTTCATGTCATCACTTAGATGATGATGAATTAGTAAGTAATCAAAGAAAAATCAAGAAGAAATGGGGGACGAAGAGATAAACATATATATAAACAAGCAAGTAAATAGCAATTAATAGATGATAATCAATGTGATATTCGACTTCTAGCTTTGCGTTTCACTCATAGATATTGACATTTGGACATGGAAGTAGCTTTCTAACTCAAGAATGCTCAAGAATGGTGATTGTGGTGGTGGGGGGGGGGGTATTTGAATGTGAAATATATGAGAGATAATGGAAGAAAACAAGATTAGAACTCACTTTCTTATAGAAAATCAGTGGGAGAAGCTCCCTATCCCTCTTCTAAACCTATCTCTATCTCTCTTTCTCTCTGCAACTTTCTCAAACTTTGCACTTGGCCCCCCAAAATAAAGAGTAAAGGAGGGTTTATATAGGCCAATATTGGTCCCAAACATCTGTGAATAAGAAACTACGTCGTTTTGGCTTTCAATTATTCAATTTGGACCCTCAAAATAAATTACAAAAATGGCTTCTGTGGGGATTGAGTGCCACCGCGACACTGGCCATGTGCTGCCACAGCAGTGTCCCAGTGCCGCCACGGCACTACTCCTCAGACGCCCATAAGTTTGTATTTAGGCCTCTAGAGGTTCCGGTATTTGCGAAAGGCCCTATTTCATCCCAAATTCACAGAAAATGCGTACAAACTCCAAATTGAGCTTGTGATATACCATTGGAAAGGTAATGGAGTCTACATTACATAAAAAATAGTTCGGAGATAGGTCACTTTGAAAAGTTTTGCGGTATTCGCAATAAAAGCCGATTTAATCGCCTTTTTCTCCTTTGGAAATTCATAATAAATTCATTTTAAATCTAGAAATTATGTGCGATATACCGTTGGAAAGCTATTGACCTCTAGTATCTATAAAAATGTTTGAAAAATGATACGGCACTCCGATTTCAAAGTCCACTTTTAGGTCAAATCGGTCAAATCTAGGATTTCCAAGAAGTTCTGGGAACCTCTGGGAGATCCCAGGAGCTGACGTTTTCGTCCGATTTTCTTTTAAAAGACGTTTTAGTACTTTTCACATAATCTAGAATGATCTCGAAAACTTTTGACGAATTTGGATGATTTTGGTCAAACCCTGGTCAAACCTAGGTCAAATCGATCAACGGGGACTTTCGAGGAACTTTCGGGACTTTCGGGGGTCTCTGGGAGCTGACAATTTCATCTAATTTTGCTTCAAAACCTATTTTTACCACTTTTTTTTATGACGTAGCATGTTTCCAAAAATTTCAGTCCAAATCTGGGAGTTTTTGGGTTTTCAGGGGTATTTTGGTCATTTTGAGCATTTTGAGAGATAGAACTAACTTCCAGGAGTCCTTTTTGAGTCTTTTTCGATCATTGAGAACCACCAAGCTATGGGTCTCCTAAATTTGATAGCCGACAAAATGGGGTGTCTCAGTTTGCCCCTCTTTGGCATGAACTTGCGAGGCAACGCATGTCGCAAGCGAGTGCCAAAGCTTTGAAGAGACTGGTATTTTTGGAGGCCATAGATTTAGGGAAAAAGCGTTGCAAAAGATGCAAGGATGATGCTGAGGCTAGTGCTGGTCGTGCTCTTCTAGAGCTGCCTACGTATCCGAAGGTGAATCAGACCAGGACGTAGTTCAGGGCACAAAGGAACAAATCACACATGCACAACAAGACAGGCGGATGCGATGCCATGAGGATGATATGCAATGCATGGATGTGATATGAATTGTGTCATGAGTCCTATTATGCCTAGTGTTCTGATCCTAGTATGAGTTGGTGCTATGGGGTGTGTGCCACTCTGAGTGAACTTATGTCGTGCTAGTGTTTCCTTAACTTTAATGCAGTGGTGATCCCGATAAGGATACCAAGGTGTAGAAGACTCTGGGTCTTGGAGCAAACTTCTGAATTTTGGCTAGTGTGTTTAGCAAGTGAATGGGATTGGATGTGGGGTCTTTGATGATGGCAATTAAAGATAACCGACAAACACGGACGTCCTAGAAATTAAGAGACGGACACTAAAGCCCTAAGACGTTAAGTGATGGACATAAAAGCCCGAGATGTCAAGCGACGGACACGGAAGCCCCATTAATGGACATGGAAGCCCAAGATTTTGAATGAGAATGATGAACACGACATATTTTGAATGGGAGTGATGATAAACTAATGATGATTAATGAGTTAATAATGTACGAATCGAGATGACGCGTAGTCAGTGAACTACCGTGATTGTCATGGGTTGGACCAATGGTTGGAATAACCGCGATCAGAAGAACTGACGATGTACTAATCGAGATGACGAGTCGAAAGTGAACTACTATGAATATCATGGATTGAACTGATGATGTATGAATCGAGATGACGAGTAGTCAGTGAACTACTGTGACTGTCATGGGTTATACCCATGGTTGGACTAACCGTGATTAGAAGAATTGACAATGTACGAATTGAGATGACGAGTCGATAGTGAACTACCGTGACTGTCATGGGTTAGACCAATAGTTAGACTAACCGTGATCAGAAGAACTGATGATGTACTAATCGAGATGACGAGTCGACAGTGAACTACTGTGACTGTCATGGATTGAACTAATGATGTACGAATCGAGATGATGAGTCGACAATGAACTACCATAACTATCATGGATTGGACCAATGGTTAGGATAACCGCGATCAGAAGAATTGACGATGTACTAATCGAGATGACGAGTCGACAGTGAACTACTATGACTATCATGGATTGAACTGATGATGTATTAATCGAGATGACGAGTCGACAGTGAACTACTGTGATTGTCATAGATTGAACTGATGATGTACAAATTGAGATGACAAGTTGACAGTGAACTACCGTGACTGTCATGGGCTGGACCAATGGTTGGACTAACCATGATCAAAAGAATTGACGATGTATGAATCGAGATGATGAGTCGACAGTGAACTACTATGACTATCATGGATTGGACTAACGATATACTAATCGAGATGACGAGTCAACAGTGAACTACTGTGATTGTCATGGATTGAACTGATGATGTACTAATCGAGATGACGAGTTGACAGTGCACTACTATGACTGTCATGGATTGAACTGATGATGTACGAATCGAGATGATGAGTCGACAGTGAACTACCATGACTATCATGGGTTGGACCAATGGTTGGACTAACCGTGATCAAAAGAATTGATAATGTACGAATTGAGATGATGAGTCGATAGTGAACTACTGTGACTATCATGGATTGGACTAACAATGTACTAATCGAGATGACGAGTCGACAGTGAACTATTGTGATTGTCATGGATTGGGCCAACGGTTGGACTAACCGTGATAAAAAAAACTGACGATGTACGAATTGATGCGATTGCTGGGGATTAAACTGAATCTACTGGGGATGAAATGACTCTTTCTGGGATCTCTCTTTAACTGTTTCTCTTGACCGGGAACCAGGATCCAAATCCGAATCTTCGCAGTTGATCAAATCTCGCAATGGTAGGACCGAAGAGCCGATTAGGGCCTTCGAGAGCTAATTCTTTTCTGGACTCTCTGAGAATCTCTCTTTCAATTCTTGACCTAGAACCAAGATTCTGTCTCTGAATCTCTCACGGTTGATCAAATATTCTGACCAAGAACCAGGACCCATCTTTGAATCTCTCGTGGTTGATTAAATTTTGCAGCGCCCAATCCATAAGAGCCGATTAAGGCCTTCGGGAATGGATTCTTTTCTGGACTCTCTGAGAATCTCTCTTTCAATTCTTGACCTAGAGCCAAGATCCCATCTCTGAATCTCTCACGGTTGATCAAATCTTCTGACCGAGAACCAGGACCCATCTCTGAATCTCTCGTGGTTGATCAAATTTTGCAACACCCAATCCAAAAGGTCCGATTAGGGCCTTCGGGAGCTGATTCTTCTCTGGACTATCTGAGAATCTCTCTTTCAATTCTTGACCTAGAGCCAATATCCCATCTCTGAATCTCTCATAGTTGATCAAATCTTCTGACCGAGAACCAGGACCCATCTTTGAATGTCTCGTGGTTGATCAAATTTTGCAATGCCCAATCCAAAAGAGCCGGTTAGGGCCTTCAGGAGCTGATTCTTCTCTAGATTCTCTAAGAATTTCACTTTCAATTCTTAACCTAGAACCAAGATCCCATCTCTGAATCTCTCACAGATGATCAAATCTTTTGACCGAGAACCAGGACCCATATCTGAATCTCTCATAGTTGATTAAACCTTCTGATTGAGAACCAGGACCCATATTTGAATCTCTTGTGGTTGATCAAATCTTAACGATGCTTCTCGACTTTTCAATGATGCTTTTTAACTCTTCTGATGCTCCTCAACGCAGGTGATGCTCCTCCAACGATGCTCCTCAACACACCTGATGCTCCTCAAATCTTTAATGATGCTCTTCAACACATCTGATGCTCCTCTTCAACATTACTCCTTAACACTTCTGATGTTCCTCAATGTTACTCTACTTTTAAATGATGCTTCTTAACTCTCCTGATATTCCTCGATGCTCCAATAATGCTTCTCAACTCTCCTAATATTCCTCGATGCTCCAACAATGCTTCTCAACTCTCTTGATGTTCCTTAACGCTCCTCTAATTTTTGGGCTCTAAAACACCCTCACAAAAACATCTCATCAGCAAACCTGGACTCTGAGCCTTAAAACACCTCAACAATACATCTCATCAATACATCTGGACTCCGAGCCCTAAAACACCTCAAAAACACATCTTTATCAACACTCATCATCAATACAACACATCTCATCGATAGAACACATCTAGACTCTAATTGGATAAGCAATAGGTGTTGGGGACATTCCCTCCGGTCAGCCGCCTTGAGAAACAATTATCGGTTGTAGTTTACAACCACTTACGAGTTTATGCTACTCATACTTGGGACACTTCTCATGTTGTGACCTTGACTGGTACAATGATGATGTTTGGTACTTCTGCTTGTATCCACATTTTTTTTATAATTGGGAATCACCTTAAACCCACACATTTGAGACCATCAGGACGAATGGACTTATTAGGAATGACGATGACAAGGAAAGTTGGGTTAGTTTGCATGAAACCTTAATCTCTGACACACTTTTGATTAGATTACTACTGACTCATACAAAGAAGGATTGACCTAGACATGAATTTATCAAATTTCCATGATCCAATGTGCCTCTGTCATAAATGATGTACCGCTCATCTTTTATATTCACTTCTCATCTTAAGATGATAACATTTTGCTGATAAATCTGGTTTTTGAAAATTCTTCCTTATTGATCTAATCAATTTGCTACTTCTCCCAGGAAGTGCTTTGAATTAGTGCCTTAGCTTTAGAATAAAAGATGCTCTATTTCAAAATTTCAAAACAACTTGGTGACTTGAAAAACTCACCCTTAGTATGAAGGGATCGTGTTAGGCAAACGGAGTTTGCCCCTAGTTTGAGGTGTACGAAATGGAATCCATAGGCAAACGAGGTGGGTGACCAAAGTTTGCCCCTAGTTTGGATGATGGTTTATTGGAGGTTCTGGGCAAACGAGGTAGGTGACCGAAATTTTCCCATTATATGAAGGGTAGATAATAAAATTCAGGCAAACGAGACGGGTCGCCGAAGTTTGCCCCTAGTGTGGAAGGTGATTTCTGGCTTGAGGCAAGGACCGTGACTTTAATCTCTCATATGCTCATAACTTTTGCCTAGGCACTAGTGAAGTGACCTAGCGAGCTATTTCTCTCTTTTGTTATTGCTCACTCTGGATTTACCTCTAATTTTTGCCTAGGCGTCCTTCAGATTTTTGACCTAGCGAGCCATCCTTATTTTCTTTTTTAAAGTCTGCCTACGTACCCCCAAGTGGGGATCAAGTACAACATAGTTCGGGCCAAGGCTTTGAAAGAAGAAAGGGTTGATTATGATGGTGTCGACCGAACCGATGCGGTTGCCTACATATCCCCAAATGGGAATCAGGTCGAGCATAGTTCAAGGCTAGGCCTTAAAAAAGAGGGGGGTTGATTATGATAGTGTTGACCGAACCGATGCGGTTGCCTACGTATCCCCGAGTAGGAATTAGGTCGAGCGTAGTTCAAGGCAAGGCTTTGAAAGAAATTGGTTGAGGGTTTTTCAAACCAATTGTCAAAGAAGTTCAAACTTAGCTCACTTGTGGTAGCCTTGAATAAGAAGATTCAGGTTCGGTCTCCCTTTCTTTTCTTTTCTTTTTATTTTGAGGATTGATCCTTTTCACTTTTGCCTAGCTAGTCAATTTTACTTTTCATGTAGTTGATTCTTGTGAGATCTTTTGATCACAATCTCAGAATTCCAGAATGTGCATGTCAGTTCTCAAAATTTATTTATGGTCGTTCCGAGTCTTTTGGAATGTGATCTAGGCAAGTTCTCATGATGTACCTTGAAGTGTACAATTCTCTGTATCACCAAAATTTTCTTTCTTTCATTTTCTCCATCATTTTGACTGGCTAAGGTTAGATCTTGGAAATCAACACCTTTTCAGCTCTAACTATTGCCTAGGTGCCCTTTCGAGTTTTCAACCTAGCAAGCTTTTCTTTTCTCTCTTTTTCTTTCTTTTTTTTTTCTTTTTTTTTTTTTGTTTTGTTTTTTTGTTTTGAAAGGGGAAAAGAAACTCATTGAAAGTGTTTGGCTACCTGTAGACACCCCATTTTGTCGGCTAACAGATTTAGGAGACCCATAGCTTGGTGGTTCACAATGATCGAAAAAGGACTCAAAAGGACTACTGGAAGTTGGTTCTATTTCTCAAAATGCTCAGAATGACCAAAATGCCCCTGAAAGCCATAAAACTCCCAGATTTGGTCCCAAAGCTCTGGAAACATGCTACGTCGTAAGAAAAGTATTCAAATGAGTTTTAAAAAAAAATCGGATGAAATCGTCAGCTTCCAGAGACCCCCGGAAGTCCCGGAAGCTCCCGGAAAGTCCCCGTTGACCGGTTTGACCAAGGTTTGACTAGGTTTGACCAAGGTTTGACCAGGTTTGACCAAGTTTGACCGAAATCGTCCGAATTCAACAGAATCATTTTAAAACATGAAAAAAAGTGTTAAAACAAGTTCCAAAAGAAAATCGAGCGAAAACATCAGCTCCCGGGAACTCCCGGAGGTTTCCAGAACTTCCCGGGAATCCCAGGTTTGACCAGTTTGACCAAAATTTGACTTTGGAACCGGGGCGCCGAAACAATTTTCAGATATTTTTCATGGATACTAGAGGTCAATAACTTTCCAACGGTATATCGCACATAATTTCTGGATTTAAAACGAATTTATTATGAATTTCCAAAGGCGAAAAAGGCGATCAAATCGGCTTTTATCGTGAATACCGCAAAACTTTTCAAAGTGACCTATCCCCGAACTATTTTTTATGTAAAGTAGACTCCATTACCTTTCCAACGGTATATCACAACCTCAATTTGGAGTTCGTATGCATTTTCTGTGAATTTCGGACGAAATAGGGCCTTTTCGCGAATACCGGAACTTCAGGGGGCCTAAACAGCATTATCTGGACGAAGGGAGGAGCAGTGCCGCCGCGGCACTGGCCCACTGCCGCCGCGGCACTGGTCCAGTGCCGCCGCGGCACTCCCCTCCAGAACAGTGAGTTTTTATAATTTATTTTGGGGGTCCAATTTGATATATTAAAAACCAAAACGACGTAGTTTTGATTCCCAGCTTATTTTGGACCAATGGGAGACCATTTTAAACCTTTTAAAACTCTATTTACCACCCCTCCTTTGCCTATAAAAGAAGTCATTTACTTCCATTTAGGGGAGAGACATGGAAGCTTAGAGAGAGCTTAGGAAGAAACTCTAGGGAAATATAGAGAGAGAAAGAGAAGAAGTAGTCTTCTTCTTCCATTTTTTCCAATCAAAGTGAGTTCTAATCTTGTTTTCCTCCACCATTCTTCTATATACATCACATTCCAAACACCCCCAATCACCATTCTTGAGCATTCTTGAGTTAGGAAGCTACTTCCATGTCCAAATGTCAAAATCTATGAGTGAAACACCAAGCTACAAGTCCAAAATCACATTGATTATCATCTATTGATTGCTATTTACTTGCTTATTCATATTATGTTCATCTCTTCTTACCTCATTTCTTTTTTTATTTTCTTTATTTACTTACTAGTTCATCATCATCTAGATGATGACATGAAGTTTGAGGTGAGTGAATCCTTATGGATAGTAGCTCTTGACCTCAAAAACATGTTTGATAGATGATGATCATAACTTCAATACCTTCAAGGTATTCTTGAAGTTATGTTCAAAATAAAAATGAATCTCTCCAATAATATTGGGAGTTATTCAATGATTCAAGGTTGGATGAGGTTCTAAGTGGTCACATGGTCATCTCAAGAGTTTAAGTTCATGCTTTGAACATCTATTTCAAAACCCCCAATCAAGAACTCAAACTCTATTTCAAAACCCAAATCCATTTTCTTCAAGAATGATCCAAAACAGTGAGCTGTTCAGATTCAAAGATTTGTTTTGAATTAAATACTTGAGTTATGATGATGAAACCACTTGGAAAATCTTCCTAAGACATCATAGTTTGTCTCTGATTTTTCCCATCAATTATAGAGATATGAAAGTATTTGTTTTGGATGTGAGAAGTTAATATTCATAATCTGCCTCTGTTCTCACAGAATGTTCACCCAACTTCTTGCACTTATTATGGATATTTTCGTCACTGTACATATATCTTTTCTATTTTTTTTATGAAACTTGGGTGTCTTAGGAAACTTTTGGTGTATAATGGGTCGTCATAAACCCTTTCTTTGATTTATGAAAAATCATACAAAATCAGTCAACAGTGCAGCTTTTGTTTCTGAGTCATGTGTACATTCTGATTTTTTTCTTTTAATCTGTGATAGCTATTGATGTTTGGCTTTTTGGGTAATTTTCTAGACACAATAAGGATGATCTCTGATTTTTCTCACATTTTCCTAGGCACGTTTGACCACCCATTATAATGTTACAAAGTGATGCATACAGTCTGTCCACTATTCACAGCATTTCACTTTTTTTGACTTTCACACTTTGATGCAACACTCTCTTGTATCTAGATGAACCCATGTCCCATGAACATGTTCTTTACCACTTTTATCATGCAATATCATATCATGTATCATCTATCCTCTCATGTATCATACTCCCATAGATTCTTGAGTTTGGTTTCCAAATAAAACCATGGTTTGCAAATACTTGGGAAGTTCTTGAAATAAGTTAGGAATTGATATTCCAAGTGGTTAGAATATTCATCCAAGGTCTGGAAGTATACTTTCAAAACCCTCATTTCAAAACCCCCTCTTAAATCCCTCATTTTGATTTCAAGAAATAAACCTTGTTTTTCTCAAAACCCTCAAAACAGTGAGTCATTTAACCTTAAGGAATTATTTTGAGTTCAATACTCAATGTATGAATATAAGACCACTTGGAACGTCTTCCTAACTCATTAGAGAACACCCATGATTTTTGGTTTGACTTGGAAATACTTGAAAATGGTCCATTTGGATCCAAACATTTTCTCTAGACATTCTGTTTTTTTGCTGTCACAGCAGCTAGGTCAACTTACGACCTCTTTTCCAGAAAACTTTTCCAAAAGGGGTGACCCTAACTTATTTTTCCCTTAAACTTCAATGTCTTAGGGAACTTTCTGTATAAAATGGGCCTCTAGATCATTCGTTTTCATTTTCTAAGATTTTTCAACATTTCAGTCGACAGTACGGACTCTGTTTCTGAGTGACCTTCATTGTTTATATGATTTCTCTCAATCTGTGATAGTTATTCAAGATTGGCCTTTTGGGTTGTGTTCTAGACACAATAAGGAACACCTCTATAAAAAATCATGCATTGAAAACATTCCTAACCCCTCTTTTCAAATTCCAAAAGATTGTGCTACTGTTCTGTCTACTATTCACAGCAAGTATACCTTAACTTTCATTCTTTGATTTGATGCTTATATGCATTCCAAATTAGTTCATATCTTAGGAAGTAGTTCATACTACATTTGTACATATCCCATGTTAATTTCATTCATTAATTCATATACATTATAGACTTCTAAGTCATTCTAGAAATTCATGTACACAAAACACACTACAACCTTGGCACATTCTAGATACATACATTGCATCCATGCAAGATTTGGGGCTTTTATGGCTCCTAATCTAAGAAGATTATAAGGAGTGAATTTGACCACACGTTCGTGCTTCCCCTCGATCTAATCCTCCTTTCTCATCCGTCCCGGGGATTGAGAGATCTTCTTTTTCTCAAAGAATAACATGCATCATACTAGCTTGCTAAGCATATTTTGATTTCTTTGTCTATTTGTTTCAAGAACAAATTCATGTCCCCTTTAGATTATGAAGTCTTGATTATTTGATATATGATTAGACGATTTTTCCTAGGTTTATTTGTGTGATCTTTCACTTTACATTGTATGATGTTTGGCTTAGATCTTATGAATGATATCTTATCTTTAGATCTTCCATTTCAAGTTTCTTATGTAATGTAGTATAATATCATAGTATTATTTGTCGAACCAAACATAGTATAAGATGATTATTTGGATGCTAATTGAGGCCCGTCGAAAGACGGGGCGAGTTGAGGGTGTTTTAGTCGTGACAAAGGCTCCTTCCTCTCTCGTACCAAAACCCCGAACCAAGTTCTTTGGTTATGAAGGGCCGGTGCCCTTATCCGCTTGGGTGAGTCAAAATTAGGTTTCTTGGTTCCTTAAAGACCAAGTGGCGACTCTGTATCTGTTTTCAACAGACCTTTCGTTTTCTTTCCTTGATTCAAATCAATTTCAAAACAATCTCAAACAAGAGAGAGAAGTGGTCCGATTTCGCGTGTCCACAATCTGGCGACTCCACTGGGGACTTTTATTTTTTAAAAAACAAAATAATGCAGAGGTTTGACTCATAAGAAGCATCCTTAAAATCATCTTTTTACTGTGTTTGGTTCACCGCATTGCACTTTTGCATTTCCCCTTCGACTGTGTCTGAAACGCGGCGCTGACATTGTTCAGGTCTTGCTGTGCCAGGGCACAAGTCACCGTTGATACTGTACCTTCCAAGGTATATCAAAAGAGTAAAAACCTCCGTACTGTCTCCCCGACGGTATATTGGAACTCTCGTCAACGGACCCTCTTTGACTAAACCCAGCCTTTTCATATAGATTCCTGTAGAACCCTTCATAGGACTGTTCATTTATCTTTTCAGATAGGACAATGTGATATAACTGCTGTATGCCCTGGTGGGATTACCTGCGCGGTGTAGATGCTTATATGGCATAGAACAGAACCTCTTTCTTATGATTCCCAAGGCAATCACTCACATGTGATCACATTGAGTTGACTTGCCTAGGCACCATGATAAGGATGTCTGCTCCATGCTCACAAAGATATACACCGCAAACCTTGTTTGTTGGTCCTGAGACATAGGAGTATGAAAACTTGCTAGACAGTATGATCACCATCATCAACTATTCTCATCGTATATCCCTGTTTCTTCCAGAAACTCTACCCAACTCATCAGGATATCCCTGTTTCTCCTAGAAACTCTGTCCGAATCACCCAGATTTCCTAGAAATCCCTATTTCTCCCCAGATTACCCAGAAATCTCAATTTCTTCCAGAAACTTCGATATACTTATGTCCCCCCAGATGTTCTTGCTTCCCCCAGAATACTCAAAAACCTCAATTTTTCTTAGAAACTCCGATATACTTGTTTCTCCTAGAAACTATGTCCGACTTACCCAGTTATACCTATTTTCCCAGGAGCTCTGTCCAAATCTCTCGGATTACCCAGGAATCTCAATTTCTCCCAGAAATTCCGGTATACTTGTTTCTCCCATAAACTTTGTCCAACTTACCCGAGTTTTCATGTTTTCCCATAAGCTCTATCCAAATCTCCAAGATTTCCCAAAAATTCCAACAACTCTATCCAAACTTCCCAAAAATGCCTAGATGTATCAATTTCTCCCAGAAATTCTGATTTTCCAATTTCTCCTAGAAGCTCAGCCCAAATCAACCAGAAATTCCTATTTCTCCTAGAAACTCAAATGACTTCTAGAAATTTCTTCGAATCTTCCAAATCCCTATTTCTCCCAGAAACTCTGCATCCCGGAAATCCCTGTTGTCCCTTGGTGATCACACTGGAAGGTAAGGTTAGCACACTCTGTATGCCTAGGACCTTATTTGTTTAGCTGCTATCTGTTAGAAATAGGAGCATCATATAGATTAGGGCTTGCATTCGCATGCTTGTCTCGTATACATACACAATTTGTGTCAGTCTACATGCACACACATCTTATCAGTCTCACACATGTCAGTCTCTACACATCAAATACATACGTATCATCATCCCCACCCATCTCAATCGTTATACAGAAGTCGTATACTTACTGTAACCGTCATCGGTTCACATCGATGAATTCTTCAAAATCTCTGATCATCTCTCCCTGATAGGAGTCCATAAGAAGTGTTTCGCGCCTCCACTAATTTGGACTTTTACTTCTATTTGCAGAAAAATCGTAGCCCCGGATAAAAACACTGTTGTACCTCCCTAAATTCATTATCGTGATCACGGGCTAGCACAGACCATCATCGATCAACCAATGGCCTACAAAGCTCTGGAAGAGAAAGTGAACAAGCTACAAACCACTGTTGAGCAGTTGAGTTTAAGGGTGAGTCGATTTGAGAAGATGGCACGGAGCATTAGCAAAGAACTGCTTGAAATGGGGACCAGAATTGAGGATGCCATCATAGAAGAAAAGTTCAAGAATGATGAACCCCAACACCAGTCCAAGAGGCCTAAATACTCCCGACACTCTCCGGATGTCAACATCCTGTGCAGCCAACCCATGGCATACCCTCATCGGCCATACCAATCCTCCAACCAAACCACTAGTTGCCCTTACCAGAAAAAGCAACCTCGTACCTTTGCCAAACTAGATATCTCCCCCTCCATAGCCTTAGGCCGTCTGCTAAAAAAAGGACACCTCCAACTCCTTCAGCCTCGTGCCGATCTTCCATCACCTAACTGTGACCTGTCCAAACGGTGTGCCTACCACCAAGGCCCAGGCCATGACACCGACCAGTGCATACGTCTCCGCCATGATATCCAGGACCTCATCGACCAAAACATCATCAAGCCACCACCCATTCAACCCCGTGTCACCTAAGCCCCTGGCTTACCTATTCGAATGATCCCCTTCGCTGAGGAACCTGTGCCGGTGAATTGATGGTGTTTGGAACTCTTGCTAGAAAACCAAATGAAGATGCTCTTTAAAAAGAATAAGTGAGTCACTGTGATATTCCATTTGAGACCGGGTCGAGTCCAGTCGAGTCTGTTGTGTGTTTGTCTATTTCAAGTTTAGTCTTGTGGTCTAGTCAGTCTGTCTTCAAATTGTTAATGAGTCTGTAATCCTTCTCTACTGATGGAATGAAGTCTCATTTTGCCTAATCTGATATGCCTAGTCATAAATGCATGAATCACTAAACTGAAGTGTCACTTCTCAAATTACCATGGATATTACTGTGCTAAATTTTTACTCAAAATCCTGAGAGGTCAAAGTCAATTTTGCGCCGACACCGATGAAGAGCCGAGAATTGAATAGTCTTACTTTAAGAATTTAAAGATGCTTTTGCTCAGATCTTGAAAAGACATACTTGAGACTGATTTGGGGCTTGCCCAACACCCTTTCCACCATTTCTATCATTTCAAAGCCTTGGGCCCAACCCAATTGATAGCCATGCGAACCTGTGCGGACTTAGTCCTTGATGATAGCCAAACATTTCAGTGAGTTTCATCTCCACTTTCAAAAAAAAAAAAAAAAGAGAGAAAAAAAGAAAAGAAAAAGCTCGCTAGGTTGAAAACCCGAAAGGGCACCTAGGCAAAAGTTAGAGCTGAAAAAGGTGTTGATTTCCAAAATCTGACCCTAGCCAGTCAAAATGTTGGAGAAAATTTTGATGAGAGAATCATATGCTTCAAGATACATCTTAAGAACGTGCCAAGATCACATTTCAAACAGCACAGAATGACCACACATAAATTCTGAGAGCTGACATGCACATTCTGGAATTCTGATATTACGTTTGAAAGATCTCACAAGAATCGACTACATTAAAAAGCAAAATTGACTGGCTAGGCGAAAATGAAAAAGGATCAATCCTCAAAACAAAAAGAAAAAGAAAAAGAAAAGAAAGGGAGATTGAAACTGAATCCTTTTATTCAAAGCTACCACAAGGGGCTCAAGTTTGAACTTCTTGACGATTGGTTTGAAAAAACCCTCATACCTCAAACCCCTTATTTCAAGCCTTGCCTTGAACTACGCTTGACCTGATTCCCACTTGGGGATACGTAGGCAACCACATCGGTTCGGTCAACACCATCATAATCAAACCAATTTCTTTCAAGCCTTGCCTTGAACTACGCTCGACCTGATTCCCACTCGGGGATACGTAGGCAACCACAACGGTTCGGTCACCCCACCTACCTAAAAATCAACCCTCTTCTTTCCAACCATGGCCCGAACTACGTTGGACCTGATCCCCGCTCGGGGGTACGTAGGCAGACTTTCAAAAAAGAAAAAGAAGGATGGCTCGCTAGGTCGAAAATCTGAAAGGACGCCTAGGCAAAAATTAGAGCTAAATCCAAAGTGAGCAATAGCAAAAGAGAGAAAAGAGCTCGTTAGGTCACCTCACTGGTGCCTAGGCAAAAGTTATGAGCATTTGAGAGATTAAAGTCACGGTCCTTGCCTCAAGCCAGAAATCACCTTCCACACTAGGGGCAAACTTCGGCTACCCACCTCGTTTGCCTGACTTTTACTAGCTACCCTTCATACAAGGGGCAAACTTCGGTCACCTACCTCGTTTGCCCAAAACCTCCAATGAACCTTTCTCCAAACTAGGGGCAAACTTCGGTCATTTACCTCGTTTGCCTAGCAATCCCACTTCATGCCCTTCAAACTAGGGGCAAACTTCGTTTGCCACCCAATCCCTATAAGCCTTCAAGTCACAAGCATTGTCTTGAACAGCTGGAAATGGAGCGTCTTTCATTCCATAAGCTAAGGCACTAATTCAAAGCACATCTTGAGAGAAGCAAAGAAATTGATTAGATCAGTAGGGAGGAATTTTCAAAAATAAGATTCACCATCAAAGTGATGCCACGTTAAGGAGAGAAGTAAACACAAAAGAGAAATGGTACATCATTTATGACAAAAGCACATTAAGTGTTGGCAAGTCGACCTTGTTTCATTTGGTGTCAAATGTGTCGTCCTCGTGCGTCAATGTCTGTCAAGTTTTTGAGTCTGTTGTAGTCTCAAATGTGTAAATCAACAGTGACTAATAAAATTTTCAAATCAAGTTATAAAGAGCATGCTAATACAAGCAGGAGTACCAAACACCATTACTGCACCGGTCAAGGCGTCAGCATGAGAAGCGTCAAAACTTGGGGAAGATTTCATCCCTTTCCAAACTGCCAAAAGCTAATCATCTTTCTTCATGCAACATAAGTCCATGAGTGGCTGTTGATGATTTTCCTTTCTCCTTGCAACATAAGTCCATGAGTGGCTGTTGATCTTCCGCCTTTCTTCATGCAACATAAGTCCATGAGTGGCTGTTGATGATGTTCCTTTCTCCTTGCAACATAAGTCCATGAGTGGCTGTTGATCTTTCATTTTTCTTCATGCAACATAAGTCCATGAGTGGCTGTTGATGATGTTCCTTTCTCCTTGCAACATAAGTCCATGAGTGGCTGTTGATCTTCCGCCTTTCTTCATGCAACATAAGTCCATGAGTGGCTGTTGATGATGTTCCTTTCTCCTAGCAACATAAGTCCATGAGTGGCTGTTGATCTTTCATTTTTCTTCATGCAACATAAGTCCATGAGTGGCTGTTGATCTTTCGTCTTTCTTCATGCAACATAAGTCCATGAGTGGCTGTTGATGATCTTCCTTTCTCCTAGCAACATAAGTCCATGAGTGGCTGTTGATGATCTCCCTTTGTTCATGCAACATAAGTCCATGAGTGGCTGTTGATGATCTTCCTTTCTCCTTGCAACATAAGTCCATGAGTGGCTGTTGATCTTTCGTCTTTCTTCATGCAACATAAGTCCATGAGTGGCTGTTGATGATGTTCCTTTCTCCTTGCAACATAAGTCCATGAGTGGATGTTGATCTTCCGCCTTTCTTCATGCAACATAAGTCCATGAGTGGCTGTTGATGATGTTCCTTTCTCCTAGCAACATAAGTCCATGAGTGGCTGTTGATCTTTCATTTTTCTTCATGCAACATAAGTCCATGAGTGGCTGTTGATCTTTCGTCTTTCTTCATGCAACATAAGTCCATGAGTGGCTGTTGATGATCTTCCTTTCTCCTAGCAACATAAGTCCATGAGTGGCTGTTGATGATCTCCCTTTGTTCATGCAACATAAGTCCATGAGTGGCTGTTGATGATCTTCTTTTCTCCTAGCAACATAAGTCCATGAGTGGCTGTTGATCTTTCATTTTTCTTCATGCAACATAAGTCCATGAGTGGCTGTTGATGACCTTCCTTCATCCTAAAGCAACATAAGTCCATCACTCTCCTCTTTCAAAATCAAAACCTTAACTGCCGCAGGCCATCTCCGTATCCCTCATCACAAATAGAATAATACCTTGACTCCTATTTAAAGGACATATTTACTTCTTCCTAGCAGAGTACATTATCCTCCAGCTCCCGGAGGCCCTGACCGGCCCCCTTGGATTGAGCGTCAAAAGAGATTCTCCCTACATCATCCCCCGAGGACAAAAACCGATAGATACCAGCTCCCGGAGGCCCTGACCGGCCCCCTTGGATTGAGCGCCAAAAGAGATTCCCCGAGAACCCTACATCATCCCCCGAGGACAGAAACCGATAGATACCAGCTCCCGGAGGCCCTGACCGGCCCCCTTGGATTGAGCGCCAAAAGAGATTCTCCGAGAACCCTACATCATCCCCCGAGGACAGAAACCGATAGATACCAGCTCCCGGAGGCCCTGATCGGCCCCCTTGGATTGAGCGTCAAAAGAGATTCTCCGAGAACCCTACATCATCCCCCGAGGACAGAAACCGATAGATACCAGCTCCCGGAGGCCCTGACCGGCCCCCTTGGATTGAGCGCCAAAAGAGATTCTCCGAGAACCCTACATCATCCCCCGAGGACAGAAACCGATAGATACCAGCTCCCGGAGGCCCTGACCGGCCCCCTTGGATTGAGCGCCAAAAGAGATTCTCCGAGAACCCTACATCATCCCCCGAGGACAGAAACCGATAGATACCAGCTCCCGGAGGCCCTGACCAGCCCTCTTGGATTGAGCGCCAAAAGAGACACATCATCCCCCGAGGACATAAACCGATAGGCCCTAACTGGCTCTTTTAGATTGAGCATTACAAAATCTGACCAACTACGAGAGATTCAGAGATGGATCCTGGTTCTAGGTCAAGAATTGAAGAGAGATTCTCAGAGAGTCCTCCGAACCAATTCTCCGGACTTTGTCATCATAAGGATCGGCCAACGATTGAAAATATCACCCGCAGTCAAATCACCCGAATTCCCAGGGCAAGCACTATCTATTCGCAATTCAAGGATCCGTGTCCACTGATTATCATGAGCTTTCTCACCTGTCAGTCATCGTGAGTTTCCTCACTTATCGCGAGCTTCTTCACTCCGGTTATCTCACCTGTCAATTATCGTGAGCTACCTATTATGAGCCTCCTCGCTTTGGTTATTATAAAACTGTCGGTTATCATTAACTCCCTCACCTATGGGTTATCTTTAGTTGTCATCCTCAAAGACCCCACATCCGATCCCATTCGCTTGTAAAGCACACTTCCCGTAATTCCAGAAGTTTGCCCCTAGACCCAGAGTCTTCTAAACCTTGCTGCCCTTATCCGAGTCATCCACCACATCACAGTCGCAAACACTAGCACAACACCAGCCACTCGGAGTGGCACACCCCACAGCACTTGCTCATACCAGGGTCATAACACTAGACATAATAGGACTCATGACACAATTCATATCACATCCATGCATTGCATATCGCTCTTATAGCATAGCATCCGCCTGATTGTTGTGTATGTGCATGTGTGATTTATTCCTTTTTGCCCTGAACTACGTCCTGGTCTGATTCCCCTTGGGATACGTAGGCAGCTCACGCAGAGCACGACCAACACTGACCTCAGCATCCTTGCATCTTTTGCAACGCTTTTTATCCTAAATCTATAGCCTCCAAAAAGTCATGTCTCTTCAAAGCTTTGGCACTCGCTTGCGACATGCGTTGCCTCGCAAGTTCATGCCAAAGAGGGGCAAACTGTAGACACCCCATTTTGTCGGCTAACAGATTTAGGAGACCCATAGCTTGGTGGTTCACAATGATCGAAAAAGGACTCAAAAGGACTACTGGAAGTTGGTTCTATTTCTCAAAATGCTCAGAATGACCAAAATGCCCCTGAAAGCCATAAAACTCCCAGATTTGGTCCCAAAGCTCTGGAAACATGCTACGTCGTAAGAAAAGTATTCAAATGAGTTTTAAAAAAAAATCGGATGAAATCGTCAGCTTCCAGAGACCCCCGGAAGTCCCGGAAGCTCCCGGAAAGTCCCCGTTGACCGGTTTGACCAAGGTTTGACTAGGTTTGACCAAGGTTTGACCAGGTTTGACCAAGTTTGACCGAAATCGTCCGAATTCAACAGAATCATTTTAAAACATGAAAAAAAGTGTTAAAACAAGTTCCAAAAGAAAATCGAGCGAAAACATCAGCTCCCGGGAACTCCCGGAGGTTTCCAGAACTTCCCGGGAATCCCAGGTTTGACCAGTTTGACCAAAATTTGACTTTGGAACCGGGGCGCCGAAACAATTTTCAGATATTTTTCATGGATACTAGAGGTCAATAACTTTCCAACGGTATATCGCACATAATTTCTGGATTTAAAACGAATTTATTATGAATTTCCAAAGGCGAAAAAGGCGATCAAATCGGCTTTTATCGTGAATACCGCAAAACTTTTCAAAGTGACCTATCCCCGAACTATTTTTTATGTAAAGTAGACTCCATTACCTTTCCAACGGTATATCACAACCTCAATTTGGAGTTCGTATGCATTTTCTGTGAATTTCGGACGAAATAGGGCCTTTTCGCGAATACCGGAACTTCAGGGGGCCTAAACAGCATTATCTGGACGAAGGGAGGAGCAGTGCCGCCGCGGCACTGGCCCACTGCCGCCGCGGCACTGGTCCAGTGCCGCCGCGGCACTCCCCTCCAGAACAGTGAGTTTTTATAATTTATTTTGGGGGTCCAATTTGATATATTAAAAACCAAAACGACGTAGTTTTGATTCCCAGCTTATTTTGGACCAATGGGAGACCATTTTAAACCTTTTAAAACTCTATTTACCACCCCTCCTTTGCCTATAAAAGAAGTCATTTACTTCCATTTAGGGGAGAGACATGGAAGCTTAGAGAGAGCTTAGGAAGAAACTCTAGGGAAATATAGAGAGAGAAAGAGAAGAAGTAGTCTTCTTCTTCCATTTTTTCCAATCAAAGTGAGTTCTAATCTTGTTTTCCTCCACCATTCTTCTATATACATCACATTCCAAACACCCCCAATCACCATTCTTGAGCATTCTTGAGTTAGGAAGCTACTTCCATGTCCAAATGTCAAAATCTATGAGTGAAACACCAAGCTACAAGTCCAAAATCACATTGATTATCATCTATTGATTGCTATTTACTTGCTTATTCATATTATGTTCATCTCTTCTTACCTCATTTCTTTTTTTATTTTCTTTATTTACTTACTAGTTCATCATCATCTAGATGATGACATGAAGTTTGAGGTGAGTGAATCCTTATGGATAGTAGCTCTTGACCTCAAAAACATGTTTGATAGATGATGATCATAACTTCAATACCTTCAAGGTATTCTTGAAGTTATGTTCAAAATAAAAATGAATCTCTCCAATAATATTGGGAGTTATTCAATGATTCAAGGTTGGATGAGGTTCTAAGTGGTCACATGGTCATCTCAAGAGTTTAAGTTCATGCTTTGAACATCTATTTCAAAACCCCCAATCAAGAACTCAAACTCTATTTCAAAACCCAAATCCATTTTCTTCAAGAATGATCCAAAACAGTGAGCTGTTCAGATTCAAAGATTTGTTTTGAATTAAATACTTGAGTTATGATGATGAAACCACTTGGAAAATCTTCCTAAGACATCATAGTTTGTCTCTGATTTTTCCCATCAATTATAGAGATATGAAAGTATTTGTTTTGGATGTGAGAAGTTAATATTCATAATCTGCCTCTGTTCTCACAGAATGTTCACCCAACTTCTTGCACTTATTATGGATATTTTCGTCACTGTACATATATCTTTTCTATTTTTTTTATGAAACTTGGGTGTCTTAGGAAACTTTTGGTGTATAATGGGTCGTCATAAACCCTTTCTTTGATTTATGAAAAATCATACAAAATCAGTCAACAGTGCAGCTTTTGTTTCTGAGTCATGTGTACATTCTGATTTTTTTCTTTTAATCTGTGATAGCTATTGATGTTTGGCTTTTTGGGTAATTTTCTAGACACAATAAGGATGATCTCTGATTTTTCTCACATTTTCCTAGGCACGTTTGACCACCCATTATAATGTTACAAAGTGATGCATACAGTCTGTCCACTATTCACAGCATTTCACTTTTTTTGACTTTCACACTTTGATGCAACACTCTCTTGTATCTAGATGAACCCATGTCCCATGAACATGTTCTTTACCACTTTTATCATGCAATATCATATCATGTATCATCTATCCTCTCATGTATCATACTCCCATAGATTCTTGAGTTTGGTTTCCAAATAAAACCATGGTTTGCAAATACTTGGGAAGTTCTTGAAATAAGTTAGGAATTGATATTCCAAGTGGTTAGAATATTCATCCAAGGTCTGGAAGTATACTTTCAAAACCCTCATTTCAAAACCCCCTCTTAAATCCCTCATTTTGATTTCAAGAAATAAACCTTGTTTTTCTCAAAACCCTCAAAACAGTGAGTCATTTAACCTTAAGGAATTATTTTGAGTTCAATACTCAATGTATGAATATAAGACCACTTGGAACGTCTTCCTAACTCATTAGAGAACACCCATGATTTTTGGTTTGACTTGGAAATACTTGAAAATGGTCCATTTGGATCCAAACATTTTCTCTAGACATTCTGTTTTTTTGCTGTCACAGCAGCTAGGTCAACTTACGACCTCTTTTCCAGAAAACTTTTCCAAAAGGGGTGACCCTAACTTATTTTTCCCTTAAACTTCAATGTCTTAGGGAACTTTCTGTATAAAATGGGCCTCTAGATCATTCGTTTTCATTTTCTAAGATTTTTCAACATTTCAGTCGACAGTACGGACTCTGTTTCTGAGTGACCTTCATTGTTTATATGATTTCTCTCAATCTGTGATAGTTATTCAAGATTGGCCTTTTGGGTTGTGTTCTAGACACAATAAGGAACACCTCTATAAAAAATCATGCATTGAAAACATTCCTAACCCCTCTTTTCAAATTCCAAAAGATTGTGCTACTGTTCTGTCTACTATTCACAGCAAGTATACCTTAACTTTCATTCTTTGATTTGATGCTTATATGCATTCCAAATTAGTTCATATCTTAGGAAGTAGTTTATACTACATTTGTACATATCCCATGTTAATTTCATTCATTAATTCATATACATTATAGACTTCTAAGTCATTCTAGAAATTCATGTACACAAAACACACTACAACCTTGGCACATTCTAGATACATACATTGCATCCATGCAAGATTTGGGGCTTTTATGGCTCCTAATCTAAGAAGATTATAAGGAGTGAATTTGACCACACGTTCGTGCTTCCCCTCGATCTAATCCTCCTTTCTCATCCGTCCCGGGGATTGAGAGATCTTCTTTTTCTCAAAGAATAACATGCATCATACTAGCTTGCTAAGCATATTTTGATTTCTTTGTCTATTTGTTTCAAGAACAAATTCATGTCCCCTTTAGATTATGAAGTCTTGATTATTTGATATATGATTAGACGATTTTTCCTAGGTTTATTTGTGTGATCTTTCACTTTACATTGTATGATGTTTGGCTTAGATCTTATGAATGATATCTTATCTTTAGATCTTCCATTTCAAGTTTCTTATGTAATGTAGTATAATATCATAGTATTATTTGTCGAACCAAACATAGTATAAGATGATTATTTGGATGCTAATTGAGGCCCGTCGAAAGACGGGGCGAGTTGAGGGTGTTTTAGTCGTGACAAAGGCTCCTTCCTCTCTCGTACCAAAACCCCGAACCAAGTTCTTTGGTTATGAAGGGCCGGTGCCCTTATCCGCTTGGGTGAGTCAAAATTAGGTTTCTTGGTTCCTTAAAGACCAAGTGGCGACTCTGTATCTGTTTTCAACAGACCTTTCGTTTTCTTTCCTTGATTCAAATCAATTTCAAAACAATCTCAAACAAGAGAGAGAAGTGGTCCGATTTCGCGTGTCCACACTACCATCAAGGACTAAGTCTGAACTGCTTTCAACAGACAGATTGTATGGCTCCCTATTGGATTGGGCTCAAGGCTTTGAAATGGTAGAAAATGGGTGTTGGGCAAGCCCCAAGTTAGTTTCAAGCATGTCTTTTCAAGATTGAGCCAAGAGTATCTTTAAATTCTTAAAGTAAGACTATTCAATTCTCAACTCTTCATCGGTGTCAGCGTGAAATTGACTTTGACCTTTCAGGATTCTTTTTTGTTTTGTTGCAAAAAATTATTAGTAGAGTAATATCTATGGTAATTTAAAAAGTGACACTTCAGTTTATTGATTCATGCTTTTATGACTAGGCACATCAGATTAAGAAAAATGAGATTTTATTCCATCAATAGAGAAGGATTACAGACTCATTAACAACTCGATGATAGACAGATTCGACCACAAAGACTAAACTTGAAATAGACTCAAAACATACGATAGACTCGACTAGACTTGACCTGGTCTCAAGTGGAGTGTCATGATGACTCGCTTATTTTTTTGAAAAGAGAAACCTTATTTATTTTACTGGCAAAAGTCCCAAACACCATCACTTCACTTGCACAGGTTCAACATTCACTAGCGTCAGCAAAAGGGATCACTCGAATAGGTAAGCCAGGGGCTTTAGGTTCGATGAAGCTGACATTTTGGGTGATATGGGATTGGATGGGTGGTGGCTCAATGATGTTTTGGTCGATGAGGTCCTGGATATCGTGGTGGAGGCGTATGCAATCATTGGTATTGTGGCCATAGGTTTGGTGGTAGGCACAGTGCTTGGATATATATTAGTTTAGTGGTGGTGGGGCATCCCGAGGTTGAAGTAGTTGGAGATGGCCTTTCTTGAGTAGGCACTCCAGGGCTGAGGAAAGGGAGATTTCTAGTTTGGCAAAGGTACGGGGTTATTTTTTCTAGTATGGGCAATTAGTGGTATGGTTGGAGGATTGATATGGCCGATGAGGGTATGTTGTGGGTTGGCTGCACAGGGCATTGACATCCGGGGAGTTTCGGGAGTATTTAGGCCTCTTGGACTGGTGTTGGGGTTCATCCTTCTTAAACTTTTCTTCTATGATGGCATCCTCTATTTTAGTTCCCATTTCAAACAGCTCTTTGCCAATGCTCTGTGCCATCTTCTCAAATCGACTAACCCTTAAACTCAACTGATCAACAATGGTTTGTAGCTTGTTCACTTTCTCTTCCAGAGCTTTGTAGGCCATTGGTGGATCGATGATGGTCTAGGCTAGCCCATGATCACGACAATGAATTCGGGGAGGCACAATAGTGTCCTTACCCGAGGCTACAGTTTTCTGCAAATACAAGTAAAAGTCTATATTAGCAGAGGCGCAAAAAACGTCTTATGAACTCCTATCGGGAAGAGATGATCAGAGTTTTGAAGGATTTAACGGTGCAAACCGAGGATGGTTGCAGTAAGTATACAACTTTTGTACAATGATTGAGATGGGTGAGGATGATGATACGTATGCATTTGATGTGTATAGACTAACACGTGTGAGACTGACAAGACGTGCGTGCAAGCGAACTGACATAAATTGTGTATGCACATGAGACAAGTATGTGGATGCAGGCCCTAATCTATATGATGTCCCTACTTCTAACATAAAGCAGTTGTGCAAGTAAGGTCCTAACCATACAGAGTGTGCTAACTTTTCTTTCCAGGATGATCACCATCATGGGGAGGGTGGGGAAAATAGGTTCGCTCTTTGAGGAATGAAGATCCGGGAAATTTTATAAGTAGAGATTTTTGGGAAATCTGGGTGAATTTTGGTAGGGTTTCTAGGAAATAGAGATTTTTAGGAAATCTAGGTGATTTGGACAAAGTTTTTGAAAGAAACAGGTATTTCTGGGTGAGTTGGATAGAGTTTCTGGGAGGAACTGGGAAATTAGAGTTTTTGGGAGAGATTGGTACATCTGGGCATTACTGGGAAGTTTGGACAGAGTTGCTGGGATTTTTGGAAAATCTGGGAGATTTGGGTAGAGCTTCTGGGAAAATAGGTATATTGGGGTGAGTTCCTGGGAAATGGGAATTTATGGGAAGCTTGGGTAGAGGTTCAGGAGAAATATGAATTTTCTGGAATTTTGGGTGAAACAAAGATACTTGGGGAGGTCGAATAGGGTTTCTGGGGGAAGCAAGAATATCTGGGTAATTCGAACAGAGTATCTGGGGGACACAAGTATATCGGAGTTTCTGGAAGGAACTGAGATTTCTGGAAGAAACTGAGATTTCTGGGTAATCTGGAGAAAAATAGGGATTTCTAGAAAATCTGGGTGATTCAGACAGAGTTTCTAGGAAAAACAGGGATATCCTGATGAGTTGGCCAGAGTTTCTAGAAGAAATAAGGATATATGACGGGAACAGGTGATGATGGTGATCATACTGTCTAGCAAGTTTTCATACTCCTATGTCTTAGGACCAACAAACAAGGTTTGCGGTGTATATCTTTGTAAACATGGAGCAGACATCCTTGTCATGGTGCCTAGGCTTGTTAACTCAATGAAATCACATGTGACTGATTACCTTGGGAATCATAAGAAAGAAGTTCTATTCTATGCCACATAAGCATCTACACCGTGCAGGTAATCCCTCCAGGGCACATAGCAGTTATATCACATTGTCCTATCTGAAAAAGATAAATGAACTTTCCTATGAAAGGTTCTACAGGAATCTATATGCAAATGCTGGATTTTGTCAAAGAGGGTCCGCTGACGAGAGCTCCAATATACCGTCAGAGAGACAGTACGGAGGCTTTTACTCTTTTTGATATACCTTAGAAGGTACACTATCAACGGTGACTTGTGCCCTGGCACAACAAGACCTAAACAATGTCAGTGCCGCGTTTCAGACACAGTCGGAGGGGGAAATGCAGAAGTGTAATGCAATGAAGCAGACACAGTGAAAAGATGATTTTAAAGATGCTTCTTATGAGTCAAACCTCTGTATTATTTTGTTTTGAAAAATAAAAATCCGCAGCAGAGTCGCCAGATTGTGGACACGCGGAATCGGTCGTCCACTTTTTGTGGACACGCGGCATTTCACTTTTCCTTTGTTTGAAATTGTTTTGAAAGAAAGAACGAAAAGGAAGAGGTCTAATGAAAACAGATACAGAGTCGCCACTTGGTCTTTAGGGAACCAAGAAACCCAATTTTGACTCACCCAAACGGATAAAGGGCACCGACCCTTCATAACCAAGAACTTGGCTCGGGGTTTTGGTACGAGAGAGGAAGGAGCATTTATCATGACTAAAACACCCTCAACTCGCCCCGTCTCTCGACGGGCCTCAATTAGCATCCAAATAATCATCTTATACTATGTATGGTTCGACAAATAATACTATGATAGTATATTACATTACATAAGAATCTTGAAATGGAAGATCAAAAGATAAGATATCATTCATAAGATCTAAGCCAAATATCACACAATACAAAGGTGAAGGATCACAAAAACAAACCTAGGAAAAATCGTCTAATCACATATCAAGGAATCAAGTTTTCCTAGTCTAGAATGGGGAAAATGAATTGTTCTCGAAACAAATAATCAAAGATATCAAAATATGCTTAGCAAGCTAGTATGATGCATGTTAATCTTTGAGGAAAGAAGATTTCTCAATCCCCGGGATGGATGAGAAAGGAAGATTAGATCGGGGAGAAAGCATGAACGTGTGATCAAGTTCATTCCTTATAATCTTCTTAGATTAAGAGCCACAAAAACTCCAAATCTTGCATGGATGTAATGCATGGTCTTAGAATGTGCAAAGGTTGTAGTTTGTTTGTGTACATGGGTTTTCTAAAGTGACTTAGAAGTCTAGAAGATGAATGAATGAATGGGGGAAATTATCATGGGATATGTACAAATATGGTATGGACCACTTCCTAGGATATGAACTAATTTAAAGTATATATAAGCATCAAATCAAGGGATGGAAATAAAAGTATACTTGCTATGAATAGTGGATAGAACAGTGACTTGATCTTGTGGAAATTGAAAAGTAGGGGTAGAAATGTTTTCAATGCATGATTTTTTTTATGGAGATCATCCTTATTATGTCTAGAACACATATCAAAAGGCCAATCCTCAATAACTATTACAGATTGAGATAAATCATATAAATAATAGAGGTTACTCAGAAACAGAGTCCGTACTATCGACTGAAATGTCAAGCAATCTTAGAAAATGAAAACAAAACATCTAGAGGCCCATATTATACCAAAAGTTCTCTAAGACACTGAAATTCAAGGGAAAAATAAGTTGGGACCACTCCTTTTGGAAACGTTTTCTGTAAAACAAGTTGAAAGTCAACCAAGCTGCTGTGACAGCAAAAATCGAATGTCTGGAAGGAATGTTTGGGTCTAAATGGACCCCTTTCAAGTGTTTCCAAGTCAAACCAAAATTCTTGGGTGTTCTTTAATGAGTTAAGAAGGCTTTCCAAGTGGTTTTATGTTAATACTTTGAGTATTGAGTCCTAGGGAAATCTTTGAACTCAGATTGTTCACTGTTTTGAAGTTTTTGGGAAGAACTATGGTTTTATTCTTTGAAATCAAAATGAGGGGTTTAAGAGGGGTTTTGAAATTGAGGTTTTGAGAGAATACTTTTAGCACTTAAATGGAGATTATGAGCACCTGAAATATCAATATTGAACTCATGTCAAGAACCTCCAAGATGTTGGAGAGCATTGTTTCCATTTGAGCATAACTTCAAGAATACTTTGGAAGTATTGAAGTTGGAATCATCATCTATCAAACATGTTTTTGAGGTCAAGAGCTACTATCCATAAGGATTCACTCACCTCAAACTTCATGTCATCACTTAGATGATGATGAACTAGTAAGTAATCAAAGAAAAATCAAGAAGAAATGGGGGAAGAAGAGATGAACATATATATAAACAAGCAAGTAAATATCAATCAATAGATAATAATCAACGTGATATTGGACTTGTAGCTTGGTGTTTCACTCATAGATATTGACATTTGGACATGGAAGTAGCTTCCTAACTCAAGAATGGTGATTGGGGGGGGGGGGGGTATTTGAATGTGAAATATATGAGAGATAATGGAAGAAAACAAGATTAGAACACATTTTCTTATAGAAAATTAGTGGGAGAAGCTCCCTATCTCTCTTCTAAACCTATCTCTATCTCTCTTTCTATCTAACACTATTTCAAACTTTGCACTTGGCCCCCCCAAAATGAAGAGCAAAGGGGGGTTTAAATAGGCCAATTTGGGGTGGTTTTGGAATTTAGAAAGTGCTCCCATTGGTCCCAAACATGTGTGAACAAGAAACTGCGTCGTTTTGGCTTTCAATTATTCAATTTGGACACCCAAAATAAATTACAAAAATGGCCTCTATGGGGGTTGAGTGCCGCTGCAGCAGTGGCCTAGTGCCACCGCGACACTGCTCCTCAGATGCCCAGAAATTTGTATTTAGGCCCCCCCGAGGTTCCGGTATTCGCGAAAAGGCCCTATTTCGTCCGAAATTCACAGAAAATGCGTACGAACTCCAAATTGAGCTTTTGATATACCGTTGGAAAGGCAATGGAGTCTAATTTACATAAAAAATAGTTTGGAGATAGGTCACTTTGAAAAGTTTTGCAGTATTCGCGATAAAAGCTGATTTAATCACCTTTTTCTCCTTTGGAAATTCATAATAAATTCGTTTTAAATCCAGAAATTATGTGCGATATACCGTTGGAAAGCTATTGACCTCTAGTATCCATGAAAAATGTTTGAAAAATGATACGGCACTCCGGTTTCAAAGTCAAATTTTAGGTCAAATCGGTCAAAGTTGGGATTTCCAAGAAGTTCTGGGAACCTCTGGGAGATCCCAGGAGCTGACATTTTCATCTGATTTTCTTTTGAAACACATTTTAGTACTTTTCACATAATTTAGAATGATCTCAAAACTTTTCGGTAAATTTGGATGATTTTGGTCAAACCCTAGTCAAACCTAGGTCAAACCGGTCAACGGGGACTTTTGGGGAACTTCCGGGGATCTCTGGGAGCTGACGATTTCATCTAATTTTGCTTCAAAACTCATTTTACCTCTTTTTTTTATGACGTAGCATGTTTCCAAAAATTTTGGTCCAAATCTGGGAGTTTTTGGGCTTTCAGGGGTATTTTGGTCATTCTGAGCATTTTGAGAGATATAACTAACTTCCAAGAGTCCTTTTTGAGTCTTTTTCGATCATTGTGAACCACCAAGCTATGGGTCTCCTAAATCTGATAGCCGACAAAATGGGGTGTCTACATAGACGTAGTTTTCGTATATGATGATCGAAAGGGAACGATTGATTTGATTTCCTTTCATGTCAAATTTCTTAATATGTAAATTCTATATTTTGGCTTAAATATTATTTTGATATATTTGATGACGATTAATGGAGTGCGCCAGGTAGAATCACTAACAATGTAACGGTTAAATACGCAGATAATATACTCAAATGGATAAGCGTGTTGACGGACGTGTGGGGCACATGTATAAGTTGGATCACCTCATCAATTGTTCCCTGTGTGGTTGCATTTGTCGAGTGACCTTAACAGTCTTGTCGTTAGTTGTGTCATATGGACTCGGAAGTTTAGAACGTGTTGTGGAGTTAGGACCGAATTGGGCTAGGTGGTTGAGTTAGGGCCGAATTAGGCTTGGTATATTATGTATTGGCCGAATTGGGATCGTTATGTATTATATTGGCTGAATTGGGCATGATTAGGGTGTGTTGTGTGCTATGTGTGATGGAAGTTAGTAGCATTAGTTCTGTGTCATTGTGGTCATGGGTAGAAGCTAGTACTGCCAGTGTTGTGGTCGTGAGTTGACAGAAGCTAGTACTGTCAGTTTGTGAATTATTGGCACTGTGGATTTGTGCATGTCGTGTTTGCATTATCATAGTTGGATAAACAGAAAGAACGTCGGGTTTGGACGAGAACTTGCGTAACGTTCTGACAACTTTTCAGTGATAATTTAAATCGTGTATATGTATATATTATGTTTAGTTTGTAGTATTCTATTCAACTTTCAACTGATGGCGTATGGCACTGGACATCCGTGTCCAACTGTTGCGGTTCTAGGTATTAGAGAGGCTATCCCGCAAGGAGGATATTATGAAGGTAAGGAGGTTGCCGAGGATGGTTGGGGCTTCACTTGTTGAGGAGACATTCGCGTTGTCGAAGCCATTCTGATTCCATTGGGAATTTTTTAGCTAACCTTTATGTTGTTATTGATGTCGTTATCGGCCATTTGGCCTCTAAACTTATCTACCTTTTGGATTTGGATGTCTATAATAATTATTATGTATAATGGAGGTTTGTAAGACTCTGATGTTGCTTTTACCAAACTTAGAACATTTTTGTTACTATTATTATTAAGTTTGTTTTATTTATTTTCGTGGTTTGGACAATCATGTGATCTTCAACCTATCATGTGATATTTACCATTTTTTGAAAGAAAAAGGAAGCTTACTTCCCTTAATTATTGATACACCGGAGCGTGACAGGGATTGTGTGGTATAAGAGCATTAGGTTTAGATGTGCTCGTGATTGTCCTACTTTAAGCTTTGAATCGTTCAAGAGCACAGAACAGAGGAAATGCACATGGGTCTTCCTCGCTAGAATGACAATAAGATAATTACAATGTCGATTCGACGAAGACCTCTAGAGCCGCTTTTCGTCTTAAGTTGGGTACCATGACTTTTATTTTTCTTTTCTTTTATGACTTGCATTACATTGCATCTAGTATTTTATTTTTCGACATTCATATATGTGAATACATCTCATAATATTAAATAGTATGTATATGTGAATATGATTATGATTATATTCAATTTTGGCCAATGATCGTCTCTGAACAATTTACTAAAAGCATTAGTCTGATCTGAGAAGTACTTATGCCCATGTATACTTGTGCAAAGATTCTAGATGGTTAGAGGTACTAGCAATAACTGTAATGGAGCTGGACCATCTGAATACCCAAGGGACTAGACCCCATGAGGGTATTTGAAAGATTTCTTTAAAGATTGGAGCACATTGGCGACCAGCAAGGTGTGCATCATTGTCCGCTGCCACCTCTACCGAGACTTGCAGGAGACAAGTTGTTAGAGAGATTCAGAGCTTTATGCCCAGAGAAGTTTGATGGCATGTCAGGAGCATTGAAAGCCAAGTAGTGGTTTAGGGAGATGGAGTCGTGTTTTAAAGCTTTGGTTTACACAGATGCTTACATGAAGAGGTTTGTGGAATTTAAGCTTACCTATTTTCCCGCAGAATGGTGGGAAGCTCAAAGGGCCGCTTTGGGAAAAAAATGTTATCAGACACTTAAGTTGGGAAGAATTCAAGACCATGCTTCTTTGAAAGTATTTCCCTACGTTTGAGACAGACATGAAGGAGAAAGAATTCATGGATTCGGTCCAAGGAAGTAAGGAACTAAGACTGTTCAAGAGTATACAACCGTATTTGAAAGGTTGTCCCATTTTGCTCCACACTTGGTGGATATTCTAGAGAAGAAGAACAAGAGGTATTTATGTGGGCTAGGGATAACTATTCAAGGCCATGCTATGAGTTCTATAATGTAGCCATTTGAGAATTTGGTGGAATTAGCCTCCAATCTGGAGACTATGTATGGGAGCCAACAGTAGAAGCGGGTTACATTTAGGGTAGCCAGTCGCCCCACTCGTGGCCAACCGAACTAGCACCGTAGTTCTGGAGTAAAGAGACAATGGAATAGTTTGAGAGAACAAGTGCCCAATCCTCCGCCAGCACAAGCTCAATTTCCTGGCACAGCACCTGCACTAGGAGAGCTGGCGCAAGGACTTAACCCTAATGTATGTTTCAACTGTAGGATACTGGGAACACAATCGTTCACTTTCTAGTGTAATCCTTTGAGTGATGCATTTCTTACTACCCAATTAGTTACGATAGAAAGCACCAACACGGAGACTACTACCTCTCAGATTCTAATGGTATGAGAATTTGCGGACATCTTTGGTTTACCCTCGAAGTGAGAGATTGACTTTGACATTCAGTTAATGCCAGGGATACCATTAAATTCAAAGATCCCGTACCACATGGTTCCGACAGAGATACAAGAGCTGAGTAAATAGATTCAAGAGCTGGAAAACCTTAGATTCATCCGACCTAGCACTTCAGCGTGGGGAGCACCAGTGTTGTTTGTTAAGAAGAAGGATGGATCAATGCGACTCTGCATAGACTATAGGGAGTTGAACAAGGTTACGGTCAAGAACAAATACCCATTACCGCAGATAGACGATCTATTTGATTAATTGCAAGGAGCTGCAGTATTTTCAAAGATCGATATGCGATCAAGGTATCATCAATTACTTGTTCGAGAAGATGATGTGCCAAATACAGCTTTCCACTCGAGGTATAGGCATTATGAGTTCCTGGTTATGCCATTTTATCTGACCAATGCCCCAGCGGTGTTCTTATATTTGATGAATCGAATGTTCAGACCCTATCTAGATCAGTTTGTTATCATCTTTATCGAGGACATCTTTTTCTACTCGAAGACCATGGAAGAGCATAAGAAGTATTTGAGGATTTCCTTATGGACCCTTCGAAACAACCAACTTGTCGCCAAATTCAGCAAGTGCAAGTTTTGGCTTAAAGAAGTCAAGTTCTTAGGACATATTGTTTCTCGAGAAGGTGTCTAAGTGGATTCTACAAGGACTGATGTAGTGAAGAATTGAGCCGACCTAGAAATGCTTCAGAGATTAGAAGTTTTCTTAGGTTAGCTGGATATTATCATCACTTTGTGGAAGGATTTTCAAAGATTGAAGCTCCACTCACTAGTCTGACGAGGAAGGAGACCAAGTTCGAATGGAAAAATAAGTACGAAGGCACTTTTCAAGAATTGAAAGAGAAATTGACTTCTGTGCTAGTGCTAGCTATCCCAAGAAGTGGAGAGAGTTTCACTATTTACAACGATGCTTCGTATCAAGTTTTAACATGTGTGCTCATGCAGGACAGTAGAGTTATTGCTTATGCATCCAGACAGCTGAAGTAGAATGAGAAGAACTACCCGACACATGATTTGGAGTTAGAATCCATTGTGTTCGCACTCAAGATATGGAGACACTATCTATTAGGAGAACAGTTTGATCTTTTTTCCAATCATAAGAGCTTGAAGTATATATTCTCGTAGAAGGAGCTTAACATGAGGCAAAGATGGTGGATGGAGTTGTTGAAAGAATATGACTTTACTTTGCAATACTACCCTGGTAAAGCAAACGTAGTCACAAATGCTTTGGGCCAAAAGCCTCATGGTACTATTGCTTCACTTATGGCTAGAGAGTGGCAAGATTTTAAGATAATGGTAGAGTTTGGAGGTCAGCCCGTTGGATCAAAAGAAGGAAAAATCTTAGGATGCTTGGTAGTTCAAGCTACACTCATCGATCGGATCATAGAGGCTCAACAGAAAGAAATGGAACTATTCAAGTTATTTGACAGGATGATAGCCAAGGATCCAACCAATTGGAGTATTGGGAACGACGAATGTTTTAGATTCAAGAGCAAACTTATTGTACTAGCTACCAATGATATCATGAGGGATATTTTGGAAGAATCACATAGATCAAGACTAACTGTACATCCTGGAGGGACGAAGATGTACAATGATATAAAGAGGACTTTCTGGTGGGAAGGTATGAAGAAAGAAGTTGCCAAGTTTCTGTCAGAGTGCCTGACTTGTTAGCAAGTTAAGGTTGGATACAGGAAGCCTATGGGACTTTGCAGCAATTGCCGATTCCATAGTAGAAATGGGAACACATCACAATGGATTTCATAGTTGGTCTACCTTAATCTCAGTAGAACCATGATTCTATTTAGGTAATTGTAGATAGACTTACTATGTCAGCTCATTTCATCGGTGTGGACTGTGAAATGTGGATGAGGGGTGGTCCTGGCATTTCCCTCGATATTGTCCTGGGACGGATCCCAAGGAGCACACTTCAGGGAAACTAGAACTTCCTCACGCGATCCTAGAGACAAAGAGTCGCCACCTAATATTTATCGGGAATTAGGAAACCCAAGTTTGACTCACCCAAAATTGAATAAGGTTACTCGCCCTTCATTACCAGAAACTAGGTTCGGGGGTCTTGGTACGAGAGGGGAAGGAACCTAAGCATGACTAAAGCACCCCCTCCTCGCCCTACCGAATGGCCTTGATTCAAATATCCTTGTTCTTAATTCATAATTGGCGTTGTTTCCTCAAACATACTAGATAATATATACATGTCAAAAGGGAACATCTAAGAAAAATCATGTCAGGAGATTAATTCAAGTAGAAGTAAGATGCCCATGCAATACAAGAGAGAAGTACACATACAGTGGCTAGTCCCGTACGGGACCGATACAAGTAAAGGAAACATGTCATGATATGCAAAAGGGAACGAGAATACTTACATTGGGTTGACTCAAGCGGAGTCACTAAAAACAAAAAGGAAGGAAACGTGTAATGCAATCATACAAAAAACTAGATAAGATGTCTCTAATATATAAACATATAAACGAGAACTATCCTAACGGAAATGTGTCGTTGAAAATAAAGTTGTAAACCTAGAAAAATTATAAGAGAAAGGATAGAGATAGTACACGATACATGGGCACTAAGCCACATGTAGATGAGGCAAACCCACAAATCGAAGTCCGGATCCACGACATTCAATTCTCTGCACTAAGACACCAAGAAATACCCAAGCATTGCAAAAAAACACAAGCAAACAAATGATATACATAATAAACAAGGAAAATATGTCATCAATCAAATTTCCAGATTCAACAACCTCTAATGAATCCCATCAAAAGTGACCTAAAACATGAGCTGGGTTAAAACACTTTTATAGAAAGTTAGATACATATCTTAGGGAACTTCTGCAAAAAGTAGAACCTCTTTACCATTTTTGTAGATTGAAAAATAAGAGTTTTGGGAATAGTGGATCAGGACTGTCCACTGTTCTTGTAAAAATCATAATTAATTCTACAAAACTCATGTGAAGCTCTATTTGGTGTCAAAAGAAATATATTTCATTTTAGTATATGACAAAAATAATCCCATGGACATGTCATGAACCTAAGGTTTCTGAAAGTTATTTTAAACAGACTCTGTTATTCTGGAAGTTCGATATCATTTGACAAAGGAATGCAAAACATAATAGAATTTTATGAATCATGTTAATCAAGTAAATCTAAGCTTTGATCTCTCATCAATTAATCCTAGATGATTTATAAATCAAGTTTTATTCATTAATTATTGTTGAGTGATCAAGGTAAGACCATTTTCTATACATAATCATGATTGTAGTTAAACTTAGAAAATTCCAAAATAGTTGTAGCAACTTCAAACGCTTAGAAAATGATCTTAACTCGATCGTATGCTCACGATTTTACATCGGCATATAGATACATGAGTTACGAATCATCTCTATAAAGCAGAACATCGATAAATATTATAGATTTTCTGAAATTAAAATACAAAGAGACTATGATCTGTCAACCGATTTCTCAACAATTTCTAAAAATAGCATGTGGATCCTAAAGGTTCTCCAAATGGATCGAATGAAAGCTAATTCATCAAAGTTTACCTAAGAAATTTGAAATCCATCCAACTATGGGTTTTGGTGGACCAAATCTTATGGACATAACCAATCTATTTTGCTGAATTTTATATAATTCATTTTAAAGTGTGAGGAAAACATCTTAGTTGATGATTGAAGCTCATTAGAGAGATCAAATTCATAGACCAAATTAATTATCATGGTTCCCAATCAATTTAGCCCTCAAGTTCTATGAAAAACTTTGGATCATAATTCAAAGGGACTTACAAATATTCTATTGGAGATGAAATTCAATAGGAATTCAAGGTAATAGGAATAATAAAGAGATAGGTATGAACATAGGAATCATCCTTCTCATAGATCATACTTCCAAACCATCATAGAATTCAAAATAGATACATATATATATATATATATATATATATATTTATAAAATCATGTATGCATGGATCTACAATAAATAGAAGAATGAAATCAAAATTGAAAATCCAAAGTGAAAATCAATCTTTAATTAAGAATAGTCAACAAAATCAAAAGAGACATGGATCTACCCATGTGAGTGTGTGAAGAACAAGAGAAGAAGAAGATGAGTGTTCTAACAAAATAAAACTAAACTAGATCCAAACCTTATAGATCTATATATAAAAGTACGAATTAGAGATGAATTGTGATGTCTACCTCTTGGAGGATTCTCAATTATGCAATCACATTTGACGAGTCTTCTTCTTTAAGTGTTCTTCAAGTTCTTCAAGCACTCATCCATGGAAGTTGAGGGAGGCAATTGTTGTCAAACTTGTGATCTAATTTTCTAATCTAACTATCTTGAGATTAATTTTATCGAAATTTCATTCGTGATTCACTTATTCTCTCTAAAAAATCTCAAATTGAAAGTATGTATGAGTGTATCTTCAAGTATATTCAATGGTGTACTTAAGGCTTCTTCAAAATGATTCAACATGATCTCATATAAGATGCATGGGATCTATATATAGAGTTTTGAAAACTTAACTCTTAAGTTTCAGGATTAAAACAGGATTTTCAGAGGTCAGAAAAGGGTTAAAAAGACCATTTTAGTGCTTAAACGCAGTTTCCAGGCAATTTCCTCGCAGTGGGAACCTCTTGGAAGAATTCGAAACCAAAAAATGTGATGAAGAGCACATTTTATAGGTGGCAGTTAAGGGGGGAACTGCCACCCCACTTCCCAAAATTGCCACCTGCTTTTTAGGTTCCCCTAGTTGCCCATAAGTCCTGTTTGAAGTTTCATGTGCACTGCTTTTCCAGATTTTTGTAAAAATGCTTTTTGGTGTTCGAAATTGTCCGTTTATGTATTGTTGGAAACTTGTTGAGTTGAATTTTAGTATAAAAATATTCCAGGAGGTTTTGAAATAAAAATTGAAGTTCAATTGAAGTCTGGAAGTTCTCTGGAGCTTTCGTCGTCTTTTTGAAATCAAACGACTTCCTTTTCAAAATTGCTTTTCAATGTTTATCAATTTTGAACTTTTTTTTAAAATTGAATCTCTGGATACCTAGAATACTTCATTTAGAGCACTTCAGGCTCACATAACCCTGAGTGAATATGAATTCTGAGAGACAATTTTGATAAAACCGGGATTTATGCATAGAAAATGGCTTTTCTGAGCTTGAAGTCACTTTTCGAAGTTTGATCTTTTGATTATGTAGAATCGAGTACCTTCCAAGGGGTAAATTTCATCATCAAATCCTCCAAGATGTTGTCTACCCTAAATCCTATAAGTGTGGTCAAAATTGGGTGTCTACAGTTTGCCCCTCTTTGGCAGAGCTTGTTGTGAACAACGTGAACTGCAAGTGAGTGCCAAAGCCAGAAGGCACCCAATAACCATACTAAGAGGTTTTAGAAAAACAAAAATCTACAAAAATTAAGAAATTGAAAATTTAAGAGAATCAAGAAAGTGCAAAAGCAAGAATGCAATGCAATGCTGGGTAGAGGCTGCTAAGTCGATGCTGCTGCTGGTCGTGCTCCGCTGGAGCTTCCTACGTATCCTTTCCAGGAATCATACCAGGGCGTAGTTCAAGTATGCAAGGAGACAAAAAAACACATACAAACAATAATATGGATGAAACGCTCCTACCTAGGATGCTGATGCAGTATGAAAACATGAATGTGCAAGTGTTGGAGGAATCATCCTCAAGAGTTCTAGATGCAAATCTAATGAAAAGAATGCAACGACTCTCTCTCACAGACAAAATTTTTTTTATGATGTTTTCATGATCTTTATATGAAGTAGAGGGTGCCGATATTCTTTGGATAATCTACAGAGACTGCATGATTATCTTCAATGATAAGATAAAGCTGAGACTGAGAGTTCATCTTTGACGATAAACAGAGGTTGAGATTGAAGGATTTTCTTTCATGATTTCTGGTACGATTCTCAAATGCAGAGGTCATCTCCTTTTGATGACTCCAAATGTTGAGGGCGTCTCCAAACGATGACTTTCAAATGTAGAAATTGTATCCATATGATGGTTTCAAATGTTGAGGGCATCTCCATACGACGACTTTCTGAAGTAAAGGACATTTCCTTACGTTAACTTTCTGAAGTGGAGGGCATCTCCATACGATGACTTTTTAAAGTAGAGAGCATCTCCATACGATGACTTTATGATGTAGAGGGCATCTCCATACGATGACATTTTGAAATAAAGGGCGTCTCCATATGACAACTTTCTAAAGTAGAGGGCAGCTCCATACGATGACTTTCTGAAGTAGAGGGCATCTCCTTACGATGACATTCTGAAGTAGAGGGCATCTCATTACAATGACTTTCTGATGTAGAGGGCATCTTTTTATGATGGCTTTTAAAGGTAGAGGGCATCTCCATACGATGACTTCGTTAGAGGGCGTCTCCTTACGATGACTTTTTGTAGATGCTTCTGCTAGCTCAATCGATCCAACATTCTTTCTGAATAAAGGTACAACAGATGCTAAAAAAAAGTGTTCACAGATTGTGATCCATCTTTGAAGGTTAACAAGTGCCAATTTTTGGCGAAACAATTGATTAGTAGATACCCATTCTGATTCATGGATTCTTGAGATATACCCTTCTTCTGGTGGCAACCTGATATACGATGCTGAGGTCTACCCTTCCTCTGGAGGTTATTCTGACGATATCTAAAAGTTCTCTACTGGAGAGATTCTAGGATTCTGAGATGCGAGTAAAAGGCTTCTATTCTAGAGGTTCTGTTGATTCACTCATATCGGTGCTTTGACCAGCTCAAACATTCTTGCAAATACATCGGGCTTATTCTGACCCTAAAGTTCTTGATCACGGTTTGAAGATCATGTATTCTGATTTATCTTTTGTAAATCCTTTCTGGATGTAATTCTTGAAAGACTGCAAACCATGTGTCTACGTTCCAGGACGGCACATAATTGACCCACAACAACGGGAGTTCGTTGCAAATCATCATTTCTCAGTTATTTTTAAGCTACGGTGTCCTCTATTCTTCACATTTGGGAACTTTTCTTCAACTTTGAATGGTTTTTAACCAAGATTCAAATTCCCACAGGTCCTTTAGACCAATTCCAATAAGTTTTAAGCACTCTTAAGGCTTATACATCAAGATCAGAACAATCTGGGTTCAAAATAAAGTTCCCAATATCACAATTCTGATTCGCATTTGATAGGTACTCAAAAGACCTGATGATTTTGGCATGACTTTGACGTGCTTCATAAATCTTAAATCAATTTTAGTAGATATTACATGCAAGGCACACTGATTTGATTCAATAGCGGCTTAACTCAACATACAGGGCCGGTCTTCTGATTACCATTTTTCTATCAATCACTTGATACCTCATCTTGACTAGGATTAATTGATGCAATAACAGTGTTTGAAACTTATGCTTATATCCACTTTTGGATGCTCTTAGAGTTTTATAATTATAGATCACTTTGGACCCACACACTCGAGAGTATGACAGACTAGACGACGACGATGACAGACTCGACCACGACAGAGGTTGACAGAAATTGACACATGAAGATAACATTCTTGCCAAGAGTTTGGAAAAAACTCAATTTTCCATAACATAATGCGCATTTATCATATTTGACTTATCTCTTTACTTTTCATGTGCACTTTTCATCTTAGTGCGATAATACCCTGTTGATAAATTAATGCTTTGAAAATATTCCCTATGGATTTCAATCAATTCTTTGCTTTCTTTGAAATGTGCTTTGAATTAGTACCTTAGCTTATAGAATAAGAGACAATTCATTTCAAATGTTTTCAAAGATATACTTGACAGCTCAGTATTTGCTCATAATGTGAAAAGGGGGGTACATGCAAATGATGTTTGCCCCTAGTTGATGGTGAGAAAAGAAAGCATAGACAAACGCAGTTTACCCCTAGTGTGGCAATGACATCTTGAGGCTCTGGTTGCCCCTAATTTTCAAGGTTCAGGGACCGAGAGCCAGGAAAGCTTGCCTACTTATCCCCTAGTGGGAATCAGGTCCAAAGTAGTTCGGTCGAGGCTTTGAAATAAAAGATTATGGCATAGTTGAATTTTTCAAGAGCAGTGACCGAACCGAGTAGGTTGCCTACGTATCCCCAACTGGAAATCAGGCCAAGCGTAGTTCCTCGAAGGCTGGAAGTTTTGAAAGAGCAAGGATTCAAGAATTGGGGGCTATTCAAGCCATGTCATCAGACAGATTTTCTGAAGCAGGTCACTTGTGGAAGCGTTGAAAGAAACTAAACTACCTCTCCTTTTTCTTTTCTTTTTCTTCTTTCTTTTTCTTTGACGATTGATTCTTTTCACCTTTTCACTAGCCAGTCAATTTCACATCACTCACCATACATCATACATGTTTGTAGAGCAAGATTAACCCTTCAAATCTTTATGCTTGCTTAAAGAAATTACAAATCAAAGCTTTGGGATAATTCATGTTCCCGATTTCTCGATTTTCTTCGTTTTCTTTCCTCTTCTTCTCTTCTTTCTTTTCTTTTCTCTCTAAAGTTTTGACTGGCTAGGATCAGATTCTTGAAAAAATATACAAAATTTTCTTTTTTTTCATGCTCTAACTTTTACCTAGGCGCCCTTTCGGATTTTCATCCTAGCGAGCTTCTTTTTTCTTTTTGAGAGAAGTAGTTTATTTGAAATGTTTGACTACCATCAAGGACAAAGTGTACATGGCTTATAATTTAGACAGGTTTAAATGGCTCCTTTTTCTGGGTTCAAGATTTTGAAATGGGGAGATCAGGGAATTAAGCTTGTCCCGTGTTACCATCAAGCATATCTTTTCAAGATTTAAGCAAAAGCATCTCAAGATTCTTAAAGTAAGACAAATCAATTCATAGCTTTCTTCAGTAGTGCAAAATCGATTTTGATCCTTTCAGGATTCTTTTCAATGCACAAAATTATCAATAGTGTATTTTTCATAATAATCAGAGAAATGATATTTTCAGCTTAGAGATTCATTCATTCATGACTAGGCTCATTTAATCAAGCAAATCAAGATTTCCTTTCACTACTTTGAAAGAGAAGGATTACAGTACTCAACATAGACTTAAACACAACTTGACGATAGACAGACTCGACAACAAGACTCAAAACTGACTCAACTTGACGAGACTCAATTTTTTTATCTCAAGTGGAGTATCACTACGATCTACTTATTTCTTCTTAAAACATCCATTCGGCTTCAACAAGTAGCTATTCCAAACATCATCACAACACTACCCCTTGTAAGCTCTTCTAAGTTCTTCATTCTTTAATTCTTTGGCTAATTCCTCGGGCCTTTTGTGGTGGAGGAATGATGATACCTTTTTCGAGCAAGTCCTGAATTTCATGCCTGAGTCTTTAGCATCTATCTATGCTATGCCCGCAGCTCTGATGGAAATCGCAATAGTACTCAGTCTTGAAGCCTTGTGGAAGTGGATCAGGTTCTGGCTTGGGTTCCATCTTCTTCAAGTTTCCTCTAGTATATTTTCAAGTGCGTTGCTCAGGGACATTCCTAGCTTAGAAAATTCTCTTTTCTCTTTTTTTACCCTTGATTCTAGTTTTCCCTTGCAATTCTGGTATTCTTTTCCCATTGTTGTGAATTGGTCTCTTTGATAATTGTGGTACAAATACATCAATATCAGGTAATGGATATTTGTTCAAATGAAGTGACCCTTTGAACTTTTTTAAAGGCCTTGCATTGGGCATATCAAATAATCCCTCCTTATCAAGCTTGTGGTCATCACTTCTTCTGCTCTTGTGGGTCACATTCTCTAGTATACCACTCTTGGTGAGCTTGTCAAGGATTTCCTGATCCAGATTTTGTATTCCTAGATTAGCCAATCTTTCAAACACTCATTATCATTACAAGGTGCTAGAGTTGGAGTCGGAGGTGTTGTGTCAGCTTATTGCTTCATCACACCCATCATTTTCACAAGCAGTTCACTGATTTGGATGATAGTAGATTCCATAGCAGTCTTCCTAGCAACCATATCAGCTTCATGTGTCATCTTTCCAACCCTGACTGATTCGACTGATCTTACCCCAAACTCTGATCTAATCAATCTACTGTTCGGTGCTCTGACCCAGGGAGGAGTACAACTTTTTGGTCCTATCTTCTTTTCTGGTTTTATTAGGAATTTTCAAATAATCAAGTATCTTATTGCAAAGTAATTTTCAAAGATTGATATTTTAAAAGGATGGAAAATCATTTCCTTTTCAAAAACATTTTCTAAAATCAAAGAAATCATTTTCAAAGAATCTGAGGAAAATAAATCTTTGCTTTTTAGAAGTATATTAGAGGTGTTGCACTTGTGAGTCATATATGCAATACTCATGTAGTGTATGCAATGTAGATGAAATGCAATCTAATCTAAATGCAATGCACCTTAATCTAGCTTAGACCTAGCATCAGCATATAAACACACAAGATTCCGTGAGGATGCTAATCACCTTACTAATCCAATCATCATCGAAGGAATTTTAGCTTTAAAATTCTTGATGGCTCATGTTTACAAAATTGGAGTTTTCATGAAAATCTTGAGAAAAAGGGGGAGATTTGTAATTTTCAAAAAGCACTTTTGAACCATCAACACTTGTGGTGCGAAATCACGATTCTTTAAAATCGAGGTATGAAATTGGAATTTCTAAAATCTAAGAGGAAATTTTCGAATTTGAATCATCAAAGTGTGAAATCATGATTTTTCTTGAAAACTAAAGTAGGATATTTGAAATCCTCTTAAATCTGAGAGGAGAATTTAAAGTTGAATCATCAAAGTAGGAATTTTGAAATTCTCTAAAATCTAGGGAGATTTTTGGGAGGATTTTACGAAAGTGAATTTCAAAGCGAATCTTCAAAAGGGATATTCCCAGAATTTTCAAAAGACATAGGTTTTTCAAAGAAGTGCTAGTATTTTCAAAATTTTTAAAAATCGTCCTCGATTAATGATTGGATGTTTGGATAAAGACCATACTATCCTAGAGGAATCTACCATACAAGGTTTGATGATGCCTTCGTATACACGTTCTCATCATCCACATTATCCCTTATGGGCAAACGCAAATAATTCATCACATTGTCCTAATCAAAGATAATAATCAAGATCCTAATTGAAGGGTTCTATAGAAACTATATGCAAAGGCCGGGTTTTAGTCTCATAAAGGGTCCATTAGAGAGCCAAGGGCCCTATATATCACACGCGGTACACGGCTAACGGTGACTACATGCTACCAAAGTCTCTTGACAAATGGAGGCAAGAAGGCCCTCCACCCACAAGGCAATGGTCTCAAGCAGTCGTGGTGAAAGAATAATGCAACTGTGAATGCAGGCAGAAATAACACAATTATCAAATTAATAACAAGGATATTCATTGGCTCAAGTCCAACCCTCGAAGAACAAGAAACTATCAATTTCATGTTCAAGTCTCCTGCAGAGTCGCCAGATTATGGATTGTGAAATGCGGATGAGGGGTGGTCCTGGCGTTTCCCTCGATACTATCCCACGATGGATCCCAAGGAGCACACTTCAGGGAACTAGAACTTCCTCACGTGATCCTAGAGACAAAGAGTTGCCACCTAATTTTTATCGGGAATTAGGAAACCCAAGTTTGACTCGCCCAAAGTTAAATAAGGTTACTCACCCATCATTACCATAAACTAGGTTCACGGATCTTGGTACGAGAGGGCAAGGAGCCCAAGCAGGACTAAAGCACCCCCTCCTTGCCCTACTGAATGGTAGGCCATGATTAAAATATCCTTGTTCTTAATTAATAATTGGCGTTGTTTGCTCAAACATACTAAATAATATATATACATGTCAAAAGGGAACATCTAAGAAAAATCATGTCAAGATATTAAATAAAGTAGAAGTCGGATGCACATGCAATACAAGTGAGAAGTACACTTACAGTGGCTAGTCCCGCCCGGGACCGATGCAAGTAAAGGAAACATGTCATGATATGCAAAAGGGAACGAGAAGACTTACATTGGGTTGACTCAAGTGGAGTGAAAAAGACAAAAAGGAAGGAAACGTGTAATGCAATCATGCAACAATCCTATATAAGATGTCTCTAACATATCAACATATAAACGAGGACTATCCTAAAGGAAATGTGTCATTGAAAATAAAGTTATAAACCTAGAAAAATTCTAAGAGAAAGGATAGAGATAGTACACGATATATGGGCACTAAGCCACATGTAGACAAGGCAAACCCACAAATCAAAGTCCGGATCCACGGCATCCAATTCTTTGTACTAAGACACCAAGAAATACCCAAGCATTGCATAAAAACACAAGCAAACAAATGATATGCATGATAAACAAGGAAAGGACGTCATCAATCAAATTTCTAGATTTAGCAACCTTTAATGAATCCTATTGTCTAAAACATGAGCTGGGTTAAAACCCTTTTATAGAAAGTTAGATAAATGTCTTATAGAACTTCTCCAAAAAGTAGAACCTCTTTACCATTTTTGAAGTTTGAGAAATAAGAGTTTTGGGAACAGTGGATCAGGACTGTCTACTGTTCTTGTAAAAATCATAATTAATTCTACAAAACTCATGTGAAGCTCTATTTGGTGTCAAAAGAAAGCTATTTCGTTGTAGTTTATGAAAAATAATAATCCCATGGACATGTCATGATCTTAAGGTTTCTGAAAAGCTTTTTTAAACAGATTCTGTTATTCTGAAAGTTAGATATCATTTGACAAAGGAATGCAAAACATAATAGAATTTTATGAATTATGTTAATAAAGTAAATCTAAGATTTTGATCTCTCATCAATTTATCATAGATGATTTCTAAATCAATTTTTATTCATTAATTGTTGTTGAGTGATAATGGTATGACCATTTTGTATACATAATCATTATTGCATTTAAACTTAGAAAATTCAAGAATAGTTGTATCAACTTCAAAAGCTTAGAAAATGATCTTAACTCGATCGTATGCTCATGATTTTACATTGGCATATAGATACATGAGTTAGGAATCATCCCCAAAAAGCAGAACATAGATAACTATCATAGATTTTCTGCAATTCAAATACAAAGAGACTATGTTCAAATCTATCAACCGATTTCTCAACTTTTTCTAAAAATGGCATATGGATCCTAGAGGATCTCAAAATGGATCGAATGAAAGCTAATTTATCAAAGTTTTCCCAAAAAAATTTAAATCCATAAAACTATGGGTTTTGGTGGACCAAATCTTATGGACAAAACCAATCTATTTTGTTGAATTTTATCTAATTCATTTTAAAGTGTGAGGAAAACATCTTAGGTGATGATTGAAGCTTATTAGAGAGATCAAATTCATAGTTCAAATTAATTATCATGATTTCCAATCAATTTAGTCCTCAAGTTCTATGAAGAACTTTGGATCATAGATCAAAGGGACTTAGAAAGGAATCATCCTTCTCATAGATCATACTTCCAAACCATCATAGAATTCAAAATAGATATATACATATATATATAATCATGTATGAATGGATCTAGACTAAATAGAAGAATGAAATCAAAATTGAAAATCAAAAGTGAAAATCAATCTCTAATTAAGAATAATCAATAAAATCAAAATAGCCTTGTATCTAGCCATGTGAGTGTGTGAAGAACAAGAGAAGGAGAAGATGAGTGTTCTAACAAAATAAAACTGAACTAGATTTAAAACTTATAGATCTATATATAAAAGTATGAATTAGAGATGAATTATGATGTTTACCTCTTGGATGATTCTTAATTACGCAATCAAAGTTCATTTGAAGAGTCTTCTTCTTCAAGTGTTCTTCAAGTTCTTCAAGCACTCATCCATGGAAGTTGATGGAGGCAATTGATGTCAAAATTGTGATCTAATTTTCTAATCTAACTATCTTGAGATTAATTTTATAGAAATTTCATTCTTGATTCACTTCTTCTCTCTAGAAAGTCTCTCTTAAATTGAAAGTGTATATGAGTGTATCTTCAAGTATATTCAATGGTGTACTTAAGGCTTCTTCAAGATGATTCAACATGATCTCATATGAGATGCATTGGATCTATATATAAATTTTTGAAAACTTAACTCTTAAGTTCAAGGTCAAAACAGGATTTTCAAAGGTTAGAAAAAGGTTAAAAAGGCCATTTCAGTGCCTAAACGCAGTTTTTAGGCAATTTCCTCGTAGTGGGAACCTACTAGAAGGGTTTGGAACCAAACAAACATAATAGAGAACACTGTTTATAGGTGGCAGTTAAGGGGGGAACCACCACCCCACTTCCCGAAACCGCCACCTGCTTTTTAGGTTCCCCTGGTTGCCCACAAGTCCTGTTTCAAGTTTCATGTGCACTGCTTTTCCAGATTTTCATAAAAATGTTTTTTGGTATCCAAAATTGTCCATTTGTGTACCGTTGGAAAGCTGTCGAGTTAAATTTTAGTATATAAATATTGTAGGAGGTTTTGATATAAAATTTGAAGTTCAATTGAAGTCCAGAAGTCCTCTGGAACTTTCGTCATCCTTTTGAAATCAAACGACTTCCTTTTCAATGTGCATCGATTTCAAAATTTAATTTAAAATTGAATCTCTAGATACCTAGAATACCGCGTTTAGAACACTTCATGTTCACATAACCCTGAGTGAATATGAATTCTAAGACACAATTTTAATAAAACCAGGATTTATGCATGGAAAAGGGCTTTTTTGAGCTTGAAGTCACTTTCTGAAGTTTGATATTTCAATTGTGTGGAATCTAGTACCTTCTATGGGGTACTTTTCATCATCGAATCCTCCAAGATATTGTCCACCCTAAATCCTATTAGTGTGGTCAAAATTGGGTGTCTACAATCACCTATAATATGACCAATTCAGTGTAAAAATTCAACCAATTGTACCTATAGTAGATTGTACGACTACATGGTATGCCAGTCATTATCGTGGTAGACCATGATTCTCAATTCATAGCAAAATTTTGGAATAGTCTTTCGACGGCTATGGGGACTTCGCTGAAACTAAGTTCTATTTTTCATCCTCAGACCGATGGATAGACAGAGCAAATGAACCAAGTAATGGAAGATATGCTCCGAGCTTGCGAGCTAGACTTCAAAAGCTTGTGGGAGACTCATTTGCCATTAACAGAGTTCGCCTACAACAATAGCTACCATTCAAGTAGAGGAATGGCACCTTTCAAAGCGTTGCATGGAAGGTCTTATAGATCACCATTGTTTTGGGCAAAAGTTGGAGATGGCAAGCTTCTAAACCCAGATTTGGTTTGGGAAACCAATGAGAAGATTATAATTATTGGAGAAAAGATGAAGGAACTAAAAGACAGTCATAAGAGTTACATGGACTTGCACCACAGAGACAAGGAATTCAGTGTAGGAAAGCATGTCTTGCTCAAAGTATCTCCGATCAGAGGTGTGGTGAGGTTTGGACAGAAGAGAAAGAAGTCACCTCGCTGCATTGGACCGTTTGAGATCTTAAAGCACGTAGGCAAAGTCGCTTACAAACTAGCATTGCCATCGAAGATGTCAGGAGTCCATAATGTCTTTTATGTCAGTATGCTAAAATAGTATCACTATTGAGGAACAATAAGATTCCATTGGTGAAGGTTTTGTGGAATCACCACAATGTAGAGGAAGCTTCATGGGTGCTAGAATCTGAGATGCACGTTAAGTATCCGGAGTTATTTGACACGAGTTAGCTCAAATTTTGGGGATGAAATCCTTTTATAGATGGTAAAGAGATGTAATAACCGTAATTCCTATTATCAATAATGTAATTTCCGAATATGTTATTGATATTTTCTATATATGTCAATGATATTTTGAAAATGCTATACATTTCATATGAGTACAGACAATGCATAGCATAGACCATTTAAACAAAACAAAACATTCATTATTCTGGTAAACTTGAGTGCTCAAGGCAAGAGCGCTCGAGCTCAATGAGAGCGCTCGAGCTATTGAAAGGGGTGAAATGGCAATTTTGCCCCTGGGCCTCCAAATTCTATAAATAGCATACATTTCCTACGTTTTACTTTTATAGAAACGTAGAGTTGCAGAGAGAGTCCACATAGAGAGTGTATGGGTGTTTATACACAACCCTCCTCTATACACCTTGCATGCGTATAAATTCTTCAACCAATCCTTTCATGAGCACACACACACATACATGCATCTCAGCCACAATGAAGATCTAGAGCTAAGTCTTGAAGGAAACGAGGATTTTAGCTTTGGAGCTTGCGCAAGGGATTCTTGAAGCTTGATCATCATCATCATCACCATCATCTTTCTCAACATAAATCATCATCCATTTGGTTTTGATCACCTTGTGAGTATTACAACTCACATACTGTAATGTTTTGAAATTTTATTAAGGGTATTGTGGTAATTTTGGTGGTTAATGTGTGGACTCAATTTGGACTTATACATTTTAATGCCTAATATTTGGTCTTATTGTATGACTTTGGTATTTGTTTTGGCACATGTGTGTAAATATATGTTACATATTTGTTTTTGTGTGTGTGAGGGAGACAAGGGTGGGACCCACAAGTCACCTCCTAAGCAACTCCCAAGTCACCCCCAACAACTCCCAGACCATCCCAACAACTAAAGCTTCTCTAGGAAACTTCCCTCTCACTTTCTCCCTCCCTTAACCATCTGTCTCTCTCTCTCTCTCTCTCTCCCTCTCTCTCCCTCTCTCTCTCTCTCCCTCTCATTTTCTTCTTTTTCTTTTCATTTTCATTTTCTTATCTTTTCTCTCTCTTTGGTTTGGAGAATCAAAACCTCCATATCCTCTAAGCTCTTCTAGCATCATTTTGGAAGATATAAAATTATTTTTGGAAGCAAGCTATTGTATCAAAAATGACCCTCAAATCTAGGGCTTCCCTTTGGTGTTCTCATTTCCCATCTTCGTGTTTTCTGGTTCAAGTTATGGACTAGAGGAAGAAGAAGGATCTTCTAAAATTCTTGTTCATTGGAGCTCTACAACTTAGGGTCTTCTATTGTTTCTCTCTTGCATTTCTTTCTCAAGGACAAGGTAGATTACATTGTCTTGATACATATGATTTCCTATCTCTATATTTGATTTGTGATAAATTACTAGGAATAGGTGATATGTAGAATAACTATGATTATTTCCCATATACACATGCCTATGTGCTTATATGCTTAGTTGCTAATTAATTTACTAAGATGCTTAAATGACCTATGTGCTTATCTGCTTAGTTGCTAGTTTGTTGACTAAGTTGTCTATATGGATTATGTTTTCTTACTAAGATGGAAGATTATGTGTTAGTATTAGTTCTCTAAATGGTAGAACTTATGCTTGAAAGATATTTGAAAAGAATTGCTTATTACCTTGATTATTTTCAAAGCCCTAACATTGCTAAGGTACGATGAAATTATTGATTTCATTCTGGAAATTTGAGACTTGCATTTGAATCATAGAATTCATGTGCATGGTTGCCAAGTGGGCACAACTCATAGCATATCGTGATTTGCATATGAGAAAAATAGGGATAAAAAGATGTGAAAAATCTGGAACAGGTAAGAACATACCAAACTCCAACTTATATTTTACTAGCTATATGAAAGTTGGTATGCTACATTCCTAGTGGAAGTGGCTCACAATCTGGTAAAGAGGCGAGTGAACACGTGTGCATGGCACGAGGGATCATTAGTTGCAATGCTTAGGCAACATTCATGTCATCACATCTCATTTTTAATTATGGGATCCATCTTGTATATCTATAATATTTTCTACTAACCGTCGTGCTTATTGAATCTATAAAATCACTTTTTTGTAGGTGATCTTGATAGGGGTAAGTCCCATGAATAATCAATGGCTTAGCATCATATTTTGAAAGCTTTCTCAAGAAATCATACTCTTTTGAACTTACATAACATAGTTCATTTGTTAAGACTTGTAATAGTTGTAATTTGAAATCATAAATGTTAGATTCGGATTATGGAACTTACAAGTTTGTTGGTCTTAATTATTTCATCTATGTTAATTTGTAAGCTATGACCTAGTTTGAGCACGTGTTAGCCCTTTACACTTTTGGTATTTTGTTAGAGTCCATGTATTAGAACTCACTTTCAACTTGTAATATTCTCATTGTTAATATTCGTGGTTATGTATCCAGTATCTTCGAATCCCCTATCAACCATCTGTGCTCTTAAACACTTTTAGATTTGTTAGAATTATAGCTTGAAGTCTTTTAAATACATGTTAGAAATGGTGGAATCCTTATATTTGTTGGCTTGTATGTTATGGGAAAAACATGATTTTTTATTTCTAAGGGGCCGTTCGGTTGTAAATTCTCAAACCTTAATTTCATGAAAACTTCAAAACAAACCTCTCATTCTTCTTCTTTCACTCTTGGTACTTCTTATTTTCCATCATCTAAAACTTCTTCGAAGACTAGAATATTGTGAGTTGACCCTGCTTGAACTGTTTGGTCTTAGTGGGTTGACCTTTATCTTTTTTACTTTTCTTTGAAATCCACGTAGGATTCTTTTGTAGCTTCTGTACTATTTGGTTGGTCCATGTAGGATCTCTTCTTTTCCTTAACCTCCTTCTTTGACTCTTTGACCCATCCACGTGTTGTGGATTTTGGGGCATGATAGATTGGTATTAGAGCTAACTAGGTTTGAATACTTGGTGCTCTAGGAGTTTACTAGGTTTAACCATGACTTCTGTTAGATGCTTAAAATTTTCAGTTATGCTTATTTGAATTATTTTACACGTTGCTTTAAGTTTATGAAGTTGAAAGAGCATGCTTAGTTGTTACATGCCTACATGATTATATATTTATTTATTTCCCTGCTCATGCTTTTAAATTCGTAGAGACCTAACACAAGAAATCACACAAGGACTTATTGCTTGTGGTCTATTGATTTAAAATTTTGCCAATCTTACTTAATTGAAGATAATTGTCATTTGTTTAGCTATGTCGCCTCGTGTTAGAGGAGGCCGTGTTAGAGGCTGAGCCAGAGGCTGTATTAGGGGTTGTGGCAGGGCTAGAGGCCGAGGGGCAGAGGCATCCTCTTCAACTTCTTCCCCAGGAGGAGTTTCTGATGGAGCTTAGTTCTTTTACATGGCTACGGCCATGCGGGGATTCGCCCAAGCTACTTAAGTAGCAGGGAATGAAGTTCTACTACCCGTACGTAGTACCTAAAGTGGAACCCGTAGCACCTACTATACCTGTGGTGCCTATTGTACCAGCAGAACCGAGGGCTCAATTGGTTATAAGAGAGTTTAGGAGGCAAAATCCTCCTACTTTCTCGCGAGATCCTGATCTAGTTCAAGCCAAACTATGGTTGAAGAGGATTGTCTGTATCTTTGAGCACATTGGTCTAGTGGATGATCAACTTCGTATTGATGCTGCGACCTTCTAGTTTGCTGGGAGAGCTTGTATTTGGTAGGAGTTTACTCTCACATCCCGCCCTCTCGCGAGAATGACTTGGGACACATTTACTAGTCTATTTCTTACCAAGTACTTTTTGACGGTGGCATGAAATGCAAAGAGGACCAAGTTCTTGGCCCTTCAATAAGGAGAATTATTAGTCGTCGATTATGAGGCACGCTTTGGAGACTTAGCCCGTTTTGCCCCGGATATCACTGCCAATGATACTACTAAGACAAGCACTTTTGAGCAAGGACTTTGAGCAGGTCTTTGCACCAAAGTGACTGGATTTGAACTTCTGACCTATAGCCAGGTATTGCTTAGGGCACTCGTATTTGAAGAAGAATATCTTAATTTTAAGAAGATCAAGAAGTCACGACTTCGCGTGAAAGGTTTCCAATTGGGCTCATCTAGTGGACACCATTCTAAGAAGCAAAAGCAGGAGCCAGCTCATCACCAGCCCTCCCATTCCTCTCAGCATAATCCTCAGGTTACCTAAACCCCTTAGTTTCAGGCTCAGCATTCTCAATCTTGGGGCTTTAAGCATTCTAGCTTATCCCGTAGTGGGGGTAATATGGGTGATCAGGCTTGCTTTGGTTGTGGCGACCCTAACCATATTATTTGGAACTGTCCTTTTATTTTAGCTGTACACTAGTGGTTAAGCCTCCCCAGATTCAACCTCCTTTTTTTGGACCACCATAGTGTCTCTTACCTCTAGCTCCATCTGCTCAGAGTTTCAAGCCCACTATTCCTAGGGGCCAGCACCACCATCAGGGTAATTATGGGGGAGGATAGCAGGATCCAAGGCCTCGTTCCAACTTATTTAATCTTGGTAATACTTCTATGGATATCCCTGAGCCCTCTGTCATTAGAGGTACTCTTCTTGTGTTCAATTCTTGAGCTTTAATTCTTATAGATACTCGAGCATCTTTTTCATTCATCTCATTTGCATTTGCATTGGCATTGGGTTTAGAAATGAGTCATTTGGGTCCTATGCATTTAGTGGACACTGCCATTGGTGGTTTAATTCCTTTGGATTGAGTGTGTCGCAACTGCAATCTTGTAATAGCTGACTGGAGCCTCGTTGTTGATCTTGTTGTTATTGATATGTCCAGCTTTGATATTATCCTAGGAACAAACTGGCTATGCGCCTATCAAGCCCTTATTGGCTACTTGTAACTTGTTTGATTTTCTAAGGTATTTCCTCCCTTATTCACTATCGTATTGTCGATTCTTGAAGTCTTCTTTATTCTCTTGTTCGTTAAAAGAATTATATAATTCCTTTGAGTTGATTACGAACATTTTTTTTATTGTACGATTCATTGATTAATGATTCAACCTTCTTGTTCTCGTGGAAATCATTCGAGTATGCTGAATTATGATTCAACCTTCTTATCTTGTATAAATTATTCGGGTCTATCAATTTCTCTTCTTAATGAATTTTTTTTCTTTTCTTTATCTATTGTAACACCCAAAATTTTCATTATCTATAATATAATTTTTGAATATTTGTTAAGAATATTTTATATATATGTAAATCAGATTTTGAGAATGCTTGACATATCATGTGTGTCCATACATTTCATGACATATTTCATTGCTAACAAAACAAAACTTTGCTTATTTAATAAACTCGATCTCTCAAGAAGCGCGAGTGCTCGAGTTAAAAGGAAGTAAAAAGACTACTTTGCCCCTAAGGTCCTAAAATTCTACAAATACCCAGCATTTCTAATAATTTTTTTCGTCCAACATAGAGAGAACAGACAAAGAGCTTTAGAGAAAGAGAGAGCTCTATAGAGATTTTATAAATTTCTCTTGCATGTCTTCAATTCTTCAACATGCAAGTGCATCCAAGCTTGTATTTGTCATCCTAGCTTCATTGTTGGAGTCTTCTCAAGTTCTTGAAGCTGTGATTGTTGAATCTTGAAGTTTTTCTCAAGTATTTGGGAGTTCTAGTTCAAATTCTTCATTAAGTCCATCTTTCTCAACAAATCCTCATCCATTTCATTTTGGTTGCTTTGTGAGTATTTCAACTCACTTACAATGTTGATATATACATGTAAACAATCTAGAATTATGTTGCATGTGGTTGATTTAACTAGATTTAACTTTCGTTCATCATAATCCTCATCTCTTTCTCAAGTTTATGCATATTTGATCATCTAATTAGTTTTCATCATCATTTTGAGTGCTATGATTTATATAGAAGGTGCACATGATCATGTATGATATGCTTAACATTTTGCATGTGAGTTTAATTAAGAATCTTGGAGTTTTAGTTGTTAATTTGTAGTTATTTTAAAATTGCTAAAATGTACACTGTTCTGAATTGCTAAATCGAGCGCTCGAGCCTAGAGCACTCGAGTGGTTGGAGCGCTCGAGCCTGACAGTCTTTTGATTTATTTGTTTGTTTATATATTGAAATTATTATGGTCTATGCTACTTTTTGTACTCTGAGCTTGGGTAACTGAACATGAGATTGTATACAATATGTATAAATTAGCTTGTCAAATATGTAGTTATACTATATACTTATTTAGAAGTATCATATTTAAGGAAACAATTAATTTATTCTTCATATGTCAATTCTAATAACATGTTGATTCTACATTTCTGTTGGATTATTGTTATGATCAGTTTAATGACGTTAGTAGTAATGCATTGGATCAAATCACTAAATGTATAATAAAGGTTAATATGTGCATAATGTACTTAAATGAATAAGTGTGTTGACGGACGCGTGAGAGGATGGTTGTGTTGCATGGTTGTGTTGAATACCCTTGTTAGTTGTTCCATGGTTGGTTGCATTTGTCATGTGGCCTTAATGGTTTGCCGTGATTGGTTTTGCATTCGTGTCGTGTTGTGGTTAATTGTATTGTGTTGGTGTCGAGTAAGGGCCAATTGTAGGCTTGACGATTGAGTTAGGGCTAATTGTGGGCTAGGTGATGAAATGAGGGCCATGTGTAGCCGTTTTTCTCATTTGAGGGTCATGTGTAGCCGTGTGGAAGAATGCGATTGAGTTAGGGCCAAATTAGGCTAGGAGTTGTGTTGTGGCCAAATTGGGGTTATTTATGAATTTGAGGCCGAATTGGGCATGATGTGTCGATTGTCATGTGTTGACGGAAGCTAGTACCATCGATTCAGTGTTATTGTGATTGTGGGCAGGAGATAGTACTGCCCAGTGTTGTGGTCATGTGTGACAGAAACTAGTACTATCAAGTTATGAGTTGTTGGCATGGTGGATTCATGCGTGTTGTGTGGCATTGGTATGGTTGCATAGTTGGGAAGAACGTTGGGTTTTGGGAGAGAGCTTATTGTAGTATTTTACTCAGCTTTCAGCTGATGGGCATATGGCCCTGGACATCTGTATTCAGCTGCTTTAGTTCTAGGTGCTAGCTGTTCCACTGGGAGAATACCATGAGGAGGAGGACGTTGACGGAGAAGGCTGGGGCTTCGTCAGTTGATGAAGAGCTCATGTTGAAGTTGTTTGTTCCCACTAGGGAATTTTATTATCTATCTTATACTATGTTGTTGTTGTTGTTATTGTTGTTGTTATTGGTCGTTTGGCCTTAAACTTCTATTTCTTTTAATTTTGGGATGACTACAATAAATTAGTATGTATTATGGATAATTGTAAGACTCTAACGTTGCTTTCGCTAAACTTAGAACATTTTCACTACTACTATTACTCTAATATTTTATTTAAGTTGGTGTTAGGACAATCATGCGATATGTAATTTGGTACGAGCCTATGGGTCTGATAAGGAAGCTTACTTCCCTTAATTATCGCAATGCCGGGGCATGACAGGGATTGTTCGGTATCAGAGCACTAGATTTAGTTGTGCTCGTGATTGTCCCACGTGAGGTTATGAACCATAAGATTACCTCGCTAGAATGACACTAAGGTAGTTGCACCGCTGATTCGACGAAGACTTCTAGAGCTGCCTTACGTCGTAAGTTGCATACCATGACTTTTATTGTTCTTTTCTTTTTTCATTCACATGTCGTCGCTTCTAGCATTTCGTCCCTTGGCATTCTGTATGCGGTTGCATCTCATGCTAATAAATAGTATGTGTGTATATAAGTATAATTGATTTTGGGTAGTGAACACCTCTAGACTATCTTCTAATGGCAGTAGCCTAATCTGAGAAATAATTGTGCTAATATGGATATTAGTGCACAGAGTCAAGCTGGCTAGAGTTACTCGCAACAACAGCATTAGAGCCGGACCATCCGAACCGGTACCTAAAGAATTAGATCCCACTAGAGTTTTTGAGAGATTTCTACAAAGCTTGGAGCACATTGGTGATTAGCAAGTTGTGTATCATTATCTGTTGCCACCTCCACTGAGACCTATAGGAGACAAGCTATTGGAAAGATTCAGAGGCTTACGCCCAAAGAGGTTTGATAGAGTGTTTGGAGCATTGATAGTCGAACAGTGGATTAGGGAGATGGAATCGTGCTTTAAGACTTTAGTTTGCTCAGATGCTGACAAGAAGAGGTTTGCGGAGTTTCAGCTCACTTATTCTGCCGCAGAATGGTGGGAAGCTAAGCAGGCCGCTTTAGGAGAAGATACTATCAGACATCTGAGCTAGGAGGAGTTCAAGACCATGTTCCTTAAGAAGTATTTTCCTATGTCTGAGAGAGACAAGAAGGAGAAAGAATTTATGGATTTGGTCCAAGGAACCAAGACTGTTCAAGATTATACAGTCGCTTTTGAAAGGTTGCCTCGTTTTACCCCACATCTAGTGGATACTTTGGAGACGAAAAACAAGAGATATCTACGTGGGCTTGGGATGACTATTCAAGGCAATGCCTTGAGTTCCATGATGCAGTCATTTAAGAATTTGGTAGAGCTAGCCTATAATTTAGAGACTATGTATGGAAGTTAGTAGTAGATGCAGTTTCCATACAGGGTAGCCAATCCGCCCAATCGTGGCCACCCTAACTTGTACCATGAAGCTAGAGTGAAGAGGTAATGGAATAGTCCGAGAGGACAAGTGCCTAATCCTCCGCCAGCACAAGCTTAACTGCCTGGCATGGTACCTGCATTAGGAGCACCGATACAAGGATTCAATCCAAGCGTATGCTTCAATTATGGGATACTAGGACATTTATCGAGGGACTGCATAGTACCCAGGAACAACAAGTGACAAGATATTATCTGTTATTTCTTTGGCAAGAAGGGCCATGTTAGTAGAGATTGTTTTCTCTGCCAACGAGCAGAGACTAGACCAGCAGCCTCGGTCAATCAAATGAGTGTCAACACTATTATTCTAGAAGGAGTAGGATTCGATGCCATCTAGCAACAAAACCTCAAAGGTATGCATACCCTTGACAACAGTCGCGCATTAGTGTTATTTGATACCGAAGCCACGAATTCATTCATAGCACACATAGTCGTACGAGAATTACATTTAGAACCTCAGAACCTCGACGTAGCTTTGAACACAGTCTCACCTTTAGGCATCATTGTAAAGTAGGGTAAAGTGTAGAAAGAGTGTGCGCTGATTTTTGACGATCGAGAGTTGCGTGCAGATTTGATTGTTCTATCGATAAGAGATTTTGGTGTAATCTTAGGAATCGACTGGATAACAAAGTTCAGTGCCAAATTGGACTACGTTAGCAAAGTGATTTCCTTTACATTACAGGTGTCATGCCTCGGCGTAGCCAAAATAGGGAAAAATATAAAATTTCCATCTTGAACCCTGAGCCACGTGACTGGTTGCAGTACCGAATTGTCCATGACCAAATATTAAAAAATAAATGATATAACAAAAGGATAAAACCAACGTCTTCTTACTAGAATATAATACAACAAGAAGCCAAAGTACTTAGCTGGTTAATACATCATTATAAATACATCAAAGTCTTATGGCTTTCGAGCCTTGCAAAAACTTTTACAAAAGATATGCTAAGTCTTCTGGTTACAATCAAAAACATTTAATATAGTACTACTAGTCTTCTCTCTAACTAGCATACTCGTAGCCATCTTCGGTGTGCTCTTCCTCCACATCTTCCTCCTGCGTAGTATCATAACTTGTGTACTCATCACCTGGATAAGCTGGACATAGGAATGTCCAGTGACATGAACTCCATCAGCTTATGAAAGCCAAGTGAAGAAACTAAATCAAATGGAACGTATATAGCCACACACAACAAGAATATGTTTACTATTTTTAATACGTCTTTTGGGATCTTCGCGTTCTCGCCGTCGAACTATGACCACTAGCGTGCCCAACTAAGTATTCGAAAAGAATACGAACAACCGTCCTGACTCATCTCGACATTCTTAATGCCACTACTATCTATTACTATCATCCGACATCATTTTATACCCGAAGTACCTTTCACTAACCACCTCGTCACGAAGAATCGAGATGTTGAGGAGTTCAAGAACATCCATTTCATCACAAAGAACCAAAAGGAGTCTTAAATCTACAAACCATTACTTCGTCATGAAGAACCAAAGTTTTTACCATATCTGTTTCATCACGAAGAACCAAAAGGATACTCAATAACCATCACTTCATCACGAAGAACCGAAGTTTCCACCATATCCGTTTTGTCACGAAAAACCAAAAGGGTACTCAATAATCATCACTTCATCATGAAGAACCGAAGTTTCCACCATATCCATTTCATCACGAAGAACCGAAAGGATACTCAATAACCATCACTTCGTGATGAAGAACCTAACTATTCACCATATCCGTTTCGTCACAAAGAACTGAAATGATACCCAATGACCATCACTTCATCACGAAGAACCAAAGTTTTCACCATATCCCTTTCATCACGAAGAACCGAAAGGATACTCAATAACCATCACTTCATCACGAAGAACCAAAGTTTTCACCATATCTATTTCGTCATAAAGAACTGAAAGGATACTCATCAACCATCACTTCGTCATGAAGAACCAAAGTTTTGACCATATCCGTTTTTGTCGTGAAGAATCGAAAGGATACTCAATAACCAGCATTTCGTCACGAAGAACCAAAGTTTTCTCCAAAACCGCTTCATCACGAAGAACCAAAAGGATACTCAACTTTACAACCCAACAGACACACCCTTTTCTTACTACCCTGGCCTCCGCGGCCTGGTTTAACTATTTGACACTTATCCTCAGCATATGCTGCTTCCAACAAAGCACAACTGATCCTTACGTATCCTCCACCATACACTTGTCACTCATTTCAGAGTTTGGTTTGCTAATGACTTCCAATTATATTTTCGAAGTTACGTTCGCATGTCCATCGTTCTATTTTATGTCATATTATAGTTAAGAAGTCATAATAAACATTATTATTCAGTTTATGGCCTTGATTATTCATTAAAGGAACTTTTCTGGAAAAACTCCCAGAAATCGGTTACTCCTACAAATCGGTTTCTGGGTCAGGCTCCAGAAATTGGTTTCTACCCACGAATTTGTTTCTGGAGACCTTTTCCAGATTCTTTTGTTTCATGCAATGTACCATACATTAAGCTCAGGGTATTATGTGTAAAGACTACTATTGATAGCACAATACTTTCATAGTTACACTTATAATTCATATAGTTCCATTCATGCGTCAAAGGTATAACTATCGAAGTATGTAGCGGAAGTTTAAAGCATCATTTGTGAGTTTGATACGTAGAACATGTGCATGAGTTCATTTACATGTTTATGGTACTATTATGTAGTCTCTGAGATTCATATAACCAGGTCTCATTAAGATAAATGTGAAGTACAAACTAATTTGATTCATCTTGGAGTCCAAGTACAACATTTAAAGCTTATTTCATAAACTTCAACCATTTCATGTAAGTTTAATACATAAAACCCATACATAAATTGGTTACTAAGGCTAAGTTACTAACATGCATCTTCATATAAACATATAACAAGAGTTCGTGTTGGCAAAATTGAGATACAACCAAACAAAGCATAGAAAACAACAAAATAGAAACTGCTTCCCAGAAATCGGTTTTTCCCCATAAACCGGTTCCTCAACTCATTCCCAGAAATCGATTTCTTATGCCATTTGGCAGTTTTCTTGACAGCACTTCCTCAAACACATACTAAACATAATTACATACTCTGTAGGCTCTAAAGTGAGATAGAATACTCACCAAAGCTTGAAATTAAGCTTGGTTGTTGGTTTGAGCTTGATGAAGCTTGAACTCAACTTCAATGGTGAACTTCTTCCTTCTAACTTCTTGACTTTTGTTTCTGCTGGGAATCTTCTTGAGCTTCTAGGACTCATAAACACAACTCCTAAGTCCCCATGGTGTAGTGTGTGTAAATGCATGGGTGTATATAGAGGTGTATACAAAGGGAAGGATCAACTCTTTGATTTCTCTCCTAACTAACCTTCTATGCTATAACGTACTTCTAATCTCCCATCTCTCTCTCTATATACAGATTATGAGAGTCCAAAAGAGAGTAATGCATGTATGTGTATGTTTATATCAGGGTTGGCATGGGCTAGGTGTCACTTTGCATGGATACATGCTAGGACACATGTCTAATATGTGGGCAAGTGTCATATGAGGTGGTGACATGTGTAAGGGGTGATGCATGAGGCTACCATATGGGGCCTACCTCGAGCTTTGTGCCACTTCCTTGGTTTGTGTGCACAAATTCCTCGATATATGTGTTGGTTTTGATTTAAGTGCAAATGGGTATTATTTCTAATGTTCGAGTCTGGGTATGGGACTAAGTTAAGTCTTATTACGGTCGAGCCGGTGTGGCTACTACAGTCTAATTAGAAATCTTACAACTCATCGATAACGTCACACAATTAAATAATGTAATAATTGGTTAATATACAGAAATTCAAAAAACTGATATTATTAACTAAGAGAAAATTACAGGTATTACATCTTCTACCACCTATTACAGGATTTCGTCAAATCAGGACTATCTAGGCACTAAACATAAAAGGAAATTTCTCTTGTATCTCTAATTCCAACTCCCAAGAATCTTCTCATTTGTCATGGTGTTTCCACTAAACCTTTACCAGTGGTATCTCTTTGTTCCTAATTATCTTGCTTCTATGATCCAGAATCCTTATAGATCCTTCGACGAATGTAGCGTTGTTGTTCACCTCGATATCTTTGAAATCAATCTCATATGCTGGATTGTGTAGGCATTTCCTCAGCATACTCACATAGAAAACATTGTGAACTTTCGACATCTTTGGTGGTGACGCCAATCTGTAAGCGACTTTTCCCACGCGTTTTAGAATTTCAAATGGTCCAATGTAGCGCAGTGATAGCTTTCCCCTCTTCTGTCCATACCTGACAATACCATGAACTGGGGAAACTTCAAATACACATGATCTCCAACTTCAAATTCTAGGTCTCGACGTCATTTTTCCATGTAGCTCTTATATCTGATTTGCACTGCCTTCATCCTTTCCTTTACCACATTGATTCCTTTATTGGTTTCCTGAACTAAGTCTGGTCCCAACAGTTTCCCATCTACAACTTCAGCCCAACACAAAGGTGATTGGCACGATCTTTTGTATAGTGCATTAAATGGTGCCATCCCTATGCTCGAATGAAAACTATTGTTATAAGCGAACTCAATCAACGGTAAGTGAGTTTCCCATGAACTTTCAAAATCGATTACACATGCTTAGAGCATATCTTCCATTACTTGATTTGTCCTTTCTATTTGTCCGCCAATTTGTGGATGAAATGCATAACTTAACTTCAGAGATGTTCCCATTGCTTTCTAAAGACTCTCCCAAAATCCAGCGATGAATCTTGAATCTCGATCTGATACTATTGATATCGGTACTCTATGCAATCGCACAACCTGTTGCAGGTATAGTTGACTTATCTTCTCAACAGGATAGGTCATGTTGTAGGCAATAAAATGGGCTGATTTTGTCAGTCAATCAACAACTACCCAAATAGCATCATGGTTCTGCTGAGATCTTGGCAATTCTACAACAAAATCCATGGTGATATGCTCCCATTTCCATTCTAGGACTGGTAGAGGTTGTAGTAATCCTGGAGGTCGTTGGTGTTCCGCCTTGACTTGCTGGCAAGTAGGGCATTTGGCTACGTTTTGCGACTTCTCTCTTCATGCCTTCCCACCAGAAGTTCCATTTTATGTCTTTGTACATCTTGGTTCTGCCGGGTTGTATGGTCATTCTTGACTTATGTGCTTCATCCAGAATGTCTTTTCTCAATTTATTCGTGTCAGGTACACATAACCTGTCCTTACATCTATCCATTCGGCCGAATCTTTTGCTTTTGCATTCTCGAACCATTTCCTCAATCCACGTCCTTTATTTGAGCTTTAAGTATGTGATGAATGAGGTCGACTGCACCATAAGACATCCAAATGGTTGTCCATTACCTAATCTCGTAGTCTGAAAGTCAAATTTTGATAAAGTATCTAAGGCTTTCCATTCCCTGATTAAAAGTGAGGCGATCAACCTTTGGGGTTTCCTGCTCAAAGCATCTGCGACTATATTTTGGCTTACCGGGGTGGTACTTCAAATTAAAATCATAGTCCTTAATTAGCTACATCTAGCATCGTTGTCTCATGTTTAGTTCCTTCTAAGAGAACAGGTATTTCAAGCTTTTGTGGTCTGAGAATAGGTCAAACTTCTCACCGTAGAGGTAGTGCCTCTAAATCTTAAGTACAAAGACAATTGCAGCCAATTCTAGGTTGTGTGTAGGGTAGTTCATCTCATGTGGCTTTAATTGTCTGGATCCATAAGTGATCACCTGACCATAAGTACACATCCTAGTCCTTGATATGAAGCGTCACTATATATAGTGTACTGCTTACCATTCTTGGGTATAGCTAGCACTGGCGCTGAGGTCAACCTCTCCTTTATTTCTGAAAAGGCGCGTTCGTGCTTGTCCTTTCACTCAAACTTTGAATCCTTCTTTGTTAGTCTAGTTAAAGGAGACACAATCCTTGAAAAACCTTCCCCGAATCTCCTATAGTATCCAGCTAATCTAAGGAAACTTTGTACTTCTGATGCATTGGTTGGTCTGTTCCAATTAGAAACCGCGTCCGTCTTAGTTGAGTCTATCGAAATCCCATTCTATGAAACTACATATCCTAAGAACTTAACTTCTTTTAGCCAAAATTCACACTTACTGAACTTGGCATAGAGACAATTTTCTCTAAGTGTCTAGAGTGCAATCTATACATACTTCTTGTGTTCTTCATCACTCTTTGAATAAGTAAGGATGTCATCGATAAACACGATGTTGAATTGATCCATGAAGGGTCTGAACACCCGATTCATCAAATCCATGAATACTACCGGGGCATTAGTTAACCCAAAAGGCATAACTAAGAATTCATAATGTCTATATCTTGTTCTAGAAGCTGTTTTCAGTATGTCCTCCGGTCTAACAAGTAACTAGTGGTAACCAGATCGTAAACCAATCTTTGAAAAGGTTTTCACTCCTTGAAGTTGGTCGAATAAGTCGTCTATCCTGGGAAGGGGGTACTTGTTCTTGATGATGACCTTATTCAACTCTCTATAGTCGATACAGAGTCGAAGATTTCCATCCTTCCTTCTAAAAAACAAAATCGGGGACCCCAAGGCGACGTGCTCGGTCTAATGAATCCACGGTCTTCTAACTCTTGTACTTGCTTCTTTAGCTCCACCATTTTTGTTGGGGCCATACAATAAGGAGCCTTGGATATCGGTGTCGTTCTGGGTACTAACTCAATACAAAAGTCAATCTCGCACTTAGGTGGTAATCCAGAAATGTTCTAAAAGACATCCTCATAGTCTCGGACTATTAAAATCTGAACAATTGTCAATTCTGAGCCTGTAGTTTCCATAGTGGCTAAGCAACTGGTAAGAAAGGTATCACTAGTAGGATTGCATTGAAAATTAAAGGGTGTACTTCTAGGTACAGAAAACGTAATTGACCTACTAGTATAATCTAACTTTACAGGATGCTTAGTAAGCCAGGTAATTCCTAAGATTACATCGAATTCCTTCATTGATAAAACAATTAAGTCTGCAGGTAGGTTCCTATCCTCCAGTGTCAAAGTGTAGTCCTTGTACACTTTTCCTAGCTTTACGGTCACTCCCAAAGGTGATACCGCGTTTAGGGCTACCTTAAGTGTTTGGGGTACTAAACCCAATCATTGTACAATCTCAAAGGTAATAAATGAATTCGTAGCGCCAGTATAAAAAAGCACTTTAACTCAACTAGCATATAATGAGAGTGCACCTTCCAAGTTTAGCTGTTCCTTTTCACCATAGCCAGCCACCTCAGGTATGATAGCATTGAGTCGAGCCTCACCAGCTTGACCTTAAGTAGTAGGCCCGTGATAGCTTCCTTTTGGTGCCTTGCATTCTCTGCTCATGTGTCCCCTCTTGCCACAATTATAACATAGAACATTAATTCGATAATTATCCTTGGGGGCTATGCAATCTTGAGCCATGTGTTCGGGGATCCCACATTTGAAACATCCATCCTTGTTGTTCCCGATAGCAGTGGTTGGTACTTATGGTGCAGAAGGTACTACGTTCTTGTCCCGGGGAAAGGTGGGTCCTGGTTTTTTGTTGCTATTCCGTGGACGCTTGTATCCTTGGAAACAGGTCAATGGTCTTCCTCGTGGTCCATTCTTTAGAGGGGGTGGTTGGTGTACCATTTGCTTCAGGCCTTGGTAGCCAACTCTTTCCAATCATGCTGCCAACTTGACCAAAGCCTTGAAGTTTGATTCAGGTGTCCCAATATCAGATGCCGGAGGTGCGGATTGAGTCCTCAGTGAAAATTCTTGATCTTCTTTTGAGAAGTCTCAACCATGTGAGAGGCAAAGCAAGATAGGCATTCAAATTGTGTTGTGTAATCCCTCACACTCCTATTTCCTTCTCTTTCTGGTCCCTTTCATCGTCGGGGAAATACTTCTCCAAAAACTTCTCCCTGAAGGTAGTCCATGTCATCCTTCTTGAAGCTTCTACTCCAATAGTTTCTCTCTGAACTTCCCACTAATCGGTAGCCGCATAAATGAGTTGGAAAGTAGCGAGACAATGCTTCTCTGTCTCAGAGCATTCAATTGATTCGAAGATATGATCCATATCCCTTAGCCATTGCTCTGCTCGCTAGGATTCACCGGTGCCATCGAGCCTATCCAGACGCAAAGCTCTAAATCCTTCCATTAGTCTGTCGCGTGTTTGGGGTGGTGGTCTTTGGTGATTGTCGTTGTTGTTGCCGTTTCCGTTACTGTGGTTGTTGCCTATATGGTCCAGATGCTGCAGAAATGTGCCAAAGATTCCAGTAGGATCGATTCCTTTAGGAATGGGATCTGGTGGTCCTCCATTACGATTTCTTCTTGGTCTTCCCGCCATTGTGCTTGTGTGCTTATGTACCTACATGAATATCTATTGGTTACTCGCCAATCCTAACCATGGTTACAAGATATATGAACAACTGGATTTATAGACAGCAATTCTAATGTAAATACATAACACATCAAGTATTCACACCATCACATAAAGGAACTAATCTTCATTAATAACTTCAAATATTTACATAGTATAGCAGAGTTGCAAAAACATTTACATAGGAAAGCACGCACGTTGAATATACATAGTAGGGTAAATAGTACCATAAACATATACATAAAAAAGGTGTACACGTCTACTAATACATGTTATATGCCTGAGTACAACTATATACACAAAAGATGGGCTACTAGCCCTATTACAAGTAGAGCTCTAAATCCTGGGGATCCTATCCCAAAAGTCCTCCACATCAGACTCATAAGGGGGAGCATCATCTGGAATCAAAATCTCCTCGGGTGGAACCCAGTCCAAATATGGGTCAAACTCATCGATCATCTCATCGTCCTCTAAGTCATCCTGAACCTCTGGTCCTCCATCATCCATAACAACCATCGCTCCGTCCTTGTTGGCATCCTCTGTCGGATCCTCAACGTCATCAACCTCTACCGGCTCCTCCTCCTCCTCAACTATGTCTCCCTCCGGTGGCTCCTCACCCACATCCTCAGCTAGGTCAACATCTGTGGCTGGATCAACATCCTCTATGGGATCAACGTCCTCTACAGGATCCTCTCCATCATTAGCCTCCTCCATGACCATCTCTGGCTCGTCGTTGTCTGACTTGTCATCGTCATCATCAGACTCATCCTCACTATCAGACCCCATAACTAGCTCTACGGTGATAGGTGCTTCAACTATGGGCTCCTCCGGTGGGGGTGGTGGTGGTATAATGAGAGGTTGTCCTGTGGGCAATGGTGGTGGTGTCAACTCCACTCGAAAAGTAATGACTCTAAAGGTAATGCGATCATGGGTCATACTGACTGCCTCCTGATGAACGAGCCTAAGTGTGCTCTCTCTGTAGTATGCCTCCATCCGTAAGATCGCTGGCTCTTGAATCCTCAATACATGTATGTTGTGCCACATATTATCCTCCATATGCTGCAGGGCACTTTGTCAGATCCTCTGATGATACAACACTGGGTTTGCGGGCTCTATGTGGTATGGGTATATCCAATGTCCTCCAAATCCATCCTGGACGTAAAAAGGTTCCATGCTAACCTATCCAATATAAAACTATCATAAGGTTACTGTCTTCATAGGTGGGAAATTTCTAATGGTTTATAACTTAAAGTGTGTAGGACAATTGGTGTATACATCTCAACCTAAGGCTTTGATACCAAAAATCCCTGTTACGCCCCGACGTAGCCAAATAGGGAAAATTTTAAAATTTCCATCTTGGACCCTGAGGCACGTGACTGGTTGTAGTACCGAATTGTCCATGACCAAATATTAATAAATAAACGATATGACAAAAGGATAAAGCCAACGTCTGCTTATTAGAATATATTACAACAAGAAGCCAAAGTACTTAGCTGGTTAATACGTCATTATAAATACATTAGAGTCTTACGGCTTTCGGGCATTACAAAATTTTTTACAAAAGATATGCTAAGTCTTCTGGTTACAATCAAAAACATTTATAACAGATACTAATAGTCTTCCCTCTAACTAGCATAGCCGTAACCATCTTCAGTGTACTCTTCTTCCACGTCTTCCTCCTGCATAGTATCATAACCTGTGTACTCATAACCTGGATAAGCTGGACATGGGAATATCCAGTGACATGAACGCCGTCAGCTTATGAAAGCCGAGTAAGGAAACTAAATCAAATGGAACTTATATAACCACACAGAACAAGAATATGTTTACTATTTTTAATATGTCTTTTGGGATCTTCGTGTTCTCGCCGTCAAACTATGACCATTAGTGTGCCCAACTAAGTATTCGAAAAGAATACAAACAACCGTCCTGACTCGTCTCAACAGTTTTCACCATATCCGTCGTTAACCAAAAGGATACTCAATAACCATCACTTCGTCACGAAGAATCGAAGTTTCCACCATATCCGTTCATCACGAAGAACCGAAAGGATACTCAATAATCATCACTTCGTCATGAAGAATTGAAGTTTCCACCATATTTGTTTTGTCACAAAGAACCAAAAAGATGCTCAATAACCATTACTTCGTCACAAAGAACCGAAGTATTCACCATATCCGTTTTGTAATAAAGAACCGACAGGATACTCAATAACCATCATTTTGTCACGAAGAATCGAAGTTTTCACCATATCTGTTTCATCATGAAAAATCGAAAGGATACTCAATAACCATCACTTCATCATGAAGAATCGAAGTTTTCACCATATCCGTTTCGTCACGAAGAACCGAAAGGATACTCAATAACCATCACTTCGTCATGAAGAATTGAAAATTTTACCATATCCGTTTCATCACGAAGAACCGAAAGGATAATAACCATCACTTCATCATGAAGAATCGAAGTATTCACCATATCTGTTTAGTCATGAAGAACCAAAAGGATACTCAACTTTACAACCCAACAAACACACCCTTTTCTCACTATCCCAACCTCTGCGGCCTGGTTTACCTATTTGACACTTAATAAAGCATAATTGATCCTTACATATCTCGGATCATACACGCATCACTCATTTTGAAGTTTGGTTTGTTAATGACTTCCAATTATATTTTCGAAGTTACGTTCATACGTCCATCATTCTGTTTTACATCACATTATACTTAAGAAGTCAGAATAAACGTTATTGTCCAGTTCATGGCCTTGATTATTCATTAAGGGAACTTTTCTGGAAAACCTCCCAGAAACTGGTTATTCCTACAAATCGGTTTCTGGGTTAGGCTCCAGAAATTGGTTTCTACCCACTAATTGGTTCATGGAGACCTTTTCTAGATTCCTTTGTTTCATGCAATGTTCCACAAGTTAACCTCAAGGTATTATGTGTAAAGACTACTATGTACAGCACAATACTTTCTTAGCTACACTTATAATTCATATAGTTCCATTCATGCATCAAAGGTACAACTTTCGAAGCATATAATGTAAGTTTAAAGCATCATTTGTGAGTTTGATACATAGAACATGTGCATGAGTTCGTTTACATGTCTATGGTACTATTATGCAGTCTCTAAGATTCATATAACGATGTCTCATTTAGATAAAAGTGAAGTACAAACTAATGGTTCATCTTGGAGTCCAAGTATAACATTTAAAGCTTATTTCATAAACTTCAAGCATTTTATGCAAGTTTAATACATAAAACCCATACATAAATTGGTTACTAAGGCTAATCTACTAACATGCAGCTTCGTATAAACATATAATAAGGTTTCGTGTTGGCAAAATTGACATACAACCAAACAAAGCATAGAAAATAACAAAACAAAAACTGCTTCTTGGAAATCAGTCTTTCCCCACAAGCTGATTCCTTAACTCATTCCCCAAAACCGGTTTCTCCCAGAAACCAGTTTCTTATGCCATTTAGCAATTTTCCTTGACAACACTACTATATTACGAATTTAACTACCAAAATCAACCTGTATGGCATGGAAACCTCACAAAAACTTACTTAAACACATACTAAACATAATTATATACTATATAGGTTCTAAGTGAGTTAGAATACTCACCAAATCTTGAAATTAAGCGTGGTTGTTGGTTTGAGCTTAATGAAGCTTGAACTCAACTTCAATGGTGAACTTCTTCTTCTTCTAACTTCTTGACTTTTCTTTCTGTTGGGAATCTTCTTGAGCTTCTAGGACTTATAAACATAGCTCGTAAGTCCCCATGGTATTGTGTGTGTAAATGTATGGGTGCATATAGAGGTGTATACAAAGGGAAGGATCAACTCTTTGATTTCTCTCCTAACTAACCTTCTATCCTATAATGTACTTCTAATCTCCCATCTCTCTTTCTCTATATGCAGATTATGAGAGTCCAAGAGAGAGTAATGCATACATGTGTATGTTTATATAAGGGTTGGCATGGGCTAGGTATCACTTTGCACGGATACATGCTAGGACACATGTCCAACATGTGGACAAGTGTCACATGAGGTGGTGACATGTGTAAGGGGTAATGCATGGGGCTGCCATGTGGCCGACCATGTGGGCCCACCTCGGGCTTTGTGCCACTTCCCTGGTTTACATGCATAAGTTCCTTGATATACGTGTCTGTATTAATTTATGCGTAAATATGTATTATTTCTAATGTCCAGGTCCGACTACGGGACTAAGTTAAGTTTTATTATGGTCAAGTCGGTGTGGTTACTATAGTCTAATTAGAAATCTTATAACTCGTCGATACCGTCACACAATTAAATAATATAATAATTGGTCAAATGCAGCAATTCAAAAAACTAATATTATTAACGAAGGGAAAATTACAGGTATTACAACCAAAAATACAGTCATTCATTTTCTAATATAATCAGTTGAGAGATGCATTTCTCACTACCCGTTTGGTTGTGATCGAAGGCACCAACACAGAGACTACTACCGCTCAAATACTAGTAGTATGAGTGTTTGAGGATATATTCTAAGACATCTTCGATTTACCCCTGAAGTGAGAGATTGACTTTAGCATTCAGTTAATGCCAAGGATAGTACCAGTATCCAAGGCCTCATATTGTATGGCATCGACTAAGATACAAGAATTGAGTAAGCAGATTCAAGAACTAGAGAACCTTGGATTTATCTGACCTAGCATATTACCATGGGGAGCATTGGTGTTGTTTGTTAAGAAGAAGGATGGATCAATGCAACTCTGTATAGATTACAAAGAGTTGAACAAGGATACAGTTAAGAACAAGTACCCACTTCCAGGGATGGACGATCTGTTTGATCAATTACAAGGAGCTATAGTGTTTTTAAATATTGATATGCCATTAGGGCATCATCAGTTACTTGTTTGAGAAGAAGATGTGCTGAAGGCAGCTTTCTACTCGAGGTATGGGCATTATGGGTTCTTGGTTATGCCGTTTGGTTTGACCAATGCCCTAGCGGTGTTAATAGATTTGACGAGTCGGGTGTTTAGACCCTATCTTGATCAGTTTGTTATCGTTTTAATCAACGATATTTTAATCTACTCGAAGACTATGGAAGAGCACGAGAAGCATTTAAGAATTGCCTTACGGATTGTACTAGACAACTAGCTTATCACCAAGTTTAGCTAATGCGAGTTTTGGCTTAAGGAAGTTAAGTTCTTGGGATGTGTTATTTTTTAAGAAGGTATCTCAGTGGATTCAGCAAAGACCGATGCCATATTGAATTGGAGCTGACCTAGAAATGCTTTAGAGATTAGAAGTTTTCTTGGGTTAGCTAGATATTATCGTCACTTTATGGAAGGGTTTTCCAAGATTGCAGCCCCACTCACTAGTTTGACGAAGAAGGAGAGCAAGTTCGAATGGTAAGATAAGCACGGACGCGCTTTTCAGAAGTTGAAAGAGAAATTGACTTCTTCTAGTGCTAGCTATTCCAAGTAGTGGAGAGAGATTTATTAGCTACATCAATGCTTCATATCAAGGTTTAGGGTGTGTGCTCATGTAAGACGGAAGAGTTATTGCTTATGGATCTAGAAAACTGAAGTCGCATTAAAAGAACTACCCAACACATGATTTGGAGTTGGCAACCATTGTGTTTGCACTCAAGATATGGAGACACTATATGTTTAGAGAGCAGTTCAATCTATTTTCTGATCATAAGAGCCTAAAGTATCTATTCTCGTAGAAGGAACCTAACATGAGGTAGAGATGGTGGATGGAGTTATTGAAAGATTATGACTTCATGTTACAATACCACCCTGGTAAGGCAAGCGTAGTCACAGATGCTCTAAGTTGAAAGCCTCATAGAACTGTTACTTCACTTATGATTAGGGAGTGGCAAGCTCTTGAGATAATGCCAAAATTTGGAGTTCAGCCTGTTGAAGTAGAAGAAAGAAGGATAATGGAATGCCTAGTGGTTCAAGCTATACTTGACACGCTTAGAAAGTTGTGTGCACTTGTGCTATACCCAAGTGTAGGTAATCGTGCAAGTAGTAATCTGGTTAAGACCAGGTCGATCCCACAAGGAAGGTGAATAACTAAATACCTAGATTAATCTCTAAGAGGAAAATAAAAATTCAAGATTTAAAACAAGGTGTAGAACACGAAGTTCTACAGACTATAACTACTAGAGAAATTAAAGAAAACTAATGATTAACTAATTAACTAAAGAAATATTTTAAAAGCGGTTTTCTTTATATAAAGGGAACGTTGGGATCACACGAATCTGCAGCGATCATGCCATCTACCATGCATTTACATTTAAGCTCTAAGGAGTGTGTCTATCTATAGTATTCCGTATTTTCTAAAGATAGAGAATCAATAGTCCGTTCATGGCTAGGACTACATCATCACATTTATTTCCAAAACACATGAAGGTGGTTTAAAACAATAGTTAAGTCTCACATTCTGAATGGTGTTAGCATTCAAATTGTTTGCAAAAGTTAATCTGCAGTGATCATGCCATCTACCATGCAGTTACATTTAAGCTCTAAGGAGTGTGTCTATCTATAGTATTCCGTATTTTCTAAAGATAGAGAATCAATAGTCCATTCATGGCCAGGACTACATCATCACATTTATTTCCAAAACACATGAAGGTGGTTTAAAACAATAGTTAAGTCTCACATTCTGAATGGTGTTAGCATTCAAAATGGTTTGCAAAAGTTATTGAAGAAAAATGCCTTAAGGCTTAAAGTAATGAAACTGTTTTGACAAACTGAGCATTTGGGGACAGTTCGATAACAAATCTCAAAACCAGAAAGTCTTGGAATACTACAAAAAGACTACTCAAGAATCTGAAGGTTCAATCGATCGATGCATTTTCGATCGATTGAATATCATCATCTCTCGAGCAATCGAAATGTCTTCGATCGCTTGACTATGCGTCTGCTTTGATCGATCAAACTACTTCGATCGATCGAGTGCAGGTTTTATACTACTGCATGGCAGAGGCTAGAGATCACTATTTCATCGTGATCTCCTAATCTGGGGACTACTCAGACATAGTCTGGAGTGTCATAAATTCAATTTCAACATTAATATTCATTAAAGTCCTTTTTGGTTGTGGTTTAAACATAAAAAATAATGAAAACTAATGATTTAACACTAACTGATACACCCAAAATTGGCTCTATCCTATGACCGAGCGGTTCAAATCAGCAGCCAGTCCATGTCCCGGTCAAATCATGCACAACTCCTCGGACAAGCATCATCCCGAGCGGTCTAGTCTACTCATCATCCCGAGCGGTTCATCCACGACCCGACCAACAGGTCGGGAAAACCGCACGGGCACATCTCACTGCGGGAACAGTTCATCCGGGCCCACAGGCATGATCCCGAGCATCACAGGCATGATCCCGAGCATTACGGACAGTTTCCTACTCAAGCTAGAAGACTAATGGAAGTGCAAACTATTTCCTAATCCAATTAGGAAACCCCCACAATTAATGCCATCTATATCAATTGGATTATATTTCCTTATCCATGTACGAGTAGGTCTCTTACATCTATAAAAGAGACCTCTCACCCCCCATTGAAGGGGCCGACTTTTTAGTCTACACATCACCTCTATAGCATTCATCTATATGCCCGGCCAGCCTACGGTAGTTCCAGACTTGTTGGTTCACCACAGGCCCCCGGCTCTATTACAGTATAGTGAACGTGCTCAGACACACACGTGGACGTAGGTACCTTCATTAACAGGGCCAAACCACATACAAAAAATAGTCTCTCACTCTCTCTCTCTCCTTAAACTGCTCTACTTTACTCTTACCAATTTTCGGCATCATTAGTTTGGCGCCGTCTGTGGGAAACGATAAGTCTTCTCATCAACAAATCTCTTAACTGATCATCATGCCACCGAAGAAGGGTAAGAAGGCTGATCAGCAGCCGACCGGGATGTTCCTTCGGCCCCAGCACCGGCTGCGGCAGTCATGACATCTGAGCAGATCACCGCGACCCTCACGCAACTCCTGGAGGGACAGCGTCAAATCCAGCAACAGATCGAAGCCCTGCTAGCCCAACAAAGCAGTCCTCCAGGGGCCAGGAAACGACCCGGGAACATTGCGTACGGTCAGGAATAGATCTTGACCAGACAGCGTGCCCGAGTCATCCTGTCCCATGTTGAGGATGCCAGGGACATCAGCAGTGGGCGTGTTGTCTAAAAGGAAAGGCAGGAGCATACGGCCCGGGAATCAGTTCAGGGTCACTTGGTCAAGAGCTGAGTTTTCCCTAGCCGAACGGTTACCCGGAGTCATAGCCGAGCCTGATCCCAGAGGACAACACACCGCCGTGAAGAAGAAGCCTCTTCCACCAACCCGACCAGCCCCTCAGATACCAGTCGGAAAGGAGTGGAAGCCCGAATCAAGGACTTACAGAAGCAGATCGACGGAATGGCCAAAAAGCTTGGTCAAAACCGTGTTCCGAATCAAGCCAATACCGAGATAGAGTCTCCATTTTCCAGCCAGATCACGAGATTTTCCATCCCGCGTAAATTCAGGCAGCCTCGCCTAGATTCCTATAATGTCTTGGGAAGCCCGCTCGACCACGTCCGGACCTATAAGGCTAAAATGGCCCTAGCCACCAACTCCGTTGAACTACACTGCCTAGCCTTTCCCAGCACTTTGAAAGGCCCGGCCATGCAGTGGTTCTACTCTTTAGAGCCCCGATCAGTCTACAGTTTCAAATAACTCAACAAGTAGTTCATCAACTAGTTCGCCGACGTGCATGAGCGGCCAAAGCCAGACATGCAGCTGCTGACCGTCAGACAATGGAATAATGAGCCCCTCAAGGAGTTTACTGACTGGTTCAACCAATAGAAGCTTCAAATCCGCAATTTAAACGAGACAATCGCCATCATAGCCTTCTGCTCGGGAGTTCAACACACCAAGTGCGCCGCGTCGTTCCATAAAAACCGACCGGAAACTTTGGTTGAGCTCTCTGAGAGGGTTGGAAAGTACATTGACACTAAAGAATTTCTAAGGATCAAAGACCCTGGGCAAGAAAGCAACGAGTCTTCCAGAAGTAAGCGAAAGCGAGATCAGCTCGGGAGTTCTGACAGTACCTCCAGTTCACAGCAGTCTGAGTCCGGCAGCCCTGACCCGACCTGCAGTTCATAGCAGTCTGAGTCCGGCAGCCCCGACTCAACCTCTAGTTCACAACGGTCTGAGTCCGGCAGCCCCGACCCGACCTCCAGTTCACATTGGTCTGAGTTTGGCATTCCCGACCCGACCTCCAGTTCACATCGGTCAGGATCAAGCAGTTCCAACTTTGTCTTTAGCATAGAGAAATTAGGAGCCCGGCTATCCTGATCCGACCCCCTGTCTCCATCGGTCTAGATGAGCCCGACTACAGTGGTACTTGTATGATCACCATATGAGGGTCCACCGATTGTCAGAGAGCCATACAAAGTCCTCGGGCCTAACCCTAAGGCATACAAAGTCCTCGGGCCTAACCCCAAGGCATACAATGTCCTTGGGCCTAACCCCGAGGCATAGAAAGACCTCAGGCCTAACCCCGAGGCATCAAAAGACCTCGGGCTCTGAACCCAGGCACTAAAGACCTCGGGGTCACGCCCGAGGCACCGGCTTCGCTTAGGTCCAACCGATGATGGGGGCGAACCCCCTGGGTGGCTAATGATGGCAAGCTTCAAAAGACCTTGCAACCACCATGTTCTAGGTCGGTTACCTATAGTTCATAGCCTCTGTAAGACGCTCGTCTTAGCGAAAGCTTGGGGGGCAAGACAGCGTAGTGAACTAAACAGGCAATCACATCGGGTATCTACAGGCCTCGCGGATAACCAAGTCAAAATCTTGGACAACCCGAGCACCTACAGTACTCAGAGGCATTAACTCCACTTAGGTCCAAACCGACGATAGAGGTGACTAAAATCTCTTAGGTTGGCCAACAATAGAGGAGCAAAAAGACCCTAAAGCAACATGATTTAGGTCAGCTCCACCAACATGGTCAAGTTCTTCTCCCAACAGTCTTGACGAAGACTGGCTAGATGGAAGACAACCATCATGGGGAGTTAACATAAAAGGACCCTAAAGCAATACGCTTTAGGTCGTCTTTTCCAACATGGTAAAACTCTTCTACCTATAACCTTGACAAAGGTTCACTGGCAGAAGATAATCATCCTGGAGGCTAACTCAAGCAAAAAGACTCTGAAGTAGGTCGAGTCTCAACTCTTGGTCACTTCCCGAGCATTTAAAGACTCCGAATTAGGCCGGGCCTCAACTCTCGGTCAATTCCCGAGCACCTAAAGGTCCTGAGCTAGGCTGGGTCTCAACTCTCAGCCAGTTCCTGAGGAGTCACCAGGCTCAGAAGCCCCGAGGCAGCTTCCCCAAGCACTCAGATAGTGGCAAGTAACATCAAACTGATTTCCAAACTTGCCCTGATATAGCATTTGGCCAACCTTAAAAATAGGGGGTAGCTGATACACCCAAAATTGGGTCTATCCTATGACCGAGTGGTTCAAATCAACAGCCAGTCCATGTCCCGGTCAAATCATGCATAACTCCTCAGACAAGCATCATCCCGAGCGGTCTAGTCTACTCATCATCCCGAGCGGTTCATCCACGACCCGGCCAACAGGTCGGGAAAACCGCACGGGCACATCCCACAGTAGGAATAGCTCATCCGGGCCCACAGGCATGATCCCGAGCATTACGGGCAGTTTCCTACTCAAGCTAGAAGACTAATGGAAAGTGCAAACTATTTCCTAATCCAATTAGGAAACCCCCACAATTAATGCCAATATATATCAATTGGATTATATTTTCTTATCCATGTACGAGTAGGTCTCTTACATCTATAAAAGAGACCTCTTACCCCCCATTGAAGGGGCCGGCTTTTCAGTCTCACAGCACCTCTATAGCATTCATCTACATGCCCGGCCGGCCTACGATAGTTCCAGACTTGTTGGTTCACCACAGGCCCCCGGCTCTTTTACAGTATAGTGAACGTGCTCAGACATACACGTGGACGTAGGTACCTTCATTAACAGGGCCAAACCACATACAAAAAATAGTCTCTCACTCTCTCTCTCTCCTTAAACTGCTCTACTTTACTCTTACCAATTTTCGACATCATTACTAACTATCATGCAAAGCTATAATCTAACAGATTAAACTACGACAAATTATAAGAAGAAAGTAACTAGAACAATAAGATGTAACATGGACTGTAGAAATTTAATTAAACTTAAGAGAATCCAAGCCAAAACAATGATAATCCTTGAAAAACCTACAAAAAGATTAAGAACAAAGCTTTCTACTCTCTATAAACTGTTCAGAAACAAAGTGGGCATCCCTTTGGACGTGCACAAAATGAGTATATATACATAAACCTAAGGATAGGGTTAAAAACTCTGTCTCTGCTACGTGCGCGTAAGTTATGATAAATGGCATGTTCGATCGATCTAACATCACTCGATCGATTGAACTTCTGGAACCTTCGAGCGCTTGAACCTTCTTCGATCGATCAAAACCTCGATCGCTTGAATGATCTTCGATCGCTCGAGACTCGCTTTTCATGTTTGAATTATCTTCCTTAAAATCAAGCATCCCTTTTTATCCTGCTTATTCATTTCTTCACACAGCAAGTAGTGATCTGCACAAATTATAGCTAAAACAATACAACTTATCATAGATTAATCATATTATGTAAAAGCTGGCATTGTAATCCAAATTGCAGATTTGCAAGGGAGTTGTAGACTAAATCAGTGTATTTTTTTATTTTAGCGCAGTTGTATTTTACAAATACCCCGCTTGTCACAACCCCCAACTAGCATATTGCTAGTCCCTAGCAATAAAGCAAAAAATAAAAAAAAGCTAAACTATTATTACAACGACTAAACTAAAACAAAATAAAATAAAGCAACTAATCTAAATAAGAAGAGAAACTACCTAACTCACTTTCACAGGAATTGCGGTTGCATTTAGCGAATGCAACAAGCCGTTAAACCCCTAGGTTCCCCCTAGTGGACGAGTGTTATCTCGTGAGGTTTACAGTGAATATACCCACAAAATTCTCAATTTTAAATTCAAAAAGACATAGAAAACTTTTAAACATTCTTGTTCATTCAACTGTTACTTAGCTCTACAAAAATATATTAACCTCAAGCAAACCATGAAAGAAACTCACATACTCCTCATGTCACCAAGATAGATATAACATATGCATCACAATTATGTATCCGTGTGTGTGTAAAGTTAATAGCTATGCATCCAACCTTATTTAGAGTTGTTTTGGATTATCATACCTCTAGAACCAATAGTTTCAACTCAATTCTCACATACGTTTACACTCAAAAATAAACGTCTCACAGAAACTGGCTTAATAATGATCGCACGTGGTATGAAAGCTTTGATAAGAGTGAATTTCTGGATACTAAATGCTTTCATACTCGACTTCACAAAAGACGCACATTTAGAGTGTATAGTCTCATAAAAAGGATGCTACTTACTAGAGGAGCGATCTACCATGGATAACTCAACTCACACGTTCGTGTTCAAACTAAGGCATTTAAGAATCATTAAGACTTTAGAATTTTGGGTTTTATGTAGAAGATACAGATGATGGATGGAACGATTGCGCGTCTTAGCAAGTGATGGTGATTATCATCTCATTTTATTCTTTTCCTTCTTTTCACATCTCCAACCACTTTTTATTCTTTCATATTCTCTCTTTTTTTTAAACCTGTCTTCCCACAACTACTCTCCTCCAATCAACTTTGATAGTTTTCTACTATTGGATGCGCAATGAGGTCATTTAGAGTCAAGGTGAAAGATTAGGGGTTTATATTCTATAATGGATCAGGTATTATTCAATCAGTGTGGGGTTTTGAAGCGGGATGGTTTCTATAGGTGAATGGGTATGAATAGTGGTAGGAAATAGGTGATGATGGCTTAATTCATTTTCTTAATTTCTTAGCTTTAACACTTCAATATTTATTGAGTTTGGTTGGTAGATCCTGAACGTTCTCCTCTAATAAGCAGCCAAAATTGAAAAGCTGAGACTAGTGCAACGAATGTAATACGTGTAATCAAGAAAGACAATTCAAATTTTATGTGAAAATTCCCACAGAAATAAAGATTAGATCAAAAACTCACTAAGGGTTAAATAGTTTCTACTACTCATTCTTTTCGCACAATAGTCGTATTAACTCAATTTTAGGTTTTCAACATAGCTACCAACTAGTGCAATTGGATGTTGGATACACGAAAGGTCAACAAATGCAATCATCCTAGTGGAACTAGAGAAATGCATGAACTTAATCCATAAAAGGATGAGAATAACATGAATGTATCATTGCTTGATAACAACTGAATAGAAGTGAATATTCAAAGTTGTTCTACCAATAAAGTTCATAAATTTTTTTTTTATTATTTTATATAATTTTATTTTTTATTATCGAGATTGTATGATATGTGCAATAAAGTTATCCAGATTGCTAAGTATACACATGTGTAGGTGATGATTATCTATCTACATTCCACCCCCAACTGAAAATTACGATGTCCCCAGAAGTTGATTTTCAAAAATAAATAGAGAGATATCACCTGATACAGCAAAGCAATAATCGCAAGCATAACAATCTGTAAAGAGAACAAACAAACTCCAAGCAACCAAGATGAATAAAAAGTAAAAATGAAAATAAAAGAAAAAGAGATCCATACATAATATAAAACTGATCACTGGGATGATAAAGCGATAAATCAGAGCAGTGATCGAAATATCCATCCAAACAGATAGTCCTAAATATCTACATATCCAAAAGAAACTACGAGAGAAGAGAGAAAATAGTAAGAAACAAAATTCAGCAAAACCTCCACTCTCCCTGGACATAATCTACTCATCACCAACATCGGATAAAATCACGATCGGGGCAGTAAGAGCATCCTCATCTCCACCCTCAGCAACAGTAGCAGACGTTGGCGGGTCACTTACAGTCGGGGCAGCTGATGAAGACAATGATGGGTCAGCCACGACTGGAGTTGGTGCAGATGATGATGATGGGGCATAGGGATCAATAGGCAAGGGAGGTGGAGTAACAGAAATAGTAGTCGGAGTTGTGGATGTAGATGGAGCAGCAGGATAAGAAGAAGATGGAACTGTGGTGGGTGGTGCAGATGGGGCAGTAGATGGGTGTGAAGCGGTATGAATAGACTGATCTGCCCCGATCTGTATCAGTATTGCCTCCAGTAAGGTCGTCATCTGGTCCATCTTGCCCTCGAGACGTATCCGTGCCTCCCTCTCCTCAATAAGCAATGAGTGGAGAGTCTGGAGAGACACGGAAGACGACTCTCCCTAGGCCTGAGTCTGAGACCACTGTCTCAGCTCGAACTGCTCAACGGCAGTAATGGGGTCCTCATCATCTGAATCTAGCTCCTCAGCCTTAGTAGGCATCCCAGAAGCTGCACCCTCTATGTCGGTGCCTCCCTCTCTCTTCCTCTTTCCTCCGATCTTCGCCTTACCTTTCAACTTTCTCTTTTTTTGCACATCAGAACGGCGCGCTACTGTCTCTCTGAACCGACTTGAAGCCTATAAAATCATCTCTGTGGCCAATGGGAGCAATCCAGCCTGCTCAATCACCCGATGGATAGGCTAAGCGCCCTTTAAATGACGCTTGGCGGCAATGTACTGCATGGGCTAGATAAGGAAGTCGATATAGAGTCGAGGCAAAACAACATGTAGCCCCTTCCCAATGGCACACAGAACCCAAGCATACCACGGCGCCACCTTTTCATGATATGAAGTCATCAGAATGTAATTGGCAAGCGCTAGGTGGAGGAGATGATACTGCTCAGTCAGAAAATGATCCTCAATCAGTGAGATGCCATTCCAGATCTGAACTGCACCGCTGGTAATTTCCTTGATAATGAGAGAGGGCAGAGTCTCTGTTGTACTGGGTATATGCGGATAAAAGTGGTCGGGAGTCTCCGGTACACCCAAAGCAGCGACCACAAAAGCTGGGCTGCAAATGATCTCGCGACCCTGGAAGAATGATCGGTAAGTGAGCGGGGCTGCAGGGTCCTTAATCATGGTTGCACACGCTTTACGCACCCAATTGATGTTGATTTTCTTTAACTGTGTCAACATCTCGGCATGGCACAGATCCGAGCAAGAAACCACGGGACGGAAAGCCACACAGTCTCAAATGGGAGCTCTAACATCACTTTCCTCATCTGGAAGTATCGGGTGTACCAAACTCGTTCCTCCTCATTTCTAAGGCTATAATCAGGTACCAGATTAGGTATTGTGAGGTTGAGGGGTTTGGATTTATGATACCCCATAATGGGATTCATTTAAAATGCCCTGAAATTGAAAATGAACAGAAAAGATTAAAGAAAACAAAAGTAGAAGACCAAATGAAGAAACTGCCTCTACATCAATTTGAATGATCGAACAGTTTTTGATCGATCGAAAACTTGCTGCATTCGATCGCTCGAAACCAGCTTGATCGATTGAATAATTGCTGCCTTCGATCGTTCAAAACCAGCTCGATTGATCGAGCACAGCGAGATGCGTAGAAAAATGCCAGAAACACAAACAAAGAAAACAGTCAAAACCTAAGATTTCTAAGATTATAATTAGGTCTTAGGACCAATGGGGAGCACCCCCTTGAGGTTTTAACCAAAAATGTAATAGGGAGTTCAGAGGATCCTTACCTTGGTTTGAGCGCAGCAGAGAGGGAGAGGTGATGATGATGATAGTTGGTGATGAGCAGGGGCAACCCTCAAATAATTGAAATAGAAGTTGGAGGAGAATCGCCGGGCTCTCTTTCTCTGTCTTAAAGCGCTCGAGAGTGAGGGAGAGGAAGAGATAGAAGAAATGTACGCTGGACGCTTCATTTAAATACAATTCTTGAGCGATCGAACACTCTCAATCGATCAAACTTTCGATCGATTGAGCATTGCTCAAGCGCTTGAGGATTGGACGTTGTCGATCGATCGAGTATGGTTCGATCGATCGAACCTGAAAGTTCTAAAATCTTTATGAATGGAAAATCTATGCACCCCCAACTAACCAAGATTGTTCTGGACATACAGGAAAATGATAAAAACAGTTCATTCACCAGACATGTAGGCCAGAAATCATCAACAAAGTAATATAAAATTCCAAATTTATAAATTTAACTTTGTAATAGCATCCTCTTTACAAAATTATTGCCCGCAACCATGGTACTTAAGACCTTATTAATAAAGAAAAACTAAAAATTAAAAGCAAAATTAACAATCCTTTGTCCAGCATTACACTTCAAATGATAATAAAAAGACCAACTGACAAAATGTAATTGAAGTGGAGCACTAATTTTCAAACATGAATATTCCATCTTTTGCAATTGCTTCTTTCTCCGCCACATCTTCGAGTGTAGATTCCAAACTTGATGATTCCCTTTTCCCAGAACAGTCAGAAAGCAGCAAGGATATCATCGAGTGAGTCTGAAATCTCCAAGGAATTGAATGCACAAGCAAGAGGTGATCCGGATGGAGATAAAGATAATGGAGTATAATTTCTCAACGGACTTTCCTCTTGTGGCGGAGTACTCGGGGACCCTATGTATGGTCCAAATCCATGGAACAATTGATGCAGAAGGAATAACGACGGTAACATTGGATTCATAGTGAAAATCCTGACAAAGGAAAAATAAAAGAAAAACTACAAAGGAAGGAATTTAATAAAACAAAAGAAAGAACCAACAGAAAGGAATAAATACAGAAAACAAAAAGAAAATGAAGTGTGACAAGGAATTAACCTCAATATTGGCGTGATATAACCATGTGCACTAGCAGGTAGAGGGCATTGAAGCCGGAACAACAAATAACTCATGTGCACATAAATGTATGGAACCAATTCGATGATAAGAGAGTCATCAACATAAGTGAAGACAACATTATGGCGTTCAGGCACCACATCCTGTAAATCGTCTTCCTCCCATGGTTCCCACATTGAGTCATTCTCCCATTGTGCCAAAAAGGCATCATCGACTTCCCCAACAAAATACCCCTCTGGTTTGCCTTTCTCTTCAGGGAAGTCCATATGCTCGAAGGGGTTACTGTGGAGGAGTGCAGGATTGTAAGGGATGTACCCTTGGGTCAAGTCAATGACATCGTCCGCTCCGGGCCCTTGATAAGGAGAGAGGCAAAATACAATCTCCTTGGTAGTCCATGGAGGGTTAAGATATTCTGAATCAGCCCATGACCCGATTGAATGGACGTCGTCATCCCTCATATTTTTGATAGCCTACAGGGGAGAGATAACATGATAGGAGATTAGAATCGAGGTCACACTCAAAAGAGATAGAAATAAATAAAACAAAACAAAGTGAAGTAAAAGAAAGAATACAACAACAAAGTGTGAACACTCTTTAGTGTTTTACGTGGAGATATAGCTGGGCTCATCCAGCTAGATGTGCTCAACTTCTGGTTGGAAGTTCTCCAAGAACGGTTTTAACCTTTGGCCGTTAACCTTGAAACAATCATCATTCTTGGGATTTATAATCTCAACGGCCCCATGTGGAAAGACAGATTTAACAATGAATGGACCTGTCCATTGGGATCAATGTTTACCTGGAAAAAGGTGGAGGCGAGAGTCGTACAGCAAGACTTTCTGCGCAGACTCGAATGATTTTTGAAAGATTATTCTATCGTGGCGAGCCTTCAACCTTTCCTTGTGTAATTTAGCATTGTCATATGCATCTCTACGTATTTCTTCTAGTTCAGCCAACTGGAGTTTCTGGAGATGACCTTCCTCTTTAATGTCGAAGTTCAATAAGCGTGTCACCTAATACGCTTTATGCTCGATTTTGACAAGAAGGTGACATGCCTTACCGTATACTAGCCTGTACGGAGACATCCCCAAGTTTGTCTTATAAGCAGTGTGGTACGCCCATAGAGCATCGGTCAGTTTATATGCCCAGTCTTTTCTGTTGCAACTAACCGTCTTTTCTAGTATATACTTGATTTCTCAATTAGCCAACTCTGCCTGCCCGTTAGTTTGTGGGTGGTAGGCTAGAGCGATCTTGTGGTTGACCCCATATTTCTTGAGAAGTGACTCCAAAGGTCTGTTGCAAAAATGCTTGCCTTGGTCACTTATTAGTGCCCTCGGGGTTTCGAAATGCGACAGAATGTGTTCCTTAAGAAAGGACATAACCATTTTGTGGTCATTGTGTCTTGTCGGTATTGCTTCTACCCATTTTGATACGTACTCCACAGCTAAGAGTATGTATTCACTGTTGTTTGATTTCGAGAACGGGCCTATGAAGTCTATGCCCCAACAATCGAATATTTTAATTGTGATAATGGGAGTTAAGGGCATAGAGTTCCTTTTTGAAATTGTACCTAGCTTTTGACAGCGTTGGCATAATTTGCAAAAAGAATAGGCATCCTTAAACACGGTGGGCCAATAGAATCCACTGTGTAGGACTTTTTGTGCAGTCTTTTGCGAAGCAAAATGACCTCAGCAAGCTTCAGAATGACAAGAGGCTAAAATTACAGTTATGTCCTCGTTCGGGATGCAACGTCTGATGACCTGATCAGCACAATACTTGAATAAGTATGGGGCATCGAAAAAGAAGTGACGTGCGAACAAAAGGAACAGTTTCTTGTCCTAATTTGACCAATGACTCAGGATCTCTCCCGTAACAAGATAATTTACTATAATCGCATACCAAGGCAAACTGGAAATAGTCATCAGTTGCTCATCTGGGAATTCATCTTTAATTGGTACAGGTTCAGTGTTGTCAGTGAACGTTAACCGAGATAAATGGTCAGCGACTACATTCTCTACTCCCTTTTTATCCTTGATTATGATATCGAATTCTTGGAGTAGGAGTATCCAACGGATAAGCCTTTGCTTCGCATCCTTCTTAGATAGCAGGTACTTGAGGGCCGAGTGGTCTATAAAATAGACGATTTGGGCCTATCAGATATGACCTGAATTTATTTAGAGCAAAAACTATTGCCAGTAGCTCTTTTTTGGTAGTCGTATAGCTCATTTAAGCTGCGTTAAGTGTTCAACTGGCATATTAGATTACATAAGGCTTGTTATCCTTCCTCTGTCCTAGGACTGCACCAATGGCGTAGTCACTAGCGTCACACATTAGTTCGAATGGCAAACTCCAGTCAAGTTCCTGTATTATCGGTGTAGAGGTAAGGTGTTTCTTTAGTGCATCAAAAGATGCTTGACAATATTCCGACCACTCGAAAGGTGCATCTTTGACTAAGAGTTGACACAGTGGTCGGGAAATTGCACTAAAATTTTGGATAAAGCCACGATAAAATCTCGCGTGTCTCAGAAAAGGGCGGATGTCTTTGACTGTACGGGGGACAGGTAGGTTTGAGATTATATCGATTTTTGCTTTATCAACTTGGATACCTTTATCAGAAATAATATGGCCTAGGACAATTCCCTTGGTCACCATAAAGTGACACTTTTCCCAGTTCAGTACTAGGTATTTGTCCTCGCATCTTGCTAACACTTTTTCTAGGTTTTCCAGACAATTGTCAAAACTATGGCCAAACACTGAGAAGTCGTCCATGAACACCTCGAGTATTTGTTCGGCCATATCACTGAATATACTCAACATGCACCACTGAAAGGTGGCAGGTGCATTACATAAGCCGAAGGGCATACGACGATAAGCGAATGTACTGAACGCACACGTGAAAGTCATTTTCTCCTGATCTTCAGGAGAGATTTTGATTTGGTTATAACCACTATATCCATCCAAAAAGTAATAATATTTTTGACCCGCCACTCGTTCTAGAATTTGATCCATGAATGGTAATAGAAAGTGGTCTTTCTGAGTCACAGTATTCAATTTTCGATAATCAATACACATCCGCCATCCGGTGGGGACGCGTGTTGGTACTAATTCGCCATCTTTATTAGGAATGACAGTTATGCCTGCCTTCTTTGGCACTACTTGGGTTGGACTAACCCAAGGGCTATCAGATATAGGATATATGATCCCAACATCAAGCAGTTTTAAAACTTCCTTTTTGACGACTTCTTGCATGTTGGGATTCAGACGCCTTTGCATTTGTTGGGAAGGTTTAGCGTCTTCCTCCAAGTATATTTTATGAGTGCACACAGACGGGCTTATGCCTTTGAGGTCGGCAATAGTCCATCCTAATGCTCCCTTATGTTTTTTAAATAGTTGGATTAACTTACCCTCTTGTTTAAGATTTAATGTAGATGAAATTATGACGGGGTAAGTCTTTTCAGTCCCTAGGAGGCATATTTGAGCTCTATTGGAAGCTCCTTTAACTCCAAATCGAGAAACTAAAAATTAGAGGGCATAACTAATTTTGTTTTTAGAGGTAGTGGTTCATATGGTGTTACCCACATGCATTCAGCTCTATCCTCCTCTTTCGTTTCCATCATGAGGCAAGTGTGATTTAAAGAAGCATCCAATGGAGTAGAATCATTAGGTTGATAGATAGTGTCGAATTATGACACAACTACTTCCAAAGGATCTTTGTAATCTACAAAATCAGCCTCATCTTCAATGACCATTTTGATGTAATTGATTTCTTCTTCATCCTTGTATTCTTCAGGGCGGGGATTTGAAAAAATCTTGACATTTAAAGTCATGTCCCCGAATACGATGGTCATTATACCACTTCTTATTTTTATTGTGGCATCTATTGTATTAAGGAATGGACGTCCGAAAATCACCGGGATTTGTGAACATGGATTAGACACAGGTTCAGTGTCCAAAATTACAAAATTGACCGGGAAGACAAAGGAGTCTATTTGTACGAGAACGTCCTCCAGTATTCCTCTAGGGTATTTGACTGACCTATCTGCCAGTCATAGTATAACTCGGGTAGGTTTGAGTTCACCCAACCCTAGTTGTTTATAAACTGAGTATGGCAGTAGGTTTACGCTTGCTCCTTGATCAAGGAGTACATTGTCTATCCTTTGATTTCTAATCTGGCATGAGACAATTGGAGTACCGGGGTCTTTGAGTTATGGAGGCAATTCATTTTGGATGATTGCGCTTGCTTGGCAAGTGACATATGCATGTTTCTTCACACTTTGCCTCCTTTTGACTGTGCATAAGTCTTTAAGGTACTTAGCGTAGGCCGACACTTGTTTGATTGCATCGAGGAGTAGAAGATTTATTTTGACTTGTTTAAATAATTCCAAGAACTCCTAATTCTTTGCCTCATTTTTGGGTTTCTTAAGCCTTTGAGGGTAAGGCGCGGGGAAAGGGTATTTAGGTAATTCGTCTTTAATTGGTTCCTTTTCGGGCCTTCTCAACCTCTTCTACTTCTTTAGGGGCTTCATCTAATGATTCTAATGGTTTTTTATCAGTAGACGGCTCCTCTTCTTGAGTGGATGGTTTGTTTTTAGTTACCACTTCATCCTCTTTATACTTCTCAGGAGTAGAACGAGGTATGTTTTGCCCTATAACCTTGCCGCTTCTCAGAGTAGTCACGGCTTTGGCATGCTCTTGGTTATTGGGCAGGAAACGCTCCACTCGATCCCTCTTATCGTGCATCCATTCTTTCTAATGTTGCGGACATTTTACTCATCATCTGAATTAACTGCTGTGTTAAATTTTCATTAGAGAGTGGATCTTCCTTGTGCACCTTTTTGTGAGATGGCACGTATACATTTGATTGCTGGTTGTTAGAGGGCTGAGCTTGGTTGTAGTTATTTGATCTATTTTGATTGAATGGCTGGGACTGCCTGTTGTATTGCCCTTGATATTGGTGATTTTTATTATAGGGCTGTTGTTGATGGTATTGATTTTGGGTCCCAGTATGGTTTTTCCAATCTAAACTGGGGTGATTCCATCGACTGTTATTATTTTGCGACTTATGATTGTTATAGGAATTCCCCGCCCCCCTATACCCTTGCATGGAATTCATTTCCATGGGGGGTTGTTTTTGAAAGTACGGCACATTGGGACAGTATTGAGTGGTATGTCCCAACATGTTACATGTGCCGCACGGTTCTTCAGGTAAAACCTGCCTAGAACTTTCTCCTTTCATCATCCCTAACTCCTATACTTTCTTAACTGGTTCTTCGTATTTGTTCATCATATGATCCTCACTTTTTAATTAGTACAGACTTTTCTCCTCTACACAGGATATCTATGAGCATAAGACATCGTCAGTATTTGACCATTCATGAGCATGTTCAGCTAGCCACTCGAAGTGAGCTTCAGCCTCTTCAGTGTTTTTGCGAAGAAACGGACCTGAACTCATGGTTTCGACCAACTTTTTAGTTTTACCATTTAACCCTTCATAAAAGTAGCTTATGGTTTGCCATTTCTCGTACCCGTGATGTGGGCATGAGAGAAGCAAATCCTTGAAACGCTCCCAAGTTTGAGTGAAGGTTTCATTGCTCTTTTGTTTATAAGAGTTTATTTGTCGTTTAAGCTCGGTGGTCATGGGAGGTGGAAAGAATTTCTTTAAGAATGCAGTGTTCATCGCATGCCAGGTGTAGATTGAATTCGGCTTTAAGGTGAGTAGCCATGCTTTTACTTTATCCTTCAAGGTGAAGAGGAATAGCATTAGGCGTGTCACATCTACAGGACAATTTTGTGAGAATGTTTTACAAACATTTTCAAAATCTTTAACATGTAGATATGCCTTCTCGCTCTCCATTCCATGGAAGGTTGGAAGGAGTTGAATCATTCCATTACGAAATTGAAATTCGCCTCCATGGGGTGGAATGAGAATACAAGAAGGTATAGGTGCGTGTTCGGGTGTCATGAGGTCGCACAAGGGACGAAGCGAATCATCAATTAGTATAACCACATTCTCACCATTTTCACTTTGATTATCGGCCATTGAATCAGTAGGTGTGACTACGAGATTTATAGAATCAGAGGAATCAACGAAGTAGAATGGATTTCCAAAAGTTCCTTCAATGGAATTATCGGACATGAAAGGGAAAGATTCTTAAGGAAATTTTAATCTAGAGAACCTAAAAAAAAAAAAAGAAAACAGAAATAGATAAAGGTAGATTGAGGTAATCTAAGTATTAACTCGTCGCCTTCCCCTGCAACGGTGCCAAAAACTTGACACGCTTAGAAAGTTGTGTGCTCTTGTGTGCTATACCCAAGTGTAGGTAATCGTGCAAGTAGTAATCTGGTTAAGTGTAACAACCCTAAATTTCTAAGTGTATAAATAATTATTTTAATTATTATTTTCAATTAGCAATATTATATGAGTGTGCCTATGAAAGAAACGTGTTTGAAAATTTTAAGTGTTTGGTGGACATATAAATTAAATCATTAGTGAGCCCTTTAGTTTGAATGCTACATTTTATTAATTTAAATTTATTAAAAAAAATGAATGGTTGATATGTATTTTTTTTATATAGTATTTACAGGCCGCGAATGTGTCAAATAGTGTATCTGGTATTGAAATTAAGTACCCGGGGTATGAGTACCCTTTGGGCTAGCCATTTTAGTGATTTGTGTTGCATTCTGAGCTCATATGGGTCTCTTTTGTTAGCCCATAAAAAGAAAAATGGTATTATTAATATTTGTGTAGGTAAGATATGTATTGTGTGTGTATTATATGTATATAGATAGATAATATATCCTAGGGTTAGGAAAAAAAAAAGAGAGCAGTCTCGAGAGAGAGAGAGAGAGAGAGAGAGAGAGAGAGAGAGAGAGAGAGAGAGAGAGAGAGAGAGAGAGAACAAGAGACAAAGAGAGAAGAGGCAACCCTAGCCACCTAGAAGGAAAAGAAAAAGAGAAGAGAAGAGAAAAGAAGGGAGTTTATCATCATCATCATCATCTTTCTTTTCCCAATTCGGTGAGTAAACATTTAGATTTGTAGGCTTGATTCGTAGTTTGATTGATTTTCGATTTGTGTTTATTATAGTTTGAATAAATCGCATGGATGTGTGTTTATATAATACGGATCTATAGTAATATATACATATACATTTATGTATATATATCAAAGGTTAAATATAAGTTATTTAGGAAATTGAAGAAAAAAAAAAAAGAAGACTAACACAAATTCGGATTTGGGTAAAATTGAAGAAAACTCTCAGATCTGTTTTAGAAAATAATTCGTATTAATTCATACATTTTGTTTTTAGTAAAACTGTTCGCTTAGGTCAATGTAAAACACGATTCTGCACGTTTTTTGTCTAATGATATTTTTCTCAATTCTGCACCGTTTGGGCAGAAAATTCATATTACAGTAGCAGTAAATGTTAACTCCAAATTTCGAATTATGTTTATGAAAATTGTTAGAGATGTTTTTTTGTACAGTATTATTATGAAGAACAATTTCAACTCATGCTGGTTTTGGGGCTGTTTAATATAAGATTTGTTTGGGACAATTTTAAATAGTGCTGTTGAATGCCGATTTTAAATGCTATAACTTATGCTAAGTGCGGTATTAACTGATGATTGTGGAAATACTATGTTAGAGACGTGAATAGAAGTTTGGCGCAAGAGCCTTATTGCGAATAATCGGATAATGATAATCCATGTAATAAATGATAAATTTCCGAAGTGGTTAATGACGTGATTATATCCTCATGAATGGTACTTGTGTGAATTAACGAAGATGGTAAAAAAAAAAGTGGTTTCAAGTTCCTTAGTGTTCACCGCTCCCCGTTGTGTGATAGGTTTTTTTTTGGTAGCTCGACTTGCTGAGTGTACCCTTTTGCCAGTGGCTTCGTGATCAAGCTGGCCTAAGCCTTATGCCCGACTTATTTGTTAGACGTCTAGGCATATTGACTGGCCTTCTGTGTGTATACCTGGTTTGGTTGATACCCCAACCAAACTAGCACCAGAGTGGATGTTAGTAGTATGTCCGGGCACACATGGGATATATGTGTGGGTGTACCATGGAGGGTGACCAAGTGGTGAAGCTAGGAAATTGAATAATGAATCGTTTATAAAAAGTAAGTTGACCATGAGCAGGGTGACCTTAGTGGTGAACCTAGGGCAAGAAAAAAAATGACAGTGATTGTAGTGCGTCAAATACAAATGGATAAACTATTGCGAAACATGATATTGAAAACCCGAAATGGTTACCGTGGTATAATGCGAAGAAAATTGATTAAATGATTTGGTATTGGAGAATTGCTTATTATGATGCTAAGGATTTGTGCTAACTCTCGAGTTGCAGGATGGTGGGCCCACTAACCATTGTATGCAGGCTTTGGCTCACCATGTCATTTAAGAGTAAGTGTTTCTTTTACTTTGTGGGTGGAATAAACTGCTGCCGTGACTCGAGGAAACTACCGCTTGTCCTCACTCACGTGTGGAACTACAGTTCTGCCTACAACTTTGTATGTGTTTGTGGTCAAGAGAGGGAGGGAGTCTAGCGGATTCCCGACCTCCGAGAAATTTATTGGGTATTATTATGTTAATTGATTATTGTTGGGTTGGAGTTGAGGGGACCACGAGTGATCCTTGAGACTGGAGCGTGTTTACTCATACCAGTGTTGTTATACAATGCTGACCCGTATGATGTTTATCATGCGGGGGCGTTTCTCGGGAAACGCAGCCGTTTTGCAGATTAAGGAGTAGGCCGGTATGACTATTGGATTGCATGGATTTGCTTGAGGGCATGAAGACCTTTACTGTTTATTTGCTATTTTCATTTATTTGGCATTGTGGGCCATTATTGTAGTTGGTATCTGTTCATTTGCTATTTTCATTTATTTGGCATTGTGGGCCATTATTGTAGTTGATAGTGGGACGTTTAGTAGCTCTGACCAAAGGTTGTAATAGAGGTTATTCTTTCAAAACTTTAATTGTAAATGAAAAGATCTTTATTCTCAATGAGAATTTAGAAATGTTCATCCAGCTTCCGCTTTTCAATATAAGTGATTTAGTAGTTGTAGCTTTAATCAAATATATTTGAGTATTTTCGGAACCGCATGAGTGTTTTTTTTTAAAGGGAAATGTGGTGTTGTTTTAAAAACATAAATGGAGATTGATTACAAATGTTTTAACCAGGTTTTTAAGAACATCTATTTCCATTAAAAAGTTTTATTAGGATGGGCTTCGTGGTGTTCACTCCGATAGTTGGACAGTCAAATAGTAGTCTAGATTTAGTTCTATGCTGATTATTTGGCTTTCCAAAAATTGGGGTGTGACATTAAGACCAGGTCGATCCCACAGGGAAGGTGAATAACTAAATACCTAGATTAATCTCTAAGAGGAAAATAAAAATTCAAGATTTAAAACATGGTGTAGAACACGAAGTTCTACATACTATAACTACTAGAGCAATTAAAGTAAACTAATGATTAACTAATTAACTAAAGCAATATTTTAAATGAGTAATACTTGGGACACAACTAAAAGACACAACCTTGGAACACAACCTCCATTTTGTATCTCTCTCTCTCTCTCCTAGTGGATACTGTGGGGTCCACTGGCACTGTGGGGCCCGTCAGGAGAGAGATAGACACAAAATGGAAGTTGTGTCCCAAGGTTGTGTATTTTGGTTGTGTCCCAAGTATTACTCATTTTAAAAGCGGTTTTCTTTAGATAAAGGGAATGTTATCCGCAACAATCATGCCATCTACCATGCAGTTACATTTAAGCTCTAAGGAGTGTATCTATCTACATTATTCTGTATTTTCTAAAGATAGAGAATCAATAGTCCGTTCATGGCCAGGACTACATCATCACATTTATTTCCAAAACACATGAAGGTGGTTTAAAACAATAGTTAAGTCTCGCATTTTGAATGGTGTTAGCATTCAAAATGGTTTGCAAAAGTTATTGAAGAAAAATGCCTTAAGGCTTAAAGAAATGAAACTGTTTTGACAAACTAAGCATTTAGGGAGAGTTTGATAACAAATCTCAAAAGTAGAAAGTCTTGGAATACTGCAAAAATACTACTTAAGAATCTGAAGGTTTGATCGATCGACGCACTTTCGATCGATTGAATATCATCATCTCTCGAGCGATCGATGTCTTCGATCGCTTGACTATGCGTCTACTTCGATCGATTGAACTACATCGATCGATCGAGTGCAGGTTTTGTACTGCTGCATGGAAGAGGCTAGAGATCACTATTTTATTGTGATCTCCCAACCTGGGGACTACTCAGACATGGTCTCGAGTGTCATAAATTCAATTTCAACATTAATATTCATTGAAGTCCTGTTTGGTTGTGGTTTAAACATTAAAAAATAATGAAAACTAATGATTTAACACTAACTATCATGCAAAGCTATAATCTAACAGATTAAACTATGACAAACTGCAAGAAGAAAGTAACTAGAACAATAAGATGTAACCTGGACTGCAGAACTTTAATTAAACTTAAGAGAATCTAAGACAAAACAATGATAATCCTTGAAAAACCTACAAAGAGATTAAGAACAAAGCTTTCTACTCTCTATAAACTGTTCAGAAACAAAGTGGGCATCCCTTTGGACATGCACAAAACGAGTATATATACATAAACCTAAGGCTAGGGTTAAAAACTCTGTCTCTGCTGCGTGCGCGTAAGTTCTGATAAAAGGCATGTTCGATCGATCGATTAAACTTCTGGAACCTTCGAGCGCTTGAACCTTCTTCGATCGATCGAAACCTCGATCGCTTGAATGATCTTTGATCGCTCGAGACTCGCTTTTCATGTTTGAATTGTCTTCCTTAAAACCAAGCATCCCTTTTTATCCTACTTATTCATTTCTTCACACAGCAAGCAGTGATCTGCACAAATTATAGCTAAAACAATACAACTTATCATAGATTAATCATATTATGTAAAAGCTGGCATTGTAATCCAAATTGCAGATTTGTAAGGGAGTTGTAGACTAAATCAGTGTATTTCTTTATTTTAGCGTAGTTGTATTTTACAAATACCCCGCTTGTCAATACTCATCGACTAGATCATGGAGGCTCAATAGAAAGATGTGGAACTATGTCAGTGATTTGATAAGATGACAGTCAAGGATCCAACCAATTGGAGTATTAGGAATGATGGTGGTTTCAGATTCAAGAATACACTTGTTGTGCCAACCATTGATAATATCAGGAAGGAAATTTTTAAAGAAGTGCACAATTCAAGACTAACTGTACATCCCAGAGGGACAAAGATGTTCAAAGATTTGAAGAGGACTTTCCAGTGGGAAGGCATGAAGAAGGAAGTTGCCAAGTGTGTTTCAGAATGCTTGACTTGCCAACAAGTGAAGACAGAACACCAGAAGCATATGGGACTTTTGCAGCCGTTGCCAATTCTGTAGTGGAAGTGGGAACACATCACAATGGATTTCGTGGTAGGACTGCCTCGATCTCAGCAGAACTATGATTCTATTTGGGTAATTATGGATAGACTCACTAAGTTAGCTCATTTTCCTATAATATGACCTATTCAGTGCAAAAATTGAGCCGATTGTATCTGTTATAGATTGTGTCACTGCATGGTGTGTCAATCACCATCATGACCGACTGCGATCCTTGTTTCACAGTAGAGTTTTGGGAAAGTCTTCAGACAGCTATGGAAACTTCGCTGAGACTGAGTTCTACTTTTCATCCTCAGACCGATGGGTAGACAGAGCAGACAAACCGAGTAATGGAAGATATGCTCCGAGCTTGTATGCTAGACTTCAAAAGCTCATGGGAGACTCATTTGTTGTTGATAGAATTTGCCTACAACAATAGTTACCATTCAAGTATAGGAATGGCACCTTTCGAAGCATTATATGGAAGACCTTGCAGATCACTATTGTGTTGGGCAGAAGTTGGAGATGGCAAGCTTCTAGGCCCAGATTTGGTTCAGGAAACCAATGAGAAGATTATAATTGTTAGAGAGAAGATGAAGGCAGCACAAGACCGACACAAGAGCTACGCAGACTTACATTATAGAGACAAGGAATTTAATATGGGAGAGTATGTCTTACTCAATATATCTCCGATTCATGGTGTGGTGAGATTTGGACAAAAGAGAGGAAAGTTATCGCCTCGCTACATTGGACCGTTTGAGATCTTGGAGCGTATTGGCAAAGTTGCCTATAGAGTATCATAATATCTTTCACGTTAGTATGCTGAAAGAGTATCATCGGGGCGCTATGCCACATGTGATAGATTTCAAAGACACAAAAGTGAACGATAATGGATCTTATCAAGAAAGGCCAGTTTAAATTTTGGACAGAGAGATTAAGAAGCTAAGAATCACCACAACGTCGAGGAAGCTTCGTGGGAGTTGAAGTCTGAGATGCGTATTAAGTATCCAGAGTTGTTTGACTAGAGTTAGCTCAGATTTCGAGGATAAAATCCTTTTATAAGTGGTGGAAAGGTGTAACACCCGTAATTTTCATTATCTGTAATACAATTTCTAATTATTTGTTGTCAATATTTTTTATACATGTAAATCAGATTTTAAGTATGCTTGACATATCATGTGTGTCCATACACTTCATGACATATTTCATTGATAACAAAACAAAACTTTGCTTATTTAACAAACCTGAGCGCTCAAGAAGCACGAGCACTCGAGTGGAGCGAGCGCTCGAGCTAAAAAGAAGCAAAAAGACAATTTTGCCCCTGGTGTCCTAAAATTCTATAAATACCCTACATTTCTGATAATTTTCTTCTTCCAAATCCTAGAGAACTGATAGAGAGCTTTAGAGAGAGACTTCTATAGAGATTTTTAAATTTCTCTTGTATGTCTTCAATTCTTCAACATGCAAGTGCATCCAAGCTTGTATTTATCATCCTAGCTTCATTGTTGGAGTCCTCTCAAGTTTTTGAAGCTGTGATTGTTGAATGTTGAAGTTTTTTTCAAGTATTTGGGAGTTCTAGTTCAAATTCTAGCTCAAGTTCATAATCTTTCTCAATAAATCCTTATCCATTTCATTTTGGTTGCTTTGTGAGTACTTCAACTCACTTACAATGTTGATATATACATGTAAATAATCTATAATTTTGTTGTATGTGGTTGATTTATCTAGATTTAACTTTAGATCATCATAATCCTCATCTCTTTCTCAAATTTATGCATATTTGAACATCTAATTAGTTTTGATCATTATTTTGAGTGCTATGATTCATATCTAAGGTATCATGATCATGTATGATATGCTTAACATGCTGCATGTGAGTTTAATTAAGAATCTTGGAGTTTTAGTTATTAATTCGTAGTTATTTTGAAACTACTAAAATGTATACTATTCTAAACTGCTAAACCCGAGCGCTCGAGCCTGGAGTGCTCGAGTGGCCAGAGCGCTCAAGCCTGACAGTCTTTTGATTTCTTAATTTTTTTGTATGTTGAAGTCATTATGGTCTATGCTACGTGTTGTACACTGAGCTTAGGTAACTGAACATGAGATTGTATACGATATGTATAAATTAGCTTGTCAATTCTATAGTTGTACTATATGCTTGTTTAGTAGTACCATGTTTGAGGAAGCCATTAATTCATTCTTCATATGTCAATTCTGATAACATGTTAATTCTATATTTCTGTTGGATTATTGTTATGATCAATTTAATGACGGTAGTAGTAACACGTTGGGTCGAATCACTAAATGGTATGATAAAGGATAACACGTGCATAATGTACTTAAATGAATAAGTGTGTTGACAGACACGTGAGAGGATGGTTGTGTTGAATAACCTTTTCGGTTGTTCTGTGGTTGGTCGCATTTATCGTGTGACCTTAATGGACTTGTCGTGATTGGTGTTGCGTTCGTGTCATGTTATGGTCAGTTGTGTTGTTTGGTGTTGAGTTAGGGCCAATTGTGGGCTAGGCGATTGAGTTAGGGCCACTTGTGGGCTAGGTGATAAAATGAGGGCAATGTGTGGCCGTATTTTGAGTTATGGCCAATTATGGGCTAGGACGATTGAGTTAGGGCCAAATTGGGCTAAGAGTTGTGTTGTGGCCAAATTGGACTTGTTTATGAATTTGAGGCTGAATTGTGCATGATGTGTCGTTTGTCACGTGTTGACTGAAGCTAGTACCGTCGGTTCAGTGTTGTTGTGATTGTGGGCAAGAGCTAGTACTGCTAGTGTTGTGGTTGTGTGTGATGGAAACTAGTACTGTCAAGTTGTGAGTTGTTGCCATGGTGGATCCATGCGCATTGTGTTGCATTGGTATGGTTGCATAGTCGAGAAGAACGTTGGGTTTTGGGCGAGAACTTGCGTAACGCCACAATAACTTCTAAGTAATAACTTAAATGTTGTATATGTTCATATTGTTTGTGCCTTGTAGTATTTCACTCAGCTTTCAACTGATGGGCATGTGGCCCTGGACATCCGTATCCAGTTGCTTTAGTTCCAGGTGCTAGAGATGTTGTTCCGTAGGGAGAATACCATGAGGATGAGAACGTCGATGAAGAAGGCTGAGGCTTTGCCAGTTGAAGAAGAGCTTATGTTGAAGATGTTTGTTCCTGCTAGTAAATTTTATTATCTATCTTATATGATGTTGTTGTTATTGTTGTTATCAACCGTTTGGCCATAAACTTCTATTTCTCTTAATTTTAGGATGACTGTAATAAATAAGTATGTATTATGGATAATTGTAAGACTCTAAAGTTGCTTCCGCTAAACTTAGAACATTTTCGCTGCTACTATTACTTTGATATTTTATTTAAGTTAGTGTTTGGACAATCATGTGATCTGTAACTTGTTACGAGCCTACGGGTCCGATAAGGAAGCTTCCTTCCCTTAATTATCGCAACGCCGGGGCAATATATGTCTCATTGGTTTGTGAAGCTCCTTTCACTATCCTGTGTTGAAATGCCTAGACCGTTTTGATGAGTATGTTGTTGAGTTTATAGGACCATTTCCTTGAATTGATTATCGGTACCTACTAGAGATTTGTTGTTAACGTTGTATGGTTAACAATGGACCTCACTTTTAGAAACACTCTTCATTTCTATGTTCCCTTTCTTGTGAGTGATCACGGTTCTTCACTTTGTAGCACTTATTTGATAGATCCATTGATAGATCCTGGTAATCTTCGATTATCGAAAAAGGCATTTTTGCCCCATTATTTTTAGCTTTCTTGGAAAGGGCACCCCTATCACATCCTTTTAAATTTTCTTGATGAAAAACTTATGACTTCTTGATTATATTCTACCTCACCTATACTTTTATTTGGGTGTTCTAATTTGCCATCTTTGGCATCTTGATGTCCTTTTTGGACTTGTTATGCTTGAAGTTTATTTCAAGTCCATACATTTGTTTAGTTGAGTTCTTCAACATTTTTTTATCATACCGAACTCAAGTGTCGTACTCTCTACAAGTAAGTGTTGTTCTTTATTCTTTTCTGATTTACCACTATTATACTCCTTTGCAAATGAGGTGCCAATCGAATAGTTGAATTTTATGGATTTATTAGTTCCTGTTTCATAATATGAGAGTCCTACATCGTTCAGATTTATGTGTACCCCATGTTATTCCTTGAGTCGATTCTATTCAACAAATTTGTTTAGTTGGGTTCTTCAACTTTATGATCGCATTGAACTCGCACGTACGTACTTTTGCTAATTTTTGTTGTTCCCTATCTCTCTAAGGATGTTGCTTTGTGTTAACCTTACTCTTTGGTTAGTAAGGAGTTGGTTGAGTTGTTGAGATTATGAAATAGATTCAAACTTACTGATATCCATGTTGTTCCTTATGCCGATTTTATTTGGCAAGTCTATTTAGTTGACTTCTTTGATTTAATTATCATGTTGAACTCGAATATGCATGCTTTTTGAAAGTCAGTGTTGCTCTCTATCTTTTAAAGATGTTCCTTTGCTTTAACCTTACTCCTTGGTTAGTAAGGTGTAGATTGAGTTATTGAGGTTATGAGAATTTGTTTTCATTTCATGACTTGAGAGTTTTTCCATTGCTTGGATTGGTAGGCAATGTCTATTATTTTCACCAAATTCTATTATTGATCCCTTGTAATTATCCAAACGATTATCGTGGGTTGTTCACCACATTATATTGGATCCTATCATTTGATCCCATTGTTTCGTTTCCTTTTCATTTGATGGGAATAGAGTGCAAAATTAGATTCTTCTATCTTTGATTCTGCGTTGGTACAAGGATATACCTTTTGTTTTATAATAAATCATATTCTATCACTGATATGACATCAAGTTTTGCTTTTCTTTTGGCATGGCTTAACTTGTGCATTTAATTCTTTATTGGTTGCTTCGGAAGGAGAGTTACCACCTTTACCCCATTGGGGGATTGTTATAGTTTTATGAGAGATTGTAGGATGTGTACGAAAGTAGTATGAACAACTTCCTAAGTTATGGGCTAATTTAGAATGCATGTATACATCTAATCAAAGAGTAAGAGTCAAAACAAGCTGACTGTGAATAGTGGATAGAATGTTTGAGCCATCTTGTAAAAATGGAAAAGTAAGGTTAGGTGCATTTTAAATTCATGTGATTTCATGGAGATCATCTCTACTGAGCTAGAATATATAGGAAAAAGCCAAACTAAGATTGAAGTTATAGATTGGGAGAAATCATATAAACAAGAGAGGTTACTCAGAAATAGAATCTGAATTGTCGACTGAATGGTAGAAATATCGTTGAAAATGAAAACAAAACATTTGATGGCTCATAATATACAAAAATTTCCCTAACACAATGAAGTTTGAGGGAACAATAAGTTGAGACCACACTTAGTGGAAAGGTTTTCTGGAAAACAAGTTGAAAGTTAACCAAAGATGTTGTGACAGAAAAATAGAATGTTTTAGAACAATGTTTGGGTCAAAATGGAATCATTCCAAGTGTTTTAAAATTCAACCAAAAATCATGGACATTCCCTAATGATTTAAGAAGACTTTCCAAGTGGTATGATAATAATCCATTGATTATTGTGCTTAGAATAGCATTTTCAAGTTGAACAACTCATAATTTTGGGTTTTTTTAGAAAAACAAGCTTTTGTACTTGGTGATCGGCGACGAATAGTTACCATTTAAAGTCTTACAAATACCCTTTATTAGCCCATTTCATGTAGTGATTAGTTATTTTTTAATAAGTATTCTAAATTTTGAAGGATTTGGAGCTTTAACTTGAAAATGCACAAAAATCCAATGATTAGTGGCTTTGGAAGTCATTCTGGGCTCAAACAGTAATTCCGGTGAAAGCTGAATGCAGTAGTAGCCTTAGTAAATTGTATTTTTGGCAAGAAATACTTTAGATTTGAGAAATTTCTCTACATATAAAATGTAGATCTTCGAGTTATGGACGCATGGCCGCAAACGGTGAGTAAATTCGAGTTCCGAGCAAAAAGTTATCGTAATTCTACAAAAGTCGTGCAGTGTAGCGAAAAGTACCTCGCGCGAGTGGGCCGCGCGAGCGACCTGTGAAAAAACCAAAAACGCGTATTTTGTTAAATTAAAGTGCCCAGTGAAGGTGGTTTGTGCATATGACATCCAGAAATGTAAATATAGCAGTTTTAGTATGATTTGGCTTAGGAAAGCTTCCTAAATCCTTCCAAACTCTATATAAATCCTATTCTAAATAAATTTTGTGGTTACACATCATTACACAATATTAAATACATCCATCCACGACTAAAACTTCAGCCATTGAAGAGAGGAAAGCAAGGAGAAGAAGAAGAAGACCAAGGATTCCCATGGCCTCCTCCATCAACCTCTTGTTGTTCATCAATTCTATGGTTAACTAAACTCAAGATCTAGGGTATCAATGAAACCCTAGCCAAGTAATAGGGTATATTTTATGTTTTTATTTTAGTTTTATTATGTATGGATGACAGTTACATGTTCCGAGAATTTTTATAAATAAATTGTGCTCTTATTGATTAAATCGTTACTTTCAAAGTTTACTCTTGTCTTAGATCTATTTTGATGGTAGTGTGCTCAATGATCTATGCTTGCTGTGCTTGTTTAGATTATTTATATGTAATGGTGCTTAAATTGAATTGTGCTATCAAGTATCTGAATAGTCCATGCCTAGATTAGACGGATTATACCACAACCCTAGTTTAGTGTGGGATAATTCGTGCTAACCGAAGATGGATTATGTTGGTGCTTGAACCATAGTTATTTTCTTGACGGAGGAATTGGGCTTGTAGCTACAATTCCCCATTATCATCCAACTTAATAAGCTAAAGTAATTCGTAAATACCCTTATTATGAAACTAGTAGTGGATTTGCAATCCTAGGTTCCTTAAACTTATTATAAAAATAAATATTTAATTGCTTTCATAATTTAGATTTACTTTTATTGTTATTAGTTTAATTCAAATTAAATCCAAAATCCGTTTTTCTTAATTAACTAAATTTAGGTTTTTAAAATTAAAGTGCGTAGTATTCAATCTCTGTGGGTTTGACCTTTACTTCCACACTGCAAATCTTTTGAAAGTAAGGCATAAGTTAGCATACTTTTATATCTTGATTTTGACAAGATCAATTTTTGGCGCCGTTGTCGGGGATTGCATTACTACCTTTAGTTTTAGAATCTTAATTTAGTTAATTCATAAATACTAGATTAGGTTTTTTTTTTCTTATTTTTCATTTTTGTTTTAAGTTACTAACTTTTCTTTTTGTTTTGTAGTTCCTCAAAGTAATCAAATTCTAGCGTTTTGAGTGGAGCAGTTGTGCACGTCAAAGGAGCTTACGCGAAAATAAAAAAATAATGAATAAACTAAATTGCTTCCTTTGAAATTCGCTTCCAACCACTGTAAGTCAGGGCGCTGAGACGCACTATTTGTATTACTTTGGGAGTGATTGTTCACGTGCATTAGCTAGGAAACCTGGGGCACTGGGCTTGACGCGGTCATTGCATTACAGGATAATATTCATGCATCATATTAGTTGTGTACCTGTTGCCTTATTTACGTGATTTCGTCTTATATTTGTGGAGTCAATTTTTGTCTTAGAGTCGCTATTTTCTTTTTAGTTTATGTTTGGTACACGTTCTAGTAAACCTAAATTACAAACTTATGATCCTGAACTTGAACGTACCTTAAGAATTAATAGATCTTCAACCCAAGCTTCTAGAGCTCGGTTGCTAAACGACGAATTGACTCTAGAACCATCATCTCTATTTCAGGCCAAAATTCAAAGTACCCTTAAAAGGTTAAGGAAAACTCGAATTTTTAAAATGAAACCTATTCCAATGGTTGACGTTGGAAATAATAGAAATAACGAAAATAATGTAAATAATCCTCATATACCTCCTCTGCTTCCGCTTAGGGATTATTTTATTCATACGACTTACACGCCACAAACATGTATTGATTTACCAGAGGTGTCGGCATCTCACTTTGAGATAAAGTCATCTACCATCTCGCTACTTCCTTCTTTCCATGGCCGCATTAATGAAGACTCTTACCAACACTTAGGGGATTTTCAAGATATCTGCTCTATTTTAAAAATTCAAAACTTAACTGATGATGAATTGAAACTGCGGCTCTTTCCATTCTCTTTAAAAGATAAAGCGAAGTATTGGCTCTAATCTTTGGAGTCGAATACAATTAAAACCTGGAAAGCCTTACACACCGTATTTTTACAAAAGTTTTTCCCTATTATGCGTACAATTCAGATAAGGAAATCCATAACAAACTTTGTGATGCATGATGGAGAAACGCTTTATGATACTTGGGAAAAGTTTAAAGAATTATTACGCTCATGCCCTCATCATCAGATTCCTAAGTGGCAATTAGTTCAAGTCTTCTACGAGGGGCTTATTCCCTCTGTTTGGAATACCGTCGATGCCGTTTGTGCGGGTACTTTCCTGCACAAAAGCGCCGAGGAGGCATGGAAGATTTTCAATACGTTAAACGAGAACTCGATGCACCAGGCTGTGTCGGTAAATTCTGAAGGATACCTGCCACCACTAAAAAGAGAGGTAAAAGTTGAGTCATGTCATTCAATCGAAATACAAGCATTAAATAGAAAACTTGACCAATTTATGATGATGGGAAATAGGTCCAATTCACCTCCTCACGAAGTATGTGCATTGTGTTCTGCACCGTCACATAATATCTTTGCATGTCCTTCCACATCTCAATTGCTAGAATTCGTGGAGCAACACATTAATTCTATTCAACAATTCCCAAGAAATAATAATAATCCTGCGCCGACTAATTTTTCTAATACTTATTGAACTCAGCCTCAACAATATAAATACCAACAACCCAATCCTCCTCCACCTCATTTGAGGAGAAGGTGTTGGCCTCACTTGAAAACTTTGGGTCAGTAATCCAGTTAGTACATTCCCACACCCAGTCCATCGTAAAACTAGAGTCCCAAATGGGACAAGTAGTGAGTACATTAAACCGTTTGATTAAGAGTAAGTTGCCAAGTCAACCTATTTAGAAACCTCAGGGTCAATACGAGAATGGGGGTAAGAGTGAGCAAGTGAACGCTATTTCGACTAGGACGACTATTCAGGAAGAGAAGGTTGTTGAATTTCTGGACGAGGGTGAGAAAAATTTAACGTTAATTCGAATAAAGAAATGGGTGAGGATGTGAATCAAAGTAGAAAAGAAAAAGAACCGGTCCCAACTAATTATATTTCGAAAATGCCTTTTCCACCAAAAGTTGAGGAACCGTCAAATATTTCTAAGAAAAAGTCAAAAACTGAAGGTATACTCGAGGTGTTTAAGCAAGTTAAAATCAATATTCCATTCCTCGATGCGATAAAACAAATTCCCGCTTACGCTAAATGCCTAAAAGACCTTTGTACGCAAAAGCGCAAGTTACGCAGTCATACTCCTAAAAAGGTCTTTCTCACAGAAAAAGTGAGCTCAATTTTTCAACACGCTACTCTAAAATATAAAGATCCAGGTATGCCTACGATTTCATGTGTCATAGGTGACACTATCATTCATCTGGCTCACCTTGACTTAGGAGCTAGTGTTAACCTCTTACCTTATCACGTCTATAAACAATTAGGACTAGGTAAACTTAAACCTACGGCCGCTACAATACAACTAGCGGATCGTTCTATTAAAATCCCTAGAGGAATCGTCGAGGACGTGTTAGTAAAAGTTGATAAATGTTATTATCCTGTTGATTTTATGGTTCTTGACACTAAACCCGTACTAGATGCTAGGAAGCACACTTCTGTCATTCTAGGTCGTCCGTTTTTAGCGACCGCTAATGCGCGTGTTAACTTTCGAACGGGGGTGATGAAGTTGTCATTTGGGAATATGAACTTAAAATTGAATGTTTTTAATGCTATTGATCAACCTCCCAAAGACGACGATTATCTATGTGAGGCGGAGAGTGAGGTAAGACAAATTATAGAACCCAATTACGTAATACCTGTAAGTAATGAAAATAATATGGTGAGTAGTGAGCGGATGAATTTGAATAATCAGGAGCCCAAAGATGAATTTACGCAAAAGGTACGAAATCATTTTGAACATAATCAGTATGAACCATCGGTTGAATTAATTCAAAGCGATGTTATTTCTGCTTATCACCGGGCTCTTCCTGATATCCTAAGGGGTACAAAGTCCGATTTTCAACCTCCATAAGTCCTGAGCTAGAATGGTCTAGCTGAAGACATAAAAGATAGCGCTTCTTGGGAGGCAACCCAAGCTTTATTTCGTCTGTTTCTCTTGTTTTTTAGCATATTCGGTCATTTTTGGGTCATTTGAGTTAGTTTTGGTCATTCTGAACAGGTTTGGGGGTCGAGGATAATTTAGTTTGAACTTATTTACACTGAATGAAAGAAAAATGAGAAAAAAAACTGCTTCACGTGCGCGGCCCGCTCACGCGAGGTTGTCACTTAGAGAAATTTTTTTTTCAAGTTTTTATATTTATGCCTCAGGTTCTAGTCGCGCCTCAAAATCGCACGCGCGAGGGGTCTCGCCCGAGCGACCCGCTCGTGCGAGCCTGTGACTTAGAAATTTTTTCTTCAGAAATGATAAAAGTAGCCGCAGTAATGTCTCGCAGAGGGATTCGCGCGCGCGACACTCACTCGCGCGGTCCACTCGTGCGAGGTAGGATTTTTAAGAATTTTCTCTTTTGTTCTCTAACCTCCTGTCTCCCGCACCTGGTCAGTTGTTTTTATATTTTGTTCTCTTAAGTTTATTTTAGATTAAGTATTTCTTTGTTTCCATAGTTCTTGTTTTGTTTTTCTTTATTTCCTTTACGTTCTTTTAATTCTAGTTTAGTTTCTATTATTTACAAAAAAATAAATAAATAAATAACAAAAAAAAAGAAAAAACACATGTCTTATATATTAGCTTTTCTTATTCATTGTTAGTTTATTTTCTTTTAAGTATTGACAGGTGAATTAGTGTCTCCATTTAGAGCATTTGAACTGTATTGCTATATTTATATATGTTCACCTAGTTTGTGGTTGTCGAAATCGAGGTACTACCGTTCCTTCTCTACGTACTTTCCTTTCTTTCATTTTATTGTATCATTGAGGGTAACGAAAGGTTTGTTGGGTTTGTGCTCTCAAACCATTACTTTATGTATGAGACATTAGCATTTTAATATATGGATATTAGTTTTACATTATGTAATGTTCCTTTCATGAGATGATTGTTTAATCCATAAGTATCATAGTAAGTAATTCGTGTATGTATGAGATATATACAAGTGAGATACGAATTACTATTCTTTGATACTTAAAGCTTGTCACAGTGGATGATGAGACTGGATATCTCATCAGGTCTACACTATAGCATGATTGACTACCATTGGATGGAGTGATTAATCTCAATCACTAGAGTATTACTCTTAGTTGATATGCTAGTGCTTATAGTGCATTGACGGACCTGAGCTTTCCTGTTGACACTCAAGACTGTCAAACAGTCAATAGGAACTCATAACTTGTATAAGGTACGTGTTCTTAATCTTGAGACGATTATGAACACAGACTGTGGATATGACTGCTTTAACTTACCAATCAGTGAGGTCTATAAAAGATCAACACCTGGGTATCTTGGGTATGTCATGTTCATAGGGTTGTGAACATATATTGTCAAGATAGAATCTACCCTCTGATTCAGAGTAAGCATTCCCGTGAGAATGTCACCAAGTTGATTACTGAGTACTGCAGTCTTGTTGATAAGAGTTATCAACATGTTTGGTAATCATGATAGGTGAATGGGACTCAAGGAATACAAGAAGTAATCATGATTCAGGTTGACAGTAACAGTTATCTGACTACCTGAATATGATTACGAATGCTGACGGTAGAGGGACATTAGTACACCATACAAGTCTAGTCATCGCATCGGACATGTTCTTTTGCGTTGGAGTTCAGTTATCGTTTTATAGTGGAGTAAACGTTAACTGACCAGTTAGTTAGTTTGCTGATCAAAGAGTTTGGTCATGGTAATTAACAAACTGGTCTGAGCCAACAATAAAGAGCCTAGGAGGTCCCACTCTTAGCTCCGCCAGGATGCTTGGAAAGACACTTGAGGAAGCTGTCAAGACAAGTTCGATCGATTGAAGTATGTTCGATCGATTGAAGTCATGGCAGGTTCGATCGATCGAGAATGGTTCGATCGATCGACGGTTCGATCGATCGAAGTCACTTCGATCGGTCGAAGCTTAGGTCGGTTCTGGAAATCTATAAATAGGGCAGCTACGTTCTGGAAAAAGTTGATCGTCGTTTTATACGCAGAAGCTGCAGAAACTATCATAGTCTTCCCAAAACCTTTCTATCCTCTCTATTAGGGTTCCCACCAACCCTAGTCTTTCCAGCAGGCATCCGCAGGAGTCATAAGGGTGAAGATCATCTAGTGGAGGCTGCTGAAAGTTGAAGTTCAGAATTGGGTTCAAGACACTAAGGTATAATACTTATACCCTCTTGTGCGCATCTATAGAGTTGATGGGTAGTAGATCCTGGGCATGCCAATTAAATTTTATAACTTGATTTTTCCGCTGCGCGTTTAAACTTAGAACTTAAACCGGTCTTTCCAACAATTGGTATCAGAGCCACGCTTGTTTGGATCTATAGATGCATTTTTAGAACACTAATTTGATTTGCATGTTGATTTTAGAACTGTTTTTGAAACTGCATCGTCACAGATCTGTTTCTGCAGTGTTATCGCAGCAGAGTACAAATCTGTGATTGCATGGGATGCAAGGCGGATTCGATCGATCGAACATTCTCTGTACCCAAGCGATCGAACAGTTTTCGATCGATCGAACACCAGATTCTCTATACTCAAGCGATCGAACAGTTTTCGATCGATCGAAACCTTCTGGTGTTCGATCGATCGAATAGAGTTCGATCGATCGAGACAGACTCTTTGTCAGGATCATTGTTTCACAGTCTTAAAGATTTTTGAAATTAAAAACTTTAATTTTAAAATATTCTGAAATTTTTTTTAAAATCATTATGTGAAACAGAATGTTCAAGCGATTGAACAGTGTTCAATCGATCGAAGGTTCGAGCGATCGAACGGTCTTCGATCGATCGAACTGTGACAGAGAAGTAAGATGCTGTTTTAAGTTCTAATTCAGTATGTAAAGAGTTTATATACCGTGTGAATCAATTAAGTGTTTCAACAGTTACATATATTTATTATGTATGTATGGATGAGTGTACGACTAACCCTTTTGCAGCTAGATTAGTCGCTATCTCCCATGGCACCAAATCATTTGAATATTTGTATTTAAATTGTTTGAGATTGGTGCATGTTGTAATTTAAGTTTGGTTTGGTTTTAAGGCATATGTAAAGGGCGCTGCGACTTCAATCCTACGAAAAGGAAAGTTGCACCGGTTTCCCTAGCCTTTTATTTTGTTGTTATTTCTATTTCTAAATAAATTGTAAACTTCAAAAGAAGCATAGGACAAATGTAATAGAATTAGAAAATCCGTGAAGATGGAGCAAGGAGCCGTTATCCATGAAGATGGAGCTAGAGGCGATCAAACCAAAAGGAGGTTCTATAGAGATAGAGCCATGGGAGATAGAGGCATTGTTTGAATGCCTATATTTCATTTTAGTTTTTTGTTTTATGTGCTTGGTTTGTGATTGGCGTATAATACATTGTTGCATGCACGCAAAACAAGTTTTCTAAAATAAAATTCAAAAAACCATTTTCAACACATTAGTAAACATTAGATGTTTATGGGAAGTGTGTAGAAACAAATTTTCTCAAAAAGCAAAATCCTTTTTACTAAATCTAGTGGGAGAGGGTCTTATTAATAAACACCCACGATCTTCCATTAACGGTTCACTGTAAGATGAGTAGTGCATTCTGTGTCACCTCGCCAGGGGTGATCATTCCACACGGAGGGTGCATTACTCATTGGTTACTAGATGTGAACTTCCTTTGATAGGATCAATCAGACGTGTTAGAGGGTGACCACCATACGGAGGCACTACTTGAGACGGTTGTGATTGGATCTTAGTTAATGGTATACACTAGCTAAACTATGGATAAGGGATCCCACATGGGGCATTATTCAGAAATTTAGAGATCAAAAGGGTTCGGGAGTCATAACTTGTTTTGCAAGAGTTGCATAGCGGACAAGTCATGATTAATCGAAAGATCGAACATTGACCACCACACGGAGGCTTTATTCTTTCGTTCCGATATCCCGGCGATTTTGTTTTAAAATAAGAGTTTTAAAAGGATTCTTTTATTTCAAACTGTCAAATTCTGATATCCATATTTATTTTGTTTTGATTTTTACAGTAAATCATAATGTCTGGATCTGCATTTAGTCCACTTGCCACCATACTCACTCAAAACAAGTTAACTGGAAACAACTACACTGAATGGAAACGTAACCTTGACATTGTGTTAACTACGGAGGATCACATATATGTCCTCACCACCCCAAGCCCTGAAGAACCCGCGGCAAATGCTTCGGCAGCTGCCAGACGCGAGTTCGACAAATGGAAGAAGTCGAATGGAATGGCTCGTTGCTATATTCTGGCTTCAATGGATGGTGTGTTGCAACACCAATTCCAATCGAACAATTCTGCCAGTGATATTATCACGTCCCTGAAAAAGATGTTTGGGGAGCATGGCAGGCCTGCCAGGCAGGTAGCCATGCAAAAGATAATGAGTGCAAAGATGTCGGAAGGGACTCCAGTCAAGGAACATGTTTTAAAAATGATTGGTTATTTAAACGAGCTGGAGACCCTAGGTGCCAACATCGATGCACAGACCCAAGTTGATATGATCCTTAATTCGCTGTCGCCTTCATTCGCTCAATTTAAACTTAACTATAATATGAATCAAATGAATTTTTCGATGAGCGAATTGATGAGTTCTCTTTTGGCAGCGGAAGGGGTGATCAAACCTGGGGTCAACGTTTTGAACGTTGAGAAAAGCGCTTCCTCTTCCCAATCTATGCCGAAAGGAAAGAAAGGGAAGAAGAAAGCTAGCACTGGTGGTTTAAGTGTTGGACCAGTCCCTAAGATTGCAAAACCTAAGGGAAAAGGTAAGGGCAAAGGGAAGGTGGGTGGCCAAGGCAAAGGAAAGTGTTTCCAATGCGGTGAGAAGGGCCACTGAAAGAGGAATTGTCCAGAATTCTTAGCTACAAGAGTTCAAGGTATGATTAAATCACATGTGATTGAGGTAAGTTTTATAACGGATACTTCAAACACTTGGTGCATTGATTCTGGTGCGACTAACCATATCTGTAATTCATTACAGGGGTTCAGATCAACCAGGAGGTGCAGTAATGGGGAAATCGTACTTACTCTAGGTTCTAGCGCAACCGTTTCTGCGGATGCTATAGGAGTCGTAGTTTTAGAATTTCTAGACAATAAAATTTTGATTTTATCAGATGTACTTTACGTCCCTTCAATGAGACGTAATTTAATTTCAGTTTCTAATTTATCGAATAATGGTTATTCTTTTCATTTTGGAACTGAAGTTGTGATTAAAAGAAATAGTTCTTTTATATGTTCTGGTGTTAAATCAAATGATTTGTGTCACACCCCGAAGTACCAAAAATAGGGAAAAATAAATTTCCTTTATGGGTTCGTAGACACGTGACTGGTTGTGAGTGTCACCTGATTGTCCAAACATGCTTATAACAATAATGTGATATGGGAAAGTGACTAAGTTCAGCGGAAGCAGAAATTTAAAACATCCAAGTCTTTCATCAGTAGTATATTACAGGCCAAAAAGATATCCAAAAGATACATATTACAAGACCGACTAAACTATTACATTACTAACATAATAATAACAGAACTACAACAAAAGAAAAGCTCCAAAGTCTTCAACTGGCGAAACGTAGCCTTCCTCGTAGTAGTCTTCACCAGCATAGTCTTCAGTAGTAAAGTCAGCATCTTGATAGCAGTCGGCTCCGTCTGGACGTGGAAGGTCCAGCGGCATGAAAAGCTGTTAGCGGTTAAGCTAAGTGAGGGTCCCCTTAAGGTTACCACCACTTAAGGTACGTTATTCTTCGTCTCTCTTATTCCTCAAAACCATATCTCGTTCATCATTTCTTATTCTCGATACTATGCCTTGCTCGTCTTTTCTCATTCTCAAAACCATGTCTTATTTAAACCCAATCATTCCCTTTGAAACTTAACCCAGAACTGAACTGACCAATGACATTGACTGAAAGAAGACTTAACTCCAAACGCATTTACTGGTCAAGAAAGAACAACACTCAACAATGAATAGTGAACTGTCGCCCAACTAGCATTCAAACTGTCGCCCAAATGACATAAGTGTGCGGGACATTAACAATCTCTTGGTCGAACACGTCATGCCGATCCTCAGGTCGCCCGCACGTTACCGAACACGTCATGCCGATCCTCAGACCAAGGGTACGGGAAATTAATAATCACTTGGACGAACACGTCATGCCGATCCTCAGGTCACCCGTACATAACCGAACACGTCATGCCGATCCTCAGTCCAAGGGTGCGGAAAAATAATCAACCACTTGATCGAACACGTCACGACGATCCTCAGGTCATCCGCACTTAACCGAACACGTCATGCCGATCCTCAGAACACCAATCGACTCCATGGAATAATCGAGAGACCAACTTTGCAAGAATTATCCAAACACGACACAAAAGTTCACGAATCAACTTTGACCAGTAGACACACGACTAGAAACGAGGCCCAATGTCCCTTATTCGCATTAAATCTATTATCGAAGGTTTTATCATTATTTTACGCGTTCGCACGTTTCGTAGTTTAGTTCAGTAATATCATCCATTTATATTTCGCTATACATCTGACATTCCGTTTTCCTCTCAATATACTTACGATGGAAACTTTCCCGATCACTTATTAATGCAGTAATCGTGCCGTACAATATACTTAAAGTTTGGGTATGAACTTACAACGGTCATTAGAATATATTCATAACAATAGAAAACATAGCACGTAGCTCATGGATTTATAACGTGAATTTAATACCAATAAACACATAGACAAAACCCTTAACATACTCATCTATGCGATAGCACTACCATAGCACGAGACTTTCATAACAATACATGTACCGAAAACTAGCATCAACAATCAACACCATGCATGAACAAAACATTATACAAAAAGCTGTACAATCTGCCAAGATATATTTTCACTGTGTTGACTGAATTAACATGATTTATTTGGGCATGATAAATTGCTTTGTAGATCAAACTCAAAACTAAAACATTGTAGATAATAGGAATATCTTCATGTACAAAAACAAATCTAGCTTCAATTACATTTTTGAACTACTCAAACTATTTATTTTACATGAAATTTCTTATATCTTGGACTATTCTGTCCCAGATTTATAGTACTGTATTGTACGTGAATTCACCTATTAAGGAAGGGTTTTTAGACTGATCTATAGAAGGGTTATTTTTAGATAAATGCGTTATCTTTCACCACAAAAAAACCTAGCTTAATTCTCATTTTTGAACTGCACAAAACATTCATTTTACTAAACTATGTTCTGCTGAGAGTTTCAGTTTCTCAGATTATAACACTGCGTTGTACATGCATTTCACCCATGAAGGAGTGATTTCTAGACTGAGCTATAGAAGAGGTATTTGTAGATATATGAGTTAGCTTTTACCACAAAAAAAACCTAGCTTAATTCCGATTTTGGAGCTCCTCAAAACATCCATTTTACTAAACTACATTCTGCTGGAAGTTTCTGTTTTCCCAGGTTTATAACACCGCGTTGTACATGCATTTCACCCATGAAGGAGTGATTTCTAGACTGAGCTATAGAAGAGGTATTTATAGATATATGAGTTAGCGTTTACCACAAAAAAATCTAGCTTAATTCGGATTTTCAAGCTGCACAAAACATTCATTTTACTAAACTATGTTCTGCTGAGAGTTTTAGTTTCTCAGATTTATGAATTTGTCTTGCATGTCATAAAAACTTCAACACAACAACATCAAACTTCTACTAAACATTAATACATATTATATGGGTTCTAAATTGAGTGAGATTACTCACAACAACTTGAAACTAAGCTTGGATTGTTGATTTGAGCTTGATGGAGCATGAACTCAACTTCACTAGTCAACATCTTCTCCTTCTAACTTTCTATTTCTTCTCTCTTTTTCTCAAGAACCACCCAAGTCCTAATTTTCTCTCCAAAAATTCAGATTGTGATCTAACTAAGAGAGTGTAGTGTGTGCATGTGCTTGTTTATATAGAATTTCTATGTGCTAGGTGTCCTTTGCATGTTGCATGCTTAGGACATGTGTCCATTAAGTGGACATGTGTCCAAGAGGGTGGCATGTGGTTGCCACATGGGCGGCCATGTGGGCCCACCTCGGGTTATGTGCCACTTTCTTAATTTATGTACAAAAGTTCCTCGGTATGCGTGTCGATCTCGAAGTACGTGCAAACTGGTATTATTTCTAATGTCCAGGTCCGGGTACGGGACTAAATTAAATCTTATTATGGTCGAGTCGGTATGGTTACTACAGGCTATATGGTAATAATACAACACGTCCATACTGTCACGTAATTAAAATAATAATATAATAATATAGTGGGTCCAATACAGAAAATTACAGGTGTTACAGTTTGTATGTGATTACTCCCAATATTTCTAAAGACTATTGCATGGAACTTAATAACTCAGTGGTTACTGTACCATCTAAAAGAAAGAGACCTTCCACTAATCCAACAAGGCTTTGGCATATGAGGCTTGGCCATATCAATCTAAATAGGATTGGCAGACTAGTCAAAGAAGGGATCTTAGGCGATTTGGTTCTAGAACCAATGGAAGTCTGCGAGTCTTGTTTAGAGGGTAAGATGACCAAAAGGCCCTTTCCTACAAAGGGAAATAGAACCGATGCATTGTTAGAATTAGTTCATACTGATGTGTGTGGATCAATAAATATTAGAGCAAGGGGTGGTTATGAGTATTTCATAACATTTACTGATGACCACTCCAGGTATGGATATGTGTACCTAATGCAGCACAAGTCTGAAGCCTTTGAAAAGTTTAAAGAGTTTAGGACTGAAGTGGAGAAGCAATTGGGCACACATATCAAGGCCATTCGATCTGATCGAGGTGGCGAGTACCTCTCTAATGAGTTTATTGATCACCTCGTACAGAATGGGATTCTGTCACAGTTTACTGCACCTGGTACGCCTCAGCAGAACGGTGTAGCGGAGAGAAGGAATCGGACTCTTTTAGACATGACTAGGTCAATGATGAGTTACTCGGAGTTGCCATTATTCCTTTGGGGTTATGCTTTGGAAACCGCTGCGTACATACTAAATCTAGTACCAAGCAAATCTGTTCCCAGGACACCATGAGAGATGTGGATTGGGCGCAAGCCTTCTTTGCAACATCTCCGGATATGGGGGTGTCCGGCACATGTGCTGAAAGGAAAGATGAGCAAGTTGGATTCTAGATCAGAAGTATGTTACTTCGTAGGGTATCCAAAGGGTACTTATGGATGGTATTTTTATGATCCAAGAGAGCAGAAAGTGTTTGTTAGTACGAATGCTGTTTTCTTGGAGGATGACTATATCATGAACCATAAGCCTAAGGGAAGGATAGATCTTAGAGAGATAGAAGGAGAGCCCTCAGTCCAACCCGTAGTTGATAACGAAATAAATCAAGAAAATACCACTTTTTCACCCATTTCCGCACCGGTACCTCGTCGTAGTGGGAGGATTATCAGCCAGCCTGATAGATACATGTTCTTAGGAGAAGTTTTTGAAGCTGTCTCCATAGAATCTGAATCTGATCCTGCCACATACGAAGAGGCAATGGCTGATGTAGACTCGGCTCATTGGATTAAAGCTATGAAGGCTGAATTGGAATCTATGGATTCTAATCAGGTCTGGGATCTTGTAGAGCTTCCAGCCAATATTAAACCCATTGGCTGTAAGTGGGTCTACATGAGGAAAAGAGGATCTGATGGAAAGGTTGAAACCTTTAAGGCTAGGCTTGTAGCGAAAGGTTATACTCAAAGGGAGGGCATTGACTATGAGGAAACCTTCTCGCCGGTAGCCATGCTGAAGTCCATCAGAATACTCTTATCCATTGCTGCATGCCTAGATTATGAGATCTGGCAGATGGACGTCAAGACTGCATTCTTGAATGGCAATCTTGAGGAGGACATCTATATGCAACAACCAGAAGGGTTCATAGCTGGTCGGAAAGGTAACTTGGTATGCAAGTTGCAAAAGTCCATTTATGGGCTTAAGCAAGCATCCAGAAGTTGGAACATCCGATTTGACCAAGCAGTCAAGTCGTTTGGTTTCATACAGAATCTGGATGAACCTTGTGTATACAAGAAGAGTGAAGGGAAAGTGGTGGCCTTTCTTGTGCTTTACGTTGACGACATTCTACTCATTGGAAATGATGTAGCGGCGCTGTCAACAGTCAAGGTTTGGCTAGCTAGTACTTTCGATATGAAGGATCTAGGAGAGGCGAGCTATATTCTAGGGATAAAGCTCTTTCGGGATCGCAAGAAAAAAATAATGGGATTATCTCAAGCTGGTTATATCGATAAGGTGCTAACTAGGTTTTCAATGGATAATTCGAAGAAAGGTTTGTTACCTTTCAGGCATGGTTTAGCGTTCTCCAAGGATCAGTGTCCAAAGACACATGAGGAGAGGAATCGCATGACAGGAGTTCCCTATGCCTCGGCAGTGGGAAGTCTCATGTATGCGATGTTATGCACTAGGCCAGATATCTGCTTTGTCGTAGGCATGGTTAGTAGATATCAGTCGAATCCAGGTCCAGAACACTGGACAGCCGTTAAGCACATTCTTAAGTACTTGAGAAGAACTAAAGATTTCATGCTTATGTACAATGGTAGTGAGTTAATTCCAGTGGGATACACTGACTCGGATTTTATGTCAGATAAAGATTCGAGGAAGTCGACATCCGTTCATCTCTTTTCCTTAGGAGGTGGTGCTGTTAGTTGGAGGAGCATTAAGCAGAAATGCATTGCAGACTCAACTACAGAAGCTGAGTATGTGGCTGCTTGTGAAGCCGCAAAGGAAGCTGTTTGGCTCAAGAAGTTCCTTATGGAACTCGAGGTGGTACCAGCGTCGCTGTCACCTATTACGCTTTATTGTGATAATAGTGGGGCAGTGGCTCAGTCCAAGGAGCCAAGGAACCACGGGAAGGGAAAGCACGTAGAGCGGAAATATCATCTTATCCGAGATATTGTTCAACGTGGAGATGTGACTGTCACCAAGATTGCCACAGCTGACAATCTTGCTGATCCATTTACAAAGGTCTTGCCACAGAAGGTCTTTGATCGTCATCTAGATAGTCTAGGTCTTAGATGTAGTTCTGAATGGTTATGAGTGCAAGTGGGAGTTTGTTGGGTTTGTGCTCTCAAACCATTACTTTATGTATGAGACATTAGCATTTTAATATATGGATATCAGTTTTACATTATGTAATGTTCTTTTCATGAGATGATTGTTTAATCCATAAGTATCATAGTAAGTAATTCGTGTATGTATGAGATATATACAAGTGAGATACGAATTACTATTCTTTGATACTTAAAGCTTGTTACAGTGGATGATGAGACTGGATATCTCATCAGGTCTACACTATAGCATGATTGACTACTATTGGATGGAGTGATTAATCTCAATCACTAGAGTATTACTCTTAGTTGATATGCTAGTGCTTATAGTGCATTGACGGACCTGAGCTTTCCTGTTGACACTCAAGACTGTCAAACAGTCAATAGGAACTCATAACTTGTATAAGGTACGTGTTCTTAATCTTGAGACGATTATGAACACAGACTGTGGATATGACTGCTTTAACTTACCAATCAGTGAGGTCTATAAAAGATCAACACCTGGGTATCTTGGGTATGTCATGTTCATAGGGTTGTGAACAGATATTGTCAAGATAGAATCTACCCTCTGATTCAGAGTAAGCATTCCCGTGAGAATGTCACCAAGTTGATTACTGAGTACTGCAGTCTTGTTGATAAGAGTTATCAACATGTTTGGTAATCATGATAGGTGAATGGGACTCAAGGAATACAAGAAGTAATCATGATTCAGGTTGACAGTAACAGTTATCCGACTACCTGAATATGATTACGAATGCTGACGGTAGAGGGACATTAGTACACCATACAAGTCTAGTCATCGCATCGGATATGTTCTTTTACGTTGGAGTTCAGTTATCGTTTTATAGTGGAGTAAACGTTAACTGACCAGTTAGTTAGTTTGCTGATCAAGAGTTTGGTCATGGTAATTAACAAACTGGTCTGAGCCAACAATAAAGAGCCTAGGAGGTCCCACTCTTAGCTCCGCCAGGATGCTTGGAAAGACACTTGAGGAAGCTGTCAAGACAAGTTCGATCGATTGAAGTATGTTCGATCGATTGAAGTCATGGCAGGTTCGATCGATCGAGAATGGTTCGATCGATCGACGGTTCGATCGATCGAAGTCACTTCGATCGGTCGAAGCTTAGGTCGGTTCTGGAAATCTATAAATAGGGCAGCTACGTTCTGGAAAAAGTTGATCGTCGTTTTATACGCAGAAGCTGCAGAAACTATCATAGTCTTCCCAAGACCTTTCTATCCTCTCTATTAGGGTTCCCACCAACCCTAGTCTTTCCAGCAGGCATCCGCAGGAGTCATAAGGGTGAAGATCATCTAGTGGAGGCTGCTGAAAGTTGAAGTTCAGAATTGGGTTCAAGACACTAAGGTATAATACTTATACCCTCTTGTGCGCATCTATAGAGTTGATGGGTAGTAGATCCTGGGCATGCCAATTAAATTTTATAACTTGATTTTTCCGCTGCGCGTTTAAACTTAGAACTTAAAACGGTCTTTCCAACAAGGTTTAGGTTTGGGGGTATGCACTCACATGCACATTATTATCTACACTAAAATTTTGAAAATTTTGATACTTGTGCTTAAATAAACGATGTCACCTACGGTTTTGCAATCTCTAGTCGATACATCTTGTTATGTAACTTGGATTGTTATAGAATGGTAAACATGAGAAGATGTGATTAAATATTTACTGAAGTCATGATATGACATTTTAGGTCATGTATCGTTCGAATTGTAGTTTTATATCATAGATTTGCACACAAACCTATGCACTGCACGTGGTCGCTTGAATACATGTTTGATGTGAACTATAATATCATTCGGATTTCTAGATAACACATGGTGAAGACTAAGCCCAGTGAGTTTTTGAGCCTATCTTTTCTTTTTAGAGGGTTATAAATACATTTTGTGTTTGTCGAATTTCACTTGAAATAGCGCATTAACTCGTTGTTTAGTCTCATTATTCTTGTTTTGGTTGATAGTCAAGTTAAAATATTTGCTACCATGCTAAATAATCTTCCGTCGTAAACATTAAAGAACCATATTACCATAGAAAATGATGGTAGGCCCTCTTTATTTGTTACTGATCGATAAATGATAAATTTCCTTAGTTCACCCATTTGAGCCTTTGCAATACCCTTTTTCTTTAATTACCATTATCTTTTGCTCTAATTTGGACAACTTGGAGTTCACCCCTGAAAGATTGATCAACTTTTGGTGATGGTATGGCGATGTGTCGTTTGAGAAGAAGAAGAGAATAAAATATGTTTGGGGTAGTTCCTATGGTATTTAATGAATGTTTGTTTTAAGAAGCAACGAGAAGGAAAGAAAAAAGATAAGGATTGAAAAAAAAAAGTTGAAAGTAGAAAGAAGAATAGAAAAGAAAGAAATAAAAAAGAAATAAAAAAAAAATATGGAAAAAAGAATGAAAAGATGAAGTTAGTAGAAGAGACGAATGAAAGAAATCGAACATGCCTTATAATGCCATTCTAAAACTACCTAATTAATCATTTCTATCCTTTTTCATTGGCCGAGCCACATTATAATCTTTGAAAAGTCCTATTTGATCCTAGAAACATGGTTTGGATATATAAACAACGGGAAGGGGATTAAACCATGGTAATGATTAATTTCTCTTGACTGTTGGCGTCCTATCCATGAGACTGCTGTTCTTTTGTGTCATGCGCCTTGTTCAAGTCATATGTAAGCATTTCTCGTTTTGAAAACATATTTCCTTTGCTCCCATATATTGGATAAATTACACATGTTCTGAGCGTTTCATTTGAGAGTATAATTCATAATGAGATTCGTAGTCGAAGCATAATTTGATGGTTATCAGAGTTATATTCAAAGTTCATGACATGCGCGTGTTCATTTGACTATTATATCACACACGTGCAATTTTATGAGAAACTCTATTGATTTATACGATGCATGTGCTTGGGATTGCTTTTTATGATGTAGGTAGACGTTTGGTTACGTTTCTTCTTGTTCGTTATTCTATTTCAAATCATTATTTTATAATAAGGAGTATCGAATATTATGTTTTTGTTTTTAATAAAACTTTTTAAATATATAATGAAATAAAGATGGTTGTGGGAGACTTGTTGACGAGAACCCTCACGAGACTTCACTCGTCCGACTAGGGACACCTACGGGTTTAAAAGGCTTGTTGCATATGCTGAATGCAATCGTGATCCATGCAAAAATGGAGTAGTATTTGTAGTAGTTTCATTTTTCTATTCTTTTTGCTCGAGGACTAGCAAAGAGTAGGTTTGGGGGTGTGATCGGCGACGAATAGTTGCCGTTTATAGTCTTACAAATACCCTTTGTTAGCCCATTTCATGTAGTTATTAGTTAGTTTTAATAAGTATTCTAAATTTTGTAGGATTTGGAGCTTTAACTTGAAAATGCACAAAAATCCAATGATTAGTGGCTTTGGAAGTCATTTTGAGCTCAAACGGTGATTCTGGTGAAAGCTGAATGCAGTAACAACCTTGGTAAATCGCATTTTTGGCAGGGAATACTTTGGATTTGAGAAATTTCTCCTGAGATATAAAATGTAGATCTTCGAGTTACGGATGCGTGGCCGCAAACGGCGAGTCAATCCTAGTTCCGAACAAAACGTTATAGTAATTCTACAAAAGTCGCGCAGTGTAGCAAAAAGTACCTAGCGCGAGCGGGCCGCGCGAGCGACCTGTGAAAAAACCAAAAACGTGTATTTTGTTAAATTAAAGTGCCCAGCGAAGGTGGTTTGTGCATATGACGTCCAGAAACATAAATATAGCAGTTTTAGTACGATTTGGCTTAGGAAAGCTTCCTAAATCCTTCCAAACTCTATATAAATCCTATTCTAAATCAATTTTGTGGTTACACATCATTACATAACATTAGATACATCCATACACAACTAAAACTTCAGCTATTGAAGAGAGGAAAGCAAGGAGAAGAAGAAGAAGACCAAGGATTCCCATGACCTCCTCCATCAACCTCTTGCCGTTCATCAATTCTATGGCTAACTAAACTCAAGATCTAGGGTTTCAGTGAAACCCTAGCCAAGTAATAGGGTGTATTTTCTGTTTTTATTTTAATTTTATTATGTATGGATGACAGTTACATATTCTGAGGATTTTTATAAATAAATCGTGCTCTTATTGATTAAATCGTTACTTTCAAAGTTTACTCTTGTCTTAGATCTATTTTGATGGTAGTGTGCTCAATGATCTATGCTTGCTGTGCTTGTTCAGATTATTTACATGTAATGGTGCTTAAATTGAATTGTGCTATCAAGTATCCGAATAGTCCATGCCTAGATTAGACGGATTATACCACAGCCCTAGTTTAGTGTGGGATAATTCGTGCTAACCGAAGATGGATTATGTTGGTGCTTGAATCATAGTTATTTTCTTGACGGAGGAATTGGGCTTTTAGCTACAATTCCCATTATCATCCAACTTAATAAGCTAAAGTAATTCATAAATACCCTTATTATGAAGCTAGTGGTAGATTTGCAATCCTAGGTTCCTTAAACTTATTATAAAAACAAATATTTAATTGCTTTCATAATTTAGATTTACTTTTATTGTTATTAGTTTAATTCAAATTAAATCTAAAATCCGTTTTTCTTAATTGACTAAATTTAGGTTTTAAAAATTAAAGTGCGTAGTATTCAATCTCGGTGGGTTCGACATTTACTTCCACACTGCAAATCTTTTGAAAGTAAAGCACAAGTTAAGCATACTTTTATATCTTAATTTTGACAAGATCACTTGGAATCAAATTGTGGGGGCTTTTGAGTGGTTTAAAAAAGGGGTTTTTGAGAGTAAATTTCCAGCACTTAAATGGAGATTACAACCACTTGAAATATCAAATCCAAACTCATTTCAAGAACTTCCAAAGTTTTTTGTAAGACATTGTTTTATTTTGAACATGACTTCAAGAATACTTGGGAAAGTATTGAAGTTAGAATCATCATCTATCAAACATGTGTAGACACCCCAATTTTGACTGACAGTCGAATTCAGGGGATGATTACCTCTAGACCAATGATGACAAGTGACAAACACTGAATATTGCACATTTATGTGCCAATATAATAGACATAGTGCTCATTTTATCCCCCAAATCCCTAGTTTTACATGGATATTTGAATTAATATAATTTAATGGTGATGTCACTCAAATGCGTGTAATTATTTGCTTTTACTTATTTTATATGTTTAGGTGAAATGAAGTAAAATAAAAGAAAGAAAAGAAGTAGCAACCACACTATAGTATATCCCATAGGTAAGTCAAAACGGGAATAGTAGGTTCCTAGAAATTATATAAACAATGCACAAACAAGCAAAAAAAAATAATAATAAAAAAATAAAAATAAAAATAAAAATAAATAAATAAGATAACGTAAAAGACATCCAAGCATAAAAGCTTGGATGATGATGTCATTTTTTTAAAGTTTTTTTTGTTGTTTGTTTCATCTCTCTCTCTCTCTCTCTCTCTCTCTCTCTCTCTCTCATTTTGCAGCGCAAGTCAAACAAACTGTCAGATGAAGAGGAGAAAACAGGGATGAAGCGAAGACAATCTTCTAATCTCATGCCAAAGCTGACGAATGCAATGATGATTTTTCTCTCAAAAATCATCTATAAAAGAAATGCATCACAAGAAGAAAGAGGAAGAACACACACCAACAAGCTGCAACAGCTTCACACACACTTTTAGGGAGAGAAAGTTTAGGGAGGTTATCATGTGAGTACTTCATATTGTCCCTAAAAATAGGAAACTTTAGTTTTTCTTTGCCTTTTCTAGTTCTAGTAGTTGTAAAATTTTACTTTTATGTAATTGATGATTTCATGTTCCAAAAATATGTAGCAAAACTTTGTGTACTGTATTTCTTAAAAATAAAATATTTGTTTTCTCGTAGGCCCTTTGTCAATTTGTAGTAGTAAAAATAGTCCTATTTAAAATTAGATTTAATTTTCTTAGTCTAGTAGTACTTGTAGTTGTCCCCTAAAATAGTTTAAAACCCCAAATTTCTAGTTTTTATAACAATATTTCTATTTACTAGAAGACAGATTTTGCAAGTAAATGCCAGATTTCTTAGCCACGTAATTGTTATAATCACCTATCAAAGCCCCAAGCACACCATACCCATATCTCACTCCCAAATTAGATTAGGATTTGGTTTGGCCTTATTTGTGTTCTTGGAGTTCAACCACTGTGACCCCATAAGAATCCAAAGTCAAAGGTTTAGTATTTCATTATTGATTCAGTATTTCCATTTATTTATGTTTTATTAGCCTAGTTGTACTAAACTTTGTTATTTTGCAGATTCCACAAATTCAACCCCAACTCATGTTAAGTGAGGAAAAAAATATGTTAATATTATATTTCACCCTTACCTTAGTTTATAACTTTAATTTTAATTGGGCAGTCACTGTGTATATCTATTTAATATTTCTTTAAAAGATTATTTGGAAGACAGTTTCAATTCCAAAATGGTAGGCTAAAACTTTAATTGGGGATATGCAATAAAAACTTAGAAACCATAGCTTCTGTGCACTAATCTTAAATGGGCAAATTTATCTAGATGGATTGTTTTCAACAGTACGTCCATTTTAAACTTAGTAGATCAGAACCTTAATCAAGCTTTCTTGACTTCACATAAATTTTTCTGTATAATTCAATGTGTTAAGAAGATCCCCAAAAAGGATGAAGTACTCGAATTTATTTGCTATTTTTAGAAAATCATGTAAAAACTCTAGACAGAGAGTTGTAAATTCCTGAGTGATGTCTGGTTTTAGCCCAATACCTAGAGATTGAACCGTTTGATATCTGATTTTCTTTTTGGGTTAGAAACTAGACTCACAGAGGCATATCATATCCAAAAATCACTAAGATCGAACGCTTGGAATTATGATTTTTCTATTTTTCAAAGGCTGGTCTGCTCCCTGTAATTCTTGTAATTTTATCACAGTTTTAAAAAATCTTGTTAACTCTAACCCAAATAGTCTCTTAGTGCCTTAGGAATCAAACCATGTTTTAATAATGAATAATAGGAGTTAAACCTAGAGGCTAAATGCCCCAAAGCAATGATTAATTCATAGCTCATTCTTGTTCATGTCCATGCATTCATTCATGTATGTTGGTGCTTGTAATTAGGTCTAATCCTTGGTTTAAGTTGTACTTAATTGGACCTAGTTACGCATAAGTTCCTTATAACTATATTGGGATTATATCATCTTTATATGGACATTACATTGGCTCCTAGTTGAGACTTGTATATCTATAGAGGTGTCGTATTTCCAAGTACTTATAAAGAATTCATAATTATGTCAACCCTTTCTATGCTTGATAGTCCTAAGATAGAAGTTCGGATATATTATTTAGGATTGCATATTATATCTTGTTCAAAAGAATATGGACTAACCCTTTGTTTTGTAGCGCTATTGAGGTATGATTTCTCAACCCTTCTTTAGTTTATTTTACTCTTTGATTTTTTTAATTTTCCACTCCATGTGTGACACCTTAGAATTAGGATTTGCCTTGTGTGTATATGTGATTAGAGACCTCTTCTTAGGATTTTCTTTTATTTGTGTGCATTACACGTTTCTTATATCGCAGCAGGATCCCGGGTAAGTTTCCTCGTTCTTTATCGCATATCATCTTGCTTGCTGTTTGAATTACATAATTTTTAATGCCTTTTATCGTTAGCAAGCTTGCACCCTTTCGACATGCTTGTGAAATGTATATATATGTATTAATTGAGGGCTTGCTTAGATTAAAAATTTGATTAAAAGGATGTTGAGTAGAGGCCTATCACGAGATAGGATGAGGGGGAGTGTTTTAGTCCGCCGGACTCCTTCCCCTCTCATTCCATAATCCCCGGGCCTAGAAATCTCTGGTTTCTTAATTTTCCTTTAAAAAATTAAGTGGCGACTCATATTTGAATTTGAAATTTGAAAAAGTTTAAAAGCATGGTTAAACAGCGAGTATCCACAATCTGGCGACTCTGCTGGGGATCGAACCTAGAATCTCTAGTTTCACAGACCGAAATTTTTAATTTTGGGTTCACTCGAGGATTAGACTTGAAAGCATCCTTTTAATCGAATTAATTAATTCTGTGTGCCCGTTACATTGCACTTGTATGTCTAGCCAGTCGATTGCACAGAACTATGACCTTGGAGGCTCGGGACAACCCGGTCGGTAAAGTCGTCATGGGATTGTGTGATTACCCTTGATCTCGTATCACGTGTTGGTATATGAAGCATCCTATCGGATGTGTGTCAAGGGTCCCTTATTTGACCAAAACCCGGCCCTTGTATGGTAGCTTCCATAGAATCTTTCAATCTTAAGGAATCAATTATCGATTAGGATTATGTGTTAAGGAGTTTTGTATGCCCGAAAGGGATTATTTGAGATGATGACGATGCTCGATGGATAAAAGACATGTAACCTTTTAATCACTTTTGAACAATTCTTCTTCATGTCCTATGACATTTGAGAACATGTCGGATCTTGATTATAAGATTACATCTCTTATATCATGTTTAACTAAGCATCATCGACCTTGTATGCATCCGAAGTCATGAAAAGTACGGTATTAATCCGATCATGTGATCCTTCTACCCAAATTTTTTTAAATCCATCTTTGAAAGCAAACAAATTTTTTCCATCTTTATTGCAAAATATTCAATCGCTCTTTCAAAAATCATTGGAGTTCACTTTTTGATTAAAGCTCCCAACTAATCTTTGCTAAAGTATATTTTCACATGATCATCTTCAAAGGAAAAATCCAAAAATCTTGGGAATTGCTTTTGAGAGAAATGCTTTTCAATTGAATTTCAAAGTAAAATTTCAATCCAATCATCTTTGTTGAGGAATGTTTAACATCCTCGTTCTCAAAAGAATTCTTGAAATTTGTTTTCAAAAGGTTTTATCATCCAAGATGTACGTCCCGAAAAAATGTCCAACCTTGGAAAGGGTAGCAAGGATCACAATGAAAAGGAAAAATTGGCGCACTTGACATGAGTGAGGATTTATGTGCTTATGTGTTGTATGTGCTAGGACTAGAATTTTTCTTTCTTTTTTATATAGAATAGGCACACACACATATGTGCATCTCATCCATATGCTATGTATGCATTTAGTCACATCAAATCATTAAAGCATGTACATTTTTGCACACTCATCATATCAATCATGCATACAAATTCACAACATCTTATTCCCAATCAAGATTAAAGTCCCTCAAAAATCCCGTATTGTTCAATCCTACATGCGAACCTTTTTCCTATCTATGTTGTGGATTCTTAGAAAGAGTGGAACAACCAGATCCCCAAGTAAGGACACTTCTAATCTTCTTGGGTTCGTCTTTCTTAAAGGAGAACATGGATCATCATGTTGAGATTGATCCACCAATGGCCTTGAGAGCTTTGGATGAGAAAGTAAGCAAACTGCAAGCTGCTGTTGAGCAACAAGATTCAAGGGTGAAGCAATTGGAGGGGGTCATGTTTGAGTTCATTCAGCTATTGAAAGATCAAATGAGCCATAACGAGAAAAAAATGGATCAGCTGGAGAAGAGAATAATGGATTGCGTAAGGAAGCACCAACAACCATGTCCAAACCCATATGTGCACCAAGGCTCAAACCCAATCAATCACCAGAGCTCATATCTAGTCAATCACCAAGTCCCACAGCCATATCTGGACAATCTGCAAAGCCTATATCCAATCTCAATCCCATGCCCAAGTAATCCAAACTTACTTTGCAAATCAAATAATTTTGGCCTTACCTTATGTCCAAACCTAAAAGATGGCTCAAGCTCCAAGTTAAATTCAAAATCAGGCCAAACTCTCAATCCAAGAATCTTCACCAACCTTGGCATGCCATTATCCATGGCCCTGGGTTGCCTCATCAGAGTGGTCACCTCAACCCCCTGGACCCAAGGCCACTACCAAATCCTTTACCCCATAAATGTGACATATCCTTGTACTGCGCCTACCACCAGACCCTAGTCATAAGACCAATTCTTGCATGAGGCTGTACCATGACATTGAAGACCTCATCACTCCTTGGATGAATGCTCCAAATGGCCTTTTGCCTAACCATAATTCTCCTAACACTCAATCCACGCCCTTATTGGATCACTACATCAGATCTTATAAGAAGACACAATGGTGGTTTGAGTCTGATTTAAATGACAAATATGATAGAGAAAAGGAGTGTATGGAGATTGACCAGAGTGTAGAGCCAAATAATTCAAAGAAGTGGCATTCAGCCAAAAATTGGGCCATAAGGGTGGATGATGTTCCTACGAACATGCAAAAGAGGAATGACGAACCTCATGAAGATGCTAGTGAGGTAATAGTGTTTGGAAATTCTGCTACTGAATCAAATAGGGATGCTCTTGGGAATCTGATAAATTAAAGATCATCTGTGACACTCCAATTGGGACCCTATTTGAGTAGGAGTCAAATGTCAAGTCTAGTCGAGTCTTCGGGTCAGTCTGTTAGAAAGTTTATTTTCAAGTTTTTTTATCGAGTTGATTGATGTAATCCTCCTTCTATCCTAATTGAATAAAATGTCATTTTTCTTAAATAAATGTACATAGTTGTGAATAAATGGACCGTTAAGCCAAGAAAGAAAGAAAACAAACATAAATCACTTTTCAAATAATGATGGAAGATATTTTGTTGATAAATCTTTGCATTGAAAATGGATCCCCAAATAACAAAAGGACTAGAGAATTTATTAGCTTTACTTTTAGAATTTAAAGATGCTCTCGCTCACTCTTGGAAAGATAAACTTGGGACTTGAGGCTTGCTCACCATCCCCTTCTCCCAAGTACCAAGCCTACAAGATGAGCCCACAGTCGAAACCCATATAATGGTCCTTATGGTAGGTAGATATTTTAAATGAACTTCTTCTTCAAAAGCAAAAAAAGAGGAGAAAAAGAAAAAGAAAAAGAAAAAGAAGCTCGCTAGAATGAAAACTAAAAGGGCGCCTAGGCAAAAGTTAGAGAAAGAGAGAGAGAGAGAGAGAGAGAGAGAGAGAGAGAGAGAGAGAGAGAGAGAGAGAGAAGAGAAAAGAGAAAGAAAAGAAAAAAAAAAGAAAAAAGAAGAGAGCTCGCTAGGATGAAAACCCGAAAGGGCGCCTAGGCAAAAGTTAGAGCAAAAATAAGATGCGTGTTGACTTCAAAACCTGAATCCTAGTCAGTCAAAATCATGAAGAAAATCAGAGATAGTGAGATAAAGAAAAGAAAGGAAAAAGATAAGAAAAAAATTAGATTAAGAATTCTTGAGCACTTCAAAGTACATCATTGGCACATGAATTATCTCAAGGCTTCGAGTTGTTCTAAACGAAGAAAAAAATATTGGAAATGAAAAGAGAGATTTGAAAGTATCAATTAGTCTCAAAATTTGTCGAATGCACAATGGCTAAGTGGGCCTAAAACAATGTAGAGATATCTTTGAGAAAGATAAAGAGTGATTTGGAGGGCTAATATTGCTTTGTGAGTATAATAGAATAAGATTAAAACACGATGTGTTATAAGAGTTGAAAAGATTGACTAGCTAGTGAAAAGGTGAAAAGAATCAACCGCCACAAACAAAAAAGAAAAGAAAAGAAAAGAAGAAAATAAAAGGAAGAAGTAGTTCATGTTCTCATCATCCTGTTCAAAAGCTACCACAATGGATCCGTTTTAGAAAATCTTCCCAAAAAAGAGCACTCACTGGACCCATATGCAAACATGGCTCGAAAAGCCCACAAATTCTTGAAGCCTTATTCTTTTAAGACCTCCAGAGTCCATAAACTACATTTTGACCTGATTCCCACTTGGGGATACGTAAGCAGCCTGTGTGGTTCGATCACAAATATCGTTGCACCACATGATATTTCTCTTTCAAGCCTCAGCCGAACTACCATAGGGTTGATGCCCATTTGGGGATAAGTAGGCGGGCCTCTCAGGGCTTTCGGTCCAAAAAGCCAAGCAATGTCTTATCCCATAAACTAGGGGCAAACTTGCATTTGCCTAGAAGTTGCATCATCACCCTCTCCATCTCATGAGGCCTTGGCCAAACTACTTTGGACCTAATTCCCATTCGGGGATAAGTAGGTGAGCCTTACTTGGTTCTCGGTCCACAAACACCAGCAATATCATTTGCACCTGTAGATCCCTTATTCCAGACTAGGGGCAAACTTTGTTTACTGAAAATCCCTTTTACCCTAGAAGCGAGCCCCCAAGTCTCTTTCAAACTAGGGGCAAACTTTGTTTGCCAAAAGTAAGTTCTCAAGTCACCAAGTCTATTTTGAAATGCTTTGAAATGGAGTGTCTTTTATTCTATAAGCTAAAGCACTAATTTGAAGCACACTCTAGATAGGCAAAGAATCCACTAAATCAAAAAAGGGAAGTTTTCAAAGCTTAGAATAATCAGCAAAGCATTACCATTGTAACATGATAAATAAATGAAAGTTGAGCTGATACATTATTCACAATGAAAGCACATTAATTCAGGATAATACAGAGTTTGAGTCACTCGTCTTGTGTATTTGCTTTGACAAGTCTGCCCTCCTTTGATGAGTCAATACTGGTCTCAAATGTGTGGGTTTAAGATGATGAATAAAAATTTAAAAAGTCTCCTTGAGCATCCTAAGAGCAATATGAGCAGAGGTTTCGAACACTATCACAACATAATGCTAAAGTAGAAATATGAGAATGGTCCAAGACTAGGAGCAAAGGTGGCTTCCCTCTTTTGACACAATGATTGTGTTTCTTCCAAATAGTCCGCAAGTGCAAAAAATCATGCTTTCCAAAGACCGCTAAGGCAGCACAAACCACACCAAGCTTCGTTCAAATTCTTTGAGTCTAAGGACTCCCCATTTTTGTAAAATCAATTCTTTGAGTCCAAGGACTCCCCATTTTTGTAAAATCAATTCTTTGAGTCCAAGAAGTCCCCATTTTGTAAAATCAATTCTTTGAGTTCGAAGACTCCCCATTTTTGTAAAATCAATTCTTTGAGTCCTAGAACTCCCCATTTTTATACAATCAATTCTTTGAGTCTGAGGACTCCCCATTGTTGTAAAATCAATTCTTTGAGTCTGAGAACATTCCATTTTGTAAAATCAATTCTTTGAGTCGAGGACTCTCCATTTTTGTGGAACCAATTCTTTGAGTCCAAGGACTATATTTTTTTAAAATCAATTCTTTGAGTCCGAGGACTCCCCATCTTTGTAAAACCAATCCTTTGGGTCCGTGTGACTCCATTTGTATAAAAAGTGAATTTATTGAGTCTGCATGACTCCGTTTGTGTAAAGAGTGAATTTGTTGAGTCTATGTGACTATTTTTATGTAAAATGTGAATTTGTTAAGTCCATATGATATGACTGCAGTTGTAAAAAAAGTGAAGTTTATTGAGTCCGTGTGACTCTTTTTATATAAAATGTAAATTTGTTCAGTCCGTGTGACTCCATTTGTATAAAAAGTGAATTTGTTGAGTCCTGACTCTGTTTTATGTAAAATGTGAATTTGTTAAGTCTGTGTGACTCCGTTTATGTAAAATGTGAATTTGTTGAGCATGTGTGACTTTGTTTGAATAAAGAAATGAAATTTTGAATCCGCGTGACTCCATGTTTGTAAAATATGATGACTCCGTATTTGTAAAATATGAAATTTTGAGTCTGCGTGACTCCGTGTTTGTAAAATATGAATTTTTTAGTCCGCATAATTCAATATTTGTAAAATATGAATTTTTGAGTCTGTGTGACTCCGTGTGTGTAAAAATGTGAATTTTTGAGTTCGTATGACTCCGCGTTTGAGAAATGTGAATTTTCAATGATCATATTACTTTTCTTTTGTAACATGAGAATTCTTTGACTAAGTTTGATTACCGAATTTTGAAATAGAAATTGTTTTGAGTTGAATTGACCCCCAATTTGGAAGGAAATAGAAAGTGTTTGAGTAGAGTTGACTCCCTATTTTAAATTTGAAATGTATTGAGTCTGATTGACTCACGGTTTTGGGAATAAGAAATGCTTTTGAGTCTGATAGACCCCTGGTTTTGAAATTGAACATAAATTGAGTCAAAATTGACCTCGAAATTGGTAACTTTGATTCTTTTGAGTCTGATTGACTTTAGATCTGGAAATAAGAATTCAATTTGAGTTTGATTAACTACGGATTCTGAAAATTTGAGTTTGATTGACTCTCGATTTTAGGAAAGTAAATTCTTTCAAGCATGTTTTACTCCAAAATTTTGAAATTTGAATTCTTTCAGTCTGATTGATTCCTGATTTTAGAAATTTGAATTGATTTGAGTCTGAAGGACTCCCGATTTTAGAAATATGAATAAGATTTGAGTCTGATTGACTCCTAATTTTGAAAGTTGAAATGAATAAAGTCTGATCGACTCCTACTTTGGCAAATTTGAAATAATGGAGTCTAATTGACTCCCAATTTTGGAAATTTGAAAGTAATTGAGTCTATTTGGCTCTAGATTTTAGAAATTGATTTGGATTAAGTCGATCAGACTCCGGATTTTTGAAATTGAAAATTGAATTGAGTCTGATCTACTCTGGATTTTAGAAATTCAAAATTGAATTGGTCTGATTGACTCCCTATTTTGGAAATCGAATCAAGTGCGACTGACTCTGGATTTTTGAAATTTGAAAATATTAGAGTCCGATGGACTCCTGATTTTAGAAAATATTGAATTTTTTTGAGTCTGAAGGACTTCTGATTTTAAAATTTTGAATAAGATTTGAGTCTGAAGGACTTTGGATTTTTGAAAACCAATGTATCTGAGTTTGTTTGACTCCTAATTATGAAATTTGAATTCTTTGAGTTTGATTGACTTGCATTTTAGAAATAAAATTATTTTTAGTTTTGAGTGACTCTCAACTTAAGAAATTTGAATTCTTTGAGTCTATTTAACTCCCAATTTTAGAAATTAAAAATTGAATTGAGTCTGATCAACTCCTGATTTTAGAAATTAAAAATTGAATTGAGTCTGATTGACTCTCAAGATTAGAAATTTGAAATTGAATTGAGTCTGGTTGACTCCCGAGTTTAGAAATTGAAAATTGAATTTAGTTTGATCGACTCCCAAATTTGAATTAAATTGAGTCTGATTGACTCCCGATTTAAAATTTGAGGTCATTTGAGTCTGATTGACTCCGAATTTTAGAATTTAAATTAAATTGTGTCCAGTGGATTCTAGATATTATGAAATTGAATTAAATTGAGTCTAATTGACTCCCTATTCTGGAAATCAAATCAAGTTCGATTGACTCTGGATTTTCAAAATTAAAAATTAAATCGACTCTCGACTTTAGAAGTTGAAATGAATGGAGTCTGATTGACTCCTGATTTTGGAAAAGTTAAAATGATTTCAGTATAATTGACTCCAGATTTTGAAATTGTGAATTAAATGGAGTATGATTGACTCCTGATTTTGAAAATTTGAAATGAATAGAGTTTGATTGACTCTTGATTTTGGAAAAGTTAAAATGAGTTGAGTCTATTTACCTATTTGGGAATATAACGGATTTATATTCTCGATCCTCCTAACAGATTTACGTTGATCAAAATTTAGGGGTGTAACAGATTTGCATCCTCGATCCTCGCAATGGATTTGTGTTGACCTCACTTTGGGAATATAATAGATTTATATTCTCGATCCACGTAACAGATTTACGTTGATCAAAATTTGAGAATGCAACAGATTTGCATTCTTAGTGCTTGCAATGGATTTGCGTTGGCTTATTTTTGGGAATATAATAAATTTATATTCTCGATCCTCGTAACGAATTTACGTTGATCAAAATATGGGGGTGCAACAGATTTGCATCCTCGGTCCTCGCAACGGATTGTTGGCCTCACTTTGGGAATATAACAGATTTATATTCTCGATCGTCATAACAGATTTACGTTGATCCAAATTTGAGAATGTAATGGATTTACATCCTCGTTCCTCGCAACGGATTTGCATTGACCTTATTTTGGGGTGTAATGGATTTGCATTCTCGGTCCTCGTAACGGATTTACGTTGACCTTGTTTGGGAATGTAACGGATTTGTATTCTCGGCTCTTGTAACGGATTTGCCTTGGCCTATTTGCATATAACAGATTTATATTCTCGATCTTCGTAACAGATTACGTTGATCAAAATTTAGGGGTGTAATGGATTTCCATCTTCGGTACTCGTAACAGATTTACGTTGATCAAAATGTGGGGTGTAACGGATTTGCATTCTTGGTCCTCACAACGAATTTGTGTTGACCTTATTTTGGGGGTGTAACGGATTTGCATCCTCGGTCCTCGCAATGGATTTGAGTTGACCTTATTTTGGGGGTGTAACGGATTTGCATTCTCAGTCCTCGTAACGGATTTGCGTTGGCCTATTTGGGAATATAATGGATTTGTAGTCTCGATCTTCGTAACGGATTGACGTTGATCAAAATTTGGGGGCATAACGGATTTGCATCCTCGGTCCTCGCAACGGATTTGCCTCCTCGGTCCACGTAACGGATTTACGTTGAACTTATTTGGGAATGTAACAGATTTGCATTCTTGGCCCTCATAATGGATTTGCGTTGGCTTTTTGGGAATATAACGGATTGATGTTCTCGATCTTCGCAACGGATTTACGTTGATCAAAATTTGGGGGTGTAACGGATTTGCGTTGACCAAACTTCTCAAGTCAATCACATCTTCTTGGTCCTTGCGATATATTCGCGTCAACCAACATTCGGTAATTTTCTTGGTTATCGCATCATGTAGCATGCATCGTATAGAGAAAGCATGAAATTGGGCAAGCCTAACACTAGCATGGTTAGATTCATTTTTGGAAAGCATTGCATGGACATATGCATCACGATAGGATAGGTACATGCATCTGTGTGATCATTTGTACTTGAATGTTGTCCCTTGCCCGAACTACGTCGTGGTCTGATTCCCATTGGGATACGTAGGCAGCTCACTGTGGACCGTGGGGCATGTGTGTGTCCTAGCGTGTTCCCTCGATAGTGTCCCGGGACGGATCCCAAGGAGCACACTTCAGGGAAACTAGAACTTCCTCATGCGATCCTAGAGACAAAGAGTCGCCACCTAATTTTTATCGGGAATTAGGAAACCCAAGTTTGACTCGCCCAAAATTGAAAAAGGTCACTCGCCCTTCATTACCAGAAACTAGGTTGAGGGGTCTTAGTACGAGAGGGGAAAGAGCCCAAGCAGGACTAAAGCACCCCCTCCTCGCCCCTGCCGAACGGTAGGCCTTGATTCAAATATCCTTGTTCTTAATTCATAATTGGTGTTGTTTCCTCAAACATACTAGGTCATATATACATGTCAAAGGGAACATCTAGGAAAAATCATGTCAAGAGATTAAATCAAGTAGAAGTTGGATGCACATGCAATACAAGGGAGAGGTATACTTACAGTGGTTTGTCTCACCCGTGACCAATGCAAATAAAGGAAACATGTCATGATATGCAAAAGGGAACGAGAAGACTTACATTGAGTTGACTCAATCGGAGTTGCAAAAAGAAAAAAGAAAGGAAATGTACAATGCAATCATGCAATCAATCCTAGATAAGATGTCTCTAACATATAATCATATAAACAGGGACTATCCTAAAGGAAATGTGTTGTTGAAAACAAAGTTGTAAACCTAGAAAAATAATAAGAGAAAGGATAGAGATAGTACACGATACATGGGCACTAAGCCACATGTAGACGAGGCAAGTCCACAAATCGAAGTCCAAATCCATGGTATTCAATTCTCTGTTCTAAGACACCAAGAAATACACAAGCAGTGCAAAAATACAAACAAACAAATGATATTCATGATAAACAAAGAAAACATGTCATCAATCAAATTTCTAAATTCAGCAACCTCTAATGAATTCTATCAAAAGTGGTCTTAAACACGAGCTGGGTTAAAACCCTTTTACAAAAAGTTAGATACATGTCTTTGGGAACATCTCCAAAAAGTAGAACCTCTTTACCATTTTTGAAGTTCGAGAAAGAAGAGTTTTAGGAATAGTGGACCAGGGTTGTCCACTGTTCTTGTAAAAATCATAATTGATTCTACAAAAATCATGTGAATTTATATTTGGTGTCAAAAGAAATCCATTTCATTGTAGGTTGTGACAAAAATAATCCCATGGACATGTCATGATCTTAAGATTTCTGAAAAGTTATTTTAAGCAGACTCTGTTATTCTGGAAGTTTGGTATCACTTGACAAAGGAATAGAAAACATAATAAAATTCATGAATCATGTTAATCAAGTTAATCTAAGCTTTTGGTCTCTCATAAATTTATCCTAGATAATTTCTAAACTAAAAATTCATCAATTGTTGTTGAGTGATCAAGGTATGACCATTTTGTATACATGATCATAATTGTAGTTAAATCTAGAAAATTCCAGAATTGTTGTATCAACTTCAAACACTTAGAAACAATCTTAACTCGATTGTATGCTCACGATTTTACATCGGCATATAGATACACGAGTTAGGAATCATCCCCAAAAAGAAGAATATCAATAACTATTATAGATTTTCTGAAATTCAAGCACAAATAGACTATGTTCAAATCTATCAACCGATTTCTCAACAATTTCTAAAAGTAGCATATGGATCCTAGAGGTTCTCAAAATGGATCGAATGAAAGCTAATTCATCAAAGTTTACCCAAAAATTTTGAAATCCATCAAACTATGGGTTTTGGTGGACCAAGTCTTATGGACAAAACCAATCTATTTTGCTGAATTTTTAATTAATTCATTTTAAAGTGTGAGAAAAACATCTTAGGTGATGGTTGAAACTTATTAGAGAGATCAAACTCATAGATCATCTTAATTATCATGATTCCCAATCAATTTAGCCCTAAAGTTCTATGAAGAACTTTGGATCATAGATCAAAGGGACTTATAAATATCCTATTGGAGATGAAATTCAATAGGAATTCTAGGTAATAGGAATAATCAAGAGATAGGTATGAACATAGGAATCATCCTTCGCATAGATCATACATCCAAACCATCATAGAATTCAAAATAGATACATATGTATGATCATGTATGCATGGATCTAAATTAAATAGAAGAATGAAATAAAAATTGAAAACCAAAGTGAAAATCAATCTCTAATTTGAGAATTATCAATAAAATCAAAGAGACTTGGATCTAGCTATGTGAGTGTGTGAAGAATAAGAGAGGAAGAAGATGAGTGTTCTAAAAAGGAAAATAAAACTAAACTAGACCCAAGCCTTATAGATCTATATATAAAAAATAGAAATTAGAGATGAATTGTAGTGTTTACCACTTGGAGGATTCTCAACTATATCACAAAAGTTGAATTAAAGAGTCTTCTTCTTCAAGTATTCTTCAAATTCTTCAAGCACTCATTCATGGAAGTTTTAGGGAATCAATTGATGTTCGAATTTCTAATCTAATTATCTTGATATTAGTTTACTTCATAACTCACTTCTTCTCTCTAGGAATCTCTCTTAAATTGAAAGTATTTTGCAAGTATATTCACTTGTATGTACTTCTCTCTTGTATATACTCTCCTCTATATGTACTTGTGTGTGAAAGATGATCTTATATGGATCTATATATAGAGTTTTGAAAGCTTAACTCTTAAGTTATAGAGTTAAAACAGGATTTTCAGAGAGCAGAAAATGGTTAAAATGGCCATTTTAGTGCCTAAATGCAGTTTCTAGGCAATTTCCTCTCAGTGGGAGGCTTTTAGAAGCGTCTGGAACTCAAAAAGCTCGATGGTGGGGCACATTTGAGGTGGTGGTTTAGGTGGGACCCGCCACCTACTTTTCCTCCTCTGGTTACCCTTATGTCCTGTTTTAAATATTATGTTAACTGCTTTTCCAGATTTTCGTAAAAATTCTTTTTGTGTCCGAAATTATCCGTTTATGTACCGTTGAAAAGCTATCGAGTTGAATTTTAGTATAAAAATATTCCAGGAAGTTTTGGAATGGAAATTGAAGTCCAATTGAAGCCTGGAAGTCGTCCGGAACTTTCGTCGTCTTTTTGAAATCAAACGACGTCTTTTTCAGAATTGCTTTTCAATGCACATCAATTTCTTTTTCTTTAAAATTGAATCTCTGGACATCTAGAATACTGCATTTAGAACACTTCATGTTCATATAACCCTAAGTGAATATGAATTCTGAGAGATGTTTTTGACAAAACCGGGATTTATGCATGGAAAGGGGCTTTTCTGAGCTTGAAGTCACTTTTCGAAGTTCGATTTTTCAATTATGTGAAATCCAATACCTTCCATGGGGTACTTTTCATCATTGAATTCTCCAAGACATTGTCCACCCTAAATCCTATCAGTGTGGTCAAAATTGGGTGTCTACAGTTTGCCCCTCATTGGCAGAGCTTGTTGTGAACAACGTGAACTGCAAGTGAGTGCCAAAGCTAGAAGGCACCCAATAATCATACTGAGAGGTTTTAGGAAAATCAAAAATCTGCAAAAATCAAAAAATTCAAAATCAGAGAAAATCAAGAAATCACGAATTCAAGAATGCAATGCAATGCTGGGAAGAGGTGGTTAAATCTAAGCTGCTGCTGGTCGTGCTCCGCTGGAGCTGCCTATATATCCTTTCTAGGAATCAGACCAGGGAATAGTTCAAGCGCCCGAGGAGACAAAGGACACATAAACAACAACACGGATGAAATGTCCTATCCTAGGATCCTGATGTAGTATGAAACGTGAACGTGCATGTGCTGGAGGAATCGTCCTCAAGGGTTCCCTAGATGCAAAATCTACTGTAAGGGATGCAACGTCTCATTCTCACAGTCGAATATGTCTAAAGATAATTATGCTATCTATATCTTGGATGATTCTCTGAGTCTTGTCGGAGTCTTTCTTCTATGTTTGAGGCTTATAGGTGTCATCTGTATCTTGGACGACTGCTGAGTATCTTGGATGAATTCTGAATCATGTTCAAACAACTTTTGATAAAAAGGGTCCTAATCCCTGGAAAATTGCTGATGTGGAGTCCTTCTGCTAGGGACAATTGCTGATATAGAGTCCTTCTACTAAGGACGATTGTTGATGTAGAGTCCTTCTGCTGGGGACGATTGCTGATGTAGAGTCCTTTTGCGGGGGACGATTTGCTAATGTAGAGTCCTTCTGCTGGGGACAATTTACTGAAGTAGAGTCCTTCTGTTGGGGACGATATGATGATGTAGAGTCCATCTACTGGGGACGATTCTTCTATACTCGTAGAATAGGTCTTTCTGTTGGGGACAAATCTTCTATAACAAGTCTAGAGACAAATCTTCTGAGACATGTCCTTCTTTTCGAGACAATTCTTCTGTGCTTCTAAAACAGGTCCTTCTGTTGGGGACAAATCTTCTGTTCTGATGCATGAATTCTGAGAGATATACTGATTCTGAGAAATACCCTACTTCTGGAGGCAACCCTAATACACGATTCTGAGATGTACACGATTCTGAGAGATACCCTATATCTGGAGGCTACACGATGCTGAGAGAAGCCCTATATCTGGAGGCAACACGATGCTGATAGATACCCTATATCTGGAGGCAACACGATACTGAGAGATACCCTATATCTGGAGGCAACACGATGCTGAGAGAACCCCTATATCTGGAGGCAACCCCGATACTCGATTCTGAGATACACAATTCTGATAAATACCCTATATCTGGAAGCAATTCTGATACACAATGCTAAGAGATACCCTTTATCTGGAGGCAATCCTGATACATGATTCTGAGATATACGATTCTGATGGATACCCTATATCTAGAGGCACTTCTGATATACGATGCTGAGAGATACCTTATATCTAGAGGTAATTCTGATAGTCGATGCTGATAGATACCCTTCATTTGGAGGCAGTTCTAATACACAATGCTGAAAGAAACCTATATCTGGAGGCAATTCTGAGAGATACCCTATACCTGGAGGCAACCCTGATGCTGAGAGATGCATAGTTCTGAGAGAAATCCTATATCTAGAGATAACCCTGATACTCGATGCTAAGAGATACCCCTCATCTGGAGGTAATCCGAATTCTGAAAACTCTCTACTAGGGAGATTCTACGAATTTGCTGAAGTATCCCTTTTTTTTTAGGTAATTCTGACAATATCTAAAAGTTCTCTTCTTGGGGAGATATCTGAGATTTCTGAGATGTGAGTAAAAGGCTCATATTCTGGAGGTCCTGTTGATTCTATTTGAGACTCATGTTGGTGCTTCGACCAGTTCAAACATTCTTGCAACATATTAGGCTTATTCTGACCCTTTTTCGAATATCTTGCACATGGTTTGAAGATTCTGTATACTGATTCATCTTCTGCAAATCCGTTCTGGATGTAATTCTTGAGCGACAATAGACCAAAAATGTCCATGTTCTAAGACAACACTCAATCAACCCAAATCTACGAGAGTTTGCTGTAAATCATCATCTCTCGGCTATTTTCAAGCTACGGTGCCCTCCATTCTTCGTGTTTGGAGACTTTTCTTCAACCAAGATTCAAATTATCAAGGGTTCATCAAACCAGTTCCAACAAGTTTCAAGCACTCTTAAGGCTTACATATCAAGATTGGACCAATCCGGGGTCAAAACTAAGTTCCTGATATCACAATTCTGATCCATAATTGATAGGTACTCAAAAGACCTGATGATTTTTGGCATGACTTCGATGTGCTTCATAAATCTTTAATCAACTTTAGCAGATATTTATGTAAGGCATACTGATCTTGTTCAACAACAGCTCAACTTATCATCCAAGGCCGATCTTCTGATTAACATTTTTCATCAACCACTCGATGCTTCATCTTGACTAGGATTAATTGCTGTAATAACGGTGTTAAAAACCTTCTACTTGTATCCTCCTTTGGATGCTTTTAAAATTTTGAAAATTTATTGTAGATCACTCTAGACCCATACACTCGAGATCACAGACTAGACAATGACAGACTTGACCACGACAGACATTGACAAAGGAAGATGATACTCTTGACACTGAAATAGAATTTTGGAGACAACTCAATTTTTCATAATTTAATGCGCATTTTTCATATTTGACGTATCTCTTTGCTTTCATGTGCACTTCTCATCTTAGTGTGAAAATACTCAGCTGATAAAGTAATGCATTGAAAATACTCCATATGGATCTCAATCAATCCTCTGCTTTCTCTGAAATTTGCTTTGAATTAGTTCCTTAGCTTATAGAATAAGAGACAATTTATTTCAAATGTTTTTTAAGGATATACTTGACGGCTCAGGATTTGCTTATAATGTAAAATGGGGTACAGGTGAACGATGTTTGCCCCTAGTTAATGGGGATAAATGGAAGTTTAGGCAAACGCAGTTTGCCCCTATTGTAGTAGTGATATCTTGAGGTTCTGGTCAAACTGAAAGTTTGCCCCTATTTTGTAAGGTTCAGGGACCGAGAGCCAGGGAACCTCGACTACTTATCCCAAGTGGGAATTAGGACCAAAGTAGTTCAGCCGAGGTCATGAAAGAAGGTATTTGAGATGTGGCTGAGTGTTTCAGGAGCAATGACCAAACCGATTAGGTTGCCTACGTATCCTCAAGTGGGAGTCTGGTCAAGCGCAGTTCCTTGAATTGAAAGAGCAAGGATTCAAGAATAGGGGGCTTTTCAAGCTATGTCATCAGACAGGTTTTCTAAAGCAGGTCACTTGTGGTAGCGTTGAAAGAAATTGAACTACCTCTCTTCTTTCTTTCTTTTTCTTTTTCTTCTTTCTTTTCCTTTGTCTCTGATGATTGATTCTTTTCACCTTTTCACTAGCTAGCCAATTTTACATTTCTCATCATCATACATCATACATGTTTTCGGAACAAGATTAGCCCTTCAAATTTTTTGGACTTACTCAAAGAAATTACAAATCAAAGCTTTGGGATAATTCATGTTCCCAATTTCTCGATCTTCTTCATTCTTCTTCCTCTTCTTTCTTTTATTTTCTTTTCTCTCTAAAGTTTTGACTGGCTAGGATCAAGTTCTTGAAAACAACACGCAAAATTTTCTTTTCTTTTCATGCTCTAACTTTTGCCTAGGCACCGTTTTGAGTTTTCATCGTAGCGAGCTTCTTCTTTTTCTTTTTTCTTCTTTTTTTTTTTGAGAGAAGTAGTTCATTTGAAATGTTTGGCTACCATCAAAGACAAAGTATACATGGCTTGCAGGTTAGACAGGTTTAAATGGCTCATTATTCTAGGCTTCAAGATTGTGAAATGGGAAGGTCAGTGAATTTAGCTAGTCCCGAGTTACTATCAAGCATATCTTTTCAAGATTTATGCAAAAGCATCTCAAGATTCTTAAATTAAAACTAATTAATTCTTAGCTTTCTTCGGCGTCAGCGAAAAATCAACTTTGATCCTTTTAGGATTCTTTTTAATGCACAAAATTATCAATAGTGTATTTTTCATAATAATCAGAGAAATGACATTTTTAGCTTAGAGATTCATTCATTCATGACTAGGCGCATTTAATCGATTTTATTTAATTAATTCAAAAGAGAAGCATTACAGTACTCGATGTAGACTTAAACACAACTTGATGATAGACAGACTTGACAACAAGACTTAAATTCTAAGACATAAAACAGACTAGACTTGATCGACTGGATCTTAAGTGGAGCGTCATTGTGTTTTGCTTATTCCTTTTAAGCATCTATTTGGCTTCAACAAGCAGCTACTCCAAACATCATCACTTCATCACTTTCTTGAGCTTTCCATTCTCCACCAAAGGCTCAAGCTCCTCGGTTAACCCTTCAGGCCCATACTCAATGTCTTCAAGGCAACAATAATCTTCCTTAGTAGATTGCATCCAATTCATCTTTACAATATTAGGCAAAATTTTGTGGGTCATTGGTTGCCCCAAAGCTGAGATATAAATTATCGGGTAATAGCATGCAGATTCTATCTCAAGAGAATTGACATTCTGTGGTGACTGAGCACTTTGATAATTAGGAAGTGGATTTCTATTACCATTTGGCTGTGTAGGAGGAGGGGCAATGATCCCCTTATCAATTAGATCTTGAATTTCATACCTGAGCCTCCAGCATTTATCTGTGCTATGTCAACGCCCTTAATGAAAAATGCAGAACAAATGAGTTCTAAATTTTGGCAGAAGTGGATACGGCTGTGGGTACGGCTCTAACTTTTTGAGATATCCCCTTTCTAACATTCTCTCAAGCGCGTTGCTCAAAGGCATTCCCAACTCTGAAAATTCTCTATTTTCTCTTAACTACCCCTGGTTCTGCTTTTCCCTTGCAACTCTAGTATTCTTCTTTGGCAATTGTGGTGCCAATGCATCGCTATCAGGTAATAGATGATTGTTCAAATAAAGAGGCCCTTTGAACTTTTTTGAAGGCCTTGAATTGGGCATATCAAAGAATCCATCCTTATCAAGCTTGTGGTCATCAATTCTTCTGCTCTTGCGGGTCGCATTCTCTACTATACCACTCTTGGTAAGCTTGTCAAGGATTTCCTGATCCAGAGTTTGTATTCCTAGATTAGCCAATCTTTCCAACCACTCATTATCATCACAAGTTGCAAGAGGTGGAGTCGGATGTGTTGTGTCAGCCAATTGCTTTATCACACCCATCATTTTCACAAGCAGCTCACTGATTTGGTTGATAGTAGAATCCATAGCAGTCATCCTACCATCTATATTAGCTTTATGTGTCATCTTTCCAACCCTGACTGATTCGGTTGATCTTACCCCAAATTCTGATATGATCAAACGACTGTTCAGAGCTCTGACCCAGGAAGGAGTACAACTCTTTGGTCCTACCTTATCTTCTCTGGTTTGTTAGGGATTTTCAAATAATCAAGTATCTTATTGCAAAAAGAATTTTCAAAGAATGATATTCACAAAAGTGGATTTACGAAGATGGAAAATCAAAGATGGAAAATCTTTTCCTTTTTAATCTAAAATCAAAGAAATCTTTTTCAAAATTCTGAGGAAAACAAATCTTTTCTTTTCGAAAAAATATATTAGAGGTGTCGCACTCATGAGTCGTATATGCAATGCTTGTGTAGTGTATGCAATGCACATGAAATGCAATCTAATCTAAATGCAATGGACCTTAATCTAGATTAGACCTAGCATATCAGTACATAAGCACATAAGATTCCTTGAGTATGCTAATCATCTTACTAATCCAATCATTATCCAAGGATTTTTAGGTTTAAAATTCTTGATGGCTTAGATTTACAAAATTGATTTTTTCATGAAAATCTTGAAAGAAAGGGAGGATTTGCAATTTTCAAAAATGCTTTTGAACCATCAATGCTTGTGGTGTGAAATCATGATTCTTGAAAATCGATGTAGGAAATTTTGAAATTCTAAAATCTGAAATTAGATTATCAAAGTTGGAATTATGATTTCTTTTTGAAAACCAAGGTATATGTTTCGGAATTCTCTAAAATCTAAGGAGAATTTCAAATTGAATCATCAAAGTGTGAGATTATGATTTTTCTTGAAAACCAAAGTGGGAATTTGAAACCCTCTTAAATTTGAGAGGAGAATTTTAAAATTTGAATCATCAAAGTGGGAATTTTGAAATTCTCTAAAAATCTAGGGAGATTTTTGGAAGGATTTTGCAAAAGTAAATTTCAAAGCAAATTTTCAAAAGGGATATTCCCGAAATTTTCAAAAAACTCGGGTTTTTTAAAAAGAAATGCTTGTATTTTCAAAATTTTTCAAAAAATTCGTCCTCGAATAATGATTGGATGTTCGGATAAAGAGCATACTACTCTAGAGGAATCCACCATACAAGATTTGATGATGCCGTCGCATACATGCCCTCGTCATCCACATAATCCCTTATGGGCAAACGCAAATAATTCATCACATTGTCCTAATCAAAGACGAAAATCAAGATCCTAATTGAAGGGTTCTATAGAAACTATATGCAAAGGCCGGGTTTTAGTCTCATAAAGGGTCCATTGGCAAGCTTAGCAGTGTGGGTGACCGCCTCCCCGAGGGCGTATGGTTCATACATGGGCTCTATATACCGCATGCGGTACAAGGATAACGGTGACTACATGCTACCAAAGTCTCTTGATAAATGGAGGAAAAGGGGCCCTCCACCCACAAGGCAATGGTCTTAAGCAGTCGCAATGAAAGAACAATGCAAGTGCAAATGCAGACAGAAAAACATGATTATCGAATTAATAACAAGGATATTGATTAGCTCAAGTTAAACCCTCGAAGAACAAGAAACTATAAGTTTCATGTTCAAATCCCCAGTAGAGTCGCCAGATTATGGACCGTGGGGAGTGCGGGTGTCCAGGCATTTTTCCTCGATAGTGCCCCGGGAGGGACCCCAAGGAGCACACTTCAGGGAAACTAGAACTTCCTCACGCGATCCTAGATTGTAAGTGGGTGTGAAAGGATTTTTTGGCACCTAATTTTTATCGGGAATTAGGAAACCAAAGTTTGACTCGCCCAAATTTGAATAAGGTTACTCGCCCTTCATTACCAGAAACTAGGTTCGGGGGTCTTGGTACGAGAGGGAAAGGAGCCTAAGTAGGACTAAGCACCCCCTCATCGCCCTACCGAACGGTAGGCCTTGATTCAAATATCCTTGTTCTTAATTCATAATTGGTGTAGTTTCCTCAAACATACTAGGTAATATATACATGTCAAAAGGGAACATCTAGGAAAAATCATGTCAAGGGATTAAATCAAATAGAAGTCGGATGCACATGCAATACAAGGGAGAGGTATACTTACAGTGGTTAGTCCCGCCCGTGACCAATGCAAATAAAAAAGAAACATGTCATGATATGCAAAAGGGAACGAGAAGACTTACACTGAGTTGACTCAAGCAGAGTCGCAAAAAGAAAGAAGAAAGAAAACGTGCATTGCAATCATGCAATCAATCCTAGATAAGACGTCTCTAACATATAATCATATAAACGGGGACTATCCTAAAGGAAATGTGTCATTGAAAATAAAGTTGTAAACCTAGAAAAATTCTAAGAAAAAGGATAGAGATAGTAAACGATACATGGGCACTAAGCCACATGTAGATGAGGCAAGTCCACAAATCAAAGTCCGAATCCACGGCATTCAATTATCTGCACTAAGACACCAAGAAATACACAAGCATTGCAAAAATACAAACAAACAAATGATATGCATGGTAAATAAAGAAAACATGTCTTCAATCAAATTTCCAGATTCTGCAACCTCTAATGAAATCTATCAAAAGTGGTCTTAAACATGAGCTTGGTTCAAACCCTATTACAGAAAGTTATATACATGTCTTAGGGAACTTCTCCGAAAAGTAGAACCTCTTTACCATTTTGGAAGTTTGAGAAAGAAGAGTTTTGGGAACAGTGGACCAGGGCTGTCCACTATTCTTGTAAAACTCATAATTGATTCTACAAAAATCATGTGAAGCTCTATTTGGTGTCAAAAGAAAGCCATTTCATTGTAGTTTGTGACAAAAATAATCCTATGGACATGTCATGAACTTAAGGTTTTTGAAAAGTTATTTTAAATAGACTCTGTTATTCTGAAAGTTTGGTATCACTTGACAAAGGAAAATAAAACATAATAGAAATTCATGAATCATGTTAATTAAGTTAATCTAAGCTTTTGGTCTCTCATCAATTTATCCTAGATGATTTCTAAACCAATTTTTATTCATCAATTGTTGTTGAGTGATCAAGGTATGACCATTTTGTATACATGATCATAATTGTAGTTAAATCTAGAAAATTCCATAATAGTTGTATCAACTTCAAACGCTTAGAAAATGATCTTAACTTGATCGTATGCTCACGATTTACATCAGCAATATAGATACATGAGTTAGGAATCATCCCCAAAAAGCGGAATATCGATAACTGTTATAGATTTTCTAAAATTCAAGCACAAAGAGACTATGTTCAAATCTGTCAACCGATTTCTCAACAATTTCTAAAAATAGCATATGGATCCTAGAGGTTATGAAAATGAATCGAATGAAATCTAATTCATCAAAGTTTACCCAGAAAATTTGAAATCCATCAAACTATGGGTTGTGGTGGACCAAATCTTATGGACAAAACCAATCTGTTTTGCTGAATTTTTATCTAATTCGTTTTAAAGTGTAAGGAAAACATCTTAGGTGAAGGTTGAAGCTTATTAGAGAGATCAAACTCATAGATCATCTTAATTATCATGATTCCCAATCAATTTAGCTCTCAAGTTCTATGAAGAACTTTGGATCATAGATCAAAAGGGACTTACAAATATCTATTGAAAACGAAATTCAATAGGAATTGTAGGTAATAGGAATAATCAAGAGATAGGTATGAACATAGGAATCATCCTTCTCATAGATCATACATCCAAACCATCATAGAATTCAAAAAAGATACATATGTATAATCATGTATGCATGGTTCTAAATTAAATAGAAGAATGAAATAAAAATTGCAAACCAAAGTGAAAATCAATCTCTAATTTGAGAATTATCAATAAAATCAAAGAGACTTAGATCTAGCTATGTGAGTGTGTGAAGAACAAGAGGGGAAGAAGATGAGAGTTCTAACAAGGAAAATAAAACTAAACTAGACCCAAGCCTTATAGATCTATATATAAGAAATAGAAATTAGAGATGAATTGTAGTGTTTCCATCTTGGAGGATTCTCAACTATATCACCAAAGTTGAATTGAAGAGTCTTCTTCTTCAAGCATTCTTCAAATTCTTCAAGCACTTATCCATGGAAGTTTTAGGGAAGCAATTGATGTTCAAATTTCTATTCTAATTATCTTGAGATTAGTTTAATTCATAACTCACTTCTTCTCTCTAGGAATCTCTCTTAAATTGAAAGTATTTTCCAAGTATATTCACTTGTATGTACTTCTCTCTTGTCTATACTCTCCTCTATATGTACTTGTGTGTGAAAGATGATCTTATATGGATCTATATATAGTGTTTTGAAAGCTTAACTCTTAAGTTATAGAGTTAAAACAGGATTTTCAGAGAGCAGAAAATGGTTAAAATGGCCATTTTAGTGCCTAAATGCAGTTTCTAGGCAATTTCCTCTCAGTGGGAGGCTTTTAGAAGCGTCTGGAACTCAAAAAGCTCGATGGTGGGGCACATTTGAGGTGGTGGTTTAGGTGGGACCCGCCACCTACTTTTCCTCCTCTGGTTACCCTTATGTCCTGTTTTAAATATTATGTTAACTGCTTTTCCAGATTTTCGTAAAAATTCTTTTTGTGTCCGAAATTATCCGTTTATGTACCGTTGAAAAGCTATGCTCACGATTTACATCAGCAATATAGATACATGAGTTAGGAATCATCCCCAAAAAGCGGAATATCGATAACTGTTATAGATTTTCTAAAATTCAAGCACAAAGAGACTATGTTCAAATCTGTCAACCGATTTCTCAACAATTTCTAAAAATAGCATATGGATCCTAGAGGTTATGAAAATGAATCGAATGAAATCTAATTCATCAAAGTTTACCCAGAAAATTTGAAATCCATCAAACTATGGGTTGTGGTGGACCAAATCTTATGGACAAAACCAATCTGTTTTGCTGAATTTTTATCTAATTCGTTTTAAAGTGTAAGGAAAACATCTTAGGTGAAGGTTGAAGCTTATTAGAGAGATCAAACTCATAGATCATCTTAATTATCATGATTCCCAATCAATTTAGCTCTCAAGTTCTATGAAGAACTTTGGATCATAGATCAAAAGGGACTTACAAATATCTATTGAAAACGAAATTCAATAGGAATTGTAGGTAATAGGAATAATCAAGAGATAGGTATGAACATAGGAATCATCCTTCTCATAGATCATACATCCAAACCATCATAGAATTCAAAAAAGATACATATGTATAATCATGTATGCATGGTTCTAAATTAAATAGAAGAATGAAATAAAAATTGCAAACCAAAGTGAAAATCAATCTCTAATTTGAGAATTATCAATAAAATCAAAGAGACTTAGATCTAGCTATGTGAGTGTGTGAAGAACAAGAGGGGAAGAAGATGAGAGTTCTAACAAGGAAAATAAAACTAAACTAGACCCAAGCCTTATAGATCTATATATAAGAAATAGAAATTAGAGATGAATTGTAGTGTTTCCATCTTGGAGGATTCTCAACTATATCACCAAAGTTGAATTGAAGAGTCTTCTTCTTCAAGCATTCTTCAAATTCTTCAAGCACTTATCCATGGAAGTTTTAGGGAAGCAATTGATGTTCAAATTTCTATTCTAATTATCTTGAGATTAGTTTAATTCATAACTCACTTCTTCTCTCTAGGAATCTCTCTTAAATTGAAAGTATTTTCCAAGTATATTCACTTGTATGTACTTCTCTCTTGTCTATACTCTCCTCTATATATACTTGTGTGTGAAAGATGATCTCAAATAGATCTATACATAGAGTTTTGAAAACTTAACTCTTAAGTTATAGGGTTAAAACAAGATTTTTAGAGAGCAGAAAAGGGTTAAAATGGCCATTTCAGTGCCTAAACGCAATTTGCAGGCAATTTCCTCTCAGTAGGAGGCTTCTAGAAGGGTCTGGAACTCAAAAAGCTCAATATAGGGGGCACATGTGAGGTGGTGGCTTAGGTGGGACCCACCACCCCCTTTGTGGGACCCGCCACCTGCTTTTCCTCCTCCTCTGGTTGCCCTTATGTCCTGTTTCAAATATTACGTTCACTGCTTTTCCAGATTTTTGTAAAAATGTTTTTTGCTGTCCGAAAATGTTCGTTTACATACCGTTAGAAAGTTGTCGAGTTGAATTTCAGTATAAAAATATTCTAGGAGGTTTTGGACTGGAAATTGAAGTCCAATTGAAGCCTGGAAGTCCTCCGGAACTTTCGTCGTCTTTTTGAAATTAAACGATGTCTTTTCAAAATTGCTCTTCAATGCACGTCGATTTCCAACTTTTCGTTAAAATTGAATCCCTGGACATCTAGAATACTACATTTAGAAGACTTTGCGTTCATATAACCCTGAGTGAATATGAATTCTGAGGATCTTTTTGACAAAATTAGGATATATGCATGGAAAAGGGCTTTTCTGAGCTTGAAGTCACTTTCTGAAGCTTGATCTTTCCATTATGTAAAATCCAGTACCTTCCACGGGGTACTTTTCATCATTGAATCCTCCAAGACGTTGTCTACCCTAAATCCTATCAGTGTGATCAAAATTGGGTGTCTACACTCACCATCTATGCAACTGTTTTTGTAACGAACTTTGTTTTTAACCGCATTCATAGTTCAGTCAAAGGTTTGTCTTCACACATGCTTCGACATTCACTTGTGATTTGCGTTGCTTCACAAGCTCTACCGAAGAGGAGCAAACTATAGCCACCCCAATTTTGACCGACTATCGAATTCAGGGGATGATTACCTCTAGACCGATGACGACAATGTCTAGCAAAATTCAAAGGTTTTCTAAGGGATTCAAGTTCTTCAGAGAATTCTTCAAGTCCCAGTAATGTTTTCAAAGAGAAAGAGAGAAACCGGGTGTTCGGGGAAACCCAGATATGAAATACGTATGAGGGAGACAGTTTGAAATTGATTTCAAATATAAGGAAAAGAAACAATTTTGGAAAAAGAGAGGGAAAAGAATCCTAAACAAAAATAAAAGTTTGGAGGATTTACTTTTGACACAAAAAATTGAAATAATTTTGAAAGGAAAATAAAAAGGGGAAGAGAAAGAATTTTGCAAAGAAAAGGAGAACAAAAGAAAAAGAAAAGAATGAATAATCCTATAAATATGTATGTACATATAATCTATATATAAGTAATATATTAGTATAAAAGAATATTTTTGAAAAAAAAATGAAAAAGATGGGAAATCTGTCAACAATGGCACTTGGCGAAGCCGGCGGCACTCCTTGAGTGCCGCAAACAATTCACTAAGTGCCGCTCGCTGTAACAAACTATTTTTCTTCAATATGTTTGGAATATCCTTGCACATGGTCTATGAAATTGGTCTATATAAGGAGATGTTCACCTCCATTATAGGGGGCTCCATCTTCTTCTTCCATGATCCTTCGTAGACAAGAGAATATACAGAGAATTGAGAAAAACTAAGAAGATTTTGAAGAAAACAAGAATTTTTTGAAGAAGAATCTCAAGAAGAATTTGAAGAACTTGGAAAATCTTCATCAACAATCAAGAAATTCCTGAGGTCATTAGAGGTAACCTTCTAATCCCAACTAGAATTAGGATAGAATTCAATCACAATTCATAGATCTAGGATTTTTACACATTTTCAAAAAGTCTCTTCTTACCTCATCTCATCACACACCACATAGAATTGTGATTGAATTTCCACTTGCTTTCATTGATTTGGATCTAAGTAGAGCCTTGGGTTTTAAATAAAAACTAGTTTGTAAAAGAATTTTTACTTCAACTTTTCAAATAAACTTTGATTCTACCTCCCTTTGTCTACATTTTCTTTTTAAAAACCATGAGATCTTCAATATCTCATTGGATCCCCTTTAGTTTGATCCTTTAATCCCCTATGATTATATGATTTATATGGGAATTAAGGTTGATCATGGTTATATCCACACATGGTTGGTGGGTTCAAGTCTTAATTCATGACTTGGATCCTTCAACTTAAAATCTCATGGAATTCTTTCCATAATTTCTATGAAGGTTCATGTGGATTTGGCCTTATTTAGTCTCCAAGGACCACTAATTTGAGAGGAGAATAGGACATAATAAGTTCATATCCCTCAAGGATCGTCAACTTAAGAGAGGGATTGACTTGATAATTCTTATGACTAAAATTTTGGTATTGGTGCAGTGAATTCATGAACCCATTATGATCAAAGATTTTTATGTAAATCATGGTCCATGGGAATTAAATGAGACCAATTGGAGACTATTCAGAACTCATATATGCATCATTAGCTTTTTGTTTTGATGAGATTTTATGCTTCAGATGGTTTGATCTTATGATTTGTGAACTAGTCACTCTCTGTCCAAAATTTTAGAATAGTAAGTCCATTTTAAACTTAGTAGATCAGAACCTTAATCAAGCTTTCTCGACTTCAAATAAATTTTTCTGTATTATTAAATGTGTTAAGAAGATCCCCTAAAAATAATAAAGTCATTCAGATTTATTTGCTATTTTTAGAAAATCATATAAAAACTCTAGACAGAGAGTTGTAAATTCCTGAGTGATGTCAGGTTTTAGCCCAATTCCCAGAGATTGAACCGTTTGATCTCTGATTTTCTGTTTGGGTTAAAACTAGACTCACAGAGGCATATCATATCCAAAAATCACTAAGATCGAACAGTTGGAAATGTGATTTTTCTACTCCCTGTAATTCTTGTAATTCTGTCAAAGTTTTGCTAAATCTTGTTAAATCTAATCCAAATAGTCTCTTAATGCCTTAGGACTCAAACCATGTTTTAACAATGAATAGTAGGACTTAAACCCAGAGGCTAAATGCCCCAAATCAATGATTAATTCATAGCTCATTCTTGTTTATGTCCATGCATTCATTCATGTATGTTGGTACTTGTAGTTAGGGCTAATCCTTGGTTTAAGTTGTACTTAATTGGACCTAGTTGCATATAAGTTCCTTATGACTATGTTGGGATTATACCATCTTTATATGGACATTATATTGGCTCCTAGTTGAGACTTGTATATCTATAGAGGTGGTGTATTTCCAACTTCTTATAAGGAATTCATAATTATGTCAACCCTTCCTATGCTTGATAGTCCTAAGCTAGAAGTTCAGATATGTTATTTAGGATTGCATATTATATCTTGCTCAAAATAATGTAGACTAACCCTTTGTTTTGTAGCGCTATTGAGGTATGATTTCTCAACCCCTCTTTGGTTTATTTTACACTTTGATTTTATTAATGTTCAACTCCTTGTGCGACACCTTAGAATTAGGATTTTCCTTATGTGTATATGTGATTAGAGACCTCTTCTTAGGATTTTCTTTTATTTGTGTGCATTACATGTTTCTTATATCGCAGCAGGATACCAGGTAAGTTTCCTCGTTCTTTATCGCATATCATCTTGCTTGCTATTTGAATTACATGATTTTGAATGCCTTTTATCTTTAGTAATCTTGCACTCTTTCGACATGCTTGTGGAATGTATATATATATCTATTAATTGAGGGCGTGCTTAGATTAATAATTTGATTAAAAGGATGTTGAGTAGAGGCCTATCAAGAGATAGGATGAGGGGGGTTGTTTTAGTCCATCCGGCTCCTTTCCCTCTCATTCCATAATCGCCAGACCTAGAAATCTCTGGTTTCCAAAAGATCAGTTTGCCTTTAAAATAGTTTCTTTATTTTCCTTTAAGAAATTAAGTGGCGACTCGTAATTGAATTTGCAAATTGAAAAAGTTTAAAAAGCGTGATTAAACAGCGACTATCCACAACATATTTTTTAGGTCAAGAGCTATAATCCATAAAGATAAACCCTTCTCAAACACCATGTCATAATCTAGGTGATGATTAACAAGTAAGAATTCAAAGATAAATAAAAAAAAATAAATGAGGTAAGAAGAGATGAACATCAAAGTAAACAAGCAAGCAATAGCAATCAATAATGGTAAGCAATGAAATATTTGGGCATTTAGCTTGGTGTTTCACTCATATTTGGACATGGAAGTAGATTCATAACTCATAAATACTCAAGAATGGTGGTTGGGTGTATTGAATATGAGGTATGAAGAGAGATAATGAAGAGAAATCAAACTTAGAACTCACTTTTATCTAGAAAATCAATGGAAAAAGCTCACTTCTCTCCTCTAACCTTATCTCTCTCTACAACTTTTCTAAACCTTGTATTTGCCACTCTGTAGACACCCCATTTTGTCGGCTATCAGATTTAGGAGACCCATAGCTTGGTGGTTCACAATGATCGAAAAAGGACTCAAAAGGACTCCTGGAAGTCGGTTCTATTTCTCAAAATGCTCAGAATGACCAAAATGCCCCTGAAAGCCAGAAAACTCCCAGATTTGGTCCCAAAGTTCTGGAAACATGCTACGTCGTAAGAAAAGTATTCAAATGAGTTTTAAAAGAAAATTGGATGAAATCGTCGGCTCCCAGAGACCCCCGAAAGTCCCGGAAGTTCCCGAAAAGTCCCCGTTGACCGGTTTGACCAAGGTTTGACCAAGTTTGACCAAAGTCGTCCGAATTCACCGGAATCATTTTTAAATCATGAAAAAGTGTTAAAACAAGTTCCGAAAGAAAATCGAGCGAAAACATCAGCTCCCGGGAACTCCCGGAGGTTTCTAGAACTTCCCGGGAATCCCAAGTTTGACCAGTTTGACCAGAATTTGACTTTGGAACCGGGGTGCTGAAACAATTTTCAAATATTTTTCATGGATACTAGAGGTCAATAGCTTTCCAACGGTATATCACACATAATTTCTGGATTTAAAACGAATTTATTATAAATTTCCAAAAGCGAAAAAGGCGATCAAATTGACTTTTATCACAAATACCGCAAAACTTTTCAAAGTGACCTATCCCTAAACTATTTTTTTTATGTAAAGTAGACTCTATTACCTTTCCAACGGTATATCACAACCTCAATTTGGAGTTCGTATGTATTTTCTGTGAATTTCGGACGAAATAGGGCCTTTTCGCGAATACCGAAACCTCTGGGGGCCTAAACGTAAATTTTTGGGCGTCTGAGGAGCAGTGCCGCCGCGGCACTGGCCCACTGCCGCCGCGGCACTCAACCCTCGCAGAGTCCATTTTCGTAATTTTTTTGGGGGTCCAATTTGATTAATTGAAAGCCAAAACGACATAGTTTTGTGTTCACAGTTGTTTGGGACCAATGGGAGTACTTCTAAAACCCCAAAACCACCCCAAATTGGCCTATTTAAACCCCCCATTGCTCTTCATTTTGGGGGGGCCAAGTGCAAAAGCTTAAAAAGTTGTAGAGAAGAAGAGAGATAGAGATAGGTTTAGAAGAGAGAAAATGAGCTTCCTCCTACCATTTTGCTATAGAAAGTGAGTTTTAATCTTGTGTTCTTCCATTACCTCTCTTATAATTCACATTCCAAACACCCCCAATCACCATTCTTGAGCATTCTTGAGTTAGGAAGCTACTTCCATGTCCAAATGTCAAAATCTATGAGTGAAACACCAAGCTACAAGTCCAAAATCACATTGATTATCATCTATTGATTGCTATTTACTTGCTTATTCATATTATGTTCATCTCTTCTTACCTCATTTCTTTTTTATTTTCTTTATTTACTTACTAGTTCATCATCATCTAGATGATGACATGAAGTTTGAGGTGAGTGAATCCTTATGGATAGTAGCTCTTGACCTCAAAAACATGTTTGATAGATGATGATCATAACTTCAATACCTCCAAGGTATTCTTGAAGTTATGTTCAAAGTAAAATGAATCTCTCCAACAATCTTGGAGGTTCTTGATGATGAGTTTGATGTTGGCATTTTAAGTGGCTATAATCCTTATTAAGTATTGAAAATATGTTTTCAAAACATCTATTTCAAAACCCCTTCTCAATCCCTCTCATTTTGGTTTCAAGAAACAAACCCTTGTTTTCTCCAAAATCTTCAAAATAATGAGTCAAAACAGTGAGTGAGCTGAGTTCAAAGATTTCTCTAGGACTCAATACTCAACATATGGATGCAAGGCCACTTGGAAAGTCTTCCTAACTCATTGGAGAACACCCATGATTTTTGGTTTGACTTGGAAGTACTTGGAAATGGTCCATTTGGACCCAAACATTCCTTCCATACATTCTGTCTTTTCTGTCACAGCATCTAGGTCCACTTCCAACTTCTTTTTCAGAAACCTTTTCCAAAAAGGGTGGTCCTAACTTATTTTTCCCTTACACTTCAACGTCGTAGATCATTAGTTTTCATTTTCTAAGATATTTCAACATTTCAGTCGAGAGTACGGACTCTGTTTCTGAGTGACCTTCATTGTTTATATGATTTCTCTCCATTTGTGATAGATATCCAAGATTGGCTTTTTGGGTTGTGTTCTAGACACAATAAGGAAGATCTCCATAAAAAATCATGCATTGAAAACACTCCTAACCCCTTGTTTCAATTTCCAAAAGATCATGCTACTGTTCTGTCCACTATTCACAGCAAGCACATTTTAATTTTCACTCTTTGATTTGATGCTTGTATGCATTCCAAATTAGTTCATATCTTAGGGAATAGTTCATACTACATTTGTACATATCTCATGTTGATTTCATTCATTCATTCATATACATTTTAGACTTCTAAGTCATTCTAGGAATCCATGAACACAAAGCACACTACAACCTTGGCACATTCTAGATACATACATTGCATCCATGCAAGATTTGGGGCTTTCATGGCTCCTAATCTAAGAAGATTATAAGGAGTGAATTTGATCACACGTTCATGCTTTCCCCGATCTAATCTTCCTTTCTCATTCGTCCCGGGGATTGAGAGGTCTTCTTTTCTCAAGGATTAACATGCACCATACTAGCTTGCTAAGCATATTTTGATTTCTTTTATTTATTTAACAATTCATGTCCCCTTTAGATTAGGAAAACTTAATTACTTGATACGTGATTAGACGATTTTTCCTAGTTTTATTTATGTGATCTTTCACTTTACATTGCATGATATTTGATTTAGATCTTATGAACGATATTTTATCTTTAGATCTTCCATTTTCAAGTTTCTTATGTAATGTAATATACTATCATAGTATTAATTGCTGAACCATACATAGTATAAGATGATTATTTGGATGCTAATTGAGGCCCGTCGAAAGACGGGGCGAGTTGAGGGTGTTTTAGTCGTGACAAAGGCTCCTTCCTCTCTCGTACCAAAACCCCGAGCCAAGTTCTTTGGTTATGAAGGGCCGGTGCCCTTTATCCGTTTGGGTGAGTCAAAATTAGGTTTCGTGGTTCCTTAAAGACCAAGTGGCGACTCTGCATCTGTTTTCAACAGACCATTTTTTCTTCCTTTGATTCAAAATGAAACAAATTTCAAACCAAAAGTACAGAGAGGCGGAATTCCGGTATCCACAATCTGGCGACTCTGCTGGGGATTTTTATTTTAAAACAAAATAATACAGAGGTTTGACTCATAAGAAGAATCCTTAAAATTATCTTTTTACTGTGTTTGGTTCACCGCATTGCACTTCTGCATTTCCCCTTCGACTGTGTCTGAAACGCGGCGCTGACATTGTTCAGGTCTTGCTGTGCCAGGGCGCAAGTCACCGTTGATACTGTACCTTCCAAGGTATATCAAAAAGAGTAAAAACCTCCATACTGTCTCTCCGACGGTATATTGGAACTCTCATCAACGGACCCTCTTTGACTAAACCCAACCTTTGCATATAGACTCCTGTAGAACCTTTCATAGGACTGTTCATTTATCTTCTCAGATAGGACAATGTGATATAATTGCTGTATGCCCTAACGGGATTACCTGTACGGTGTAGACGCTTATGTGGCATAAAACAGAACCTCTTTCTTATGATCCCCAAGGCAATCACTAAATGTGATCACATTGAGTTGACCTGCCTAGGCACCATGACAAGGATGTCTGCTCCATGCTCACAAAGATATACACTGCAAACCTTGTTTGTCAGTCCTAAGGCATAGGAGTATGAAAACCTGCTGGAAAGTATGATCACTATCACTGTACTAACCCATTTCTCCCAGAAACTCTATCCCGATATCCCAGATATAACCGTACTAACCCGTTTCTCCCAGAAACTCTGACCAGATATCCCAGATATAACCGTACTAACCCGTTTCTCCCAGAAACTCTATCCAGATATCCCAGATATAATTACGTTACCAGTTTTTTCCCAGAAACCCTGCTCAAGTTTCCCAGAAATACCAGAAACTCTGTCCAGATATCCCAGATATAACCGTACTAACCCGTTTCTCCCAGAAACTCTGTCCAGATATACCATATGTAACCGTACTAACCCGTTTCTCCCAGAAACTCTGTCCAGATATCCCAGATATAACCGTACTAACCCGTTTCTCCCAGAAACTTTGTCCAGATATCCCAGATATAACCGTACTAACCCGTTTCTCCCAGAAACTCTATCCAGATATCCCATATATAATTATGTTAACCAGTTTTTCCCAGAAACCCTGCTCAAGTTTCCCGAAAATACCAGAAACTCTGTCCAGATATCCCAGATATGATCCATTTCTCCCAGAAACTCTGTTCAAATCAACCGGAAATGTCCAGTCCCTCCTAGAAGCCTTCATAAAAACCTGGAAACCCCTTTTATCCCTTGGTGATCGTACTGGAAAGTAAGATTGGCACACTCCATATGGTTAGGACCTTATTTGTTTAACTGCTATCTATTAGAAATAGGAGCATCATATAGATTAGGGCTTACATCCGTATGCTTGTCTCATTTGCATGCACCATTCCAATCGGTCTGCACGCACTTCAGTCAGGCTGTACACGAGTCAGTCCACATTTGTTAACATCACTATAGTTGTCATCTCAATCATCTGACATAGTCTTTTCACATCCATATGTCAGTATAAGTTTCAAGCACCTAGGATCTGCGTTGTGGGTCAGGGAGCCGCCTTATCAGAATCACTCCGCCGAAAGTTAGCTTTATGGATCCGGAAGGTTTGGAAGCAAGAATGACAGAAATGATCAACCAACAGTCTGACCGGTTGGCCCAAGTTTTAGCCTTCATGGAGGAATTGAAGCAGCAGCGGCCACAACCTCCACCTGGGTTTGAACCACCCTTACATGAGAACGGCGGAAAAGAAGAATGGTTTCAAGGGGTCCCGCCGCCTGTATATGAGAAAAAGCTCCAAGAAAAAATGGACAGGGTTGACAAGCTAGAAAGCGTATTGAGGAAAAGCAAAGGGATCGATGACTACATGCTAGATCTGGAAGGCCTTTTTGAGCCTGTTAAGCTGAAACTGCCGGAAAACTTCAAGATGCCTGAAATTGATCATTTTGATGGAACTGGGAATCCGAAGAGCCATGTAAAGTTCTGCATGAGTGTTTTCCAATCAATGGGCTGCACCCATGAGCACATCGCAATGTTGTTCCCTCAAACCCTCGCCAAGGCCGCTCTATCCTGGTTTCTGACCTTGGAGGTTTCTAAAACGCGGACTTGGGAAGATATAGTCCAGGTCTTCATTGATCATTACTCCTACAATCAAGAGCTCGATGTCACCATCCGGGATCTGGAGACTACCCGGCAGAACTTCAATGAGTCCTTCACTGCGTTCTTGAGCAGATGGAGGAACAAAGTGGCCCAAATGACCCACCGGCCGATCGAAAAGGAACAAGTCCGGATGTTGATCAAGAATCTACTGCCGCTGTACCATGAGAAACTCTTCTACCAGTCCATCTCAACATTTGAAGAACTGTTTGAGGTTGGGACTAGAATTGAGGATGCAATCAGGGAAGGGAAAATCAAGAATGAAGAATCACAAAGCCAATCCAAGAGGCCTGACTACTCCCGAAACCCTTCGAATGCATACGTCTCCGCCATGATATCCAAGACCTCATTGATCGAGGAATCATCGAGCCACCACCCATTCAACCCCATGTCACCTAAGCCCATTGCCTATCCTCTCAAATGATCCCTTTTATTGACACCCATGAATGTTGAATCCGTGCAGTGGAGCGATAGTGTTTGGAACTTCTGCTAAAAAAAAAAAACAATGATAATAAATGGGTCACAAAGACACTCCATTTGAGACCAAGTCGAGTCTGCTCTATGTTTTGAGTCTATTTCAAGTTTGATCTTGTGGTCGAGTCTGTCTGTCATCGAGTTATTGTGAGTCTGTATCGAGTAATGTAATCCTTCTCTTCTAATGGAATGAAGTCTCATTTTGCCTAATCTGATGTGTATATTCATAAGTGCATGAATCGCTGAACTAAAAATGTCACTTTTCAAATTATCATGGACATTACTCTGCTAATAAATTTTTGCGTCAAACAAAAAAAAAGAGAGAATCCCAAACAGGCCAAAGTGGATTTCGCGCTGACCCCAAAGAAGAGCTGAGAATTGAATAGTCTTACTTTAAGAATTTAAAGATGCTTTTGCTCAAATCTCGAAAAGACACACTTGAGACTGATTTGGGGCTTGCCCAACACCATTTCAACCATTTCAAAGCCTTGGACCCAACCCAATTGATAGCCATGCGAACCTGTGCGAACTTGGTCCTTGTTGGTAGCCAAACATTTCAATGAGTTTCTTCCCCCTTCAAAAAAAGAAAAAAAAAGAAAAGAAAAGCTCGCTAGGTTGAAAACCCGAAAAGGGCCCCTAGGCAAAAATGAGAGCTAAAAAGGTGTTGATTTCCAAAATCTGACCCTAGCCAGTCAAAAGGTTGAAGAAAATTTTGATGAAACAAATGAGAAAATTGTATGCTTCAAGGTACATCATAAGAACGTGCCTGGATCACATTTCCAAAGGCACGGAACAACCACAAAATTCCGAGAGCTGACATGCACGTTTCAGAATTCTAAGATTGCGATTGAAAGATTTTGCCAGAATCAATTACATGAAAAGCAAAATTGACTGGCTAGGCGAAAGTGAAAAGGATCAATCCTCAAAATAAAAAGAACAAGAAAGAGAAAAGAAAGGGGATTGAAACTGAATCCTTTTATTCAAAGCTACCACAAGTGGCTCAAGTTTGAACTTATTTGACAATTGGTTTGAGAAACCCTCATACCCAATTTTCTTCAAGCCTTGCCTTGAACTACGCTTGACCTGATTCCCACTCGGGGATACGTAGGCAACCACATCGGTTCGGTCACCTCACAAAAATAACCATTTCTTTCAAGCCTTGCCTTAAACTACGTTCGACCTGATTTCCACTCGGGGATACGTAGGCAACCGCATCGGTTCGGTCGACACCATCATAATCAAACCAATTTTCTTCAAGCCTTGCCTTGAACTACGCTCGACCTGATTCCCGCTCGGGGATACGTAGGTAACCACAACGGTTCGGTCACCCCACCTACCTAAAAATCAACCCGCTTCTTTCCGACCATGGCCCGAACTACGTTGGACCTGATCCCCACTTGGGGGTACGTAGGCAGACTTTCAAAAAGAAAAAAGGATGGCTCGCTAGGTCAAAAATTTGAAAGGACGCCTAGGCAAAAGTTAGAGCTAAATCCAAGGTGAGCAATAACAAAAGAGAGAAAAGAGCTCGCTAGGTCACCTCACTGGTGCCTAGGCAAAAAGTTATGAGCATTTGAGAGATTAAAGTCACGGTCCTTGCCTCAAGCCAGAAAATCACCTTCCACACTAGGGGCAAACTTCGGCTACCCGCCTCGTTTGCCTGAATTTTACTATCTACCCTTCATACAAGGGGCAAACTTCGGTCACCAACCTCGTTTGCCCAAAACCTCCAATAAACCATTGTCCAAACTAGGGGTAAACTTCGGTCACCCACCTCGTTTGCCTATGAATTCCACTTCATACACCTCAAACTAGGGGCAAACTCCGTTTGCCTAACACGATCCCTTCATACCAAGGGCGAATTTTCAAGTCACCAAGTTGTTTTGAAATTTTTTTGAAATGGAGCATCTCTTATTCTAAAAGTTAAGGCACTAATTCAAAGCACTTCCGGGGAGAAGTAGAGAATTGATTAGATCAATAGGAAGGAATTTTCAAAAACCAGAGTGCTATCATATTAAGATGAGGAGTGAACATAAAAGATGAGCGGTACATCATTCATGATGAAGGCACATTGGATCGTGGCAATTTGAGAATTTCATGTCCAAATCAATCCTTCTTTGTTTGAGTCAGTAGTAATCTGATCATAAGTGTGTCAGAGATTGAGGTTTCATACAAACTAACCCAACTTTCCTTGTCGTTCCTGTTAAGTCCATTTATCCTGATGGTCTCAAATGTATGGGTTAAAGGTGATTCCCAATTATAACAAAAAAAACTTTGGATATAAGCAGAAGTACCAAACATTATTACTACACCAGTCAAGGTCTCAACATGAGAAGTGTCCCAGGTACGAGTGGCATAAACTCGTAAGTGGTTGCAAACTACAAACCGATAGTTGTTTCTCAAGATGGCTGATCGGAGGAAATATCGCTAACACCAAGAAACTATTACTGATGTGTTGATGAGGTGTGTCGATGAGACGCGTTGTTGAGGTGTTTTAGGGCCCAAAGTCCAGATGTGTTGATGAGAAGTTTTGATACGATGTGTTTTAGGGCTTAGAGTCCAGATGTTTTGATAAGATGTGTTAACAAGATGTTTAAGGTTCAAAGTCCAAATGTGTGCTGAGGAGGAGCATTAGATGTGTCGAGGAACACCAGAAGAGTTAAGAATCATTGTTGGAGCATCGAGGAATATCTGAAGAGTTGAGAAGCATTGTTGGAGCATCGAGGAATAGCAGAAGAGTTGAGAAGCATTGTTGGAGCATCGAGGAACATCAGGAGAGCTGAGAAGCATTATTGGAGCATCGAGGAACATCAGAAGAGAGTATTGTTGAAGAGGAGCATCGGGTGTTTTAAGGAGCATTATTGAAGAATTGAGGAACATCAGATGTGTTGAGGAGCATCAGATTTGTTGAGAAACATCGTTGAAGAGTTGAGGAACATCGGATGTGTTGAGGAGCATCAGAAGAGTTGAAAAGCAACATTGAAAAGTCGAGGAGCATCGTTAAGATTTGAAGAACACCGTTGACAATCAAGAAGCATTAAGAAACACCGTCAAAGATTTAAGGAACAACATAAGCGTCGTTGAGAATTGAGGATCATCATGTAAATTTGAGAAGTACCGTCGAGACTCTAAGAGTCACCGAGTCCATAGGATCACGATTAAGGGGAGCACGAGTCAAGTCTAGAGCGTCACTTCAATAAATTGGCCATAACATGACGCATAGCCCATTGGTCGCGGCACACACAAATCACAAAGCCCACTAAGAGTGGCAAACACACCATAAGCATTCTTTTGAGCACCACAGTATCACTTTGAGCACCACGCTCTTCCTTGGGTAAGACCTCCAGGTCGAGATCCCTCACAAGTCTATTAGTCGTAGCAAAGCGTAGATCACCAACCCTCTAGATTAAGGCAAATCCTTCATCATCAGCCCTCTAGGTTGAGGCAAATCCTTCATCATCAGCCCTCTAGATTGAGGCAAATCCTTCATCGCCAGCCCTCTAAATTAAGGCAAATCCTTCATCGCTAGCCCTCTAGATTGAGGCAAATCCTTCATCATTAGCCCTCTAGATTGAGGCAAATCCTTCATCACCAGCCCTCTAGATTGAGGAAAATCCTTCATCACCAGCCCTCTAGATTGAGGAAAATCCTTCATCACCAGCCCTCCAGATTGAGGTAAATCTTTCATTATAAACCCTTTAGGTAGGGTAGAACTTCCACATCTATCAATCATTTTAAAGAGATTCTCAGAGAGTCCCCTACTATCCCCAGCAGAAGATAACAGAAGTCCGAACCAATTCTTCGGACTTTGTCATCACAAGGATCGGCCAGTGATGGAAAACATCACCTGCAGTCAAATCACCCCGATTCCCAGGGCAAGCACTGTCTATTCACAATTTAAGGACCTGTGTCCAAATAAATATCATGAGCTTCCTCACCAACTCAACTATCCTGAGCTTCCTCACTCCTCTGTCTAAAATCATAAGCTTCCTCACCAAACAAATATCATGAGCTTCCTCACCAACTCAACTATCGTGAGCTTCCTCACTCCTCTGTCCAAAATCATGAGCTTCCTCACCAAACAAATATCATGAGTCGCTCAATTCTCGTGAGCTTCCTCACTTATCGTGAGCTTTCTCACATGTCAATTATCGTGAGCTCCTCACTTATTGTGAGCTTCCTCACTCATTTTTCTCCCTCACCTACCTATTGATTATTGTGAGCTTCCTTGTCTGTCGCTTATCGTGAGCTTTATCACTTATCTTGAGCTTTCTCACTTATCGTGAGCTTCCTCACTCCTTTTATTCCAAGATCATGAGCTTCTTCACTTATTACGAGCTTTCTCACTTGTCGCTCCTGAGCTTTCTCACTCTGGTTTCCTCAAATTGTCAGTTATCATGAGCTCCCTCACTTGTTGGTTATCTTTAGGACCCCGCGTCCGATCCATTTTGCTTACAAAGCATACTTCCCAAATTCTAAAAGTTTGCCCCTAGACTTAGAGTCTTCTAAACCTTGATGTCCTCATCCAACTCATCCACTACATCACATTCACGAACACTAGCACAACATCAGCCCACTCGGAGTGGCACACCCCACAGCACCTGCTCATACTAGGATCAGAACGCTAGGCATGATAGGACTCATGTACGAAATCACATCACATCCACGCATTAGCATAGCATCCGCCTGATTATTGTGTATGTGCATGTGTGATTGGTTCCCCTGTGCCCTGAACTACGTCCTGGTCTGATTCCCCTTGGGATACGTAGGAAGCTCACGCAGAGCACGACCAACACAAGCCTCAGCATCATTGCATCTTTTGCAATGCTTTTTATCCTTAATCTATAGCCTCCAAAAAGACCTGTCTCTTCAAAGCTTTGGCACTCGCTTGCGATATGCGTTGCCTCGCAAGTTCATGCCAAAGAGGGGCAAACTGTAGACACCCCATTTTGTCGGCTATCAGATTTAGGAGACCCATAGCTTGGTGGTTCACAATGATCGAAAAAGGACTCAAAAGGACTCCTGGAAGTCGGTTCTATTTCTTAAAATGCTCAGAATGACCAAAATGCCCCTAAAAGCCAGAAAACTCCCAGATTTGGTCCCAAAGTTCTGGAAACATGCTACGTCGTAAGAAAAGTATTCAAATGAGTTTTAGAAGAAAATTGGATGAAATCGTCGGCTTACAGAGACCCCCGAAAGTCCCGGAAGTTCCAGAAAAGTCACCGTTGACCGGTTTGACCAAGGTTTGACCAGGTTTGACCAAGTTTGACCAAAGTCGTCCGAATTCACCGGAATCATTTTTAAATCATGAAAAAGTGTTAAAACAAGTTCCGAAAGAAAATCGAGCGAAAACATCAGCTCCCGGGAACTCCCGGAGGTTTCCAGAACTTCCCGGGAATCCCAAGTTTGATCAGTTTTACCAGAATTTGACTTTGGAACCGGGGTGCCGAAATAATTTTCAAATATTTGTCATGGATACTAGAGGTCAATAGCTTTCCAATGGTATATCACACATAATTTCTGGATTTAAAACGAATTTATTATAAATTTCTAAAAGCGAAAAAGGCGATCAAATTGACTTTTATCGCAAATACCGCAAAACTTTTCAAAGTAACCTATCCCCGAACTATTTTTAGGTAAAGTAGACTCCATTTCCTTTCCAACGGTATATCACAACCTCAATTTGGAGTTCGTATGCATTTGTTGTGAATTTCGGACGAAATAGGGCCTTTTCGCGAATACTGGAACTTCTGGGGGCCTAAACGTAAATTTCTGGGCGTATGAGGAGCAGTGCCGCCATGGCACTGGCCCACTGCCACCGCCGCACAGGCCCAGTGCCGCCGCGGCACTCAACCCTCGCAAAGTCCATTTTTGTAATTTTTTTGGGGATCCAATTTGATTAATTGAAAGCCAAAACGACATAGTTTTGTGTTCACAGTTGTTTGGGACCAATGGGAGTACTTCTAAAACCCCAAAACCACCCCAAATTGGCCTATTTAAACCCCCTATTGCTCTTTATTTTGGGGGGGCCAAGTGCAAAAGCTTGAAAAGTTGTAGAGAAGAAGAGAGATAGAGATAGGTTTAGAAGAGAGAAAAGGAGCTTCCTCCTACCATTTTGCTATAGAAAGTGAGTTTTAATCTTGTGTTCTTCCATTACTTCTCTTATACTTCACATTCCAAACACCCCCAATCACCATTCTTGAGCATTCTTGAGTTAGGAAGCTACTTCCATGTCCAAATGTCAAAATCTATGAGTGAAACGCCAAGCTACAAGTCCAAAATCACATTGATTATCATCTATTGATTGCTATTTACTTGCTTATTCATATTATGTTTATCTCTTCTTACCTCATTTCTTTTTTATTTTCTTTATTTACTTACTAGTTCATCATCATCTAGATGATGACATGAAGTTTGAGGTGAGTGAATCCTTATGGATAGTAGCTCTTGACCTCAAAAACATGTTTGATAGATGATGATCATAACTTCAATACCTCCAAGGTATTCTTGAAGTTATGTTCAAAGTAAAATGAATCTCTCCAACAATCTTGGAGGTTCTTGATGATGAGTTTGATGTTGGCATTTTAAAGTGGCTATAATCCTTATTGAGTATTGAAAATATGTTTTCAAAACATCTATTTCAAAACCCCTTCTCAATCCCTCTCATTTTGGTTTCAAGAAACAAACCCTTGTTTTCTCCAAAATCTTCAAAATAATGAGTCAAAACAGTGAGTGAGCTGAGTTCAAAGATTTCTCTAGGACTCAATACTCAACATATGGATGCAAGGCCACTTGGAAAGTCTTCCTAACTCATTAGAGAACACCCATGATTTTTGGTTTGACTTGGAAGTATTTGGAAATGGTCCATTTGGACCCAAACATTCCTTCCATACATTCTGTCTTTTCTGTCACAGCAGCTAGGTCCACTTCCAACTTCTTTTCCAGAAAACTTTTCCAAAATGGGTGGTCCTAACGTATTTTTCCCTTACACTTCAACGTCGTAGGGAACTTTCTATATAAAATGGGCCTCTAAATCATTAGTTTTCATTTTCTAAGATATTTCAACATTTCAGTCGACAGTACGGACTCTGTTTCTGAGTGACCTTCATTGTTTATATGATTTCTCTCAATCTGTGATAGCTATCCAAGATTGGCTTTTTGGGTTATGTTCTAGACACAATGAAGAAGATCTCCATAAAAAAATCATGCATTGAAAACACTCCTAACCTCTTGTTTCAATTTCCAAAAGATCATGCTACTGTTCTGGCCACTATTCACAGCAAGCACATTTTAATTTTCACTCTTCGATTTGATGCTTGTATGCATTCCAAATTAGTTCATATCTTAGGGAATAGTTCATACGACATTTGTACATATCCCATGTTGATTTCATTCATTCATTCATATACATTTTAGACTTCTAAGTCATTCTAGGAATCCATGAACACAAAGCACACTACAACCTTGGCACATTCTAGATACATACATTGCATCCATGCAAGATTTGGGGCTTTCATGGCTCCTAATCTAAGAAGATTATAAGGAGTGAATTTGATCACACGTTCATGCTTTCCCCGATCTAATCTTCCTTTTTCATCCGTCCCGGGGATTGAGAGGTCTTCTTTTCTCAAGGATTAACATGCACCATACTAGCTTGCTAAGCATATTTTGATTTCTTTTATTTTTTTAACAATTCATGTCCCCTTTAGATTAGGAAAACTTAATTACTTGATACGTGATTAGACGATTTTTCCTAGGTTTATTTGTGTGATCTTTCACTTTACATTGCATGATATTTGATTTAGATCTTATGAACGATATTTTATCTTTAGATCTTTCATTTTCAAGTTTCTTATGTAATGTAATATACTATCATAGTATTAATTGCCGAACCATACATAGTATAAGATGATTATTTGGATGCTAATTGAGGCCCGTCGAAAGACGGGGTGAGTTGAGGGTGTTTTAGTCGCGACAAAGGCTCCTTCCTCTCTCGTACCAAAACCCCGAGCCAAGTTCTTTGGTTATGAAGGGCCGGTGCCCTTTATCCGTTTGGGTGAGTCAAAATTAGGTTTCTTGGTTCCTTAAAGACCAAGTGGCGACTCTACATCTGTTTTCAACAAACCATTTTTTCTTCCTTTGATTCAAAATCAAACAAATTTCAAACCAAAAGTACAGAGAGGCGGAATTCCGGTATCCACACACTCCCCAAAATCAAGGGCAAAGGGGGGTTTATATAGGTCAATTTGGGGAGAGTTTGGGATTTAGAAAGTGCTCCCATTGGTCCTAAACTTGTACGAACAAGCAACTACGTCGTTTTGACTTGCAATTATTCCAAATTGACCCCAAAACAAAATTACAAAAAATGGACAATCTGGGGAAGAGTGTCGTGGCGGCATTGGGCATGTGCTGCGATGGCACATGGCCAGTGCTGCGGTGGCATTACTCAGACGTCCAAAAATTTATATTTAGGACCCCAGAGGTTTCGATATTTGCGAAAAGGCTGAAATTCATAGAAAATGCGTACGAACTATAAATTGAGCTTGTGATATACTGTTGGAAAGGTAATGGAGTTTTTTTCTATCAAAAATATTTCAAAGATAGGTCACTTTGAAAAGTTTTGCGCTATTTGCGATAAAAGCCAATTTAATCGCCCTTTTTACCTTCAAAAATTCATAATAAATTTGTTTTAAGTCCCAAAATTATGTGCAATATACCATTAGAAAGCTATTGACCTCTAGTATCTATGAAAAAATATTAAAAAATGAAACAGTGCTCTGGTCTCCGAGTCAACTTTTAGGTCAAACTGGAGATCTCCAAGAAGTTCTAGGAACCTCTGGGGTTCCCAGGAGCTGACGTTTTCATCTGATTTTCCTTTAAGACTTGTTTTAGTGCTATTCACATGATCTAGGATGATCTTGGAACTCTTGGGCAAATTTAAACGATTTCGGTCAAACCCTGGTCATACCATGGTTAAACCGGTCAACGAGACTTTCGGGGATCTTCCAGGACTTCTAGGAGCTTCTAAGAGATAACGATTTCATCTGATTTTACTTTAAAACTCATTTTATTACTTTTCCTATGATGTAGTGTGTTTCCATAACTTTCGGTCCAAATTTGGGAGCACTTTGGGCTTTTAGGGGCATTTTTGTCATTTATACCACTTTCTAAGTATTTTGAGAGATAGAACTAACTTCCGGGAGTCCTTTTCTAGTATTTTTCAATCAACGTGAACACCAAGATATGGTCTCCTAAATCTGATAGCCTACAAAATGGGGGATCTATAGTTTGCTGCTCTTTGGCATAAACTTGCGAGTCAACGCGTGTCGCAAGCGAGTGCCAAAGCCTTGAAGAGACAGGTCATTTGGGGGCTATAGAGGATAAAAAGCGTTGCAAAGATGGAAGGGTAAAAATATGCTGTTGTTGAGGCTAGTCGTATTCTGCGTAAGCTACCTACGTATCCCCAAAAGAATCAGACCAGGGCATAGTTCGGAGGAAAACAAAGGACAAACCACATATGTAAATGCATAACAAAACAGGCAGGTGCTATGTTATGAGAATAGTATGCAATGTATGGATGTGATATGGATTTTGTCATGTCTAGTTCTATGGTCCTAGCATGAGCTGGTGTTGTTGGGTGTACCACTCTGAGATGCTTGGATTCTAGTGCAGTGGTTGACTTGGATAGGGACACCAAGGTATTGAAGCCTCTGGGTCCCAGGGCAAACTTCTGGATTTCAAAAAGTGAGCTTCACAAGTGAACGTAATCAGATGTGGGGTCCATGAAGATGCCAAAGGAGTTTTAAGAGATAACTGATGGACATGGAAGGAGTCCAAGATAATCGACTGATGCGTAGCCCCGAATATCAAGCGATGGGTGGGGAGCCCTGGATATCAGGCGGCGGACAAGGAGCCTAAGATAACCAACAGACACGAAGCCCTGGATATTAAGCAGCGAGCAAGGAGCCTAAGATAACCGACGGACGCAGAGCCTTAGATATCAAGTAATGGGTAAGGAGCCTGGGATAACAGATGAACGTAGAAGTCTTGGATATTAAAGAGTAGCTTTGGTTGTAAGTAGATCGTGGTCGCCCTGAGAGTTAGGGTCTCTTCAAGTTTGATTTTGACTATTAGTGGTGTTCCAATTGTTGGCCAATTTTTGCTATAACCAATCCAGAAAGCCGGTTCAGGCTTCTGGGGCCGATCTTCTCTATTTTTTGGGATATCTAAGAATTCTTTGTAAATCATTTTGACTATTTCTTGATCGACAACTAGGATTCATTTTAGAATCTCTCACGGTGATCAAATTTTGCAATGATCGTCCAGAAAGTCGATTCGGGCTTCCGGGAGCCGATTCGGGCTTCCGGGAGCCAATTCATCCTTGTATTTCTCCACTAGGGATAGTCTGGACATCTCTGGGAACACTCTTGACTATTTCTTGACCAAGAACCAGGAATTGTTTGAGAACCTCTCACGGTTGATCAAATTTTGCAATGATTGGTCTGGACAGTCGATTCGGGCTTCTGGGAGCTGATTTCTTTCTGTATTACTCCGCTGGGGATAGTCTGGATTTCTCTGGAAGACTCCTGACTATTTCTTGATCAAGAACCAGGATTCATTTTAGAACCTCTCACGGTTGATCAAATTTTGTAATGATTGGTCCGAAAAGCCGTTTCGGGCTTCTAGGAGCTGATTTCTTCCTATATTTCTCCATCAAGAATAGTTTGGACTTCTCTGGGAATACTCCTGACTTTTTCTTGATCGATGTAATACCTGTAATTTTTCTCTTCGTATAATAATAGCAGTTTTTTGTATTTCTGTATTTGACCGATTATTATATTATTTTTATTGTGTGACGGTACCAACGTGGTGTAGTATTACTAATTAGACTGTAGTTACTATACCACGCGACCGTAATAAGACTTAACTTAGTCCCATACCCGAAGCCTAACATTAGAAATAATTCCCATTTACATGTAAATCGAGATCGACACACATAACGGGGACTTATGCATGCATATGGAGGAAGTGGCACAAAACCCAAGGTGGGCCCCACATGGTGGCACATGCACACATGTCACCAACCTATGTGACACTTGTCCATCCCCCTTGACTCATCTTCATGCATGGGCACACCTATGCATGCACTTGGACACCTAGCACCACACTATGCTATATAAACATACATGCATGGATACATTAGACTCTCTTGTTGGTTCATTACAATCTGCATACATATGGAGAACTAGGAGAATCAGAGTTCATGGAAAGTTAGAAGAGAAGTTAGGAGAAAACCAAAGAGTTCATCTTCCTTTCCTTGCATGCAATCTTCAAAACATACACCCATACTTTTATACACACACTACCGTGGAAACATAGGAGCTGTGATTATAAGTTCTAGAAGTTCAAGAAGAATCCCGGTAGACATCCCTTTTTTTGGCTAACAGATTTAGGAGGCCACAAGCATGTCAAACCTCCATGATTAGAAAGATCTGATTTTTAGATATTGCCTCTAACTCTCAAGAAGTCAAAGAATTGGCAGAAATGACCAAAGTGCCCCTAAAAGCCCAAAACTCTCCGGATTGGCCTAGAATCTCAGAACTCATTCGATGTCATTCAAAATAAAAAGAAAAGTATTTTAAAAGAGAAATGTTTGAAATCGTCAGATCCCAGAGACCCCCAGAAGTCTTGGAAGTTCCCAGAAAGTCCCTAATGACCAGTTTGACCAAATTTGACAGGGTTTGACCAAAATCATCTGAATTCGTCCAAAAGTTCCGAGATCATCCTAGATCATGTGAAAAGTCTTAAAATATGTTTTAAAAGAAAATTGGACGGAAATGTCAGTCTCCGAAGGCTCCCAAAACTTCTCGGAATTTCCTAGAAGTGCACTGTTTGACTGATTTGACTGCAAGTTTGACCAAAATTCAAAGTCACCTTTGTTATGTTGAAATATTTTTATCAAATACTAGAAATCAATAGCTTTCCTACGATATATCGCACATAATTTCTGGATTTAAAACGAATTTGTTATGAATTTCTGAAGATGAAAAATGCGATCAAATTGACTTTTAACGTGAATACCGCAAAACTTTCCAAATTGACCCAACTTTAAACTATTTTTCATGGAAAGTAGACCTCAATACCTTTCAAACAATATATCACAATCTCAATTTTGATTTTGTATGAATTTTCTATGAATTTTGGAAGAAATAGGGTTGTTTCTCGAATTCTGGGCGTTCCGGGGGCCTAAACGCAAAATCTGGTCAATCGACGGGTTGACTGCCGCAGCGGCACTGGCCCACTATCGCAGCGGCACTCTGAGTGATTTTTCTTTTCGTTTTTTTTGTAATTTTTGGTTAATTTTTGGGAAATTTCCAACAAATAAAATGACATAGTTTTGATATTCTGAACTTTATGGAGCAATGAGAGACTTTTTGTCATCCCAATTACCTCCCCAATCCCTATATAAATACCCCTTTGATCTTCACAACTTCAGAACAGCATGGAAGCTCCATTAGAGTTAGGAAAAAATAGAGAGAGGAATTGAGATTTTCTTCTTCAAAATCCAATCCAAATGTGAGTTTCAATTAGTTTTCTCAAAACTAAACTTGTATTGCAAGATTTTTTATTCATTTTCTTCACCTTCAATGAGTTCTTAGAAGTTAGAGAGCAATCCATACACACATATATGAGGGGTTATGCTTGTGGTTGATAATCGTTGATTATACACTTGTCCTTCTTTCCTAATCCCATTTCTATTTTTGTTTTTTTTTTTATCATACTTGCATTCCCTTCTCAACCTCATTTTTATTTTGATTTCTTTACATTCTTGCATAATCTCTTTTCAATCTCCAATTCTATTTTGGTTCATTTTCATTTGCATAATCTATCCCTTATCTCATTTCTATTTCGATTTCTTTGTCATTTGCATCATCTCTCCCTCAACCTCATTTTTTTTATTTCTTCTTCTTCCAAGTTCTTGAGGTTTTAAGTGTTAAGAGGATGCTCTAAGTGGTCACATAGTCATCTCAAGTATTTAAGTTCATGCTTTGAAGATCTATTTCAAACCCCCATTCAAAAACCCAAACTCTTTTCCAAAACTAGATGGATTTTCTTAACAGTGATGCAAAACAGTGAATGATCGGAGTACAAAGATTTTTCTAGAATTAAATACTTGAGTGATTGCGGCAAAACAACTTAGAAAATCTTCCTAACACATTGTAGTTTCCCCCTATTTTACCTCATTAATTTAGGAAATGTGAAAATGTGTTTTCTGCATTTTAGAAGATCATGTTCATAGTCTGCCTCTGTTCTCACAGAATGTTTACCTGACTTCCTGAACTTATTCTGGACAATTTTGTCACTGTACATACATCTTTTCTACTTTTTTTTATATAAAACTTGGGTGTCTTATGGAACGTTTGGTATATAATGGGCCATCAGGAACTCTTCATTTGATTTATGAAAATCATACAAAATCAGTCAACAGTGGAGTCCCTGTTTCTGAGTCATGTGTACATTCTAATTCATCGCTCTTAATCTGTAATAGCTATTGTAGTTTAGCTTTTTGCATGATTTAATAGACACATTTGGAGTTATCCATGATTTTCCCAACTTTTACCAAAGCTTTTTAAGTATTTTTGGTGGATTTTACAAAATGAGTTCACTGTTCTAGACACTACTCACAGATTGTTGATTTGATTCTTATGTCTTGATATGATATTCTTATGCCTCATTTGTCATGCATAAGAGCATCTTTTTTTTTTCATTGTTAGTAATATCTTATACTCTCATATGTACCACGTGCATTATCGATCCTCTTATGTATCATACTTCCATGGATCTTGAGTTTAGTTTCCAAATAAAACAATGCTCTCCAACAATCTTGGAAGTTCTTGAAGTAAGTTTGATGTTGATATTTCAATTGGTTATAATCTCCTTTTAGTGTTGGAAGTGTGCTTTAAAACCTCAACATTTGGATTCCATGAAAATAAACCTTGTTTTCTCAAAAGTCTCCAAAACAGTGAGTCATCCAACTTTAAAATGACATTCTGAGTTCAATACTCAAAGGATGATTTTGAGACCACTTGTAAAGTCTTCCTAACTCTTTATAGATTACCCATGATTTTTGGTTTGACTTAAAAACATTTGAAGTGTCCTATTTTGACCCAAACATTCCTTCCAGACATTATGTTTTTCTATCGCAGCAGCTTTAGTTGATTTCCAACATGTTTTTTCAAAAAACCTTTAGAAAGAAAGGGGTCCCAATCATTTTTTCCTTGAACTTCAGTGTCATAGGGAACTTTCCGCATAATATGGGCCTCCAAATGTTTTGTTTTAATTCTTTAAGATTTTCCTTCATTTCAGTCGACAGTACGAACTCTGTTTCTGAGTAACCTCTCTTGTTTATATGATTTCTCTCAATCTGTAACTTCAATAGTGATTTGGCTTTTGATATGTGTTCTAGACACAATAAGGATGATCTCCACAGAAAATCATCAATTAAAAACATTTCCAACCTCACTTTTCTATTTTTACAAAATCAGCTCATTGTTCTGTCCACTATTTATAACAAGCTTGTTTTACTTTCATTCTTTCGTTAGATGTTCACATGCAATCCAAATTAGGTAATGTATAAGGAGCTAGTTCATATTACATTTGTACATATCCTATAATGACAATCTTCATTCATTCATGCATATTTTAACTTCTAAATCACTTTAGCAAATGCATGAACACAAACACACTACTACTTTACACATTCTATACATTGCATCCATGCAAGATTTGAGGTTTATGTGACTCTTAATCTAAGAAGATTATAAGGAATAAACTCGATCACACATTCATGCTCCCCCCGATCTAATCTTCCTTTCTCATCCGTCCCGAGGATTGAGAGGTCTTCTTTTCTCAAAGATTAACATGCATCATACTAGCTTGCTAAGCATTTTTTTATTTCTTTGATTATTTGTTTCAAGGACAATTTATGTCCCCCTTTAGATTAGGAAAATTTGATTACTTGATATGTGATTAGATGATTTTTCCTAGGTTTGTTTGTGTGATCTTTCACTTTTGCATTGTGTGATACTTGGATTAGATCTTATGAATGATATCTTATCTTTCGATCTTCCATTTCAAGATTCTTATGTGATGTAATATACTATTATAGTATTAATTGTCGAACCAAACATAGTATAACATGATTATTTGAATGCTAATTGAGGCCGTCGAGAGACGGGGCGAGTTGAGGGTGTTTTAGTCGTGACAAAGGCTCCTTCCTGTCTCGTACCAAAACCCCGAGCCAAGTTCTTTGGTTATGAAGGGTCGGTGCCCTTTATCCGTTTGGGTGAGTCAAAATTAGGTTTCTTGGTTCCTTAAAGACCAAGTGGCGACTTTGTATCTGTTTTCAACAGACCTTTCTTTCCTTCTTTTCTTCAAATCAATTTCAAAACAAAAGGAAAATCAATTCCACATGTCCATAATCTGGCGACTCTGCTGGGGATTTTTATTTGCAAAACAAAATAATACAGAGGTTTGACTCATAAGAAGCATCCTTAAAATCATCTTTTTACTTTGTCTGGTTTACCGCATTGTACTCCTGCATTTCACCCTCCGATTGTGTCTGAAACGCGGCACTGACATTGTTCAGGTCTTGCTGTGCCAGGGCACAAGTCACCGTTGATACTGTACCTTCCAAGGTATATCAAAAAGAGTAAAAACTTCCGAACTGTCTCTCTGATTGTATATTGGAACTCTCGTCAACGGACCCTCTTTGATTAAACCCAGCCTTTGCATATCGATTTCTGTAGAACCTTTCATAGAACTATTGGTTTATCTTTTCAGATAGGATAATGTGATATAACTGTTGTATGCCCTGACGGGATTACCTACGCGGTGTAGATGCTTATGTGGCATGAGGCAGAACCTTTTTCTTATGATTCCCAAGGCAATCACTCACATATGATCACATTGAGTTGACCTGCCATAACAAGGATGTCTGCTCCATGCTCACAAAGATATACACTACAACCTTGATTTTGGTCCTAAGACATAGGAGTATGAAAACTTGCTAGATAGTATGGTCACCATCATCACATGCTCTTGTCATATACACATGTTTCTCCTAGAAACTTTGCCCAACTCATCCGGATATCCCAGTTTTTCCCAGAAACTTTGTCTAAATTTCCTCGAAATTCCCAGATATACCAGTTTCTCCTAGAAACTCTGCCCAGATTTCCCAAAAATTCCCAAAATACTCAAAAATTTCCAAGTATACTAGTTTCTCCCCAAAAACTCTATCCAAATTTCCCAGAAATCCCTATTTCTCCCAGAAACTCCGCTCGAATTTCTCAGAAATTCTCGAAACACCAGTTCTCCCCAGAAACTCTTTCCAAATTTCCTAGAAATCCCTACTTCTCCCAGAAACTCTGTCCAGATTTCCCAAAAATGCTCAAAATACCAATTTCTCCCAAAAACACTTTCCAAATCTCCCGAATATCCCCAAAATTTAATATTTCTTCCAAAAAAACTCCAATTCTCTCTTACTGGTGATCATACTAGAAAGAAAAGTTAGCACACTCTGTATGGCTAGGACCTTACTTGCTTAACTGTTATCGATTAGAAGTAGGGGCATCATATAGATTAGGGCTTGTATCCGCATGCTTGCTTCATCAGTCTGTATACACTGTGATAGTCGATCTGTACACGAGTCAGTCCTCACTTGTCAAAGTCTAACATACAGTCCTTTCAAATCTATATGTGAGTATAAGTTCTGAGCTCCCAATATCTGCATTATGGGTCAGAGGATCAGGGAGCCGCCTTATCAAAATCACTCGGTCGAAAGTTAGCTTTATGGATCTGGAAGGTTTGGAAGTAAGAATGACAGAAATGATCAACCAACAGTCTGACCGGTTGGCCAAAGTTTTAGCCTTTATGGAAGAATTGAGACAACAGCAGCCGCAATATCCACCAGGTTTCTGCCACCACCACCAGGGTTCATTCCAGCACCACCGCTAGGACTTGTACCACCGCCTGCCGCCGCACTAGAAAATGTAGATGATGACTGGTTCAAAAGGGCCACTGCCTAGAAAATTCAAGAAAAACTGGATAAGGTCGATAAGCTTGAGAACATACTGAAAAAGAGTAAGGGGGTCAATGACTATATGTTAGAGCTGGAAGAATTATTTGAGCCCAACAAATTAAAGCTACCTGAGAACTTCAAGATGCCTGCAATTGACCATTTGATGGAACTGGGAATCCAAAGAGCCACGTAAAGTTGTGTATAAGTGTTTTCCAGTCGATCGACTACACCCATGAACACATCTCAATGATGTTTTCTCAGACCCTCACCAAGGCTACTCTATCCTGGTTTATGACCTTGAAGGTTTCTAAGATGCTGTCACGCCCCGACGTAGCATAAATATGGAAAGCGTTTAATTTCCTTTATGGACTCGTAGGTCGCGACAGTTTGAAGGATCGATTCCGTCCCAAACGTCGAACAACAAAAACATAATAATCAAAGCAGAGCAATCAAGGCTTACAATATTTTTCTAACTTAATAGTTATTACAGCACGGGGTCTCTAAAGGCACAAACCGCCTTAAATCAAAACAATAACTTAACATCTATTACAGTCATCCTTTTTACAGAATTCAGTTAATAACTTAAAACATATAAAAGTAAATTCTCTTTCCAGCAGTGTTTCTCAATTTACGTAGTCGTAATGTTCCGCTCGATCAAAACCTGAAAAGCCTGAACATGAATGTACAGGGCGCATCAACGCCGTCAGCTTCAAGAAGCTGGTGAGTATTAAAAACATAACTTTGAATGTAACAAATACTCATTTACCATTTTCTAATTCCCATTTAATTCAACAAGTTTACATTAAAAATAAGGAGTTTATTTTAGAAAACAACCACAATATCATTTGAAAGCTATAATACGCATATATGTGACCGTGTATGAAAACAATGCACCATCTCATCTTACCGACTCTTTTCTCTCGACAAACACAACAACCCACTATCTCACACCAGTATCCTTGTAATACTCCGATAGCCACACTTTAGCACAAGGGTGCCAGGGAATGTCCAATTTGCCTCACACTTTGGTCCGGGGTACCAGGGAGTGTCCAATGCCTCACACTTTAGTACCTAATCCGCCTCGCAAATACCGAAGGTAACCTCACGCAGTATCCAGACTCAGGTACCAGGGAGTGTCCGTAGGCCACACTTTAGCACTACCATGGGTGCCAGGGAATGTCCAAGTTTGGCGTCACACACTTTAATGCTTCCATGGGCATCAGGGAGTGTCCAGTTTTGCCACCGTTGCACTACAAAGATACTCTCACCGCAATCTCAACACGTCACACTTTGGTACACAATTACCAGGGAGTTTCCACAACACAATCTCAACCACACACTCTTTACCACACTGACCATTACTCTTTTCCACACTTACCATCATTTACACTCACCATGCATGTACAACTGACTCCACATGTATGTCATGACACTTAAACAAAAGTAAAATGCTGAATTATAGGAACAACGGGCGTACGAGGATTGTTAAGTCGTAATACATCATTTCAATCATCCAAACATAATCCAATAGGTTTCTGTTTTAGTAAATTTTCCCAAACAGAGCTTTAAAAGTCCATGAAATATCACCCAAACAGTTCCTTAACATAAAATAAGCGAAAACCAGAAACTGTCAAAAGTCGCGCGCGCGGGCTGCTCGCGCGGGCCGCTCAGGCGATATGCCCGTTTTCTATTTTCTTTTAAAAACCTTTTCTGTCTGCCTGGAACCAGCCACCTCGCGCGTGCAGGTCGCTCGCGCGATCATGCTCGTGAGTTCATGCAGAAGCTTCGTCTTTTTGCCCAGAATTCCCCTATTTCAGTTTTAAGGGGTCTTTTTGACCCATTTTGCAATCCGAATTAAAACATGGCATGTAATATATGGATTTCTTCGTTTTTTGACGAGGATTATAAATCTACGATCAATTTAACATGAAATCAAACGTAGATCACGAATTTTACAAAAAACTAAAAGATGGCAAAACTTAATTTCTAATATACTTTCTCCTATGAACAAATTAAGCTATAAAACTTTAAACATAGCATCTGCAACATGTAATCTTTCTTATTTATCTGAGAAAACGGATTTTGATTAAGATTGAAAAATCTTGACTTCAAGCTATGGAGTTTCAAACGTAAAATTCAACAATAGAGATTTTTAAATTAGGCAAATACACACAGTAATTGAGCACAAATTACATTTGGAGTGAGTTTAAAATACTCACAGAGATTAGAGATTGAAGAATTAGTTGAGAAAGAATCAAGATAAGAATTCCAATTGCAACTTGACTATGGAGATGATGCTTCTTCTCTCTCTAAAAATTCTGTAGAACTTTCTCAAGCTCTCTCTCTCTAAACTCTCTGTATTTTCTCTCTATACTACTAGTTCCAAATGTGTAGAATATATGTGTGTGTGAGTAGTGTATATATAAAGAGCTATATTAGCAAACTTGGAGGCCAAGAATTTTGTGGGTTACTCAACAAAATAGATTTAGTTTTCTAAATACTCAGCTCATATATGCTGATAACACATATACGTATATACACATTCAAGGCTTAAAAGGGTAGTTTAGATGTATAGGGGTCAAGAGTGGGTGTTTGGGAAATCAAGCTTATGGCATAAGAATACACACACACACACAAAGCATTCCCAAACAAGCCCAACCCAATGATGAGTTACCATAAATGGAAAGTAAAGTGTATGTCAAATCTATCTTTACATTACTTCCAAAATCTGTGGAAGTTGAACACGGCGCAGACAGTTTTGGAAGTAAACTGGTATTTCCGCAGCGCAGTGTTCACCACAAAAATACAGAAAATTCATTTTAACGTAAGAAATGATTTTCTGGTTTTATAAAAACACTGATTAAGTCAAAGGAAGAATATTTTCACCGTTTTAAAATACAGATTTAAAATCCAACACTGGTATCGCTAAATTTTGTAGAATTGTAGTGTGACCCCAACAATAATTTTAAATAGTGAAGTAGCACCAATAATAAGGTTTAACATATGAGAATTGTAAATTAAAATGAAATCAGTAATACAGATTAAATATGGGAATTCAAATTAGATTTCAATATGTCAAATGCAAATACAAATAATTAGATGGAAATGCAGGTTATTACACCCTTCCTCCCTTAAACAGGATTTCGCCCCCGAAATCAAGACTAACTAGTTATGAAATAACTCTGGGTACTTCTTCCTCATATCTGCTTCCACTTCCCACGAGGCTTCATTCTCGTTATGGTGATTCCACTGAACCTTCACCAACGGAATGTCTTATTCCTCAGCTTCTTGATACTCTGATCCAGAACAAGTCTCTCCTTGTAAGAAATGTTATGACTCGTCTCAATATCGTCATAACTAACCACGTGCGAGAGGTCTCGTATGTACTTTCTCAGCATACTAACATGATACATCTTCGGTGGTAGCGCCAGTCGATATGCCACTTTCCCGACACGTTCCAAAATCTTGAACGGTCCGATGAAACGCGGAGCTAATTTTCCTTTCTTGAGACCGAAACGTACTACTCCTCGAGTCGGTGATACCTTAAGAAGTACGTGATCTCTAACACTGAACTCCAAATCTTTTCGGCGTTGATCGACATAACTCTTATGCAGACTTTGAGCGGTCCTCATCCTTTCCTTGACCAAAGAAATCTTTTCGTTGGTTTCTCTAACCAAATCTGGTCCCAACAATTCTGTATCCCCAACTTCTGCCGAACACAACGGAGATCGACATGGTCGTCCGTACAATGCTTCGAACGGAGCCATCCCGATACTCGTGTGATAACTATTGTTATAGGCAAATTTAACCAAAGGCAAGTGTGTCTCCCAAGATTCTTCGAAATCAATAACACAAGCCCTAAGCATATCCTCCATGATCTAATTGACATGCTCAGTTTGCCCATCTGTCTGAGGGTGAAAAGCAGTACTCATCTTGAGCGAGGTTCCCACAGCTTCTTGTAGACTTTCCCAAAATCCAGAAGTAAAACGTGCGTCATGGTCTGACACAATTGACACAGGTGTACTGTGAAGCCGCACAACTTGTTGTATGTACATCCGGCTCATCTTTTCCACTGGGTATGTCATACTGTAAGCGATGAAATGTGCTGACTTAGTCAGTCGATCCACGATTACCCAAATGGCATCATGATTCTGCTACGATCGAGGCAATCCTACTACAAAATCCATGGTTATGTGCTCCCACTTCCAACCTGGGACAGGTAGCGATTGCAATAATCCCGAGGGTCTTTGATGTTTAGCTTTGACTTGTTAACACGTCAAACACCTGGATACAAATTCGGCCACATCCCTCTTCATACCTTCCCACCAAAAATTTCTTTTCAAATCCTTGTACATTTTCGTCCCTCCCGGGTGAACTGTATATTTTGACATATGTGCTTATGCCAGAATATCATTTCTCAAATTCCCACAGTCTGGTACACTTAATCTGCCTCTACATCGATACCCTCCGTCACTTCCCACCTTCCATTCTGTCGGATCTTTCTCTGACATCTTCACAAACCACGCTTGAAACTTCTCATCTTCTTTCTGTGCTCTAATGATGCGGTCGATAAGAACGGGCTGTAGGATAAGACATCCAAAAAGTTGTCCTTCTCCTTTCTCAGCATTCTGTATGTTGAATTCTACCAATGTCTCCAATGCTCGCCATTCTCTAACCATTAAGGAGGCGATCGTCTCACGAGTCTGCCGACTCAAAGCATCAGCGACCACATTAGCTTTACCAGGGTGGTACTCTAATGTGAAGTTGTAATCTTTGATCAGCTCTATCCATCTGCGTTGCCTCATGTTCAACTCTTTCTGAGTGAACAAGTATTTCAGACTCTTGTGATTGGAGAATAAATCAAACTTCTCACCGTAGAGATAGTGTCTCCAAATCTTGAGTGCAAAAACTACTGCAGCCAATTCCAGGTCGTGAATGGGATAGTTCAACTCGTTCGTCTTCAGTTGTCTGGATCCATAGGCGATAACTCTGCCATCTTGCATAAGTGCACACCCTAGTCCCTGATATGACGCGTCACTAAAGATAGTGAACTTCTCATCAGGCTTGGGTATTGCTAGAACCGGTGCGGTAGTGAGTCTCTCTTTCAATTCCAGAAAGGCCCGCTCATGCTTCTCTGTCCAGTCGAACTTCAAATTCTTTTTCGTCAACCTAGTCAAAGGTGCTGCTATCTTGGAGAATCCCTCAACAAATCTCCAGTAATAGCCGGCGAGTCCAAGAAAACTCCAAACTTCTGTAGGATTGCTCGGCCTAACCCAGTTTGACACAGCATCTGTCTTGGACGAATCCACGGAAATTCCCTGGGATGACACTTTGTGTCCCAAAAATTTTACTTCTTGCAACCAAAACTCACACTTACTGAACTTGGCATATAAGTGATGGTCCTTAAGCGTCTGCATTGTAATCCATAGGTGTTGCTCGTGTTCTTCTCCTGACTTAGAATAGATCAAACTATCATCTATAAAGACGATGACAAACTGGTCCAAATAAGGCTGAACACTCTGTTCATCAGATCCATAAACACTGCCAGGGTGTTCGTCATTCCAAACGGCATCACCAGAAATTCATAATGACCATATTGGGTTCTGAAAGCAGTCTTAGGTATGTCTTCCTTCTGTACCCTCAACTGGTGATATCCCGACCTTAGGTCTATTTTGGAAAATGTCATAGCTTCTTGTAGTTGATCAAATAAGTCATCGATCCGGGTAAGGGATACTTGTCCTTGATAGTCACGCGGTTCAATTCTCTGTAGTTGATACACAACTGAAGTGTTCCGTCCTTCTTCTTCACGAATAACACTGGTGCTCTCCAAGGCGAGGTACTTGGACGTACAAAACCTAGGTTCTCGAGCTCTTGAACTTATTCCTTTAATTCCAACAGTTCAGTGGGGGCCATTCGGTAGGGAACCTTCGTGATCGGTACGGTACCCGGTATAAGCTCAATACAAAACTCTATACTTCTCTCGGGCGGTAGACCAGAAACGTCTTGAAATACTTCTTCGAAGTCCTTGACTACAGGTATAGACGACGCAATCATCTCTGTGTTGACGACTTCGATGTTTGCTAAACATCTGGTGAGGAACATATCTCCCGAAGGGTTACATTGAAAATCAAAGGGTCGATTCTCATTGTCAGAGAATGTAATTATCTTCCTCGCACAATCCAACTTCACTTGATTCTGAGAGAGCCAATCCATTCCTAGGATTATGTCGAACTCCTTCATCGATAGGACAATCAGCCTTACAGGGATTTCACGGTCTCCTAACCGTAAGGGACAGTCCTTACACACATGTCCTAACTTGACTGCGGCTCCTAATGGTGAGGTAGCCCTGAAAGCTTTCTCTAAACGATGAGGTAAGATACCCAATCTCCGAATTGTATTAACATATATGAATGAAAGAGCAGCACCCGTTTCAAATAACACTTTAACATGGGAGTTAAACAGAGTTAATGTACCTTCCACTGCTTATTGATCAGGTTGAGCTTCTTCATAATCTCCTTCTTCATAAATAGTTCCGTCATATCTAGTAGCATCTGGGATGACAGCATGCAAGCGAGTTTGATTCTGTTGACCATACGTCACCTACTTAGGAGCAGTACAGAACTTGCTGATGTGACCTGGTTCGCCATAGTTGTAGCAGACTATGTCTTGCTGAGCAGCACACCTTGGTGCCTTGCAATCTCGAGCCAAATGACCGGGGCTACCACAGTTGAAACATTTCCCAGCGCTACTTCCTTCACCAACTCGAGGTTGAGTCGGATAGGTGATAGCTTGGGTCTTCTTGCTACCGTTAAAATTCTTCTTCTACCCTTAGGTACGATTCATTGGTGGTCTATTTCCAAAGTTACCCCTTTGAGGCGGTCGAAATTTGAATTGCTTTCGGTTCACTCGAGCGTCCTCTTCTAGATCAGTAGCCAAGCCACCCAATCCCTCAAACGACTTATCTAGGTGACCGAGAGTCAGGCGGTGAATTTGTGGTGTTAGCCCTTGGTTATACTTCCATATCTTCTTCTCCTCAGTATCAATCATATGAGGGGCGAACCGAGACAGTCTCTCGAACTGTGTGGTATACTCTTGTACCGACTTGGTTCCTTGTATCAGATCCATGAACTCCTTCTCTCTTCTGTGCCTCTCCATAGCCAGAAAATACTTTTCCAGAAACCTCCCCTTAAATGCAGTCCATCTCATTCCCGTTGCAGCTTTATTCCCGATGGTAGCTGTGACTGAATCCCACCAATCTGTAGTGGCATCAGTCAATTGGAAGGTGGCTAACCTCCTCTTGTCCATCTCGTTGCACTGGACAGCTTTGAACATGCGGTCCATCTGTCTTAACCACTGTTCCACTTTCCATGGTTCTGCGGTACCCGTAAACTGCTCGGGCCTTAGCGCACGGAATCTCTCCAGCAGCTTATCTCTAGTTTGTCGGTCTCATCGATTTTTGTTCTAATTACTAACCCTTTCGAGACGTCTGACGAAAGCTTCAAACATTCTGGTGGGATAGGCAGCCTCAGGTGCTCCCTCAATCAAATTTCTGTTTCTTCTTGGTCTCCCAGCCATTTTATGCATGATAGTGATAGTAGAATGAGGAAAATGCATGCAATAGAAGTATAAAGCAGTTTAAATGTCAACAACATCAAAAGAGTATTTCTATTTATAACTTCTAGTCAAGTTGATACAAAAAGCATATATGATCAGTCAATGCCTACCCTAGCTATATGGGTTAGGACACATATGTCCACGCAAGAGTTAATATTACAAAAATGGGGTCATTGCCTTATACTCGAATGCATGTAGATACTATTTACAAAAAGAGAATAGAGCTAATAGTCAATATATACAAGGTGATATCTAAACGGTCAGTCATCGCCGTAGGTAGCCATCAAAAGGTCAAGCGAGTCGGCCTGATGAAGTCGCTGAACCTAAGAGGGGCCTGCCCCAAAATTACAGTTATGTGAGGTCAACAACGAAGCAGGTCCAGGGGCATCTGCCTCTGGTAAAGCTAGCTTAAGTGCTAGTGCCTTCTCAAGGTCAACTGCGAAGTCGTCCCAACCTATGCCATCCTCCTTAGCGTCCTCGATAATAGGAGCAAATATAACGTCACCTTCACCATCATCCTCAACAGCGGGGACGACTGGTGGAGGAATATCCAGCTGTGTAAGGTGAGCCTGCACAACCTGAACCTCAAGGGGTAAATAGAAAGCATCATTGTTAACGAAGCGAACCATCTCTATAAGCACTAAGCGCTGAATCTCGATAAAGTACAGGATCTCGAGGCGAGCACGGGATAAATTAACCAGCCCTAACACGTGAATCTGGTGCCAGAGATCTAACTCGACGGTAGCAGCTGCACGCTGCCCAACAGCGGTGAAATAAAGCGTCACCAAAATCGGCACTATCGCTCCCACAGTAACCCAATGCCCTCCAAAAGCATCAGGCACAAAAAGGGGCTGAGCTGGATCCATACCTGAAAAAGGTACTAACTTAAATCAAGACAGAGATAATCTTAGGCATTTGGGTAACTGAGTCTATCCTCCCTGTCGTATCATCGGGTGTACAAAGCTTAAGCTAACAGAACTGTGGAATCAGGTCTATACGGGTAAACCCTAACCTGGCTAAACTATCTTGAGATAAATAATAACCTGGATCTGATACCACTAAATCCTGTCACGCCACGACGCAGCATAAATATGGAAAGCGTTTAATTTCCTTTATGGACTCGTAGGTCGCGACAGTTTGAAGGATCGATTCCGTCCCAAACGTCGAACAACAAAAACATAATAATCAAAGCAGAGCAATCAAGGCTTACAATATTTTTCTAACTTAATAGTTATTACAGCACGGGGTCTCTAAAGGCACAAACCGCCTTAAATCAAAACAATAACTTTACATCTATTACAGTCATCCTTATTACAGAATTCAGTTAATAACTTAAAACATATAAAAGTAAATTCTCTTTCCAGCAGTGTTTCTCAATTTACGTAGTCGTAATGTTCCGCTCGATCAAAACCTGAAAAGCCTGAACACGAATGTCCAGGGTGCATCAACGCCGTCAGCTTCAAGAAGCTGGTGAGTATGAAAAACATAACTTTGAATATAACACATACTCATTTACCATTTTCCAATTCCCATTTAATTCAACAAGTTTGCATTAAAAATAAGGAGTTTATTTTAGAAAACAACCACAACATCATTTGAAAGCTATAATACGCATATATGTGACCGTGTATAAAAACAATGCACCATCTAATCTTACCGACTCTTTTCTCACGACAAACACAACAACCCACTATCTCACACCAGTATCCTTGTAATACTCCGATAGCCACACTTTAGCACAGGAGTGCTAGGGACTGTCCAGTTTGCCTCACACTTTGGTCCGGGGTACCAGGGAGTGTCCAATGCCTCACACTTTAGTACCTAATCCACCTCGCAAATACTGGAGGTAACCTCACGCAGTATCCAGACTCGGGTACCAGGGAGTGTCCGTAGGCCACACTTTAGCATTACCATGGGTGCCAGGGAATGTCCAAGTTCGGTGTCACACACTTTAACGCTTCCATGGGCGTCAGGGAGTGTCCAGTTTTGCAACCGTCGCACTACAAAGATACTCTCACCGCAATCTCAACACGTCACACTTTGGTACACAATTACCAGGGAGTTTCCACAACACAATCTCAACCACACACTCTTTACCACACTGACCATTACTCTTTTCCACACTGACCATCATTTACACTCACCATGCATGTACCACTAACTCCACATGTATGTCATGACACTTAAACAAAAGTAAAATGCTGAATTATAGGAACAACAGGCGTACGGGGATTGTTAAGTCGTAATGCATCATTTCAATCGTCCAAACATAATCCAATAGGTTTCTATTTCAGTAAATTTTCCCAAACAGAGTTTTAAAAGTCCATAAAATATCACCCAAATAGTTCCTTAACATAAAACAAGCAAAAACCAAAAACTGTCAAAAGTCGCGCTCGCGGGCCGCTCGCACGACCCTCGCTCGCACGGGCCGCTCGCTCGATATGCCCATTTTCTATTTTCTTTTAAAAACCTTTTCTGTCTGCCTAGAACAAGCAACCTCGCGCGCGCGGGTCGCTCGCGCGAGAGGTCGCTCGCGCTGGCCGCTCGCGCGATCGCGCGCGCGAGTTCATGTCGAAGCTTCATCTTCTTCCCAGAATTCCCCTGTTGCAGTTTTAAGGGGTCTTTTTGACCCATTTTGCAATCCGGATTGAAACATGGCATGTAATATATGGATTTCTTCATTTTTCGACGAGGATTATGGATCTACGATCAATTTAACATGAATTCAAACGTAGATCACGAATTTTATGAAAAACTAAAAGATGATAAAACTAAATTTCTAATATACTTTCTCCTATGAACAAGTTAAGCTATAAAACTTTAAACATAGCATCTACAACATGTAATCTTTCATATTTATCTAAGAAAATGGATTTTGATTGAGATTGAAAAATCTTGACTTCAAGCTATGGAGTTTCAAACGTAAAATTCAACAATAGAGATTTTTAAATTAGGCAAATACACACAGTAATTGAGCACAAATTACATTTAGAGTGAGTTTAAAATACTCACAGAGATTTGAGATTGAAGAATCAGTTGAGAATGAATCAAGATAAGAATTCCAATGGTAACTTGACTATGGAGATTGAAGCTTCTTCTCTCTCTAAAAATTCTGTAGAACTTTCTCAAGCTCTCTCTCTCTAAACTCTCTGTATTTTCTCTCTATACTACTAGTTCCAAATGTGTAGAATATATGTGTGTGAATAGTGTATATATAAAGAGCTATATTAGCAAACTTGGAGGCCAAGAATTTTGTGGGTTACTCAACAAAATAGATTTAGTTTTCTAAATACTCAGCTCATATATGCTGATAACACATATACGTATATACACATTCAAGGCTTGAAAGGGTAGTTTAGATGTATAAGGGTCAAGAGTGGGTGTTTGGGAAATCAAGCTTATGGAATAAGAATGCACATACACACAAAGCATTCCCAAACAAGCCCAACCCAATGATGAGTTACCATAAATGGAAAGTAAAGTGTATGTCAAATCTATCTTTACATTACTTCCAAAATCTGTGGAAGTTGAACACGGCGCAGACAGTTTTCGAAGTAAACTGGTATTTTTGCGGCGCGGTGTTCACCACAAAATACAGAAAATTCATTTTAACGTAAGAAATGATTTTCTGGTTTTATAAAAACACTGATTGAGTCAAAGGAAGAATATTTCCACCATTTTAAAATACAGATTTAAAATCCAACACCGGTATCGCTAAATTTTGTAGAATTGCAGTTTGACCCCAACAATAATTTTAAATAGTGAAGTAGCACACAATAATAAGGTTTAACATATGAGAATTGTAAATTAAAATGAAATCAGCAATACAGATTAAATATGGGAATTCAAATTGGATTTTAATATGTCAAATGCAAATACAAATAATTAGATGGAAATGCAGGTTATTACAGATGCGGACTTGGGAAGATATAGACCGGGTCTTCGTTGGTAATTACTCCTACAACCAAGAGCTCGATGTCACCATCTGGGATGTGGAGACTACCTGGCAGAACTTCAATGAGTCGTTCGCTGCGTTCTTGAGCAGATGGAGGAATAATGTGGCCCAGATGATCCACCGACCAATTGAAAAGGAACAAGTTCAGATGTTGATCAAGAATCTACAACTGCTATATCATGAGAAACTATTCTACTAGTCCATATCAATATTTGAAGAACTGTTTAAGATTGGGACTAGAATTGAGGATGCTATTAGGGAAGGGAAAATCAAGAATGAAGAATCACAAAGCCAGTCCAAGAGGCCAGACTACTCCCGAAACCCTCTGGATGTCAACATCCTTAGTAACCAACGCATGGCCTATTCCTCCCAACCATACCAGCTCACAAACCAAACCAGCTCGCCTGGCCACCCTTACCAATTCCTTCAATCTCATGCCGATCCCCCACCACCTAACTGTGACCTGTCCAAACGATGTACCTACCCCCAAGGCTCGAGCCATGACACCGACCGATACATACGTCTCCACCATGATATCCAAGACCTCATTGATCGAAGAATCATCAAGCCACCACCCATCCAACCCCATGTCACCCAAAATGTCAGCTTCACTGAACCTAAGCCCCTAGCCTATCCTTTCAAATGATCCCTTTCACTGACACCCATGAATGTTGAATCCGTGCAGTAGAGTTATAGTGTTTGGAACTTCTGCTGAATATAAATATTAATAATAATAAATGGGACACAAAGACACTCCATTCGAGACCAGGATGAGTCTATTCTATGCTTTGAGTCTATTTCAAGTTTAGTCTTGTTGTCAAGTCCGTTTGTCGTCGAGTTTTTATGGGTCTGTGTCGAGTAATGTAATCCCTCTCTTTTGCTAATGGAATGAAATCTCGTTTTGCTTAATCTGATATGTCTAGTCATAAATGCATGAATCACTGAACTAAAAGTGTCACTTTCTAAATTACCATGGATATTACTCTGCTAATAATTTTTTTGCAAAAAATACAAAAAAGAATCCTGAAAAAGGTCAAAGTCAATTTCACTCTAACGCTGACAAAGAGCCGAGAATTGAATAGTCTTAATTTAAGAATTTCAAGATGCTTTTGCTCAAATCTCGAAAAGACACACTTGAAACTTGGGGCTTGCCCAACACCCTTTTCCACCATTTCAAAGCCTTGAGCCTAATCCAATTGGCAGCTATACAAATCTGTCTGATTGAAAGCAATGTAGACTTAGTCCTTGATGGTAGCCAAACATTTCAGTGAGTTTCATCTCCACTTTCAAAAAGAAGAAAAAAAAAAGGAAATAAAATAAAAGCTCGCTAGGTTGAAAACTCGAAAAGGGCACCTAGGCAAAAGTTAGAGCAAAAAGGGTGTTGATTTCGAAAATCTGACCCTAGCCAGTCAAAATAATGGAGAAAATGAAATAAAGAAAATTTTGGTGATATAGAGAATTGTAGACTTCAAGGTACATCATGAGAATATGTCTAGATCATATTTCAAAAAGCTCCGAATGACCACAAATAAATTTTGACAGCTGACATGCACATTATGAAATTTTGAGATTGCGATCAGAAGATCTCACACGAATCTACTACAAGAAAAGCAAAATTGACTGGCTAGGAAAAAGTGTAAAGGATCAATCCTCAAAATAAAAAAAATAAAAAAATAAAAAATAAATAAAAAAGAAAAGAAAGGGAGACTGAAACTGAATCTTCTTATTCAAAGCTACCATAAGTGGCACAAGTTTGAACTTATTTGACAATTGGTTTGAAAAACACTCATACCTCTTCTTTCTAAGAACCTTAGCCTTGAACTACACTCGACCTGATTCCCACTCGGGGGTACGTAGGCAACTGCATCGGTTCGGTCGACACCATCATAATCAAACCAATTTTTATCAAAGACCTTGCCTTGAACTATGCTTGACCTGATTCCCACTCGAGGATAGGTAGGTAACAGCATCGGTTCGGTCGACACTGACACGACTAAAAAGTTGTGTGCTCTTGTGCAACACCCAAGTGTAGATGATCGTGCAAGTAATACTGGATAAGTCCGTGTCGATCCCACAGGGAAGGAATAGGAAGAATATCTACTACGTTACAACCTAAAGAAAAGAAAATATCAATATACGGGTGGAGGTTCTAATGAATCAATATTTCATCACATATTTTCAACGTCTAAACTACGGAAACATGATAAAACTAATGCAAAAACAACAAAACATAACAATCATTAACATCTAAAGCAATAAACAATCAAATAAAGAAAAAGGAGAAGAGAAACCTAAAAATAATCTGAATATAACTTGTAATCAACATCAATCTTGAGTTTAACAATGGAAAAGGAGGAAGAAAACATGAATCTAACCTAATCTGCACCTAATCTAACCCTAAAACTACCCTAAAACTGCTATTTTTTGCGTTCTGGAGCGTCCCCCCTTTGTCTGATGTCAAAACGACTTATTTATAGGGTTCCTGCAGAGTTTATGTAACTTTTGGAAAAAAATAAAGTTCGATCGATCGAGCTTAGTTCGATCGATTGAACTCTCCTCAAGCCATTGAACTCTTTGATTTTGATAGCTCTACGCACCGATGGGAGAATGGCCATAACTTTTCACTCAGACTTCGGATTAACCTCCCGTTTGTGGCCACGCAACCGTAACTCAAAGATCTACATTTAATATCACTGGAGAAATCTTCCAAATCTGAAGTCTTCATTGTCAAAAATGGCATTTTCTCAAATACTTCTGTTGTTCTCTTAACCAGAATCACTTTCTTTACATGCATCATAGTAGTACTGTGTGCTTGCTTGTTGTTTCATTTGCGTGATTGCTTTTTGTTTTTATAGAATTAGACGTTATTTTAGTTTAGTTTTCTTTTTAAGTTTATGTTTGGTACACGTTCAAATAAACCAGAATTAAAATCTTTCGATCTTGAACTTGAACGTACTTTAAGAGTTAGTAAGTTCACAATCCAAGCTTCTAGAGCTAGGTTGCAAGACAACGAATCAACGCCGATTCCGTCGTCGTTGTTTGAGGCAGCAATTCAAAGTACCCTTAAACGGTTAAGGAGAACTCGAACTTTTAAAAATCGAACCGATTAAAATGGCTGACGGAAACAACGAAAATAATATGAATAATCTTAATATACCGCCACCTCCTCCACTTAAAGATTATTTTATTCCTACGACTTACACGCCACAAACATGTATCGACTTACCGGAGGCGACGGCATCTCACTTTGAGATAAAGTCGTCTACCATCTTGCTACTTCCATCTTTCCATGGCCGTCTAAATGAAGATCCATATCAACACTTAGGAGATTTTCAGGATATATGCTCTACTTTGAAAATTCAAAACTTAAATGATGATGAATTGAAACTGCGGCTCTTTCCATTCTCTTTAAAAGATAAAGCTAAATATTGGCTCCAATCTTTGGAGCCAAACACAATTAGAACATGGGAAGCCTTACACACCGCATTTTTACAAAAAAATTTCCCTATTACGCGTACGAATCAGATAAGGAAATCTATAACTAATTTTGTGATGCAAGATGGGGAATCACTTTACGACACGTGGGAAAAATTTAAAGAATTATTACGTTCGTGTCCACATCATCAGGTTCCTAAGTGGCAATTAGTTCAAGTCTTCTACGAGGGACTTATTCCCTCAGTCCGTAATACTGTCGACGCCGTTTGTGCGGGTATATTCCTACACAAAAGCGCCGATGAGGCCTGGAAAATGTTTGAAACATTAAGCGAGAACTCGATGCATCAGGCTGTGTCAGTACATTCCGAGGGATATCATTCACAACCTAAGAGAGAGGTAAAGTTCGAGTCAAGTCAGTCAATTGAAATAAAAGAACTATCTAAAAAACTTGACCGACTTTTAACAATGAACCAAATGATTACCTCACCCGCTCATGAAATTTGTGCATTATGTTCTAATCCTTCACATTCTATACTTGCATGTCCATCGGCGAGTCAATTTTCGGAATTTGTGGAGCAACACATTAATTCGATTCAACAATTCTCACGGAATCACTATAATCCTATGACAAATAATCCGGATGTGCCATGGAGAGGTCACCCAAATTTTTCATGGAAAAATAATAATAATAATAATGAGATGAGTAATTTCCCTAACGCTTATAGACCTCAACATTGTCAAAACCAACAACCTCCTCCTCCACCTCCACGTAATAATGCATTTGAGGAGAAGGTGTTGGCCTCACTTGAAAGTTTTGGTCCGGTGATCCAGTTAGTACATTCCTACACCCAGCCATTGCAAAACTGGAGTCCCAAGTGGGACAAATAGCTAACACGCTAAATCGTTTAACCGAGAGTAAGTTTCCAAGTCAACCTATTCCGAACCCTAAGGGACAATACGAGGTGGGTAGTACGAATGAGCAAGTGAACGCTGTGTCAACTAGGACGACTACTCGAGAGGAAGAAGTTGTTGAGATTCTGAGGGAGGTTATGAGGGATGAAAACGTTAACTCGAATAAGGAGAGGGGTGAGGACGTGAATCAAAGTAGAAAAGAAAATGAACCGGTCCCAACAAATTATATTCCGAGAATGCCACATCCACCAAACGTTGAGAAACCGTTAAATTTTCCACAAAAAACGTCAAAAGCTGAAGATATACTCAAGGTGTTTATACAAGTGAAAATCAATATTCCATTCCTCGATGCTATAAAACAAATTCCCGCTTACGCTAAATGTCTTAAAGACCTTTGCACTCAAAAGCGTAAATTGCGTAGTCATACTCCTAAAAAGGTCTTCCTCACTGAAAAAGTAAGTTCTATTTTTCAAAATGCACCATCGAAGTATAAGGATCCTGGTACGCTAACTATTTCATGTGTCATAGGTGACACTATCATTCATAGGGCTCTCATTGACTTAGGTGCGAGTGTTAATCTCTTGCCTTATCACGTCTATAAACAACTAGGACTAAGTGAACTTAAGCCTACGGCCGCTACTATTCAATTAGCGGATCATTCTATTAAAGTACCTAGAGGTATCATCGAGGACGTCTTAGTTAAAGTTGATCAATATTTTTATCCTGTCGATTTTATGGTCCTTGACACTGAACCCGTGCTAGATTCTAAGAAACACACCCCTGTTATTCTTGGACGTCCATTCTTGGCTACCGCTAATGCGTGTGTCAATTGTCGAACGGGGGTGATGAAAGTGTCATTCGGGAATTTGAACTTAAAATTAAACGTGTTTAACGCTGTCGATCAACCTCCCAAAGACGATGATTATCTATGTATAGAGGGTAGTGAGGTTATACAACAAATTGAACCTACTAATGCCCTACACATGGGTAAGGAGAATAATATAGTGAGTAATGAGAGGATGAATGCAAATAACCTGGACCCTAACGATGAATTTACTCGGAATGTGAGAAATCGATGTGAACATGAGCGAGATGAACCGTTAAATGAATTGACTCATAGTGACGTTATTTCTACTTATCACCGGACTCTTCCTGATATCCTTAGGGGTACAAAGTCTTATTTTTAACCTGCATAAGTCCTGAGCTAGAACGGTCTAGTTAAAGACGTAAAAGATAGCGCTTCTTGGGAGGCAACCCAAGCTTTAATTCGTTTGTTTTAATGATTTTTGACTATTTTTGGATCGTTTTGGTCTGTTTTTGAGTTTCTGGACAGGTTTGGGGGTTGGAGTAAAGTTATTTTTAATTTATTTACATAAAATAAGTGAAACAAGAGAAAATACCATTCTCGTGCGCGCGGCTCGCTCGCGCGAGACGTCGCTCGAGCGGCCCGCTCGCGCGAGACTGTGCCTTAGTGAAATTTTTGGTTATTGTTTTTAAGAGCTCTCTGTTACATCTCGCACCTCGATTCGCGGGCGCGAGGCTATCTCGCTCGCGCGAGAATTTCACGACAAAAAATATATATATTTGGGATTCGCGCGCACGACGGCCGCTCGCGCGATCCCCCATTTTTCCTAATTTTTTTTCTTTTGTTTTCTATATCCTTCTCCCCCACCTGTTTGAGTAGTTTTTACTTTTGTGTTTTTGTTTCTTAGGTCCTTTTAGATCGAGTCGTTTGTTATTTTTATAAGTTCCGGTTATCTTTTCGTTCCTTTTATAGTTTATTTTCGTGCTGTCTTCATTGTGTTGTTAATTCTTATAGTTTATTTAATTTTGTTTAGTTTAGTTATAGTTCTTTTAGCTGCTTTTATTATTTTCTTTGTTCGTCTTTTATCAAGAAGTAATAGGTAACATTGAACTTTATTGACATATTCCTTTGTGTTCACCTGTTTGTGATTGCCGAGATCGAGGTATTGTCGTTCCTTCCTTACCTACTCTCCTTTCTTTCGTTTTATTGTTTCATTGGGGACAATGAAAGGTTTAGGTTTGGGGGTATGTACACGCATGCACATTATACTGCAATTTTTCAAAATTTTTTAAAATTTTTCGATTCTTGTGCTTAAATAAACAATATTACCTGCGATTTTGCAATCTCTAGTCGATACTTCTTGTTATGTAACTTGGATTGTTATAGAATGATGAACAAGAGAAGATGTAATTAATTATTTGTTGAAGTCATGATATGACGTTTTAGGTCATGTATCATTTAAATCATAGTTTTATATCATAAATTTGCACACAAACCTATGCACTGCACGTAGTCGCATGAATACATGTCTGATGTGAACTATAATATGATTCGGATTTCTAGATAACACATGGTGGAGACTAGACCCAGTGAGCTTTTGAGCCTATCTTTTCTTTTTAGAGGGTTATAAATATATCTTGTGTTTGTCGAATTTCATTGAAATAGCGCATCTACTTGTTGTTTAGTCTCACTATTTTTTCTTTGGTTGAGAGTCAAGTAAAATATTTGTTACCATGCTAAATAATCTTCCGTCGTAAATGTTGAAGAACCATATAACCATGGGACATGATTTTAGGCCTTCTTTGTTTACTCACCAATAAATGATAAATTTCCTTAGATTACCCTTTGAGCCGTTAAAATGCCCTTTTTCTTTAATCACCATTATCCTTGTTTTTGCTCCAACTTGACCAACTTGGAGTTTACCACTGAGAGATTCGTCAACTTTTAATGGTATTAAGGCGATGTGTCGATTGAGAAGAACAAGAGAACAAGATGATGTTTGGGGTGGTTGACTTATTATTTATTGATTGATTATTCAGAAAGCAACGAAAAGGAAAGGAAAAGATTGAAAAAAAAATAAAGAAGAAGAAGGTTGATATAAAAAAAAAAAAAAAAGGAAAGAAAAAAAGATAAGGATTGAAAAAAAAATAGTTGAAAGTAGAAAGTGATGGAAAAATCGGTTCAAATTAAAATTTTAAACGCGCAGCGGAAAAAGTCAAGTTATAAAAACTTAAAGGTAGCCCAGGATCTACTACTCGTCAATTCCATAGATGCATATAAGAGGGGACAAGAGGTATACCTTAGTGTCTTGAACCCAATTATGATTTTCTTCAACTTCCAGCAGCCTCCACTAGATGGCCTTCACTCTTATGACTCCTATGGATGCTCGCAGGAAGGACTAGGGTTGGTGGGAACCCTAATGGAGAGGAAGGAAAAGGTTTGGGACTCTAAAACAGTTTCTGCAGCTTCTGACGTTCAAAAACGACGAATAACTTTTCCAGAACGCAGCTGCCCTATTTATAGATTTCCATAACCGACCTAACCTTCGATCGATCGAAGGACTTCGATCGATCGAACATTCGATCGATCGAACCATTCTCGATCGATCGAACCTGCCATGACTTCGATCGATCGAACTAGCTTCAATCGATCGAACCTGTCTTGACAGCTTCCTCAAGTGTCTTTCCAAGTATCCTGGCAGAGCTAAGAGTGGGACCTCCTAGGCTCTTTATTGTTAGCTCAGATCAGTTGATTAATTCCCATGACCAAACTCTTTGATCAGCAAATTAATCGACTGATCAGTTAACGTTTACTCCACTATAAAACGATAACTGAACTCCAACGCAAAAGAACATATCCGAAGTGATAACTAGACTTGTATGTTGAACTAATGTCCCTCTACCTTCAGCATTCGTAATCATATTCAAGTAGTCGGGTAACTGTTACTGTCAACCTGAATCATGATTACTTCTTGTATTCCTTGAGTCCCATTCACCTCTCATGATTACCAAACATATTGATAACTCTTATCAACAAGACTGCAGTACTCAGTAATCGACTTGGTGACATTCTCAAGGGAATGCTTACTCTGAAATAGAGGGTAGATTCTATCTTGACAATATACGTTCACAACCCTATGAACATGACATACCCAAGATACCCAGGTGTTGATCTTCTGTAGACCTCACTGAGTGGTAAGTCAAAGCAGTCATATTCACAGTCTGTGTTCATAATCGTCTCAAGATTGAGAACACGTACCTTATACAAGTTATGAGTCCTATTGACTGTTTGACAGTCTTGAGTGTCAATAAGAAAGCTCAGGTCCGTCAATGCACTATAAGCACTAGCATATTTACTAAGAGTTACACTGTAGTGATTGAGATTCATCACTCCATCCAATGGTACTTAATCATGCTACAGTGTAAACCTGATGAGATATCCAGTCTCATCATCCACTGTGACAACTTCTAAGTATCAATGAATAGTAATTCGTATCTCACTTGTATGTATCTCATACACACACGAATTAATTACTATGACACTTAAGGATCAATAATCATCTCATGAAAGAAACATACATAATGAAATGTAAAGCTGATATCCATATATTAAAATGTCAATGTCTCATACATAAAGTAATGGTTTGAGGGCACAAACCCAACAAACTCCCACTTGCACTCACAACCATACAGGATTACATCTGAGACCTAGACTATCTAGATGACGATCAAAGACCTTCTGTGCCAAGGCCTTTGTAAACAGATCAGCAAGATTGTCAGCGGTGGCAATCTTGGTGACAGTCACATCTCCACGTTGAACAATATCTCGGATAAGATGATATTTCCACTCTACGTGCTTTCCCTTTCCGTGGTTCCTTGGCTCCTTGGACTGAGCCACTGCCCCACTATTATCACAATAAAGCGTAATAGGCGACAGCGACGCTGGTACCACCTCGAGTTCCATAAGGAACTTCTTGAGCCAAACAACTTCCTTTGCGGCTTCACAAGCAGCCACATACTCAGCTTCTGTAGTTGAATCTGCAATGCATTTCTGCTTAATGCTTCTCCAACTAACAGCACCACCTCCCAAAGTAAAGAGATGACCGGACGTCGACTTCCTCGAATCATTATCTGACATAAAGTCCGAGTCAGTGTATCCTACTAGAATTAACTCACTATCACCGTACATAAGCATGTAATCTTTAGTCCTTCTCAAGTACTTAAGAATGTGCTTAACGACTGTCCAGTGCTCTGGACCTGGATCCGACTGATACCTGCTAACCATGCCAACAGCAAAACAGATTTCTGGTCTAGTGCATAACATCGCATACATGAGACTTTCCCACTGTCGAAGCATAGGGAATTCCTGTCATGCGATTCCTCTCCTCCTGTGTCTTTGGACACTGGTCCTTAGAGAATGCTAAACCATGCCTGAAAGGTAACAAACCTTTCTTTGAATTATCCATTGAAAACCTAGTTAGCACCTTATCGATATAAGCAGCTTGAGATAATCCCATTATCTTTCGCTTGCGATCCCAAAAGAGCTTTATCCCAAGAATATAGCTCGCCTCTCCTAGATCCTTCATATCGAATGTACTAGCTAGCCAGACCTTGACCGTTGACAATGCCGCTACATCATTCCCAATGAGTAGAATGTCGTCAACATAAAGCACGAGAAAAGCCGCCACTTTTCCTTCACACTTCTTGTATACACAAGGTTCATCCAGATTTTGTATGAAACCAAACGACTTGACCGCTTGGTCAAATCGGATGTTCCAACTCCTAGATGCTTGCTTAAGCCCATAAATGGACTTTTGCAACTTGCATATCAAGTTCCCTTTCCGACCAGCTATGAACCCTTCTGGTTGTTGCATATAGATGTCCTCCTCAAGATTGCCATTCAAGAATGCAGTCTTGACGTCCATCTGCCAGATCTCATAATCCAGGCATGCAAGAATGGATAAGAGTATCCTGATGGACTTGAGCATGGCCATCGGCGAGAAGGTTTCCTCATAGTCAATGCCCTCCCTCTGAGTATAACCTTTCGCTACAAGCCTTGCCTTAAAGGTCTCAACCTTTCCATCAGATCCTCTTTTCCTCTTGTAGACCCACTTACAGCCAATGGGTTTAATGTTGGCTGGAAGCTCTACAAGATTCCAGACCTTATTAGAATCCATAGATTCCAATTCAGCCTTCATAGCTATAACCCAATGAACTGAATCAACATCAGCCATTGCCTCTTCGTATATGGCAGGATCAGATTCAGATTCTATGGAGACAGCTTCAAAAATTTCTCCTAAGAACATGTATCTATCAGGCTGGCTGATAATCCTCCCACTACGACGAGGTACCAGTGATGAAATTGGTGAAGAAGTGGTGTTTTCTTGATTTACATCGTTATTAACTGCGGGTTGGACTAAGGGCTCTCCTTCTATCTCTCTAAGATCTATTCTTCCCTTAGGTTTATGGTTCATAATATAATCATCCTCTAAGAAAACAACATTTATACTAACAAACACTTTCTGTTCCCTTGGATCATAAAAATACCATCCATAAGTACCCTTTGGATACCCCACAAAGTAACATACTTTCGATCTAGAATCCAATTTGCTCATCTTTCCTTTCAGCACATGTGTCGGACACCCCCATATCCGGAGATGTTGCAAAGAAGGCTTACGCCCAATCCACATCTCTCGTGGTGTCCTTGAAACAGATTTACTTGGTACTAGATTTAGTATGTAAGCAGCGGTTTCCAAAGCATAACCCCAAAGGATTAATGGCAACTCAGAATAACTCATCATCGACCTAGTCATGTCTAAAAGAGTCCAATTCCTTCTCTTCGCTACACCGTTCTGCTGAGGCGTACCAGGTGCAGTCAACTGTGACAGAATCCCATTCTGTACGAGGTGATCAATAAACTCATTAGAGAGGTACTCGCCACCTCAATCAGATCGAATGGCCTTGATATGTGTGCCCAATTGCTTCTCCACTTCAGCCCTAAAGTCTTTAAACTTTTCAAAGGCTTCAGACTTGTGCTGCATTAGGTACACATATCCATACCTAGAGTGGTCATCAGTAAATGTTACGAAATACTCATAACCACCCCTTGCTCTAATATTTATTGGTCCACACACATCCGTATGAACTAATTCCAACAATGCATTGGTTCTATTGCCCTTTGCAGAAAAGGGCATTTTGGTCATCTTACCCTCTAAACAAGACTCGCAGACTTCCATTGGTTCGAGAACCAAATCGCCTAAGACCCCTTCTTTGACTAGTCTGCCAATCCTATTTAGATTGATATGACCAAGCCTCAGATGCCAAAGCTTTGTTGGATTAGTGGAAGGTCTCTTTCTTTTAGATGGTACAGTTACCACTGAGTTATTAAGTTCCATGCCAGAATCTTTAGAAATATTGGGAGTAATCACATACAAACCATTTGATTTAATACTAGAACATATAAAAGAACTATTTCTTTTAATCATAACTTCAGTTCCAAAATGAAAAGAATAACCATTATTCGATAAATTAGAAACTGAAATTAAATTACGTCTCATTGAAGGGACGAAAGTACATCTGATAAAATCAAAACTTTATTGTCTAGAAATTCTAAAACTACGACTCCTATAGCAACCGCAGAAACGATTACGCTAGAATCTAGAGTAAGTACCATTTTCCCATCACTGCACCTCCTGGTTGATCTGAACCCCTGTAAATTACAGATATGGTTAGTCGCACCAGAATCAATGCACCAAGTGTTTGAAGTATCTGTTATAAAACTTACTTCAATCACATGTGATTCAATCATACCTTGAACTCTTGTAGCTAAGAATTCTGGACAGTTCCTCTTCCAGTGGCCCTTCTCACTGCATTGAAAACACTTTCCTTTGCCTTGGCCACCCACCTTCCCTTTGCCCTTACCTTTTCCCTTAGATTTTACAATCTTAGGAACCGGTCCAACACTTGAACCACCAGTGCCGGCTTTCTTCTTCCCTTTCTTTCCTTTCGGCATAGATCGGGAAGAGGAAGCGCTTTTTTCAACGTTCAGAACGTTGACCCCAGGTTTGATCACCCCTTCCGCTTCCAGTAAAGAACTCATTAATTGGCTCATTGAAAAATCCATTTTATTCATATTATAGTTTAGTTTAAATTGTGCGAATGACGGTGACAGCGTGTTGAGGATCATATCAACTTGGGTCTGTGCATCGATGTTGGCACCTAGGGTCTCCAGCTCGTTTAAATAACCAATTATTTTTAAAACATGTTCTTTGACTGGAGTCCCTTCCGAGCACTCATTATCTTCTGCATAGCTACCTGTCTAGCAGGCATGCCATGTTTCCCAAACATCTTCTTCAGGGATTCGATAATGTCACTGGCGGAATTGTTCGACTGGAATTGGTGTTGCAACACACCAGCCATTGAGGCCAGAATGTAGCAACGAGCCATTCCATTCGACTTTTTCCATTTATCGAACTCGCGTCTGGCAGCTGCCGAAGCGTTTGCCGCGGTTTCTTCGGGGCATGGAGTGGTGAGGACATATATGTGATCCTCCGCAGTTAATACGATGTCAAGGTTTCGTTTCCATTCAGTGTAGTTATTTCCAGTTAACTTGTTTTGAGTGAGTATGGTGGCAAGTGGACTAAATGCAGATCCAGACATTATGATTACTGAAAATCAAACAAACAAAATAAATATGGATATCAGAATTTGACAGTTTGAAATAAAAGAATCCTTAAAAACTCTTATTTTTAAAACAAAGTCGCCAAAATATCGAAACGAAAGAATAAAGCCTCCGTGTGGTGGTCAATATTCGATCTTTCGATTAATCATGACTTGTCCGCTATGCAACTCCTGAAAAACAAGTTATGACTCCCGATCCCTTTTGATCTCTAAGTTTCTGAATAATGCCCCGTGTGGGATCCCTTATCCATAGCTTAGCTAGTGTGTACCATTAACTAGGATCCAATCACAGCCGTCTCAAGTAGCGCCTCCGTGTAGTGGTCACCCTCTAACACGTCTGATTGATCCTATCAAAGGAAGTTCACATCTAGTAACCAATGAGTAATGCACCCTCTGTATGGAATGATCACCCCTGGCGAGGTGACACAGAATGCACCACTCATCTTACAGTGAACCGTCAATGGAAGATCGTGGGTGTTTATTAATAAGACCATCTCCCACTAGATTTAGAAATTAAGGATTTTGCTTTTTAGAAAAATTTTTTTTACACATTACCCATAAACATCCAATGTTTACTAATGCGTTAAAACGGTTTTTGAATTTTATTTTAGAAAACTTGTTTTACGTGCATACAAGTAGTAGCAATATAATTAAATGCCAATCACAAACCAAGCACATAAAACAAAAAACTAAAATTGAAAATAAAGACATCCAAACGATGCCTCTATCTCCCATGGCTCTATCTCCATAGAACCTCCTTTTGGTTTGATCGCCTCCAGCTCCATCTTCATGGACAACGGCTCCTTGCTCCATCTTCATGGATTTTCTAATTCTATTACATTTGTCCTATGCTTCTTTAGAAGCTTACAATTTATCTAGAAATAGAAATAGCAACAACAAAATAAAAGGCTAGGGAAACCGGTGCGACTTTCCTTTTCGTAGGATTGAAGTCGCAGCGCCCTTTACATATGCCTTAAAACCAAACCAAAACTTAAATTACAACATGCACCAATCTCAAACAATTTAAATACAAATACTCAAATGACTTGGTGCCATGGGAGATAGCGACTAATCTAGCTGCAAAATGGTTAGTCGTACACGCATCCATACATACATAACAAATATATGTAACTCTTACCAACGGTGACTTGGTCCAGTGGTGCCAGGGGCTGGACTTGGTAGGGAGGTCTAAGGATCGATCCCCCGCAAGCCCGTTGGGAGGAGTTTAAAACCTTAACCCCGGGACCCGCTCCGAAACCGGATTAGTCGGCCCAGTGGGGTTCGGATACCGGTTGGGAAACCAAAAAAAATATATATATATATATGTAACTCTTGGAACACTTAATTGATTCACACAGTATATAAACTCTTTACGTACTGAATTAGAACATAAAGCAACATCTTACTTCTCTGTCACAGTTCGATCGATCGAAGACCGTTCGATCGATCGAAGACCGTTCGATCGCTCGAACCTTCGATCGATTGAACACTGTTCAATCGCTTGAACATTCTGTTTCACATAGTGATTTGAAAAATTTTACAGAATATTTTCAAATTAAAGTATTTAATTTAAAAAACTCTTTAAAACTGTGAAACAAAGATCCTGACAAAGAGTCTGTCTCGACCGATCGAACTCTATTCGATCGATCGAACACCAGAAGGTTTCGATCGATCGAGACCTATTCGATCGCTTGAGTATAGAGAATGTTCGATCGATCAAAACATGTTCGATCGATCGAACCCACCTTACATCCCATGCAATCACAGATTTGTACTCTGCTACGATAACACTGCAGAAACAGATCTGTGACGATGCAGTTTCGAAAACAGTTCTAAAATCAACAAGCCAATCAAAATTGTGTCCCAAAAACGCATCTATAGATCCAAATGAGCGTGGCTCTGATACTAATTGATGGAAAAATCGGTTTAAATTAAAAGTTTAAACGCGCAGCGGAAAAAGTCAAGTTATAAAAACTTAAAGGTAGCCCAGGATCTACTACTCGTCAATTCCATAGATGCATATAAGAGGGGACAAGAGTTATACCTTAGTGCCTTGAACCCAATTCTGATTTTCTTCAACTTCCAGCAGCCTCCACTAGATGGCCTTCACTCTTATGACTCCTATGGATGCTCGCAGGAAGGACTAGGGTTGGTGGGAACCCTAATAGAGAGGAAGGAGAAGGTTTGGGACTCTAAAACAGTTTCTGAAGCTTCTGACGTTCAAAAACGACGAACAACTTTTCCAGAACGCAGCTGCCCTATTTATAGATTCCCAGAACCGACCTAACCTTCAATCGATCGAAGGACTTCGATCGATCGAACAGTCGATCGATCGAACCATTCTCGAGCGATCGAACCTACTGTAGACACCCCATTTTGTCGGCTATCAGATTTAGGAGACCCATAGCTTGGTGGTTCACAATGATCGTAAAAGACTCAAAAGGACTCTCGGAAGTCAGCTCCATCTCTCAGAATGCTCAGAATGACCAAAATGCCCCTAAAAGCCCAAAAACTCCCAGATTTGGTCCCAAAGTTCTGAAAACATGCTACGTCGTAAGGATAGCGATAAAATGAGTTTTTAAGAGAAATCAGATGAAATCGTCGGCTCCCAGAGACCCCCGGAAGTCCCGGAAGTTCCCGGAAAGTCCCCGTTGACCGGTTTGACCAAGGTTTGACCAAGTTTGACCAAGATTTGACCAGGTTTGACCAAGTTTGACCAAGTTTGACCGAAATTGTCCGAATTCACCAGAATCATTTTAAATCATGAGAAAAATGTTAAAACAAGTTCCAAAAGAAAATCGAGCGAAAACATCAGCTCCCGGGAACTCCCGGAGGTTTCCAGAACTTCCCGGGAATCCCAGGTTTGACCAGTTTGACCGGAATTTGACTTTGGAACCGGGGCACCAAAACAATTTTCAAATATTTTTCATGGATACTAGAGGTCAATAGCTTTCCAACGGTATATCGCACATAATTTCTGGATTTAAAACGAATTTATTATGAATTTCCAAAGGCGAAAAAGGCGATCAAATCGGCTTTTATCATGAATACCGCAAAACTTTTCAAAGTGACCTATCCCCGAACTATTTTTCATGTAAAGTAGACTCCATTACCTTTCCAACGGTATATCACAACCTCAATTTGGAGTTCGTACGCATTTTCTGTGAATTTCGGACGAAATAGGGCCTTTTCGCGAATACCGGAACTTCAGGGGGCCTAAACAGCATTATCTGGACGAAGGAGGAGCAGTGCCGCCGCGGCACTGGCCCAGTGCCGCCGCGGCACTCCCCTCCAGAGCAGTGTATTTTTGTAATTTATTTTGGGGGTCCAATTTGATTAATTAAAAACCAAAACGACGTAGTTTTGATTCCCAGCTTATTTTGGACCAATTGGAGACCATTTTAAACTTTTTAAAACTCCATTTACCACCCCTCCTTTGCCTATAAAAGAAGCCATTTACTTCCATTTAGGGGAGGGACATGGAAGCTTAGAGAAAGCTTAGGAAGAAACTCTAGGGAAATATAGAGAGAGAAAGAGAAGAAGTAGTCTTCTTCTTCCATTTTTTCCAATAAAAGTGAGTTCTAATCTTGTTTTCCTCCACCATTTTTCTATATACATCATCATCAATATACCCAATCACCATTCTTGAGCATTCTTGAGTTAGGAAGCTACTTCCATGTCCAAATGTCAAAATCTATGAGTGAAACACCAAGCTACAAGTCCAAAATCATATTGATTATCATCTATTGATTGTTATTTACTTGCTTGTTCATATTATGTTCATCTCTTCTTAATCTCATTTCTTTTTATTTTCTTTATTTACTTACTAGTTCATCATCATCTAAGTGATGACATGAAGTTTGGGGTGAGTGAATCCTTATGGATAGTAGCTCTTGACCTCAAAAACATGTTTGATAGATGATGATCATAACCTCAATACTTCCAAGATGTTCTTGAAATGTATTGAAGTTATGTCCAAAATAAAAATGAATCTCTCCAATAATATTGGGAGTTCTTTGATGATTCAAGGTTGGATGAGGTTCTAAGTGGTCACATGGTCATCTCAAGAGTTTAAGTTCATGCTTTGAACATCTATTTCAAAACCCCCAATCAAGAACTCAAACTCTATTTCAAAACCCAAATCCATTTTCTTCAAGAATGATCCAAAACAGTGAGCTGTTCAGATTCAAAGATTTGTTTTGAATTAAATACTTGAGTTATGATGATTAAACCACTTGGAAAATCTTCCTAAGACATCATAGTTTGTCTCTGATTTTTCCCATCAATTATAGAGATATGAAAGTATTTGTTTTGGATGTGAGAAGTTAATATTCATAATCTGCCTCTGTTCTCACAGAATGTTCACCCAACTTCTTGCACTTATTCTGGATATTTTCGTCACTGTACATATATCTTTTCTATTTGTTTTATGAAACTTGGGTGTCTTAGGAAACTTTTGGTGTATAATGGGTTGTCATAAACCCTTTCTTTGATTTATGAAAAATCATACAAAATCAGTCAACAGTGCAGCTTTTGTTTCTGAGTCATGTGTACATTCTGATTTTTTTCTTTTAATCTGTGATAGATATTGAGGTTTGGCTTTTTGGGTAATTTTCTAGACACATTAATGATGATCTCTGATTTTTCTCACATTTTCCTAGGCACGTTGGACCTCCCATTATAATGTTACAAAGTAGTGCATACAGTCTGTCCACTATTCACAGCATTTCACTTTTTGGCTTTCACACTTTGATGCAACACTCTCTTGTATCTAGATGAACCCATATCCCATGCACATGTTCTTTACCACTTTTAGCATGCTATATCATATCATGTATCATCTATTCTCTTATGTATCATACTCCCATAGACTCTTGAGTTTGGTTTCCAAATAAAACCATGTTTTGCAAATACATCCAAGTTCTTGAAATAAGTTAGGAATTGATATTCCAAGTGGTTAGAATATTCATCCAAGTTCTGGAAGTATACTTTCAAAACCCCTATTTCAAACCCCCCCCCCCCCCCCCCCCCCCCCCCCCCCCCCTCTTAAACCCCTCATTTTGACTCCAAAAAATAAACCTTGTTTTTCTCAAAACCCTCAAAACAGTGAGTCATTTAACTTCAAGGAATTATTTTGAGTTCAATACTCAATGTATGAATGTAAGACCACTTGGAAAGCCTTCCTAACTCATTAGAGAACACCCATGATTTTTGGTTTGACTTGGAAGTACATAGAAATGGTCTATTTGAACCCAAACATTCCTTCCATACATTCTGTCTTTTCTGTCACAGCAGCTAGGTCCACTTCCAACTTCTTTTCCAGAAACCTTTTCCAAAAAGGGTGGTCCTAACTTATTTTTCCCTTAAACTTCAATGTCTTAGGGAACTTTCTGTATATAATGGACCTCTAGATCATTCGTTTTCATTTTCTAAGATTTTTTAACATTTCAGTCGACAGTACGGACTCTGTTTCTGAGTGACCTTCATTATTTATATGATTTCTCTCAATCTGTGATAGCTATTCAAGATTGGCCTTTTGGGTTGTGTTCTAGACACAATAAGGAACATCTCCATAAAAAATCATGCATTGAAAACATTCCTAACCCCTCTTTTCAAATTTCCAAAGATGATGCTACTGTTCTGTCCACTATTCACAGCAAGCATACCTTAACTTTCATTCTTTGATTTAATGCTTATATGCATTCCAAATTAGCTCATATCTTAGGAAGTAGTTCATACTACATTTTTATACATCCCATGTTGATTTAATCCATTCATTCATACACATTTTAGACTCCTAAGTCATTTTAGAAATCCATGTACACAAAACACACTACAACCTTTGCACATTTTTAGATACATACAATGCATTCATGCAAGATTTGGGGTTTTTGTAACTCTTAATCTAAGAAGATTATAAGGAATGGACTTGATCACACGTTCATGCTCCCCTCAATCTAATCATCCTTTCTCATCCGTCCCGGGGATTGAGAAATCTTCTTTTCTCAAAGATTAACATGCATCATACTAGTTTGCTAAGCATATTTTGATTTCTTTGATTATTCGTTTCAAGAACAATTCATGTCCCCTTTTTAGATTAGGAAGTCTTGATTATTTGATATATGATTAGACGATTTTTTTTCTAGGTTTATTTGTGTGATCTTTCACTTTACATTGCATGATATTTGACTTAGATCTTATGAATGATATTTTATCTTTAGATCTTCCATTTTCAAGTTTCTTATGTAATGTAATATACTATCATAGTATTAATTGCCGAACCATACATAGTATAAGATGATTATTTGTATGCTAATTGAGGCCCGTCGAAAGATGGGGCGAGTTGAGGGTGTTTTAGTCGCTACAAAGGCTCCTTCCTCTCTCGTACCAAAACCCCGAACCAAGTTCTTTGGTTATGAAGGGCCGGTGCCCTTTATCCATTTGGGTGAGTCAAAATTAGGTTTCTTGGTTCCTTAAAGACCAAGTGGCGACTCTGTATCTGTTTTCAACAGACCTTTCCTTTTCTTTGATTCAAATCAATTTCAAAACAATCTCAAACAAGAGAGAAGTGGTCCGAATCCGCGTGTCCACACCTACCATGACTTCGATCGATCGAACTAGCTTCAATCGATCGAACCTGTCTTGACAGTTTCCTCAAGTGTCTTTCCAAGTATCTTGGCGGAGCTAAGAGTGGGACCTTCTAGGCTCTTTATTGTTAGCTCAGATCAGTTGATTAATTCCCATGACCAAACTCTTTGATCAGCAAATTAATCGACTGATCAGTTAACGTTTACTCCACTATAAAACGATAACTGAACTCCAACGCAAAAGAGCATATCCGAAGCGATAACTAGATTTGTATGTTGTACTAATGTCCTTCTACCTTCAGCATTCGTAATCATATTTAGGTAGTCGGATAACTGTTACTGTCAACCTGAATCATGATTACTTCTTGTATTCTTTGAGTCTCATTCACCTCTCATGATTACCAAACATGTTGATAACTCTTATCAACAAGAATACAGTACTCAGTAATCGACTTGGTGACATTCTCAAGGGAATGCTTACTCTGAAACAGAGGGTAGATTCTATCTTGACAATATACATTCACAACCCTATGAACATGACATACCCAAGATACCCAGGTGTTGATCTTCTATAGACCTCACTGATTGGTAAGTCAAAGCAGTCATATTCACAGTCTGTGTTCATAATCGTCTCAAGATTGAGAACACGTACCTTATACAAGTTATGAGTTCCTATTGACTGTTTGACAGTCTTGAGTGTCAATAAGAAAGCTCAGGTCCGTCAATGCACTATAAGCACTAGCATATTTACTAAGAGTTACACTCTAGTGATTGAGATTCATCACTCCATCCAATGGTAGTTAATCATGCTACAGTGTAAACCTGATGAGATATTCAGTCTCATCATCCACTGTGATAAGTTCTAAGTATCAATGAATAGTAATTCGTATCTCACTTGTATGTATCTCATACACACACAAATTAATTACTATGACACTTAAGGATCAATAATCATCTCATGAAAGAAACATACATAATGAAATGTAAAGCTGATATCCATATATTAAAATGTCAATGTCTCATACATAAAGTAATGGTTTGAGGGCACAAACCCAACAGAAAGAAGAATAGAAAAGAAAAAAAAAAGAAATTAAAGAAAAAATATATGAATAAAAAGAAGAGAAGGAAATGATGAAGTTGGTAGAAGAGATGAATGAAAGAAATCGAACATGCCTTACAATGCCATTCTGAGATTTCCTACCTAATGAATCATTTCTATCCTTTTTCACTGCCTGAGCCACATTACAACCTTTGAAAAGTCCTATTTGATCCTAGAAAACATAGTTCGGATATGAAAACGATGGGAGAGGGATTAAAACATGGTAATGATTAATTTTTCTTGATTGTTGGCATCCTATTCATGAGACTATTGTTCTTTCGTGTCATGCGTCTTTTTCGAGTCATATGTGAGCATTTCTCGTTTTGAAAATATATTTCCTTTGCTCCCATATATTAGATAAATTACATATGTTTCTGAGTGTTTCATTTGAGAGGACTGTTCATTTATCTTTTCAGATAGGACAATGTGTTATAACTGCTGTATGCCCTGGCGGGATTACATGCGCGGTGTAGACGCTTATGTGGCATAGAATAGAACCTCTTTCTTATGATTCCCAAGGCAATCACTCACATGTGATCACATTGAGTTGACTTGCCTAGGTACCATGATAAGGATGTCTGCTCCATGCTCACAAAGATATACACCGCAAACCTTGTTTGTTGATCCTGAGACATAGGAGTATGAAAACTTGCTAGACAGTATGATCATCATCATCACCTATTCCCGTCGTATATTCCTATTTCTTCTAGAAACTCTACCCAACTCATCAGGATATACCTATTTTCCCAGAAGCTCTGTCCAAATCTCTCAGATTACCCAGAAATTCCGGTATACTTGTTTCTCCCATAAACTCTGTCCAACTTACCCGAGTCTTCATGTTTTCCCATAAGCTCTATCCAAATCTCCAAGATTTCTCAAAAATTCCAACAACTCCATCCAAACTTCCCAAAAATGCCTAGATGTACCAATTTCTCCCAGAAATTCTGACTTCCCAATTTCTCCTAGAAGCTCAGTCCAAATCAACCAGAAATTCATAATTCTCCTAGAAACTCAAACGACTTCTAGAAATTTCTCCGAATCTTCCAAATCCCTATTTCTCCCAGAAACTCTGCATCCCGGAAATCCCTGTTGTCCCTTGGTGATCACACTGGAAAGTAAGGTTAGCACACTCTGTATGCCTAGGACCTTATTTATTTAGCTGCTATCTGTTAAAAATAGGAGCATCATATAGATTAGGGCTTGCATCCGCATGCTTGTCTCATATACATACACAGTTCATGTCAGTTTGCACACACATATATCTCATAAGTCCACACAGTCTATCCCTTCTCATCATCACATGATCATCGATCTTCATCCTCCGAGTTTGATCCTTGTCATTTCAATTTGTAAGACATCACAGGTCCCAAACGTCGTCCTGCTACATTTTCTTCTTGGGATTAACAGCTCTCTCGGAAACAAACCTATGGATCACAAAAGCTTGGAAACTCGAGTCGCCAAGATAAGAACCACTATGACTCAGCTTTCGGATCACCTCACCCAGGTCCTAGGATTTCTTGAGAAAATGAGACCAGAAGTCCGCATTCACTCTGCTTGGACTCGTACACCGAATGATCAACTAATCAGAATAAGTGTGGATGCTAGAATGACCGCTATGGAACCTGCTGTTGAGAAGATCAGGGACGAGCTTGCAGAAATGACAGATATGATACGGCATTTGGCTAACCCACCACCCTCGATTCTGCTATCTTCTCGGTCAGCACCTTGTACTGAATGGTTTGGAAAATTAGCTGATCTTTGGATGCATAGTTTGGATCAAGAAGCTCTTGATAAGCTCACCAGAATAAAGGATGCCATCAAAGAAGGAAAGTTCAGGAATAATGAACCCCAACACCAGTCCAAGGGACCTAACTACTCCCTAGAATCCCCAGATATCCATACACCTAACCACCAACCAATGGCCTACCCTCTCCGTCCATACCAGTCCATTCCACCAAATCGCCCTAAAGGCCCTCGCAAATTCTCCAGACTTGATATTCCCCTCTCCATAGCCTTAGACCACCTACTTAAAAAGGGCCACCTGCAACTCCTCCCTCACAAACCACTACCGGATCCCATACCCTCTCACTACAACATGAGCCTACAATGTGCTTACCACCAAAATCTAGGCCATGCCACCGATCAGTGCATCCGCCTCCGCCATGACATTCAAAATCTCATAGAGGATGCACCCCATCCTAATTCCATCTCCTATCTTGGCTTGGACCAACCGCTCGACTGATCCCCCTCGCTGAGGCCCATGAATGTTGAACCTGTGCCGGTGAAGTGATGGTGTTTGGAACTCTTGCTAGAAAACCAAATGAAGATGCTCTTTTAAGTGAGTTACTGTGACATTCCATTTGAGACCGGGTCGAGTCCAGTCGAGTCTGTTGTGTGTTTTGTCTATTTCAAGTTTAGTCCTGTGGTCAAGTCCGTCTGTCATCAAGTTATAATAAGTCTGTAAACCTTCTCTATTGATGGAGTGAAATCTCATTTTGCTTAATCTGATGTGCCTAGCCATAAATGCATGAATCACTAAACTGAAGTGTCACTTTTCAAATTACCATGGATATTACTCTGGTAATAATTTTTCTACGATAAAACAAAAAAAGAATCCTGAAAGGTTAAAGTCGATTTCACGCTGACACTGATGAAGAGATGGAATTGAATAGTCTTACTTTAAGAATTTAAAGATGCTCTTGCCTCAATCTTGAAAAGACGTACTTGAAACTGACTTGGGGCCTGCCCAACATCCTTTTTCCACCATTTTGAAGCCTTAAGCCCAATCCAATTGGGAGCCACACAATCTGTCCGATTGAAAGCAATGCAAACTTAGCCCTTGATGGTAGCCAAACATTTCAGTGAGTTTCATCTCCACTTTCAAAAAAAAAAAAAAAGAAAAAGAAAAGAAAAGAAAAGAAAAAGCTCGCTAGGGTGAAAACCCGAAAGGGCACCTAGGCAAAAGTTAGAGCTGAAAAAGGTGTTGATTTCCAAAATCTAACCCTAGCCAGTCAAAATGTTGGAGAAAATTTTGATCAGAGAATCATACACTTCAAGATACATCTTAAGAACGTGCCAAGATCACATTTCAAACGGCACGAAATGACCACACATAAATTCTGAGAGCTGACATGCACATTCTGGAATTTTGAGATTACGATTGAAAGATCTCACAAGAATCGACTACATTAAAAAGCAAAATTGACTGGCTAGGCGAAAGTGAAAAGGATCAATCCTCAAAACAAAACAAAAAGAAAAAGAAAAAGAAAAGAAAGGGAGATTGAAACTGAATCCTTTTATTTAAAGCTACCATAAGTGGCTCAAGTTTGAACTTATATGATGATTGGTTTGAGAAACCCTCATATCCAATTTCTTTCAAGCCCTGCCTTGAACTACGCTCGACCTGATTCCCACTCGGGGATACATAGGTAACCACATCGGTTCGGTCAACACCATCATAATCAAACCAATTTCCTTCAAGCCTTGTCTTGAACTACGCTCTACCTGATTCCCACTCGGGGATACGTAGGCAACCACAACGGTTCGGTCGCCCCACCTACCTAAAAATCAATCCGCTTCTTTCCAACCATGGCCCGAACTACGTTGGACCTGATCCCCGCTCGGGGGTACGTAGGCAGACTTTCAAAAAGAAAAGAAGGATGGCTCGCTAGGTCGAAAATCCGAAAGGACGCCTCGGCAAAAATTAGAGCTTAAATCCAAAGTAAGCAATAACAAAAGAGAGAAAAGAGCTCGTTAGGTCACCTCACTGGTGCCTAGGCAAAAGTTATGAGCATTTGAGAGATTAAAGTCACGGTCCTTGCCTCAAGCCAGAAATCACCCTGCACACTAGGGGCAAACTTCGGCTACTCGCCTCGTTTGCCTAAATTATACTATCTACCCTTCATACAAGGGGCAAACTTCGGTCACCTACCTCATTTGCCCAAAACCTCCAATGAACCTTCCTCCAAACTAGGGGCAAACTTCGGTCATTTACCTCGTTTGCCTACCGATCCCACTTCATGCCTTTCAAACTAGGGGCAAACTTCGTTTGCCACCCGATCCATATACACCAATGGTAAGCCTTCAAGTCACAAACATTGTCTTGAATAGATGGAAATGGAGCATCTTTTATTCCATAAGCTAAGGCACTAATTCAAAGCACATCTTGGGAGAAGCAAAGAAATTGATTAGATCAGTAGGGAGGAATTTGCAAAAATAAGATTCACCATCAAAGTGATGCCACGTTAAGTTGAGAAGTAAACACAAAAGAGAAATGGTACATCATATATGACAAGAGCACATTAAGTTTTGGGCAAGTCGAGCTTGTTTCATTTCAGTGTCGAATGTGTCACCCTCGCGTGTCGGTGTCTGTTAGTTTTGAGTCTGTCATAGTCTTTTTCAGGAGAAGAGTCGGTCGTAGTCTCAAATGTGTAAGTCAACAGTGACGAATAATGAATCTTTCAAATCAAGTTAAAAAGAGCATTCCAAGGACAATGCAAGCAGGAGTACCAAAAACACTATTACTGCGCCAGTCAAGGCGTCAGCATGAGAAGCGTCCAAACTTGGGGAGAATTTCATCCCTTTCCAAACCATCGAAAGTTAACCATCTTCGTTCATGCAACATAAGTCCATGAGTGGCTGTTGATCTTTCATCTTTCTTCATGCAACATAAGCCCATGAGTGGCTGTTGATGATCTTCCTTTCTCCTAGCAACATAAGTCCATGAGTGGCTGTTGATCTTTCATCTTTCTTCATGCAAAATAAGTCCATGAGTGGCTATTGATGATCTTCCTTTCTCCTTGCAACATAAGTCCATGAGTGGCTGTTGATCTTTCATCTTTCTTCATGCAACATAAGCCCATGAGTGGCTGTTGATGATCTTCCTTTCTCCTAGCAACATAAGTCCATGAGTGGCTGTTGATCTTTCATCTTTCTTCATGCAACATAAGTCCATGAGTGGCTGTTGATGATCTTCCTTTGTCCTTGCAACATAAGTCCATGAGTGGCTGTTGATCTTTCATCTTTCTTCATGCAACATAAGTCCATGAGTGGCTGTTGATGATCTTATTTTCTCCTAGCAACATAAGTCCATGAGTGGCTGTTGATCTTTCATCTTTCGTCATGCAACATAAGTCCATGAGTGGCTGTTGATGATCTTCTTTTCTCCTAGCAACATAAGTCCATGAGTGGCTGTTGATCTTTCATCTTTCTTCATGCAACATAAGTCCATGAGTGGCTGTTGATGATCTTCCTTTCTCCTTGCAACATAAGTCCATGAGTGGCTGTTGATCTTTCATCTTTCGTCATGCAACATAAGTCCATGAGTGGCTGTTGATGATCTTCTTTTCTCCTAGCAACATAAGTCCATGAGTGGCTGTTGATCTTTCATCTTTTTTCATGCAACATAAGTCCATGAGTGGTTGTTGATGATCTTCCTTTTCTTCTAGCAACATAAGTCCATAAGTTGCTACTGATTATCACCCTCCATCAGTGTCAAACCACCGCAAATCATCTCTGTCACAAATAGAATGATACCTTGACTCCCATTTAAAAGACGTATACATTATCCTCCAGCTCCCGGAGGCCCTGACCGGCCCCCTTGGATTGAGCGTCAAAAGAGATTCTCCGAGAACCCTACATCATCCCCCGAGGACAAAAACCGATAGATACCAGCTCCCGGAGGCCCTGACCGGCCCCCTTGGATTGAGCGCCAAAAGAGATTCTCCGAGAACCCTACATCATCCCCCGAGGACAGAAACCGATAGATACCAGCTCCCGGAGGCCCTGACCGGCCCTCTTGGATTGAGCGTAAAAAGAGATTCTCCGAGAACCCTACATCATCCCCCGAGGACAGAAACCGATAGATACCAGCTCCCGGAGGCCCTGACCGGCCCCTTGGATTGAGCGCCAAAAGAGATTCTCCGAGAACCCTACATCATCCCCCGAGGACAGAAACCGATAGATACCAGCTCCCGGAGGCTCTGACCGGCCCTCTTGGATTGAGCGCCAAAAGAGATTCTCCGAGAACCCTACATCATCCCCCGAGGACAGAAACCGATAGATACCAGCTCTCGGAGGCCCTGACCGGCCCCCTTGGATTGAGCGCCAAAAGAGATTCTCCGAGAACCCTACATCATCCCCCGAGGACAGAAACCGATAGATACCAGCTCCCGGAGGCCCTGACCGGCCCTCTTGGATGGAGCGCCAAAAGAGATTCTCCATCATCCCCCGAGGACAGAAACCGATAGGCCCTAACCGGCTCTTTTGGATTGAGCATTACAAAATCTGACCAACTACGAGAGATTCAGAGATGGATCCTGGTTTTAGGTCAAGAATTGAAGAGAGATTCTCAGAGAGTCCCCTACCATCCCAGCAGAAGATAACAAAAGTCTGAACCAATTCTCCAGACTTTTTCATCATAAGGATCGGCCAACGATTGAAAACATCACCCGCAGTCGAATCACCCGAATTCCCAGGACAAGCACTGTCTATTCGCAATTCAAGGACCCGTGTCCACTGATTATCATGAGCTTTCTCACCTGTCAGTCATTATGAGTTTCCTCACTTATCGTGAGCCTCTTCACTCCGGTTATCTCACCTGTCCATTATCGTGAGCTATCCCACTTATCATGAGCCTCCTCACTTTGGTTATTATAAAACTGTCGGTTATCTTGAACTCCCTCACTTATGGGTTATCCTTAGTTGTCATCCTCAGGGACCCCACATCCGATCCCATTCGCTTGTAAAGCACACTTCCCGTAATTCCAGAAGTTTGCCCCTAGACCCAGAGTCTTCTAAACCTTGCTGTCCTTATCCGAGTCATCCACCACATCACAGTCGCAAACACTAACACAACACCAGCCACTCGGAGTGGCACACCCCACAGCACTTGCTCATACAAGGGTCATAACACTAGACATGATAGGACTCATGACACAATTCATATCACATCCATGCATTACATATCACTCTTATAGCATAGCATCCGCCTGATTGTTGTGTATGTGCATGTGTGATTTATTCCTTTTTGCCCTGAACTACGTCCTGGTCTGATTCCCCTTGGGATACGTAGGCAGCTCACGCAGAGCACGACCAGCACTGACCTCAGCATCTTTCTTTTTTCTTCATTGCATCTTTTGCAACGTTTTTATCCTAAATCTATAGCCTCCAAAAAGTCCTGTCTCTTCAAAGCTTTGGCACTCGCTTGCGACATGCGTTGCCTCGCAAGTTCATGCCAAAGAGGGGCAAACTGTAGACACCCCATTTTGTCGGCAATCAGATTTAGGAGACCCATAGCTTGGTGGTTCACAATGATCGTAAAAGACTCAAAAGGACTCTCGAAAGTCAGCTCCATCTCTCAGAATGCTCAGAATGACCAAAATGCCCCTAAAAGCCCAAAAACTCCCAGATTTGGTCCCAAAGTTCTGAAAACATGCTACGTCGTAAGGAAAACGATAAAATGAGTTTTTAAGAGAAATCAGATGAAATCGTCGGCTCACAGAGACCCCCGGAAGTCCCGGAAGTTCCCGGAAAGTCCCCGTTGACCGGTTTGACCAAGGTTTGACTAGGTTTGACCAAGATTTGACCAGGTTTGACCAAGTTTGACCAAGTTTGACCGAAATTGTCCGAATTCACCGGAATCATTTTAAATCATGAGAAAAATGTTAAAACAAGTTCCAAAAGAAAATCGAGCGAAAACATCAGCTCCCGGGAACTCCCGGAGGTTTCCAGAACTTCCCGGGAATCCCAGGTTTGACCAGTTTGACCGGAATTTGACTTTGGAACCGGGGCACCAAAACAATTTTCAAATATTTTTTATGGATACTAGAGGTCAATAGCTTTCCAACGGTATATCGCACATAATTTCTGGATTTAAAACGAATTTATTATGAATTTCCAAAGGCGAAAAAGGCGATCAAATCGGCTTTTATCGTGAATACCGCAAAACTTTTCAAAGTGACCTATCCCCGAACTATTTTTCATGTAAATTAGACTCCATTACCTTTCCAACGGTATATCACAACCTCAATTTGGAGTTCGTACGCATTTTCTGTGAATTTCGGACGAAATAGGGCCTTTTCGCGAATACCGGAACTTCAGGGGGCCTAAACAGCATTATCTGGACAAAGGAGGAGCAGTGCCGCCGCGGCACTCCCCTCCAGAGCAGTGTATTTTTGTAATTTATTTTGGGGGTCCAATTTGATTAATTAAAAACCAAAACGACGTAGTTTTGATTCCCAGCTTATTTTGGACCAATTGGAGACCATTTTAAACTTTTTAAAACTTCATTTACCACCCCTCCTTTGCCTATAAAAGAAGCCATTTACTTCCATTTAGGGGAGGGACATGGAAGCTTAGAGAAAGCTTAGGAAGAAACTCTAGGGAAATATAGAGAGAGAAAGAGAAGAAGTAGTCTTCTTCTTCCATTTTTTCCAATAAAAGTGAGTTCTAATCTTGTTTTCCTCCACCATTTTTCTATATACTTCATCATCAATATACCCAATCACCATTCTTGAGCATTCTTGAGTTAGGAAGCTACTTCCATGTCCAAATGTCAAAATCTATGAGTGAAACACCAAGCTACAAGTCCAAAATCATATTGATTATCATCTATTGATTGTTATTTACTTGCTTGTTCATATTATGTTCATCTCTTCTTAATCTCATTTCTTTTTATTTTCTTTATTTACTTACTAGTTCATCATCATCTAAGTGATGACATGAAGTTTGGGGTGAGTGAATCCTTATGGATAGTAGCTCTTGACCTCAAAAACATGTTTGATAGATGATGATCATAACCTCAATACTTCCAAGATGTTCTTGAAATGTATTGAAGTTATGTCCAAAATAAAAATGAATCTCTCCAATAATATTGGGAGTTCTTTGATGATTCAAGGTTGGATGAGGTTCTAAGTGGTCACATGGTCATCTCAAGAGTTTAAGTTCATGCTTTGAACATCTATTTCAAAACCCCCAATCAAGAACTCAAACTCTATTTCAAAACCCAAATCCATTTTCTTCAAGAATGATCCAAAACAGTGAGTTGTTCAGATTCAAAGATTTGTTTTGAATTAAATACTTGAGTTATGATGATTAAACCACTTGGAAAATCTTCCTAAGACATCATAGTTTGTCTCTGATTTTTCCCATCAATTATAGAGATATGAAAGTATTTGTTTTGGATGTGAGAAGTTAATATTCATAATCTGCCTCTGTTCTCACAGAATGTTCACCCAACTTCTTGCACTTATTCTGGATATTTTCGTCACTGTACATATATCTTTTCTATTTTTTTTTATGAAACTTGGGTGTCTTAGGAAACTTTTGGTGTATAATGGGTTGTCATAAACCCTTTCTTTGATTTATGAAAAATCATACAAAATCAGTCAACAGTGCAGCTTTTGTTTCTGAGTCATGTGTACATTCTGATTTTTTTCTTTTAATCTGTGATAGATATTGAGGTTTGGCTTTTTGGGTAATTTTCTAGACACATTAAGGATGATCTCTGATTTTTCTCACATTTTCCTAGGCACGTTTGACCTCCCATTATAATGTTACAAAGTAGTGCATACAGTCTGTCCACTATTCACAGCATTTCACTTTTTGGCTTTCACACTTTGATGCAACACTCTCTTGTATCTAGATGAACCCATATCCCATGCACATGTTCTTTACCACTTTTAGCATGCTATATCATATCATGTATCATCTATTCTCTTATGTATCATACTCCCATAGACTCTTGAGTTTGGTTTCCAAATAAAATCATGTTTTGCAAATACATCCAAGTTCTTGAAATAAGTTAGGAATTGATATTCCAAGTGGTTAGAATATTCATCCAAGTTCTGGAAGTATACTTTCAAAACCCCCATTTCAAAACCCCCCCTCTTAAACCCCTCATTTTGACTCCAAAAAATAAACCTTGTTTTTCTCAAAACCCTCAAAACAGTGAGTCATTTAACTTCAAGGAATTATTTTGAGTTCAATACTCAATGTATGAATGTAAGAGCACTTGGAAAGCCTTCCTAACTCATTAGAGAACACCCATGATTTTTGGTTTGACTTGGAAGTACATAGAAATGGTCCATTTGAACCCAAACATTCCTTCCATACATTCTGTCTTTTCTGTCACAGCAGCTAGGTCCACTTCCAACTTCTTTTCCAGAAAACTTTTCCAAAAAGGGTGGTCCTAACTTATTTGTCCCTTAAACTTCAATGTCTTAGGGAACTTTCTGTATATAATGGGCCTCTAGATCATTCGTTTTCATTTTCTAAGATTTTTTAACATTTCAGTCGACAGTACGGACTCTGTTTCTGAGTGACCTTCATTGTTTATATGCTTTCTCTCAATCTGTGATAGCTATTCAAGATTGGCCTTTTGGGTTGTGTTCTAGACACAATAAGGAACATCTCCATAAAAAATCATGCATTGAAAACATTCCTAACCCCTCTTTTCAAATTTCCAAAGATGATGCTACTGTTCTGTCCACTATTTACAGCAAGCATACCTTAACTTTCATTCTTTGATTTAATGCTTATATGCATTCCAAATTAGCTCATATCTTAGGAAGTAGTTCATACTACATTTTTATACATCCCATGTTGATTTAATCCATTCATTCATACACATTTTAGACTCCTAAGTCATTTTAGAAATCCATGTACACAAAACACACTACAACCTTTGCACATTTTTAGATACATACAATGCATTCATGCAAGATTTGGGGTTTTTGTAACTCTTAATCTAAGAAGATTATAAGGAATGGACTTGATCACACGTTCATGCTCCCCTCAATCTAATCATCCTTTCTCATCCGTCCCGGGGATTGAGAAATCTTCTTTTCTCAAAGATTAACATGCATCATACTAGTTTGCTAAGCATATTTTGATTTCTTAGATTATTCGTTTCAAGAACAATTCATGTCCCCTTTTTAGATTAGGAAGTCTTGATTATTTGATATATGATTAGACGATTTTTTTTCTAGGTTTATTTGTGTGATCTTTCACTTTACATTGCATGATATTTGACTTAGATCTTATAAATGATATTTTATCTTTAGATCTTCCATTTTCAAGTTTCTTATGTAATGTAATATACTATCATAGTATTAATTGCCGAACCATACATAGTATAAGATGATTATTTGGATGCTAATTGAGGCCCGTCGAAAGATGGGGCGAGTTGAGGGTGTTTTAGTCGCTACAAAGGCTCCTTCCTCTCTCGTACCAAAACCCCGAACCAAGTTCTTTGGTTATGAAGGGCCGGTGCCCTTTATCCATTTGGGTGAGTCAAAATTAGGTTTCTTGGTTCCTTAAAGACCAAGTGGCGACTCTGTATCTGTTTTCAACAGACCTTTCCTTTTCTTTGATTCAAATCAATTTCAAAACAATCTCAAACAAGAGAGAAGTGGTCCGAATCCGCGTGTCCACACCTACCATGACTTCGATCGATCGAACTAGCTTCAATCGATCGAACCTGTCTTGACAGTTTCCTCAAGTGTCTTTCCAAGTATCTTGGCGGAGCTAAGAGTGGGACCTTCTAGGCTCTTTATTGTTAGCTCAGATCAGTTGATTAATTCCCATGACCAAACTCTTTGATCAGCAAATTAATCGACTGATCAGTTAACGTTTACTCCACTATAAAACGATAACTGAACTCCAACGCAAAAGAGCATATCCGAAGCGATAACTAGATTTGTATGTTGTACTAATGTCCTTCTACCTTCAGCATTCGTAATCATATTTAGGTAGTCGGATAACTGTTACTGTCAACCTGAATCATGATTACTTCTTGTATTCTTTGAGTCCCATTCACCTCTCATGATTACCAAACATGTTGATAACTCTTATCAACAAGAATACAGTACTCAGTAATCGACTTGGTGACATTCTCAAGGGAATGCTTACTCTGAAACAGAGGGTAGATTCTATCTTGACAATATACATTCACAACCCTATGAACATGACATACCCAAGATACCCAGGTGTTGATCTTCTATAGACCTCACTGATTGGTAAGTCAAAGCAGTCATATTCACAGTCTGTGTTCATAATCGTCTCAAGATTGAGAACACGTACCTTATACAAGTTATGAGTTCCTATTGACTGTTTGACAGTCTTGAGTGTCAATAAGAAAGCTCAGGTCCGTCAATGCACTATAAGCACTAGCATATTTACTAAGAGTTACACTCTAGTGATTGAGATTCATCACTCCATCCAATGGTAGTTAATCATGCTACAGTGTAAACCTGATGAGATATTCAGTCTCATCATCCACTGTGATAAGTTCTAAGTATCAATGAATAGTAATTCGTATCTCACTTGTATGTATCTCATACACACACAAATTAATTACTATGACACTTAAGGATCAATAATCATCTCATGAAAGAAACATACATAATGAAATGTAAAGCTGATATCCATATATTAAAATGTCAATGTCTCATACATAAAGTAATGGTTTGAGGGCACAAACCCAACAGAAAGAAGAATAGAAAAGAAAAAAAAAAGAAATTAAAGAAAAAATATATGAATAAAAAGAAGAGAAGGAAATGATGAAGTTGGTAGAAGAGATGAATGAAAGAAATCGAACATGCCTTACAATGCCATTCTGAGATTTCCTACCTAATGAATCATTTCTATCCTTTTTCACTGCCTGAGCCACATTACAACCTTTGAAAAGTCCTATTTGATCCTAGAAAACATGGTTCGGATATGAAAACGATGGGAGAGGGATTAAAACATGGTAATGATTAATTTTTCTTGATTGTTGGCATCCTATTCATGAGACTATTGTTCTTTCGTGTCATGCGTCTTTTTCGAGTCATATGTGAGCATTTCTCGTTTTGAAAATATATTTCCTTTGCTCCCATATATTAGATAAATTACATATGTTTCTGAGTGTTTCATTTGAGAGTGTAATTAACATTGTGAAATTCGTAGTCGAAGCATAGTTAAATGGTTATCCGAAGTATATTCCATGTTCATGACATGCGTGTGTTCATTTGACTACCATATCACACAGGTGCAATTTTATGAGAAACTCTATTGATTTATACGATGCATGTGTTTGGGATTGTTTTTCATGATTTAGGTGGATGTTTCATTATGTTTCTTTATGTTCGCTACTCTAATTCAAATCTTTGTTATATGATGAATGAGTATTGAAAATTATGTTTTTAATAAAAAAAATTTTAAATTTATAAGTTAATAAAGATGGTTGTGGGTGACTTGTTGACGAGAACCCTCACGAGACTTCACTCGTCCTACTAGGGACACCTAGGGGTTTAAAAGGCTTGTTACATATGCTAAATGCAATCGTGTTGCCTGCGACAGTGAGATAATATTTTTAAGTACAGTAGTATTTAGTTTTATGTTTTTCTTTGCTCGAGGACTAGCAAAGTGTAGGTTTGGGGGTGTGATCGGCGACGAATAGTTGCCGTTTATAGTCCTAAAAATACGCTTTGTTAGCTCATTTCATGTAGTTATTAAGTGATTTTTAATAATGTCACACCCGTTCCAAAATTTCATAGTTTTATCATACATAATTGGAAAGTTGTGAGTATATCAATGTTATTTGATAATTGGATTGAGATGAGGTTGACTGTGGGTCAACGGTAAGGTGTCAGTAAGGACACGGGAATACGATAGTCCATTTTGCATTGGCACGGTTAAATGGCATTTATGTGATTTAAATGTTATTTAACTTTTCTGGTATTTTATGAATAGTGAATTATACCTGTGTAGTATAATTTCTGATATTTCCGATATTGTTTTATATCATTTTGAGAACTGTGGTGAGAACGTGAGTGACACGTTACATAAAAAGGTAGGATGTGTAGAGATTCCACAGAATTTAGTTTTTGGACGTGATTTTTGGACCCAAACAAGACTTAGTTGAAAACTTTTATAATTTCTAATTTTCACTCGTAAAGGCATAAAATGGACGTGTGCGAAGTTTCGAGACTTTATTAGAAGTTTTGAGAACTCGAGGGGTGGTAACCGTAATTCCTTGAAAGTTTTTCTATAAATAGTAAAGGATAAGAATTCATTTTTCCAACTTCCTAAAAATATCTAGAGAAAGGAGAGAGAAGAGAGATTGGTGGCCAAGGCTTTGCGACACCGATCGACGACCGTTCGTCCGTCAGATTTTCTCCAGATTTCAGATTTGAACTCGTGGAGGTAAGATCTACGTTTTGATACCACTTAGGCCGTGTTTGGCTAATTTTTGTAAAAATGTTAATTCTAGACTTTTGGGAAAAACCCAGTAAAACTTGTAGGAATCGTCTCAAATTTGGAATCTGACGTTTAATTAGTTCCCTAGACGATCCTTCAAAGTTTGAAGAGATTCGCACGAGGTATGAATTCTAGATCTATGAAATATATGGATTTTCATGTTTTGAACATCATTTTTGATATCTTTGGATCCGGGCGAAATTCATGTATTAGTTAGGCCCGTTAATTATGCACGTGAAATTATGATAAAAGCACGTATAACTGTTTATGTGAGCATGTTATGTGTCTACTTGGGTCAAAGGGGAGTTTGGTGCAAATTCATGCCAGAGTAAGCTTCTCGTTGTTTGAGAATTTTAGTAGCGACGGCTACTGTGCATGGTTGTAGGCTTAGACTTGCCATGGCACTTGTGGGGATGTAATGGTTGTAGGCTTGGACTTGCCATTGACATCGCGGTTTAAGGCTTGGACTTGCCGCTACCGGATGAATGCGTACCACTCACCCTAGAGACTATTTCTATGTGTTTTAGATGCTTAAACCATGAACTGTCATATATGCATACATTTAGAATTGTACGCTCAGCATATAGCTGAGCAGTGGAGATGTACTCCATTGCAGGTAAGAAGAAAGACAAGAAGAAGCACGATGAGTGAGGCCGATGAACGCCGGGGGAATCACACTTGTATATGTTGTTTTTGTTTTAATCCTAAACTAGTATAAGGATTGGAAATTTGTAATATGTTGTAATAGAATTATAGGATAGTGCACAGTATTGGTAATTCTGTATTTGAACGCCTATAGTTATGTTTTTAATATCTTGAAATCAGATGTGGTTGTGATTATTGTTGGTTTTGAGAAGCATGTGTTGTTAAATTTCATCACAGGGCTGCCAGCAGGGGAGCAGTCGACTGGACCCAGGGTCAGTCGACTGGACCTCGTGTATTTGAGACACTGCAAGTGAATAGTAAGAGAAGCAGTCGACTGGATCCCTGATCCGTCGACTGAACACTGTAGATTTTTGGCCACTGCTTCTAAAAATGAAAAAGCAGTCGACTGGGTCCCCCAAATCAGTCTACTGGACCGCTTTTGATAATGTTATATTTTGGTCCTGGATAACCCAGTCGACTGGGCAGTCGACTGGACCTCTGTTGAGGATTTAGGATTTAGTTTCTGCTGGGCACAGTTGACTGGACAGCCGACTAGGCAGTCGACTGAACCTCTGTATTTTTGAAATGGATTCTTGAGAACGCTTTCAATTTTATAACTCTGTTTTTAATGGATTTTACAACTCAGAGGGAAATGTTTTCCTAAGTTTTAAACTACCAGAGTTGTTTTAAAGAATTACTTATCCGCTGCGTATATTTAAATGATATTTGGATGAGCCTTGGTGGCGTGCCACGTGTCCTATTTCCACACGTAGTGGGATGGGTCGTGACATTTATTGGTATCAGAGCTATAGGTAACAAAATTTTGGGAACGTTCGACGACGAGTGGAGTGTTGAGTGAATTGTCACATGTTCTAGATTGCATCCATACATTGTAGAGATGTTTGATGCATATGGTATGTTGTTATACATACATGATTATGTTATTGTCATACATGCATAGCATTTATGCATTTGTGAATCGGTGGAATCATACGGATGTAGAGTTGTGTGATGAGGTGAAGTTATCATGAGTTATCATAGACGGCGTATTGTGGCAAGAGGGAAAGATGATATTTTGGTAGTGATGAATGGTGGAATTTCTAAGCGAAAAGAAAATGGTTTTGATTGACTGTTGATGTTCTTAATGTTAGTGACGAGTGTCCTTTGGGAGATCCTATCGAGAACGAAGTCGAGTAGTAAACGTCAGAGAAGATTTCCGTATAGTTCACCTAAAGAATGAAAGTGAGTGTTGTGGTTGAGTTTCGAGATTAGAAGTATACTTCTGACATGGGATGCACTTCATGATGCGAGAGAAAAGGGATGACCAGTTGGGGTTTATGATAGAAAAATAGTTCAGCAGCATGTATTGCTCGTGTATGGGACCGGTGAGGAATCTCTCACCTTATCTTACGGTGGTAACCTACAGTACGATCGTGCGAGGTTATCTTATGGGGTATTTTTCAACATATACGGTGTATGGTTTGTCTTACGGTATATACGGGGTATGTCGGGTAGTTGGAGAATCTTTTTCAACTTATTGTGTGGTATTGAGACGATTGGATGGTTGAAGAATCTCTCAACCTATCTTACGGTATGTGTTGGACGGTTGAGGAATCTCTCAACCTATCTTGTGGAATGTATTGGTGATTGGGCAATATCTCTATGGGTTATCAGTATTGTGGTTATTGAGTAATCTCTCAACTGAACCTGGTTTTAAATAATCATAGCACTATAACAAATGCAGATGTAGTGTAGGGATTTGTAACAAATGCTATTGAGTTAATAGTACAAAGGAAATTGTTGGGATTTGAAGGTTGACCTAAGATGAGAATTATGAATGGAAATGAGAGAGTATGAGTGAACAGTTTGAGCCTATAGATAGTCGAAGGTTAACTAATGAGATGATGAGACTTCTAGAGTGGTTTCCTAGACTCGATGGTTATGCCCATAGAAATGCAACAATGAGGATGACGACTGATGTTAAGGGACGACATAGGTCGGAGGAGAAATTGTAGAGGTCTTGGTGAGAAACAAAAGAATGGACATGCATAGTAATGAAATTTCGTTGGTGTTTTGAGATGGTTCCCCAAAGGAAATGGAATAAAATAAGTAAGAAGACGAGACCAGAAATGATAGATGAAGGGAATTGATCAAAAAGGACAGAAGTTCAGAGGAATCAAATTGATAATTCGATAACATAAGGATAAGATGATCTTGATAGAGAAATTCCATGGAAAGGTTGATGGAGAGTAAATGGACAAAAATGCAGAGTAATAAGATTCCCTGATGTTTTGCCGGGGGTTGTCGGAAGAGATAGAATAAAGGGAGTAAGATTTAGGAGACTGAGAATAAGAGATAAGTGTGAATTATGGAACGTGATAAGAAACTCAGAGAAATCGAGTGGATATTTGGATATCATAGGGATGAGAGTACTTTGATAAGAAGCTTGCCGTGAAGGTGATTATCACAAAGAGGTGAAGTACAGGCGATTTCAAACTTGGATTTTAACGTATTTTCAAAATAAAATGAAAAATCTTTCCTTTGACTGCTTTTAAAATATCGTTGAATATTTAACACAAGATACTATCAGCAAGACGCTAGAGTACAACGGGTATTACGGTAATGAACAAGAGCGGTTGTGGGAACGATAGACAAGTAGAAAGACTTTGGGTAAGTCAATGTAGAGAAGTGAAAATATAAATCGAGGAAATGAAGCTTTAACGAGTAAATGAACGGGGACAGTTGAGTGGAATGAAGACTTGGTAGTACGTTGACTACGTTAACGGATATGATAGTGGGAATGTGAGGCTGATAGAGTACGGTGGTGGATGCAATGGGAAGATATCACAGTTGTCTTGAATTCCAACAAGGTTGGAGGATTTTGAGAATGTCGAATTTCCCCCTAAGAAAATTTTAAAGTGTTTAAAATGTTTTAAAGTAAAACTTTCGTTGAGTAAGAAAAATTGGTTTTAATACTTGTGATTAGGTATCAAGTAGACCTTGGAAGACGGGTATCGTGGAAGGATATGGTATGCTTTGTGCTTGGGACATAACGGTGGTTATCTAACGAATGAGTTCTATGTGGGCAGATCGTGAACTTAGGAATTCTAAAGGAGTTGGTGAAATGTCGTGTACCTGAATTTGGCTAATCGGAAGTTATGACTTTAAAGGAGTGGTCGTGAGTATTGTTCCAATGGGAGCTCGACTTTGATTGAAGTATTGGAGTAACCTAAGGTAATGAATGATTTGAGGCTTTGATCAATCAAGAACTTGATGAGATTCGCAAAGTGTGAAGCACTTGAAAGATGACAGTTAGAAATCGTTTGGCATTGGTGACCAGAGTGAGAATTTACCTTGGGGTATTGTCGTGAAAGGTATGTGAATTGGAAATCGATATAGAAATTATTGAACACAGTGATGCTATAATATTTTGTGGGAAGATTTAATTACCGGCTTATCCTCAGATTGTATGTGGGGATTGTATTAATGCTGTTAGCAATAGGTTATTCAAGAATAATGGGTTGGAAACCCGGATAGCATAAATGAAGGACTAGAAAGTTTAAATTGGAAATTGAGTTAGATTCAACTACGGTTATGAAACATTGGATGTCGAAATAAGGTATGGTGCCTTGATGAAGTTATACGAAGAATATATGCTTAGTGTGAACGGTTGTCAGGAACTCGGTGAGAGTTGAGATACAGAAGTGTGATCGATATGGATTTGTGCTAAGGTGAAAGTGAAACACCAGAGACGTATAGAGTTGTAAACTACATAAACGGTAGTGGATCTACCTGGACTGATATGAGAATGGACTACATTGCAGTTGAGATCTTCGGAAGAAAAGTGATTGGCTCAGAGTGTGAGTACACTAGTTAAACATGATGGATTGTGAATGATCAACGGATTGTGACAGAAACAGGGTATGTTCTGAACAAGAGGATATGTTTGATAAACTATGTGGTACGTGCATGATTGGCTAAGTCAAATTTTAATTAACAATGCTAATTGTTACGATGGATATTGGGGTGGTGGTGTTGAGAAAGAGATGAGGTCTTATGTGAGATTTCAAAATAGTTGTTTTAAAACCTGAATGAGAAATGTATTGGACTTTGTTAAACATTTTAAAGTGAATGTTAGGGGTAACCTTCTATGTTAATTGACGATAGTTCGAGTACAAACTTGGGAGCGATGAACGGCAAATGTGTTTGACCTCACTGTAAGTGATTGGGACGTGTGTAGACTTGAACGAGTGAACTGGTGTGAAATTTTCAATAGAGAATTTGATTGATACCTTACGAGGCACAAGTGATGGAGTATAGTATGAGGTTGGTAAAACTGGAATGGAATGATAAGTATTATGAAAAATAGAGAGGATATTAGTGCGACGCACTACCGACTAAGTGTTATTCATGGAATTGATGTTATTGTGATATGGCGTTCTGGGGAAGAAAGAGTGTGATTGATAAGAACTTGGAAGTCGTTTGAAATGCGTATAGTGCTACAAGTGGTTGGGGATTGGCAGAGTAAGGGATTGAATCCATAGTATGTGAGACAATTGATTGAAGCATTGACTTATCGACGCGGTATATATGTGTGATAGGACTCAGTTGTGGTTCACTTCGGGATGAAGAATTATGTATGATTATGCACCAGCTAAAACGTGTTGTCAACAACTTTTAGTCGAAAAGCAAGATCGGTGAATGAGAGATGAATTATTTCCTTGGGTTGAGTATTGTGATGAAACCTTTGAATTCCGGAAAGGAAATGTGACACGTACGATAGGATGATACATGAGTTGACGTTGTGATGTGTGAGGTGAGTTAATGTCAGGGATGACTATTGGGTAAGTTTCACTCAGGTATTGATATTCTTATCTATCGAGATACTTCGGAGTATTGCTAGGATTCTGTTTGAATCTCCTATCAGATTGAGACGGAGGCTCTAAGGATTTATTTTCCTTAAGAGTCTGAGGATTTATTTTCCTCGTGAGACTGTGACTTCTCAGTAACGTGATTGGTTCGTGTATAAGGCAAATGTTTGAAGTACTTGTGTGAAGTCTTGGTGACTTAAGAAGATGGTTTAAGTTTGGGGACAAACTTCCTTTTTGGAGGGGAGAGTTGTCACACCCGTTCCAAAATTTCATAGTTTTATCATACATAATTGGAAAGTTGTGAGTATATCAATGTTATTTGATAATTGGATTGAGATGAGGTTGACTGTGGGTCAACGGTAAGGTGTCAGTAAGGACACGGGAATACGATAGTCCATTTTGCATTGGCACGGTTAAATGGCATTTATGTGATTTAAATGTTATTTAACTTTTCTAGTATTTTATGAATAGTGAATTATACCTGTGTAGTATAATTTCTGATATTTCCGATATTGTTTTATATCATTTTGAGAACTGTGGTGAGAACGTGAGTGACACGTTACATAAAAAGGTAGGATGTGTAGAGATTCCACAGAATTTAGTTTTTGGACGTGATTTTTGGACCCAAACAAGACTTAGTTGAAAACTTTTATAATTTCTAATTTTCACTCGTAAAGGCATAAAATGGACGTGTGCAAAGTTTCGAGACTTGATTAGAAGTTTTGAGAACTCGAGGGGTGGTAACCGTAATTCCTTGAAAGTTTTTCTATAAATAGTAAAGGATAAGAATTCATTTTTCCAACTTCCTAAAAATATCTAGAGAGAGGAGAGAGAAGAGAGATTGGTGGCCAATTCATTTTTCCAGATTTCAGATTTGAACTCGTGGAGGTAAGATCTACGTTTTGATACCACTTAGGCCGTGTTTGGCTAATTTTTGTAAAAATATTAATTCTAGACTTTTGGGAAAAACCCAGTAAAACTTGTAGGAATCGTCTCAAATTTGGAATCTGACGTTTAATTAGTTCCCTAGACGATCCTTCAAAGTTTGAAGAGATTCGCACGAGGTATGAATTCTAGATCTATGAAATATATGGATTTTCATGTTTTGAACATCATTCTTGATATCTTTGGATCCGGGCGAAATTCATGTATTAGTTAGGCCCGTTAATTATGCACGTGAAATTATGATAAAAGCACGTATAACTGTTTATGTGAGCATGTTATGTGTCTACTTGGGTCAAAGGGGAGTTTGGTGCAAATTCATGCCGGAGTAAGCTTCTCGTTGTTTGAGAATTTTAGTAGCGACGGCTACTGTGCATGGTTGTAGGCTTGGACTTGCCATGGCACTTGTGGGGATGTAATGGTTGTAGGCTTGGACTTGCCATTGACATCGCGGTTTAAGGCTTGGACTTGCCGCTACCGGATGAATGCGTACCACTCACCCTAGAGACTATTTCTATGTGTTTTAGATGCTTAAACCATGAACTGTCATATATGCATACATTTAGAATTGTACGCTCAGCATATAGCTGAGCAGTGGAGATGTACTCCATTGCAGGTAAGAAGAAAGACAAGAAGAAGCACGATGAGTGAGGCCGATGAACGCCGGGGGAATCACACTTGTATATGTTGTTTTTGTTTTAATCCTAAACTAGTATAAGGATTGGAAATTTGTAATATGTTGTAATAGAATTATAGGATAGTGCACAGTATTGGTAATTCTGTAATTGAACGCCTATAGTTATGTTTTTAATATCTTGAAATCAGATGTGGTTGTGATTATTGTTGGTTTTGAGAAGCATGTGTTGTTAAATTTCATCACAGGGCTGCCAGCAGGGGAGCAGTCGACTGGACCCAGGGTCAGTCGACTGTACCTCGTGTATTTGAGACACTGAAAGTGAATAGTAAGAGAAGCAGTCGACTGGATCCCTGATCCGTCGACTGAACACTGTAGATTTTTGGCCACTGCTTCTAAAAATGAAAAAGCAGTCGACTGGGTCCCCCAGATCAGTCGACTGGACCCCTTTTGATAATGTTATATTTTGGTTCTGGATAACCCAGTCGACTGGGCAGTCGACTGGACCTCTGTTGAGGATTTAGGATTTAGTTTCTGCTGGGCACAGTCGACTGGACAGCCGACTGGGCAGTCGATTGAACCTCTGTATTTTTGAAATGGATTCTTGAGAACGCTTTCAATTGAACAAATTTCTTTTATAACTCTTTTTTTAATGGATTTTACAACTCAGAGGGGAATGTTTTCCTAAGTTTTAAACTACCAGGGTTGTTTTAAAGAATTACTTATCCGCTGCGTATATTTATATGATATTTGGATGAGCCTTGGTGGCGTGCCACGTGTCCTATTTCCACGCGTAGTGGGATGGGTCGTGACAAATAAGTATTCTATATTTTATAGGTTTTGGAGCTTTAATATGAAAATGAACAAAAATCCAATGATTAGTGGCTTTGGAAGTCATTCTGGGCTCAAACGGTGATTCCGGTGAAAGATGAATGCAGTAGCAGCCTCGGAAAATTGCATTTTTGACAAGGAATATTTCAGATTTGAGAAATTTCTCCAGAGATATAAAATGTAGATTTTCGAGTTACGGACGCGTAGCCACAAACGGTGAGTCAATACGAGGTCCGTCAAAAGTTATCGCAATTCTACGATCGGTGCGCAGAGTAGCGAAAATCTGAAAAAAAAAATCTGGAAAATGCCCTGGTCGCTGGAGCGACCCGCTCGCGCGACCCGTTGAAAAAGTCAAAGTTGTGTATTTCGAGGTCCTGAAGAGCCTTGTGCGATCCGAATTGGCTGAATACGTCCAGAAACGTAAAAACAGTTGTTTTAGTGCGATTTGACTTAGGAAAACTTCCTAAATCCTTCCAAACTCTATATAAATCCTATTCTAAATAAATTTTGGGATTACACATCATTACACAACATTAGATACATCTATATACAACTAAAATTTCAGCCATTGAAGAGAGAAAAGCAAGGAGAAGAAGAAGAAGACCAAGGATTCCCATGGCCTCCTCCATCAACCTCTTGCTATTCATTAATTCTATGGCCAACTAAACCTAGATCTAGGGTTTCAATGAAACCCTAGCCAAGTAATAGGGTTTTATTTATGTTTTTATTTTAGTTTTATTATGTATGGATGATGATTACATGTTTAGAGGATTTTTATAAATAAATCATAATTCTATTGATTAAATCATTACTTTCAAAGTTTATTCTTGTCTTAGATCTATTTTGACTGTGATGTGCTCAATGATCTATGCTTGCTGTGCTTGTTTAGATTATTTACATGTAATGGTGCTTAAATGGAATTGTGCTATCAAGTATCCGAATAGTCCATGCCTAGATTAGACGGATTATACCACAACCCTAGTTTAGTGTGGGATAATTCGTGCTAACCGAAGATGGATTATGTTGGTGCTTGAACCATAGTTATTTTCTTGACGGAGGAATTGGGCTTGTAGCTACAATTCCCCATTATCATCCAACTTAATAGACTAAAGTGATTCATAAATATTCCTATTATGAAGCTAGTGGTGGATTTGCAATCCTAGGTTCCCTTTAAATATCTTTAAAACAACTTTAATTGCTTTCATAATTTAGATTTACTTTTATTGTTCTTAGTTTTATTAAAATCAAATCAAAATCTGTTTTTCTTAATTAATTAGATTTAGGTTTTAAAATTAAAGCGCGGTAGTTAATCAATCTCTGTGGGTTCAACCTTTACTTCCACACTGCAAATCTTTAGAAAAGTAAAGTATACTTTTATATCTTGATATTGACAACATCAGAGACCTTTGTAGGTTTTCCAGAAATGTCACTATCTTTACATCTTAAAAGGCAATGAAATACTTTACACATAGTAAAGACAGTAAATTTGCACACAAGGCCATAACTTTGTCGTTTTGAGGCCATTTTGGACAATTATTATTTTTTTGAGTTAAACTTTTTTTCTCGAGATCTACATAACGGATGTGTCAATTTTATGAAAAAGCATTTTTTGACTTCCATTTTGAGCTGTAAAGATTTGATTGTTTTTAATTAGTATTTTTATAGTCAATATGGATCTTGTTTGATAGATTTTATTTTATAGATTACAGATGTATAAATTTAGTTGAGCAGAGTAGTATATTGAAAGTTATGCCATTTTAATGTATGACAAAAAAAATGTCTCCAAAAAACGTGATACATTTGCATTTAGGAGGAAGAAATTGAACGTGTCTCACATATAAAAGGTTTATTTGGTCAAAAAATTATTCAGGGACTTCAGGGTTAAAAAAAGTGTAGGGATCAAATCATAGAGACCTATGGCCCACACACCCTTTTTTTATATATAATTTTATGTATATTTTTTCAAGATCTACCCAGTGGACTTGCCAATTTTACAAAAATAAGTAAATTTAAGCCTCAAACAGCGAAGACATATAACAAATAACTTTAGATAGTCATAACTTTCTCATTCTTCGGCCTTTTTTTAGTGATTTTATTTTGATTTCATGTATTTTTTTCGAGATCTACGCATTAGATTTGAAAAATATGCAAAAGCAAGTAGTTTTGGAGCTTCATTTTGAACTTTTATCAGTTTGAACGCTAATATTATCTTTTTATAAACAGATTATATTGTCTTTAAAAAGAGAATATTATATGTTTGAATTAAATGACTACAACTTCCTTATTTTTTTTGGCCTTTTTGGGTAATTTCTTTTTGATTTTATGTATTTTTTTCGAGATTTACGCTCCTATGGATTCTAGTTTTAAAAAACAATTTTTTTTTATAATTAGATTCATTCAAAAAATGCGTTTTTGCATTTTAGTTTAACAAATATATATATATTTCATCCTTTCTTGGCAATATTTCATTCTCAATATTATTCTCGTTTGATTGATCTCGTTTTTCTGATTCCAAAACATCAAAAGTGTTCAAAAAAATATACTTGTAGAGTTAAAATTACGACAATTTGAAAATTTTCTAAGGTATAAGACCAAAACAAGTCTAAAGGATTTAATGAGTGAAGGAAAACATGAGTGAATTTTTTCTAGGATGTGTTTGAATCTAAGAGTGTTTGGCAAAAGCCTCCTTATTCTAAAAAATCTAAGAGTGTTTGGCAAAAGCCCCCTTATTCTAAAATATCTTAGAGCCCGTTTGGTTCATGGATTTTGATTCCACTATCTTTTATTCTTTTTTTTTTTTGAATGACATGGTGGAGGGGGACGGGAGGGGAGGTTCAAGCTTTGAAACCATACCTTGGAGTGACTTAAATGCCAAACTTTTTGCCATTTAAACTTTACCTCACTTGGTTTGATTCCACTCTAAGATTACCAGTAATCTAAATATTTTTCCATGTTTGGTTCATGGATTCTTATCATATTAAGGCCTCCACTGATTTAGAATCCACCTAGAGTGGAAAATATGATGAATTCTAAAATTCTAGCTTGGAGGTGGTATTCTAAAATATTACCGAGATTTTAATTCAATATTCTATAATACCTTAACCAGCTCTTAACTATGTAAAGGTTATTTGTCCGTTTATGAAGCAATTTAACGTGTAATATGTTAAACCTCAAAATATAACATCCATTTAAATTCTCTAAAACATTATTCAAAAAACATGTGCATATAAAATTGTTGAGTCATGTTTATGTCTAATTTATCATATTTATCTCTTTCTTGGTAATATCGAATCAACATTTAGTTTTAAACCATTATTTTCTTAATCTCCCTACAATTTAGAGATATGACAATTTGAACTTCAGCTCATCATTTGTTTTAGCCTCCAATGATAGTTTAGGTATTTAACAATAGTGTTGGCCCAAATATGGAAACCTTAGAGGGGGGGTGAATAAGGTTTTAGCGGAAATTAACCTTTTAGAAAACTTAATAGCAAATTAAACACAAACACAAACAATAATGTAAAGAGTTAAGGGAAGAGATACAAACAAACCAATTTTTCAAGTGGTTCGGCAATCGCACCCCGCGGCCTACGTCCACCCCTCAAGAACACCTCTTGAGGATTCCTTAATCCGATCTACTTACGGGTGTAGACCAAACCGTTTCCCGGAGCACTTACGGGTGTGCACCAAACCGTTACAAGAGCCTTCAATCTCTCCCAAAGAAGAACACCTCTTCTTTGCACACAAGGGTTACTAACCCTCACTCTTTACAATGATTTGAACACAAATTGAAACTCTCTCTAAGAGTAGATGATACAATGATAGCTCACTACAATAGAACTCCTTAGTGAGTGGATAATACAAGTAAAGCTCACTACAATTTTGCTCTCTCAAGAATTACAAATGAAAGATAGAGCAAATTGATAACTCACACAATTTGGGGCTCAAATGTGAATGATTAGAAATCAAAGAGTTGTGTGATTAAATAGATGTTTTCCAATAGATTGATCAACATAAAATGGTGTGGGAAAACATGTATTTATAGGCCTTGGAAGATTATAGCCGTTGGTGGCATGTTTGGTAATTAAAAGCCCCTTTAAAAACTAGCCGTTATGTGCCTTTCAGGTCGATTCAGTCGACTGAAACATGAAGCAGTCGACTGCCCCTTAAAGCAGTCGACTGGAAGGTGTTTACAGAGGGTTCTATATGCATTCTGCTCACTTCGGTCGACTGCATCGGGCCTTCAGTCGACTGCCCCTCTGTTTGACAGCCTGATACATCTTTACTAAAACGGCCATAACTCCCTCTATAAAAATCGGATTTGCGATCCGTTTGATGTTTTGGAAACTAGATTCAAATACCTTTCCAACCATATAAAACTCAACATCTAATTATTTTCCATTTGGTTGGGGCATTGATTTAAAGATGATCCACTTAAAATTTATTTCTAAAACTTTAACTTTTAGCATTTGTTTGAGCCCCTAAGAGTGTGAGATCAAGATGCCTTACAATGGTGGTCCTAGACTTCAACCAAGGATGAAATATCTTCAAGTCTTCAAGCTTGATCCTTGTTGAGTTCCTTGTAATCTTGATCTACACCAATTAAATCTCATGCACGCAAAAATGTTAAAACATTGATACAACATTAATACATGAGATTATATATGAGCATGAAAATGACTATGATAATAACAAAGAATGAATCAATATGAATCATGTAATTATCATAACATATTTGACATCATCAAAACATAATTAAATATGCCTTAATATACCTTAAGGCTAACAAATAGGGATAATTACATTTTAGTCAACTTTTTGTATAAAAATTAAAAGTCAATCTATTACTTTTTTAAAATTAAAAAAATGTCAACAATCATTAAAAAAAATCTCAAAAGTCATCAACAAAATTTTAAAAATAATAAAAATATAAAAAAAATGAACTTTTGAATTATTATGTTTTTGTGTTTTAGTCTATTTTATATTTTCAACATTGTGAACTTGCACCTAAATGTTGTGATGACTGCTCCCAATGTTTGAAAGACTTTCTCCCAACGTTGTGACGTCGTTGCACCCAACTTTGAAACGAGTTGCTCCCTTCATTTCGAAGAGTTGCTCCCAAACATTTCAAAGAATTGCTCTACAATGTCGTATAAAATTTGATAACTTTTTCATTTTATAGAAAAAGTTGATAAGGTTTTTTTTTTTTTAATTTAAAAAAGAATATATTCCTGGTTAAGTAATTATTAGTATAGTGATTCCTAGTCATATATAAAAATCCAACTAAAATAATCGGTGAACCAAATGGCCCTTAATAATATTTTTTTCTTGGATTTGGGTTGAAACTGAGCATGTTTCAAAACACCTTACCGTGGGTCGCTGTTTGATTTCCTCAACTTTTTTCCCTTTATTTCTTGAATGGAAGTACATGATTCCAATAGCATTGGTAAAATTCCAAATTCAAATTAGTTGCATTTCAAAATGCGGACACTAATGAGATCTAAATTTCTCAAAATCTTAGAGCTGTCAAAGTTTTGATTTCCATTATTCGTTGATAAATTTACCTTGTGTAGTGTTGATTAACATATTTAATATGCTCACTTCAAATTCAACAAAACTTACCAAAACAAAAAGATATGAAATCATGCAGGCATGCAGTAATTTTTACTGACAGCTGGTACATAATTTGTTTCCAATTTTGAAGCACGTACGTTTACTTGGTATATATGCAATGCTTTCTTCCTCCTCATGTCTGAAAGGGCATCGTCTGCCTTTTTTCGCCTCTCTCTCCCTCTCTCTCAGCAACGACTGAAGTGCTAATTAAAGTGGTGTCCGAGAAAGCATAATATTTCAATGGATTACTCCGTAATTATCCCTAAGGTACATATATATATATGTAGACAGATCTAGTCTTCTAATGTAGAGTTGAAGACATTGGTTTTTATATTGTTCATGAATTTAATATAAAGTTCATCAGATATATATCTACACCATTATAAAAGAGTTAAGAAATCTTGAACAGTAGTTTTCAAATTAATTTGGCCTATTTTGTAATTTTGTACTCTGTGGTTTGGTTTTTATGATATTTCGCATGTTTGTGTATGTACTGTTAGGCAAAAAAGCCCTGCAGTGAATTCTTCTTATCCTCGACTGAGAGAGAGAGAGAGAGAGAGAGATTAATTGACGTTTCTTCAATTTCTAGGTTTAATATAATCCTTCTCTCAACCAGCCATGGCGACATTCGAAAATCTAAATTGAGTAGAATCAATATTGGACAATGAATTGAACCACAAGGTCCACAAGTCCAGTACCAAACTCACCGTTGTTACAGTCCCAATGTGGCAAAGGCTTTTCAGCCCCATCCTGGTCTAAAATTGAGGTGCCCATTGGTATGAACATATAATCCTTTACTTTTTTTATTAATTAATTTACGCAATCAACCCTTATTATTTCTACATCTACACTATACTATAAAAAAATGCTTAGAGTAGTTTCAATTTCAAATTTGTCATTTCTTGATTTGTTTGAAATCACATTTTTACCCTTGCTTTTCTTTTTGGTTCCATTTCCCTTTATCTACACTATACTACTATAAAAAAGGCTTAGAGTGGTTTCAATTTCAAATTTGTCCTAATTTGTCATATTTTGATTTGTTTGAAATTACTTTTTTACCCTTACTTTTCTTCTTTGTTCCAGTTCCCTTTAATTATTACTTTCATTTTTTGTCATTTTGTGAGGGTAGGTTGGTCATTTCACCTACAAAACAACCCTTATTACTATTAGGTCAATTTTTAAAATTAAATTATTTAGAAATGATGATTCAATCAACTTTTCAAACAATAATTACAATTTTATAATTTCATTCAACTTTTAAAATTATTTAATCTACAAATGATGATTCAATCAACTTTTCAAGCAATAATTACAAATATTTACAATTTGGTTCAAAAATCCAAAAGTCAACAATTGTAGGATGTGCCTTGTTTGGCACAACCGCTTTTCGGCTTTGTGGTTTGTAAGTTTTTTTCATTCTTCCCAAATAAGTCACTACATTATTTGGTTTTGTTTTGTTTTATTTTATTTGGTGTTTTGTTAGGTTTTGTTTTTATTTTTTGGGGGTTTTTTTTCTAACAAACCACTAACACAAACAAGGCACAACATTACCCGAATTGAGCTATGCTTTGTTTGGTTTTGTTTTGTTTTATTTGGTTTTAATTGTTTTTTTTTTTTTTTTTTTGGTTTTTCCAAACAAAACACTAATATTTGTTTTATATACCCGATATAAATAAATATATATATATATATATATATATATATATCTACACCCTATATAAAAGATGTGCAATACTTGGGACACACCCAAAGACACAACTTTTTAGACACAACCCAAGAGATGTGTCTATCTCTCTCTCCTATGTCATTGTGGGGTCTAGTGATATCACATGAGAGATATAGACACATCTTTTGGGTTGTGTCTCAAAAGTTGTGTATGTAGGTGCGTCCCAATCATTACTCATAAATGAGGCTAAATGTGATTTCCAATTTTAATTTTGTCCTTATTGCTAAATGTGATTTCCAATTTTAATTTTATCCTTATTTGTCATTTTTTGAATTGTTCATTTTTACCATTTCCCCTTTGAAAATCCTATACAATTCCATACATCTTCACACTCTTTTTTGGTCATTTATTCACAAACAATTTTGGTTTTTTTTTTCCTTGAAAAAGTGAGGTCTGCCCATAAGTTTAATTTACATACATGCTTAGACATTTAATTTTATTACACATATGCCTTAAAAAAATAAACGAATTTTTTTTGTAGATTGTGGGTAATATCTAATTATAAAATGAAATTCATAGGCATTGTGTGTGGTCAAAATATTTTGGGACAACCAATTATGGGTTTTTTGTTTTTTTTTTTTTTAAGGCATGTATGTGTAATAAAATTAAATGTCTAAGCATGTGTGTAAGTTAAATTCATAGGCTCACCTCACTTTTTCAACAAAAAAAAATGAAAATAAAAAAATAAAAAAAAATGTGAAACTGGTTGTGCCATGTTTGGAAAACCGATTTCAGCCTTTGTTTTTTGTTTTTAAGATTTTTTGCGTCCCAAACAAGCACCACTAATTTTGGAATAAAATTAATTAATATTTCTACATTATACGCACACTCATAATAAATATATATATAGTAATACATATAATACATATATAAGCAATACTTTGCAATATATGTTAAAAAGGCAAATTGTAATTTACAATTACAAATACATCTATAATCATATGTTGCACAAAATACACATTTCCATTTTCTTTCAACTTTAACTTCTTTCCTCTTCTTTTTTTTTTTTCCCTTTTTTTCTTCTTTTTTTTTCTTTTTTTTTTTTTTTGTGCATTAGAGCTATAAATATAAATGGATTTTCATATTTTATTACACATTTTCATTTTTTTTTTTTTTGCATTAGTGATATAAATATAAATGAAATTTCATATTTTATTATACACACATACCTATAAATTTAATTCACACACACATGGTTAGAAATTACTTTCTTACGCGCATAAAATAAACTTGAGAAAATTAATATTGGAGATTGTGGATAATATCAAAATAAAAAATTCAATTTATAGGCGTGTGTGTGTAATACATATAACCATTCCCTTTATTTTAGCACATTAAATCATATGTGTATAAAGTTTATATGTAGACTGTAGTTAAACAAAAAAGGGAAAAGAAGAAAGATGATAGGGTTTTGAATATATCATGCGTTATGATGTTAAAAAAAAAGTTTTTACTTTAAAAAAAAAAAGAACAAAAGAAAAGAGAAAAATGATTTTAATAAAAAAAGATGAAAAAAAGAAAAGAAAAAAATGATAAGTTCTTCCAATATATCATGTGTTATGATGTTAAAAATAAGTTATTGGTAAGACCAAAAAAAATTGGAAGAGTACGGTTAAAAGAAACAGAAGTGAAAACGTACCAAGAAAAGATCCGAAAAAAAAAAAATTTTAAAAAGGAAGAAGAAAAAAATAAAATATATTTTGCTTCCATCTCAGATTATTGAAGCTTTTACGTTTACAATTTTTGTTTTTGTTGCAGTAGTACATTTAGAATTTAATGTTTTTATTTTGATATACTAGATAAATATATTTAATTTATATTTTTAATTTTGACAATGCATCTACCCTAGTACATTACATACAAAATTTGTTTACGTTAGACTTTGTATTTCCTTTTTTCTTTGCAAATAATCATTCGGTCTCAATGTAAGAGTTTTCTTTGAAAACTCAACATACCAGAACTACACACTTTTCACAACATTTTTCATTTGATGTGTATCACTAGCTAGAATTTTATACTTACAAGAAGAGCAGTAATGAAATGTCAAATTTCCAACACAAAACAAACTTCCTCAAATAATTAGAATTACAAAAACAGTCCCTTAATTTGGGGCAGAAGGCGTGTTAGTTTAGCCTGTTTCATGTTCAAACACAGAGATTAAGGTGTTTTAAATGTAGGTTTTATGCACATATCAACTTTGTGTTTAATATTGTGTTTCTGTGTGACACATGCATGTAGGTGTAAGAGCAACTCTAATGGGGGATACAAATGAGTATTCAAATCCAAAAGATGCTAAAATTGATCCCTTCATCTAAAAAAATGCACTCCAATGGGGGATCAAAAAAGGGATCCATTATGCAAACTCATAGTTTGGGTCTCCAAACTTATAGTCTTTGGAGAGAGAAAGTGAGGGGATAGCCATTGGTTTATGAATAAAATAATATTTTTAGTGTATCTATGGCTGAGATATATCAAAATATATTAAACAATAAAATGGCTACTAGTTTTGGTTACTATGGTTGGAGTGCATATACTATTCAAGTAACCAAATAACATTTTAGATATCCAAATTTAATGATTACCCTTGAAGTTGCTTTAAGGTTGTACCAAAATTCGAACAAACTTTTAATGTATACTTATGAAGGCTGTGAAGGAGAAAAACAGGGAAGTGCCGTCGCCGGCAGCACCACCGCCACCGCCACAGCCACATGAAGAGTTAACTCATTCTCGAGGACTAGAAGACTATCCCCATATGGATTATTACGCGAACCAATCCAATCAGTTTTCGCAAGGGAGCTACAGATTGAGGAATATAGATCTAATCCATTCCAGATGCCTAAGATTTAATTTCAGGGATGATTTTGATGATTATTATATGCACAATGGTATGGACCACCCTTTTCGTGGGTATCCTGCTGAAACTGGTCCTAGGCCACATGGGCCACAGTGGGCCCCACATGGGCCACTGCCACCACCGCCAAAGCGGATGCTACCACGGCCACGGCCACCGTCAGCTAGGTACATGCCACCACCGGAATATCGTTATTGTCCCCTCAGACCACCACAATTGACTGAATATTATCCGATTGAGACACCACATGGAGCGGCACCACCACCGGGCTACCCACCCTACGGCATTTTTGGTGATGATTATCACAATCCTAATAATTGCACAGTAATGTGAACTGCTACATCATTCATTTGTTGTCACCTTTTGGGCTCTTTGAACTGGAATATATTTACTCCATCGACTCGAGAAGTTTTTTCATGAGTCCGTCATATGGTATGATGGCCTATTGTTGAACATTGATCAACTGTACTTCATTTTTTTTTCCTAAATCAAGGAGACTTACCTCTTTCTTAGGGTAATTAATTAGGTAGTATTTCCAATTATGAACTTTGTTAATTATTATTAGTATTAGCGTTTGATCAATTGGTGCAATCTGGTTTCAATAAACGCTCCAGATTTCTATTTATTACTAGGAAGACGGCCGTGTAAGGCACGGGTATTGGATTTGGTAGAAAAAATGCAATGTACTTTTTTTTTGTGCACAAGAAAAAAGAAATATGTTCTATTAATTATTACGATGATGTTAGAAAAAAATATGTTTGAACAATTATATTAAGTGACGTGTAACCTACAATTTAAGGCTACTTTTTTTTTTTAATTTATACATGATATCTATATATATACATATATATATTTGTACATAAATAGCAATGTTGGTGTGATATTGCACTCTCCATGTAGTTGGGATGTCACATGGCATTCCTGCACAATACTATAGTATAGATATACAATTGTATATATATATTTGAAATAAAATAAAATTAAAAAAAAAACATGCCTCCTCTGTTCATACAATTTTGCAGACACTTCTCTCACACTCAATGTGACTACCTCTCTCTCACTATATATCCTATTTTTTCATGTTTTATTATTATTATTTTTTTTGCAGACTTCTGGGGTAGATTTATATATACAGATTTTCAAAAAAAAAATTCAATGATACCCAAGCATAGCATGGGCCAACACTAGTACATCTATATATATATATATATATATATATTTGTATTTATACATATATACAAAAAGGATAATTTACAAAATGCATGCAGAAGGGTAATTTAGTAATTCAACTTAACAAAATAATAATTTGTAAAAAGTATAAGGGTAATTTGTTTATTCAACTTACAATTATACACACTTTAAACTTTAAGGCTCTTTTCTTTAATACTAAGAGGATGGCCCCTGCGAGGCACTTACGTCGGATTTAATAGAAAAAATAAAATGCTTATTTTTTTAATGTGTGCACGAAAGAGAGAGATAAGCTCTATTAATTCTTAAGATGATGTTACAAAAAAGAGTAATGCTATGCTTCACAAATTTCTAGCCCAAAAGTACTTTCCAAATAATGTGGCAGTCTGGTCAGGTAAATAGCTTTCAATCAAAATTCAACTGGTCCCACTGTATTAGACGTGACCCCCCACTGCCACATCATTTGGAAAGCACTTTTGGGATAAAAATTTGAGAAGCATAGCAATACTCTACAAAAAATGTGCTTGAACAATAACTATATTAATTGACGTTAAACCTACAATTTCTTGTTGGATAAATTGTGCTAATAAATTTTCTCAAAAATTTAAAGTGAAGAATTTTATAGACTGACATTTGCTTGTTATTTCTTTGCCCAGATAGAAATTTATTCCGAATTTGTAGGAAATGAGTCAAAGTCGAGAAATAAAATTTAGCTGTGCTTATTGTGGGGATACATTTCATAGATTTATGATTTGCAAAACAAGTAAAATCAAACCTTAAACACTAAATATATTGAACATGCAACGCCGACAAAAGAATTGAGTTATTTGAATAATGTTTATATTCAATAATTATATAAACTTTAAACTTTTACAGAAGGTACTATACACAAGATAAAAGGATAATTAGGTAATTCAATATATAAGTTTGCATACTTTAATTTGTAAGGCTCTTTTCTTTAACACATAACATAACATATAGATTATCTATATAAATTTATATACAAAATTGATCATTGACAATAGGCAAATGGGTAATTTAATAATTCGATTTAACAAAAGAGCATTTTGCAGAAGGCATCAGGGTAATTTTGCTATTTAATTTATACTTGTACACACTTTAAACTTTAAGACTGTTTTCTTTAATGTATAGATAATATGTACATATATGCATATACACATATCAACAAAAGTGTAATTTACGAAATACAAATGGTTAATTTGATAATTCAATTTAACAAAAGGGTAATTTGCAAAAGACATAAGGGTAATTTGATTATTCAATATATATGTTATAGTACAATAAAATAATATACATGTATATACACACACACACAAACCAGCACAAGGGTAGTTTATAAAAGGCAAAATAATTTTTAGTAATTCAATGTAACGAATGAAAATTTACATATGTGCACACTTTAAACTTTAATGCTATTTTCTTTAATAAATTATTCAATATATATCTAATAATATATGTATATGTATATACAGAGGGGTAATTTACAAAAGGCAAGAAAGTAATTTAGTAATTCAACTTATAATTGTACACACTTGAAATACATAAACAGTAATAATAAATGATACACCCAAAATCAACCCATGCCCGAGCAGTTCTATTCTGCAACTACTGACAAGTATCATTCCGAGCGGTTTGGTCCACCTGATTCCTCTCGAACGGTTCATCCATGACCCGGCCAACAGGTCGGGAAGACTGCACAGGCACATCCCACCGTGGGAACAGCTCATCCGGGCCCACAGGCATGATCCCGAGCATTACGGGCAGTTTTCTACTCAAGCTAGAAGACTAATGAAAAGTGCAAACTATTTCCTAATCTAATTAGGAAACCCCCACAATTAATGTCAATCAATCCTAATACAATTAGGAAACTTACTGGATTGGTGTCAATCACATCCTAATTGGATTATATTTCCTTATCCATGTACGAGTAGGTCTCTTACATCTATAAAAGAGACCTCTCACCCCCCATTGGAGGGGCCGACTTTTCAGTTTACACATCACCTCTATAGCATTCATCAACATGCCCGGCCGGCCTATGGTAGCTCCAGACTTGTTGGTTCACCACAATCCCCCGGCTCTTTTACAGTATAGTGAACGTGCTCAGACACAGCCGTGGACGTAGGTTCTTTCATTAATAGGGCCGAACCACATACAAAAAAACCAGTCTCTTACTCTCTCTCCCCTTAATCTGCTCTACTTTACTCTTACCAATTTTTAGCATCATCAGCTTGGCGCCGTCTGTGGGAAGCGACAAGTCTTCTCATCAACAAATCTCTGGACTGATCTTCATGCCACCGAAGAAGGGTAAGAAGGTTGGTCAGCAGTCAAACCGGGATGTTCCTCCGGCCCCGGCACCGGCTGCGGTAGCCATGACATCTGAGCAGATCACCGCGACGCTCACACAACTCTTGGAGGGCCAGCGTCAAATCCAACAACAGATCGAAGCCCTGCTGGCCTAGAAAAGCCGTCCTCTAGTGGCTGGGAAACGACTCGGGAATGTTGCGCACGATCGGGAATCGATCTTGACCAGATGACGTGCCTGAGCCAACCCGTCCCCCATTGAGGATGCCAGAGACATCGACAGTAGGCGTACTGCCCGAGAGGAAAGGCAGGAGCATGTGGCCCGGGAATCAGTCCAGGGTCACTCGGTCAAGAGCCGAGTTGTCCCTAGGCACACGATGAACCGGAGTCATAGCCAAGCCCGATTCCAGAGGACAGTACACCGCCATGTAGAAGAAGCCTCTTCCACCGACCCGACCAACCCCTCAGATACCAGTCGGGAAGGAGTGGAAGCCCGAATCAAGGACTTGCAAAAGCAGATTGACCGAGTGGCCAAAAAACTTGGTCAAAACCGCGCTCAGAATCAGGCCAATACCGAGACAGAGTCACCGTTCTCCAGCCAGATCACGAGGTTTGCCATCTCGCGCAAATTTAAGCAGCTTCGCCTAGACCCTTATAACGGCTCGAGAAGCCCGGTCGACCACGTCCGGACCTACAAGGCTCAGATGGCCCTAGCCACCAACTCCGATGAACTATACTGCCTAGCCTTCCCCAGCACTTTGAAAGGCCCGGCCATGCAATGGTTCTACTCCTTGAAGCCCCGATCGGTCCGCAGTTTCAAGCAACTCAGCAAGAAGTTCATCAACCAGTTCATCGGTATGCATGAACGGCCAAAGCCTGACATGCAGCTACTGACAGTCATACAAACGGATAATGAGACCCTCAAGGAGTTCACCACCCGGTTTAATCAAGAGAAGCTCAGCATCTATGATCTTGATGAAACCGCCGCTATTATAGCCTTCTGCTCAAGAGTTCAACACACCAAGTGCGCCTCGTCGTTTCACAGAAACCGACCGGTAACCTTGGTTGAACTCGCAAAGAGAGTTGGAAAACATATTGACACTGAAGAATTTCTAAAGACCAAAGACACCGGCCAAGAAAGCAACGAGTCTTTCAGAAGTAAGCGAAAGCGAGATCAGCCCGGGAGTTCTGACAGTTCTTCCAGTTCATAGCAGACCGGGTCAGGCAGCCCCGACCTGACCTCCAGTTCACAGCGGTCTGAGTTCGGCAGCCCCGACCCGACCTCCAATTCACAGTGGTCTGAGTCAGGTAGCCCTGACTCGACCTCCAGTTCACATCGGTTAGGATCAAGCAGTTCCAACTTTGTCTTCAGCACAGAGAAATCAGGAGCCCGACGATCCTGATCTGACCTCCTGTCTCCATCAGTCTAGATGAGCCCGACTACAATGGTACTTGCCTGATCACCACATGAGGCTCCACTGATTGTCAGAGAGCCCTTCCAAAGACCTCGGGCCTAACCCCGAGGTATATAAAGACCTCAGGCCTAACCCCGTGGCATACAAAGACCTCGGGCCTAACCTCGAGGACCCATAGACCTCGGGCCTAACCCCAAGGCACAAGCTTTGCTTAGGTCCAACCGACGATGGGGGCAAACCCCCTAGGTTCTGATGATGGCAAGCTTCAAAAGACCCTGCAACCACCATGTTCCAGGTCAGTTATCTACAGTCATAGCCTCTGTAAGACCCTCGTCTTAGCGAAATCTTGGGGGGCAAGACGGCGCAATGAACTAATAGGCAATCACACCGGGTATCTACAGGCCTCACGGATAACCAAGTCAAAATCTTGGACAACCCGAGAACCTACAGTACTCAGAGGCATTAACTCCACTTAGGTCCAAACTGACGATTGTCACACCCGTTCCAGAATTTCATGGTTTTAAAATATGCATAAATTGAGATTGTGGAATTATTAATGTTATTAATAATTTGATTGAGTTGAGTTGACGTGAGTCAACGGTGAGGTGTCTAGTGGAGACACGAAGATTTGATAACGCCTGTTGCATTGGCATGATTAAATGACATTTATATGACTTAAATGTTATATGACTTTATCTGGTATTTTGTGAATAGTAATTTTACCTGTATTGTTAAATTGTGATAATCTTTGATATTGTTATATATTGATTTGAGAACTGTGGTGAGAACGGGAGTGTCACGTTAACTAAAAAGGTAGGTTGTGTAGAGATTTCACAGAATTTAGTTTTCAGATGTTATTTTTGGACCCAAACGAAACTTAGTTGGAAACTTTTGAAATTTATAGTTTTCACTCGTAAAGGCATAAAATGAACGTGTGCGACGTTTCAAGGGTTAATTAGAAGTTTTGAGAAACTTGCGGGGAGGTAAACGTAATTTCCCGAAAACTTGCCTATATATAGATGAGGATGAGAATTCATTCTCATCCAAATCCAAACAAATATCTAGACAGAGAGGAGAGAGAAAGGAGATTGTTTCTTCGGGCTTTGCGACGCCGATCGACGACCGTTCGTCTGTCAGATTTTCTCCAGATTTCAGATTTGAACTCGTGGAGGTAAGACCTACGTTTTGATACTACTTGGGCCGTGTTTGGCAACTTTTTGTAAAAATATTAATTTTAGACTTTTGGGAAAAATCAGGTAAAACTCGTAGGAATCGCGTATAATTTGAAATCCGGCGATTATTTAGCCCCCTAGACGATCCTTCAAAGTTTGAAGAGATTCGCACGAGGTATGAATTCTAGATCTATGAAATATATGGATTTTCATGTTTTGAACATAAACTTTGATATTCTTGGATCCGGGCGAAATTCATGTATTAGTTAGGCCCGTTAATTATGCACGTGAAATTATGATAAAAGCACGTATAATTGTTTATGTGAGCATGTTATGTGTCTACTTGGGTCAAAGGGGAGTTTGGTGCAAATTCATCGGGGGTAAGCTCCTCGAACCTTGAGGATTGTGATTTTGATTGATTGGGATTGGAAATTGTTGTTGTGTCTGGATTGGAGGTGGGCCCAACCAGTACACGGTACCTGGTATGGAGGAAGGCCCAACCAGTGTACGAGATGCGTGGGAGAGGTGGGCCTCCTACGGCATCGACCGGATGAATGCGTACCACTCACCCTAGAGACTATTTCTATGTGTTTTAGATGCTTAAACCATGAACTGTCATATAAGCATACATTTAGAATTGTACGCTCAGCATATAGCTGAGCAGTGGAGATGTACTCCATTGCAGGAAAGAAGAAAGACAAGAAGAAGTGTGTTGAGTGAGGCCGATGAACGCCGGGGAATCCCCTTGTATATGTTTTTGTGTTTAAATCCTAAACTTGTATAAGGATTGGGTATTGTAATAATGTGTTGTAATAGAACCATAGATTCGTTTCATAGTATTGTAATCTTGTAATTGAACGCCTGTAACTGTGTTTTAATATGTTGTAATCAATTATGGTTGTACCTATTGTGGGTGTTGAGAGGCATGAGTTGTTAATATTTTCAGCACAGGCTGCCCAGCAGGGGAGCAGTCGACTGTACCGAGGATCAGTCGACTGGATCTCGTGTGTTGGAGACACTGATAGTATATTATAGAAAAGCAGTCGACTGGACCCCTTGGACAGTCGACTGAACATTGTTTATTTTAGCTACTGCATCCATTAATTGAAAAGCAGTCGACTGGGTCCCCAGATCAGTCGACTGGACCCCTTTGCAATATGATGTATTTTTGGTTCTGCTTAACACAGTCGACGGAGCAGTCGACTGGACCCTAGTGCAGTCGACGGGGCAGTCGACTGAACCTCTGTTTTCAAAACTATTTTCTTTTGAATGCGTTTTCACTTGGCCAAAACTTTCTATGACTCTAATTTCAATATATTTGCAACTTAGAGGGGAATGTTTCCTAAGTTTTAAAATACCAGGGTTGTTTTAAAGAAGTTCTTTCCGCTGCGTAATATTAGATGATGTTTGGATGAGCCTTGGTGGCATGCCACGTGTCCTATTTCCACGCGTAGTGGGATGGGTCGTGACATTTATTGGTATCAGAGCTATAGGTAACAAAACTTTGGGAACGTTCGACGACGAGTAGAGTGTTGAGTGAATTGTCACATGCTTTCAATTGCATTCATACATATTAGAGATGTTTGATGTATATGGTATGTTGTTATACATACATGATTATGTTATTTGTCATACATGCATAGTGTTTATGCATTGAGAACTACAGGATTGTAATCATGAGTGATGAAGAGCGAGAACTGTCGCCACACACACGACGTATGAATGAAATGGCGGAAATGATGGGGAATATGGGGGAGATGATCCGAAATATAGCAGATCGGTTACCTCCAACGCCTCCATTGGAACCAGAACCGATAGTAGTAGTTCATGCGCCGGAGAATAGGGGTATGAGATCGATATCTGAATAATTTACGAGGAAGAAACCAATGGAATTTCATGGGACACCTGATACAACATTGGCAGAACATTGGGTCATGGACATGGAACGAATTTTTAGATCTATTCCGATGTCGGATAGGGAAAAGATTGAGAATGCAAGTGACGTACTGAGGGGTGAAGCCCAGAACTGGTGGGTGAATGTCCTAGATCAAGGAACACCGATTACTTGGGAAGGGTTCAAGGCGGAATTCAATCGCCGATTCTTTCCGCGAGCCGCCTACAATGCAAAGAAGAGAGAGTTTGATAACTTGAAGCAGTGAGATATGACTGTAACCGAATATACTTCCAAGTACAACGCTTTGTTGAGATTTGGAAAGGGTTCCGTGCCAGAAGAGGAAGATAGGGCAAGAAAGTTTGAAGAGGGCTTAAGGGATAATATCCGGTTGAGAGTAGAGACCTACGAGCATTCGACTGTTGCAGCGGTACAGCAGACGGCGCTTGTAGCCGAAAGTGGGATAGAGAGATCGAGACAAAATCACCAAGGAAAGCGAAGTCATGAGGGTGGTGACCGAAGTCAGGGGGGATCTTTTAAGAAGTCGTTTTCACGAGGCTCTAGTTCTGGTTTTAATGATTCCAGGAGAATACCCAGTAATATACCGTTGTCTTCACTTTGCAACCGACCACACACCGGTCGATGTTTTCTAACTAACTTTCAGAACAAATCTACAGGGGGAAACAGTGTGAGTTCTGCGACCTATCCGCAACACAAGTTCTTTGATTGTGGTACCTTGGGACACCGAGCGAAGGATTGCCCAAAGAAGCGTTCTCAACAAGGGGCAAGTTCTATGGCTTCTAGTGGGTCGAAGCCTAAGCAGTTTAGTGACGGGGGACAAAGGACGGAGCAACGTCAGGGAAGATCATTCCAGATGAACCCTGGAGACGTGGCTGCTACTGATACAGTGGTCTCAGGTATGGTGCTTGTATGTTCGCACTTAGCACGCATACTTGTTGACTCGGGATCTATGCATTCATTTGTATCGTATGCTTTTGTTGAAAATTTGAATGTCAAATCGGCACCATTAGGATATGAATTGTCTATTGCTGTGCCACTTAGTAAATCGATAATGACATCTACTGTATATAAGGACTGTGAGATCAAATTAGGTGAGAAGTTAATGACAGTGGACCTTATACCGATTGCGGTGAACTATTTCGATGTGATATTGGGGATGGATTGGTTAGCTCTTAATCAAGCCACAATAGACTGTGTACGGAAAGAAGTTAATTTTCGATCACCGGTATATGGGAACTTTTGTTTTCAAGGGAGTGGGGTTGTACCACCACCGTATTTGATTTCAGCTATCCGAGCGGGAAAGTTATTGAAAAAGGGATGTCAGGGATTTCTATGTTCGGTGACTGATGTCTCAGCGACCGAATCAATAGTAGAGAATATTCCAGTAGTGCGAGAGTACCCAGATGTATTTCCCGATGACTTACCAGACGTCCTGATTGAGAGGGAAATTGAATTCACCATTGAAGTAAAGCCAGACGCAAGACCAGTATCCAAAGCACCGTATAGAATGGCACCAGTAGAATTGAAGGAACTGAAAGTTCAACTACAAGAGTTACTTGATAAAGGTTTCATTCGACCAAGTATTTCGCCGTGGGGAGCTCCAGTGTTGTTTGTAAAGAAAAAAGATGGTTCGATGAGGATGTGTGTGGATTATCGGGAACTGAACAAGTTGACGATCAAGAACAAGTATCCACTACCGAGAATTGATGACTTATTTGATCAACTTCGTGGGGCACAAGTGTTTTCCAAGATAGACCTGAGATCGGGTTATCATCAATTGAAAGTAAAGGCTAAAGATGTGGAGAAAACAGCTTTTAGAACGCGCTACGGACATTATGAGTTCTTAGTCATGCCATTTGGAGTTACAAATGCACCAGCCGCGTTCATGGATCTTATGAACCGAGTCTTCAAGGACTACTTGGATGATTTTGTGATCGTATTTATCGACGACATTCTTATCTACTCGCCGAGTGAAATACAGCACGAGAATCATTTGAGATTAATACTTCAGAGATTGTGGGAGAAACAATTGTTTGGTAAACTCAAGAAATGTGAATTCTGGTTACCTAACATTACTTTTCTTGGTCATGTGATTGACAAGAATGGGGTTTCAGTCGATCCTCACAAAGTAGAAGCTGTATCAAATTGGCAGAGGCCGACATCTGTATCTGAAATTTGAAGTTTCTTGGGATTAGCGGGATACTACCGCCGTTTTATTGAACATTTCTCGAAGATTTCATTACCCATGACAAAGTTAATGAGAAAGGGTGTTAGTTTTGAATGGAGTCAGGAATGCGAAAACAGTTTTCAAGAGTTGAAGTCAAGGTTGACGAGAGCGCCTATTCTGACAATACCATCCGGAACCGAGGGGTTTGTGATCTATAGTGATGCGTCGCATCAAGGGTTGGGATGCGTGTTGATGCAAGGTGGTAAAGTGATTGCTTATGCTTCTAGACAGTTGAAGGCACATGAGATTAATTATCCGACTCACGATCTCGAATTGGCCGCGGTAATTCATGCTTTGAAGATTTGGAGACATTACTTGTACGGGGAGAAATGTGAGATTTTCACAGATCGTAAGAGTTTGAAATATATTTTCACCCAACGAGACTTGAATATGAGACAGCGAAGATGGTTGGAATTGATGAAGGATTACGATCTTTCGATTGAGTACCATCCGGGAAAAGCAAATGTAGTAGCCGATGCATTAAGCCGGAAGACGCCGAAGAATTTAGCCGACAAGCTAACGCAACAAAAAAGAATTGATAAAAGAGATGGAGCGCTTGGAATTGGATGTAATTCCAGGAACCAATGATGGTTTAATGATGGCGATCATTGCACACTCAGGTATTATTGATGAGATCAAGAAAGAACAATTTAACGATGTCTATTTGTGCAAAATGAGAGATGAGATACCTTTGGGAAAGCGACCTGGTTTGGTATTAGAACAAGGAATTATGAAATTTGGAAATCGATTATGTGTACCAAATGTGAAAGACTAGAAAGAGAGGATTCTAGAAGAAGCTCATAGTACGAAATATTCAGTACACCCGAGAAGTAATAAGATGTACAGAAACTTGCGAGAAAACTTCTGGTGGAAAGGTATGAAGCGTGAAGTTGCTAAGTTTGTTTCTGAATGTTCGGCATGTCAACAGGTCAAAGCAGAGAGACAAGTACCCGCGGGGTTACTACAACCATTGCCAGTGTCGGAGTGGAAATGGGATGAGATTACGATGGATTTTGTATCCGGATTTCCGCGATCGCCTAACAAGAACGACAAAATTTGGGTTATAGTTGACAGATTGACGAAATCAGCTCATTTTCTTCCGATCAAGACGACTAAACCGTCCAAGTTAGCAGAGTTGTATGTGAAAGAGATTGTAAGACTACATGGAGTTCCAGCAGTGATTATATCAGATCGCGATAGTAGTTTTACATCGAGGTTTTGGGGAAGTTTGCAAAAAGCTATGGGTACGAAGTTGAGTTTCAGTACCGCATTTCATCCTCAGACCGACGGACAGTCAGAGCGTATGATTCAGACCTTGGAAGATATGTTGAGATTGTGTGTGTTAAACTTTGGGAATGATTGGGAACACCATTTGCCGTTAATTGAATTTGCGTATAACAACGGATTTCAGTCCAGTATTGGTATGGCACCATATGAAGCTCTGTATGGGCGTAAGTGTTGATCACCGGTTTGTTGGACCGAGGTTGGAGAAAGGAAGTTGTTAGGACCTGAGTTAATACAGGTGACTATTGAGAAAGTGAAGTTGATTCAAGAGCGACTCAAGGTAGCTCAGAGCCGATATAAGAGTTATGCAGACTCTAAACGACGACCGATGAATTTTGAAGTTGGAGATTTTGTATACTTGCGAGTATCGCCTTCAAAAGGCATTGTACGATTTGGAAAGAGAGGAAAGCTCAATCCGAGATTCATAGGACCTTTTGAAATCCTAGAGAGGGTTGGTCCAGTAGCTTACCGATTGGCATTGTCGTCAGAGTTGGAACATGTGCACAATGTATTTCACGTATCAATGTTGAGAAGGTGTATGACTGATATGAGTAAGGTCATTGTACCTGAACCGCTACAAATTCAGGGGGACTTGACTTATGTGGAACAACCGGTCGAGATTCTAGATCGCAAAGAACAAGTTTTGAGAACCAAGACTATTTCAATGGTGAAAGTGCTATGGCGTAGTCACACTGTTGAAGAGGCTACGTGGGAAAATGAGGAAGACATGAGGAATGAGTATCCGTACTTGTTCGACGCATGAGGTAAAGTTTGGGGACAAACTTCCTTTTTGGAGGGGAGAGTTGTCACACCCGTTCCAGAATTTCATGGTTTTAAAACATGCATAAATTGAGATTGTGGAATTATTAATGTTATTAATAATTTGATTGAGTTGAGTTGACGTGAGTCAACGGTGAGGTGTCTAGTGGAGACACGAAGATTTGGTAACGCTTGTTGCATTGGCATGATTAAATGACATTTATATGACTTAAATGTTATATGACTTTATCTGGTATTTTGTGAATAGTAATTTTACCTGTATTGGTAAATTGTGATAATCTTTGATATTGTTATATATTGATTTGAGAACTGTGGTGAGAACGGGAGTGTCACGTTAACTAAAAAGGTAGGTTGTGTAGAGATTTCACAGAATTTAGTTTTCAGACGTTATTTTTGGACCCAAACGAAACTTAGTTGGAAACTTTTGAAATTTATAGTTTTCACTCGTAAAGGCATAAAATGAACGTGTGCGACGTTTCAAGGGTTAATTAGAAGTTTTGAGAAACTTGCGGGGAGGTAAACGTAATTTCCCGAAAACTTGCCTATATATAGATGAGGATGAGAATGAATTCTCATCCAAATCCAAACAAATATCTAGAGAGAGAGGAGAGAGAAATGAGATTGTTTCTTCGGGCTTTGCGACGCCGATCGACGACCGTTCGTCTGTCAGATTTTCTCCAGATTTCAGATTTGAACTCGTGGAGGTAATACCTACGTTTTGATACTACTTGGGCCATGTTTGGCAACTTTTTGTAAAAATATTAATTTTAGACTTTTGGGAAAAATCAGGTAAAACTCGTAGGAATCGCGTATAATTTGAAATCCGGCGATTATTTAGCCCCCTAGACGATCCTTCAAAGTTTGAAGAGATTCGCACGAGGTATGAATTCTAGATCTATGAAATATATGGATTTTCATGTTTTGAACATAAACTTTGATATTCTTGGATCCGGGCGAAATTCATGTATTAGTTAGGCCCGTTAATTATGCACGTAAAATTATGATAAAAGCACGTATAATTGTTTATGTGAGCATGTTATGTGTCTACTTGGGTCAAAGGGGAGTTTGGTGCAAATTCATCCGGGATAAGCTCCTCGAACCTTGAGGATTGTGATTTTGATTGATTGGGATTGGAAATTGTTGTTGTGTCTGGATTGGAGGTGGGCCCAACCAGTACACGGTACCTGGTATGGAGGAAGGCCCAACCAGTGTACGAGATGCGTGGGAGAGGTGGGCCTCCTACGGCATCGACCGGATGAATGCGTACCACTCACCCTAGAGAATATTTCTATGTGTTTTAGATGCTTAAACCATGAACTGTCATATAAGCATACATTTAGAATTGTACGCTCAGCATATAGATGAGCAGTGGAGATGTACTCCATTGCAGGAAAGAAGAAAGACAAGAAGAAGTGTGTTGAGTGAGGCCGATGAACGCCGGGGAATCCCCTTGTATATGTTTTTGTGTTTAAATCCTAAACTTGTATAAGGATTGGGTATTGTAATAATGTGTTGTAATAGAACCATAGATTCGTTTCATAGTATTGTAATCTTGTAATTGAACGCCTGTAACTGTGTTTTAATATGTTGTAATCAATTATGGTTGTACCTATTGTGGGTGTTGAGAGGCATGAGTTGTTAATATTTTCAGCACAGGCTGCCCAGCAGGGGAGCAGTCGACTGGATCTCGTGTGTTGGAGACACTGATAGTATATTATAGAAAAGCAGTCGACTGGACCCCTTGGACAGTCGACTGAACATTGTTTATTTTAGCTACTGCATCCATTAATTGAAAAGCAGTCGACTGGGTCCCCAGATCAGTCGACTGGACCCCTTTGCAATATGATGTATTTTTGGTTCTGCTTAACACAGTCGACGGAGCAGTCGACTGGACCCTAGTGCAGTCGACGGGGCAGTCGACTGAACCTCTGTTTTCAAAACTATTTTCTTTTGAATGCGTTTTCACTTGGCCAAAACTTTCTATGACTCTAATTTCAATGTATTTGCAACTCAGAGGAGAATGTTTCCTAAGTTTTAAAATACCAGGGTTGTTTTAAAGAAGTTCTTTCCGCTGCGTAATATTAGATGATGTTTGGATGAGCCTTGGTGGCGTGCCACGTGTCCTATTTCCACGCGTAGTGGGATGGGTCGTGACAACGATAGAGGTGACTAAAATCTCTTAGATTGGCCCACGATAGAGGAGCAAAAAGGACCCTACAGCGACACGCTCTAGGTCGGCTCCACCAACATGGTCAAGCTCTTCTCCCAACAGTCTTGACGAAGGCTGGCTGGGTGATGAGAGCTGATATTAGCTTAATATTAGCTCGATAAGGAGTAAAAACTGACTGGATATAACCTCATTTCTCTAGTTTTACCTGCAATTGTATTTAATTTGCTTTTTTACACAATGATACGTTTTTCGAGGTATGTTGTTGTGTTTGGCTTTGTAAGTGCAGGTTCTGAAGCTAAAGGGAATTACAAGTTGAAAGGAATAACTCAAGAAACAAATTGATGAAGTCTTGATACCAATCGATTGACATAGTATCAATCGATTGACATGTTTTCCTTACCAATCGATTGAACTATTTGTCAATCGATTGACATCTTTTTCAATCGATTGACATCTTTGTCAATCGATTGACTTAAACTGGAAACAGCTTGTTTTAATGGCGCAAGATCTCAGCAATCAGGCGACGACCAGCCGTTATGGAATGAACCTGGACGCCTCTAGCTCATTTTTCTGACATTATATATAGAGGAGAGTAGAGAGGGCGAAGGGGGTTGGCTCATTTTTGTATTGTTTTTGTAGGGATTCACCATTGATTTTGGTTTCGGATAAGAATTCCAGTGGATAAATTCGTATTCTGTTTTTCAATCTCTAATTCAGGTTTCAATTCTTGTTTTTAGTTGCTTAGGAATTGTGATTGTTATGCATGTTATAGTTAGAGTTTGATTTAAGCAATTTTAATTTAACATTTTACTCCATGGCTATGTTTGATCCTGTCTTTCGGTTTATTTATGTTTATGCAGTCTTAATTATGCGTGAGTAGAACTCTGGTTGGGAATAATGTGAAGAAGCATTGTTCCCAGCCCTCTGCCATGATTCTGTGAAAGAGTCAATGCCAATCGATTGGATACAGTATCCAATCGATTGACATAGACTCCAAGTCAATCGATTGATATACTTGTCAATCGATTGAAAGTCATTCCATGTCAATCGATTGACATTAAGTCAATCGATTGATATGATTATGACTTGGGTTTACTCCTTTCTGTATTTCAGTAACTTTTGTTCAGAAACTAGGTCCAAATTGATCTTTCAAGTTCAAATTGTAATCTGATTTTGGAATAAAGGCTCTTTCGATTAGTTAAATCTATGAACACTCATAACCAACACTTCGAATATTCTATACTCAATTTGTTAGTCATTGTTCATGGGTTTAATTAACTACTTATTTCAGTTCTTCATAAATAAGTTAGGTAAACAAACCACTAAATATGCAAGATACACATACCTAGTGTCTAGAATGCTTAACTTAATCACTTTGAAATAAGGAATACTCTAAGGATAAAACCCCAACTGTTCGTTCTTGTTAAAATCATGGTAGTGGCTGGTACTTTGTGGATTCACATGTTCCCAACTCTTTTTTATATTTGATTTATATTACAGTTTTTAATCTTATCTAATTAAGTCTTTGTTTCACTTTAAATTGTTTCTTCTATTTTTTTTAGGACTGTTAGAACCCCCCTACTACAAGAAATCATCTTTTACTTTATTTTAGGATTCAATCTAGATTCTTCCGCCTTTACATTCCGTCCTTTGGGATTCGACCCGGTCTTACCGGTTTTTAACGCGACGCGACCGTCTACACTTGGACGTACTCTTCTGAGAACACATTTCAAGTCGTGTCACTGGGCGGAAGACAACCATCCTGGGGAGTTAACATAAAAGGACCCTAAAGCAATAAGCTTTAGGTCAGCTTTTCCAACATGGTCAAATTCTTCTACCCACAACCTTGACAAAAGTTTACGGGTAGAAGATAACCATCCTGGGAGCTAACTCAAGCAAAAGACTCCGAATTAGGCCGGGTCTCAACTCCCGGTCAGTTCCCGAGCACTTAAAGACTCCGAGCTAGGCTAAGTCTCAACTCTTAGCCAGTTCCCGAGCATTCACAAGACTCAGAAGCTCCAAGGCAGCTTCCCCGATGACTCAGACAGTGGCAGGTGGCATCAAGTAGATTTCCAAACTTGTCCCGATATAGCATCCAGCCAACCTTAGAAATGGGGGGCAACTGATACACCCAAAATCAGCCCATGCCCAAGCGATTCTATTCTGCAACTACTGACAAGCATCATCCCGAGCGGTTTGGTCCACCTGATGCCTCCCGAACGGTTCATCCACGACCCGGTCAACAGGTCGGGAAGACCGCACAGGCACATCCCACCGCGGGAACAGCTCATCCGGGCCCACAGGCATGATCCCGAGCATTACGGGCAGTTTCCTACTCAAGCTAGAAGACTAATGAAAAGTGCAAACTATTTCCTAATCTAATTAGGAAACCCCCACAATTAATGTCAATCAATCCTAATACAATTAGGAAACTTACTGGATTGGTGTCAATCACATCCTAATTGGATTATATTTCCTTATCTATGTACGAGTAGGTCTCTTACATCTATAAAAGAGACCTCTCACCCCCCATTGGAGGGGCCGACTTTTCAGTTTACACATCACCTCTATAGCATTCATCAACATGCCCAGCCGGTCTATGGTAGCTCCAGACTTGTTGGTTCACCACAAGCCCCGGCTCTTTTACAGTATAGTGAACGTGCTCAGACACAGCCGTGGACGTAGGTTCCTTCATTAACAGGGCCGAACCATATACAAAAAAACCAGTCTCTTACTCTCTCTCCCCTTAATCTGCTCTACTTTACTCTTAAGTTGTACATACATACACATATATACAAAATGGTAATTTATAAATGGCAAAAGGGTAATTTGATAATTCAATTTTTAATTATACACACTTTAAAGTTTAACAAAAGGTTACAAAAGGCAAAATGGTAATTTTATATAATAAAACAATATATGTCTATAATTATACACACACACACACACACACACACACACACAAGAGTAATTACAAAAGGTAAATGGGTAATTTGGTAATTTAATTTAACAAATGGTAGTTTGTTAATTTAATATATAAATTGTACTCACTTTAAATACATAAATTATAATAAATTATAATATGTAAATATATATATATATATGCATGTATAGAAAAATAATAATTTACAAAATTAACTTAAGGCTTGTTTGGTAATCCAAAGATTCATTAAAAGATGTCTTAAGGCACAAACAAGTCTTACCCAACAATCCTTAAGTTTCTATTAGATAGTTACTTGATGTTGATAGATGTAATGTGAAATATTGAATAGTAACTAAGGTTTGTTTCGTAATTTAAAGGTTTCTTGAAAGATGCATTAAGGCACAAATAAGTCATGCCTAACAAGCTTTAAGTTACTATTCAATAGTAACTGGTGTAGATGGATACGATGTGAAATTACTAAATAACCAAATTACAAATTCAAAATGACCAATAAGACCAAATTGATTTGGCAGCTTTAAAGAATATTTCATGTAAGCCTCTTTTATGTCATCGTGTACATATAGTAAATATACATATATATTTATACACACACAAATATACAAAAGGGTAATTTACGAATGCCAAAAGGGTAATTTAATTTAACAAAAGAGTAATTTACAAAAGGCCTAAGGTTAATTTGGTTAATCAATTTATATATATACATATTATATAATATAATATAATAATGTATATGTATATATATACACACACGTAAGGTAATTTACATAATGTAAAAGAGTAGAAACAAAAAGGTAATTTGCATAAAGCATAAGGGTAATTTTTATTTTTATTTTTTTTATTTTTTTTTATAACAGTGGGTGTCCGTGCCAATTTGCGCGCACCTCGACTAATCCCACGAGGCCAGGGCGTCCGGGCGATTCACTTGTGGCCACTTCCAAGAGGATTCGAACACAACACCTAAGGGAGTACCCCCTAGATTCTTACCGCTCGGCCTTGTTATTCAAATTATAATTGTACACACTTTGATTCAATTTTATGTATATGATAATTTATTCAATTTATATATATATATATATATAGAATAATGATATAATAAAATAATTTATGTATATTTATACACACAAGGGTAGTTTACAAAAAGACAAAAGTCTAATTTGATAATTCAATTATGGAATTCTTTCCATAATTCCTATGAAGGTTCATGTGGATTTGACCTTATTTCATCTCCAAGGACCATTAATTTGAGAGGAGAATTACATCCCTCAAGGATCATCAACTTGAGAGAGGGATTGACTTGATAATTCTTATGACTAAAATGTTGGTATTGGTGCACTGAATTCATGAACCCACTATGATCAAAGATTTTTAATTAAATCATGGTCCATGGGAATTGAATGAGACCATTTGGAGACTGTTCATAACTCATATAAGCATCATTAGATTTTTTGTTTTAATGAGATTTTATGCTTAGGATGGTTTGGTCTTATGATTTGTTAACTAGTCACTCTCTGTTCAAAATTTCAGAACAATAAGTCCATTTTAAACTTAGTAGATCAGAACCTTAATCAAGCTTTCTTGACTCCACATAAATTTTTCTGTATAATTCAATGTGTTAAGAAGATCCCCAAAAAGAATGAAGTACTCGGATTTATTTGCTATTTTTAGAAAATCATATAAAAACTCTAGACAGAGAGTTGTAAATTCCCGAGTGATGTCTGGGTTTAGCCCAATACCTAGAGATTGAACCGTTTGATCTCTGATTTTCTTTTTGGGTTAGAAAATAGACTCACAAAGGCATATCATATCCAAAAATCACTAAGATCAAACGGTTGGAATTATGATTTTTCTATTTTTCAAAGGCTGGTCTGCTCCCTGTAATTCTTGTAATTCTGTCACAGTTTTGATAAATCTTGTTAAATCTAATCCAAATAGTCTCTTAATGCCTTAGGAATCAAACCATGTTTTAATAATGAATAATAGGAAAATCAATGATTAATTCATAGCTCATTCTTGTTCATGGCCATGCATTCATTCATGTATGTTGATACTTCTAATTAGGGCTAATCCTTGGTTTAAGTTGTACTTAATTGGACCTAGTTGCACATAAGTTCCTTATGACTATATTGGGATTATACCATCTTTATATGGACATTACATTGGCCCCTTGTTGAGACTTGTATATCTATAGAGGTGTTGAATTTCCAACTACTTATAAAGAATTCATAATTATGTCAACCCTTTCTATGTTTGATAGTCCTAAGCTAGAAGTTCGGATATGTTATTTAGGATTGCATATTATATCTTGTTCAAAAGAATGTGGACTAACCCTTTATTTTGTAGCGCTATTGAGGTATGATTTCTCAACCCCTCTTTAGTTTATTTTACTCTTTGATTTTTTTTAATTTTCAACTCCATGTGCGACACCTTAGAATTAGGATTTGCCTTATGTGTATATGTGATTAGAGACCTCTTCTTAGGATTTTCTTTTATTTGTGTGCATTACACGTTTTTTATATCGCAGCTGAATCCTGGGTAAGTTTCCTCGTTCTTTATCACATATCATCTTGCTTGCTATTTGAATTACATAATTTTGAATGCCTTTTATCGTTAGCATGCTTACACCTGAGTAGAGGCCTATCACGAGATATGATGAGAGGGGGGGTGGGGTGTTTTAGTCTGCTGGGGTCCTTCCCCTCTCAATCCATAATCCCCGGACCTAGAAATCTTTGGTTTCCAAAAGATCAGTTTGCTTTTAAAATGGTTTTTTAATTTTCCTTTAAAAAATTAAGTGGCAACTCGTATTTGAATTTGAAATTTGAAAAAGTTTAAAAGTGTGGTTAAATAGCGAGTATCCACAATCTGGCGACTCTGCTGGGGTGAACCCAGAATCTCTAGTTTCACAGACCGTAATTTTTAATTTTGGGTTTACTCGAGGATTGGACTTGAAAGCATCATTTTAACGTAATTAATTAATTTTTGTGTGCCTGTTGCATTGCACTTGTATGTCTAGCCAGTCGATTGCACGGAACTATGACTTTGGAGGCTCGGGGCAACCCGGTTGGTAAAGTCATCATGGGACTGTGTGATCACCCTTGATCTCGTACCATGTGTTGGTATATAAAGCATCCCATCGGATGTGTGTCAAGGGTCCCTTATTTGACCAAAACCCGGCCCTTGCATGGTAGCTTCCATAGAACCTTTCAATCTTAAGGAATCAATTCTCAATTAGGATTATATGTTAAGGAGTTTTGTATGCCCGAAAGGGATTATTTTAGATGATGACGATACTCGATGGATAAAAGACATGTAACCTTTTAATCACTTTTGAGCAATTCTTCTTCACGTCCTATGACATTTGAGAATATGCCGGATCTTGATTATAAGATTACATCTCTTATATCATGTTTAGCTAAGCATCATCGACCTTTCATGCATCTGAATTCATGAAAAGTACGGTGATAATCCGAACATGTGATCCTTCTACCCAAAATTTTTTAAATCCATCTTTGAAAGCAAACAGATTTTTGCCATCTTTATTGCAAAATATTCAATCGCTCTTTCAAAAATCGTTGGAGTTCACTTTTGATTAAAGCTCCCAACTAATCTTTGCTAAAGTACATTTTCACATGATCATCTTCAAAGGAAAAATCCAAAAATCTTGGGAATTGCTTTTGAGAGAAATGCTTTTCAATTGAATTTCAAAGCAAAATTTCAATCCAATCATCTTTGTTGAGGAATGTTTAACATCCTCGTTCTCAAAAGAATTCTCGAAATTTGTTTTCATAAGGTTTTATCATCTAAGATGTACTTCCCGAAAAAATGTCCAACCTTGGAAAGGGTAGCAAGGATCACAATAAAAAGGAAAAATTGGCGCACTTGACATGAGTGAGGATTTTATGTGCTTATGTGTTGTATGTGCTAGGACTAGAATTTTCTTTTCTTTTTCATATAGAATAGGCACACACACATACGTGCATCTCATCCGTATGCCATGTATGCATTTAGTCACATCAAATCATCAAAGCATGTACATTTTTGCACACTCATCATATCAATCATGCATACAAATTCACAACATCTTATTCCCAATCAAGATTAAAGTCCCTCAAAAATCCCGTACTGTTCAATCCTACATATAGACCTTTTTCCTATCTATGTTGTGGATTCTTAGAAAGAGTGGAACAACCAGATCTCCTAGTAAGGACACTTCTAATCTTCTTGGGTTCGTCTTTCTTAAAGGAGAGCATGGATCATCATGTTGAGATTGATCCACCAATGGCCTTGAGAGCTTTGGAGGAGAAAGTAAGCAAACTGTAAGCTGCTGTTGAGCAACAAGATTCAAGGGTGAAACAAGGGGGTCATGTTTGAGTTCATTCAGTTATTGAAAGATCAAAGGAGCCATAATGAGAAAAAGATGGATCAGCTGGAGAAAAGAATAATGGATCGCGTAAGGAAGCACCAACAACCATGTCCAAACCCACATGTGCACCAAGGCTCAAACCCAATCAATCACCAGAGCTCATGTCTAGTCAATCACCAAGTCCCGCAGCCATATCTGGACAATCTGCGAAGCCAATATCAAATCTCAAGCCCATGTCCAAGTAATCCAAACTCTCTTCCTAAATCAAATAATTTTGGCCTTATCTTATGTCCAAACCTAAAAGATGGCTCAAGCTCCAAGTCAAATTCAAAATCAAACCAAACTTGCAAGCCAAGAATCTTCACCAACCTTGGCATGCATTATCCATGGCCCTAGGTCACCTCATCAGAGTGGTCACCTCAACCCCCTGGACCCAAGGCCACTACCAAATCCTTTACCCTGCAAATGTGACATATCCTTGTACTGCGCCTACCACCAGACCCCTGGTTATAAGACCGATTCTTGCATGAGGCTACGCCATGACATTAAAAACCTCATCACTCCTTAGATGAATGCTCCAAATGACCTTTTGCCTAACCATAATTCTCCAAACACTCAATCCAAGCCCTTATTGGATCACTGCATTGGATCTTATATGAAGACACAATGGTGGTTTGAGTCCGATTCAAATGACAAATATGAAAGAGAAAAGGAGTGCATGGAGATTGACCAGAGTGTAGAGCCAAATGATTCAAAGAAGGGGCATTCAACCAAAAATTAGGCCATAAGGGTGGATGATGTTCCTATGAACATGCAGAAGAGGAATGACGAACCTGATGAAGATGCTAGTGAGGTAATAGTGTTTGTAAATTCTGCTACTGAATCAAATAGGGATGCTCTTGGAAATCTGATAAATTAAAGATCATCTGTGACACTCCAATTGGGACCCTGTTTGAGTAGGAGTCAAATGTCAAGTCCAGTCGAGTCTTCGGGTCAGTCTGTTAGCAAGTTTATTTTCGAGTAATGCTTCGTGCACATAAAATATGCACATAAAGTGTGCACATAAAGATCTAGACCATTCATTTTGGTGGGTCTCATGTGTGCAAGGATGGACCCCACCAAAATGAACAGCCCAAATCTTTATTTACACACTTTATGTGCACATTTTATGTGCACATAGCATTACCCTTTATTTTCAAGTTTTTTTATCGAGTTGATTGATGTAATCCTCCTTCTATCCTAATTGAATGAAATGTCATTTTGCTTAAAAAATATACATAGTTGTGAATAAATGGATCGTTAAACCAAGAAAGGAAGAAAACAAAAATAAATCACTTTTCAAATAATGATGGAAGATATTTTGTTGATAAATCTTTGCATTAAAAATTGTTCCCCAAATAACAAAAGGACTAGAGAATTGATTAGCTTTACTTTTGGAATTTAAAGATGCTCTCACTCACTCTTGGAAAGATAAACTTGGGACTTGAGGCTTGCTCACCATCCCCTTCTCCCAAGTACCAAGCCTATAAGATGAGCCCACAGTCCAAAGCCATAGAATTGGTCCTTGATGGTAGCCAGATATTTTAAATGAACTTCTTCTTCAAAAGCAAAAAAAGAGGAAAAAAAGAGGAGAAAAAGAAAAAGAAAAAGAAGCTCGCTAGGATGAAAACCAAAAGGGCAGCTAGGCAAAAGTTAAAGCAAAAAGAGAGAGAGAGAGAGAGAGAGAGAGAGAGAGAGAGAAAAGAGAAAAGAGAAAGAAAAGAAAAAAAAAGAAAAAATAAGAGAGCTTGCTAGGATGAAAACCCGAAAGGGCGCCTAGCAAAAGTTAGAGCAAAAATAAGATGCGTGTTGACTTCAAAACCTGAATCCTAACCAATCAAAATCATGAAGAAAATCAGATAGTGAGATAAAGAAAAGAAAGGAAAAAGATAAGAAAAAAATTAGATTAAGAATTCTTGAGCACTTCAAAGTACATCATTGGCACATGAATTATCTCAAGGCTTCGAGTTGTTCTAAACGAAGAAAAAAATATTGGAAATGAAAAGGGAGATTTGAAAGTATCAATTAGTCTCAAAATTTGTGGAAGGCACAATGGCTAAGTGGGCCTAAAACAATGCATAGATATCTTTGAGAAAGATAAAGAGCGATTTGGAAGGCTGATATTGCTTTGTGAGTATAATAGAGTATAATTAAAACACGATGTGTTATGAGAGTTGTACAGATTGACTGGCTAGTGAAAAGTTGAAAAGAATCAACCGCCACAAACAAAAAAGAAAAGAAAAGAAAAGAAGAAAATAAAAGGGAGAAGTAGTTCATGTTCTCATCATCCTATTCAAAAGCTAACACAAGGGATCTGTTTTAGAAAATCTTCCCAAGGAAGAGCACTCATTGGACCCATATGGAAATATGGCTTGAAAAGCCCACAAATTCTTGAAGCCTTATTCTTTTAAGACCTCTAGAGTCCATAAACTACATTTTGACCTGATTCCCACTTGGGGATACATAGGCAGCCTATGCGGTTCGGTCACAAATATCATTACACCACATGATATTTCTCTTTCAAGTCTCACCCAAACTACCACAGGACTGATGCCCATTTGGGGATAAGTAGGCGAGCCTCTCAGGGCTTTCGGTCCAAAAAGCCAAGCAATGTCTTGTCCCATAAACTAGGGGCAACCTTGCGTTTGCCTAGAAGCTGCATCATCACCCTCTCCATCTTATGAGGCCTTGACCGAACTACTTTGGACCTAATTCCCATTTGGGGATAAGTAGGCGAGCCTTACTTGGTTCTCAGTCCATAAACACAAGCAATATCATTTGCGCCTGTAGATCCCTCATTCCAGACTAGGGGCAAACTTCGTTTGCTGAAAACCCCTATTACCCTAGAAGCGAGCCCCCAAGTCTCTTTCAAACTAGGGGCAAACTTTGTTTGCCAAAAGTAAGTTCTCAAATCACCAAATCTATTTTGAAATGCTTTGAAATGGAGTGTCTTTTATTCTATAAGCTAAAGCACTAATTGAAGTACACTCTAAATAGGCAAAGAATCTGCTAAATCAAAAAGGGGAAGTTTTCAAACTTAGATTTATCAGCAAAGTATTACCATTATAAGATGATAAATAAATGAAAGGTGAGATGATACATTATTCACAGTGAAAGCACATTGATTCAGGACAATACAGAGTTTGAGTCACTCGTCTTGTGTAATTGCTTTGTCAAGTCTGTCCTCCTTTGATGAGTCAATACTGGTCTCAAATGTGTGGGTTTAAGATGATGAATAAACATTTGAAAAGTCTCCTTGATCATCCTAAGAGCAATACGAGCAGAGGTTTCGAACACTATCACAACATAATGCTAAAGTAGAAATATGAGAATTGTCCAAGACTAGGGGCAAAGGTGACTTCCTTCTTTTGACACAATGATTGTGTTTCTTCCAAATAGTCCGCAAGTGCAAAAATCATGCTTTCCAAAGATCGCTAGGGCAGCACGAACCCCACCAAGCTCCATTCAAATTCTTTAAATCTAAGAACTCCCCATTTTTTGTAAAATCAATTCTTTGAGTCTAAGGACTCCCCATTTTTGTAAAATCAATTCTTTGAGTCCAAGGAGTCCCCATTTTGTAAAATTAATTCTTTGAGTCCGAAGACTCCCCATTTTTGTAAAATCAATTCTTTGAGTCCGAGAACTCCCCATTTTTGTATAATCAATTCTTTGAGTCTGAGGACTCCCCATTGTTGTAAACTCAATTCTTTGAGTCCGAGGACTTTCCATTTTGTAAAATCAATTCTTTGAGTCGAGGACTCCCCATTTTTGTGAAACCAATTCTTTGAGTCCAAGGACTCTGTGGATATCGCAGGATTTCAAATTTTACCCACTTTTAAAATATTTTTCAAATTCAAAGAGTCGCCACTTAATTTTTAAAAGGAAAAATTAAGAAACCATTTTGAAAGCAAACTGATCTTTTGCGAAACCAAAGATAAACTGGGTCCGGGGATTATGGAATGAAAGGGGAAGGAGCCCGACGGACTAAAACACCCCCTTTCATCCTATCTCACGATAGGCCTCTACTCAACATCCTTTTTTAATCAAATTATTAGTCTAAGCATGCCCTCAATTAATACATATATACATATACATCACACAAGCATGTTGGAAATGGTGTAAAATTGCTAACGACAAAATATCACTCATAAGTCACATAATTCAACTAGCAAACATCATGATATGCAATAGAGAACTAGAAAACGTACCCGGGATCCGGTCGCAAATATTAAACGTGTAATGCATGCAAGAATAAAATAAACCTAAGAAAGGTCTCTAATTCAAATATTCACATAAGGCAAAACCTAAGCTAAGGTGTCGCACATGGAGTCGAAAATCAATATAAATCAATGAAATGAATCAAACTAGAGAAGGGATAAGAAGTTGTACCTCAAATGCGCTATAAAACAAAGGTTAGTACACATGCCTTAGACAAGATATAATATCAAAGAGTAATTAATCCTAAGTCATGTTCAATTGGATACAATTTAGACAAGAGATAAGTCCTACTTATGAAAATGAATATGTATGAATGAATGCATGAATATGAACAAGAATGAGATGTGAATTTATTCACTAATTTGGGTCCCTAAACCTCTGGGTTTAATCTAAATTATCATTATTCAAAACATGTTTTGAGTCCTAAGACATTAAGAGACCATTTGAGTTGAAGCAAATAAGATTAGATGAAAACAGTAGCGGTTTTTTGTGATTTACAGAGAGCAGACCAGACGTTCAAAAATGGAAATAAAATACTTTTGATGGTTGGATCTTATTGATTTTTGGATATGTTATGCCTCTGTGAGTCTAGTTTCTAACCCAATTTGAAAATCAAGATTTCAACGGTTAGATCTCCGGGAATATGGAAAATACTAGACCTCACTCAGGATTCTGCAACTCTCTGTCCAGAGATCTTGTATGATTTTCTAAAAATAGTAAAAAAATGAGAAACACTTAGATCTTTTTGGGGTACCTCCCTAACACATTAAGGTACTTATAAAAAATTATTTGAGACCCCAAAAACTTAATTAGGGTTCTGATTTATTAATTTCAAAACGGACTTACTATTCTGAAAGTATTTTAAAACTCTGGACAGATTGTTTTTAGCTCACAAAAACCATGATCAAACCCTTCTAATCACAAGATCTTACTAAAACAAAAATCACAGTGGTAGAACAATGTGTTATGAACATTTTCCCGTTGGTTTCATTCGATTCCAACGGTCGGATTTCAAACTAAAAATCCTTGATCAAAAACAGTTTGTGAACCCACTGTTTCATTTTGCTAGTTCAAGTTTATTGATTGGCCTCAACTATTAGAACATGAAGTTGGGGCTCAAACCAAACTATTTCTTCTACCATTTGATGGTCATTGAAGACTATGAGACATACTACACTTATGGATCTTGATGAAGTATTGAAATGAACTTCACAAAATCCTCAAATAATGAACTCGAACCTATGGACCCAAGTTTGAATTCAACTTATCACTCCTACCATTTGATGGTCATTGGAGTCTAAATGAAATTAGAATCTACTCAAACCTTATTGGAATATAGCAAGGATTCCACAAGATTTCTTAATGGAGAGGTTCAAGTCATGGATTAGGACTTGAATCTCACATTTTCTCCTACCATTTGATGGTCATTGGAGACTAAATGAAGTTAAAATCTACTTAAACCTCATTGGAATATAGTAAGTATTCCACAAGATTTCTTAATGGAGAGGTTCAAGTCATGGATTAGGACTTGAATCTCACTAATTATATGTAAGACTATGATTCATTCTAATCTCCATATAGATCATAAGATCATAGGAAATTAAATAATCAAACTCAAAGAGATTCTATGAGATATGGAAGATCTCATGAACCTTTTGGATGAAATATAAATAAGGAAAATCAAAGATTACTTAGAAAACTAAGAACACAAATCTTCAAAATTGAATTTATTTTAAACCCAAGGCATCAAATAGATCCAAATCAATGAAATAATATGAGATTCAATCACAAGTTCTAAGTGGTGTGTGATGAAATGAGGTAAGAAGAGAGGTTTTGAAAATGTGAAAAGTTCCTAGATCTATGAACTTGTGATTGAATTATCCTAATTCTATCAAGGATTAAGAGGTTACCTCTATGACCTCAAGAATTTCTTCAACTTTCTTGTGAAGTTCTTCCAAGATCTTCAAATTCTTCTAAAAAAACTCTTCAAATTCTTCAAGAAATTCTTCTCTTCTTCTCAATTCTCTCTATATGATTCTTGTATCTCTCTCTAAATTCAAGTGTATGTGTGTGTATTGATTCAAGTATATTCCAAGTCCCCCAAAAATGAAGATGAAAGTTTGTTTATATAGACCATTAATTCAAGGATAAATGGGTAAATTCGGGTGGAGACCCATGTGCAAAGATTTCTTCTAGAACATGTGAGAAAAGCAGTCTGTTACAGCCAGCGGCAAACGACGGCATCCGGCGGCACTCGCTGAATGCCAGGCGGCACTCGCTGAGTGCCGGGCGGCACTCACTGAATGCCAGGCGGCATTCGCTGAATGCCAGGAGGCACTCAGTGAGTGCCGCCGGGTTTTCCGGGTGCCGGGGCTAACTGAATTTTGCCCTACTTTTAATTTTCAAAAGATATGTTGGTGTAAACCAAAATTTTTTTATTCCATGTATATATATATTTGCATTAAGATCCCCCATGTGCATGGTATCATACATGTGCATGGTATATATCTAAATATACTACTCTCTCTTTTTGTATTTTCTCCTTTTTCAAGATTTTTATTTTTTTATTTTGTCCTCCTATCTCTTTCAAAAAGAACTCTTTTTTATTTTTTTCATTTTATCCTCTTAAAAACTGGTTCTCAGACTGGGTTTCTCACACGTTCTTCATTGTTCGGGTTTCTCCCGAATACCCAAACTCTCTCTCCTCTTTCTCCTTTTTATATTTTCTATTTTTAATTTTGAAATTTGTCTTTGAAGAATCAATTGAAGATTTTGAATTTCCTGGAAAATCTTCGAATGTAACCGGCCATTGTCATCATCGGTCTTTTGAGAGGTAACCAATCCCTAGATTTGACGTTTGGTCAAAATTGGGGTGTCTACAGTTTGCCCCTCTTTGACAGAGCTTGTGAAGCAACGCGTATCACAAGTGAATGTCAAAGCCTGTGTGAAAGACAAGCCTTTGACCAAACAGTCGAATCTAGGTAAAAACAAAAAGTGCGTTGCAAAATCGGGTGTGCAAATAGCCAAATGCTGGTCGTGCTCAATGGTGAGCTGCCTACGTATCCCAACGGGAATCAGACCAGAACGTAGTTCGAGCCAGGGACAACAATACACAAATGCAGGTAGTCACACAGATGAATGCACCTATCCTATCGTGATGCACGTGCTCAAGCAAATTATGCTCTATGTTTTCAGGTTCAATGACGTAGGACAAGCAAAACGTACCCTTTTGTCTTGAAATTCTTTTATGCTGATGACGTCCTATCATGGAAAAATCACGACTGCCATTTTTATGAGAATACTGATCGATTGAGATGCGCTTTGCGTCTTATACTCCGATGCAGAATTAGGAAGTGTGCTGAAAAGACTGAGATGCGCTTTGCGTCTTATACTCTGGTGTCTTGAAGATCATCTGATTGGCTGAGATGCGCTTTGCGTCTTAGACTCCGGTGCCGAATCAGGAAATGTGATGAAAGACTGAGATGCGCTTTGCGTCTTATACTCCGGTGTCTTGAGGATCATCTGATTGGCTGAGATGCGCTTTGCGTCTTAGACTCCGATGCCGAATCAGGAAATGAGAGTTCACAGAAAAGTCAGAATCGCTGCAGATTCAATGACCCCAGATAGCAGAAAAGTCAGAATCGCTCCCGATTCAATGACCCCAAATAGCAGAAAAGTCAGAATCGCTCTAGATTCAATGACCCCAGATAGCAGAAAAGTCAGAATCGTTCCAGATTCAATGACCCCAAATAGCAGAAAAGTCAGAATCGCTCCCGATTCAATGACCCCAAATAGCAGAAAAGTCAGAATCGCTCCAGATTCAATGACCCCAGATAGCAGAAAAGTCAGAATCGCTCCAGATTCAATGACCCCAAAGAGCAAAAAAATCAGAATCGCTCCAGATTCAATGACCCCAAATGATCGCAGAAAAGTCAGAATCGCTCCAGATTCAATGACCCCAAATGATCGCAGAAAAGTCAGAATCGCTCCAGATTCAATGACCCCAAATAGCAGACAAGTCAGAATCGCTCCAGATTCAATGACCCCAAATTTGCTCGGTATTGCAAGGGTAATAATTTTTTTTATTTTTCTTTTCCTTTTCAGAACAGTCACGCGGACTTAAACAATTCATTTTCTATTGGGAGTCGCACAGACTCGAAAATTCATTTATACTTTTCAAAGATTGGGAGTCGTACGGACTCGAAACTTCGTTTCTACTTTTCAAATATTGGGAGTCGCGCGGACTCGAAAATTCATTTCTACTCTGCAAATATTGGGAGTCGCGCGGACTCGAAAATTCATTTCTACTCATTTTTCAAAGATCAAAAATTCATTTTCTAAAAATTCATTTCATTTTTCGAAGACCTGGAGTTGCACAGACTTGACAACTTGTTTTCAGCATTTTTAAATTTGGTTTTATCCCTTCCCTTTTTGTTTTGATCGGTAACCCCAGGCTGCAGTAGATGACTTATGCCAAGACCGAAGATTTGATTGGTGATTTCAAAGGCTGCGATAGACGACTTATGCCAAGACCAATGATTTGATTGGTAACTCATAGGATGCGATAGATGACTTACACCAAGACCGAGGACTTGATCGGTGACTCATAGGATGCGATAGACGACTTATACCAAGACCGAGGATTTGATCGGTGACTCATAGGATGCGATAGACGACTTATACCAAGACCGAGGATTTGATCGGTGACTCATAGGATGCGATAGACGACTTATACCAAGACCGAGGATTTGATCGGTGACTCATAGGATGCGATAGACGACTTATACCAAGACCGAGGATTTGATCGGTGACTCATAGGATGCGATAGACGACTTATACCAAGACCGAGGATTTGATCGGTGACTCATAGGATGCGATAGACGACTTATACCAAGACCGAGGATTTGATCGGTGACTCATAGGATGCGATAGACGACTTATACCAAGACCGAGGATTTGATCGGTGACTCATAGGATGCGATAGACGACTTATACCAAGACCGAGGATTTGATCGGTGACTCATAGGATGCGATAGACGACTTATACCAAGACCGAGGATTTGATCGGTGACTCATAGGATGCGATAGACGACTTATACCAAGACCGAGGATTTGATCGGTGACTCATAGGATGCGATAGACGACTTATACCAAGACCGAGGATTTGATCGGTGACTCATAGGATGCGATAGACGACTTACACCAAGACCGAGGATTTGATCGGTGACTCATAGGATGCGATAGACGACTTATACCAAGACCGAGGATTTGATCGGTGACTCATAGGATGCGATAGACGACTTACACCAAGACCGAGGATTTGATCGGTGACTCATAGGATGCGATAGACGACTTATACCAAGACCGAGGATTTGATCGGTGACTCATAGGATGCGATAGACGACTTATACCAAGACCGAGGATTTGATCGGTGACTCATAGGATGCGATAGACGACTTATACCAAGACCGAGGATTTGATCGGTGACTCATAGGATGCGATAGACGACTTATACCAAGACCGAGGATTTGATCGGTGACTCATAGGATGCGATAGACGACTTATACCAAGACCGAGGATTTGATCGGTGACTCATAGGATGCGATAGACGACTTATACCAAGACCGAGGATTTGATCGGTGACTCATAGGATGCGATAGACGACTTATACCAAGACCGAGGATTTGATCGGTGACTCATAGGATGCGATAGACGACTTATACCAAGACCGAGGATTTGATCGGTGACTCATAGGATGCGATAGACGACTTATACCAAGACCGAGGATTTGATCGGTGACTCATAGGATGCGATAGACGACTTATACCAAGACCGAGGATTTGATCGGTGACTCATAGGATGCGATAGACGACTTATACCAAGACCGAGGATTTGATCGGTGACTCATAGGATGCGATAGACGACTTATACCAAGACCGAGGATTTGATCGGTGACTCATAGGATGCGATAGACGACTTATACCAAGACCGAGGATTTGATCGGTGACTCATAGGATGCGATAGACGACTTACACCAAGACCGAGGATTTGATCGGTGACTCATAGGATGCGATAGACGACTTATACCAAGACCGAGGATTTGATCGGTGACTCATAGGATGCGATAGACGACTTACACCAAGACCGAGGATTTGATCGGTGACTCATAGGATGCGATAGACGACTTATACCAAGACCGAGGATTTGATCGGTGACTCATAGGATGCGATAGACGACTTATACCAAGACCGAGGATTTGATCGGTGACTCATAGGATGCGATAGACGACTTATACCAAGACCGAGGATTTGATCGGTGACTCATAGGATGCGATAGACGACTTATACCAAGACCGAGGATTTGATCGGTGACTCATAGGATGCGATAGACGACTTATACCAAGACCGAGGATTTGATCGGTGACTCATAGGATGCGATAGACGACTTATACCAAGACCGAGGATTTGATCGGTGACTCATAGGATGCGATAGACGACTTATACCAAGACCGAGGATTTGATCGGTGACTCATAGGATGCGATAGACGACTTATACCAAGACCGAGGATTTGATCGGTGACTCATAGGATGCGATAGACGACTTATACCAAGACCGAGGATTTGATCGGTGACTCATAGGATGCGATAGACGACTTACACCAAGACCGAGGATTTGATCGGTGACTCATAGGATGCGATAGACGACTTATACCAAGACCGAGGATTTGATCGGAGCTGGTCCAGCTCAAAAAGATTTGCCTTGGGGCCATTTAATCTGAAGAGATGTTCATGCGCTTCTTAAAAATTTTCTTTTCTTTTTCTTTTAGATAGACTACTCGCCATAGACAGCAGTTCAGGTAATTCGAGTAAGAAAAGGAAGAAGTATGAGCCAGATAACCCTACTTTTCTACTCATGGATTCTCCTTTCGACTATTTCAAAGGCTTTTCGTCACCTCTGATGATTAGCTTTTAAAGCTCAATCTGCTGAGGATATCTTACTGATTTTATTCTTTCTGAGAGCATTACTCGCCCTTTTCTTGGCGGAGCAGAATCTGACTTCCTGTCCTTACTACCGAAGTTTCCATCTCTTGCTGATTCCTCTGAGGAATATATCTTTCGGATTTCAAGAAGGTAGACTCAAACTGAATCGAGATACACGCATTTTCAACTTTGTGACCAATTCTGCTTTCTTTTCTTTGCGCTTCTCTGATCAACTTTAGAAAAATTATTATCCCATAATTTTCTTTCATTGTATCTTCCTTTACAATTGACTTTAAGGTAATGAGGAATTCTTCTTTTCAATGTTTCTTTCCATCTTAAATCAATTTCAGATTTATGCATGAAAACTTCAACTTTTAACCTCAAGAACTTTCAGGATGTCCAAACTTGATCCTTATTTGGAAAGCCAGTAAACCCAGAGATATCTTATTTGGCAAACGACAGTTTGCCCCTAGTTTGAAAGGGGACTTGGAAGTGCTGGGCAAACGAAGTTTGCCCCTGGTTTAAGGGAGGTGACGCGGCCTCTGGGCAAACGATAGTTTGCCCCTAGTTTTCAAGGTAATTTCATGAATTAGTTGGGTTTCTTTCCTGGACCGAGGGCCTTGGGAGACCCGCCTACTTATCCCCGAATGGGCATCAGGTCCTATAGTAGTTCGGTCGAGGCCTGAAAGAAGTTTTAATGATTGACTCTGAATGCGATTGTGACCGAACCTTGCAGGCTGCCTACGTATCCCCGAATGGGAATCAGGTCAAAACGTAGTTCATCTACTCTGGAGGTCTTGAAAGAATAAGGCTTCAAAAATTGGTGGGCTTTTCGAGCCATGTTTTCATTTGGGTTCAATGAGTGCCCTTTCTGGGTAGATTCTCTGAAACAGATTCCTTGTGGCAGCTTTCGAACAAGATGATGAACTACTTCTCCTTCTTATGCATTTTTTTCTCTTTTCTTCCTTCTTTTTTTCTTTTCTTCTTTCCCCTTTTTTGTTTTGTGGCGGTTGATTCTTTTCACCTTATCACTAGCCAGTCAATCTTTACAACTCTCATAATACATCATGTTTTACTCATATTCTATCATACTCACATAGTAATATCAGCCCTCCAAATTACTCTTTCTCAAAGATATTTCTGCATTGTTTTAGGTCCACTTATCCATTGAGTCTCTCAAAAAATTTAATTGATACTTTTAAATCTTTTCTTTTCATTTCCAATTTCTTTTCTTAGGATAATTCATGTACTTTGAAGTACTCAAGAATTCTCAATTTTATTCTCTACTCTTTTTTTTTTTTTTTTTTTTTTCCTTCCTTTCTTTTCTCACTATCTCTTATTCTCTTCATGATTTTGACTGGCTAGGATTCGGATTTTGAAATCAACACGCATCTTATTTTGCTCTAACTTTTGCCTAGGCGCCCTTTCGGGTTTTCATCCTAGCGAGCTCTCTTTTTTTTTCTTTCTTTCTTTCTCTCTTTTTTTTTTTTTTTTTTTTTTTTTTTTTAAAGAAGAAGAAGTTCATTTAAGATATCTAGCTACCATTAAGGAACAAGTTCATGGCTTTGGACTATGAGCTCACCTTTTAGGTTTGGTATAAAGGGGTGATGTGGGATAATTTCTGAATTCATTCTGGCACATCATCATAGGACCATGCAAGGCATCCTTGTATTCTTCTAGAAATGAGATCAATTTTATGCTTTTATCTTTATTGAGTGAAATATGGAAAGAATCACTTTGAGAATCTTCTTCATTTTCTAAGTCAAATGCCAAGGTTTCCTCAATGATTTTGCATGCAGGTTCATTTGCTTCTCTTTTTTCTTTACAATTATTATAATCATTAAGCGCAATCAAGTAAGCAGAATCAGTCACTTTCATTGATAACAGAAAATTAAAAGGTTTGGCTCATACTGGCCATTACAGACTTCCGGGGTAGGGGAATCCTATCACTAGACTCAAGGACCTTTTGGCAAATTCCCTGATTCTATCTCTCCTTCATTTTCCGGCTTTTCTTTCTTTCCCTTATTTCCCTTAATCTCTTCCTCCAACACTTCTCCCATCTGTTCTTTCCCAATCTTCATTTCCATGACCTTCTTTGGACCGCTCTCCTCGGTCTTACTACCTTCTTCATGAAAGAGATTCCTCATGACCAGGCCATCCAGTGCACAAATCCAATCTTGGACAGACATAGGTTCTGTGGGCGCTTGTAGGTATGGATCTTCATAGTCAGCGAATTCATGTAAGAAAGAGATCTCAAACCCTTGCTCCAAGTATTTATCTTCGCAGTTCACCCATGGCTCCGGAAAGCCATAGTAGGGGAAGTCTCCTCCTTCCTTGATGGAATGTGCATGCAACACCTGCCTTCCTTCTTCAAGATCCTTCCCTTTCTCTTTTTCCGAATCGTTCTTCTCAGAATGATTGATCACTTCCTCAGCGTTTACTTCTTCTTCTCCCTCGGACCACAGACCATCCATGTCGCTGTACACCTCCTCCTCCCAGACGGAATTATCAGTAGGATTGTTTGGATCCCACCAATTGATTTGGATGATATCATTGTCCATATCTTCCTCAAATGCCTGTTCTTCTTCTCCTCCTATCAGCCAATCCTCATCCTCTACTACTATAAGGCATATCCTCTGATCTTTTGGGAATTCATAAGCTTTGATAGCCTGTCCTACTGGTACAATTAATACAGATGGATCGAAGACTTCCTCCCCAACATCTAAGAGATTGATGTTTCGTGGTGGTGGTACAGCATGATGATTGGGGAGCGGGTTCCGAGTCACATGCGGTCGAGCTACAGGCGGAGGGGAAATGGTCTTATTATCGATCAAATCTTGTACTTCATGCCTTAACCTCATACATCGGTCAGTCGTATGGCCATGAGCTTGGTGAAACTCACAATAGAGGCTTTTATTGAAGCCCGGTGGAAGTGGATCAGGCATTGGCTTTGGATCCAGCGGTTTTAGATATCCCTTTTCCATCAATCGCTTGAGAGTAGTGGTCAATGAAATCCCTAAATCAGTGAACTGACGAGGTTGTCCCCCCAATCTCGATCTCGGTGCACTCTCCTTGCTCAAAACATTGACATCAGTCGCTACCTGGTTTCCCGTGTTCCCTCCATAAAATGGTCTTCTAGAGCGGTTCCCCTGAGATTCCTCCTTCTTAATCCTTCCATCCTTGATTGCGTCCTCGATCTTGGTTCCAATTTCAAATAATTCTGCAAAGGTATGGATGCACTGGTACATGAGTTTCTCTTGATAAACACTTTGCAGGTTCTTTACTATGATTCGGATCTGTTCCTTTTCAGACGGCCTTTGGGTCATCTTTGCGGCCTTTCCCCTCCAGCGAGACAGAAACTCAGCAAATGATTCTTTATGTTCCTGGGTAGTCGTCTCCAAATCTCTCACGGTTACATCAAGCTCTTGATTGTATTCATATTGGGTGACAAAGGCTTTCACCACTTCCTCCCATATGCGACTCTTGCTTGGCTCTAATGTGAAATACCAGGATAAGGCTGCCCCAGTCAAAGTTTGTTGAAATAGCATAGCCATCATGGCAGGATTCAGACCACTTGGTTGAAAGGCCCCAATGCACATCCTCACGTGGTTTCTAGGGTTGCCAGAACCATCAAACTTATCTATTTCAGGCATCTTGAAACCAGCTGGCAATTTTTCTTGAGCTCCTTCAAACAAACCCTCTAGCTCTAGCAGGTAGCTATCAACCCCATTGGACTTGCGAACAACTTTCTCTAGCTTCTCCACCTTCTCCTTCATCTCGATACGCTCTTTCTCAGCTCTCTCAATCTTCTCTCTCTCTGCCCTAGGGACGTCAACTCTTGGTGGTTCCGGTTCCTCAAACCATTCATCTTCCTGATGCGGAGGCGGGTCGGCTATCGGTGGGTCATTTACTGTCCTTTGGCGAGTCAGTGCCTCCATCATGGCCATCATTTGGTCCATTCTCTCTTTCAACTGTGCTATCTCTGCAGCATGCTGGTCCTGGTCCATTTCTCCTTCTGTCTCTGGCTCTCTTCGTACTAACCTTGCACTCGAATCCCTGAACCAAACTGTCCCGGCGTCCAATGCTATCTTGCCTACAACCATTTTTATTTTTAATCAATTTTCAAACAACTTTATTTATTTTTGAAAAATGCTTAGTGCAATTCTTTACAAATGGCTCATATGTCACACGGATGTGATGCATGTGTGTGTGTGTGCCTATTCTATATGCTAATAGAAAAGAAAATCCTATTTCTAACATATAAGCATATAAGCACATAAAATCCTCATCCATGTCAAGTGCGCTGATTTCTCCTTTCATTGTGATCCTCATTACCCCTTTTAAGTATTAAAACTTTGAAATTTATTTGGAAAGTATTTCTTATGTGAAAGCTTTCTTGAGAGTTCCTTGAAAATAGGGATATAAAACATTCTTTAACCAATTTGTTGGTTTGAAACTGAAATTTATTTGAAAAGCATTTATCAAAACGATTCCCAAGATTTTTTGGATTTCCTCTTTGAAAGTGGGGACATGAAAGTTTTTTCTTAATAAGAGATGATTGGGTTTTATTTGATTTAAAGAAAATGAACCTTGGATCTTTTTTTCTTTGAGAGGGTGATTTTTCAAAACAAAAAATTTTCATAAACAATGAACTTTGGATTCTTGGGTAGGAGTATCACACGATTAGATAATCATCGCACTTTTCATGAATTCGGATGCATACAAGGTCAATGATGCTTAGCTAAACATGATACAAGAGGTGTAATCTTATAATCAAGATTCGGCATGTTCCCAAATGTCATGGGACATGAGAAAGAATTGCTAAAAGGTGATTAAAGGGTTACACATCTTTTATCAAATAAGCATCGTCATCATCTCAAGTAATCCCTTCCGGGCATACAAATCTCCCTAGCACATAACCCTAATCAAGAATTGAATTCCTAATTTTGAAAGGTTCTATGGAAACTACTATGCAAAGGCCGGGTTTTGGTCAAAATAAGGGACCCTTGACACACACCCGATAGGATGCTTCATATACCAAAACATGGTACGAGATCAAGGGTGATCACACGGCCCCATGATGGCTTGACCGACCGGGTTGCCCCGAGCCTCCAAGGTCATAGTTCCGTGCAATCGACTGGCAAGACATGCAAGTGCAATGCAACGGGCACACAAAAATTAATTAATTCGATTAAAAGGATGCTTTCAAGTCTAATCCTCGAGTGAACCCAAAATCAGAAATTCTGGTCTGCGAAACCAGAGATTCTGGGTTCGATCCCCAGCAGAGTCGCCAGATTGTGGATATCGCAGGATTTCAAATTTTACCCACTTTTAAAACATTTTTCAAATTCAAAGAGTCGCCACTTAATTTTTAAAAGGAAAAATTAAGAAACCATTTTGAAAGCAAACTGATCTTTTGCGAAACCAAAGATAAACTGGGTCCGGGGATTATGGAATGAAAGGGGAAGGAGCCCGACGGACTAAAACACCCCCTTTCATCCTATCTCACGATAGGCCTCTACTCAACATCCTTTTTTAATCAAATTATTAGTCTAAGCATGCCCTCAATTAATACATATATACATATACATCACACAAGCATGTTGGAAATGGTGTAAAATTGCTAACGACAAAATATCACTCATAAGTCACATAATTCAACTAGCAAACATCATGATATGCAATAGAGAACTAGAAAACGTACCCGGGATCCGGTCGCAAATATTAAACGTGTAATGCATGCAAGAATAAAATAAACCTAAGAAAGGTCTCTAATTCAAATATTCACATAAGGCAAAACCTAAGCTAAGGTGTCGCACATGGAGTCGAAAATCAATATAAATCAATGAAATGAATCAAACTAGAGAAGGGATAAGAAGTTGTACCTCAAATGCGCTATAAAACAAAGGTTAGTACACATGCCTTAGACAAGATATAATATCAAAGAGTAATTAATCCTAAGTCATGTTCAATTGGATACAATTTAGACAAGAGATAAGTCCTACTTATGAAAATGAATATGTATGAATGAATGCATGAATATGAACAAGAATGAGATGTGAATTTATTCACTAATTTGGGTCCCTAAACCTCTGGGTTTAATCTAAATTATCATTATTCAAAACATGGTTTGAGTCCTAAGACATTAAGAGACCATTTGAGTTGAAGCAAATAAGATTAGATGAAAACAGTAGCGGTTTTTTGTGATTTACAGAGAGCAGACCAGACGTTCAAAAATGGAAATAAAATACTTTTGATGGTTGGATCTTATTGATTTTTGGATATGTTATGCCTCTGTGAGTCTAGTTTCTAACCCAATTTGAAAATCAAGATTTCAACGGTTAGATCTCCGGGAATATGGAAAATACTAGACCTCACTCAGGATTCTGCAACTCTCTGTCCAGAGATCTTGTATGATTTTCTAAAAATAGTAAAAAAATGAGAAACACTTAGATCTTTTTGGGGTACCTCCCTAACACATTAAGGTACTTATAAAAAATTATTTGAGACCCCAAAAACTTAATTAGGGTTCTGATTTATTAATTTCAAAACGGACTTACTATTCTGAAAGTATTTTAAAACTCTGGACAGATTGTTTTTAGCTCACAAAAACCATGATCAAACCCTTCTAATCACAAGATCTTACTAAAACAAAAATCACAGTGATAGAACAATGTGTTATGAACATTTTCCCGTTGGTTTCATTCGATTCCAACGGTCGGATTTCAAACTAAAAATCCTTGATCAAAAACAGTTTGTGAACCCACTGTTTCATTTTGCTAGTTCAAGTTTATTGATTGGCCTCAACTATTAGAACATGAAGTTGGGGCTCAAACCAAACTATTTCTTCTACCATTTGATGGTCATTGAAGACTATGAGACATACTACACTTATGGATCTTGATGAAGTATTGAAATGAACTTCACAAAATCCTCAAATAATGAACTCGAACCTATGGACCCAAGTTTGAATTCAACTTATCACTCCTACCATTTGATGGTCATTGGAGTCTAAATGAAATTAGAATCTACTCAAACCTTATTGGAATATAGCAAGGATTCCACAAGATTTCTTAATGGAGAGGTTCAAGTCATGGATTAGGACTTGAATCTCACATTTTCTCCTACCATTTGATGGTCATTGGAGACTAAATGAAGTTAAAATCTACTTAAACCTCATTGGAATATAGTAAGTATTCCACAAGATTTCTTAATGGAGAGGTTCAAGTCATGGATTAGGACTTGAATCTCACTAATTATATGTAAGACTATGATTCATTCTAATCTCCATATAGATCATAAGATCATAGGAAATTAAATAATCAAACTCAAAGAGATTCTATGAGATATGGAAGATCTCATGAACCTTTTGGATGAAATATAAATAAGGAAAATCAAAGATTACTTAGAAAACTAAGAACACAAATCTTCAAAATTGAATTTATTTTAAACCCAAGGCATCAAATAGATCCAAATCAATGAAATAATATGAGATTCAATCACAAGTTCTAAGTGGTGTGTGATGAAATGAGGTAAGAAGAGAGGTTTTGAAAATGTGAAAAGTTCCTAGATCTATGAACTTGTGATTGAATTATCCTAATTCTATCAAGGATTAAGAGGTTACCTCTATGACCTCAAGAATTTCTTCAACTTTCTTGTGAAGTTCTTCCAAGATCTTCAAATTCTTCTAAAAAAACTCTTCAAATTCTTCAAGAAATTCTTCTCTTCTTCTCAATTCTCTCTATATGATTCTTGTATCTCTCTCTAAATTCAAGTGTATGTGTGTGTATTGATTCAAGTATATTCCAAGTCCCCCAAAAATGAAGATGAAAGTTTGTTTATATAGACCATTAATTCAAGGATAAATGGGTAAATTCGGGTGGAGACCCATGTGCAAAGATTTCTTCTAGAACATGTGAGAAAAGCAGTCTGTTACAGCCAGCGGCAAACGACGGCATCCGGCGGCACTCGCTGAATGCCAGGCGGCACTCGCTGAGTGCCGGGCGGCACTCACTGAATGCCAGGCGGCATTCGCTGAATGCCAGGAGGCACTCAGTGAGTGCCGCCGGGTTTTCCGGGTGCCGGGGCTAACTGAATTTTGCCCTACTTTTAATTTTCAAAAGATATGTTGGTGTAAACCAAAATTTTTTTATTCCATGTATATATATATTTGCATTAAGATCCCCCATGTGCATGGTATCATACATGTGCATGGTATATATCTAAATATACTACTCTCTCTTTTTGTATTTTCTCCTTTTTCAAGATTTTTATTTTTTTATTTTGTCCTCCTATCTCTTTCAAAAAGAACTCTTTTTTATTTTTTTCATTTTATCCTCTTAAAAACTGGTTCTCAGACTGGGTTTCTCACACGTTCTTCATTGTTCGGGTTTCTCCCGAATACCCAAACTCTCTCTCCTCTTTCTCCTTTTTATATTTTCTATTTTTAATTTTGAAATTTGTCTTTGAAGAATCAATTGAAGATTTTGAATTTCCTGGAAAATCTTCGAATGTAACCGGCCATTGTCATCATCGGTCTTTTGAGAGGTAACCAATCCCTAGATTTGACGTTTGGTCAAAATTGGGGTGTCTACAGACTCTATGTTTTTTAAAATCAATTCTTTGAGTCCGAGGACTCCCCATCTTTGTTAAACCAATTCTTTGGGTCCATATGACTCCATTTGTATAAAAAGTAAATTTATTGAGTCTATATGACTCTGTTTGTGTAAAAAGTGAATTTGTTGAGTCTGTGTGACTACGTTTATATAAACTGTGAATTTATTAAGTCCATGTGACTCCAGTTGTATAAAAAGTAAAGTTTGTTGTGTCCGTGTGACTCTGTTTATGTAAAATGTAAATTTATTGAGCCCGTGTGACTCCATTTGTATAAAAAGTGAATTTGTTGAGTCCTTCTGACTCTGTTTATGTAAAATGTGAATTTGTTAAGTCTGTGTGACTCTGGTTATGTAAAATGTGAATTTGTTGAGCATGTGTGACTTTGTTTGAATAAAGAAATGAAATTTTGAATCCGCGTGACTCCATGTTTGTAAAATATGAATATTTAAGTCCGCATGACTCCGTATTTGTAAAATATGAATTTTTGAGTCTGCGTGACTCCGTGTTTGTAAAATATGAATTTTTGAGTCTGTGTGATTCAATATTTGTAAAATATGAATTTTTGAGTCCGTGTGACTCCGTGTTTGTAAAAAAGTGAATTTTCGAGTTCATAAGACTCCGCGTTTGAGAAATGTGAATTTTGAAAGATCATATTACTCTTCTTTTTTAACATGAGAATTCTTTGAGTCAGTTTGATTTCCGAATTTTGAAATAGAAATTGTTTTGAGTCGAATTGACCCCCGGTTTGGAAGGAAATAGAAAGTGTTTGAGTCGAGTTGACTCCCTATTTTAAATTTAAAATGTATTGAGTCTGATTGACTCATGGTTTTGGGAATAAGAAATGCTTTTGAGTCTGATAGACTCCTGGTTTGGAAATTGAACATAAATTGAGTCAAAATTGACCTCAGAATCGGTAACTTTTATTCTTTTAAGTCCGATTGACTTTGGATCTGGAAATAAGAATTCAATTTGAGTCTGATTAACTACAGATTCTGAAAGTTTGAGTCTGGTTGACTCTCGATTTTAGGAAAGTAAATTCTTTCGAGCATGTTTTTACTCTGAAATTTTGAAATTTGAATTCTTTGAGTCTGATGGATTTCTGATTTTAGAAATTTGAATTGATTTGAGTCTGAAGGACTCCCAATTTTAGAAATTTGAATAAGATTTGAGTCTGGTTGACTCCTGATTTTGAAAGTTGAAATGAATAAAGTCTGATCGATTCCTACTTTGGCAAATTTGAATTGAATGGAGTCTAATTGGCTCCCAATTTTGAAAATTTGAAAGTAATTGAGTCTATTTGGCTCTAGATTTTAGAAATTGATTTGGATTGAGTTGATCAGACTCTGGATTTTTGAAATTGAAAATTGAATTGAGTCTGATCAACTCTCGATTTAGAAATTCAAAATTGAACCTATTTTGGAAATCGAATCAAGTCCGACTGCTCCCTATTTTGGAAATCGAATCAAGTCCGACTGACTCTGGATTTTTGAAATTTGAAAATATTATAGTCCGATGGACTCCCGATTTTAGAAATTTGAATTGATTTGAGTCTGAAGGACTCCCGATTTTAAAATTTTGAATAAGATTTGGGTCTGAAGGACTTTGGATTTTTGAAAACCAATTTAACTAAGTTTGTTTGATTCCTAATTCTGAAATTTGAATTCTTTGAGTTTGATTGACTCGCATTATAGAATTAAAATTCTTTTTAGTTTTGAGTGACTCTCAACTTAAGAAATTTGAATTCTTTGAGTCTATTTAACTCCCAATTTTAGAAATTGAAAATTGAATTGAGTCTCATCAACTCCTGATTTTAGAAATTGAAAATTGAATTGAGTCTGATTGATTCTCAAGATTAGAAATTTGAAACTGAATTGAGTCTTGTTGACTCCCGAGTTTAGAAATTAAAAATTGAATTTAGTTTGATCCACTCCCAAATTTGAATCGAATTGAGTTTGATTGACTCCCGATTTAAAATTTGAGTTGATTTGAGTCTGATTGACTCCGAATTTTAGAATTTGAATTTAATTGAGTCTGATGGATTCTAGATTTTATGAAATTGAATTGAATTGAATCTAATTGACTCCCTATTCTGGAAATCAAATCAAGTTCGATTGACTCTGGATTTTTGAAATTGAAAATTGAATCGACTCCCGATTTTAGAAGTTAAAATAATGGAGTCTGATTGACTCCTGATTTTGGAAAAGTTGAAATGGTTTGAGTATGATTGACTCCGGATTTTGAAATTGTGAATTGAATGGAGTATGATTGACTCCTGATTTTGAAAATTTGAAATGAATGGAGTCTGATTGACTCTTATTTTGGAAAAGTTAAAAAGATTTGAATCTGTTTACCTATCTGGGAATATAACGGATTTATATTCTCGATCCTCGTAACGGATTTACGTTGATCAAAATTTGGGGGTGTAACAGATTTGTATCCTCGATCCTCGCAACGGATTTGTGTTGACCTCACTTTGGGAATATAAGGGATTTATATTCTCGATCCTCGTAACGGATTTACGTTGATCAAAATTTGAGAATGCAACATATTTGCATTCTCGGTCCTCGCTACGGATTTGCGTTGGCTTATTTTTGGGAATATAATGGATTTATATTCTCGATCCTCGTAACGAATTTACATTGATCATAATTTGGGGGTGTAATAGATTTGCATCCTCGGTCCTCGCAACGGATTTGTGTTGGCCTCACTTTGGGAATATAACGGATTTATGTTGATCAAAATTTGAGAATATAATGGATTTGCATCCTCGTTCCTCACAAAGGATTTGCATTGACCTTATTTTGGGGATGTAACGGATTTGCATTCTTGGTCCTTGTAACGGATTTATGTTGACCGCATTCAGAAATGTAACGGATTTGCATTCTCGGCTCTCGTAACGAATTTGCGTTGGCCTGTTTGGCAATATAACGGATTTATATTCTCGATCTTCGTAACGGATTACGTCGATCAAAATTTGGGGGTGTAATGGATTTGCATCTTCGGTCCTTGTAATAGATTTTCATTGATCAAAATTTGGGGTGTAACGGATTTGCATCCTCGGTACTTGCAACGAATTTGCATTGACCTTATTTTGGGGGTGTAACGGATTTGCATCCTCGGTCCTCGTAACGGATTTGAGTTGACCTTATTTTGGGAGTGTAACTGATTTACATTCTCAGTCCTCGTAATGAATTTGCGTTGGCTTGTTTGGGAATATAACGGATTTATAATCTCGATCTTCGTAACAGATTTACGTTGATCAAAATTTGGGGGTATAACGGATTTGCATCCTCGGTTCTCGCAATAGATTTGCGTTGACCTTATTTTGGGGGTGTAACGGATTTGCATCCTCGGTCCTCGTAACAGATTTACGTTGACCTTATTTGGGAATGTAATAGATTTGCATTCTCGGCCCTCATAACGGATTTGCATTTCCTGTTTGGGAATATAACAGATTTATATTCTCGATCTTCGCAACGGATTTACGTTGATCAAAATTTGGGGGTGTAACGGATTTGCGTTGACCAAACTTCTCAAATCTTCTTGGTCCTTGCGAAAGATTCGCATCGACTGAGTTTTCTTATCAACACCCAAGTATAGGTGATCGTATAAGTAATACAGTTCTGGAAGACCAGATCGAACTCACTGGGAATGGCAAATAAAGTTATAAAGATAGGCAGTAACTATTTTTTTCCCTAAAAAGAAAATAAAAGATGATGGATTTTTGGAGTTTTTACTAAACTACTAGTTTTTATATTTTTGCAATAAACTAATTAAAAGTTATTTTTTTAATAGTAGTTTATGGTAAAGATTTTAATAGTGCAAAATAAATTAACTAAGATACTAGTAAGAAAATGAAGAAAAAGAAATAAAAGATAGATTTACATGAGATGAACTTTTTGGATTTTATTATAGTGAAAGATAGAAATAATACAAATATTTAATCTAACTTATCTAAATGTAGGGAATATTAATTAATTTGGAAGAAATTAATTAATTTGGAAGAAATGATTTAAAAGTATTGGGAATATGCAAACCAACACTAGATCACACAACTTTTGTGCATTTATAAAAGATTTGGCATTTCTAAATAGAGTGAATATTTATTTAAAAATAAACTTACACTAGTCGAAGTCATATCAAGTGTGTCAGATTTGATATGAAACGACGTCATTTGGTTTAAAGAAAAATGAAGAGGCAATTTGGTAGTAGCCAGGTTCGAACCGTGACTTGCCGCGGATGTGGGTTATTCGGCGCCCAGTCCCACCACTCTGCCACTACACAATTGCCTATCCATTAGTGGATAGAAATATATAAACACATATTTAAAATTTAAATTTTGTCATATGAATTGTTTGAGTATGCTAGGTGTTTTTTATGACAAAAGGCATAGTTTGACTATCCACATAATTAGATTCTTATTTCAAATATGTAATCTCATGAGCCCAATATAGCCATAGTATATAAACATGTTAAATGGTAATAAACTAGAGATACATAGATCTTTTTGGCCATAAATGGAAAAACAACCCATCTAGATAAATTTGCCCATTTAAGATTAGTGCACAGAAGCTGTGGGTTCTAAGTTTTTATTACATATCTCCATTTAAAGTTTCAGCCTACCATTTTGGAATTGATACTATCTTTCAAGTAACTTTTTAAAGAAAGATTAAATATGTACACAATGATTGCCCAATTAAAATTTAAGTTATAAAACTAAGGTAAGGGTGAAATATAATACTAACATATTTTTTCTTCACTTACCACTTGTGGAATCTGAAAAATAACAAAGTTTAGTACAACTAGGCTAATACAATATAAATAAATGAAAATACTGAATCAATAATAAAATACTAAACCTTTGATTTTGGATTCTTGTGGGGTCACAGTGGTTGAACTTCAAGAATACAAGCAAAGCCAAACCAAATCCTAATCTAATTTGGGAGTGAGATATGGATATGGTTAGGGGTGCAACTCGGGCGGGACCCTCTGAGTTTTGGCTCTGCCCAGGCCCGAGCCCGAATTCAAGCAGTTTGCCCAAGCCCGAGCCCGAGCCCGACATAAACCCGAATTTGTCAACCCAAGCCCGGTTTGTGAATTAGTTCTCCAACCTGAGTCCGAGCCCGAATTAAGCCCGAATTACAAATTTTTTTTTTTGTGCAAATTGATTTTTGGTATGTAAACAACAATATGTAGAGTATCAAATCTATTTTTTTGTTTAGATTTGACAAAAAAAAAACATTCATATATTAATTTAGTGCTAGAATAATATCTAATAGTGTATTATTATCACAAAAATACACTAGAATATAATGTCAAAAATAATACATAAATAGAATTCGGGCTCGGGTTCCACGGGTTAGCAAAATTCTACCCAAGCCCGGCCCGAATTGAATTCGGGCTTGCATTTTTCAACCCAAGCCCGCCCATGGTGAAAGTATCACGGGCCCAAGCCTGGTAATTTTCGGGCCAGGCTCGGGTTGACCACGGGTTAGCCCGCCCGAGTTGCACCCCTAGATATGGTGTGCTTAGGGCTTTGATAGGTGATTATAACAACTACGTGGCTAAGAAATTTGGCATTTACTTGCAAAATCTGTCTTCTAGTCAATGGAAATATTGCTATAAAAACTAAAAATTTTGGGGTTTCAAACTATTTTAGGAGATAACTACAAGTACTAACTAGACTAAAATTATTAAATCTAAATTTTAATAAGAATATTTTACTACTACAAATTGGCAAAGGTCCTACGATAAAACAAATATTTTAATTTAAGAAATTGTAGCACCTTGAATTTCCTCAGAAATTCCACGTTGGATATTAGAAAATAGTAATAATTACCCGGGGAACGATTATAGAAGGTCCATTAGGATGACCTTAACTAGGAATCTCTATAAGATCCTATAGTCAATGTCTTAATGTCGACGACACTACTAACCTAGAATCCATCAGAATAGTCATTACATCGATGTTTTAGACTTCATTTAAGATTCATAGCTAAATTTACATTTAGACCCGTATGCATTCTTGTACACATTTACGTTTTCAGTTTCACTCATAGTCAGTAGTGCATGCTCCCCGAGACTCAGGCACACATTTCTAAGCACCTTACCTAAGAGTGGGAGCCACACCATCCTTTAACAGTCACGTGAGCCCCACCCCCTGCCACGTGGCATCCATGCGGCCACCATACCACCACCCCATTAGTCCCCCATTATCTACCTTTGGAAACCCATACACACATGTGCACATAATGGTGCACCCATTACACTTGATACCACCTCCCACCCATCTCCCTCTATAAATAAGACCACACCCTCTCATCCCCTCGCTATCATATCACTCTCCCAGCCCACATAATTTGTTATTACAGATGGTAATTAGAGAGAAAGACCCGAGAGCTTAGGAGAGAACCCACACTCCTCCCAACCTACACACACATTCACCCCCTACATTGAACCCACCACCACCTACCATCTCTGTTCACTTCCTAATGCATACACACACATACACACACACACACACACACACACACACGCGCGCGCAGGGGGACTAGAGGGAAGAAGGAGGACACAGAAAGAAAAGAAGAAGTTGATCGGAGAAGAATAAGAGACCTGGGACTCTCCTAAGGTAAAACCCATACCCCCTTGATTTCTGTCACGCCCCGAAGTACCAAAAATAGGGAAAAATAAATTTCCTTTATAGGTTCGTAGACACGTGACTGGTTGTGAGTGTCACCTGATTGTCCAAACATGCTTATAACAATAATGTGATATGGGAAAGTGACTAAGTTCAGCGGAAGCACAAATTTAAAACATCCAAGTCTTATATCAGTAGTATATTACAGGCCAAAAAGATATCCAAAAGATACATATTACAAGACCAGCTAAACTATTATATCACTAACATAATAATAACAGAACTATAACAAAATAAAAGCTCCAAAGTCTTCAGCTGGCGAAACCGTAGCCTTCCTCGTAGTAATCTTCACCAGCATAGTCTTCAGTAGTAAAGTCAGCATCTTGATAGCAGTCGGCTCCATCTGGACCTGCAAAGGCTGGACGTGGAAGGTCCAGTGGCATGAAAAGCCGTTAGCGGTTAAGCTAAGTGAGGGTCCCCTTAAGGTTACCACCACTTAAGGTAAGTTATTCTTCATCTCTTCTTATTTCTCGAAACCATAACTCGTTCATCATTTCTTATTCTCGATACTATGTCTTGTTCGTCTTTTCTTATTCTCAAAACCATGTCTTATTTAAACCCAATCATTCCCTCTGAAACTTAACCCAGAACTGAACTGACCAATGACATTGACTGAAAAAAGACTTAACTCCAAACGCATTTACTGGTCAAGAAAGAACAACACTCAACAATGAATAGTTAACTGTCGCCCAACTGGCACTCAAACTGTCGCCCAAATGGCATAAGTGTGCGGGACATTAACAATCTCTTGGTCGAACACGTCATGCCGATCCTCAGGTCGCCCGCACGTTACCGAACACGTCATGCCGATCCTCAGACCAAGGGTACGGGAAATTAATAATCACTTGGACGAACACGTCATGCCGATCCTCAGGTCACCCGTACATAACCGAACACGTCATGCCGATCCTCAGTCCAAGGGTGCGGAAAAATAATCAACCACTTGATCGAACACGTCACGACGATCCTCAGGTTATCCGCACTTGACCGAACACGTCATGCCGATCCTCAGATCAAGGAACAAAACATAACTCACCAATCGACTCCATGGAATAATCGAGAGACCAACTTTGCAAGAATTATCCAAACACAACACAAAAGTTCACGAATCAACTTTGACCAGTAGACACACGACTAGAAACGGGGCCCAATGTCCCTTATTCACATTAAATCTGTTATCGAAGGTTTTATCATTATTTTACGCGTTCGTACGTTTCGTAGTTTAGTTCATTAATATCATCCATTTATAACCGTTAATATTTCTCTATAAGTCCGACATTCCGTTTTCCTCTCAATATACTTACGATGGAAACTTTACCGATCACTTATTAACGCAATAATCGTGCCATACAATATACTTATAGTTTGGGTATGAACTTTCAACAGTCATTAGAATATATTCATAACAATAGAAAACATAGCACGTAGCTCATGGATTTATAACGTGAATTTAATACCAATAAACACATAGACGAAACCCTTAACATACTCATCTACGCGATAGCACTACCATAGCACAAGATTTTTTTAACAACACATGTACCGAAAAACTAGCATCAACAATCAACACCATGCATAAACAAAACATTATACAAAAAGCTGTACAATCTGCCAAGATACATTTTCACTGTGTTGACTGAATTAACATGATTTATTTGGGCATGATAAATTGCTTTGTAGATCAAACTCAAAACTATAACATTATAGATAATAAGAATATCTTCATGTACAAAAAAAATCTAGCTTCAATTACATTTTTGAGCTACTCAAACTATTTATTTTACAAGACATTTCTTATATCTCGGACTGTTCTGTCCCAGATTTATAGTACTGCATTGTACGTGACTTTCACCTATGAAAGAGGGGTTTTTAGACTGAGCTATAGAAGGGTTATTTGTAGATAAATGTTTTAGCTTTCTTCACAAAAAACCTAGCTTAAATCTCATTTTTGAACTGCACAAAACATTCATTTTACTAAACTATGTTCTGCTGAAAGTTTCAGTTTCTCAGATTTATGGATTTGTCTTGCATGTCATGAAAACTTCAACACAATAACATCAAACTTCTACTAAACATTAGTACATATTATATGTGTTCTAAATTAAGTTAGATTACTCACAATTTACTCACTAAAGCTTGAAATTTAAGCTTGATATTGGTTGACGCTTAGTGAAGCTTGAATCTTCAAACTCCAAGGATGAACTTCTTCTTCTTCTATTCTTCCATGGAGCTATAACTCTAGCTCTCTCTCCCTCTCAATTATATGCAGATTGTAGAGACAAAAGTGTCTCAATTGTGTGTATGTGCATGATATATAGGAGATTGGCATGGCTAGGTGTCATTTGCATGAGCTCATGCAAAGACACATGTCCAATATGTGGACAAATGTCATGGGAGGAGATGACAAGTGTAAGGAGTGGCACATGGGGCTGCCATATGGGGCCCACCTCGGGTTATGTGCAACTTTCTTGGTTTACATGCATAAGTTCCTCGGTATACGTGTCAGTCTCGATTTACGTGCAATCGGGTATTATTTCTAATGTCCGGGTCCGAGTACGGGACTAAGTTAAATCTTATTATGGTTGAGTCGGTATGGTTACTACAGGCTATATGATAACAATACAACACGTCTATACCGTCATGTAATTAAAATAATAATATAATAATATAGTGGGTCCAATACAGAAATTAGAAAAAGTTGATATTATAATGACAGAAAATTACAGGTGTTACATCTTCCACCACCTATTAAAGGATTTCGTCCTCGAAATCTAGATTTTGCTAGGTCTTAGAAAGCACAAGGTACTAATAATATCTCAGATTTTAAGGTTGTGAGGTTCCCACTAGCTAACTAATCAGACCTTCTCAAAAATTCTTTCAAACGTCCAAACTTCTTTGCTAAAATAATGCCAAGTGAAATTCATAATTCTGACATTGAATCTGGCACCTTCGGTCTTTTACCTTGTTTATTGCTGAGATTGATTTGGTAATCTGCAAGTTCTCTTTCGGGATCTTCTTTGTGGTGGAACCTTGTTCTGAGTTTCTCATTCCGGACAATCTTTGCGCACACGTCCAGTCTTTCCACAACTGAAGCACTGTGCCTATCAACTTGTGAGTTATTTCGGTGCTTTGCATTTTTTGAAGTGATGTCCAGATATTCCGCAGCTGTCGCAGATATCACGTTGCTTTGGATGTGTCTGAATAGCTATCTAATTAACTTTACTTTCATTATTTCTTTTGCCTCTTGTGATGATTTTTGATGTATCCAGAGTTTTCCTCAATGATTGTGGGTTGCATTCGAGTAGTTGTTCGGGATATTGGTTTGTTTCTTCTGTGTCGTTAATCGGGCAAGATTCTTGCCTCTCAGCTTTTTGATGGTTGAGAAGTCTAGTTGGTCTCGCGATTGTCTTCTATAACTTGTAGGGGTCGTGGCGTCCTTTTAAGCGTGTTATTGTGATTGAGTTCCTTTGCATGTCGTCATGAAATCGTCGTGGAGTTTTGGCATCGTAGGTGATGACACAAGTCGTTAAGCAATTTCTCTATGCATTAATTAATACCAAGCATATAAGTTGTTACTGGTAATTGGAGTAGGATTGAATTCATAACAAAATGAATACTCATTATGTACTGAGTTAGAAATGAAGAGGTACGTGATAAATCACTTGTAGGATCACAATGTATAGAATGAGTATCTGAGAATAACCATTAGATGATTACTATAGGACAATCATAGTAATGCAATGACTATAGGCGCAAGGCCTCCCAGGTAGGACATAAGAATTCCTTGTCTCATAAGCCAATAATTTAGGTGAAGCCTTAATGATAAAAGTCAAGGTTACCAATAAGAAGAATTTGTGAAATGCAAGGAAATGAAGACTAATTTACAAAAATGGTGCAATATGCTTGAGTTCCTTAGGTGAACAAATTACAAAGAGATCCTTTGCAATAATCTCAAGGGATACGCACTTGCGAAAGTTGGTCAAACGGTTGACAGTCCAAACGATTTAAAGATTAATTTAACAGATCATAAGTCCAAATGACTTACAATGATTGGTTTATAAATGAATTATTGGAATCGATTTTCATGGTGATAAGTCCAAGGAGGTGACTTATAGCATTAGAAAGTAAATGAATTCATAATTGGATTTATCACTGATCAGAATGATCCAAAATCTTGTTAAGTGAAATCAGAGGGGACAACGAATAACTGTCAATTAGTGAAATAATAAAGGACATCCCAAGGTTCATCATAAGAATAATTGATCTAACGCAACCAATGGTAAAAAAATAGTGGGTTTACTCAAAAGGAGTTAAATCAGAAAGATGAATATAATTACTCAGCCTTACATGGTTTTAATTTATAACGTGCGCAGGGTCAGAGATGCATTTCTTCAGCGTGTTGATGGAACATCGATGTTGTAAACCTGAAACGTGTCTTCCCTTGGTAGGCCCTATGCGATCTGATCATTGGCTTGAAGGTGGAATGCAGTACTCATCTTCACTAATGTTCGCGGTGCGAGTCGTTCGTTGTGATTAAACGTGGTCGATGTCAGCAGTCTAGGAGGTCGTTTGATCTGTTGAAGGTATGTTCTATTCTTACGTCTTCCATCGCCTCGGGTTAAGTCAATATCTCATGTGTTCCTTGTAGTAGGGTTGACCTTGGTAGTGTAGCAGGTTGTGGCTTGAGTGGTCTAAAAAGCGATTCTGAATGGACGATACGGAGGTGTCTAAATAACTCATTTCCATAGTCACTTGTGCTTGTGCCGTCAGCGGTCTTCCATAAGCCTTGTATCAGTCTTCCAAATACACTGGTGGGATCGATCTCCTTAGGTATTATGTTGCTTAGCCTTCTGGACCGGTCCTCAGTTGTTTGAGATGATTCATCCATTGCAGAGATCGAGAAGATTCTTCTGTTCTTACATATGAGTTCGTGTCTATAAGGTTTCTATCATACCTTATGTGAAGCAATCATAACCTGTTATATTTCACATTATGGTTATCATCATAATCCCGGTAGCTAGAATACGATGATTCAAACGATTGACCAAATTGACCAAAATGAAGCCAAATCCGAAAAGGCATATGAATCCTCACAGATAGAAGTATAATAGTAGAATGATGTGATCCATTCAAGAATAAAATGTAAATCCAACAATAATTGGATGACTGATTACTATGGAAGTAATCGTAGTATCTCAAGATTTGTAAGAAATGAAAGTAACTGATGGCATAAGGCCTTCAACGAATGAAATAAGAATTAGGTATTTCATAAGTGAAATAGTCCAAACGAAACCCTACTGATAAAGAATAAGGTAGCAGCTGAGAGAGACAATAAGAGGTCAAGATGTACAGAGAGTACAACGTTTTTGATTTCCTAACAAAAACAAGAACAAAGAACTCATTTAGAAATATTTCAAATGAAATGAACTTGTAAGAATTTGTTCAAGGGATAATAAGTCAAAAAGAATGACTTTGCAGTATTAGTAATCAAATTTATTTAGAATAATTTCAAAGACAATGAACTTTCAAGATTTTAGTTCAAAGAATAATAAGTCAAAAGAATGACTTTCCAGTACTAGTGATCGAACTTGTTCTCAAAAGAATTTGTCAAGAATCAGATGATCAAGGTACATACTCAAGAATTATTGACTGGGGAATTTCTAAAAATTCAAGGAAATGAATTACTTATCAAGGAGTGTATCACAATAGTTATTGATGGCAATCGGAGCCACATTACAAAATATATAGATACCATTTTCAGAAGAAATGGCCATTAGAATAGAAGACATCGATTTACTCAAAAGGAGTGGAATGAGTAGAAAGGATATAACTGCTTACTATGGTACTCCCTTACCATATCTAAGGTAAAGTTTTCCTCTCTTATTATCTATAACGGGTCCTCTAAGAATTCTTCCTCAGGGTCCTCCTCCTCCTCCTCCTCGATGTCAGCTGGATCTGCTTTGTGGTTCTGCTCAGGCATTAGTATCATCTTGTCCTCATCAACTGGTGGTGCTGGATGGTCGCGTACATCATCCCCTGCTCTCTAAAAATCGTCTGCTGGGTCAACCTCCACGATCGGCTCGTCGTCGCTACTTGCCGGATCGTCCTCAATTGTCAGGTCATCGTCGTCATCTGTGTCGTCACCATTAGATGGGTCGTCTGCTGAGTGGTCACTACCTGTAGAATCCTCTCCACTTGCTATGTCGTCGTCGCTATCTGTATCCATGGGATCTGAATCGGCATCTGGCTCTGGTATGGGCTCGGGTGAGAATGGTGGTGCTGGTGCACCCATGATAATCGAGAAGAGTATATCGTCATATAGTGCCTCGTCCTGAGTCATGCTGATAAGCTCCTGGTGAATAAGTATGGTAGTCTCTGAAGCATGGATCGACTCGGGCTAAACTTGATCTGGATACTGCAATGTATCGGTAAGTATAGCTCTCCATATGTCCTCCTCTAAGATATGCCTCGCCCTCTAGCAGTTGCGTTGTCGATATAGTACAGGGTCGATAGGCTGGATACGACTGTTGCGATTATAGTGACCTCCGAAATCATCATGAACGAAGCTCGACTCCATAGTCATGCAAGAGGAGCTAACTTAGTGTCAGTACTAATACGAAGTAAATCTTAGGCTCATAACTTAAGGTGTAGGACAATCAGTGAGCGCGTCTAAACCTAAAGCTCTGATACCAAAAATCCCTGTCACGCCCCGAAGTACCAAAAATAGGGAAAAATAAATTTCCTTTATGGGTTCGTAGACACGTGACTGGTTGTGAGTGTCACCTGATTGTCCAAACATGCTTATAACAATAATGTGATATGGGAAAGTGACTAAGTTCAGCGGAAGCACAAATTTAAAACATCCAAGTCTTATATCAGTAGTATATTACAGGCCAAAAAGATATCCAAAAGATACATATTACAAGACCAGCTAAACTATTATATCACTAACATAATAATAACTGAACTATAACAACAGAAAAGCTCCAAAGTCTTCAGCTGGCGAAACCGTAGCCTTCCTCGTAGTAATCTTCACCAGCATAGTCTTCAGTGGTAAAGTCAGCATCTTGATAGCAGTCGGCTCCGTCTGGACCTGCAAAGGCTGGACGTGGAAGGTCCAGCGGCATGAAAAGCCGTTAGCGGTTAAGCTAAGTGAGGGTCCCCTTAAGGTTACCACCACTTAAGGTAAGTTATTCTTCATCTCTTCTTATTTCTCGAAACCATAACTCGTTCATCATTTCTTATTCTCGATACTATGTCTTGTTCGTCTTTTCTTATTCTCAAAACCATGTCTTATTTAAACCCAATCATTCCCTCTGAAACTTAACCCAGAACTGAAGTGACCAATGACATTGACTGAAAAAAGACTTAACTCCAAACGCATTTACTGGTCAAGAAAGGACAACACTCAACAATGAATAGTTAACTGTCGCCCAACTGGCACTCAAACTGTCGCCCAAATGGCATAAGTGTGCGGGACATTAACAATCTCTTGGTCGAACACGTCATGCCGATCCTCAGGTCGCCCGCACGTTACCGAACACGTCATGCCGATCCTCAGACCAAGGGTATGGGAAATTAATAATCACTTGGACGAACACGTCATGCCGATCCTCAGGTCACCCTTACATAACCGAACACGTCATGCCGATCCTCAGTCCAAGGGTGCGGAAAAATAATCAACCACTTGATCGAACACGTCACGACGATCCTCAGGTTATCCGCACTTGACCGAACACGTCATGCCGATCCTCAGATCAAGGAACAAAACATAACTCACCAATCGACTCCATGGAATAATCGAGAGACCAACTTTGCAAGAATTATCCAAACACAACACAAAAGTTCACGAATCAACTTTGACCAGTAGACACACGACTAGAAACGGGGCCCAATGTCCCTTATTCACATTAAATCTGTTATCGAAGGTTTTATCATTATTTTACGCGTTCGCACGTTTCGTAGTTTAGTTCATTAATATCATCCATTTATAACCGTTAATATTTCGCTATACGTCCGACATTCCGTTTTCCTCTCAATATACTTACGATGGAAACTTTACCGATCACTTATTAACGCAATAATCGTGCCATACAATATACTTATAGTTTGGGTATGAACTTTCAACAGTCATTAGAATATATTCATAACAATAGAAAACATAGCACGTAGCTCATGGATTTATAACGTGAATTTAATACCAATAAACACATAGACGAAACCCTTAACATACTCATCTACGCGATAGCACTACCATAGCACAAGATTTTTTTAACAACACATGTACCGAAAAACTAGCATCAACGATCAACACCATGCATAAACAAAACACTATACAAAAAGCTGTACAATCTGCCAAGATACATTTTCACTGTGTTGACTGAATTAACATGATTTATTTGGGCATGATAAATTGCTTTGTAGATCAAACTCAAAACTATAACATTATAGATAATAAGAATATCTTCATGTACAAAAAAAATCTAGCTTCAATTACATTTTTGATATCTCGGACTATTCTGTCCCAGATTTATAGTACTGCATTGTACGTGACTTTCACCTATGAAGGAGGGGTTTTTAGACTGAGCTATAGAAGGGTTATTTGTAGATAAATGTTTTAGCTTTCTTCACAAAAAACCTAACTTAAATCTCATTTTTGAACTGCACAAAACATTCATTTTACTAAACTATGTTCTGCTGAAAGTTTCAGTTTCTCAGATTTATGGATTTGTCTTGCATGTCATGAAAACTTCAACACAACAACATCAAACTTCTACTAAACATTAGTACATATTATATGTGTTCTAAATTAAGTTAGATTACTCACAATTTACTCACAATTTACTCACTAAAGCTTGAAATTTAAGCTTGATATTGGTTTATGCTTAGTGAAGCTTGAATCTTCAAACTCCAAGGATGAACTTCTTCTTCTTCTATTCTTCCATGGAGCGATAACTCTAGCTCTCTCTCCCTCTCAATTATATGCAGATTGTAGAGACAAAAGTGTCTCAATTGTGTGTATGTGCATGATATATAGGAGATTGGCATGGCTAGGTGTCATTTGCATGAGCTCATGCAAAGACACATGTCCAATATGTGGACAAATGTCATGGGAGGAGATGACAAGTGTAAGGAGTGGCACATGGGGCTGCCATGTGGGGCCCACCTCGGGTTGTGTGCAACTTTCTCGGTTTACGTGCATAAGTTCCTCGGTATACGTGTCAGTCTCGATTTACGTGCAATCAGGTATTATTTCTAATGTCCGGGTCCGGGTACGGGACTAAGTTAAATCTTATTATGTTTGAGTCGGTATGGTTACTACAGGCTATATGGTAACAATACAACACGTCTATACCGTCACGTAATTAAAATAATAATATAATAATATAGTGGGTCCACTACAGAAATTAGAAAAAGCTGATATTATAATGACAGAAAATTACAGGTGTTACAATTTCTGACCCTTTGCATGTAATTTAGATGTTTCTAGGAATACATGCAAGGCCCCAAACAGAGCCTAAGGCTCTTGGCCACTCTGGATCGCCATTAAAGCCCCACCTTCGGAGCTTGATTTGGAAAGTATGATCAAAACCCCATTTGATTATACCAAACTGACCCTAATGAATCCAGATAGGCCCCCTAATAGCAGTTTTTGAAATAGGCAATGTTTGGCCGGCCATGCAGGCCATTATTCTTGGTTTTGACCGAGAGAATAATCTCATCGTGGGAACCCAAAACGAATGAACCCAATATCTTGCTTCTAGTATGTTATAGAGGAGAGGAATCTGGTAATTTTCCTGTTGGAATGGACAATTTCTATGGTGAGATGAGTGAGATATGAGAGAAAGAAGATTTTCCGGCGAGCCCAGACTTTTCGGCGGCCTTGTCTCACCGGAGAAGAAGGCCGAAACCCTAGTGCTTTAAATGCTTGTACTTCAAGCTTAACCGATGGTACATACCCGTTTCGATTTAGGGAATATCATTTAAAGAAAATGGGTCAGGTTCACTTAAAATAACCCGGAAGTGAGTTAACCAAACGACGTCGTTTGGCTTCGGATCATACCAAATTCGTTGAGTTGGGTTCGGGTATTAGGTTCGGGTTGTGCTGTGTCTAGGACTGGGTTAGGGTTTGGGTCAAGTTTGGTTCGGGTTAGGGTATTGGGTTAGGTTAGTTTATGAGCAGGATTGGGTTTCGGGTCCGGGTATGGTTTAACCCCGAATGAGTTTTCGGTTTGGGTTTAGTTGTTCGATAATATAGGTAGTCCACTTAGGTTAGGTTCGGTTCGGGTCTGACCCATTGGGTTGCCCCTTTGGATTTCTCTGTGTGTAGAAATGGATAGCCCATTTAGATTGGGTCGGTTCGGGTTGACCCGTCGAGTCTATCAATAATTATTACTATTATTATTGATTATTATTATTAATGTTATTAATATTAATAGATTTTAAATGATTTTAATTATTAAAAAAAATATTAAAAATGTACTTTTAGTACTTTCAATTTAAGGAATATTATTATATAATATATAAAATATTCTGAATATTATTATTATATTATATTTGTTATTTATGTGGTATTTTTAAATAATAAATATTAGTTTTAATTAGTATTTAAATAGCTAATAAATACCTATATGCATCTATAAATTTGGAAAAATTAGGGATACATCCCTAATGATATTTTATACAATATTATTAATTAGTATTTATTATATTCTGTATACTATTGTTATATAATAACATATATATTGTTATTTATAAGTAAAATATAATTAATAAATAAATAACTATTGTTTTATCTATGGTATGTAAATACCTATATGTATTTATAAATTCCAGAAAATTATGGGAATGACCCCAATGCTATTTTATGATATCCCCAATGTTATAAAAGCTGTATTACTATACCTTAGTTTTTTTTTTTAATAATTAATAAGGAGCTATTTTTATTCGTATATTAATTGTTATAAATACTAAACGAGCTCCGAAAATTATGAGATAAATACTGGTAGTGTATTTTAGTATATAGTATTTAATGAAATACTTCTAAGTACTAATTTCTCAGTATAATTATAATTATGTATTTAAATTACTTTTTGAGTATTTTCTGATATATATTATCTTCAATAATTCATAATAAATAATCTAAGACTCCGAAAAATACGCGGTCAGTTCCCAGAGTCTTAGAATAATGTCTAGAACATCCCCTTAAAGTTTTGTGACCTTTCAACTCGGTCAAAAATATAGCCTATCTTTTAGGGCCCACATTAGTGCAGTAAGCCCTACATATTACCCTGTAAACGCGACGGACTCCGATTTGAGTCTAGTCAATGGCATTGGACTTAGAATAACACATAGATCACTACCTTGAGGTTTATATCCTCATTTGGTCAAATTACAATTTTACCCCTATTATTAGCACTTATACTTTATCCCGATTCTCCTATTTTATGTTGTAGAACTTGGCGGTTAGCTGCTACCAAGGATTGGCGACTCGAGGTGAGTTTCCTAACCTCACTTTAATCAGTATTAAGATCTATTCAAGATATCTACAAGCTACTTGCATGATGTATTCTATATATATTGTGTTGATTGATGTGCTACGTACCTCAATATCCGTGTCGCAATGAATATTTGTGCTAAGGTAAGTGCTATCGCATAGATGAGCATGTCAAGAGTTTTATCTGTATAATTGTTGGTATCAAATCCATGTTTAAAGATCCATGAGCTAAATGCTATACTTCTACTGTTATGAATATAATGTGATTTGATCATTTAGAGTTCATACCTGAGCTATAAGTATGTTATATGGCACGATTATTGCATTGATAGTAATTGGGTAAGTTTCCATCATACGTATGTTATGACATGAATCGGAGTGACGAATGTATAACGTAACTTCAAAAGTATAATGAATTTTATTATTGAACTAAACTACGAAACGTACGAACGCGTAAGATAACGATAAAACCTTCAATAACAGATTTTATGTGAATAAGGGACGTTGGGCGTCATTTTTTTCCCGTCATGTGACTACCGATCAAAGTTGACTAGTAAACTTTTGTGTCGTGTTCGGATATTTCTTGCAAAGTTGGTCTCTCGGTAATTCCATGGAATCGATTGGAGAGTTATGTTTTATGTTCTTGATCTGAGGATCGGCATGACGTGTTCGGTCAAGTGCAAATGACCTGAGGATCGTCATGACGTGTTCGATCAAGTGGTTGATTATTTTTCCGCACCCTTGGACTGAGGATTGGCATGACATGTTCGGTCAAGTACGGGTGACCTGAGGATCAGCATGACGTGTTCGTCCAAGTGATTGTTAATATCCCATACCCTTGGTCTGAGGATCGACATGACGTGTTCGACCAAGACTATTAATATCCCACACACATTTTCTAATGATCATCAGTGATGTGCTCGATCAAGCGATTCATTGTCAAGTGTTGTTCTTTCTTGACCGATAAATGCATTTGGAGTTATGTCTTCTTCCAGTCAATGTCGTTGGTCAGTTCAGTTCTGGGTTAAGTTTCGAAAGGAATGATTGGGTTTAAACAAGGCATAGTTTTGAGAACAATAAAAGATTAACGAGACATAGTTTGAGAATAAGCAGAAATGATGAATCACTCACTTTAATGGTAGTAACCCTAAAGATGCCCCTTGCTTAACTTAATCACTGGCGGCTTTAACAAAAGGAGAATGTATTCTATGAAAGAAGTATTGAGATATGTGTACTGCTTCAATGTTTTGATTGAAACCTTTGCCATGCCTTTGAAAGAATGCGTCTTTTGATAAGAGAGTTACCGTATCTCAAGATACTAAAACTATGATGCAAATAAAGAAACGGTTTGTATTATGGATTATTGCGGGTTATGTTACTCACTCAGCTTTGTTCCAAAGCTGACAGCATTTTACGCCCTGGACATTCTCATGTCCAGAGTGTTGTAGGTTTCTCAGGACAGGAGGGTGAGCTCTGGATGCAATACTAAGAAGCCAAGAAGGGTTAGAGCCAAGCTGGAGAACAGGAGATAGTTATTTCAGTATTTAAGCTTTTGTATAAGTTTAGTATGGCCTCATGTAATAAGTCTGCAGTTATTGTAATCATTATATCTCCCGCTGCTGTAATTATGTTTCAGTTTCGATTTAGTAATGTTTATGCTCTAGTATTTTCCTTATGTAGACATGTGTGGAGTTAGAAAGGACAGAACGGTTAATCAACCAGTCACGTGTCCACGAACCCATAAAGGAAAATTTTTTCCCTATTTTTGGTACTTCGGGGCATGACAGAACTACAGTACACAAAGTTTTGTTTCATATTTTTGAACATGAAATCATCAATTACATAAATGTAAATTTTTACAACAACTAGAACTAGAAAAGGCAAAGAAAAACTAAAGTTTCCTATTTCTAGGGACAATATGAAGTGCTTACAGGATAACCTCCCTAAACTATTCTCTCTATTTGATAGTGTAGTGAAGCTGCTGCTTCGTTGTGAATGTCCTCTAGGCTCCTCGTTTGCTTCTTCATTTTATAGACGAAATTTGTGATGATTTCGTCACTGCGTTCATTACTTTGACACGAGATTGACAGTTTGTCTTCGCTTCGTCCCTATTTTCTCCTCTTCGTCTAACAGTTTGTTTGACTTGTGCTGCAGAATGAGAGAGAGAGAGAGAGAGAGAGAGAGAGAGAGAGAGAGAGAGAGAGAGAGCGATCCAACCAATTCTACACAAGGAATATAAATATACATACATCACTTTCAAAGCTTTAATTGTGTACATATTTTTTTCTTCATTTTGTTTCTTATGTTGACCATTTGGTTAGACTTCGGAATACGTAGAAGCACATGGGAGATTATTCCATGTGTTTGCTACGTTTTTCCTTCCCTTTATTGCATTATTTCACCTTCATTTTTACTTAAGCAATAAAACATGTAAAAGCGCATAATTACACGCATTTGAGTGACATCACCATTAAATTATATTAATTCAAATACGCATGTAAAACTAGGAATTTGGGGGAATAAATGAGCACTATGTCTATTATATTGGTACAAAAATGTGCAATATTCAGTGTTTGTCACACCCCTCAACTAGCTTATTACTAGTCCCTAGCAATGAAGTGAAAAGAGAAATTGTTCTAAAAGTTTTATTTAAAAGTAGGAATAACTTAAGGACAATAAAAATCTAACTCACTATCGCAGGAATCGCGATTGCATTTAGCGTATGCAACAAGCCATTAAACCGCTAGGTTACCCCTAGTGGACGAGTGTTGTCTTATGAGGGTTTGCAGTGAATATACCCACAAAATTCAATTTTTTTAAAAAAATATAAAAATAAAGTAAAATAAAAATAAAGGTAGATTTTCTCCTTTTACAACAGATAAGATTAAATTTGACAATAAATGAAATTTCCAAGTATGAAATAGTAATGCAACATATATACTCACAGTTTGTCAATGGTAGCATTGTTTATACTCTTTAAACTCACAGTGTGTACTTGAAAAGTCAAGCAACTGATCTTAACTTCAAAGTTTACATAACTATTAGCAGTCATAAAACTTGTATTTTTAACTCAAATCTCACTAGGATTTCACTCTTTTAAGGAGAAACTCTCAGAAACCGGTGTAAAGAACATCTCACTTGGTAGGGAAGCAAAGATAGAGAAATTGCTTCCATTTTTTTTTATGACTCTATATATAGACATTTGGAGTATAATAAGTCTCATGAAAGAATATTTAGCATTAGAAGAGCGATCTACCGTGGAGAACATCCTTATCACTTAAATTTAAAAATCAATTTCTTTTAAATCATTAGGACTTTAACTGGTAGGTTCGAAATTAAGATGAGTAGGAGATTTGGGGTGTATTTGTTCTATACATGTGATTGGAGTGTTTGCGCAATTCATTCCAACCTCTTCTTTTCTTCTCCTTTTTATCATTTGTAAAGTTTTTTTTTTTATTTTTTAAAATAACTCCTTTCTTTCTTTACCACTTCTTGCAATGTCATTACAGTCCAATCATATACCTAGATATAAAAGTGAGGTTTGTACTCCCAGGTGGAGCAAGGCATGATTTGGAGAGAATGGAGAATAAGGCAATATAAGGTGAAGGGGGGTGCATTTGAAAGAAAAGATGGCCTAACTCATTTTTAAAATAGATTGACTTTGTTCATTCAAGCACTTTAGAAGTTCTAATAGTAAATCCTAAACGTTCTCTTCTAATGATCAGTCAAAGAAAAAAAAATAATGAGACTTTTAACGAGTGATATGATAAAAAGAATAAAAAATGAGACTGAAAAGAACAATAACCCTCATAAAGGAAGATTGACACAAAAGCTCACATAGGTTAATTAGTTTCCTCTACTTGTCTTTAAACTGCATAGTTTATGTTTACTCATCCATTTAGATTTAGTAAATATTTTCATTTTGTTTCAAAATGTTTAAAGTTTAAAGAGTTTCTAGCATTTGAAATGGTTAAACATGTGACGATGCGTTGTATGCTATTAGCATACCCAAAATAACATTAATGTATCAAATTTATCTTATATAGAGTAAAAGAAAATTTTCTGAAAAATCCTAAGCACATCCACTAAGTTGGATAGATATATGGTGCGACTACTATCCTCTGTGACAAGCGGGGGTATTTGTAAAATACAACCGCGCTAAAAGAAGAAAATACACTAATTTAGTCTACAATTCCCTTGCATTTCTGTAATTTGAATTACAACGCCAATTTCCACACATTATGATTAATCTATAATAAGCTGTGTGTTTTAGCTGTAATTTGTAGATTACTGTTGTTGTGTGAAGAATTGGAAGATAACGATAAAAGGAAGTGCTTGGTTTCAATATAGACATTTCAAAGCTGTAATACAGAGTTCGATCGATCGAAGAAGTCTCGAGCGATCGAGGTTTTGATAGATCGAATGCAGCTCAAGCGCTCGAAGATCCCAGAAGTTCAATCGATCGAGAGATATTCGATTGATCGAACATGGCTTTTATCAGATTTTACACGCACGCAGCAAAGACAGAGTTTTAACCCTAGCATTAGGTTTTTTGTTATATAGCATGTATTGTGTACGTCCGAGAGGACGCCCTCTTTTACTTTTATAAGTTTTATAGAGAGAAAGAGAGCTTTTTTCTTGTTTTGTAGGGTTTTCAAGATTACTGGTTTTGTAGCTTGAATTCTTTGAGTTTAATCAAAGTTTTTTCTTTCCAGGTTACTCCTTTATTGTTATATTTGCATTCTGCACGTAGTTTATAGTAGTACAATCTGTTATCTCGTAGTTTTGAATGTTAGGTAGTTTAAACCTTTAAGTTTTCAAAGATTACATGATTGAATCACAACCAAACAACACTTTAATGAATCTTTACGTTAAAAACACATCCGAGACTCTTCAGACTATATCTGAGTAGTCCCCAGGTTGGGAGATCACGATGAAACCATGATCTTAAGCCTCTGCCATGCAGCAGAATAATTTTTGTGTTCGATCGATCGAAGTTAGTTCGATCGATCGGACCAGAGACATTGTCAATCAATCGAAGACATTTCGATCGATCGAGAGATGAAGATGATTCGATCGATCGAAAGCGCGTCGATCGATCGAACTCTCTGATTCTTGAGAATATTCTATGCAGTATTTCTAGACTTTCTGTTTTACTGATTTGTTATCAAACTGTCCCCAAACGCTCAGTTTGTCTAAGCAGTCTGTAAACTTAAAGCCTTAAGGCATTTTTCTTCAATATCTTTTGCAAACCACCCTCAATGTTATCACCATTGTAGGTGCGAGTCTTAACTATTCGCTTTTATGTGTTTCAAACTTAATTGTGATGACATAGTCCCGGTCATGAAGGGCTATGGATTCTTTATCCTAAGAGAAATACGAAATATTGTAGAGGATGTACTCCATTGAGCTTCAACGTAATTGCATGGTAGAAGGCTAGGTCGCGGTGGATTCGTGTAATCCCAACATTCCCTTTTATTAAGAAAAACACGTTTTAAAATATCACTTTAATTTGTTAGTTAGTCGTTCGTTTAATTTAGTTTAATTGCTTTATCTTTAGTAGTTGATAAACCGTGGAACTTTGTGTTCTACATCCTTTTAAAGTATTGATTTTTTTTATTTTCCTTTTTAGAGATTAATCTAGGTATTTAGTTTAACACCTTCCCTGTGGGATCGACCTGGACTTAACCAGATTACTACTTACACGATTACCTACATTTGGGTATAGCACACAAGCGCACACAGAAAAATATTCGTGTCAAGTTTTTGGCGCCGTTGCCGGGGAAGGCGACAAATTAATACTTAGTTTACCTCAATCTATCTTTATCTATTTCTTTTTTTTCCCTTTTTCCTTTCTTCTTTAGATTCAAACCTTTTAGGATTTTTCCCGTTCATGTCCAAAAAGTCCATCGAAGGAATTCTTGGAAATCCATTCTGCTTAGCTGATCCTTCTAATTCTATTAATCCCATAGCTACACCTATTGATTCAATGGTCGATAATCAAAGTGAGAACGGTGATAATGGGTTATACCAATTGACGATTCACTTCGTCCTTTGTGCGATCTCATGACACCTGAACATGCGTCTATGCCTTCTTGTATTCTCATTCCACCCCATGCAGGCGAATTTCAATTTCATAATGGAATGATTCAACTCCTTCCTACCTTCCATGGAATGGAGAGCGAGAAGGCGTATCTACATGTTAAGGACTTTGAGGATGTTTGTAAAACTTTCTCACAGAATTGTCCTGTAAACGTGACACGTCTAATGCTATTTCCCTTCACCCTGAAGGATAAAGCAAAAGCGTGGTTACTCACCTTAAAACCTAATTCAATCTACACCTGGCATGTGATGAACACTACTTTCCTAAAGAAATTCTTTCCACCTCACATGACCACTGAGCTTAAAAGACAAATAAACTCTTACAAACAAAAGAGCAATGAAACCTTCACCCAAACTTGGGAGCGTTTCAAGGATTTGCTACTCTCATGCCCACATCACGGGTATGAGAAATGGTGAACCATAAGCTACTTTTATGAAGGGCTAAATGGTGAAACTAAAAAGTTGGTCGAGACCATGAGTTCAGGGCCATTTCTTCACAAAAACATTGAAGAAGCTGAAGCTCACTTTGAGTGGCTAGCTGAACATGCCCATGAATGGTCCAATTATGAAGATATCCCACGCTCATAGATATCCTGTGTAGAGGAGAAGAGTTTATACCAGCTAAAAAGCGAAGATCATCTGATGAATAAATATGAGGAATTAGCTAAGAAAAGTCGAGGAATTAGGGATGAAAGGGGAAGGTTCTAGGCAGGTTATACCTGAAGAACCCTGTGGCACGTGCAACATGTTGGGACACACTAATCAATACAGTCCCAATGTGCCGTATTTTCAAGAACAACCCCCCATGGAAATGAATACCATGCAAGGGTATAGGGGGGCGGGGAATTCCTACAATAACTATAATTCACAAAATAATAACAATAGATGGAATCACCCCGGGTTTAATTGGAAAAATAATACTGGGCCCCAAAATCAATACCAACAACAGCCCTATAATAACAATAGCCAATATCAAGGGCAATTCAATAGGTAGCCCCAGCCATTCAATCAAAATAGACCTAATAACTATAACCAAGCGCAACCCTCTAATCAACAGTCGAACGTGTATGTTCTCCCACACAAAAAGTCACAGGAGGAAGATCCTCTTTCTAACATGAATCTAACGCAACAATTAATTCAAATGATGAGTAAGATGTCTGCGACGTTAGAGAGGATGGATGCACGACAAGAGGGATTGGGAGGAACATTTCCTGCCCAACCACTTCAAAACCCTAGGGGATACAACAATGGTCCCACTAACCATGAACAAGCTAAAGCCGTGACTACTCTGAGAAGCGGCAAGACTATAGGGCTAAATATGCCTCTCTCTACTCCTGAAGAGTATGAGGAGGATGAAGTGGTAAATAAAAACCAACGTTCTACTCAAGAAGAGGAGCCATCCACTAATAATGAACCATTAGAAATAAATACTAAAGCTCCTAAACAAGTAGAGGAAGTTGAGAGAAAGTCCGGAGAGGAGCCCGTTAACAACGAAGTACCCAAATGCCCTTTCCCTGCGCCTTATCCTCAGAGGCTTAGGAACCCCAAAAATGAGGCAAAGAATCAGGAGTTCTTGGAACTGTTCAAACAAGTCAAAATCAATCTTCCACTTCTTGTTGCAATCAAACAAGTGCCAGCATATGCTAAGTATCTAAAAGACTTATGCACGGTCAAGAGGAGGCGAAGTGTGAAGAAACACGCTTATGTAGCTTGCCAAGCATGCGCAATCATTCAAAATGAATTGCCTCCGAAGCTCAAAGACCCTGGCACCCCAACTGTCTCGTGTCGAATTGGAAATCAAAGGATAGACAATGCACTCCTTGATCTAGGAGCGAGTGTAAACCTGTTGCCATACTCAGTTTATAAACAACTAGGGTTGGGTGAACTCAAACCTACCCGAGTTGCGTTACAACTGGCAGACAGGTCAGTCAAATACCCTAGAGGAATACTGGAGGACGTTCTGGTGCAGATAGACACTTTTGTCTTCCCGGTCAATTTTGTGATTTTGGACATTGAACCTGTGTCTAACCCATGCTCACAAATCCCGGTGATTTTTGGACGTCCATTCCTCAACACCATAGATGCCATAATTAAAATAAGAAGCGGCATTATGACCATCGTATTTGGGAATATGACTTTAAATGTCAAAATCTTCTCAAATCCCCGACCTGAAGAATACGATGACGAAGAGGAGGTCAACTATGTCGACACGGTCGTCGAAGATAAGGTAGATTTTGTTGATTATAAAGATCCTTTGGAAATAGTTGTGTCACAATTTGACACTATCTATCGACCTAAAGATTCCACTCCATTGGATTCTGCCTTAAATCATACTTGCCTCAAATCATACTTGCCTCATGATGGATACGCGAGAGGAGGATAGAGCTGAATGCATGTGCGTAATACTATATGAACCCCCTACCTCCGAAAACAAAATTAGTCATGCCCTCAAATTTTCAATTTCCCGACCTGGAATTGAAGGAGCTTCCTGAAGAGCTCAAATATGCTTTCCTGGGAACTGAGAAAACTTATCCTGTTATAATTTCATCCACTCTCAGTCTGGTACAAGAGGGCAAATTAATTCAAATGCTAAAACAACATAAGGGAGCATTGGGATGGACCATTGCCGATCTCAAAGGTATAAGTCCGTCCGTGTGCACTCATAAAATATATTTGGAAGAAGACGCTAAACCTTCGCGACAAATGCAAAGGCGTCTGAATCCTAACATGCAAGAAGTAGTTAAAAAGGAAGTTTTAAAACTACTCGATGTTGGGATTATATATCCTATCTCTAACAGTCCCTGGGTTAGTCCAACCCAGGTGGTGCCCAAGAAGGCAGGCATAACAGTTATTCCTAATAAAGATGGCGAATTAGTACCAACGCGCGTCCCCATCGGATGGCGAATGTGTATTGATTATCGAAAACTGAATACTATGACCCGAAAAGACCACTTTCCATTGCCATTCATGGATTAAATGCTAGAACGAGTGGCGGGTCATAAGTACTATTACTTTCTGGACGGATACAGCGGTTATAACCAAATAGAAATTGCTCCTGAAGATCAGGAGAAAACGACATTCACGTGTCCGTTCGGTACATTCGCCTATCGTCGTATACCCTTCTGCTTATGCAATGCACCTGCTACGTTTCAGCGGTGCATGTTAAGTATCTTTAGTGATATGGTCAAACAAATACTTGAGGTCTTTATGGACGACTTTTCAGTGTTCGGCCATAGCTTTGAAAATTGCTTAGATAATCTGGAACGTGTGTTAGCACGATGCGAGGACAAACACTTAGTACTAAACTGGGAAAAGTGTCACTTTATGGTGACCAAGGGAATTGTCCTCGGCCACATTATTTCTGATAAGGGTATCCAAGTAGATAAAGCAAAAATCGATATAATTTCAAACTTACCGGTCCCCCGTACAGTTAAAGACACCCGCTCTTTTCTGGGACATGCGGGATTCTATCATTGCTTTATCAAAACCTTTAGTGCGATCTCCCGACCACTGTGTCAACTGTTGGCTAAAGACATGCCATTCGAATGGTCGAAAAATTATCAAACATCTTTTGACACACTAAAAGAACACCTTACCTCCGCACCGATAATACAGGCACCCGACTGGAGTTTGCCTTTTGAGTTAATGTGCGATGCTAGCGACTATGCCATTGGTGCAGTTCTAGGACAGAGGAAGGATAAAAAGCCTTATGTAATCTACTATGCTAGTCGAACACTTAACGAAGCTCAAACGAATTATACGACTACCGAAAAAGAACTACTAGCAATAGTCTTCGCTCTAGATAAGTTCAGGTCATATCTAATAGGGTCCCTAATTGTCTGTTTTACAAACCACTCGGCCCTGAAGTACCTGTTATCTAAGAAGGATGCAAAGCAAAGGCTTATCCGTTGGATACTCCTACTCCAAGAATTCGATATCACAATCAAGGACAAAAAAGGAGTAGAGAATGTGGTCGCTGACCATTTATCTCGGTTAACATTTGTTGATAACACTGAACCCGCACCGATAAAGGATGAATTCCCAGATGAGCAATTGATGGCTATTTCCAGTTTGCCTTGGTATGCGGATATAGTGAACTATCTAGTTACGGGAGAGACCCCTAGTCATTGGTCGAATCAAGACAAGAAACGATTCCTCTCGTTCGTACGTCATTTCTTTTTCGATGACCCTTACTTATTCAAGTATTGTGCTGATCAAGTCATCAGGCGTTGCATACCGAATGAGGATATAATAGTCATTTTAGCATCCTGCCACTTTGAGGCTTGCCGAGGCCATTTTTCTTCGAAAAAGACCGCACAAAAAGTTCTACACAGTGGTTTCTACTGGCCCACTGTGTTTAAAGATGCTTACGCTTTTTGCAAAACGTGCCAACGCTGTCAAAAGCTCGGTACAATTTCAAAAAGGAACTCCATGCCCTTAACTCCAATTATCACAATTAAAATATTCGATTATTGGGGCATAGACTTTATGGGCCCTTTTCCGAAATCTAACAACTATGAATATATACTCCTAGCTGTGGAATATATATCAAAATGGGTAGAAGCGATACCGACAAGACACAATGATCACAAAGCAGTAATATCCTTCCTTAAGGAAAATATTCTATCGCATTTCGGAACCCCAAAAGCATTCATAAGTGACCAAGGCAAGCACTTTTGCAATAGGCCTTTGGAATCACTACTCAAGAAATACAAGGTGAATTTACTAGATCGCTCTAGCCTACCACCCACAAACAAACGGGCAAGCAGAGTTCGCTAACTGAGAAATTAAGCACATTCTCGAAAAGACAGTTAGTTTCAACGAAAGGACTGGGCATATAAACTGACCGATGGTCTTTGGGCATACCATACTGCCTACAAGACAAATCTGGATATGTCCCCGTATAGGTTAGTATATGGCAAGGCATGTCACCTTCCCGTCGAAATTGAGCATAAAGCATACTGGGCAACCCGCTCATTGAACTTCAACATTAAAGAGGGAGGTCATCTTCGGAAACTCCAGTTGGCTAAACTGGAAGAAATACGTCGAGATGCCTACGACAATGCTAGATTACATAAGGAAAGGCTGAAGGCATGCCACGATAGGACGATTTTTAGAAAATCATTCGAGCCAGGGCAAAAAGTTTTATTATATGATTCTCGCCTTTACCTATTCCCAGGAAAACTCCGATCTAGGTGGACAGGACCCTTTATAGTCAAATCTGTCTTTCCACATGGGGCTGTCGAGTTATTCAATCCTAAGAACGACAAAAGTTTCAAGGTCAATGGCCAAAGGTTAAAACCGTTCTTAGAGGATTTCCAACCAGAGATCGAGCACATCCAACTGGATGAGCCCGATTATTCCTCGACCTAAAATGCTCAAGTGCGTATTCGCCATGTTGTTGTATTCTTTCCTTCAGTGCATTTTGCTTTGTTTTAGTTCTTTTGTTTATCTATTTTTGAGTGTGACCTCGATCTTAACCTGCTATTCCATTTTTATCTATCATCTGCAGGCTGTTTAACATGAGAGATGATGATGTTCACTCAATTGGGTCATGGGCTGATTCAGAATATCATAACCTCCCTTGGATTGCCGATGAGATAGCATTTTGTTTTGCTCCTTATCAAGGGCCAGGGGAAGAAGATGTTGTTGACTTAACCCAAGGATACATTCCATACAACCCTGTTCTCCTCCAGATCAATCCTTTTAAGTACATGGAACTCCCCGAAGAGGAGGGAGAACCAGAGGGATATGTTGTTTGGGAAGTCGAGGATGCTCTGATGGAACAGTGGGAAAATGATTCAATGTGGGAACCTTGGGAAGAAGAAGTTTTACGGGAAGTGGTGCCGGAATGCCATAATGCTGTATTCACGTATGTTGATGACTTTCTTGTCATCGAATCAGTTCCTTATAATTATGTGCACATGCATAATGTGTTGTTTCGGCTTCACTGCCTTCTACCTGCTAGTGCACATGGGTCTATCATGCCAATAGTGAGGTTAATTCTTGGTCACATTCCTTGCTCTTTCTCTTTGTTTTCCTTTGATTAATTCTTTCTGTTAGTTCTTTCCTTTGTTCTAGTTGATTTATTTCTTCGTTTCCTTTTTGTTTTCCTTTGTCAGGAATTTCACTATGAATCCAACGTTTCCACCGCTGTACCTTCCACATAAACTGTTTCATAGAATCGGACCATATATATGGTCCCCGGGTACTCTGCCGCAAGAGGAAAGTCCGATGAAAAATTACACTCTATTATCCTTGTCTCCATCCGGATCACCTAATGCATGTGAAATCGATTCTTTAGAGAGTTCCGACTTGCTCGATGATGTCCTAGCTGCTTTTTGACTGTTCTGGGAAAGGGAATCATCAAGGTTAGACTCCACATTCGAAGTTCTGGCGAAGAAAGAAGTTGTGGAAGAAGAAATCTTCATGCTTGAAGAGTAGTGCCTCACTTCAATTATATTCTGCCATTTTATCTCTTTTTCATCAATTGAAGTGTATTCCTAGACAAAGTTTTTATTAGTTTCAGTTTCTTTTAGTTTTTCTTTATTAATAAGGTTTTAAACACCATGTTGGGGGCAATAATGTTTCGAATGGATGCTAGTACATTGTTTTATCTATAAAATATTTGCAATTCTCTACTTTAATGATGACTTTTTGGCTTACATGTTCAGCCAGTGAACTGTTTTATCACTATCCTGTATGTCCAGAACAATGTTGGTTAGTTGGGGGTATATAATTTCTCAATGCAGTCATATTGTAGAACCTCCAAGTTTGATCGATCGAACATATCTCGATCAATCGAGATAATCAAAACCTCGAGCGCTTCAGCGGGCCTCAATCGATCGAACGTTCGACCGATCGAACTTGGTCGATCGATCGAGACCTGTATTTAAACGAGGCGTCTTTCAGAAACTTGCTCAGTCTCTCTTCCTCTCCCTCACACTCGAGCGATTGGAGACAGAGGAGGCTCGCACAATTTTGGACTCCCCCCACATACAACCGCATAAATTAAGGAGCACCTGGTTCCCGTGATCATCATTGGCATCACCATCATCCTCTACTCAACGCGTATCTCGAGGTTAGGCCCCGAGAACCCTCTCATTTTCCTTTTAATTTTAAATCCTTTTGGGGGTGCCCCCTATTGTTTTTTCAACCCTTTGTCTTAGTTTTTCTTGATATTCTTGTGTTACGGGCATTTCCCGTTCTCGTTCACGATCTCTTCCATTTTGCTGTGTTCGATCGATCGAACTGGGCTCTAACAATCGAACCCAGAATCCTTTCAATAGATCAAACTTGGCTCGAGCGATCGAAGCTTGAACATTCTCTATCGATCGAACTTGCTTCGATCGATCGAAGTGCAGCAGTTCCATTTTCTTCTCTGTTTTAATGTATTTTCTGTTTGTTTCTTCCATTTCAGGGCTTTATAATAAACCCTATCACAGGGTACCACAAGTCCAAGCCGCTCGACCTCACTATACCCGATCCCATACCCGATCACGGGTTCAGAAATGAGGAAGACCGTGTATGGTTCACTAGATACTTCCAAGCCCGGAAGGTTATGCTCGAGCGACCACTCGAGACAGCATGGCTTTCAACTCCTTGGTATCTTTCCTGGATACGAGCTATGCTGCATTGGTACGAACTCCTCTCCCAGTCAAAGCACGTCAATCTGTCCTGGATTCGGGAGGCATGTGCGATGATGGTCAGGGATCCGGTTGCTCCATTCACATTACGTTCATTTCTTCATGGCCGGGAGATCATTTTTAGTCCGGCCACTGTCTCCGTTGCTTTAAGGGTACCTGAGGTGCCTAACTGTGTTTGTCCACACCGTGCTGATACACCACTGCTCTCACCGACAGTCGTTATCAGGGAGATCACCGGGGGTGCACTTCCAGGATGGGATGGCGAGTCCCTCATTGCCGACTTCTACCTCACTGATAACTATCATATGCTACATCTCGCTCTCAGCAATTGCCTCTTAGTGACCTCCTACTGGGAGAAGATCGCAGCGTGGTATGCACATGTCTTATATGCGATAGGGACAGGGCAGCCGGTCTATTTACCTCGCTTATACATTGACTTTATGAGGCACCCTACACGATACATCCAGGCCAAGAAGCACCTGAAGGGTGCTTAGGCCATTCATCGGGTTATTGCGCAGGCAGGTCTCCTTCCTTTGGCAGGTCATGCGACTGCCCAATCTCGCAGTCGTTTTGGTGAGACAGCTTCCTGCCGGTCTGATGCTCAAAAGAGGAAGAGGCAAGGTAAAGGTAAGGCTAAGGTGGGAGAGAAGAGGAGAAGAGGAGGAGGCACTGATACGGAGGGTGCTGCTTCTGGGACGCCCACAGAGGCTGAGGAGCATGATTCTGAGGAGGAGGTGGACCCTATTGAGGAGGTTGCGAGATTTGAGCTGAGACAGCAATCTCAAGCTCATGCCCAGGGAGAGTCTTCTTCTGTACCTCTCCCCGACTGTTCACCAGTTACTATTGGAGGAGAGAGAGGCCCGAATTAGACTAGAGGGCAAGGTAGATCACATAACTACTATGCTTACGACCCTGCTGGTCCAGCTAGGGTTCGATCAATTCGTGCCCATGTCTTCCCCTCACCCTGCACCTCCACCACCCACCACTGACCCGTTTTCTTCTGGTCCTACTGCTCCCTCAACATCTTCAGCTTCACCTGCACAGATTGATCCTGCAGCTCCATCCACATCGGCGACACCACCTGCCACTGAGACACCACTTCCACCACCTCCTGTCGTGGCTGACACATCATTATCTACACTTGCTACCACGATTGCGATTGATCCGGCGACAGCTGCTACTGTTGCTGAGGGTGGTGGTTGGGATGCTCCAAATGTGCTGATTGAGATATTATCAGACGTCGCCGATGATGCCTAGTCTATTTATTCTCACTCCTGTTTTTCTTATGGTTTGTTTTGATGATGGAGTTTTTGGATATTTTGGATTGTTTGGTTTGTTGGACATGTGGACTTTTGGCTATTTTGGTTATTGTTGGTTGGTGTATGTATTTTGGACATTAGTTTTTAAGGATCAGATTATCGCTGCTCTGTTATTTCACTCTATTCTCTTTCCAGTGATTAGTTCTGTTTTATGTATGGATCTCATGCTTTATTTTATATCTTCCTTGATCTTTGCTGGTTGGAGTTTGTATGCTTTTTGTACAGATTGTTACACTTGCGGTTATTACGATGCTTTATCAGGTGATATCTCTCTATCTATTTTTGAAAATCAACTTCTGAGGACATAGTTGTTTTCAGTTGGGGGTGGGATGTAGATAGATAATCATCTGTGCATATTTATATTTAGTAATCTGGATCACCGTACTGCACATGTCATACAATCTAGATTAGAAGTTTGTTTGAAAACAAATAAAAAAAATTTTGCAAATGTTAAAGTTAAAATTTCAAACTATTAGCCAAGATTTAGAAATTAAATTGGTAGAATAGCTCTGAATATTCACCCCTATTTAGCTGTTATGAGGCAATGACACAACCATTTTATTCTCATCTTTTTATGAATTAAGTTCATGCGTTTTTCTAGTTCTCTAGGATGAATGCATATGTTGACCATTCTTGTATCCAAATCATTTGCACATGTTAATAGCTATGCAGAAAACTTAAAATAAGAGTTAACACGACTTTCATACTTTAAGAAATAAAGTAGTGGAAACTAGTTACCCTTAGTGAGCTTTTGAATCCAATCTTCAATTTTGAGGGAATTATCACATTATTCGAATTATTTTTATTGAATAAGCGTATTAAATTCGTTGAATAGTTTGTAATTCTTCATTTTGGCTACTTAGTAGAGGAGAACGTTCAGGATTTACCAACTAAACTCAATGAACATTGACGTGTAAAAATTAAGAAGTTGAGAAAATGATTTAAGCCATCGTTATTTGCTCCTTACCTTTCTATATACCTATATCAACATTCCAGAATATGCATTGTTCTCAACCCCACACCTAGTAAATAATGCCAAATCCATTATGAAATTCTAAATCCCTAATCTTATACTTTGACCTCAATACACCCCATTGCACATCCAATGTGCTTAAATTGTTGAAGTATGTTATGAGGAGGGAGTAGTTGTGGGAGGGCCCGCATAAAAGAGAAAAGGAAAGAAGATGGAGTCCAGGTAAAAAAATAAAAATAAAAATAAATAAATAAATAGAGGATGGTTGGAATGAAGTGAAGAAGAAATTACTACACTAAAGATGTGCGATTTCTTACCCTTTCATTTCTATCCTACTAAATAAAAAACCGAAAAGTCAAAGCCTTAATGATTTTCAACACCTTAGTTTAAATACGAACATGTAATTTGAGTTATCCACGGTATTTCGCTCCTCTAGTTAGTAGTATTCCTTTCATGAGACTATACATTCTAAATGTTTGTCCTTTATTGAGTCAGGTGTGAAAGCATTAGTATCCAAAACATTACTCATATCAAAGCTTTCACACCCTGAGCGATCACTATCAACCAAGTTTCTATGAGATGTTCATTTTCGAGTGTAAAACCATGTGAGAATTGAGTTGAAACTACAAGTTCTTAGAGTATGATATTCTAAACAACTCTTAATATAGTTTGATGTATAGCTGTTAATTTCACACACACACGGATACATAGATGTGATGCATATGTTATTCATTTATCTTAGTGACATGAGGAGCATGTGTATTTCTTTCATGATTTGAATGAGGATGATATGTTTTGTAGAGCTAAATTAATAGTTGAATAGAAGAGAGTGCTTAGAAGTTATTCTATATCTTTTTGAGCTTAAAATTGGGGAATTTTGTGGGTACATTCCTACAAACCCTCACGAGACAACACTCGTCCACTAGGGGGAACCTAGGGGTTTAACGGCTTGTTGCATTTGCTAAATGCAATCGCGATTCCTGCGAAAGTGAGTTAGGTAGTTTCTTTTTATTTAGATTAGTTTGCTTTGATTTTAATGTGTTTTTAATCATTGTAGTATTAGTTTAGCTTGCTTTATTTTCGCTTTATTGCTAGGGACTAGCAAATCGCTAGTTGGGGGTTGTGACAAGCGGGGGTATTTGTAAAATACAACCGCGCTAAAAGAAGAAAATACACTAATTTAGTCTACAATTCCCTTGCATTTCTGTAATTTGAATTACAACGCCAGTTTCCACACATTATGATTAATCTATGATAAGTTGTGTGTTTTACCTGTAATTTGTGCAGATTACTGTTGCTGTGTGAAGAATTGGAAGATAACGATAAAAGGAAGTGCTTGGTTTCAATATAGACATTTCAAAGCTGTAATATAGAGTTCGAGCGATCGAAGAAGTCTCGAGCGATCGAGGTTTCGATCGATCGAATGCAGCTCAAGCGCTCGAAGATCCCAGAAGTTCAATCGATCGAGAGATATTCGATCGATCGAACATGGCTTTTATCCGATTATACGCGCACGCAGCAAAGTCGGAGTTTTAACCCTAGCATTAGGTTTTTTGTTATATATATGCGTATTAAATACGTCCGAGAGGACGCCCTCTTTTACTTTTATCAGTTTTATAGAGAGAAAAGAGAGTTTTCTTCTTGTTTTGTAGGGTTTTCAAGATTACTGGTTTTGTAGCTTGAATTCTCTGAGTTTAATCAAAGTTTTTTCTTTCCAGGTTACTCCTTTATTGTTATATTTACATTCTATACGTAGTTTATAGTAGTACAATCTGTTATCTCGTAGTTTTGCATGTTAGGTAGTTTAAAACTTTAAGTTTTCAAAGATTACATGATTGAATCACAACCAAACAACACTTTAATGAATCTTTACGTTAAAAACACATCCGAGACTCTTCAGACTATGTCTGAGTAGTCCCCAGGTTGGGAGATCACGATGAAACCGTGATTTTAAGCCTCTGCCATGCAGCAGAATAATTTCTGTGTCCGATCGATCGAAGTTAGTTCGATCGATCGGACCAGAGACATTGTCAATCGATCGAAGACATTTTGATCGATCGAGAGATGAAGATGATTCGATCGATCGAAAGCGCATCGATCGATCGAACTCTCTGATTCTTGAGAATATTCTATGCAGTATTTCTAGACTTTCTGTTTGACTGATTTGTTATCAAACTGTCCCCAAACGCTCAGTTTGTCTAAGCAGTCTGTAAACTTAAAGCCTCAAGGCATTTTTCTACAATATCTTTTGCAAACCACCCCTCAATGTTATCACCATTGTAGGTGCGAGTCTTAACTATTCGCTTTTATGTGTTTCAAACTTAATTGTGATGACATAGTCCCGGTCATGAAAGGGCTATGGATTCTTTATCCTAAGAGAAATACGAAATACTGTAGAGGATGTACTCCATTGAGCTTCAACGTAATTGCATGGTAGAAGGCTAGGTCGCGGTGGATTCGTGTAATCCCAACATTCCCTTTTATTAAGAAAAACACGTTTTAAAATATCGCTTTAATTTTTCGTTTAATTTAGTTTAATTGCTTTATCTTTAGTAGTTGATGAACCGTGGAACTTTGTGTTCTACATCCTTTTAAAGTATTGATTTTTTTTATTTTCCTTTTCAGAGATTAATCTAGATATTTAGTTTAACACCATCCCTGTGGGATCGACCTGGACATAACCAGATTACTACTTACACGATTACCTACACTTGGGTATAGCACACAATCGCACACAGATAAATATTCGTGTCACTCTGCACCTATACAAAAGAGGCTACGCAATCCGGAGCGTCCAAGTTGTCATGATAGCCTATCCACCTCTAGTAAAAGAGATGGGTCTAGAATCACTAGCAAGCTAAAAACATCAGTAAGACGCTAGGAGATAACTCTGGCTTTACCTAGTTTTTCGCTATTTCTAGAGTTATTTACCGCACTAGACATATCTGGTGATATTGGGATCATGCAAATTACTCATATCGAACCAGCTAATGAAAGCCAGATGTACACGTAGGATCATTTTAAAGTCTGACCTGACTAAAAATTATTGAATGTGCTGAAAATAAATTTTAAAACAAAAAAATAATAATAAATAAAAATAAAAAGAAATGAGGGATGGGTAAACAAAATTTATTTGGGTAAAGGTTCAATTCTCTTTCTCAACCAAAATTTTCTTTTGCTTCGATTTGAATTATCTTTTGTAGCAGTAGTAAACTTTAGAAGATGTGCCATTATGAGCAATTAAACCAGGACATTATTCTCTATAACAATTCAAATACCATCCTAACCTTTTAGCTTTCCTTTTGATGGCATAAAGGCTAGTGTCATCAAAGGGATTCTTCTGCTCAGAAACAAGTGAGTGACCCATTAACGTCTAGTCATCGACTATTGGATCCATTTTTTATACTCTCAGTAAATAAGAGAGGCTAGACTCAACCCTCAAGTCCTTCCAACTATCAACTAATATCTAATTAAAGAGAGCTTAGAGGGGGTGGGTGGAAATTTTATTTAAAAACTAAAAATATTTATATTAAGAAATATATATATATATATTCAGAAACTAAAAAAATATTTTTTTTCTTTTTTTACAAGAAAACTAGAAAACTACATTTCTCTCTCTCTCTCTCTCTCTCTCTCTCTCTCTCTTTATAAATTAAAGTTTAAGGCAATGCATCATTACAACAACAATAATAAGAAGAATTATGATATAAACTTCAAAAGTTATAAATGTTCTGACTTATGAGTCATCCATTTTTTTTTGTTTTGTTATTATTTTTTTTTTAACAGAAAACTAGGAAAAGACAATTATATTTTTCTCTCTCTGTTTTTTTTTAGAAAAGTCCAAGACAACGTATTATTACAATAATGATAATAAGGAAAATTATGGTATAAACTTAAAAAAACAAAAGAGCACTGATGTGTTCGTTAATTCATTTTTTTTTAAACAAATGGAAAAAAAAATCACCTATTTCTTGAAAATCTAAGAACCTGGTAGGGCCGTAGATCAAATGGTATTTCCAAGCTTCTTTGGTGAGTGGGTACCTAAAACTTATGCATTATATTTTTGTTAAATAATGGAAAAGAGAGAAAATAAAAATAAAAATAGAAAACTAAAATCTAAAAATTTAAGCCAGATCGAAAGAAAAAAAAAACTAAATAAAATCAAAATCAAGCTTTTCTCTAGATTATAAATCTTACCTTTAGTGATCGATAGTGGATCTTAATTTTGGATCGAGAAAATTAAGAAAAATGGAAAGAAAATGAGAGATCGGGGGAGAGTGAGAGAGTTGTAGAGAGTGAGATGAGAGAGAGATCGCGGCGAGAGGGAAGAGAAAAGAGAAGAAGAAGAAAGGAAAAAGTGAGATGAGAAAAGTTTTTAGGGTTTAAGTCCTATATATAGCCATTTTCTCTTTTTCAGTATATCTCTCTCTAAAAAAAATTAATTTTTTTTTTAATGAAATAAAGATAAAACAAACAAACAGGTGTTAATCGTGAAACTATCCCCCCCAACTGAGTCTGACATTGTCCTCAATGAGTGAGATGAGGAAATGAAGCCAAGGATAACACTTGTAATAAAAAGAAATACAAAAAGAAATGATAGAATAATAATGACAAAATTAATTCATATATGAAAAGTTATCTAATTATGAGTATAGGACTATGAAGACATAAATACTCTGATACACTATGTCCTATGCTAATTATGATTTAAGTATTAAGGAGCATTATAGTTGGGGTCCTCCAAAGGAATGGACTCCAACTCAGGTTCAAATCCTTCTAAAAATGTTTTAATCTATGCCCATTAACTTTAAATGTATTTCCATCTTTAGGGTCCTCAATCTCGATAGTTCCATAAGGATAAATATTTTTGACTATATATGGACCAGTCCATCGAGATTTCATTTTTCCTCTAAAAAGATGTAGTCTTGAGTCATATAATAGAACTTTTTCCGCGGGGGTAAATATTTTGCGCAAAAGATTCTTATTATGATACATTTTAGTTCTTACTTGATAAATTCGGGCGTTATCATATGCGTCTTTACGAACTTCTTCAAGCTCACTTAATTGTTATTTTTTTAAAATTCCTCCCTCTTCAATATTATAATTTAAAGTCCTAATAGCCCAATATGCCTTATGCTCTAATTCTACTGGTAGGTGACATGCTTTTCCATAGACAAGTTGGTATGGAGGCATTCCCAAATGGGTCTTATAAGCAGTTCTATATGCCCATAAAGCATCTGTTAATTTTGAAGACCAGTCTTTACGATTAGAATTCACAGTTTTTTTGAGAATATGCTTAATTTGCCTATTAGCTAATTCAGCTTGTCCATTTATTTGTGGATGGTATGCAGTTGACACCTTATGGGTCACTCCATATCTTTTCATTAACTTTTCAAATGGCTTGTTGCAGAAATGAGTTACTTGATCATTTATTATTGCTTTTGGAGTTCCAAATCGAAAAAGTATATTATCTTTTAAAAATGCAATAACTGTACGGCGATCATTCTTTCTTGTAGGAATAGCTTCTATCCATTTTAAAACATATTCTACTGCTAATAAAATATATTCATATTAGCAAGATGGAGGAAAAGGTCCCATAAAGTCAATGCCCCAACAATTAAATCTTTCAATTGTAATTATAGGGGTCATTGGCATTTGATTTCTTTTTGTAATATTGCCCAACATTTAGCAACGGTTACAAGCCTTACAATATAAATATGAATCTTTAAATAGAGTTGGCCAATATAAACCACTTTGTAAAATTTTCATGGCAGTTTCTCGAGATGGGAAATGTCCTCCACAGAAGGACGAATGACACATGAAGAGTACATTTTCGATTTCTTCATTAGGAACACATTTCCTAGTTACCTGATCAGCACAATATTTAAACAGATATGGATCATTAAAGTAGAAATGCCTAGCAATAGTTGGGAATCTCTTTTTATCTGATGATGACCAAATTCTTGGTATTTTTCCAATTACTAAATAATTAACAAGATCAACTAACCATGGCAAGGAAGTCACAGAAAATAACTGTTCATCAGAAAAAGAATCTTGAATAGGTAAGGGTTCACTGGTATTGTCCTCAAAAGTGAGGCGGGATAAGTGATCAGCTACCACATTTTGTACTCCTTTTTTGTCTTTAGTTATTAAGTTAAATTCTTATAGTAGGAGTATCCACCTAATAAGCCTAGGCTTAGTGTCTTTCTTTGAAAGTAGGTATTTTAGAGCTGACTGGTCTGTAAAATAATCAATAGGGGAACCAATCATGTATTGCCTAAATTTATTAAGGGGGAATACCACAGCTATCAATTCTTTTTCAGTAGTTGAGTAGTTCATTTGAGCACTATCCAGAGTTCTACTGGCATAGTATATAACTGATGCCTTTTTATCCTTTCTCTGCCCTAGGACAGCTCTAATGGCAAAGTCGCTAGCATCACACATTAATTCAAATGATAAGCTCCAATCAGGAGATTGCATAATAGGTGCAGTAGTAAGATGCTCTTTCAATTGCTCAAAGGAGTTTTGGCGTTCTTTAGTCCATTCAAAAGGTGTGACTTTAGCCAATAATTGACATAAAGGCCTAGAAATAGTACTGAAATTTTTTTATGAATCGGCGATAAAAACCTGCATGTCCTAAGAATGAACGGATGTCTTTTACTGTTTTGGGAATAGGTAAATTAGCTATAAGATCTATTTTGGCTTTGTCTACCTGTATCCCATTTTCAGAAATAATGTGTCCTAAGACAATACCTTTAGTGACTATAAAAAGATATTTTTCCCAATTTAAAACTAAACTTTTTTCTTCACATCTCTGTAGAACTTTCTGAAGATTGCTAAGACAATCATCATAGGATTTGCCAAAAATTGAAAAATCATCCATAAAAGCTTCTAAATTCTTTTTCACCATATCACTGAAAATACTTAGCATACACCTTTGAAAGCTCGCATGTGTGTTGCAAAGACCAAAGGGCATTCGATGATAGGCAAAAGTTCCAAATGAACATGTGAAAGTAGTTTTTTCCTGATCTTCTGGTGCGATCTCTATGTGATTGTAACCAATATAACCATCTAGAAAATAGTAATACTTATGCCACAATTCTTTCTAACATTTGATCCATAAAAGGTAAAGGAAAGTGATGCTTACGAGTTACAGTATTGAGTTTTCTGTAGTCTATGCATACACACCATCCAGTAGTGACACAAGTGGGAATTAATTCTCCCTTTGAATTTGGAACAACTATAATTCCTGCTTTCTTCGGCACAACTTGTGTTGGACTTACCCATTTACTATCGAAAATTGAATATATAATGCCCATATTGAGTAGCTTGAGAACTTCCTTCTTAACTACTTCCTCCATAATAGGATAAAGTCTTCTTTGCATTTCTCTTGAGGTTTTAGCATTATCTTTAAGATATATATTGTGAGTACATCTTGAAGGGCTTATTCCTTTTAAATCTGCTATACTCTAACCAATGATACTTTTATGCTTCTGAAGCATACTAATGAGTTTATTTTCTTGACTGGAGTCTAGAAAAGACGATATTATTACGGGATAAGTATTATTACTACCAAGGAAAGCATATTTAAGCTCTTTAGGGAGTTCTTTTAATTCTAACTGTGGAGTTTGTAAATTAGATAGAAGTGTTAATGTAGTCTTTGGTGGTAAAGGTTCAAAATGTGTGGTCCACATTGCTTCTTGAATTATTTCTTCTCTCGAATCTTCATTAAAATATACTTGACTCATAAGATGTTTTTGTAGATTATTACTGTTTAGCTTCTGATTAGAGTTATTAATAATAGATTCTACTGGATCATTATAACAAGTCAAGTTAAAATATTATCATGATAGAGATTCAATAGCATGAACTTCTTCAATATTCTCATCTTCCTCTTGATGCTGTGGATTAGAAAAAAATTTAATATTTAAAGTCATATTTCCAAATACTACAATCATCATACCACTGCGGATTCGAATAGTGGCATCAATGGTAGCCAAGAAGGGCCTTCCAAAAATGACTGTCATTTGCACATTAGCATCTAATATTGGTTCTGTATAAAGGATGATATAATCTACTAGAAAAATAAATTTGTCAACTTTGACGAGAACATCTTCCAAAATTCCCCACGGGTATTTTGTAGATCTATCAGCAAGTTGTAATACCATGCGAGTGGGCTTTAGCTCACCTAGTACAAGCTGCTGATAAACAGAATAAGGAAGCAAGTTTACACTAGCTCCTAAGTCAAGGAATGCATGATTAATTTTATGATTTCCAATAATACACGATATTGTTGGTGCACCTGGGTCTTTATATTTTGTTGGTAAATTATGTTGTACAATGGAATTAATCTCTTCTACAAAGTCAGTGGAATACGCATCCTTCTTACATTTTGCTTACGTTTGACAGTACATAAATCTTTTAAAAATTTTGCATAAGCAAGTACTTGATTAATTGCACGTGTTTAAATAACTCTAAATATTCCTGATTCTTAGCATTTTGGTGTTTTCTTAAACGTTGTGGATAAGGAATTTGAGGAGAATATTCAAGAGTTTCCTCTGTTTCTTTTTCCACTGGTAAATCAGATGTTTCATTTCTTTGAGAAATTTTTTTTTTCAAAGGTTTCAACTCCAACTTCATTAGCACTTTTATCTTCATCTATTTCTTCCTCAATTTCTATCATATTATCATCCTTATTTGTATGCTCAATTTCTTCTAAAGAATGTGAAATTTCTTGTCCAACAGCCTTACCATTTCTTAGTACAGTTATAGCTTTTACTTGTTCATGTTGACTATTACCAGAAGTTGAGGGATCACCTTGTAGTTGTCCCCTTGGATTAGGTTGTGGTTGGGCAGGAAAAATGCCTTTTTCCTTTAGAATCGTGTTGATTGTTAATCCTATCTACAGATGTTTGTAGTTTTCCCATGATTTATATTAATTGTTGCATCATAGACTATAAAGGTTCCTCTTGTACTTTCTTGTGCGGAGGCACATAAATATTAGAATTTTACTGTGTATTAGGGTATGTGTTTTATGTTTGTTGAAATTGAGGTAGAGGAGGTAAATACGACTGATTATTTTTAGGAGGATACTGTTGAGGTTGAAATTGAAAAATACCTTCTTTGGTAGACAAATGATTTGGAGGATTCCTCCAGTTAGACTGATATGAATTACCATAGGAGTTTTGGGGACCCCTATAATTATTCACAGCATTTATCTCTGCTAGAGCAATTTCTTGAAAATTCGAACTATTAGGACATTCATTCGTAGGATGTCATAACATATGACAGTTGTCACAAAGGTCTCTTTTCTTCTTAGATGGATTATTTTTTCTACTGTTATAGCTTCCACTTTACGTGCTAATTCTTCATATTTCAATGTTAATTCATCTTCTGATTGTAATTGGTATAAACTTTTAGATTTTTTCGTCCTACCAATTTTTTCTGTTTCCCACTGGGAAGCATTTTCTCCAAGCCAATCAAAGTATGATTCAGCCTCGTCGGCAGTTTTACTCAAAAATTCTCCTTGACACATAGTTTCAACTAATTTATTTGATTTTGGTTCTAATTCTTCATAAAAGAAATTAATTAGTCGCCATTTTTCAAATCCATGAAGTGGACAAGCTAGCAGGAGATCTTTAAAACGTTCCCAAACTTCAGAAAATGGTTCCTTTTCTTTTTGAGTAAAAAGTTTAATTTGACGCATCATGCTATTAGTTAAATTTTAAGGATAATTTTTTTTTAGAAAGGCTTCATTCAGATCATGCCATGAAGTTATAGATCCAGGAAGAAGAGATAAAAGCTAAGCTTTAGCTTTATCTTCTAAAGAAAAAGGAAAAAGCTTAAGACGAATTATTTCAATAGGACAGCTTTGATCAGAGAACGTACTACAGACTTCTTCAAATTCACGAATATGAAGATAAGCACATTCTGACCCCATTCCATGGAAAATTGGTAAGAGTGGAATCATGCCTTGTCGAAAAAAGTGAAAATTTCTTGTATGTCTAGGTAGAGTGATGCAAGAAGGAGTGATGTTTCATTCTTTGGTAAATAAATCACGTAAAGAACGTTGTTCACGTTCTGGTAAAATAAATTGTGGTACATTTTCCCTATGTTCACTATGAGCATCATCAGTTATTCCTTCTATGCCTTCAATTTCAGCCATGATTCTAGGAAATTGTATACTAGATGATTCACTAGAAATATTAGAATTATGTGATACTTGATATAAAGCTTCAGTAGTATCTAAGGACATAACAAGTAAAAAGAAAAACTAAGTTTTAAAATTATTATTATTATTATCTAAGTAAATTTTTTTTATTTTATATTTTATATATATATACTACCTCCGTCCCATTTTATGTGTCCATCTTGGGGAGTCCAACTATTTAAGGGGACAAAAAGAATCTACACCTACTTTCCACAATTGCCCATAATCATTGCACTTTTTTTTATTATTTTATTTTGGTATTGATTGCAAGGAAGGGTAGTTGGGGAAACTAAGTAAAATTTATATACTAATTTAGGAAAGTGGACAACAATTTTGGGACATCCCAAAAAGGAAAGATGGACACATAAAATGGGACGGAGGGAGTATATTTTTAGAAGATAGGTTTGTATATGTATATATATGATCTCCTTTTTTTTAGAAGATGCACAAGTACATACTTATAAACATGTATTTGTATATATTTCATAAAGAAAAATTATCTATAGTTTTTTTATATATATATATTTTCTGTGATCATTTTCTTAAAAAGAAAACTAGATTATTTATAAGTTAGAATAAGTATATATATATATATAGATATAGTGGGAGAAATAGTTTTAAACCTAACTTTATTTATTTATTTATTTATTTTAATGGTTCCCCTACAATGGCGCCAAAAACTTGACGACATCCTATTGATGTGTTTTCTTATCAACACCCAAGTGTAGGTGATCGTACAAGTAATACAATTCTGGAAGACCAGGTCGAAGCCACAGGGAATGGCAAATAAAGTTATAAAGATAGGCAGTAACTATTTTTTCCCTAAAAAGAAAATAAAAGATGATGGATTTTTTGGGCTTTTACTAAACTACTAGTTTTTATATTTTTGCAAAAAACTAATTGAAAGCTATTTTTTTTAATAACAGTTTATGGTAAAGATTTGAACAGTGCAAAATAAATTAACTGAGATACTAGTAAGAAAAGGAAGAAAAAGAAATAAAAGATAGATTTACATCAGATGAACTTTTTGGATTTTATTATAGCGAAAGATAGAAATAATACAAATATTTAATCTAAGTTACCTAAATGCAGGGAATATTAATTAATTTGGAAGATACGATTTAATAGAATTGGGAATATTAATTAATTTGGAAGAAATGATTTAAAAGTATTGGGAATATGCAAACCAACAGTAGATCACAAAACTTTTGTGCATTTATAAAAGATTTGGCAATTATAAAAGATTTGGCATTTCTAATGTAATACCTGTAATTTCTCTACGTTCAATAGTATGAGTTTTATGAATTTCCATATCTGGTTTATTATTATATTATTATTTTATTTGTGTGATCGTATCAATGTAATGTAATTACTAATTAGACTGTAATCACCGCACTGACTCGACCGTAGAAAGACTTAACTTAGTCATGTACTCAGACCCGGACAATAGAAATAATACCCGATTGCACGTAAATCGAGACCGATACGTATATCGAGAAACTTATGCACGTAAACCGAGAAAGTGGCACAAAGCCCAAGGTGGGACCCACATGGCCGGCTACATGGCAAGCCCCATGCATCATCCCCTACACTTGTCATCACTCCATGTGACACTTGTCCACTACATGGACACATGGCCCTCCATGCACACATGCAAGCATGCATAGAGACACATGCCCATCCTCCCTTGCTATATAAACATACATATGCACTCATTTGACATTTTTAGTCTCCATAATCTGCACTTAGATTAGAAAGAGTGCTGGATTTTAGTTCATGAAAAGAAAGAAGAAAGTTAGGAAGAAAAATTAAGAGTTCATCTCCCTCTATTGCCTATACCTTCACATATACACCTATACACATCCATATACTTATTTATGCCATCATGGGGACTTATAATCTGTAATAAGAAGTTTTAGAAGACCGACAAAGAGTCCCTAGAAGAAGAAGAAGTACACAATCAAGAGTAGAAGAGAAGAATAAGGAACATCCACCATTGAAGTTGAGTTCAAGCTTCCTTAAGCTCAAATCCAAAGCCCAAGCTCAATTTCAAGACTTGGTGAGTTTACTAACTTACTTTAGAACATATATAGTACGTAGTGATGTTTAGTAAGAGCTTGATGTTGCTATTTTGAGGATTCCATGCCATGCAAGACAAATCCTTAAATCTGAGAAACTGAAACTATGTTGTACAGCATGATTATTGTGTTAATAATGATTGGGTAAGTTCTCATCGTAAGTGTATTATGATATAAAACAGAATGACGGATGTATAAACATAACTTTGAAAGTATAAATGGATGTTATTATTGAACTAAACTACGAAACGTACGAACGCGTAAGATAATGATAAAACTTTCAATAATAGATTTTATGTGAATAAGGGACGTTGGGTGTCGTTTTTCGTTATATGACTACTGGTCAAAGTTGATTAGTAAACTTTTGTGTCGTGTTTAGATATTTCTTGCAAAGTTGGTCTTTCGGTAATTCCATGGAGTCGATTGGAGAGTTATGTTTTGTGTTCGTGATCTGAGGATTGGCATGACGTGTTTAGTCAAGTGCGGATGACCTGAGGATCGTCATAACGTGTTCGATCAAGTGGTTGATTATTTTTCTGCACCCTTGGACTGAGGATCGACATGACGTGTTCGGTTAAGTACGGGTGACCTGAGGATCGGCATGACATGTTCATCCAAGTGATAGTTAATATCCCATACCCTTGGTCTGAGGATCGGCATGAAGTGTTCGGTTACGTGCGGGTGACCTGAGGATCCGCATGGCGTGTTCAACCAAGTGATTGTTAATATCCCGCACACTTATTCTAATGATCATCAGTGATGTGTTCAATTAAGCGATTCATTGTCGAGTGTTGTTATTTCTTGACCGGTAAATGCGTTTGAAGTTAAGTCCTCTTTCAGTCAATGTCATTGGTCAGCTCAGTTCTGGGTTAAGTTTTAAAGGGAATGATTGGGTTTAAACAAGGCATAGTTTTAAGAATAATAAAAGATTAACGAGACATAGTTTGAGAATAAGAAGAAATAAAGAATAACTTACCTTGGTGGTGGTAACCTTAAGGGGACCCTCACTTAGCTTAACCGCTAACGGCTTTTCATGCCGCTGGACATTCCACGTCTAGCCTTTGAAGGTCCAGGCGGAGCCGACTATGATCAAGATACAGATTTTACTACTAAAGACTATGCTGGTGAAGATTACTATGAGGAAGGCTACTGTTTCGCCAGTTGAAGATCTTGGAGTTTTTCTTTTATCATAGTTCTGTGATTAATATGTTTAATGATGTAATAGCTTAGTTGAACTTGTGATACCTATCTTTTGGATATTTTTTGGTCTGTAATATACTAATCATGTAAGGCTTGAAGTTTTAAATTTACGCTACTGCTGAACTTAGTCATCTTCCCGTATTACATTATTGTTATGAGCATGTTTGGACAATCAGGTGACATTCACAACCAATCACGTGTCTACGAAACCATAAAGGACATTAATTTTTCCCTATTTTTGGTATTTCGGGGCGTAACATCTAAATAGAGTGAATCTTTATTTGAAAATAAACTTACACTAGTCGAGGTCATATCAAGTGTGTCAGGTTTGAAATGAAAAGACGTCGTTTGGTTTAAAGAAAAATAAAGAGGCAATTGGGCAGTAGCCAGGTTCGAACCGTGACCTGCTGCAGACGTGGGTTATTCGGCGCCCAGTCCCCACCACTCTGCCACTACATAATTGCCTGTCCATTAGTGGATAGAAATATATATAAACACATATTTGAAATGTAAATTTTGTCATATGAATTGTTTGAGTATGCTAGGTGTTTTTTTTGACAAAAGGCATAGTTTGACAATCCACATAATTAGATTCTTATTTCAAATATGTAATCTCTTGAGCCCAATATAGCCATAGTATATAAACATGTTAAATGGTCATAAACTATAGATACATAGATATTTTTGGTCATAAATGGAAAAACAATCCATCTAGATAAATTTGCCCATTTAAGATTAGTGCACAGAAGCTGTGGTTTCTAAGTGTTTATTGCATATCCCCAATTAAAGTTTTAGCCTACCATTTTGGAATTGATATTGTCTTCCAAATAACCTTTTCAAGAAAGATTAAGTAGAAGTACATAGTGATTGTCAAATTAAAATTTAAGTTATAAAACTAAGGTAAGGGTGAAATATAATATTAATATATTTTTTCTTCACTTAAACATGAGTTGGGGTTGAATTTGTGGAATCTGTAAAATAACAAAGTTTAGTACAACTAGGCTAATACAATATAAATAAATGGAAATACTAAATCAATAATAAAATACTAAGCCTTTGACTTTGGATTCTTGCGGGGTCACAGTGGTTGAACTTCAAGAATACAAGAAAGGCCAAACCAAATCCTAATCTAATTTGGGAGTGAGATATGGATATGGTGTGCTTGGGGCTTTGATAGGTGATTATAACAACTACGTGGCTAAGCAATTTGGCATTTACTTGCAAAATCTGTCTTCTAGTGAATGGAAATATTGCTATAAAAATTAGAAATTTGGGGTTTCAAACTATTTTAGGGGACAACTACAAGTACTAACTAGACTAAAAATATTAAATCTAAATTTTAATAAGAATATTTTACTACTACAAATTGGCAAAGGTCCTACAAGAAAACAAATATTTAATTTAAGAAATACAAAACACAAAGTTTTGTTACATATTTTTTAACATGAAATCATCAATTACATAAAAGCAAATTTTTACAACTACTAGAACTAGAAAAGGCAAAAAAAAACTAAAGTTTCCTATTTCTAGGGATAATATGAAGTGCTCACAGTATAATCTCCCTAAACTATTCTCTCTATTTGACAGTGTAGTGAAGCTGCCGCTTCGTTGTGATTGTCCTCTAGGCTCCTCGTTTGCTTCTTCATTTTATAGGCAAAATTCTGTGATGATTTCGTCAATGCGTTCATCACTTTGGCACGAGATTGACAGTTTGTCTTCGCTTCGTCCCTGTTTTCTCCTTTTCATCTGACAGTTTGTTTGACTTGTGCTACAGAGAGAGAGAGAGAGAGAGAGAGAAAGAGATCCAACCATTTCTACATAAGGAATATAAATATACATACATCACTTTCAAAGCTTTAATTGTGTGCATATTTTTTTCTTTATTTTGTTTCTTATGTTGACCATTTGGTTAGACTTAGGAATACGTAGAAGCACATGGGAGATTATCTCATGTGTTTTGCTACGTTTTTCCTTCCCTTTATTGCATTATTTCAACTTTATTTTTACTTAAGAAATAAAACATGTAAAATCGCATATTTACACGCATTTGAGTGACATCACCATTAAATTATATTAATTCAAATATGCATGTAAAACTAGGAATTCGGGGGATTAAATGAGCACTATATCTATTATATTGGCACATAATGTGCAATATTCAGTGTTTGTCATCGACCAACATTCGGTAATTTTCTTGGTTATCGCATCGTGTAGCATGCACATATAGAGAAAGCATGAAATTGGGCAAGCATAACACTTGCATGGTCAGATTCATTTTTGGAAAGCATTGCATGGGCATGTGCATCATGATAGGATAGGTACATGCATCCGTGTGATCGTTTGTACTTGAATGTTGTCCCTTGCCCGAACTAATACTTAAACTTGTGGATTTTAATGAAGTATGAAGAAACTTCATAAATCCCAAGGTAATGAATTCAAACTATGGTGAAAGTTTGAACTCATTGACTCAATACACTAGTATCAACCTCAATCCTCTCATGAATCATGAGTTCATAAGAATATTGAGGGATTCTAAACACAAGGATTCAAGTAAGACATTGAAAGTCTTATGAATCTAAAAAAAGACATAGTCAAAAGAAAAGAAATCAAAGTTCAAGCAACATCAAACTCCAAGATTTATTTAAACTTTAACCCCAAGGCTATTTTGATCCAAACTAATGAAATGAGAGTTCAATCACAATATATGTGGTGTGTGATGAAATGAGGTGGGAAGAGAGGTTTTGAAAATGTGTAAAAGATCCTAAGTATCTATATATTGTGATTGAACTTGGATGTCAAAACTAAGTAACTTAGAGTTTACCTCTAATTATTCTCAACTCCTTTTGTTGCTTTGAGATCTTCCAAGAATAATGATCAAGCTCTTCTTCTAGCTCCTTCTTTTAATTCCACTTCTCTCTTAATTTAGAAAGTTTTTGAAAGAGATTCAATATTGGGATTCTAACACTCTAAATTCCAATTCCATATTAATGGGATACACATCCTCTATATATAGGCAATCTTTGGAGGGTTATTTTGGAAAATTTGCAGCCAAAACCCTAATTCCGGCCGCCTTTTGAAGGTATAAACTGACCTATTTTAGGACAGGCTATCACAAAAATGCGACACTCGGGAGATATCCAAGACACTCAATGAATGGCGTTGCGGCACTCACTGTTTGCCAGAACGGCATTCAAAGAATGCCGCATCGGCATTCACGGAGTGCCGCAGACAACTCCTCGGACTGTCGTTTTTTCGTGAAAGTTCAATATTTGCGGAACTTATTGAAATTCGTGGCATTCATAGAGTGTCGTTCGACACTTTGCAGAGTGTCGTACGGCATCCCGTGACTGTCGGGGAACTTACCATATGCCATTTCCCTCTGTTTTCTCTTTTCCTCTCTTTTCTTTTTTGTTTTGAATTGAAAGAACCTTCGGAAGAGCTTGAATCACCTTTGGAAGTTTTGGATTAGTCGGACGCTTGTCATCATTGGATCTTAGAGGTAATACTCCCCTTAATTCGATGTGTGGTCAAAATTGGGGTGTCTACAGTTTGCCCCTCTTCGACAGAGCTTGTGGAGCAACGCGTGTCACAAGTGAATATCAAATCCTATGTGAAGACAAGCCTTTGACCAGATTGTCGAATTTAGGTAAAAAAAAACAAAATTCATTGCAAAAATGGCTGCGCAAACGGTTCATGTCGGTCGTGCTCAATGGTGAGCTGTCTACGTATCCTTTTGGGAGTCAGACCAAGACGTAGTTCGGGCCAGGGATAAACACACACAAGCACAAGTAATCATACGGATGGATGTACCTATCCTGTCGTGATGCACGTGCTCACGCAATGACGGTTGTCAATGCAATTTCATGCTCTACAAATGATGTGATTCGAAAATTGTGCTATCGCGACGTAACCAGATGCAATCCAAACCTCATGCTCTTCAATGCTCTTGGTCACTCCGACTTAGAGATGAGTTATTTTTAAAGTTCAGAGTTTGTGATTATCGGGTTGACTTTTTTCCAGATTTGTGACTAATCTGACCAGTTAGACGCACGCAATTGGCTAGGTTTTGCTTTGCGACTTAGACCCCGATGTCAATGCGAGTTTGCTCTGAAAATCCGCAGCCCTTCGGTCTCGTCGGATATGTTTGCTCTGAAAATCCGCACCCCTTCAGCCCCGTCTGATATGTTTGCTCTGAAATCCGCAGCCCTTCGGCCCCGTCGAATATGTTTGCTCAAAATTTTCAAAATCAGGGGTCAATCAGACCCAGATTCATTTCAAATTTCAAAAATCAGGGGTCAATCGGATCCAAATTCATTTCAATTTTCAAAATCAGGGGTCAATCGGACCCAAATTCATTTCAATTTTCAAAATCAGGGGTCAATCGGACCCAAATTCATTTTAATTTTTTAAAATCAGGGACCAAAAGACTTCGAAAGACATTTTTTTGGGGACAAAAGCGCCAAGAGTGGGAAAAATCAGGGGGTTTGAATTCAAATTTTAGGGTTTATTTTGAATTTTAGGGGGGAAATTAGCGGCACTTAAACCGCCATACTCGCGGCACACGCTTCAAAATGCGACAATCCGTGAATACCGTGCAGCACTTGGTAAGTGCCGCACGGCAGTTCATAGACTATCGCGCATAGTTTTTCAGAGTGTCGTTCGATGCGGTAGAATGCTTATACTTTGGTTATTACTTCATTTCTTCTTCACTTCTCACAATCTCTCCAATCCGAAGCTCTCTAGAGATTTTTCCTCTTTTCCTCACATTGATCCAAGGGATCCACAGGTAAGTTCTTCTCGATCATAATCTCATAATTCTTTTTATTTTGGTTGTTTTCTTGATTTTTTTTCAAAATTTAACTCTCAGTTCACCCTCTCTTCTAAACAGGTTATGGCTAGTGGCTCGTGGAGTAAGAAGAAGGCCAAGTATGTGTCCACTCCCCATTCTGATCCTACATTCTTGCTCTGGGATCCGGACAAGTATCTATCTGCACGGGCATTCCAGCGACAGGTATTCATGCCTCCTCCAGTTCCCTTTTTGCAATTCCTCTTCATTATAATCTTTATGAATGCAATTCGTGATCAACACAACTTCAAAATGCCTTTTTGTGAAGGCAAATGCTGTGCTTGTGGTGCTCTCGAGCGCTTCCAATGCTTTATTCAATGCTCATTCAATTTTTGTATCCTTTACCTTATTTCCCATGAACTTTATGAATGTACGGACAAAGCATCGTATGAAAATGAATGCTATGCCTGTGAATATTTTGAATGCTTCACCTGTATCAATTTCATTACTTTTCCTTTAACTTTTCTTGAAGACTTTGGAATGCGATGCATGTTAACCAGAATTTCAAACATTCCTCATGAATAATGACCATTATGCTTGTGAGTGTTACGAACGCCCTTTTACTTGCTCAAAATAGATTCGAATATTTATGTTTTTATCAAAAAAAGTGAATTGTAAATTTTGTGAAATCCCTTTGAGTACTTCTTTCGTCTTCCTCTTTCACTTATTCATTCATCTTTTATTATCACTCCTTGTTTATGTATTTTTACTTTCATTACTCTTTATTTTTTTTTATTTCCTTTCCTTCTTTCCTTCATTCACTTGCTGACATTTGAATCTTGCAATTTTACAGCTTCAACCCGATGTGCTGAAAGGACACGCCAGCCTAGCTCACGGCTTTGCCTAGTATGAGGAGTTGAGCGAGATCGTGAAGGAGCTCGTAAACACAGTGGGTTTTGGGAACTTTGTCAAACTCCTAACGAAGAGCTCCAGCGACTTGAGACAGATTCATGCCCTCTCTAAGCGTTGGTGGGACACCACCAACACATTCCACTTCTCATTCGGGGAGATGACGATGACCCCGCTCGACTTCTCTATGATCACTGGGATCCCTTTTGGGGGGAGTACCTCCGCTACCTTGATACGGTGACGGAGTGGGACCAGGTACAGCCTTTGCTAGGAGTCGTCCCCGAGGAGCCTTTGGTCACAACCAAGTGGTTCATGGACACGTTCAGAGGCCAGCAGGGCTTTTTAGAGGAGAAGATAGCCCGGGGCTTTATCATGTATATTCAGGGGTGCTCTCTACTGAGCACTAAGGGTGATCAGATCTCTGTGGCACTGGTGGGGTCCCTGGAGCAGATGGGAGAGATTTATCAGTACGACTGGGCCAGTGTAGGATTATCCGTCCTGTACAGGCATATGGGAGAGATTTCTCAAGACCGGCCGGCTTCCACGAGCGGCTTCTGGAGGGTGTGGGAGGTATACTTTTCTCCTTTATTAATTTCCAATTCTGATTTAAACCTTGCATTCTTATTTCAATTTCCTTTTCTTTCTGAACCTCAAAACTTATGTTCTCTCCTTTTTTCTTTTTCGCCGATTTGGTCCCATGAGTATCTGCACATGATGTCGCCTGAGATGCGACCAGCAAACGCCCTCATCATGCCTCAGGGGCTAAAGTGGGCGCAGGAGCGAGTGGGGCAGAACACCGGGGCTCATGATTTCGTCTCATTTAGGAATTTCCTAACGAATCTACGAGAGCCACACGTCCAATGGCAGCCTTAGCTCAACATGCTTCCCGATGCTTCCCAGGGGATACAGAAGTCGGATGGGTACTACCCACAGAGGATTTTGTTGGAGGGTTCGGAGGGCCAAGAGTGGTATCTAGGGGAGAGGGTGACCAGGCAGTCGCTGGCAGCTCTTGGTTTTTTTGTGCTGCGTCCCCCAATTGAGTCCATGAGAGCCATAGAGACCCTCCAGGGTTCCGCACTCATGGTCGCCTTAGCTGGGTCCTCTATTTAGGAATTTCTAGAGTCCCCCCGACGGGTACGACGCCTTCGTTAACTCTGAAGGTTTTGAAAGGAAAGGGTTTCAAGCAAAGTATTTCTTGAGGCGATCAAGGTTAATCGATTGTTTAAATTCGACCCCGTCTAGGTCTATGAGATAGGCAGCCCCTCCGGAGAGGAGAGTCTCAATGATGTATGGCTCGACCCAATTGGGTTTAAATTTTCCTCTGGGATCATAAACGGGCACTTTAAGTTCTTTGAGGACCAGGTCACCCTTAGCAAGCTTCCTTGGGTGAACCTTTTTGTTAAAAGCACGGGCTATCCTCTTTTGGTACCCCGAGTATGGTTTATTGCAGCCAATCTCTTCTCATTAAGCAACATCAATTCCTCATACCTCCCCCGTGTCAATACTAACTCAGTTATTTCACATTCGACCAAAACTCTTAGGGAGGGTATCTCCACCTCGACTGGAAGGACGGCTTCCATTCCGTATACCAAGGAATAAGGCGTGGCTCCTATAGAAGTTCTTTCGGAAGTCCAGTATCCCCATAGTGCAAATGGCAGCTTCTCATGCCAATCCTTATACGTGTCTGTCATTTTCCCAAAGATCGCTTTGACGTTCTTATTCGCTGCTTCTACTGCCCCAATCGTTTGCGGTCTATATGGAGATGACTGATGACGGGTGATTTTATACTTTTCTAATAGCGGGATGACTTACCCTTGGAAATGACTACAGTGATCGAAAATGAACTCATTTGGGACCTCATATCTACAAATTATGTTCTTATCTATGAAGCTCGCCACATCCTTAGCTTTCAAAGTTGCATATGACGCAACCTCCACCCATTCAGTGAAGTAGTCGATGGCCACAATTATGTATCGGTGTCCATTGGAGGCCTTCGGAACTATCTCACCAATAATATCAATACCCCAGATGAAAAACGGCCAAGGTGTAGTCATGCTATAGAGCTAAGACGGCAGGGTGTGCATTAGGTTCGCATGGATTTGGAACTTGTGGCACCTCCGAACATATTCACAGTAGTCTTTGTCCAAGGTTATCCAATAATACCCCTGCCAGATTATCTTTTTCGCCAATATGTGCCCGTTCATGTGGGGCCTGCATACTCCTTCATGTATTTCTTCCATCATTCTTTTAGTTTCTCTCCCGTACAAGCATTCCAAATTATACTTGGTGTATGACTTCTTCCATAGCTTATCTGTATAGATTACAAACTGGGCAGAGAATCTCTAGATCGCTTTCCTGTCCTTTTTTGAAGCTCCTTCGGGATATTCTCTCTCCTTAATGAAATTCTAGACATCCTTGTACCAAGGCACTTCATCTTCACTTTCCAAAATCCTTAATGAAATTCCAGACATCCTTGTACCAAGGCACTTCATCTTCACTTTCCAAAGCTGTGATCATCCCAAACGAGGATTGATTCCTTATCTCTATGGATAGTGGGATCATGGTGATTCTTGAAGGAATTTGTATCATTGAGGCTAAGGTAGCTAAGGAGTCGGCCAACTGATTCTCTTCACGGGGGAAGTAATAGAATGATATTTTCTCGAGCTGCACCTTTAAACTTTCCAGATAGTCATGGTAGGGTCTTAATTTCTCGTGCTTCAACCTCCAATCACCTCGGACTTGAGATATGATTAAATTAGAATCTCTGAAAACATCGATCTTCTCAACTTTTAAAGCCAGCGCCACTTCCATTCCGACTATACATGCTTCGTACTCTACTGTGTTATTGGTTAAAACAACTACGGTGTGGGGGTTCCATCTGGTGCTACAAGGATGATTCCGACCCCATAGCCTAACTGATTAGCCACTCCGTCAAAGTACATTTTCCATAAATTCTCCTCTATCCCCATCACTCCTTCGTTTAGAAATTAAAACTCACCCTTTTCTTCTGATTCTATTGCAAGGTCAGCCAAATATTCAGCGAGAACTCTTCCTTTCACGGATTTGGCTGAAACATATTTGATATCGAACGCAGCTAGGATCATGGTCCACCTGAAAATCCTACTGGTCAACAGGGGTTTTTCAAACAGGTATTTGAGTGGGTCCATTTGGGATATCAGGGTCACAGGGAAGGCTAACATGTAGTGCTTGAGGCGACGAGTGCACCAGACCAAAGCCCAATAGGCTTTTTGTAAAGGTGAATATTTCAACTTGTATCCAACCATCCTTTTGCTTAAGTAATAAATGGCTCTTTCCACGTGCCCCTCTTCTCCTTCTTGGGCTAACATACACCCTGATGATGCCAAAATTTGGTTAAAGTAAATTAAAGCAATTAAAGGAGAGAGAGTGTGAGAGACTGGTTTTTTGTATGTGGTTTGGCCCTATTAATGAAGGTACCTACGTCCACGTGTGTGTCTGAGCACGTTCACTATACTATAAAAAGTTGGGGACCTGTAGTGAACCAACAATAGTTTGAAGCTACCGTAGGTCAGTCGGGCGTGTTGGTGACCGCTATAGAGGTGCTGTAGAGACTAAAAAGTCGGCCCCTTCAATGGGGGGTGAGAGGTCTCTTTTATAGATGTAAGAGACTTACTCATACAAAGGAAAGGAAACATAATCCAATTGATATAGATTGGCATTAATTGTAGGGGTTTCCTAATTGGATTAGGAAATAGTTTACACTTTCCATTAGTCTTCTAGCTTGAGTAGGAAACTGCCCGGAATGCTCGGGATCATGCCTATGGGCTCGAATGAGCTGTTCCTGCAGTGGGATGTGCATGTGCGGTCTTCTTGACCTGTTGGCCGGGTCGTGGATGAACCGCTCGAGAGGCATCAGGTAGACCAACTCGCTGGGGATGATGCTTGTCAGTAGTTGCAGAATAGAACTACTCGGGCATGGGCAGATTTTGGGTGTATCAGTTGTCCCCCATTTCCAAGGTTGGCTGGATGCTATATCGAGGCAAGTTTGAAAATCTTCCTGATACCAGTCTGAGTGCTCGGGGAAGCTACCTCGGGGCTTCTAAGCCTGGTGAGTCCTCGGGAACTGGCTGAGATTTGAGATCCAACCTAGCTCGGGACCTTTAAGTACTCGGGAACTGACCAGGAGTTGAGACCCGGCCTAATTCGGAGTCTTTGAATGCTCGAGAACTGACCGAGAGTTGAGACCCGACCTAACTCTGAGTCTTTGAATGCTCGGGAAGTGACCGAGAGTTGAGACTCGGCCTACTTCGGAGTCTTTGAATGCATTAGCTCCCAGGATGGTTATCTTCTACCCGTAAACCTTCGTCAAGGTTGTAGGCAAAAGAATTTGACCATGTTTGAAAAGCCGACCTAAAGTGTATTGCTTTAGGGTCCTTTTAGTTAACTCCCCAGGATGGTGGTCTTCCACCCAGCCAGCCTTCGTTAAGACTGTTGGGAGAAGAGCTTGACCATATTGGTGGAGCCGACCTAGAGCGTGTCACTGTAGGGTCCTTTTTACTCCTCTATCGTGGGCCAATCTAAGAGATTTTAGTCACCTCTATCATCGATTTGGACCTAAGTGGAGCTATTGCCTCTGAGTACTGTAGGTGCTCGGGTTGTCCAAGATTTTGACTTGGTTATCCGCGAGGCCTGTAGATACCCGGTATGATTGCCTGTTTAGTTCACTGTGACGTCTTGCCCCCCAAGCTTTCGCTAAGATGAGGGTCTTACAGATAGCAACTGATGAGAAGGCCCTATGGAGTAAAGGGAAGCGTGTACGTTGTCACACTCCCTGCCTTCCAAAGGTGCCTAGAGGACAGGCCAGACGCAGCAGAGCGACGACCCGGGAGCGGATTCCCCACCGGCAGGGGGACAGGAGACGGCCATCTCGAGGCACATCATAACCTACAGGCAACACCGGCGAGACTTGGGTCAGGCAGTTTCGGCACCAGAAAGATTGCCTGAACCTGGAGAAAATCCAGAAGAGGGTAATCTGGAAGAAGATCAGGACTCAGGTCAAGTGGACAGAGTAACACAATCCCTTCTCCTGCGGACCCTTCTGCACGGTTGGTAAAGAAGACTTCCCTTCCTCTCTCTTATCAAACTGCCTGTTTAGCTAAGAGTCACTGTTTGAAGTTACAGGTTGAGTAAAGCAATCAGATAAGACAGCCCTCTATTCCAGCTGAAGGAATGGAGTAACGGGCAGCCGGTTAGTTCCTGTGGGAGTTCCATCCGTGAAGACAGGACGATCTTAAATATCAGCCAGCGTAAGTAAGCTAATTAAATATAAGCAAGTATCTGCATCTTTGGTAGTTCACTGACCTGGAAGTTGACCAGGTTTTTGAACTGTTTGAGAAAGCAGCTAGGCATCCTGTTGGACAACTAGCTTCCGCTCTCAATAGCTTAAACGGATTATCAGCGTTTTCATAAAGGCGCATAAGAGTATATAACCAACCCACCCTTTCTGTATAACCTATTCACATTAGTGAAGCAGCTGGATTCATAAGGGAAGTGTACGTTTGTGAGACCTTAGTCGGGATGCATAGTGGAGTCAACCTACGAGCACGGAAGAGCGTGGTACCGCTTTCCCTCTCTAAGTAAAGTTAAGGTCAGATTCTTAGCCCTGTTGATGACTCCATCTCGCTTCTCTCTTCAAGCTCCGCCCCCCCTTTCTCTCTATAAAAAAGGCCCTTTCTCCTTTTCATAATAATAAGGTAAGCATTCAAGCCGTAGCTTGCTAGTTTTTCCATCATCCAATCCACAATAAATCGAATGAAACCTGGCGAAAAAGAAGTGAACACTTTGCTGAGGCTCTGACAAGACGTGTCTATGACTGTAGGTAACCGACCTAGAACATGGTGGTTACAGGGTCTTTTGAAGCTTGCCATCATCAGCCAGCTAGGGGGTTTTCCCCATCGTCGGTTGGACCTAAGCAAAGCTTGTGCCTCGGGATTAGGCCCGAGGTCTTTCGATGCCTCGGGGTTAGGACCAAGGCCTTTGTATGCCTCGGGGTTAGGCCTGAGGTCTTTGCAAGGGCTCTCTGACAATCGGTGGAGCCTCATGTGGTGATTAGGCAAGTCCCACTGTAGTCGAGCTCATCTAGACCGATGGAGATAGGGGGTCGAATTAGGATCGTCGGGCTCCTAATTTATTTGTGTTGGAGGCAAAGTCGGAACTGCTTGATCCTGACCGATGTGAACTGGAGGTCCGGTCGGGGCTGTCGGACTCAGACCGCTGTGAATTGGAGGTCGGGTCAGGACTGCCGGACTCAGACCACTGTGAACTGGAAGAACTGTTAGAACTCCCGGGCTGATCTTGCTTTCGCTTACTTTTAGAAGACTCGTTGCTTACATGCCCGGGGTCTTTGATCTTTAGAAATTCTTCAGTGTCAATGTATTTTCCAACCCTCTCTGTGAGTTTGACCAAGGTTACCAGCCGATTTTTGTGAAACGATGTGGCGCACTTGGTGTGTTGAACTCCTGAGTAGAAGGGTATAATAGCGGCGGTTTCATCAAGATCATAGATGCCAAGCTTTTCTTGATTAAACCGGTCAGTAAATCCTTGAGGGTCTCATTATTCCTTTGTATGACCGTTAGTAGATGTATGTCAGGCTTTGGCCGTTCATGCATACCGGCGAACTGGTTGATGAACTGCATGCTGAGTTGCTTGAAATTGCGGACCGATCGGGGTTTCAAGGGGTAGAACCATTGGGCGGCTGGGCCTTTCAAAGTGTTGGGGAAGGCCAGGTAGTACAGATCATCGGCTTGGATGGCCAGGACCATCCGAGCCCTGTAGGTCCGGATATGGTCGACCGGACTCCCCGAGCCATTGTATGAATCTAGGCGAGGCTGCTTGAATTTGTACGGGATGGAGAATCTCGTGATCTGGCTAGAGAACGGTGACTCTGTCTCGGTATTGGCGTGATTCTGAGTGGAGTTTTGACCTAGCTTTTTGGCCACTCCGCCAATCTGTTTCTGCAAGTCCTGGATACTGGCCACCACTCCTTCCCGACTGGTATCGGGGGGGTTATTCGGGTTAGTGGAAGAGGCTTCTTCTTCATGGCAGTGCGCTGTCCTCTAGGATCGGGCTCGTCTATGATTCCGGTGGATCGTGTGCCTAAGGACACCTCGGCTCTTGACCGAGTGACCCTGGACTGATTCCTGGGCCACATGCCCATGCCTTTCCTCTCGGGCAGCACGCCTACTGTTGATATCTCTAGCATCCTCAACGCGGGACGGGTTGGCTTGTCACATTGTCTGGTCAAGATCGGTTCCCAACCGTACGCAACGTTCCCGGGTTGTTTCCTGGCCACTGGAGGACTGCTTTGCTGGGCTAGCAGGGTTTTGATCTGTTGCTAGATTTGATGTTGGCCCTCCAATAGTTGTGCGAGGGTCGCGGTGATCTGTTCAAATGTCATGACTGTCGCAGTCGGTGCCGGGGCGGGCGGAACATCCCGGTTGACCTACTGTACAGTCATCTCACTCTTCTTCGGAGGCATGTCTATCAGCCAGTGATTTGTTGATGAAGAACTTGTCATTCCCACATACGGCGCCAAGCTGATGATGCCAAAATTTGGTTAAAGTAAATTAAAGCAATTTAGGGAGAGAGAGAGTGAGAGACTGGTTTTTTGTATGTGGTTCGGCCCTGTTAATGAAGGTACCTACGTCCACGTGTGTGTCTGAGTACGTTCACTATATTGTAAAAAGTCGGGGACTTGTGGTGAATCAACAATAGTTTGGAGCTACCGTAGGTCGGCTGGACGTGTTGGTGACCGCCATAGAGGTGCTGTAGAGACTGAAAAGTCGGCCCCTTCAATAGGGGGTGAGAGGTCTCTTTTTTAGATGAAAGAGACCTACTCGTACAAGGAAAAGGAAACATAATCCAATTAATATAGATTGGCACTAATTGTAGGGGTTTCCTAATTGGATTAGGAAAGAGTTTGCACTCTCCATTAGTCTTCTAGCTTGAGTAAGAAACTGCTCGGAATGCTCGAGATCATACCTGTGGGCCCGGATGAGCTGTTCCTACTGTGGGATGTGCCTGTACGGTCTTCCCGACCTGTTGGCCGGGTCGTGGATGGACCACTTCGGGAGGCATCAGGTGGACCAATCCGCTCGGGATGATGCTTGTCAGTAGTTGCAATATAGAACCGCTCGGGCATGGGCTGATTTTTGGTGTATCACACCCTATTGAATCTTCGGATACAGAAAGGTACAGTAGTAAAGGTCTTCTGGGTTAAGGGTGGCGATAAAACAGGTGGGTTTTGAAGATAGATTTTGACCGTTTCAAAGGCTTGTTGGCATAAGGTATCCTATTCGAACTTCTCTCCTTTTCTAAGCAGCTTAAATAAAGGGTTACAGGTTTGGGTGAGTTTTGAGATGAAGTGGCTTATGAACTATATTCTACCTAGAAATTCCCTTAATTCCTTCTCATTCTTGGGCGGCTGCATCTCGATTATGGCCTTTATTTTGGTTGGGTCCACCTCTATCCCTCTCTGAGTGATGAGAAACCCCAACAACTTTCTGGTAGTGACTCCGAAGGTGCACTTCTGAGGGTTCAACCTCATTCTAAATTCCCTTAACCTTTCAAAGAATTTCCTCAACGTATCCAAGTGTCCTTCCCTTTCCTTGGATTTTACAATCACATCGTCCACATACACTTCTACCTCCTTATGGATCATATCGTGCAACAATGTTGTAGAGGCCCGCTGATAAGTTGTGCCTGCATTTTTGAGCCCAAATGGAATCACCCTATAGCAGTACGTGCCCTATGGTGTGATGAAAGTGGTTTTCTCTCTATCCTCTGGCACCATTAGAATCTGGTTATACCCTGAGAACCCATCCATAAAAGATGGGAGTTCATGTCCCGCTGTATTGTCCACTAACACATCAATGTGGGTTAAAGGAAAATTGTCCTTAGGGCTGGCTTTGTTCAGATCCCGGAAGTTGACACAGACCCTAACGCGACAGTTCTTTTTTGGGACAGGTACTATATTGGCGATCCATTCTGGATACTCGATGACCATTAAGAATCCAGCTCTCAGTTGCTTTTCAACTTCCTCTTTGACTTTGAGTGCCCATTCATGCCTCATTCGCCTCAATTTTTGCTTTACAGGTTTTGAATTGGGAAACAGGGGGATATGATGCTAGACTATTTCTAGATTGATACCTGGCATATGGCTGTAAGACCATGCAAAAACATCTTTGAATTCATTTAATAGATTAATTAATTCTTTACTTTCTTCTTTGCTGAGTGTAGAGCCAATGAAAACATTTTGAGGATTATCTTCATTTCCTCGATTGATCGTTAGAGTGTTCTCGATGATTTTAAATGTAGATTCTTTTCCTTTTTCGATTAATTTTTGCAATTCATTTGGTATTTCATGATCATCACATTCATCACATTCATTAAGCTCATTCGAGTAGGCAGAATTAGTCATACTTTCATTGATTTTCTTTGGAGTGATTACAACAGACATGGAAATCGAAAGACGCCTCATTTGGGCCATTACAGACTCTAGGTGTGGGGGATACCAATCACTAGACTCAAAAACCCACTCTTTCTTGCTTTTTCTTCCCAGATCGGTGATGAAGCATTCCTCCAGATCCCCTGTCTTTATAATCTCCTCCATCTCTTCTTTTTCGGGTTCTTCCATGTCATTCTCCTCATCTTGCATCTCTTCTACCAGTCCCTCAGCATGTTCTTTTCTGGCCTTGTCTTCTACGACCCCTTCTTGGCCCGTTCCCTCAATTTTTGTGTTTTCCTTGCCCAACAGATTCTTCATGACCGAGCCATCCAGCGCACCAATCCAATCTTTAGTAGTAGCTGACTTCACAGGTACCTGTAGATATGGATCCTGATACTCAGAGAATTCGTGGGGGAAGAAGATCTCAAACCCTGGCTTAATACGTTTGTCCCTCTGATCTACCCATGGTTCTAGGAAGCCACAAAAGGGGAAATCCTCTCCCTCCTTCACAAAGTATCCATTGATCGTCTTCAGGTAAGGGTCCAATGGTGCATCAGTTGCCTTCTTCTTCTTCTTCTTTTTTAGCTCTTTCTTAGATGGTTGATAACCCAGACCATGAATGTAAGTCTGAGTGGCGATCTATGGAAATTCTAGGATACCTTGATGATTCTTACCCAATCTCATACCTACGAAGAAACCTATCTTCTTCATGATACCAGCGACCAACGGACTGGCGTACTGATCAAAATACAATGGCGGGAACTCTCTTGGCTTCTTTTTCTCCAACATGTTAATAAACTTGAAACCCCCCCCCCCCCCCAGACTTGTCTCCTCTTCTTGGAATTGCACCTCTAGAACCGGTGCGCTTGATGAAGCTTCAGACAGACAGACCCAACTATCCCCGAGAATATCACAAACTTTGCTCTTCCAAACACACTTAACTTTTTGATGAATTATAGATGGTATGGCACCCAGACTGTCTAGCCATGGTCTTCCTAGTAGCAAATTAAAAGAAGCAGGGATGTCGATGACCTAAAATTCTGCTTCCTTTTCCACTGGCCCGATAGCAAGATGAAGGAGAATTATCCCCATGACTGTCCTTTGAGTGTTGTCATATGCTCTCACCTTCTGCTCAAATTGTATGAACGTTGATTCATCCAAACCCATGCGCTTAGCTATTTGGAATGGGCACATGTTTAGAGTAGATCCATTTTCAACAAGACAAGTGGGCACAGTGTTTCCCAGGCATTCAACAGTGACATATAGTGGTTTATTGTGAACAGATCCTCCCGGAGGTAGGTCATGTGATGAGAAGGTAATAGCCAGAGTCGGAATCCTACTAATCATTCCCACGAGATCTTTTGGTGCTGTGTTGATAGAAACATTAGATTGGTTCAAGGCATCTAGAACCACCTGCCTGTGACATTTGGAAGCAATCAATAATCCCCAGATGGTAATATTAGCCTGAGTTTTCTTCATTTGCTTCAAAACCCTATCTTCTTCCTCTTCTTCATTCGTTTTCCCTTTTCCTTTATCCAATTCTCTCCCCAGGTGATCCTCCTCCAGCTTATGTGATTTAAAATGTCTCCCTGACCAGGTTAGATGACTGACTTCTTCCTTTTCCCACTGATTATCAACTTCGGAAACAACTTTCAAACTTTCTTTCTCTACTCCTTCTCCATCGCTCTCGTACCACAGGTCATCTTCCACCAGACCCACATCGGTGTTGCCAGTTTCTTGGTTCCACCAATCCAATTGATCCCCCAGAGTGCAGATTATCGGATCCCTCGGTATCTGATAAGGCTTCCTTGGTGTCCCGACTTTAGTGATCAGCCTAAACGGATCGAAGGTCGTATCTTTCATCCCTAAGAAATAGAGGCCCTACAGTGGTGGTACGGCATGATGATTTGGTAACGGGTTCTTGGTAACATTGGGAGCCCTGATAGGTGGTTCGGATATCATCTTGTTATCAATGAGGTCCTGAATTTTGTGCCTCAGCTTTGTGCATCGATCCGTAGAGTGACCCTTTTGCTGGTGAAACTTGCAATAAAGATCTTCCCAAAACATTGGCGGAAGTGGACTTGGTAGAGGTCGAAGATCCAACGGACGAAGATGCCCCTTTGATGCCTATCAAGAGCGGTCGACAGTGATACCCCTAAATCTGAAAACTTCCTCGGTTGTTTGTCCCCTCCTCTTCTTAGTGTTATATCGAATTTCCTCTCCGGATCACTTAGTGCATTGACATCGGTGGGGCCAGAGTGACCTCCCGAAAGTCCTCCATTTGACCCATAATTCGGCCTCCTATATCTGTTCGGTTGTTCTTCTTTCTTAATCACCCCTTCTTGAATCGCGTCCTCTATTCTCGTTCCCACATCAAAAACCTTAGCGAAAGTATTGATTGACTGGAATCTCATTTTCTCTTGGTAGACAGGTTGAAGATTCTTCATCAACATTCAGATCTGGTCTTTCTTGGATGGCCTCTGTACCATCTTAGCTGCTTTTCCCCTCCACCTACTTAGATACTCAGCAAATGACTCCTTGCTTCCCTGCCTAGGGGTCTCTAAATCCCGGACTGTGACATCCAAGTCTTGGTTGTACTCATACTGTGCCACGATGCTTTGATCACTTCTTCCTAAACTTGGGTTTTGCTTGGTTCAAGAGTGAGGTACCAGGATAAGGCGGCTCTAGTTAAAGTCTGCTGAAATAAGACAGTCATCATGGCAGTGCTTAGCCCACTGGGTTGGAAAGCTCTGATACACATTCTCACATGGCTGCGAGGATTCCATGTCCCATCAAACTTATCAAAAACTGGCATTTTAAAACCGGCAGGCAGTGTTTCACGGACCCCATCGTACAGACCTTCCAGCTCCATCAGGTAAGTATTGACCCCTGAGCCTTGCGCATTACCCTTTCCATCTTCTCCATCTTTTTGGTCATTATCCTCTCTTGTTCCCTTTCTACCCTTTCTCTTTCTACTTTAGGGGCCTTGGCCCTTGGCATTTCTGGTTCATCATACCAACCTTCTTCCCTAACTGGTGGGTCATTGTTCGGTGGATTCATAACCGATGGTGGGCCTGCTATCGCTTCTATCATGACCATCATTCAGTTCATATTCTCAGCATGTCGTCTCATCTGTTCTGCTTGTTGTTCTACTAATGTCCTTAACTCTGTTAATTCCCCATCGTTCCTTTCACCTGCCATCTCTCTGTCTTCTTCTCTTCTTACTAACCTTGTAGTGGGACCTCTAAACCAAATCGTGCCCGAACTGGATGCTATATTTTCCCTACAAAAGGAAATATTTTTCAAAAGATCTTTCTGTTTTTCTATTTTTTATCAAAATCCCTTATAAATTTTGAAAGATTTTTTATGAGATGAGATAGTTCACATGTCACACGGATGCAATGCATGTGTGCGTGTATGCCTACTCTATATGCAAAAGAAAGGGAAAATTCTAATCCTAGCAAATAGACACATAAGCATATAAAATCCTCATTCATGTCAAATGCATCAATTTCACCTCTCATTGTGATCCTCACTACCTTTTCAAAAATCACATTTTAGAAAGTATTTCCCAGATGATAAATTCTATTTTGAAAACAATTCTTTAAACATTCCTTGACAAAGGTGATTGGATTGAAATTCTGTTTTGAAATTCTTTTGAAAAGCATTTTTTCAAAAAAAAAAAAAAACAATTCCCAAGGTTTTTGTTTTTTTTTCTTTTGAAGATGTGAAAATATATTTTAACAACGATTAGCTTAGAGTTTTAGTCAAAAGTGAACTTAAAAGATCTTTTGATTGGAAATTTTGGAACAAGGATGGCAAAAATCCGTTTTCTTTCAAAGATAGGTTTGAAGTTCTTTGGGTAAAAAGGATCATATGATTGGATTATCGCCGTACTTTTCATGAATTCAGATACATACAAGGTCAATGATGCTTAACTAAACATGATATAAGAGATGTAATCTTATAATCGGAATTTTGGCATGTTCTCAAATGTCATGGGACATGAAGAGGGATTGCTCAAAAAGTGATTTAGAGGTTACACATCTTTTATCAAGTGAGTATCGTCATCATCTCAAGTAATCCCGTTCGGGCATACAAAACTCCCTAGCATATAACCTTAATCAAGAATTTATTTCCTAAGATTTGAAAGGTTCTATAGAAACTACTATGCAAAGGCTGGGCATTGGTCAAAATAAGGGACCCTTGACACACACCCGATAGGATGCTTCATATACCAACACATGGTACGAGATCAAGGGTGATCACACAGTCCCATGATGGCTTGACCGACCGGGTTGCCCCGAGCCTCCAAGGTCATAGTTCCGTGTAATCGACTAGCGAGGCATGCAAGTGAAATGCAACAGGCACACAAGGATTAATTAATTTGAATAAAAGGATGTTTTCAAGTCTAATCCTTAAGTGAACCCAAAATCAGGAATTCTGGTCTGCGAAACCAGAGATTTTGGGTTCGATCCCCAGCAGAGTCGCCAGATTGTGGATATCGCAGTTTTGACTACCCACAGCTTTAGGTTAAAAATCTTTTCTAAATTCAAAATGAGTTGCCACTTAATTTTTTTTAAAAAGAAAATTAAGAAACTATTTTAAGACTAACTGATCTTTTGTGAAACCAAAGATTAACTAGGTCCGGGGATTATGGAATGAGACAGGAAGGAGTCCGACGGACTAAAACACCCTCTCTCATCCTATCTCATGATAGGCCTCTACTCGACATCCTTTTAATCAAACTATTCATCTAAGCATGCCCTCAACTAATACATAGGTATAAATATACATTACACAAGCATGTTTGAAATGGTGTAAAATTGCTAATAACAAAATATCATTCATAAATCACATAATTCAATTAACAAGCAATATGATATGCAATAAGGAACTAGAGAACTTACCCGATATCCAGCCGCGAATATTAAACGTGTAATGCATGCATGAAAATAAAACCTAAGAAAAGTTCTCTAATCACATATACATATAAGGAAAGAGCCTAGGCTAAGGTGTCACGTTTGAGGTTTAAAATCAATTAAAGTCAAAGAAGTCAATTAAACTAGAGAAGGGGTTGAGAAATTGTACCTCAAATGCGCTACAAAGCAAAGATTAGTACGCATGCCTTGATCAAAATATCAAATAATCAACCCTAAGCTTCTAGCTTAAATCTATCAAGCATGGAAAGAATTGACCTATTTATGGATTCCCTCTAATTAGTTGAAAACATATCACCTCTATAGACATGCAAGTCTCAACTAGGAGCCAATGCAATGTCCATATAGAAGTGATGTAATCCCAACATGATTATAAGGAATTCATAACTAGGTTCAATTGAGAACAAATCACAATTAAAGTTAGACCCTAACTACAAGCATCATTATGCATGGATGAATGCATGGATATAAACAAGAATGGGGTACTAACTAATCATTAATTTGGATCATCTAGCCTCTAGATTTAAGTTTAATCAAACACTATCAAAGCATGGTTTAGGCCTTAACTCATGAAAATATCATTTGAACAACTATTTACAAGATTGGCCAAAGTTGTGACTGGATTCTGAAAATTGCTGAGAGCAGATAAGGACTTCAAAGAAATAAAAGGCATGGTTCCTATAGTTTGATCTTGTTGATTCTTGGATACAAGATGACTTTGTGAGTCTAGTTCTTAACCCAAAAAAAATCAAGGTTTCAACGGTTAGATCTCTGGGGATTAAACAAAAACTAGACATCACTCAGGACTTCATAACTCTCTGTCCAGAGTTCTTGTATGATTTTCTAAAAATAGTAAAAAAAATAAAAAACATTTAGATCTTTTTAGGGGATCTTATTAATACATCAAACTTTATATAAAAAATTATTTAGGGTAAAAAATGTTTGATTAAGATTCTGATTTACTCATTTCAAAAGGGTGTTGCTATTCTGATATTCTAGACAGATTGTTGTTGCTTCCCAAAACCCATGACCAAACCATTTTAACCATGGAATCTTATTAAAACAAAAATTACAGTGGTAAAACATTGAGTTGTAAACACTTTCCCGTTGGTTTCATTCAGTTCCGACGGTTTGATGTTTAGCTAAAAATCATTTATCAAAGGTGGTCATTAAATTCACTGCACCATTTGCCAAGTTTAACTTTGTTTGTTAACTCCAACTATTAAACCATGAAGTTGGACTTAAACCAAACTACTTCTCCTACCATTTGATGGTCATTGGAGACTAAGGACACTTAAACTTGTGGATTTAAATGAAGTATGAAGAAACTTCATAAAACCTCAACATAATGAATCTAAACCATGGAGATAAGTTTAGACTCAAATTATTCCTCCTACCATTTGATAGTCATTGAAGACTAAGGACACTTAAACTTGTGGATTTTAAATGAAGTATGAAGAAACTTCATAAAACCTCAACACAATGAATCTAAACCATGGAGATAAGTTTAGACTCAAATTATTCCTCCTACCATTTGATGGTCATTGGAGACTAAGGACACTTAAACTTGTGGATTTTAATGAAGTATGAAGAAACTTCATAAAATCCCAAGGTAATGAATTCAAACTATGGTGAAAGTTTGAACTCATTGACTCAATACACTAGTACCAACCTCAATCCTCTCATGAATCATGAGTTCATAAGAATATTGAGGGATTCTAAACACAAGGATTCAAGTAAGACATTGAAAGTCTTATGAATCTAAAAAAAAGACATAGTCAAAAGAAAAGAAATCAAAGTTCAAGCAACATCAAACTCCAAGATTTATTTAAACTTTAACCCCAAGGCTATTTTGATCCAAACTAATGAAATGAGAGTTCAATCACAATATATGTGGTGTGTGATGAAATGAGGTGGGAAGAGAGGTTTTGAAAATGTGTAAAAGATCCTAAGTATCTATATATTGTGATTGAACTTGGATGTTAAAACTAAGTAAGTTAGAGTTTACGTCTAATTATACTCAACTCCTTTTGTTGCTTTGAGATCTTCTAAGAATAATGATCAAGCTCTTCTTCTAGCTCCTTCTTTTAATTCCACTTCTCTCTTAGTTTAGAAAGTTTTTGAAAGAGAATCAATATTGGGATCCTAACACTCTAAATTCCAAGTCCCTATTAATGGGATACACATCCTCTATATATAGGCAATCTTTGGAGGGTAATTTTGGAAAATTCATAGCCAAAACCCTAATTTCGACCGCCTTTTGAAGGTATAACCGACCTATTTTAGGACAGGCTGTCACAAAAAATGCAGCACTCGGGAGATATCCGCGGCACTCAATGAGTGCCGCAGACATCTCCTCGGACTGCCGTTTTTTCGTGAAAGTTCAATATTTGCAGAACTTAGTGAAATTCGCGGCATTCACAGAGTGACGTTCCGGTACTTCACAGAGTGCCGTACGGCATCCCGTGACTACCTCAGAACTTACCATATGCTGTTTCCCTTTGTTATCTCTTTTCCTCTCTTTTCTTTTTTGTTTTGAATTGAAAGAGCCTTCGGAAGAGCTTGAATCACCTTTGGAAGTCTTGGATTAGTCAGACGCTTGTCATCATTGGATCTTAGAGGTAATACACCCCTTAATTCGACGTGTGGTCAAAATTAGGGTGTCTACAGCTCACTGATTTGGTTGATAGTATATTCCATAGCAGTCATCCTAGCATCCATATCGGCTTCATGTGTCATCTTTCCAACCCTGACTGATTCGGCTGATCTTACCCCAAATTCTGATCTGATCAAACGACTACTCAGAGCTCTGACCCAGGATGGAGTACAACTCTTTGGTCCTATCTTCTCTTCTCTGGTTTATTAGGGATTTTCAAATAATAAGGTATCTTATTGCAAAAAGAATTTTCAAAGAATGATATTCACTAAAGTGGATTTACGAAGATGGAAAATCAAAGATGGAAAATCTTTTTCTTTTCAAAAACATTTTCTAAAATCAAAGAAATCTTTTACAAAATTCTGAGGAAAACAAATCTTTTCTTTTCAAAAAAATATATTAGAGGTGTCGCACTCGTGAGTCGTATATGCAATGCTCGTGTAGTGTATGCAATGCAGATGAAATACAATATAATCTAAATGCAATGGGCCTTAATCTAGCTAAGACCTAGCATATCAGCACATAAGCACATAAGATTCCTTGAGTATGCTAATCATCTTACTAATCCAATCATTATCCAAGGATTTTTAGCTTTGAAATTCTTGATGGCTTAGATTTACAAAATTGAATTTTTCATGAAAATTTTAAAAGAGAGGGAGGATTTGTAATTTTCAAAAACGCTGTTGAGCCATCAATGCTTGTGGTGTGATATCATGATTCTTGAAAATCGATGTAGGAAATTCTGAAATTCTAAAATCTGAAATTGGATTATCAAAGTTGGAATCATGATTTCTTTTTCAAAACCAAGGTAGGAGTTTCAGAATTCTCTAAAATCCAAGGAGAATTTGAAATTGAATCATCAAAGTGTAAGATTATGTTTTTTCTTGAAAATCAAAGTGGGAATTTGAAACCCTCTAAAATCTGAGAGGAGAATTTTGAAATTTAAATCATCAAAGTGGGAATTTTGAAATTCTCTAAAAACCTAGGGAGAATTTTGGAAGCATTTTGCGAAAGTGAATTTCAAAGCAAATTTTCAAAAGGGATATTCCATGAATTTTCAAAAGACTCTAGTTTTTCAAAGAAAGGCTTGTATTTTCAAAAAATTTTAAAAAAAAATCGTCCTCGAATAATGATTGGATGTTCTGATAAAGACCATACTACTCTAGAGGAATCCACCATACAAGGTTTGATGATGCATTCGCGTACACGTCCTCATCATCCACATAATCCCTTATGGGTAAACGTAAATAATTCATCACATTGTCCTAATCAAAGATGAAAATCAAGATCCTAATTGAAGGGTTCTATAAAAACTATATGCAAAGGCCGGGTTTTAGTCTCATAAAGGGTCCATTAGCAAGCTCAGCGGTGTGGGTGACCGCCTCCCCGAGGGTGTGCCGTTCACATATGGGCTCTATATGCTGCACGCGGTATAAGGCTAACGGTGACTACATGCTACCAAAGTCTCTTGACAAATGGAGGAAAGGGGGCCCTCCACCCACAAGGCAATGGTCTTAAGCAGTCGCAGTGAAAGAACAATGCAAGTGCAAATGCAAGCAGAAACAAAACGATTATCGAATTAATAACAAGGATATTCATTGGCTCAATTCAAACCCTCGAAGAACAAGAAACTATAAGTTTCACGTTCAAATCCCAACAGAGTCGCCAGATTGTGGACCGTGCTGGTGTCTTGGCATTTTCCCTCGATAGTGTCCCGGGACGGACCCCAAGGAGCACACTTCAGGGAAACTAGAACTTCCTCATGCGATCCTATAGACAAAGAATCGCCACCTAATTTTTATCGGGAATTAGGAAACCCAAGTTTGACTCACCCAAAATTGAATAAGTTTACTCACCCTTTATTACTAGAAACTAGGTTCAGGGGTCTTGGTACTTGAGGGGAAGGAGCCCAAGCAAGACTACACCTCCTCCTCACCCTACCGAATGGTAGGTCTTGATTCAAATATCCTTGTTCTTAATTCATAATTGGTGTTGTTTCCTCAAGCATACAAGGTAATATATACATGTCAAAAGGGAACATCTAGGAAAAATCATGTCAAGAGATTAAATCAAGTAGAAGTCGGATGCACATGCAATACAAGGGAGAGGTATACTTACAGTGGCAGTCCCGCCCAGGACCGATGCAAATAAAGAAAACATGTCATGATATGAAAAAGGGAACGAGAAGAGTTACATTGAGTTGACTCAAGCGGAGTCAAAAAAAGAAAAAAGAAAGGAAACGTGCAATGCAATCATGCAACCAATCCTAGATAAGATGTCTCTAACATATAATCATATAAATGGGGACTATCCTAAAGGAAATGTGTCATTGAAAACAAAGTTGTAAACCTAGAAAAATTCTAAGAGAAAGGATAGAGATAGTACACGATACATGGGCACTAATCCACATGTAGACAAGGCAAGTCCACAAATCAAAGTCCGAATCCACGGCATTCAATTCTCTGCACTAAGACACCATGAAATACACAAGCATTGCAAAAATACAAACAAACAAATGATATGAATGATAAACAAAGAAAACATGTCATCAATCAAATTTCCAAATTTAGCAACCTCTAACGAATTCTATCCAAACTGGTCTTAAACATGAGCTAGGTTAAAACCCTTATACAGAAAGTTAGATTCATGTCTAAAGGAACTTCTCTAAAAGTAGAACCTCTTTACCATTTTTGAAGTTTGGGAAAGAAGAGTTTTAGGAATAGAGAACCAGGGATGTCCACTGTTCTTGTAAAAATCATAATTGATTCTACAAAAATCATGTGAAGCTCTATTTAGTATCAAAAGAAAGCCATTTCATTGTAGTTTGTGACAAAAATAATCCTATGGACATGTTATGATCTTAAGGTTTCTGAAAAAAGTTGTTTTAAACAGACTCTGTTATTCTGGAAGTTTGGTATCACTTAACAAAGGAATACAAAACATAATAGAAATTCATGAATCATGTTAATCAAGTTAATCTAAGCTTCTGGTCTCTCATCAATTTATCCTAGATGATTTTTAAACCAATTTTTATTCTTCAATTGTTGTTCAGTGATCAAGGTATGACCATTTTGTATACATGAACATAATTGTTGTTAAATCTGGAAAATTCCATAATAGTTATACCAACTTTAAACGCTTAGAAAACGATCTTAAATCGATTGTATGCTCACGATTTTACATCGGCATATAGATGCATGAGTTAGGAATCATCCCCAAAAAGCAGAATATCGATAACTATTATAGATTTTCTGAAATTCAAGCACAAAGAGACTATGTTCAAATCTGTCAACCGATTTCTCAACAATTTCTAAAAATAGCAAATGGATCCTAGAGATTCTCAAAACGGACCGAATGAAAGCTAATTCATTAAAGTTTACCCAAAAAAATTTGAAATCCATCAAACTATGGGTTTTGGTGGACCAAATCTTATGGATAAAACAAATCTGTTTTGCTAAATTTTTATCTAATTCATTTTAAAGTGTGAGGAAAACATCTTAGGTGATGGTTGAAGCTTATTAAAGAGATCAAACTCACATACCATCTTTATAATTATGATTCTCAATCACTTTAGCCCTCAAGTTCTATGAAGAACTTTGAATCATGGATCAAAGGGACTTACAAATATCCTATTGGAGATGAAATTCAATAGGAATTCTAGGAAATAGGAATAATCAAGAGATAGGTATGAACATAGGAATCATCCTTCTCATAGATCATACATCCAAACCATCATAGAATTTAAAATAGATACATATGTATAATCACGTATGCATGGATCTAAATTAAATAGAAGAATGAAATCAAAATTGTAAACCAAAGTAAAAATCAATCTCTAGTTTGTGAATTATCAATAAAATCGAAGAGACTTGAATCTAGCTATGTGAGTGTGTGAAGAACAAGAGGGGAAGAAGATGACTATTCTAAGAAGGAAAATAAAACTAAACTAGACCCAAGCCTTATAGATCTATATACAAGAAATAGAAATTAGAGATGAATTGTAGTGTTTACATCTTGGAGGATTCTCAAATATATCACTAAAGTTGAATTGAAGAGTCTTCTTCTTCAAGTATTCTTTAAATTCTTCAAGCACTCGTCTATAGAAGTTTTAGGGAAGCAATTGATGTTCAAATTTCTAATCTAATTATCTTGAGATTAGTTTAATTCATAACTCACTTCTTCTCTCTAGGAATCTCTCTTAAATTGAAAGTATTTTGCAAGTATAATCACTTACATGTACTTCTCTCTTATATATACTCTCCTCTATATATACTTGTGTGTGAAAGATGATCTCATATGGATCTATATATAGAGTTTTGAAAACTTAACTCCTAAGTTATAGGGTTAAAACTGAATTTTCAGAGCACATAAAATGGTTAAAATGGCCATTTTAGTGCCTAAACGCAGTTTCCAGGCAATTTCCTTACAGTGAGAGGCTTCTAGAAGGGTCTGGAACTCAAAAAGCTCAATGGAGGCGGCACATGTGAGGTGGCAGCTTAGGTGAGACCCACCACCCCCTTTGTGGTACCCGCCACCTGCTTTTCCTCTTCCTCTAGTTGCCCTTATGTCCTGTTTTAAATATTACGTTCACTACTTTTCCAGATTTTCGTAAAAATACTTTTTGGTGTCCGAAATTGTCTATTTACATACCATTGGAAAGATGTCGAGTTGAATTTTAGTTTAAAAATATTCCAGGAGGTTTTGGAATAGAAATTGAAGTCCAATTGAAGCCTGGAAGTCCTCCGAAACTTTCGTCGTCTTTTTGAAATCAAACGACGTCTTTTTCAAAATTGCTTTTCAATGCCTGTCGATTTCAAACTTTTCTTTAAAATTAAATCTCTAGACATCTAGAATACTACATTTTGAACACTTTGTGTTCATATAACCCTGAGTGAATATGAATTCTGAGAGTTGTTTTTACAAAACCGGGATTTATGCATGGAAAAGGGCTTTTTGAATTTGAAGTCACTTTCCGAAGTTCGATCGATCTTTCGATTATGTGGAATCTAGTACTTTCCATGGGGTACTTTTCATCATTGAATCCTCCAAGACATTGTCCACCCTAAATCCTATCAGTGTGGTCAAAATTGGGTGTCTACACTCACCGTCGAACACGACCAGCACCAACCGTCTATGCAACTATTTTTGCAACGCACTTTGTTTTTACCTGAATTCAACAGTTTAGTCAAAGGCTTGTCGTCACACAGGCTTCGATATTCGCTTGTGATTCGCGTTGCTTCACAAGCTCTGTCGAAGAGGGGCAAACTATAGACACCCTAATTTTGACCGACCGTCGAATTCAGGGGATGATTACCTTTAGACCAGTGATGACAATGTCCGGTAAAATTTGAAGGTTTTCTAAAGGATTCAAGTTCTTCGGAGAAATCTTCAAGTCCCAGTAATATTTCCAAAGAGAAAAGAGAGAAACCGGGTGTTCGGGAAAACCCAGATATGAAATGCGTACGAGGGAGACAGTTTGAAATTGATTTCAAATATAAGGAAAAGAACAATTTTGGAAAAAGAGAGGGAAAAGAATCCTAAACAAAAATAAAAGTTTCAGGATTTAATTTTGACACAAAAAATTGAATTAATTTTGAAAGGAAATAAAAAGGGGAAGAGAAAGAATTTTGAAAAGAAAAGGAGAACAAAAGAAAAAGAAAAGAAACAAAAAGATATGAATAATCCTATAAATATATATATATATATGTACATATAATCTATATATAAGTAATATATTAGTATATAAGAATTTTTTGAAAAAAAAATGAAAAAGGTGGGAAATCTATCAACAATGGCACACGGCGAAGCCGGCGGCACTCGTTGAGTGCCGCAAACAATTCACTGAGTACCGCTCGCTGTAACAAACTATTTTTCTTCAATATGTATGGAATATCCTTACATATGGGTTTTCACCCCGAATTTACCAATTTAACTCCATGAAAATGGTCTATATAAGGAGATGTTTACCTCCATTATAAGGGGGCTCCATCTTCTTCTTCCATGATCCTTCTTAGATAAGAGAATATAGAGAGAATTGAGAAAAACTAAGAAGATTTTGAAGAACACAAGAATTTTTTGAACAAGAATCTCAAGAAGAATTTGAAGAACTTGGAAAATCTTCATCAACAATCAAGAAATTCCTGAGGTTATTAGAGGTAACCTTCTAATCCCACCTAGAATTAAGATAGAATTCAATCACAATTCATAGATCTAGGATTTTTACACATTTTCAAAAAGTCTCTTCTTACCTCATGTCATCACACACCACGTAGAATTGTGATTCAATTTCCACTTGCTTTCATTGATTTGGATCTAAATAGAGCCTTGGGTTTAAAATAAAAACTTGTTTGTAAAAGAATTTTTACTTCGATTTTTCAAATAAACTTTAATTCTACCTCCCTTTGTCTACATTTTCTTTTTGAAATCCATGAGATCTTCAACATCTCCTTGAATCCCTTTAGTTTGATCCTTTAATCCCCTATGATCCTATGATTTATATGGGAATTAATGTTGATCATGGTTATATCCACACATGGTTGGTGGGTTCAAGTCTTAATTCATGACTTGGATCCTTCAACTCTAAATCTCATGGAATTCTTTCCATAATTCCTATGAAGGTTCATGTGGATTTGGCCTTATTCAGTCTCCAAGGACTATTAATTTAAGAGGAGAATAGGATATAATAAGTTCATATCCCTCAAGGATCGTCAACTTGAGAGAGGGATTAACTTGATAATTCTTATCACTAAAATGTTGGTATTGGTGCAGTGAATTCATGAATCCATTATGATCAAAGATTTTTAATTAAATCATAGTCCATGGGAATTGAATGAGACCAATAGGAGACTATTCATAACCCATATATGTATCATTAGATTTTTTGTTTTGATGAGATTTTATGCTTCGGATGGTTTGATCTTATGATTTGTGAACTAGTCACTCTCTGTCCAAAATTTCTGAACAGTAAGTCTATTTTAAACTTAGTAGATCAGAACCTTAATCAAGCTTTCTCGATTTCAAATAATTTTTTTTGTATAATTAAATGTGTTAAGAAGATCCCCTAAAAATAATGAAGTCATTCGGATTTATTTGCTATTTTTAGAAAATCATATAAAAACTCTGGACAGAGAGTTATAAATTCCTGAGTGATGTCAGGTTTTAGCCCAATTCCTAGAGATTGAACCGTTTGATCTCTGATTTTCTATTTGAGTTAAAACCAGACTCACAGAGGCATATCATATCCAAAAATCACTAAGATCAAACCGTTGAAAATGTGATTTTTCTATTTTTTCAAAGGCTAGTCTGCTCCCTGTAATTCTTGTAATTCTGTCAAAGTTTTGATAAATCTTGTTAACTCTAATCCAAATAGTCTCTTAGTGCTTTAGGACTCAAACCATGTTTTAATAATGAATAGTAGGATTTAAATCAAGAGGCTAAATGCTCCAAATCAATGATTAATTCATAGCTCATTCTTGTTCATGTACATGCATTCATTCATGTATGTTAGTACTTGTAATTAGAGCTAATCCTTGGTTTAAGTTGTACTTAATTGGACCTAGTTGCACATAAGTTCCTTATGACTATGTTGGGATTATACCATCTTTATATGGACATTACATTGGCTCCTAGTTGAGACTTGTATATCTACAGAGGTGTTGTATTTCCAACTTCTTCTAAGGAATTCATAATTATGTCAACCCTTCTTATGCTCGATTGTCCTAAGCTAGAAGTTCGAATATGTTATTTAGGATTGCATATTATATCTTGTTCAAAAGAATGTGGACTAACCCTTTATTTTGTAGCGCTATTGAGGTATGATTTCTCAACCCCTCTTTAGTTTATTTTACTCTTTGATTTTATTAATGTTCAACTCCATGTGTGACACCTTAGAATTAGGATTTACCTTATGCGTACATGTGAGTAGAGACCACTTCTTAGAATTTTCTTTTATTTGTGTTATATTGCAGCAGGATCCCGTGTAAGCTTCCTCATTCTTTATCGCATATCATCTTACTTGCTATTTGAATTACATGATTTTGAATGCCTTTTATCATTAGCAATCTTGCACTCTTTCGACATGCTTGTGGAATGTGATCGGCAACGAATAGTTACCGTTTATAGTTCTAAAAATACGCTTTGTTAGCCCATTTCATGTAGTTATTAGTTATTTTTTAATAAGTATTCTAAATTTTGTAAGATTTGGAGCTTTAACTTGAAAATGCACAAAAATCCAATAATTAGAGGCTTTGGAAGTCATTCTGGGCTCAAATGGTGATTCCGATGAAAGCTGAATGTAGTAGCAGCCTTGAAAAATCACACTTTTGACAAAGAATACTTCAGATTTGAGAAATTTCTCCAGAGAGATAAAATATAGATCTTCAAGTTACGGACGTGTGGCCGCAAACGGCGAGTCAATCCGAGTTCCGAGCAAAACGTTATCGCAATTCCACGAAAGTCGCGCAGTGCAGCGAAAAGGACCTCGAGCGAGCGGGCCGCGCGAGTGACCTGTGAAAAAACCCAAAAATGCGTATTTTGATAAATTAAAGTGCCCAGCGAAGGTGGTTTGTGCATATGACGTCCAAAAACGTAAATATAGCAGTTTTAGTACGATTTGGCTTAGGAAAGCTTCCTAAATCCTTCCAAACTCTATATAAATCATATTCTAAATCAATTTTGTGGTTACACATCATTACACAACATTAGATACACAATATACAACTAAAAAATTCAGTCATTGAAGGGAGGAAAGTAACGAGAAGAAGAAGAAGAAGAAGAAGAAGACCAAGGATTCCCATAGCCTCCTCCATCAACCTCTTGCCAATCTTCAATTCTAAGGACGCTTAAACCTAGATCTAGGGTTTCAATGAAACCCTAGCCAATTAATAGGGTGTATTTTATGTTTTTATTTTAGTTTTATTATGTATGGATGACAGTTACATGTTTCGAGGATTTTTATAAGTAAATCGTGCTTTTATTGATTAAATCGTTACTTTCAAAGTTTACTCTTGTCTTACATCTATTTTGATGGTAGTGTGCTCAATGATCTATGCTTGTTGTGCTTGTTTAGATTATTTACATGTAATTGTGCTTAAATTGAATTGTGCTATCAAGTATCCGAATAGGCCGTGCCTAGATTAGACGGATTATACCACAACCCTAGTTTAGTGTGGGATAATTTGTGCTAACCGAAGATGGATTATGTTGGTGCTTGAACCATAGTTATTTTCTTGACGGGGGAATTGGGCTTGTAGCTACAATTCCCCATTATCATCCAACTTAATAAGTTAAAGTAATTCATAAATACTCTTATTATGAAGCTAGTGGTGGATTTGCAATCCTAGGTTCCTTAAACTTATTAGAAAAATGAATATTTAATTGCTTTCATAATTTAGATTTACTTTTATTGTATTAGTTTAATTCAAATTAAATCCAAAATCTGTTTTTCTTAATTAACTAGATTTAGATTTTAAAAATTAAAGTGCGTAGTATTCAATCTATGTGGGTTCGACCTTTACTTCTACACTACAAATCTTTTGAAAGTAAAGCACAAATAAGCATACTTTTATATCTTGATTTTGACAAGATCAATTTTTGGCGCCGTTGCCAGGGATTGCATTACTAGCCAATTAGTTTTAGAATCTTAGTTTAGTTAATTCGTAAATATTAGATTAGGTTTTCTTTTTCTTATTTTTCCGTTTATTTTGAGTTACTAACTTTTTATTTTATTTTGTAGTTTCTCGAGTCGTCAAAATTCTAACGTTTCCGAGTGGATTAGCTAATCACATCAAAGGAGCTTACGCAAATCAATAAAAAAAAATTCAAGTAAATTGCTTCTTGTGAAACTCGCTTTAAACCACTGTAAGTCAGGGCGCGCACTATTTGCATTAGTTTAGGGTTAATTGCACTACATTAGCTAGGACACCCAGGGCACTGGGAATTGATGTGGTCACTGTATTACAGGATAATTTACATGCATCACAGTAGTTGAGTGCTTGTTATCTTAGTTGCGTGATTGCTATTTGTTTTTTTTATCATTTAAGTCAGTTTTTGTTTTTAGTTTATTTTCTTTTAGTTTATGTTTGGTACACGCTCAAGTAAACCGAAATTAAAACCTTGCGATCTTGAACTTGAACGTACATTAAGAATTAATAAGTATTCAAACATAACTTCTAGAACTAGGTTAAACATAGACGACGAATTAACTCCGAAACCATCGTCGTTGTTTGAGTCCGAAATAAGTAGTACCCTTAAAAACCTAAAGAAACCACGCTTTATTAACGTAGAACCTATTCCAATGGCCGACATTGGAAATAATCAAAACAATGGAAATAACAATAATAATCATAATATACTGCCACCTCCTCCGCTTAAAGATTATTTTATTCCGACGACTTACACGCCACAAACATGTATTGGTTTACCGGAGGTGTCGGCATCTCACTTTGAGATAAAGTCATCTACCATCTCGCTACTTCCTTCTTTCCATGGCCGTATTAATGAAGACCCTTACCAACACTTAGGGGATTTTCAAGATATCTGCTCTACTTTAAAAATTCAAAATTTAACTGATGATGAATTGAAACTGCGGCTCTTTCCATTCTCTTTAAAAGATAAAGGGAAGTATTGGCTCCAATCTTTGGAGCCGAATACAATTAAAACATGGGAAGCCTTACACATCGCATTTTTACAAAAGTTTTTCCCTATTATGCGTACGAATCAGATAAGGAAATCGATAACAAATTTTGTGATGCAAGATGGGGATACGCTTTATGACACTTGGGAGAAATTTAAAGAACTATTACGCTCTTGCCCACATCATCAGGTTCCTAAGTGGCAGTTGGTACAGATCTTTTACGAGGGACTTATTCCCTCAGTCCGTAATGCCGTCGATGCCGTTTGTGCGGGTACCTTCCTATACACAAAAGCACCGATGAGGCCTGGAAAATTTTTGAAACATTCAGCGAGAACTCGATGCATCAGGCTGTGTCGGTACGTTCTGAGGGGTATCACCTGCAACCCAAATGTGAGGTAAAGTTTGAGTCAAGCCACTCAATAGAATTTCAGGTACTATCTAAAAAACTTGACCGACTTTTAACAATGAACCAAACGACAGCCCCACCCGCTCATGAAGTATGTGCAATATGTTCCGATCCGTCACATTCTATCCTTGCACTTGCATGTCCATCGGCAAGTCAATTTCTGGAATTCACGGAACAACACATTAATTCTATTCAACAATACCCACGAAATAATTATAATTCGACTACTAATAATCCGGACGCGCCATGGAGAAACCATCCTAACTTCTCATGGAAAAATAATAATAATAATCCTAATGAGGCGACTAATTTTCCTAATGCATATCGACCTCAGTTTCAACCTAATCAATACCAACAACTGCCTCCTAATCCGAACCCTCCAAGGGGTAATGTTTTTGAGGAAAAGGTGTTGGCGTCCCTTAATAAAATCGAAACACAAGTACAGGCACAAGCACAAATAGTGCACTCACACACACAATCCATTGCGAAGCTTGAATCCCAAATGGGACAACTAGCTACTGTAGTGAGTCGTAGAAACGAGGGGACATTGCCTAGTCAAACAATTCAAAACCCTAAGGGACAATACGAGGTTAAAGGGTCGAATGAGCAAGTAAACGCCGTCTCAACTAGGTTGACTACACGAGAGGAAGAGGTAATAGAAATTCCGAATAAGAATGTGATAGATATGAACATCAACTCTAATACAAAGAAGGGTAAGGACGCGAGCCAAAATAAGAAAGAAAAAGAAACGGCCCTGATTAATCATATACCGAAATTGCTCTTTCCACCAAACGTTGATGAACCATCAAATTTTCCAAAGAAAGGGTCAAAAGCTGAAGATACACTCGAGGTGTTTAAACAAGTTAAAATCAATATTCCATTCCTCGATGCTATTAAACAAATTCCCGCTTACGCTAAATGTCTTAAAGACCTATGTACTCAAAAACGTAAATTGCGTAGTTATACACCGAAAAAGGTCTTTCTCACGGAAAAAGTAAGTTCTATTTTTCAACACTCACCTCCAAAGTATAAGGATCCTGGTACGCCAACTATTTCATGTGTCATAGGTGACACTGTCATCCATCGGGCTCTCCTTGACTTAGGTACGAGTGTTAATCTCTTGCCTTATCACGTCTACAAACAACTAGGACTGGGTGAACTTAAGCCTACGGCCGCTCCTATTCAATTAGCGGATCGTTCCGTCAAAGTACCTAGAGGAATCATCGAGGATGTCTTAGTTAAAGTTGATCAATGTTTTTATCCTGTCGATTTTATGGTCCTAGACACTGAACCTGTCCTAGATGCTAGGAAGCACACCACTGTTATTCTTGGTCGTCCATTCTTAGCCACCGCTAATGCGCATGTCAATTGTCAAACGGGGGTGATGAAAGTGTCATTCGGGAATTTGAACTTAAAATTAAACGTGTTTAATGCTGTCGATCAACCTCCCAAAAACGATGATTATCTATGTATGGAGGGTAGTGAGGTTATACGGAATACTGAACTTACTAATGAATTAAACATGGGTGAGGAGAATAATATAGTGAGTAATGAGCGAATGACTGCAAATAACCTGGATCCTAACGATGAATTTACTCAGAAGGTGAGAAATCGATGTGAACATGAGCAAGATGAACTGTTAAATGAATTGACTCATGGTGATGTTCTTTCTGCTTTCCACTGGAGTCTCCCTGATATCTTAAGAGGGTCACAGTCCGAGTTACGACCTCCATGAGTCTTGAGCTAGCTTGGTCTAGCTAAAGACGTAAAAGATAGTGCTTCTTGGGAGGCAACCCAAGCTTTAGCTCGTCGGTTTCTATTCTTTTTTAGTATTTTTGGGGTCATTTTGAGTCTGTTTTTGAGTTTTCTGGACAGGTTTGGGGGTCGGAGTAAATTTATTTTGAACTTATATAAATTTTTATAAAGAAAAAGAGAAAAAGACCAAAGTCGCGTGCGCGACCCGCCCGCGCGACTTCGCTCGCGCGGTCCGCTCGCGCGAGATTCCCCCTTTGACAAAAAAATTTTCAACTTTTTATATATATGAGCTTCTGTTACATCTCGGGCCTAGATTCGCGTGCCCGAGGGGTTTGCTCGCGCAATTCTAGCACTTAGAAATTTTTCTAAAGAAACTTTATAACAAGCTTCTGGTTATCCTCACGAAGGGATTCGCGCGAGCGAGGGTTGCTCGCGCGAGATGGGGATTTATCAATGTAGACACCCCATTTTTACCGTCCTTTAAAAAAAAAAATACAAAAAGAAGAAGTAAATAAAAAAGGAAAAAGAGAACTGACTTGTGCAGGGGGCCCACCGGGCACGCAAATCGAGGAAAAGACCGAGAATCCATCGGGGATGCCAACAAAGGTTTTTAATGGCCATTCTAGGTCATTCAGAGTCATCAATCATATGGAAGTTCAAAACGGCGGTCGTCGCTCAGCGCGGGTCCCGAATCGGCTAACCGGGAGGTCAGAAAATGAGTCAGGATCAAGACCGGGGCAACCGAAGGCAGGTCAAAGCGGCCGTAAGTCAAAGAAAGCATGGAAATGACTTCTGGGAAAGGAAAATGGGTCCAGACGGGCAATCAGAGGAAGAAGCGGTGGCCTGTTGGTTTTTACAGTCCAGAATCGGCATAGGAGAGGGCAAAATGGTCATTTTGATCTCAGGCGCAAATATCACTAAATCCAACCGCACGGATTTGAAAAGAATGTCAATACAAACACAAAGGACTTTGAATCGGTCAGATCCGACGGTCGGATCACGAGATATCAGCGACCAAGATTCGGGGATCAGTGTAGAGAAGGGCGAAACAGTCGATTTTGAGCCCGGATGTAGAAATCACTGATCCAACCGTACAGATTTGAAGAGAATATCGATACAAGCATGAAGAACTTCGAATCGGTCTGATCCGACGGTCGGATCAAGAGATATCGGCAACCCTAATTCGTACAGTCCAGAGACAACATAGAGAGGGGCAAAACGGTCAATTTTGAGCCCGGGAGCAGAGATCATCGATCTGACTGTATAGAGTTGAAGGTAATCTCAATACAAGCACAAAGAACTTTGAATCAGTCGAATCCGACGGTCGGATCAAGAGATATGGGTAACCCTAATTCCACAGTCCAGGATGAGCATAGGGAATGGCAAAATGGTCATCTTTTGTGCCCGGGCATAGAGATCATCGATCCGACTATACGGGGCTGAAGGTAATATCAATACAAGAATAAAGAACTTCAAATCAGTCAGATCCGACGGTCGGATCACGAGACATCAATAACCCTAATTTTGCAGTCCAGGACCAACAGAGGGAGGGGCAAAACGGTCAATTTTGAGCCCGGGAATAGAAATCGCCAATCCAATCGTGGGGATTTGTCGGTAAAGCTAAATGAAGACTGAATATTTTCGAATCGCTCAAATCGGACGGCCGGATGGGAAAAACAAGCTTCGGAAGACCGAACGGCCAAGACCGGGGGTTGTAGGCATTCAAAATGCGTCCCGTTCGTACCGGATCTTCCCCAACCCAAAAAAACTCTATAAATAGGACCCATGGGTGCTGCACTTTGGAAAAAAAAGGGCTCTCTCCAAGACTCAAAGGAAGCTCTCTCTCTCTCTCCACCATTGTTATCTTCCCCAAAGCTCCAAAAACCCAAAAATCATCTCCACCATCTCCACCACCACACCAAGCCCAAAACTAAGACCACCATCACCTCTGTAAATCATTTACCCACAAATACCCAAAGTTTCAGATCCTAAGGAGCCTCCAAAGTACCAGAAATCAGCCCCGAACCACCCAACCGGTCACCGGAATTGTAGATTCTGAAAAACACCCAAACGGAGCCTTAAACTGCATTTCTGCGTCTCACCACCCATACCGTTGGCTTCGTATCGAAAAAACCCATCGACCCATCTTTTCAGATCCTCCAAAGGAGGTCCACAGCCTCCTCACGCGCCGCCCAAACACCCCACGCGCCGCCGCAGCACATTTTCTCCTCCGGCGGCGTTTCTGGACACCACCGCAGGAAACCGCCACCACCACCACCATCGTCTGGACCAGACGATCCAGATCGCGGTGGTCCGGCGACCAAAGGCCAAGGGAAGCCGCCGCACGCGCTACACGCGCCACCACAGCACCGTTCCGCCTCCCCCACGCGCAGCTACACAGTCAGCGCTGAGTCAGCGTTGACCGACCAATCAGAAACTGCCACGTGGCACGCAAGCCACGTCATCTGCCACGTGTCTCTGACACGTGTTATGCCACGTCAGCTGCCACGTCACTTGGCAAACTAGCCAGAGGGTGACACGTGTCACTGACTGCCACATCATCTGCCACGTGTCTTGACACGTCATCTACCACGTCACTTGGCAACCCAACCAGAGGGTGACACGTGTCACTGACTGCCACGCGTCTTACCACGTCACTGCCACGTCAGCATGCATTAACCAATCAGGCTTTGACACGTGTCATTGACTGCCACGTCATCATATTGACTAGCCACGTGTCATTTCCACGTGTCACTGCCACGTCAGCTTGGACCAGCCAATCAGAAGGCGCCACGTGTCTTTGACTGACACGTGGCCTGCTGATGTGGCACTTTGGCCCCATTTTTGGTTTTTCCCAATTTTCTCCATTCCGGGTCCAGATTTCAACGAACGGACACTTGTTCCTAGCTAATTTGGCCGTTCCGGACGCACCCGTGTGCTCAGAATTGCAAAATTCCGCCGTTTGGAGCAGTTTCTCCATTTTCAAGCCCATTTTTGCTCAAACCGGCCAGTTTGGTGTCGGCCGGTCCCGCCCGAAGTCTGCCCGGACCGATTTTGCTCCGGTTTATACCATTCTCGGGGTTTTCGGCCATTCCGGACTCACCGGTGACATCCGTTTGGGCCCATTCCAAACCAAAATTCAACGTGGGCGCCAAGTAGCCATTTCCGAGCCGTTTTCAAGGTGATGGTCTGTTTTCTTTTATTTTTTCATACCGAATCTGCTGTAAATGTAATAAATAAAAAGAATAATAATTTTTTTTTTTTTTACTTAAACTGATATGGTCGGCTTCGTCCGCCAATACTTGACCCTCTCCATTGTGAACTGGCTAGCTCCTAGTTCACTTGATTTTCCGGTAGGCCGGATCTAACAATTTGTACGGTCGGTTCGCCGCCAATACTTGATTCTAACTACGGTCGGTTCGCCGCCAATACTTGATTCTAACTACGGTCGGTTCGCCGCCAATACTTGACCCTTACCATTGTGAACTGGCTAGCTCCTAGTTCACTTGATTTTCCGGTAGGCCGGATCTACTTATTGTACATTCTTATATCTTGTCTTTCATTAATGTCAATATTTCTGTGCTTACTACCTCTTTCAATGTACATAATCACTGTAAAAAAAAATCATACATTCACTATGCTGTAAATCCTCAAATCAACTCAAACGGGCGCCGACCCTTACTTCCGGTAACTTTCAAAAACCTTTCTTTCAAAATGAACATTTCAAGTTATTCCGTTGTTCAATAACGCCGATAATATGAATGTTCAAATTCAAACGGGCACCGACCCTTACTTCCGGTATTCAAATCCTTTCTAAAACCGAACATTTCGATTAGTTACGTTGTTCAATAACGTTAACGACTTGAATGTTCGAGACTCAAACGGGCACCGACCCTTACTTCCGGCAACCTTTTCAAAACCGAATATTTCGATTAGTTACGTTGTTCAATAACGTTAACGACTTGAAAGTTCGAGACTCAAATGGGCACCGACCCTTACTTCCGGCACATAATCAAGGTTAAAGTCTAGGACTCGATTACGGTGATCGACGTCCTGGCTACACCGACTTTTCAAAAACACTATAACACACGAGCACGGTCAAACGTGACCAAAAATTTCAAAAAAATAATAAATAACAAGTTAGAGCTACGTTTGGCCTGATTCTCAACCCGAGATACGTATGCAACCCCAAAAGGGTGCGGCCATAACTTTTCATCCTTTTTTTCTTTTTGTAAATTCTTATTCTTTTATCTTTATGCCCCGTTATCATGAAAATCGGCAATTTGGCAACCATGCTTCGTCATGGATGTTCGAGGATGCTTAATACCTTCCCTCGACATAACCGAGTCCCCGAACCCCTTTCTAAATCTCTGGTTTATTTGTCAAAAACATAGGCCCATTTTCCCAAACTGTAAAAATATAAAGATATATTTTCGTATCTTTATCGGGATCCTAACACCCGTACAAAGTTAGGTGGCGACTCTGAAAAATCTACTTGGCCTATTTTTCAAAATAAAAAAAATACTTCCCCCACATTCCTCTTTTTCCATTTTTTTAAAAAAAGAACACTCTTATATATATTTAAAAAAACCTATTTTTCCCGTCGCGGTGCGACAACTGGCGACTCTGCTGGGGATTAACTTAAGAGGACTCAAGCCATTACTTTGGCGATCTTCATACTAACGGGGCATTTTCTTTTACTAATTTCTTTTCTTTCTTTTTCAGTCTTGTAAATATTTTGCTTGCACAGGATTTGCGGCCAATGCCAAAAAACAAATTGCAAGGCCAATGCCAACTTTATTTTTGCTCAAGCATTATCACGCACACTACACATTGAGCATGTTCATAACCCGGTTCCGAGGAACCACCCTTAAGATTAGATAGGGAGTTGAGTAGGTGGCGTGGCCGTTGCGGTGTTACCGTCGGTACCAGCACTGAAATTCTCCCGCTCGAACCACCAACCTGAGAAGGTGCTCCGGCACTGGAGGTTTAAAGGTTCGGGAACCTGGCTTAAACAATAAGGCGGCATTAGGTCTCAAAATCCTCGCCACATGGTCGCATCCCATCCACGGCATCCAAAAAAATAGGGAAAAATCAGAAAAACAAAAAAAAAAACAAATTTTCCTCCTCTTAAGTTCATTTCAAATTTTTCAATACTTTTTTTCAAAGGCATGAATGATTATATCTGAGCAAACATGGTCCTTTTGTCAGATTATCAAACTCAAGAATTTTTCAAAAATGACAAGTCAACCGCCAAAGCTGGGTTTTGCCACCGAGACCGATCCCCGGCTGTCCACTTGGTATCACAAGTTGTCACTCGAAGATTCAGCGAGATTCCAGAGGCACTTTGGGTTCCTAGGGTCTTTACTCCAAGTCAGAACGGACAGGCACATGCTCGAGTCAGTAGTCGCCTTCTGGGACCCAACAGTCATGGTATTCCGTTTCGGAGAGCAAGAACTTACCCCGACCCTTGAGGAATACGCCGGGCTGCTCAAATTAACAATCACCGGCGACCCGGTACTGCCGAACTTTAAACCCGGCAAGAGTCGAACGGCGGACTTCTTGGGTATGAGAAGAGATATTCTGGAAAAGGCCGTGGGAGGGGACTTCACGCGTTACCCTATCAGCTTCCTCCTTGACAGATTTATGGACCCTGAGGGGTTCTGCAAGCATCATTTCTCATGCTCATTATCAGAATGGGCGGAAAATCGACTGTGGGTTCTTGCTCTCTGCCTCGTGGCCCACCTGCTATTCCCACGTGAAGACAGAAAGATTGACATGACCCTGATCGATGTCATCATACAAGTTCGCAGCGGCCGGACCTTCATTCCTACAATTATAGCCGAAACCTCGCAAACTCTGACTTTCTGTAGAAACAAGGGTAAGGGGTTCTTCACAGCCAGCGCCGGTCTGCTACAAATATGGATGATATCCCACCTCATCAAATGTCCGCGCCCAGTGCAACATTTTATGAATGTAGATATCATCACGCCACTCAGCAAGCTACCATCACCTGTCCAGGGGAAAACCGAGTGGTACAAATACTTGGCACAGCTGCAAGACTCTGGCATACAGTGGTATTTGGGGTTATGTTCTTCCTCATCCGTTCGGATCCGAACCAGTGAGCTCTCATTCATCCCGTTGATCGGATTGACCGGAGGAACGCCGTACGCTCCGGGTCGGGTGCTCAGACAATTCAATAGGACACAGTACATCCCACGAACAGAAGACATGTCCTACTTCTATTTCGATCACAACATCTCCACTAAGGATCGTTACAGTGGGGCATTAAATCAATGGCATTCAGTCCACCCCGATGAAGATCATACCGACCACTTAGCCGGTAAGGGACCTGCGTACGACGAATGGATACAAGAAGAACTGGGGCATCAGCCGATCGAGCCAAAGAGACCAAGGACCGAGGAATCAGAATTCAACAACCACATCAAGAGACTCCGGGCCGCTCTTAATCAAGAAGAAGCTATCCGAACTCGGATAGAACAAGAAAATGGTCAATTGCAAGTCAACCTTCAAGATGCACATGCCAGGATCAGTCAGCTTGAAGAAGCGCTCGAGCAAGAAGAAGCCGCCAGGACTTTGGAGAGGGAACAACATCGAGCATACATACAAAGGTCTCAAGTCCGGCTCCACCAGCTAGAGATTGACATTCTCGCCAAAGCCGAGTCAAAGATCGGTGCACTGCATGAGCAACTTCAACAAGAGGTAGTCGAAAATGACAGGCTGAAAACAATCCTTGGCTGTATCAAAGAGCTGACGATGGATCTTTCGCAAGGGGACTTTAGTTCATTTCAAGTAGGACTAGATACTGCTAGGACTTACATGTGGAATGTACTGCAACTTTTATTTTAAGAACCCTTGTATTATCCCTGATTTGGTCATCAATGAAAAATTCGAGTTTTTGATAATCTGACTACGTAACCACGTTTGCAAAAGACCGTAATCATTCATGCGCATATTATACATACTCATGCTTGCATTATGTCTACAGGGGGTTAAAAAATCAAAATTCCGGGGGCATCAGAAGATTGGGCCCGCAGCCCTATTTGGACCAGAGGATACCTTCGACGAATACAGATGGCTCAGGACGATCCTCCATCCGCCTCCGAAGAAAGCTCACAACTTGCTCAGAGCCCCGAATTCCAGGTCCTGCAACAACAAGTCAATGACATGTCAAAACAAATGGCCACCATCATAGCTTTGCTCTCTGCCGGAGCCACCAACACCCCCGCTCCTAATGGTGCTACTCCACCAATTTCACCGCTTTTAGACGTCCATGATCAGGTCCCCCCAGGACGTGTGTACGCCGTAGACCCCCAAGGATCTGTGTACACCGTAGACCCTCAGGCAGGCAATCAACCAATGACTCCCAAAACTGCTACCGTTCCGCCAGCGATAATGGTCAACGAGGGAGTTGATCACTACCTCGAGGAAGAAAGGTTAAGAAAGGAAGGAGAGATGAGCTCGCTGACACAGCAAGTGAAGCGACTAGAGAGCTCAATTCAGAGCATTCAAGGGGCCAACACATACGGGGGGATGTCATTCCCTGATCTCGCAGTTGCTCCGGGCAAGATATTCCCTGACAAGTTCAAGATGCCAGACTTAACGACAAAATATGATGGATCAGGGGATCCATACGTCCATCTGAGAGTTTACATCGATGAACTTGGACCATGTGCGACCGACGAGAAGCTGAGGGTCCATCTCTTCTCTAAAGGCCTGACTGGGGCAGCTCTACGGTGGTTTGTCCGTTTGGATAAAACCAAAATCGCTACATGGGACGACCTTACCAAGACTTTCTACCAGCATTACCGGTACAATACTGACATCGCTCTAACACGGCAATCACTGGAGAAAATTCGCAAAAAGCCGAGCGAGTCATTCCGTGAGTACGCTCACCGCTGGAGGGAGGTTGGGTCCCAAGTACATCCACCGATGGACGACTCTGAGATGACAGAGGCATTCATACTTGCCCAGCAGCATCCCTATTATGACCGACTCATCAACGGGACAGGCCGATCATTCGCCGAGATAATCAAGCACGGTGAATTAATCGAGGAAGGGATACAGACTGGAAAAATCAAGATCGGGTCAGAGCAGGGTCAGGCAGGGTCTTCTTACAAAAAGCCCAAGAAAGAGAATGAAATGGCTGTGGTCTACCCCGACGCCGGACAGTACGCCCCTGTAAACTTCATCCAGTAGCCGGCTCCGCCTCCTCCGAGATATCAGCAAGCCGTGTCCGTGTACCAACAACCAATGGCACAACCTCAGCCATTCACGCCTCAACCACAGGGCTACCGTCAGAATCCGCAGCAACCAGCCAAAACTGAAAATTTCCAGCAGAAGAAGCTCAACCGAGCTCGGGTCTTTGCGCCACTGGCTGAATCGCAAAGTTCTATCATGAGCAAGCTGCTGGCCCAAGGAGCCATTACTCTAATCCCAGCTGGGAAGACGCCCGATCCACTCCCGAAATCCTATGATCATAGCCGACGCTGCGAGTATCACTCGGGAATGGTGGGGCATTCCACGGACGACTGTTTCTCCCTCAAGCATAAAATTCAAGATTTGATAGACGACGGGAGAATCGCCGTAAAACCAATTGAGCAACAGGCCAATATCGCCCATAACCCTCTCCCGCAACATGAAGCCGGGGGGTCGATCAATGCTGTGATCGTAGAGGAAGAAGGGGCCGTAATGACCATCAATCAGCATCCTCGGCCAAGGTGGGTCGGCCACTCTCCATCAGAATCTATCAGGAGGAATCTCTCCTGCCTTGCTCTCCATGCCACTCCTGCTACGCCGCTTGTTGTGCTCATTGCACCGGAGCCGATCATTCCCAGCTCGGTGACTCAAGAAGATAAAGAAGTTCACACCGCTCCCGCGAAGAAAATCCAAAAGGGTACGAAATCCCTCTTCACTCCCGATCCAACAATCCAAAGGGGAATCCAGATCACCCCAACTCCAATAAGACCTTTGTTGGAAGTCCTTTCTGCTCCCGACCCAACAATCCAAAAAAGCATTCAAGCCATTCCGGCTCCGGTAAAGCCCTTGCTAGAGGTCTTCACCACTCCTGCTGACTCGATAATTCTCCACTCTCCTCTACCTGTCATCCAACCACCGGTGACTGATACTCACGCCATCCCGTGGGTATATCAGGCCCAAGGCCAAGACAACCAGGGAGAGGTCTCTAATACAGAAGGATTCTTAGGCCAGACCGAAGTTGCCCGCACAGATTGCCCGCCAAAACTGCCGGTTTCGGCCGAAGAGGCGGAGAAATTCTTGACGCTGCTCAAACGCAGTGAATATCAGATTATCGAGCAACTACGAAAGGCTCCAGACCACTCTTCCATGCTGTCACTGATTTTGACCTCCGAGACTCACCGAGATGCCTTTCTCAAAGTCCTTAACGAGTCCCATGTGGCTGACGGCATCTCGGCCGACAAGTTTGCCGATATTGTGGGGAATGTCTCCACCTTCAACATCATCTCCTTTTCTGATGAGGAGATGGGACCAGAGGGCACCGGACATAACAAGGCCCTGCACTTGACAGTAAAAAGCAACGGAATGATCCTCAGTCAGGTTCTCGTCGACAACGGGTCAGCAGTCAATATTTGTCCCCTGAGCACAATCAAGAGGATGGGTATTGACCCAGAGAAGGTACAACGGTCAAACACAGTGATCCGGGCATTTGATGGATCTCGAAAGGAGACAATCGGAATGATCCACCTGCCAGTCGAGATCGGGCCGTATGAATTGACACGAATATTTTTCTGTGTGCGCTTGTGTGCAATACCCAAGTGTAGGTAGACGTGCAAGTAGTAACTGGATTAAGTCCAGGTCGATCCCACAGGGAAGGTGTTGAATTAAACTACCTAGATTAGACTCTAAAAAAGAAAACAAAAATCAATATTTAAAATGAAGTGTAGAACACAAAGTTCCACAGTTAACAACTACTAGAATTAAAGACAACTAAATTAACTTAACTAACGATTAACTAACTAACGATTAACTAACTAAGCAAGATTCTAAAAGAAACGGTTCTTCTTAATAAAAGAAAGTGTTGGGATTACGCGAATCCACCGTGACCTAACCTTCTACCATGCAATTGCAATTAAGCTCAAAGGAGTATACCTACTACAGTATTCTGTACTTCTCTAAAGATATAAAATCAATAGCCCTTTCATGACCGGGACTACATCATCACAATTAAGTTTGAAATACATGAAAACGGTTTAATCCAATAGTTAAGACTCTCACCTACAATGGTGTTAGCATTGAGGGTGGTTTGCAAAATATATTGAAAGAAAATGCTTTAAGGCCTTAAGTTTAAAGACTGTTTTGACAAACTGAGCATTTAGGGACAATTTGATAACAAATCCTTAAAACAGAAAGTCTTAGAATACTGTTTTGGGTGTTCTCAAGAATTAGAATCCTCGATCGATCGACGCGCTTTCGATCGATCGAATATCTTCATCTCTCGATCGATCGATATTTCCTCGATCGCTCGACTAAGTCACTGTCTCGATCGATCGACATACTTTCGATCGATCGAACACAGGAAAAAAAATATTGCATGGCAGAGGCCAGAAATCACGATTTCATCGCGATTTCCCAACCCTAGGACTACTCAGACATTGTCTGGAGTACCACAGATTGATATTTAACGTAAAAGTTCATTGAAACAATGTTTGTTTGAAAGTTTTGCATTAAAACTATAAAACTAGTGAGTACGATCTAATTAACATAAAACTACTCGAGATTATTAAGTATACTACGATTAACTAAGTGCAGAAAACAAATAAACAATAGATCAAGAACCTGGAATGAAGATAACTTGTATTAACTAAAGAAATCTAGTTCACAATGCTTAATCTTCAATGAAACCTAAAAAAAACAAAGAAAAACTCTCTCTTCTCTATCTAAAACTGATAAAACAAAGTTGGGCCTCTCCTCTGGACGTATACAACAAGAAGATATATAGTAAACCTAAGAGCTAGGGTTAAAAACCCGCAACTGCTGCATGCGCGTATAATCTGATAAAAGGGACTTTCGATCGATCGAACATTTCTCGATCGATTGATCGTCTTGAATGTTCGAGCGCTTAAACTTCCGTCGATCGATCGAAACCCCGATCGCTCGAACTATGTCGATCGCTCGAACTCTGCAATTCTTCTTCAATCTTCCTTCTTTGAAACAAAGCATCTCCTTTTTATCAAATCTTTCAATCTTTTATACAGCAGCATTCACCTGCACAACTAGTAGCTAAAACAATACAACTTATCATAGATTAATCATATTGTCTAAAACTAGCATTGTAATTCAAATTGCAGATAAAACGGGAAGTTGTGATCAAAACTAATGCAATTCTTTCTTTTAGCGCGGTTGTATTTTACAAATACCCCCGCTTTGCACAACCCCCAACTAGCTTATTGCTAGTCCCTAGCGATAAAGCGAAAATAAAATAAAATAAAAACTCCTAAACTAATACTACCACAACTAAGAAACAACGAAAAACTAAAAACAACCTAAACTAAGATAGAGAGACAAAAAAATCCTAACTCACTTTCGCAGGAATCGCGGTTGCATTTAGCGAATGCAACAAGCCGTTAAACCCCTAGGTTCCCCCTAGTGGACGAGTGTTGTCTCGTGAGGGTTTGCAGTGAATATACCCACAAAATTCTCCAATTTTAAGCTCAAAAAGATTTAGAATCACTTATGACATCTCCCCCCCATTAAACTGTTAATTCAACTCTACAAGGATATAATATCCTCTATCAACCCATGAAAGAGATCCACATGTTCCCCTATATTACCAAGTAAAATATACAAATGTATTACCATCATGCACCCGTGTGTGTGTGGAATCAACAACCATGCGCCCAACCCTTATTAAGAGTTATCTAGATTATTGTACTTGGGCAACTTGCAGTTTTAGCTCAATTCTCACATTGGTCACACTCAAAAACAACGTCTCTCAGAAACTTGCTTTATAATGATCGCACATAGTATGAAAGCTTTGATAAAGATGATATTCTAAGTGCTAATGCTTTCATACCTGACTCTATGAAAAACGGACATTTAAGAGTGTATAGTCTCATGAACGGAATACTACTTACTAGAGGAGCGAAATACCGTGGATAACTCAACTCACACTTCCATGTTCAAATCAATTGTTGAGAATCTTCAAGACTTTGAATTATGGCTTTTATTTGGTAGGTGGGGGTGTTGTAGAGAAGAGTGTGCTTTTTTTTTTTTTTTTTTTTTTTTTTTTTTTTTTTAGTATGTGATGGAATTTCCACTTCTCTTTTTATTCTTCATTCTTTTCTCCACCCAATCTCCCATTCATTTCATATGCTTTTTTTTTTTTTTTTTTTTTTTTTTTTTTTTTGGAATGTCCCACAACAACTTCCTTCCATTTCACATACTTTGATGACTCATTCTCAATAAAATTTATCAAACAGTTCGATGAGGTCAAGGTATAAATCAAGGATTTGGATTCTTGTGATTTTTATTGGAAATATTTATCTGAGGTGGGATCAAGGGGTGAAACGAAGCAATGAATGTAGGTGGGTTATATTAAGTAAAGGAATGGGTAATACGATGGCTTGAATCATTTTCTCAACTTTCAATTTTTAGCACTTAAGTGTTCATTGAGTTTAATTGGTAAATCCTGAACATTCTCCTCTAACAAGCAGTCAAAACTTTTAACGAAAACTGAGACTTAACAACGAATTCACCAGTATATGCAAGAACAACCATTCGACAATGTATGAGAATTCCCTCAGAAATGAAGATTAGCTCAAAAGCTCACAAAGGGTTATTAGCTTCCACTACTTGTTCTTTTCGTACAATATTCATTTTAACTCAATTTTCAGGTTTTCTACATGGCTGTCAATTAGTGTGCACAAATATTGGGTACATACTAGCTTTACAAATGCAATTTATTTCAGTGATACAGAAAACGCGTGGATTCAATCCATAAAAAGATAAGAATACTACAAATGTATCATTGCCTAATTAACCAGCAGGAGAGAGTATTCAGAGTTATTCTATCAATACGATCCAATAAAATTTCAAAATTTCAAAATTTTAACAAACTGTGTTCTTAAATTTAAAGCATATCCAAGTGCAAAACTAAATCGTCACGGGTGTATACCTATCTATTATCTCCTACCCCCAACTGAAAACAACATAGTCCCAGAAGTTGATTTTCAACAATTAAAATAGATAGGTATCACCTGTATAGTGTAACGCGATGATACGAAGCATAGCAACCTGGCATAGAAATATAAAACACAATCTCCAAAACAACAGATCAATAGATAAAACAAGTAAAACTATGATCCAAACAACATTAACCACTGGAATGAAGAGAAATGAAATATCAGTAGTAATATCCATACATACCAAAAACAACCACAAAACAAAAAAAACATAAATACAGAAACCAACCTGTCCAACCAAACCAAACCAAAATACCAAAAAAAAAACATAAATACAGAAACACCACCTCCCCTAAGAATACTAATCAACTCCAGACGGAGCATCCTCAGCCACATCAGACGGGATGTCGATGGGAACAGGCGGTGGCTGAACGGTAGCTGGCGGAATATCAGCAGAAGTAGATGGAAGATCGGTCGTGGATGGAGCGGATGATGATGGATCAGCAGCAGTGGTAACAGGAACAACAGTAGGGGATGGATCAGCAGCAGGTGGTGGTGCAGTGGCAGCAGATGGGGGCACAAACGGGTCAAACCCAAGCTGGACCAGCAGTGTAGTCAGCAGGGTAGCGATATGATCAATCTTACCCTCAAGCCGCATCCGTGCCTCCCTCTCCTCCAATAATAGATCGTGAATAGTCGGGGGAGGCGCAGATGACGACTCTCCCTGGGCTGGAGCCTGAGATCTCTGTCTCAGCTCAAAACGTGCCACCTCCTGAACGGGATCATCCTCCTCCGAATCTGGCTCCTCAGCCTCAGTGGGCGTCCCAGAAGCCGCACCCTCAGTATCGGTGCCATCAGCTCTCTTCCTCTTCCCTCCAACTTTCGCCTTCCCCTTGCCCTTTCTTCTCCTCCTCTGAGCATCTGAGCGGCGAGAAGCAGCCTCACCAAAACGACTGCGAGCCTGTGATGTCGCATCGCCAGGTAAGGGAAGGAGGCCAGCATGCTCAATCACTCTGTGTATAGCCCAAGCACCTTTCAGGTGCTTCTTGGCAGCAGTGTAGCGAGTGGGGTGCCTCATGAAGTCAATATATAAGCGAGGCAAACAAACAGGCAACCCCGTCCCTATGGCATATAACACATGAGCATACCAGGGGGCAATCTTCTCCCGGTAGGAGGTGACCAATAAACAGTTGCTCAACGCGAGGTGGAGCATATGGTAATCATCGGTCAAGTAAATATCAGCAATCAGTGCCCTACCATCCCAGCTCGATAATGCACCTCCAGTAAGCTCTCGGATCACAGCAGTGGGTGAGAGCACTGGTGTACCGTCACGGTGTGGGCAAACACAATCAGGCACCTCAGGGACTCCAATAGCAGCGGAAACGGTAGCAGGGCTGAACACGATCTCCCGGCCGCAAAAGAATGATCGTAGTGTGAATGCGGCACCGGGATCTCTGATCATCGTCGCGCAAGCTGCGCGAATCCATGCGAGATTCACTCTCTTTGCCCGAGAGAGCAAATCGTACCAGTGTGGCATGGCCTGGATGCGGGCGAGGAACCAGGGGATATCGAGCCAGACTGTCTCGAGTGGTCGCTCTAGCATGACCGGCCTAGTCTGAAAATATCTCGTGAACCACTGGCGGTCGGGGGTGTTCCGGAAGCCATGGTGTGGGATCGGATCAGGAATAGCAAGGTCAAAGGGCTTCTCCCTGTGGTAACCCGTAACAGGGTTCATTGTGGGCCCCTGAAAATAGAAGAGAAACAGAAAAGAAATCAAAACAAGATAAAAATGAAAAGAAGGTGAAACTGCTGGATTTCGAGCGATCGAACTATGTTCGATCGATTGAGAAAAGGCAAAGTTCGAGCGCTCGAAACTAGTTCGATCGATTGAGAAGGTGCAAGGTTCGAGCGATCGAACCTAGCTCGATCGATCGAGAACAGCGAATGTGCAGGAACCATTTCTGAGAACAGAAACGGCCCAAACACAAACCAAACACGACAAACAAGCAAAGAAAAAACGGAAAAACACACTGGGGGCACTCCCATAAGAAATGGAATCAAGTGAAGTGAAGGGGGAACTCGAGGTCTTACCTCGAGGTGCGTGTAGTGGTGAGGATGCCGGAGTTGAGGGTGATGATCTGGGGAGGGAGAGCTCCTTGAATAACCGAGTGGAATGAAGGAAAACCAAAAATCGCCTCGGGTGTGCTCCTCTGCGCTCAATCGCTCGAGAATGATGAAGGAGATGAAAATACTGAGGAAATGTACGCTGGAAGCCTCGGTTAAATACAAAGCTCGATCGATCGAGATTGTTCGATCGATCGAAACTTAGATCGATTGAAAGTGTTCAAGCGATCGAGGATAAGAAATCGTCGATCGATCGAGATACATTCGATCGATCGAACTTGGAAATTCCAAGATATCACAGAATGGATGAAATAAGTACCCCCAACAGATCTAAAATATTCTGGACAAACAGCAGAAAGAAAAAAAAACAGTGCATAAACAGGGCCTGTAAGCCAAAAACTCATCCTTATACTAGAAAAATTGCAATTTGATAGAAATAAAACCTTTTAAAAACATCCAAACTACACAGTATTGCCTCCCAATTGGTACTTAAACCTTATTTAACTAAAGAAAACTAAAATAAAACTAAAACCAAAAACATGTCTGTCAAAGATTACACTCCAATTGCTAAACATAAAAGGAAATGAATGAAAACAACTGGAGGGTGGCACTATTCTTCGAGTGTGAAAAGATCCTCTTCCACAATTGCTTCATGCCGCACCAAATCTTCAAAAACGGAGTCCAGGCTCGATGATTCCCTTTCCCAGAATAGTCGGAAAGCAGCAAGGACATCATCGAACAAATCTGGAGTCTCTAAGGAAGTGATAGCATTATCAAGAGGTGATCCGCATGGAGATAGAGATAACGGAGTGATATTGCGCAATGGACATTCCTCTTGTGGCGGAGTCTGTGGCCGTTGAATGTATAAGCCATGAAAGAGCTGATGTGGAAGGAAAATAGGTGGGTACGGAAGATTCATAGTGACAATCCTGACAAAGAAAAGAAAAACAAAAATCATAAAATAAACAAAACGACAACAAGATAACGGAACAAAAGAAATACAATACGAAAGGAAAAAACAAGGAACAGAAACAAACAAAAACACAGAAAAATGACCAAGTTCCAACCTCACTATCGGCAGAGATTCCCAAAATGCACTAGCAGGCAAGGGGCATTGAAGCCTGAAAAGCAAATAGCTCAAGTGCACATAGCGGTATGGGACCAACTCAAGCATGAGGAAATCATCCACGAAAACAAAGACGGCATTGTGGCGTTCTGGGACGACATCCTGGAGGATATGATCTTCCCATGGCTCCCACATATCATCGTTTTCCCATTGGGCCATGAGGGCATCATCCACCATTCTCCCCATGTACAGGTCGTCTTCGTCATCCAACTCCTCCTCATTAGGAAAATCCATATTTTCAAACGGATTGATGTCCAGGAGAGCAGGGTCGAATGGGATATATCCGATGGAACCATTGATTCGAGTGTGAACCTCAGGATCATAAGGATGCAAGGGGCAGGGCGTGGGTTCACCCTCAGTCCAGGTGCCACAACAACACTCGGAATCAGCCCATGAACCAATAGAATGGACATCATCTCCTCGCATATTCACCTGCAGCAGAGTGGTTTAAGGAATAATGGATTAGAACTAAATCACAATTACGAAAGAAAGAACAACTAAACACAAAAGAAAGAAAGAACTAAAATGCAAGGAAAGAAAAGAAATACAACAACAAGTTGGAATTCCACTTGAGATTTTTAAGTGGTGAAATAGGTGGGCTCATCCAGCTGGATGTGCTCCACTTCAGTGCGAAAATTCTCCAAGAACGGCTTCAATCTTTGGCCATTGACCTTGAAACACTCATCGTTCTTGGGATTGACAATCTCAACCGCCCCATGTGGAAAAACAGTCTTTACGATGAACGGGCCTGTCCACCGGGAACGGAGTTTTCCTGGGAAAAGATGGAGGCGAGAGTCATACAGCAACACTTTCTGCCCTGGCTCAAATGATTTACGAAAAATCGTACGATCGTGTCGAGCCTTCAACTTTTCCTTATGCAACTTTGCAGAGTCATACGCATCTCGTCGTATTTCCTCTAGCTCTGCAAGTTGGAGCTTGCGTAGCTGACCTCCCTCTTGAATATCAAAGTTCAATGAGCGTGTCGCCCAATAAGCTTTATGTTCAATTTCAACCGGAAGGTGGCAAGCTTTCCCGTAAACTAGTCTATACGGGGACATTCCAAGATTCGTCTTATAGGCAGTACGGTATGCCCATAACGCGTCAGTCAATTTGTATGCCCAGTCTTTTCGATTGGAACTAACCGTTTTCTCGAGAATATGCTTGATTTCTCGGTTAGCCAATTCTGCTTGCCCATTTGACTGTGGATGATAAGCAAGAGCGATTTTATGATGGACTCCGTATTTCTTGAGAAGTGACTCCAAGGGCCTATTGCAGAAATGCTTGCCTTGGTCACTTAGTAAAGCTTTCGGAGTACCAAAACGAGACAGAATATGTTCTCTGAGAAATGACATGACCGTTCTGTGGTCATTTCGTCTCGTTGGTATCGCTTCTACCCATTTCGATACATACTCCACAGCAAGGAGTATGTACTCACAGTTATTCGACTTGGGAAATGGGCCCATAAAATCTATGCCCCAACAATCAAATATTTCAATTGTGATGATAGGGGTTAGAGGCATAGAATTCCTTTTAGAAATGGTTCCAAGCTTTTGACAGCGTTGGCATGTCTTACAAAAGGAATAAGCATCTTTGAAGACTGTGGGCCAGTAAAAACCGCTTTGCAACACTTTTTGTGCGGTCTTCTGCGACGCAAAATGGCCACCGCATGCCTCAGAATGGCATGACGCTAAGATAACGGTTATATCCTCGTTGGGTACGCAACGCCTGATGACCTGATCAGCACAGTATTTGAAAAGGTATGGGTCATCAAAGAAAAAATGGCGTGCAAACGAGAGGAACCGTTTCCTATCTTGATTCGACCAATGGGTCGGTGTTTCACCCGTGACCAGGTAGTTTACCACATCAGCATACCAAGGCAGACTACTTACTGCCAGTAGCTGTTCATCTGGGAACTCATCTTTAATGAATTGGGATTCAGTGTTATCGGTAAAAGTCAACCGGGATAAATGATCCGCAACCACATTCTCTACTCCTTTCTTGTCCTTGATTGTTAAATCAAACTCTTGGAGTAAGAGTATCCAGCGGATAAGCCGTTGTTTAGCGTCTTTCTTTGACAAAAGATACTTGAGGGCCGAATGATCTGTAAAGCAGACGATTGGCGATCCTATCAGGTAAGACCTAAACTTGTCCAGAGCGAATACTACGGCCAGCAGCTCCTTTTCAGTAGTAGTGTAATTCATTTGAGCTTCATTTAAGGTTCGGCTGGCATAGTATATCACATGCGGCTTATTGTCCTTCCTCTGGCCTAGGACTGCGCCAATGGCGTAATCACTAGCATCGCACATTAATTCAAAAGGCAAACTCCAGTCGGGTGCCTGTATTATAGGTGCGGAGGTGAGGAGATCTTTTAAATCCTCGAAGGACTTCTGGCAACTCTCTGACCATTCGAAAGGTGCATCTTTGACAAGAAGTTGACAAAGGGGTCGAGAGATTGCACTAAAATTCTGGATAAATCGACGATAAAAACCCGCATGCCCCAAAAATGAACGAATGTCTCGCACTGTACGGGGGACGGGTAGGTTTGAGATTATGTCGATCTTAGCCTTATCCACTTGGATTCCTTCATCGGATATTATGTGGCCTAGAACTATACCCTTGGTCACCATAAAGTGACACTTCTCCCAATTCAAGACTAGGTGTTTGTCCTCACACCTCATTAAAACCTGTTCGAGATTGCTGAGGCAATCCTCGAAGCTATGGCCGAATACTGAAAAGTCATCCATGAAAACTTCAAGGATGTTTTCGACCATATCACTAAAGATGCTTAGCATGCACCGCTGAAATGTAGCCGGTGCATTACATAAGCCAAATGGCATTCGTCGGTAGGCGAAAGTACCGAATGGACACGTGAACGTGGTTTTCTCCTGATCTTCAGGAGCAATCTCAATTTGATTATACCCACTGTATCCATCTAAGAAGCAGTAGTACTTATGACCCGCCACTCGTTCCAGCATTTGATCCATGAATGGCAAAGGAAAATGATCCTTTCGGGTCACAGTATTTAGCTTCCTGTAATCAATACACATTCTCCATCCAGTGGGGACACGTGTCGGTACTAATTCACCTTCTTTGTTCGGAATGACCGTTATGCCCGCTTTCTTTGGAACTACTTGGGTAGGACTAACCCAAGGACTGTCAGATATTGGATATATCATCCCAACATCAAGTAGTTTAAGCACTTCCTTCTTAACCACTTCTTGCATGTTGGGATTCAGACGCCTTTGCATTTGCCTTGAGGGTTTGGCGTCTTCCTCCAGATATATCTTATGCGTGCATATGGATGGGCTTATGCCTTTGAGGTCAGCAATTGTCCATCCCATAGCATCCTTATGCTTTTTCAGCATATCCACTAGCTTTCTTTCCTGTTCATGAGTTAAAGCTGATGAAATAATTACAGGATAAGTTTTTCCGGTTCCTAGGAATGCATATTTCAGCTCTTTTGGGAGCTCCTTCAATTCTAACTCCGGGAACTGGAAACTAGAGGGCATTACCAATTTGGTTTTAGGAGGCAGTTGTTCATATGGCATGACCCACATGCAATCGGCTCTATCCTCCTCTATCGTATCCATCATAAGACACGTCTGATTTAGGTCAGCATCCAATGGAGTTGATTCTTCAGGCTGATAGTTATCGCCAAATTGTGTCATCACAACTTCCAAAGGATCTTTGTAGTCGACCAAATCAACTTCATCTTCAATAACCGTGTCTATATAATGGACTTCCTCCTCATCATCGTATTCTTCAGGTCGGGGATTAGAAAAGATCTTGACATTCAATGTCATGTTCCCGAATACGATTGTCATGATACCACTTCTAATTTTGATTGTGGCATCGATGGTGTTGAGGAACGGCCGTCCAAAGATAACCGGGATATGTGCACCAGGATTAGACACAGGTTCCGTGTCCAATATCACAAAATCCACCGGAAATACAAACGAGTCTATTTGGACCAGGACGTCCTCTAATACCCCTCTAGGGTACTTCACGGATCTGTCTGCCAACTGCAAAGCAACTCGAGTGGGTTTGAGTTCACCCAACCCTAGCTGTTTATAGACTGAATATGGCAGCAGATTCACGCTTGCTCCTAAATCAAGGAGTGCGTTGTCTATCTTTTGATTCCCAATTCTGCATGAGACAGTAGGTGTACCGGGATCTTTGAGTTTTGGAGGCAACTCGTTTTGAATGATCGCGCTAGCTTGGCACGCGACATAAGCATGTTTCTTCACGCTTTGCCTCCTCTTGACCGTGCATAGATCTTTGAGATACTTTGCATAAGCCGGCACCTGCTTGATAGCATCTAGGAGTGGAAGGTTAATCTTAACTTGCTTAAACAATTCCAAAAACTCCTGATTCTTCGTCTCATTCTTGGGTTTCTTCAACCGTTGAGGATAAGGTGCAGGAAAGGGGCATTTTGGTGGTTCTTCCTTAACAGATTCCTTTCCCGGCCTTCGCTCAACTTCTTCTTCTACTCTAGGAGCTTCAAGGTTTTCCTTTATTGGTTCGTCATTAGTAGACGGCTCCTCCTCTCGAGTAGATGGTAGCTCAACTTCTTCATCCAACACTTCCCCTTCTTTGTACACTTCGGGAGTGGACAGAGGTATGCCTTTTTCTATGACTTTTCCACTTCTCAGTGTGGTCACAGCTTTAGCATGTTCTTGATTATTAGGACCATTGTTATGTCCCTTGGGGTTCGGAAGTGGTTGGGCAGGGAATGTTCCTCCTGAGCTCTCTTGCCGTGCATCTATCCTCTCTAAAGTGGCAGACATTTTACTCATCATTTGGATGAGTTGCTGCGTTAGATTGGCATTAGCAAGTGGCTCCTCCTCTTGTACCTTCTTGTGCGGGGGCACATAGGCATTGGTTTGTGGTGCATTAGAGGGTTGAGCTTGATTGTAATTATTAGTTCTGTTTTGATTGTAATGCTGGGGCGGCCTATTGTTTTGCCCTTGATACTGATTATTGTTGTAGGGCTGCTGTTGATATTGATTTTGGGCTCCAGCTTTGTTTCTCCAATCAAAACCGGGGTGATTCCATCTATTATTACTTTGAAAAGTATTATTGGAATTCCCCGCCCCTCGAAAACCTTGCATGGCATTCATCTCTACAGGGGCTTGCTCTTGAAAATATGGCACATTAGGACAATACTGAGTTGTATGTCCCAACATGTTGCATGTGCCACATGGTTCTTCAGGCATGACTTGCCTAGAACTCTCTCCTTTCATGCTTAACTCTTCCACCTTCTTTGCTAGCTCTGCATACTTAGTCATGAGGCGATCTTCATTGGTTAGCTGATATAAGCTTTTCTCTTCTACACAGGATATCTGTGATCGTGAGATATTGTCAGAATTTGACCATTCATGAGCGTATTCAGCTAACCATTCGAAATGGGCCTCAGCCTCTTCAGTGTTTTTTCGCAGAAATGGCCCAGAGCTCATTGTTTCCACCAACTTCTTTGTTTCACCATTTAATCCCTGATAAAAGAAGCTGATCGTTCGCCATTTCTCAAACCCATGGTGTGGGCATGAGAGAAGCAAATCTTTGAAACGCTCCCACGCTTGTGTGAAGGTTTCATTGCTCTTTTGTTTATAGGAATTAATTTGACGCTGAAGATCTGTGGTCATGCGAGTAGGATAGAATTTCTTCAGAAATGCGGTGCTCATCGCATGCCAGGTGAAAATTGAATTAGGCTTTTGGGAGTGAAGCCACGCCTTCGCTTTATCTTTCAAAGTGAAGGGGAATAGCATTAAATGCGTCACCTCCCTAGGACAATTTTGCGAGAATGTTTTGCAAACATCCTCGAAATCGGTGACATGTAAATACGCCTTCTCGCTTTCCATCCCATGAAAAGTGGGAAGCAATTGAATCATCCCATTTCGAAACTGAAATTCGCCATTGTGTGGTGGGATTTGAATGCAAGAGGGCGTAGGTGCATGTTCTGGTTGCATAAGATCGCAAAGAGGACGGAGTGCCTCATCGATTGGCACCACAACATTGTCACCGTTTTCACTCTGATGATCATCCATTGATGCAGTTGGAGTGATAATCGGGTTGATGGAACTATCAGAGTCAGAGCAGTAGAATGGATTTCCAAAGAATCCTTCGATAGAATTCTCGGACATGAACTAGGAGAGTCCCTAGGGTGAAGGTTTACCTAGAGAACGAAAGAATAAAGAAAACAAAAAGAGAAATAGATGAAGAGAGATTGAGGTAATCTAAGAATTAACTCGTCGTCTTCCCCGGCAACGGCGCCAAAAACTTGACACGAATATTTTTCTGTGTGCGCTTGTGTGCAATACCCAAGTGTAGGTAGACGTGCAAGTAGTAACTGGATTAAGTCCAGGTCGATCCCACAGGGAAGGTGTTGAATTAAACTACCTAGATTAGACTCTAAAAAAGAAAACAAAAATCAATATTTAAAATGAAGTGTAGAACACAAAGTTCCACAGTTAACAACTACTAGAATTAAAGACAACTAAATTAACTTGACTAACGATTAACTAACTAACGATTAACTAACTAAGCAAGATTCTAAAAGAAACGGTTCTTCTTAATAAAAGAAAGTGTTGGGATTACGCTAATCCACCGTGACCTAACCTTCTACCATGCAATTGCAATTAAGCTCAAAGGAGTACACCTACTACAGTATTCTGTACTTCTCTAAAGATATAAAATCAATAGCCCTTTCATGACCGGGACTACATCATCACAATTAAGTTTGAAATACATGAAAACGGTTTAATCCAATAGTTAAGACTCTCACCTACAATGGTGTTAGCATTGAGGGTGGTTTGCAAAATATATTGAAAGAAAATGCTTTAAGGCCTTAAGTTTAAAGACTGTTTTGACAAACTGAGCATTTAGGGACAATTTGATAACAAATCCTTAAAACAGAAAGTCTTAGAATACTGTTTTGGGTGTTCTCAAGAATTAGAATCCTCGATCGATCGACGCGCTTTCGATCGATCGAATATCTTCATCTCTCGATCGATCGATATTTCCTCGATCGCTCGACTAAGTCACTGTCTCGATCGATCGACATACTTTCGATCGATCGAACACAGGAAAAAAAATATTGCATGGCAGAGGCCAGAAATCACGATTTCATCGCGATTTCCCAACCCTAGGACTACTCAGACATTGTCTGGAGTACCACAGATTGATATTTAACGTAAAAGTTCATTGAAACAATGTTTGTTTGAAAGTTTTGCATTAAAACTATAAAACTAGTGAGTACGATCTAATTAACATAAAACTACTCGAGATTAATAAGTATACTACGATTAACTAAGTGCAGAAAACAAATAAACAATAGATCAAGAACCTGGAATGAAGATAACTTGTATTAACTAAAGAAATCTAGTTCACAATGCTTAATCTTCAATGAAACCTAAAAAAAACAAAGAAAAACTCTCTCTTCTCTATCTAAAACTGATAAAACAAAGTTGGGCCTCTCCTCTGGACGTATACAACAAGAAGATATATAGTAAACCTAAGAGCTAGGGTTAAAAACCCGCAACTGCTGCATGCGCGTATAATCTGATAAAAGGGACTTTCGATCGATCGAACATTTCTCGATCGATTGATCGTCTTGAATGTTCGAGCGCTTAAACTTCCGTCGATCGATCGAAACCCCGATCGCTCGAACTATGTCGATCGCTCGAACTCTGCAATTCTTCTTCAATCTTCCTTCTTTGAAACAAAGCATCTCCTTTTTATCAAATCTTTCAATCTTTTATATAGCAGCATTCACCTGCACAACTAGTAGCTAAAACAATACAACTTATCATAGATTAATCATATTGTCTAAAACTAGCATTGTAATTCAAATTGCAGATAAAACGGGAAGTTGTGATCAAAACTAATGCAATTCTTTCTTTTAGCGCGGTTGTATTTTACAAATACCCCCGCTTTGCATGAATTTCAAATCACCTTCCAGGTCCTAGACATCCCGGCAGCCTATAGTATGCTCCTCGGAAGGCCATGGATCCATCCAGCCGGGGCGGTTCCCTCCACCCTGCATCAAAATGTTAAATATGCAATCGATGGGCTTCTAGTCGTCGTCCATGGCGAACGAGAGTTTGCCACATCCGGAAAGCCATCACTACCGCATATTAACGCAGGCAAGGAGACTGAACCTGCCTCATACCAAGTCTTTGAATTGGTCTCTGCCACCTTCGCTCCGGAAGGGAAACCAACAAGAAAGCCTGCATACTCGCAGGCTCATCTGAACATGGCCAGGCAATTGAAGACGTTCGGATATAAGCCCGGAAAGGGGCTTGGGAGGTCAAACCAAGGGCAGATACAGCCGATCGATCTGCCAAATCAGAAGGACACCTGCGGTCTTGGATATAAGAAGAGACGGGGAAAGGACAAGAAATCCGGTCGCAAAATCGGAAGGCCAATTCCACACATTCGGAAGACCTTCCCCCACCCAGCCGAAACAATACTCCCTGACCAGGCAGGTCAGCCCACTCTGACGATCGACTGGACGTCCATGGTCCCGACAGGCAGTATCCGAGACCTATTCGAAGAAAATGTCGCCACGATCACTGGGCCAGGAGCCTCCACCAAGCCAACGGTCCGCCGGTTAGAGCCAGAGGAAACTCTGAACAACTGGGAGATCCGCCCTCTGCTGTGTAAAAGGGCATCTGGGTAAAAAAGGGGATATCTGTAAAAGTTCTCACTTGACTTAAGCCGGCCGAGTGAGAAATAACAATCTTTGTAAAAGGCTTCTATCTTTTGTTTAATGAATGAAATTCAAGTTTACTGACCTTGTTTTAAAGCTCTGTTTCTGAATCTTTTTTTTTTTCTTTTCTTGCAAAATCGATTTCAGGGAATCTGTGACTAAACTCATTAATCACCTGGATATCACACAAATTGAACAAGTCAAGAATCGCTCGAAAACGGAAATGGACTTTAATCATTTGGGTATGGAGGAGGAATCTGATTCCGACGACGAGACCCCCTCTGAACTTGAAAAAATGGTATCAGAACTTGAGGACAAACCAAAGCCTAACTTGGAAGAGGCCGACACCATCAATGTTGGTACAATCGAGAATCCTCGAGAACTGAAAATCGGCCATCAACTCACACCGGAGCACAAGCACGAACTCTTTCAATTCTTGAAAGAATATCAGGATGTGTTTGCTTGGTCATACCAGGACATGCCGGGCCTAGCCACTGACATCGTCACACACAAACTCGCAGTCAAGCCGGAATTCACGCCGATCAAGCAGAAGTTGCGGAAACTAAAGCCAGAGTGGAGCCTCAAAGTCAAAGAAGAGGTAATCAAGCAATTCGAAGCCGGCTTCATCATGGTTGTGAGCTATCCAACATGGCTTGCAAACGTGGTGCCCGTGCCGAAGAAAGATGGTCGCATTCGGGTCTGCGTCGACTACAGGGATCTTAACAAGGCAAGCCCAAAGGACGATTTCCCTCTGCCCAACATCCACATATTGGTTGACAACACAGCCGGGCACGAGATCTATTCCTTCATGGATGGATTTTCTGGCTACAACCAAATCCTGCTGGACGAGGAAGATAGGGAAAAGACTGCCTTCATCACTCCCTGGGGCACTTTCTGCTATAGAGTCATGCCGTTCGGGCTTAAAAATGCTGGGGCAACCTATCAGAGGGCCATGACCGCGCTTTTCCATGACATGATGCATCAGGAACTTGAGGTCTATGTCGATGACATGATCATAAAGTCTAAAAGAACTTCTGAGCACATGGCCGATCTCAAGAAACTCTTCGATCGCCTCAGAAAGTACCAACTCAAGTTGAATTCAGCAAAGTGTGCCTTTGGCGTCCCCTCAGGAAAGCTTCTAGGGTTCATGGTTAGTCGACACGGCATCGAGATTGACCCCGGAAAAATCAAAGCAATCACCGAGATGCCTGCTCCCACAAAGGATAAGGAGATTCGGGGATTCCTAGGACGGATCAATTTCATCAGCCGTTTCATCTCACAACTCACAGACAAGTGCGAGCCGATCTTCAAATTGCTCCGGAAAGGCTCCGACAAAAAATGGAATGAGGACTGTCAGGGCGCTTTCGAAACAATCAAGAAATATCTCCTGAATCCGCCGGTCCTCGTTCCACCAGAGCCAGGACGTCCTCTTTTGCTGTACTTGTCAGTACTTGATAATTCGATGGGATGTGTACTGGGGCAGCACGACGAAACCGGACGAAAGGAACATGCTATCTACTACTTGAGCAAGAGGTTCACTGAAGGCGAATCCAGATACTCACTACTGGAACGGACTTGTTGCGCCCTCGCTTGGGCCACCACAAGACTCCGTCATTATCTGCTCAGCCATACAGTATATCTGATCGCTCGAATGGATCCACTCAAGTACATCTTCGAAAGGCCCGTCTTGACTGGGAAGATATCTAAATGGCAGATGCTTCTAACCGAGTTCGACATCGTCTATGTCACTCAAAAGGCCATCAAGGGACAGGCGATCGCCGATCAACTTGCAGAATCACCGGCAGACAACTACGAGCCAATGAACACGGCTTTCCCATACAAGGCTGTCCTTTTTGCTACCGGTGAAAATGAAGGCGAGGACTTCGATGGATGGCGAATGTACTTCGACGGAGCATCCAATAGTAAAGGAGCTGGGGCAGGGGCAGTTGTCATATCAAAAGACGGAATGCACTTTCCGGCCTGTTGTAAACTGAACTTCGACGCGACCAATAATGTCTCGGAATACGAAGCATGCATCCTAGGTTTGAGGTTGGCCCTCGACATGGATATTCACAGGTTGGCAGTATTCGGAGACTCTGAGCTTGTCATCAAACAATCTACGGAGGAATACGCTACGCGAGACACCAAGCTCATCCCGTACAGGACGTGCTTAGTCGATCTATGTCAAGGCTTCGACTACGTCGAGTTCAACCACATTCCTCGAGATCAGAATGATTTCGGCGACGCTCTTGCAACTCTATCATCCATGATCAAAGTTCCCAACTCGGATGAAATTCCGCCTCTGACCATCGAGGCAAGATCAAGGCCAGCTTACTGTTATCAAATTGGGGAAGGATCAAGCGACAAGCCGTGGTATTTCGATATCGTCAACTTCCTGGAAAAGCAAGAGTACCCTCCAAATACTAATATTGCGGAACGCCGCACTCTCCAAAAGCTCGCCTCACAATTCTTCCTCAGCGGTGGCGTTCTATACCGGAGGAACCACCATCTGGGCTTACTTAGATGCGTGCCAGCCACAACCGCTGATCACCTAATGGAGAAAGTACACGGAGGAGTTTGCGGTCCACACATGAGCGGCCTCATGCTTGCCAAGAAAATAATGCGGACAGGACACTTCTGGCTCACCATAGAGCGCGACTGCGTCAATTTTGTAAAGAAGTGTCGTCAATGTCAAATCCATGCCGACCAGATCCACGCACCGCCAAGGGACTTGCATCCTATGACGACTCCATGGCCCTTTTCCATGTGGGGAATGGACGTCATCGGTCCTATCACTCCGAAATCGTCCAACGGTCATCGTTTCATACTGGTGGCTATCGATTACTTCACAAAGTGGGTCGAGGCAGAATCCTATGCACGGGTTACAAAAGAGGTCGTCACGAGATTCGTCAAGAACATTCTGATATGCCGATTCGGTCTCCCGGAGTCCATCATCTCAGATAATGCCAGAAATCTTAACAATGACATGATGAAAGAACTCTGTCAGCAATTCCAGATTACTCACAGGCATTCCGCACCTTACCGTCCAAAGATGAATGGGGCAGTTGAGGCGGCCAACAAAAATATCAAGACGATCATGCGAAAGATGTCCGATAACTACAAGACATGGCACGAGATGCTACCGTTGGCTCTCATGGCCTATCGAACATCGATCCGAACATCAACAGGGGCAACTCCCTACTCTTTGGTCTACGGAATGGAGGCCGTCATCCCAGTCGAAGTCGAGATTCCATCACTAAGGATTCTCATGGAGTCCGAGCTTGAAGAAGCCGAGTGGGTACGCGAAAGGCACGAACAATTATGTCTGATCGACGAAAAGCGCCTAACCGCTTTGTGCCACGGTCAATGCTACCAAAAGAGGATAGCCCGAGCCTACAACAAGAAAGTCCGACCTCGGCATTTCAAAGAGGGCGACCTGGTCTTGAAGAAAATCTTTCCCTTCCAAGAAGAAGCACAAGGAAAATTCGCCCCCAACTGGGAGGGCCCGTACGTCGTCAAGAAAGCACTGTCTGGAGGAGCTCTGATATTGACTGAAATGGACGGCGATGTGTTTCCGGAGCCCATCAATTCTGACTCGGTCAAGAGATTCTATGCTTAATGTCAAACCAGTGTACTTGATTTTTGATCAAAATGAAGAGAGGCCTTCAATTCTGCTATCTGTACAAATTAATAAAATCCATTTGTCAGCCATTTTGAGCCTTTTGTTCATTTCAAATACTTTCAAAACGACTGTATCTCAATACCGGGGCAAGGAGAAAAACAAGTTGATGAACATGCAACAAAATCCCGACAAGAGAAACTCACTCGAATCCAAATAATGAAAAAAAAAGAAGACAAAAGAGTGAGTCAAAATGCATGGAATTCAAAAACAAAAAGAAGAATAATCCCCGAAGAAAAACAAAAAAAATCAAACGGTCGTAACAGCCAAAACCCAAGGAAAAGAAAAAAGAATCCAATTTGAGCCTTCATGCCATCTTTTCTTTTCAGCCATCACCCTTGGCCCTCATTACAACCCGACAAAGTCCTCTCTGATTGATCAAATATTAAGCACACTCGGTTGACTAAAAGCCGAAATCAAAGTACCGGTCAGCTTTCAAAACTCTGGAAGGCAACGTCCGCCATTTCCACAAAAGAGCTTCGCACTTAAAGACCAAAAATAAAAGAGCATAGACCGAAGGGCATGGTGAAAACCCGCGAGGGCGCCGTGAGTAAAAACGTAAGCTATGGCAAGAAACAAAACTGTCGACGCGGTGAAAACCTGAAAAGGCGCCGACGTGCAACAATGACAGAGCCGGACTTGGCGAAAACCTGAAAGGGCGCTAAGGGTAAAAACGCGCTTCAATAAAAAAAAAACAAAAAAAAACAGGGGACCTCATGTCGAAGGTTTCAGCATTTGAATCTCTACACTTACGATCAAAGGTCCGTTCGAACACGAGCGAAGCTCTAGACAAAGTCGAAGAATGTGATATCCAGTTGGCACGATGGGTTCTGTCCAGGTTTCCGCAAAAAACTTTCAAAACCCTCTAAGGTCGGTAAACTAGCGTATCATTCACTAACACATCGATAGAGCATACAGATATCCTTCTTTTACAGGAAAGTCCCAGCTACACGATGGAGGGACGAACTCCTAACAGAAAAAAGTTCATCAATTCAAGGACTCGGGATCATCAGAAATCTCTCAGAGTCAAAAACTTCCAGTCGGGAGGACCACACCCTCATCCCAAAACTCAGATAGAAAGGTACATTTCTCACTCTCCGACTCGACGTGGCATCCACTAGCATGCCTTCGAATCGGCACTCTTTTCAAAACCCGGCTCGACGTGGCATCCACTAGCATGCCTTCGAATCGGCACTTTTTCAAAAAATCCGACGCGACGTGGCATCCACTAGCATGCCTTCGAATCGGCACTCTTTTCAAAACCCGGCTCGACATGGCATCCACTAGCATGCCTTCGAACCAACTTTTCCAAAAAAAAAAAACCCGGCTCGACGTGGCATCCACTAGTATGCCTTCGAATCGACGCTCTTTTCAAAACTCGGCTCGACGTGGCATCCGCTGGCATGCCTTCGAACCAACTCTTTTCAAAACCCGGCTCGACGTGGCATCCACTAGCATGCCTTCGAACCAACTCTTTTTAAAACTCGGCTCGACGTGGCATCCACTAGCATGCTTTCGAATCGACACTTTTAAAATACACTTCTCAATTTTCGGTTAGAATTCAAGATTACGCGGCTTCGCACTTCTTGATTACACCTACTTTCTCCTTTGCTTCAAAACGGCAAATTTTTGTTCACCGAACGTGGTGTTCCCTATCTCGCCCAACGTGGCATCTCTCACATTTGCTTCAAAACGGCAAAATTTTGTTCACCGAACGTGGTGTTCCCCCTCTCTCGCCCAACGCGGCATCCCTCATTTTGCTTCAAAACGGCAAAGCACTCAAATTCTAAGTTCGTTACGAACTACGCCCGGTCTGATTCTCCCGACGAGAGATACGTAGGCAGCTTTTACGAAGCCCGACCACACTATCCACCAATCTTAGATCATTCACCTAACCCCACAGAGTCATTCCCCAATGGAGCGTACTCGCCCACTACACTACATCCCGTACTCGGTCCCCAACGGATCACATTCTTCATCACTTCCACCAAGGTACGTTCTCTTCTTGCCCTACAGCACTTGCACTCGAACTACGTCCGACCTGATTCTTCCTAACGGAGGATACGTAGGCATCTTGAACACTTTTCGAGATCGGTCATACCATTGTACATATTTTCTCATGTTTTCAAAAGGATCCGGCAAAAATGGGTCGTCTCTCGAAATCTTTGTCCTGATCTGCTCCGCAAAACTTGACAAAGAGGGGCAGCTGTAGACACCCCATTTTTACCGTCCTTTAAAAAAAATACAAAAAGAAGAAGTAAATAAAAAAGGAAAAAGAGAACTGACTTGTGCAGGGGGCCCACCGGGCACGCAAATCGAGGAAAAGACCGAGAATCCATCGGGGATGCCAACAAAGGTTTTTAATGGCCATTCTAGGTCATTCAGAGTCATCAATCATATGGAAGTTCAAAACGGCGGTCGTCGCTCAGCGCGGGTCCCGAATCGGCTAACCGGGAGGTCAGAAAATGAGTCAGGATCAAGACCGGGGCAACCGAAGGCAGGTCAAAGCGGCCGTAAGTCAAAGAAAGCATGGAAATGACTTCTGGGAAAGGAAAATGGGTCCAGATGGGCAATCAGAGGAAGAAGCGGTGGCCTGTTGGTTTTTACAGTCCAGAATCGGCATAGGAGAGGGCAAAATGATCATTTTGATCTCAGGCGCAGATATCACTAAATCCAACCGCACGGATTTGAAAAGAATGTCAATACAAACGCAAAGGACTTTGAATCGGTCAGATCCGACGGTCGGATCACGAGATATCAGCGACCAAGATTCGGGGATCAATGTAGAGAAGGGCGAAACAGTCGATTTTGAGCCCGGATGTAGAAATCACTGATCCAACCGTACAGATTTGAAGAGAATATCGATACAAGCATGAAGAACTTCGAATCGGTCAGATCCGACGGTCGGATCAAGAGATATCGGCAACCCTAATTCGTACAGTCCAGAGACAACATAGAGAGGGGCAAAACGGTCAATTTTGAGCCCGGGAGCAGAGATCATCGATCTGACTGTATGGAGTTGAAGGTAATCTCAATACAAGCACAAAGAACTTTGAATCAGTCGAATCCGACGGTCGGATCAAGAGATATGGGTAACCCTAATTCCACAGTCCAGGATCAGCACAGGGAATGGCAAAATGGTCATCTTTTGTGCCCGGGCATAGAGATCATCGATCCGACTATACGGGGCTGAAGGTAATATCAATACAAGAATAAAGAACTTCAAATCAGTCAGATCCGACGGTCGGATCACGAGACATCAATAACCCTAATTTTGCAGTCCAGGACCAACAGAGGGAGGGGCAAAACGGTCAATTTTGAGCCCGGGAATAGAAATCGCCAATCCGACCGTGGGGATTTGTCGGTAAAGCTAAATGAAGACTGAATATTTTCGAATCGCTCAAATCGGACGGCCGGATGGGAAAAACAAGCTTCGGAAGACCGAACGGCCAAGACCGGGGGTTGTAGGCATTCAAAATGCGTCCCGTTCGCACCGGATCTTCCCCAACCCAAAAAAACTCTATAAATAGGACCCATGGGTGCTGCACTTTGGAAAAAAAAGGGCTCTCTCCAAGACTCAAAGGAAGCTCTCTCTCTCTCTCCACCATTGTTATCTTCCCCAAAGCTCCAAAAACCCAAAAATCATCTCCACCATCTCCACCACCACACCAAGCCCAAAACTAAGACCACCATCACCTCTGTAAATCATTTACCCACAAATACCCAAAGTTTCAGATCCTAAGGAGCCTCCAAAGTACCAGAAATCAGCCCCGAACCACCCAAACGGAGCCTTAAACTGCATTTCTGCGTCTCACCACCCATACCGTTGGCTTCGTATCGAAAAAACCCATCGACCCATCTTTTCAGATCCTCCAAAGGAGGTCCACAGCCTCCTCACGCGCCGCCCAAACACCCCACGCGCCGCCGCAGCACATTTTCTCCTCCGGCGGCGTTTCTGGACACCACCGCAGGAAACCGCCACCACCACCACCATCGTCTGGACCAGACGATCCAGATCGCGGTGGTCCGGCGACCAAAGGCCAAGGGAAGCCGCCGCACGCGCTACACGCGCCACCACAGCACCGTTCCGCCTCCCCCACGCGCAGCTACACAGTCAGCGCTGAGTCAACGTTGACCGACCAATCAGAAACTGCCACGTGGCACGCAAGCCACGTCATCTGACACGTGTTATGCCACGTCAGCTGCCACGTCACTTGGCAAACTAACCAGAGGGTGACGTGTGTCACTGACTGCCACGTCACCTGCCACGTGTCTATGCCACGTGTCTTGACACGTCATCTACCACGTCACTTGGCAACCCAACCAGAGGGTGACACGTGTCACTGACTGCCACGCGTCTTACCACGTCACTGCCACGTCACTGCCACGTCAGCATGCATTAACCAATCAGGCTTTGACACGTGTCATTGACTGCCACGTCATCATATTGACTAGCCACGTGTCATTTCCACGTGCCACTGCCACGTCAGCTTGGACCAGCCAATCAGAAGGCGCCACGTGTCTTTGACTGACACGTGGCCTGCTGACGTGGCACTTTGGCCCCATTTTTGGTTTTTCCCAATTTTCTCCATTCCGGGTCCAGATTTCAACGAACGGACACTTGTTCCTAGCTAATTTGGCCGTTCCGAACGCACCCGTGTGCTCAGAATTGCAAAATTCCGCCGTTTGGAGCAGTTTCTCCATTTTCAAGCCCATTTCTGCTCAAACCGGCCAGTTTGGTGTCGGCCGGTCCCGCCCGAAGTCTGCCCGGACCGATTTTGCTCCGGTTTATACCATTCTCGGGGTTTTCGGCCATTCCGGACTCACCGGTGACATCCGTTTGGGCCCATTCCAAACCAAAATTCAACGTGGGCGCCAAGTAGCCATTTCCGAGCCGTTTTCAAGGTGATGGTCTGTTTTCTTTTATTTTTTCATACCGAATCTGCTGTAAATGTAATAAATAAAAAGAATAATAATTTTTTTTTTTTTTACTTAAACTGATATGGTCGGCTTCGTCCGCCAATACTTGACCCTCTCCATTGTGAACTGGCTAGCTCCTAGTTCACTTGATTTTCCGGTAGGCCGGATCTAACAATTTGTACGGTCGGTTCGCCGCCAATACTTGATTCTAACTACGGTCGGTTCGCCGCCAATACTTGATTCTAACTACGGTCGGTTCGCCGCCAATACTTGACCCTTACCATTGTGAACTGGCTAGCTCCTAGTTCACTTGATTTTCCGGTAGGCCGGATCTACTTATTGTACATTCTTATATCTTGTCTTTCATTAATGTCAATATTTCTGTGCTTACTACCTCTTTCAATGTACATAATCACTGTAAAAAAAAATCATACATTCACTATGCTGTAAATCCTCAAATCAACTCAAACGGGCGCCGACCCTTACTTCCGGTAACTTTCAAAAACCTTTCTTTCAAAATGAACATTTCAAGTTATTCCGTTGTTCAATAACGCCGATAATATGAATGTTCAAATTCAAACGGGCACCGACCCTTACTTCCGGTATTCAAATCCTTTCTAAAACCGAACATTTCGATTAGTTACGTTGTTCAATAACGTTAACGACTTGAATGTTCGAGACTCAAACGGGCACCGACCCTTACTTCCGGCAACCTTTTCAAAACCGAATATTTCGATTAGTTACGTTGTTCAATAACGTTAACGACTTGAAAGTTCGAGACTCAAATGGGCACCGACCCTTACTTCCGGCACATAATCAAGGTTAAAGTCTAGGACTCGATTACGGTGATCGACGTCCTGGCTACACCGACTTTTCAAAAACACTATAACACACGAGCACGGTCAAACGTGACCAAAAATTTCAAAAAAATAATAAATAACAAGTTAGAGCTACGTTTGGCCTGATTCTCAACCCGAGATACGTATGCAACCCCAAAAGGGTGCGGCCATAACTTTTCATCCTTTTTTTCTTTTTGTAAATTCTTATTCTTTTATCTTTATGCCCCGTTATCATGAAAATCGCCAATTTGGAAACCATGCTTCGTCATGGATGTTCGAGGATGCTTAATACCTTCCCTCGACATAACCGAGTCCCCGAACCCCTTTCTAAATCTCTGGTTTACTTGTCAAAAACATAGGCCCATTTTCCCAAACTGTAAAAATATAAAGATATATTTCCGTATCTTTATCGGGATCCTAACACCCGTACAAAGTTAGGTGGCGACTCTGAAAAATCTACTTGGCCTATTTTTCAAAATAAAAAAAATACTTCCCCCACATTCCTCTTTTTCCATTTTTTAAAAAAAAGAACACTCTTATATATATATTTAAAAAAACCTATTTTTCCCGTCGCGGTGCGACAATCAATTTTTCTCTTTGTTCTTTTACCTTCTGTTTCCCGCACCTGGTTAGTTATTTTTCTTTTCTATTTGTTCTTTTCAGTTCTTTTCATTTAAGTTTGTCTATGTTTAGATAGTTTTGTTTCTATTTGTTTTCTTTTCATTACGTTCTTTTACTTATAGTTTGGTTTCTAATGTTAAAAAAAAAAAAAAAAAAAAGGAAAAAAGAAAAAACAACATATGTATTATATATTAGCTTTTATTATTTATTTGTTTGTTTAATTTTCTTTTGTTAAGTATTAACAGGTGAAATAGTGCTCCGTTTGGAGTAATTAAACTTTGATTCCATATTATTATATACGTTCACCTGTTTGTGAGTGCTAAGATGGAGGTATTATCGTTCCTTTCTTACCTACTCTCATTTCTTTCATTTTATTGTTTCATTGGAGACAATGAAAGGTTTAGGTTTGGGGGTATGCACACACATGCACATTATTATGCACTAATTTTTTAAAAAAAATTCGATTCTTGTGCTTAAATAAACGATGTTACCGACGTTTTTGCAATCTTGATTCGATACTTCTTGTTTTGTAACTATGATTGTTATAGAATAGTAAACAAGAGAATATGTGATTAAATATTTGCTGAAGTCATGATATGACGTTTTAGGTCATGTATCGTTCGAATCGTAGTTTTATATCATAGTTTTGCACACTAACCTATGGATTGCATGTAGTCGCTTGAATACATGTTTGATGTGAACTATAATATGATTCGAATTTCTAGATAACACAAGGTGGAGACTAAACCCGGTGAGCTTTTGAGCCTATCTTTTCTTTTTAGAGGGTTATAAATACATTGTGTTTGTCGAATATCATTAAAATAGCGCATCTACTTGTTGTTTAGTCTCATTATTATTGTTTTGGTTGATAGTCAAGTTAAAATATTTGCTACCATGCTAAATAATCTTCCGTCGTAAACATTAAAAAACCATATGACCATAGGAAATGATGGTAGGCCCTCTCTGTTTACTGCCGACCTATAAATGATAAATGTTTTTAGTTCGCCCTTTGATCCATTAAAATGCCGTTTTTTCTTTAAATTACTACCATTATCCTGTTTTTGCTCCAATTTGGCCAACTTGGAGTTCACCCCTGAAAGATTGATCAACTTTTAGTGGTGTTAAGGCGATGTGTGATTGAGAAGAAGAAGAAAAAGAAAAAGAAAATAAGATGATGTTTGGGGTGGTTGCCTTGTTATTTGTTGAATATTCGTTTCAAAAGTAACGAGGAGGAAAAGAATAGAGAAAAAGAAAAGGTAACAAAAAAAGAAAAAAAAAAGAATAAGGAAAAAAAAGAAAAAGAAAAAGAAACAGAAGGAGAAAAAATTGAAAGGAATGAAAAGAAGAGAATGAAATGATGAAGTTGGCGGAAGAGAGAATGAAAGAAATCGAACATGCCTTACATAGCCATTCTAAAACTACATAATGAATCCTGTCTATCCTTTTTCATTACCTGCCACGTTATAACCTTTGAAAAGTCCTATTTGATCCTAGGAAACATGGTTTGGATATGAAAACGATGGGAGGGAGATTAAAACATGGTAATGATTAATTTTTCTTAACTGTTGGCGTCCTATCCATGAGACTACTATTCTTTCATGTCATGCGTCTTTTCCGAGTTATATGTGAGCGGTTTTTTGTTTTGAAAATATATTTCCTTTACTCACATATTTTAGAAAAATTACACTTGAATCTGAGTGTTTCATTTTAGAGTGCAATTAACACTGTGAGATTCATAGTCGAGATATAGTTAGATGGTCATCCGAGTTATATTCCAAGTTCATGACATGCGCGTGTTCATTTGACTACCATATCACACACGTGCAATTGTATGAGGAATTCTATTGATTTATACGATGCATGTGCTTGGAATTATTTTTCATGATTTAGGTGGATGTTTCATTATATTTCTTTATATTCGTTATTCTATTTCAAATATTTGTTATATGATGAAGGAGTATTGAATATTATGTTCTTTGTTTTTAATAAAACTTTTTAAATTTATAAGTTAATAAATATGGTTGTGGGTGACTTGTTGATGAGAACCCGCACGAGACTTCACTCGTCCTACTATGGACACCTAGGGGTTTAAAAGGCTTGTTGCATAAACTAAATGCATTCGTGATCCATGCGAAAATAGAATAGATTTTTGTTCGTAGTTTTATTTTTATTTTCTTTTTGCTCGAGGACTAGCAAAGTGTAGGTTTGGGGGTGTGATCGGCGACGAATAGTTACCGTTTATAGTTCTAAAAATACGTTTTGTTAGCCCATTTCATGTAGTTATTAGTTATTTTTTAATAAGTATTCTAAATTTTGTAGGATTTGGAGCTTTAACTTGAAAATGCACAAAAATCCAATGATTAGTGGCTTTGGAAGTCATTCTGGGCTCAAACGGTGATTTCGATGAAAGCTGAATGTAGTAGCAGCCTTGGAAAATCGCATTTTTGACAAGAATACTTCAGATTTGAGAAATTTGTCCAGAGATATAAAATGTAGATCTTCGAGTTACGGACGCGTGGCCGCAAATGCGAGTCAATCCGAGTTCCGAACAAAACGTTATCATAATTCTACAAAAGTCGCGCAGTGCAGCGAAAAGGACCTCGCGCGAGCGGGCCGCACGAGCGACCTATGAAAAAATCAAAAACGCGTATTTTGTTAAATTAAAGTGCCCAACGAAGGTGGTTTGTGCATATGACGTCCAAAAACGTAAATATAGCAGTTTTAGTACGATTTGGCTTAGGAAAGCTTCCTAAATCCTTCCAAACTCTATATAAATCCTATTCTAAATCAATTTTGTGGTTACACAACATTAGATACACAATATAAACCTAAAAACTTCAGCCATTGAAGGGAGGAAAATAAGGAAAAGAAGAAGAAGACCAAGGATTCCCATGGCCTCTCCCATCAATCTCTTGTCAATCTTCAATTCTATGGCCGCTTAAACCTAGATCTAGGGTTTCAATGAAACCCTAGCCAAGTAATAGGGTGTATTTTATGTTTTTATTTTACTTTTATTATGTATAGATGACAGTTACATGTTCCGAGGATTTTTATAAGTAAATCGTGCTTTTATTGATTAAATTGTTACTTTCAAAGTTTACTCTTGTCTTACATCTATTTTTGATGGTAGTGTGCTCAATGATCTATGCTTGTTGTGCTTGTTTAGATTATTTACAAGTAATGGTGCTTAAATTGAATTGTGCTATCAAGTATCCGAATAGTCCATGCCTAGATTAAACGGATTATACCACAACCCTAGTTTAGTGTGGGATAATTCGTGTTAACCGAAGATGGATTATGTTGGTGCTTGAACCATAGTTATTTTCTTGACGGAGGAATTGGGCTTGTAGCTACAATTCCCCATTATCATCCAACTTAATAAGTTAAAGTAATTCGTAAATACCCTTATTATGAAGCTAGTGGTGGATTTGCAATCCTAGGTTCCTTAAACTTATTATAAAAATAAATATTTAATTGCTTTCATAATTTAGATTTACTTTTATTGTTATTAGTTTAATTCAAATTAAATCCAAAATCTGTTTTTCTTAATTAACTAAATTTAGGTTTTAAAAATTAAAGTGCGTAGTATTCAATCTCTGTGGGTTCGACCTTTACTCATCTTATGGTTGGAAGGATGTTCCAACTCATTATGTATATCTGATTCTAGTAATGGAAAAGTAGACTATTTTGGAGATAAAAGTGAGAGTAATCTCTTTGGTTCTTTTAGAACTATTTGAACTTATCAGATTTATCTGTGGCGTTCAACTTTCGACTTATCAATCAGGCTTCCATAACTGACTGTGGTGTCTTCACATACCAAGATTCTTGCTTCTATATAAACAACGGGTCGAGATTCCATCCATTCCTATCTTAGAGAAACGATCTGGGATTTACCTTATACGGGTTTCGTCACAAGTTGGCGTGGTTAGTATCAACCACCTTGACTGTTTGAAGTAGCGTTCGAACGGCCGCCATTGGCGTTCGAACAGTCGTGCGAATTTCAGCCTCTAGCCAAAAACTATGAATAGGTACTGAACGCTTTGGAATTTGGCACACACCTTTCTTCCAACCAGCTAGTTTTTTATACACATATATAGTGCATCTGATATACTCTCCAAATTCATTTTTAATATCCCTAGGCTATTCACCTTAATCCAATTAAGGTTCAGTAGTTCATTGTTGGTGTGACTGTGATCGGTGCTACACCGAGGCTTTCGAGGAGTTGTGAGTGTTGATTCCAAACGCAAGGAGACTACAAGCGCATCGGTGAGCGATTCAAGACTGTGATGCAGTGTGATTCTGGTCAAGTCTAAGGCAGGTTGTAAGTTATCCATTATTTCATTCATAGTGGAATTAGTGTAGGTGGGTTTTTTTACCCCTGTTGGGTCTTCCACGTAAAAATCTTGTATTACTGTGTTTGATTTACGTTGCGCATTACGCACACTTTTTACGCGATTGTTTGGATCCAACTTTGGGTTAACAGCAGAGCATCTTGCGAGCATTGCAATTTCATTATATTAAAGGATGATCACTCCTAGATTCATTAGGAGATTGACGATTTCTATGAGTTTACCATAGAAGTCATAAAGGTTTCTTGGTGTCTGTCCTCGTCATTTCAAACTCAGAATTAAGCATTTATTATTTGGATTTCTTAATCGTAGTACCCTCATGACCTATGTGCCCCATTTCACGGATTTACAATTCATAACTCTATAATAAGTGTCAGACTACCACTCCTTGTTCAAGGGGTTGACATCACTCTCTTGTTTAGATCAAGCCAATTTTATTGCAATCCTTTAATTTTTAAATAGATTGTTATCACTTAATGGTAGAACCAGTTACAATGGTCACATTTTTTTTTGCTGAAAATAGTTACAATGGTCACATAAATGACCATTTAGTTGATTGTATTTACGGTTATGTCATTACAGTACCATGTTTCTCATAACCAGCACCTCATTATTCATAACCAGTAGTACCACATTGATTATAACCAACACCTCATTATTTATAACCAACACCTCATTTCTTTTCTTTTTCCCTTTTTTTTTTCCTTTTTTTTTTGTGTATAGTACTTTCCATCTTATGTTCCTTTTATAATTCATATTTAAAATTAAATGATTTTCTAATCCTAATTTCATTTTTTTGATTATCCCTAAGACCCTAATTGGTAACTAAATTTGGATCACAAATGATGTGACATGGGGACCACATTTAGTTGTAGTGGGATTACATAAAATTTCATTTGAAATTATTATTATTAATTTTTTTTTTTTTTTTGTTATTCCTAAGACCTTAATTGATAACAAAATTTGAATCACAAATGATGTGACATTGAAACCACATTTAATAGTGGGACTACATGAAATTTCATTTGAAATATATATGTATTTATTTATTTATTTATTTATCCATAAGACCCTAACTAAATTTAGTAATCTTAATAATCATGTGGCATAATCGTAATAAAAAAATAAAAATAATAAAAATAAAAATAAAAAAAGGACAGAGACACAATTTCATGGTTGATGGCATAATCATAAATATAGTGAACTAAATGTGCATTTAGGTGACTTACATAATGTGTAGGTGAAGAAATTACTGCCTTGTCCATAGTCCATCAAGTGACCATGAATCACATCAATCAAGAGTTGCCATGTGCAAGTGGTGCCTCATGGCGAATCATGATTTGCATGGCCTTTTATGGCGACGTGGTGGACTATTATCATGTAATAATTTTTAGTTGATTATGAGAAATGTTGTTCTGTTATGATCAAGTTATGAGTAATGTGACCACTTCCCTTGTGGCAGGATGGCAAGAGCTCTGGGTGTTATACCCAGAGGTCACAAGTTCAAATCTCAAGGGGGTGGCCACAGGTGATTCACCCGGACGCCCTAGTCTAGTGAGATTAGTCGAGATATGCGCAAGCTGACCCGGACACACACGGCTACCAAAAAAAAAAGTTATGAGTAATGTTGTTGTAGTTATGATTCAGTTATGAAAAATGTGGTTCTACTACTATATTAATATGGGTTACCGGAATCGAGAGAATAGGTCACATTTTAATATTCCCTCCGTCCCAAATTGGTGGGCACTTTTGGAGAACCCATCTTTTTAAGGGAACATCATTTATTACATTTTTTCATGTTTAAATATTCTTAGTTTCCAATGTTGCCCTTAATTTAGTTTTCCTATAAACCAAGATTTGTGGGAATTGTGAAAAAAAATGGCAAAATAGGAAAGATATAAAATTCGGTGTGTTGACTTTTCAAAATGGACACGCATTTTGGGATTGTCCAAAATAGAAAAAGTACCCAAAAATTTGGGAAAGAGGGAGTACTTTTTTTTTAATGATTTTGGTGATACAGTTAAACTTAAACCACATGTTGTCAACCACCCCTTTTTGAGGGAGCGTATGTTGGATTCTCCCCTATAAATTCACTAGTGTATCATGCTCCAAACATTCGATAGTCTCGCGCATCTTTGAAAAGATGCGGAAGGAATGCAGTTTGATGTGGCTCAATGCGACAGATTTGAGTTTTGTACAGAATCTGAAGGCCTTCGTCCTTTTTTTTTTTTTTTGTCCCTCTTACATTTTATTGAAAGATGTGCTAGGTCATCTAAAACGATTAAACGAAAATTGAGTTTTGTATGGAAACTTGTTTGCCTCTAAGAGTAATGCTAGAGTCACAAAAAGATCATAAAGAGATGCTCACAAAAAGATGTGACATCCCATATGTTGACAGTAGAACACACCACACTTAACTCTATCACATGGGTGCCACATGAGATGCCACATCCTTTTGTAAGCATCTCTTTGCGACTCTTTTGTGACTCTAACATTATTCTTTTACAAAAGAGTAGTGCTATGGTTCCCAAATTTGACATATCATAAATACTATAAGAGTAGTACCTCATGAAAGATGGTGACGTGCTGAATAAGGGCAAATCTGTCGTAAATGATTTTTTCAACTCTAAATTGGACTTGTGACCCAAAAATAATAATTACTCCATCCGTCCTATTTTGTGAGTCCATCTTTGGAAACTCAGCTTATTAAGGGAACAAAAAAAATCTACACCTACTTTCCATAATTGCCCCTAATCATTACAATTTTTTTAGTTTTGTATTGGTGTAGATTTCAAAGAGGGATAGTTTTGAAAAGTAAGTACAAATTGTACACCAATTTAAGGAAAGTGGACACTATTTTGGGACATCCCAAAATGAAATATAGGACTCTCAAAATGGGACAGAGGGAGTATAATTTAAAAAATGGTTTTGGGGAAACAATAGTTGACAACTCAACAAGAACTGATGGTCTGAAAGTCTAATTCTGAGGGACCTGTAGTTAATTATCCCTAAAAAAAATTGTCAAAGTTCCACTTTGGGTAAAATTTGTTGTCACCATGACGAGTAAAAATGACCAGAGAAAACATAAACTAGAAAATAAGGACACGTTATGAAGAAAAATATATTTCAAATGATAACGATAAATTAGAGTTGTGAGTTCACAGCTAAAACTGATACAAGTGTTAATCCAAGGTTTCTTTAAATTGTGAAACCCTGGACAATAATCCCTCCCCAGACATGGTGATGATGGGAACATATCAACAAATATGAACAGTTATGAAGTGAAAAGAATTGTGCACCCTTAATACCAACCTGGTCTTCAATTGGAAATTTCCAGAATCTAAGAGCACACCAGTACTTTCAGTTATCTAATTCTCACTTTTAAGTAATCTGCTGCTCAGCTCATGCCACTAACTTAAATGATCCATTTTTAACAGGAAACTACAGGGGAACTTGTATCAACTTCAGTTTCTGGCTCGTTAAGAAGACAGCACAAGACACCCATCATGTCCTCTTGTCTCTTTGACAATGAGAACTGTCCTCTCTTAAAGAAGCCTCTCAAAAAGTAACTACTTGGGTGGTCCTTTCTACCGGTCATTTGGAATTTGATCCTCTCTCTCACTCTCTCCGTAAGCAATAGTTTCACTCAATCCATGAAACCCAGAATCATATGAAAATGTCTTCCTCACCAACCCCCGATCATCAGTCTTAGTGCTATTGCAGAAATTCTCATCAGAAAGATTGGGAGCATTACCATTTCCATTGCAGGGGCTTATTATAGATTCGCTAAGAAAACAATCATCCTCCACCTCTTTCACAGACTTCCCACCAGCTTGTTCCTCGAAAGAAATAGCTGAGGATGATATATTGAAATTAGAAAGAGATTCTCCTCTCACATCTTTCTCCTCTCCTCCACAACCACTTTGACGAGGAGCAAAGTAAGGTTTCGCATATCCATTACTTCCCTCCATATGATTGCAAACAGAAGACAATTTACCATTTTCTGATAGGCCTTCGGTATCTGTCTTTGAAATTTTTCTGTGGGGGCGCTTCCCTAGAAAACCATGAGGAAACAGAGGCTTCATTGTTACACCAGAAGAATTTTTTGTTATAATAGCCAACTTCCCTGTTTCTGCATCATCTTCAGTAGTGCTGAATGGTAACAGCATAGTCGTCTTTGGAGACTCAAAAACCTCTACCGGCTCACTTCTGTAATCAAGAGAGTTCATTTCATTCATGACTCCATCTAAGCCCGAGCCAGCAACAGAAGCATCAAGACAAATTGCACCCTTATAAGAGATACCATTCTCATTGGGCAGCTTTTTCGTGCCAATATTCTCATCAACTCTATCTCCATATTCAACACCAGAATCAAGAAAAGATGACCCTCCATTATTCCGAAATTGAGTTTCAGGAATGTGTTTCTTAGTTACAGAAGAAATGGCCCTAGAGACCACTTCATGAGCATGTTCAACAGAACTAGTAGTAGTTGCTGCAGCTGAATAAGAATATCCACTTGCATGAACTTCAATATCCCTCGTAGGCGATCTGTCATACCCAGAATCTTTCACCATTTCTAGTTCCTCTCTTACATATTCAGAACTAGTTATAGAAGACACGTATTTTTCTTTTTCACAGCTAGTAACCTCTGCTTCTTGGCTGCTATCAGATGGGAAAGAACCAGATATACCACCAGTGGGATTAGTTGACTCTGGTGTACTTAATTCAGCTAGTTGAGTATGGCCAGGATTTACCTCCTGGGGTAAATTCACTATGTGCTCCTCCTCTTTCCTTAAAGGTTCAATAGCCTTTAAACAAGACGGTCTGGCACAAACCCTGCAAAGTGCAAACCAAAAAGCAAACAGGATAAGCTAAGTACCCATCACATGAGCTATTCAACAGTAACACAATGCACAAAACAGCAGCTACACAATTGTGTCCAAACTTGCATGTGTGTCAAACCAGACAATCCGCAGCCATTTTCAACCAAAATACTTGTAACACTAGTGGGGATCAACATAAACCTATTGATGGGGGCCTATGAAGCACGATGCTTCAAAAATGATGTCGCACGCGCACTTAGTGCGTAGGGTAAGTGCGCTTTAGTGCTGTTATAGTGCTTTTGTGCAAGACTTTGTTAATGTTTAATATTAATTTGCTTGCTTGTGGTTTTGTTGATAGTTGAATTACAATGTTTATTATTAAGCAAGTAATTTATGTGTATTTTGTCTTAATTAGAAGAAAAAAAATATAGTGGTAGAATAGTTTGTATAAAGTATAATAGTGATATATAAATGCAATATAAAATATGCCGCACTCGCACTCTTGATTTTGAGAAAATTGCCGAACTCCCCGCACTCACGTCCCCGCATTCGCACTTGTGCTTCCTTGATGGAGGCGTTAAGAAACAAGTAATTATGGTTGGGGGATCCAATGATCTATGGGGGGCATGGAATAATTTGTATCGGGTCTTAAGCATTACTTATATCTAGAAATTTTAGAAATGCCGGGCACTTAATGGAATGTCTAGAAAGTTTGGGGTCATATTCTGATATTTCAGAAAATTTGGTACTTTCTAAATTTCAGGAAAGTTCGGGGTGCTATTTTGAAATAGCAGAAAACTTTAGGTGCTTTTCTGGAATTTCTGGGGTTAATTTTAAATTTCTGGAAAAGTTAGGTTGGAATCTGGATCTGGAATTTACAGAAGTATGGGCGGCGATATATGTTGGCTGAGTCCATTTTCTGACACCAATGCGATTTTTCAAATTTTGGGTTGGGGTTATGGGTGGGATTGAAAGCTGGTCTTTGGTTAGTGTTGATGACATATGGGCTTAGGTAAAGATGTGCTGCGGTCAGGCTATGGGTTGGGCTTGGTAAGAAACAAAACAGATCTGCTACGGCAGGGGATGCTTCACTCTCTCCATGCTAGGGCAGGGGGATCTCAAATACCATGCTAGGGCAGAGGGATCTCATATACCAAGACACCAAAGATGAGGGCTATGAAGCACAGGTACTTCATTTTGAGTGAAGTACCGGTACCAGGTACCTGGGGGACACCAACACGCGTACCATATGGCTGGGAATGTGTCAGGTACTCCTCCAGCGATGTCCGGTTATTTTAAGTTCAAGATTTTCGTTGGGTACTGCTCTAGTACGGCTCGTGAGTGAGAGAGAGAGAGAGAGAGAGAGAGAGAAGACGAAGAGAGGAAGACTTACCTGGTCGAAGTTGTTTTCCTCTTCTTCTCTGTCGGCGTTGGTGTCAGCCCCTTGGCTGCTGCGATTGCTTCTTCTTCTTCTTCTTCTTCTTCTTCTTCTTCATCATCATCATCATCTCTCTCTCTCTCTCTCTCTCTCTCTCTCTCTCTCTCTCTCTCTCTCTCTCAATCCTTGCAGCTGGGAAACCCTTTTCTGGGTCTGATGAAGTAAACTTAACCTAATGTGTATATGAAGTAAACTTAACCTAATGAGTATATGTGTAATTAATATTTAAATGTATCATGACCAGACCCCTTATATTGTTACAAATATTAAATACCTAGTCCAATATTTACTTATTTGCAAATAACACTACAAACTGATGTATACCCTACTATTTAAACCCCAAATCGATTATTTCTGAAAAAAACCACAAAGAAATCATAAATTTAATAATTTTTTTACTTATTTAATGTTTGTAGTTTTTGTATTTGTATATAAATATCTAAAAAAATATTTATATTCAACGTACCCTAACTGTACGGCCCGTACCGGTACGCTACATTTTTTGTTGTCATACCCCTGTACCCATTTCTTATCGTACCCGTGTCGCGTCGGTACCCGTGCTACATAGGATGAGGGTGTGGATAGCTGATGGCAACGACGAGGAAAAAATCTTAGAGGTCACAACACAACGAACTGGTGGAGGTTGTGAAGAACAACATTAGGTGATTGGGAACCCAAACTTTACGGATTGTTTGGCTGAGTGTATTTCAAAGTATATTGTGATAGACAGAGAGGAAATGTTTTGGCTTGTATCTGGGGAGTGCGAAAACAGAGCCTATGAACAGTGACTTGGTGTTTGTAATTAAAAAATTGTGGCTTAGGACTTGTTTGGATAGTTGTGTTGCAAAGAATTTGTAACGGATAGAAGTCATAGAACACAAGAATAGGAAGGGTAGCTGTGCTTTGATACCAAATTGGTACAGGACCACTGGACAGAATTACAGTGAGGAAAAGACATTGCAGTGAAGGAAACTAAAGAGAGGGATTATCACACAAACTCCCTTTCATTTCCTACAAACAACCCTTTAAATAGGGGAAAGTAAACTAATTCATAACCTAAACTTATTTCATGATTTATGGTGAAAATAAATATGTTGCTAAATTTAGGGAGATTTACATCCAATCTAGCTTGAGTCAATCTGGTTCTACTTGGCCTTCCAAAACGAAATCTAACCACATTGAAGTCTACTTCAAGGCATCATGGATCACTCCAACTACTTTTCATCCCAGCCAGGTCGATCCATATTACTCCCAGACCCATAACTCTTGGAGAATATCCATTTCGAGCCATCTTCCACCAAAACCAGCCTTACTGATTGTTGAAGCTTGATATTCATTATTAGGCCCATTCTCTAATATCTTGAGCTTTTTGAGTAATTGGTGACAGTTAGGATTTGTAATATAGATTTAGGGTATGAAGAGAGAGAAAAAGAATGACAGAAGTAGAGAAACATGAGACAATAGAGAGATTGGGACTGCTTAATTAGCATCCCATGTACTTTCCATATATATATTCTAGTAATGACCCGTGCCCGTGGGCACGAAACGAAAAAAAGAAAAAAGAAATTAAATACTTCAAAACATCAAATCTTTTGCGTAAAATTGTCCATGTCATTGCAGTTGAGTGATATCTGTTTTATGTTTATAAAATTGAGTATGAAGGTTCTAGATATATGATACTCTTTTAATCCTTCTAAAGACTGTCAGGCTCTGTATAATAAGTCAAGAGCAGAACTGCTTAAATTAAGAATAAAGAAAAAGTAAAATTTTGTAGAGAGTAGCCAAGTTTAGCTACCATTACTTCAAACATGGATTAAAAAAAAAAGACAAAAAAAAAAGGATGTTTATTTTTTTTTCCTGTTGTTTTTCCTTTTCTCCTTCTAAAGCCTGGAAAAAAGGCCAATATGACTGTTTTATATGTTTTATTTTTATTTAAGACCTAAGGCTCTGTTTGGCAACCCAACTTCCTAACACATAAAAGTCCGCCCATAAACTGATTTCCCAAACGGGCCTTAACCCAACCTATCTTCTTCCTTGCGTGAACACACAATGAGTATATATATAATAGCACGGGTGGAAAAAAATGCGGAGTATAATGACTATAAATATGGGCTGTAAACTTGTTAGGAAAAAAAAACATAATTTCATATGCGTATCTCTTTCATTTCAAGTCATAACCTATTTAGCGTATTGAATTTGCAGCAACCTACATGTCAATATTAGTTTCAAGTAATGCTATGCTTTTCAAATTTAGTTATTCCAATAATTTAGTTATTTCTAAAACATGTTGTAGAGACCTTCAATATTATTGGATTACTTCAACACTCTCTAATGAAAAATCAAGTTGTCCCATTACCATACAAATCTGAAAAGTATAATATTATTCAGTAGTTTCACATAGTTGTGCTGTGCCTTACACATCTCTTGAACTACTTAACCAATCTATACTTAGCCTTTTTTTTCCTTCTAGAAACTTTTGAAAAACTATACTTTCCATGCATTTAGAAGGGGAAAAAAAAAAAAAACAAAAGAACAAAAGCTTTTTCTAAGATTTTGGAAAGAACCAGGAAAAAAAATTAAGCAAAATTAACCAATCTATACTTGCCCTTTGTTGGCCTTTTTTCAAGTTTCTGGAAGCAGGGAAAAAAAAAAGGCTTGAGAGACATGAGTGATATATGGGTCTCTCCATTTGGGGTTGAGGGGTGTGTGTGTGTGTGTGTGTGTGTGTGAGAGAGAGAGAGAGAGAGAGTGAGTTTGGGGGTGATTAAGTGAGAGAGAGAGAGAGAGAGAGCCAAATTGGAAAGTATAGGAGTAAATTGAAAACTGATTTGGTGTGGGTTACCATTTTTGGTGGACTAATGATTGGACGGTTTAAAATATCTAAACTTGTCTGAATGGCTCGGATTGAAAGTTAGTAATTTGGGAGGGACCCACACTGCTCTAACTTATTATATAGATACTACAATCACCAAAAGTAGTACCAATCTACCCTTATTACAAAGATTTGAAAATAATTCACTCTAACACGCCCCCTTAAGCTGGAGCATACATATCAAACATGCCCAGCTTGGAAGATACGTAGCAAAGAGGAACACGAGCCAAAGGTTTGGTGAGGATCTATGTTACCCGGACCCTTCATAATGCATGGAGTACCCGTGCCCGACACGACACCCTGATAAAGGTGCTCTCTCCCTTCAAAATAGCGTAAAATCTTTGAAAACTTGACGAACCCGACACCGTATCCGAGTCCGGGTAACATGGGTGAGGATATCACCCAACTGATTATCCGAGCGAATATGGGCGATGGCGATCTCTCTTTATCAACAAGTCACGAATCAAGTGGCAATCAACCTCTATATGTTTAGTGCGCTAGTGGAAAACTGGATTATTGGCAATAAAAATAGCAGCTTGGTTGTCACAATACATCTTCATAGGACCAATGACATCAACACCAATGTCTCGAAGGAGAGAACGAACCCTCAACATTACAGAGGTTGTATGAGCCATAGCTCGATATTCAGCTTCCGCACTAGAACGTGCAACATCATTTTGTTTCTTCTTGCGCCAAGTTACCAGGTTCTCACCAACAAATGTACAATAACCAGAAGTAGACCGCCTATCGAACAACTACCAGCCCAATCAACATCACCAAAACCTATCACAGAAAGAGCAATAAAAGGTTTGTACAAGAGTCCTCTCCCAGGAGCACTTTTAAGATATCGCAAGATACGACAAACCACTTCAAAATGAGGCAAATGTAGTGCATGCATATATTGACTTTCCACGCCAACCATGGTTCGAGGTCGCGGTATCGGTAGCGGTATCGGCGACCGGTGTGACGACGCGGGCGCCGCGTCGCGGCCTGGTATCGGGCGATACGCAACGATACACTAGATTTAAGGCTCAAAAAAATATGAAAAAATAACCAAAAATTTTAAAATCATCAGAATAGCAAAATTGGCCTCATAGATTATCACAATACACAATGTACCAATCATATAATCACAAATTATTCAATTGACATGCTGCCGATCTAGTGTTTGATAGCTTTACACACATAACTGGATAAAAGTTGTTCAATAGTACTACATAATACACACATTATAATAACATGATAATTAAAATACAACTTTGTACCATACAATAGAAAAATAAGTGCCAGAAGGAGTGTCGTGGGGGCACGAAATCCTCATCATTATTCCCTTGATTGTTGAAGGCATTATATGGATATGGAAACTGAAGGCCTCCAAATAAAATTGAACCATACTCTGAAGGTGCAGGTTGAGACGACTGGCTTGATGATCCATAATCTGGGTTTTGGGGTTGAGAAGGATTGACAGGATTTGTACCTTGATAAAATCCAAATCCTCGATACTCAACGCTACTACTGGATGATCCATCATAATTACGACCCAAATCATAGCCACTATATCCTCCTCCATCACCTGTGGCAATGCTAGCTGATGTATCCCGATACCTCCTAGGAGCACGATCATAATACCCACCACTGCTAGTACTAGTAGATCTCTCAAGTTGTCGTACTGGTGGTAGGTGTCCCCTACTCCCCGTGCTACTGCTTGAATATCCAGGATCGCCATGAGGACCATATCCATGTCCTAACGTATGATACGGCTGACCATACCCCCCATGTCCTCCATATCCTCCATAATCCTGATATCCTATCCCCATAGTACGCAACTGATCATCAATACCTAAACCACCAGCACTGTACCCACGAGAATAATCATCACCACTAGAAATCTCAGTCAACCTAGCCAAATGTTGACGCTGTGCATCTATTCCTGGCCTATATCCATGGTCTGTGTCTTGTGTGGCATAATATTGACTATTTCCCTCTGCCCATGACATGCCATGGGGTAAGCTAGAATGGCCACCACCACCACCACTGTAGCCGCCATGATCACCACCACCTCTTCTTTCGATGTCATTATCATCATTACCACCACCATCGTTGTTGTCATCGTCGTCATCATCATCATCATCATCATCATCATCATCACTACTAGAACTAGAACTAGGAAAAATTGATTGACTTCTCTGTGCAATGCCCTTCCCTTTTTTGTTTCAACTGCCCAATGTACAACTCTAGCTCTTTCACCTCTTCATCCAAGTATGAATTACTGATCTGGTAACCAGAAAGTCCCTTAATTCTAGGTCCAGCATCTGCAATAGTATCTATCATCGTCTGGTAGTATGGGCCACTGTCAGCTGCATTAAATGCGATTCCACTGAAAAGGAAAAACTTAGAAACAGCTTTCCCTACTTTCTTCACATTTTGTGAGTTGAACATGTCCTTCACCTTTTTTTGAAATCCTGTCTTCGGCCTAAACATAAAAGGGTCTCCACCTGAGGCGGGCATCTCAACATTTTCCCTCACACTGAAACTCCTTTGAGATGGTGTTGGACGTTTGGAGCCAGAACCAACATGCGATCCACTCTCAACCTGGGACACGTTAGCGAAACGTCCTCTTTCGGAAACAGACCGCCTACGTCTATCCTCGTCCATGGTTGCCATATGCCTACTCTCTTTCATTGCATTTTTTAATTGTCGTCATTCAAGCCGCGACATTCCTCCAGTGTCATCGTCGTCGTAATCATCCACATCTTCAATATTATCCCTTCCTTCATACAAGCTATCATCTCGGAGACTTTCTATAAGTTGTTGCTTTTTTCTCTTCTCCAACTCCCTGGCGTTTGCTGTTTCATTAAGATGTTGTCTCAAGAATTTTGATATTTCTTCTGAAACTTTAGGACATTTGTCTACTTGTCCCGATACTCTAGCAACACGTTGCTTCAATCTCGTTATACCGCCGTGCACAATCTTACCACAATAATTGCACATGGCAATCCTTTTATTACCCCCAACAGGTGATGCATGATCCCAACCAATGTCTTTCTTTGGAGGCATTCTAGAAAATACAAATAGATAAATATTTTTTATAAATAAACTTTTTTTTAAATTACATATAGTTATAGAACTAAATATTATTATTTAAACAAACATTTTTTAAATACATAAACATAAATTAATACACACATTTTGACCAAATATAAACATTTTTTTTATATAAATGAAAACAAAAACTAATACACAGACAACTAAATAAGCATTTTTTAAACATAAAAACTAAAATTAACACACATACAACCTATGAAGCACCGACACTTCAAAAATTGTAACGTACCAGTGTCGGACACGTATCGGACGCGACACTTTGCCCGACACTTGCCCGACACGTGTCGGACACTTCAAAACTGTGTCCTACTTTGCATAATTGCATTTTGGCACTCCGACACGCGGTGGACACTTTATAGACACGCGTGGACACGCACGAGACACGTCTAACTTGATTTTCAGTTTTTTTAATGTTTAATAATATAAAACTTAAAAAGCCCTTTTGTAATGAGACACGTCTGAATTGTAATGTACATGTGTGGACATGCACGAGACAAGTTTGACTTGTGGCATTTGCTTGCTTTAATTTTCCTTTGTTAATTGGTATAAAGTGATCCTGTGAAAGCTACTAATTATTACATTTTTTTTTACATTGGGTCATTAGATAATTGATAAAATTTCAGGAACACTTTATTTATTTATTTGTTAAAAAATATTATAGTCCCAAGATAGTAGTGGATTGCTACATAATTTGTATTTTCCCCAAGTTGAAACCTTGATCCAACTCTGCCTTGACCCAAGTTGAAGCCTTTTTTTGGGCAGAAATTTTGTGTAAATGAGTACTTTTTTACGGAATATATAATCTAAGATTCTTAATGTGTTTTTGTATAAATTCTTTTTGATAACGTATTTTTATTTATAATTATAATACATAAGAATTAGCATAACATTAAAATTAAAAAATACTATATAATTAAAAAAATAAACGTATCCCCGACGTGTCGTGTCTTCATTTTTTAGAATTTGTCGTGTCGGCGTGGCGGTATCGTGTCGTGTCCGTGTCGAAGTGTCCGTGTCCGTGCTTCATAGCATACAACTAAAATAAATTAATACACATACACATTTTGACCAAATATAAACATTTTTTTTATATAAATGAAAACAAAAACTAATACACAGACAACTAAATAAGCATTTTTTAAGAATAAAAACTAAAATTAATACACATACAACTAAAATAAATTAATACACATACACATTTTGACCAAATATAACATTTTTTTTATATAAATGAAAACAAAAACTAATACACAGACAACTGAATAAGCATTTTTTTTAAATAAAAACTAAAATTAATACACATACAACTACATAAACATTTTTTTAAATAAAATAAATTAATACACATACACATTTTGACCAAATATAAATATTTTTTTTTAAATAAAAACAAAAATTAATACACACAACTAAATAAACATTTTTTTTAAATAAAGTAAAATTAATACACATACAACTAAATAAATATTTTTTAAGATAAATTAAAATTAATACACATACAACTAAATAAACACACATGCAACTAAATAACACACATATACATGTTATACTGATGAACACACACACACGTTACTTATATAGGGAATAAAATCCCCAATCCCCAAATAAACCCCCCACCACTGCGCTGTACACAGACCGACCTAAAAAGAAAAAAAAATGAGCTTTACCTTCGAGGCGACGCGAGACGCAGGCGACAAGAACGAGAGAGAGATCAGAGCTCAAGATCAACTTCTACGGCGACAGAGAGAGCTCGACTTCCAGTTTCTGGTCTGGATCGCGATCAATCGACTTCTGGAGAGAGGGAGAGACTCGATTTCGAGAGAGAGAGATAAAAGAGGCCTTAGATCTGCAAAATTTGGGATGGTTTGAGTAGATCTAAGGCACTGAGGCAGTGAGTTTTCAAAAGTGAGAACGAGGCAGACAAGAAGTGATGGAAGCTGAGAAGTGGGTCTTCACGCATGTGATTTCAGGTACGTTACGCACCTTTTGATTTTATTTTTTTTCTCGCTTTTTCAACATCTCGTCTATTATCTCGGCACATCTCGGCCGAGTTTTTATTAACTCGCCTGTTTCGACCGATACGACTGATTTTTGTAACGTTACTGATTTTTTTTTTTAACTCAGCTTAACTCGTTTAAAATCTCGTATCGGACCCTCTCGATACCGAGTCGACTCGGCCGATACGTCTCGGTATCGACCGTTACTTCGAACCATGACGCCAACAGCGCAAGTAATATTCAGGCGAGTAACTGTGAGAAAAATCAACTTCCCAACAAGTCGGCGGTACCGACCAACATCTGTAAAAAGATCATCATTCTCACCATCAAGCTTAACTATGGAATCCATAGAGGTATCAGCTAGTCGAGACCCTAAGAGACCAGCTTCAGACAACAGATCAAGAACGTACTTCCTTTGGGAAAAAAAAAATTCCCTAACGAAAACGAGCAACTTCAATCCCAAGAAAGTAGCAGAGAGCACCTATATCTTTAGTCTGAAAGTTAATTCCCTAGATGGCGTTTTAAGTCAGCAATACCTGCAAAATCACTCCCAGAGATAATAATATCATCCACATAAAATAATCAAGACAATGGTACCCAAAGAGGAGTGACGAACAAAAACTGAGTGATCATAAGCAAAACGCTTGAAGCCATATGTAAGGACAACAGAACTAAATCTATCAAACCAAGCACGAGGAGATTGCTTTAGGCCATACAGAGCCTTTCAACATAACTAGGTGGCTGATCCATGTAGACCTCCTCTTGAAGATCTTTGTGTAGTAAAGCATTCTTTATATCAAGTTGATATAAGGGCCAAGAACGACTAACAGCTATAGAGAACAAGATTCGAACAAAATTGAGATGGGCCACTGGAGAAAAGGTTTCAAAATAATCAACACCGTATGTCTACGTGTATCCCTTAGCAACTAAGTGTGCCTTAAGGCGCTCAACAGAACCATCTAGAAGATACTTAATCGTATAAACCCAACGACAGCCAACAGTTTGTTTCCCAGAAGGAAGAATCACAAGTTCCCATGTCTGATTCTTATAAAGTGCACACATTTCCTCATCCATAGCATGTTTCCAACCAGAAGAGGGTAAGGCATGTTGATAAGAAGTTGGGATAAAAATAGAAGATAAAGTGCAAGCAAAGGACTGCAAACAAGGTAACACATGATTATAAGACACAAATTGAGCAATAGGATGCTGAGTACAAGCGCGGTTACCTCGTCGTAGAGCAATAGGTAAATCATCTGGGGAAGGACCTCAAACGGTGAAGAGGTTGCATCCGGGCTATAAGAAACAACTGGCCTACTTTTGAATCGCTGATAAACAGACAAATGAGTAGTAGGTACAGGAGACACAGGAGACATAGACAAAAGAAGAGTGGGAGATGGAACAGAAGATGTCTTCCACGACTGACTATTAGATCACTAGACAAATTCTGACCTGATGAAGAAAAAAAGGAAATGGACTCAAAAAAGGTGACATATGCACTGATAAAGTAGCGACACTAAATCTATCAAACCAAGCACGAGGAGATTGCTTTAGGCCATACAGAGACTTTCAACATAACTAGGTGGCTGATCCATGTAGACCTCCTCTTGAAGATCTTTGTGTAGTAAAGCATTCTTTATATCAAGTTGATATAAGGGCCAAGAACGACTAACAGCTATAGAGAACAAGATTCGAACAAAATTGAGATGGGCCACTGGAGAAAAGGTTTCAAAATAATCAACACCGTATGTCTACGTGTATCCCTTAGCAACTAAGCGTGCCTTAAGGCGCTCAACAGAACCATCTAGAAGATACTTAATCGTATAAACCCAACGCCAGCCAACAGTTTGTTTCCCAGAAGGAAGAATCACAAGTTCCCATGTCTGATTCTTATAAAGTGCACTCATTTCCTCATCCATAGCATGTTTCCAACCAGAAGAGGGTAAGGCATGTTGATAAGAAGTTGGGATAGAAATAGAAGATAAAGTGCAAGCAAAGGACTGCAAACAAGGTAACACATGATTATAAGACACAAATTGAGCAATAGGATGCTGAGTACAAGCGCGGTTACCTCGTCGTAGAGCAATAGGTAAATCATCTGGGGAAGGACCTCAAACGGTGAAGAGGTTGCATCCGGGCTATAAGAAACAACTGGCCTACTTTTGAATCGCTGATAAACAGACAAATGAGTAGTAGGTACAGGAGACACAGGAGACATAGACAAAAGAAGAGTGGGAGATGGAACAGAAGATGTCTTCCACGACTGACTATTAGATCACTAGACAAATTCTGACCTGATGAAAATAAGGAAATGGACTCAAAAAAGGAGACATATGCACTGATAAAGTAGCGACGAGCTTGTCCTGTAGCAACAATAACCTTTTTGAGTCCGAGAATACACAAGAAAGTCGCATTTTCTAGCACACGGAGACAATTTATCTTGGCCAGAATCCAATATGTGAACAAACACCACATAACCAAAGACACGAGGAGTGAGTTGAAAGGGGGATACACGAGAGTACAATAAGTTAAAAGGAGACTGGCGATTGAGCACAACCGAGGGCATACGATTAATGAGATGACATGCAGTCAGAACAGCATCATGCCAAAATGTTGAGGACATGCATATTGAAGAGTAATGTGCGAGCAGCATCCAACAAATGTCTATGCTTACATTCAGCAACACCATTTTGTTGAGAAGAGTGAGTACAACTAGTCTGATGTAAAATGCCATGAGCAGCACAAAAAGATTCCATGACAGATTGTGTACATTCTAAACCATTATCAGTGTGAAGAATTTTAATCCATTTACCAAATTGAACAAAAATCTCATTATCGAATCTAAAAAAATGTGGTAACTCGGATCTTTCTTTTATAAAATAAAAAATAAAAAATAAAAAAACCATGTCATACGAGAATAATCATCAACAAATAGAACAAAGTATATAAAACCATTCAAACTACAAAATCAAGACGGTTCCCATATGTTTCTGTGAAGCAAACGACTCAGACTGACGACTAGAACTACTAGGAAATGAACTACGGTAATGCTTGCCCAACTAAAAAGCCTCACAATCTAGACTAGAAATACGACTCAAACCAGGAATAGCTAACTTGAGTTTGGCCACCAAGGATGGATGACCCAAACAAAAGTGCCACCGAAGTGGTGAAACTGCAGCACTCGAAGCAGACGCGGAAAAGGATGTTGATTCACCGGAATCCAGGTAGTATAGACCATTCTTCTCAAGCTCTAAACCAATCATCTTCTTCGTCTTGAGGTCCTGAAAGACACAAGAAGTTGGAGAAAAGGTTATGGAACAATTTAGAGCCTTAGTCAATTGACTAACAGAAAGTAAATTAAAAGGAAAATCAGGGACATAAAGACTAGATGATAATGACAACGAAGAAGTAGGGTGAAGTACTCTTTTCCCGGTAACAGAACGAGATCACCCATCAGCTAAAACAATATGGTATTTAACGGGATGTAAAGTAGAAAAGTGAGATGATATACCAGACATATGTGAGCTAGCTCCAAAGTCAATGACCCAAGACGACGATGAATGAGTGACACATGCAACATTACCTGAATTAGCGAGTGCTGTAGTAGAGGAAGAAGGAAGCATAGTACACAAGGTCTTAACAAGCTCGCCAAGCTGAGTAGTGAGTGCATCATGAGAATTAGAACTGGAAATAGCGGGTCCAGAGGAAGCAAGGGGGTAGTAGCTGTGCAGTACCATCAATAGCCTAATTAGGCTAATTTGCATAAGCTAGTTTACCATATTTTATCCAACAATAAGGTTCGAAGTGATTAGTGCCGCCACAGTGATCACACTTCTTATCACCACGGCCCCCAGTATGACCACCACCTCTAAAAGAACCGCGAGAACCACCACGAGAACCACGAAATCCGGATCCACAACCGCCACCACTCGAAAATAATGCGGAAGGCTCTGATGCTTGAGTTGTGGAGCCAAGTATGGGGGAGTTTTGTCCCAAAGGACGAATGCAACAATCAGGAATATGCATTAGCAGCAATAGGTAAGGTTTCACTAGCAAGAATCTGATCTTTAAAGCCACGGAGGTCAAAGTCCAATCCAGAAAGTAAGGAAGCAATCATAAAGTCCTCCCAACGACGTTTCTACTGCTCCAAATCTGAAGTAAATGGACGATATTGCAACAATTCGTCCCATAAATTTTTAATGATACTATAATACTCATGTAATGGTTTCACAGACTACCGAGTAGTAAAAATCTTCTCATACAATTCATCGACTCTAGAAACATTACTCTGTTGTGAGAAGGAGTCGGCAACAGAGTCCCAAATCTTCTTAAAGAGTCATAAAATGCAACAGTAGTTGCAATATTAGGTTCCATACTATACCAGAGCCATCCCATAACCACTGAATCCTTACAAAGCCCATCCTCATACTTCACATCTGCCTTAGCAGGTGGAGCATCAGTAAAATATTTCACTTTCCGTTTCCCACGCAAAAAAACCATCACAGCATGTGCCCAAGCTAGATAATTGAGACCATTCAACTTTTAAGAGGTAATACATTTGGGCATGTCATCGTCCCGCACCACCAATGGTTTGTTATCAGTAGATTTATCAGCCATAATTTCAAATCAACCAAAGGCACCTTCCCAAGAACAAGAGGGACCAAAGACTTAAGACCAAACACTTCCTTCAACAACCAACCAATGATACGCAACTAATAAAGGACCAAACAGAGCGTTAGAGTGACAAGAAGTCAACAAACAAGCAGATAGTAGAAAACAAATACCAAACAAACTTGTGAACTGTACTATCGCAAGGGTAGAGGAGAAAAAAAAACTCAAGTTTGAAGTATCCAAATGTGTAGATCTTGCAAGAAGCACTTAAAACAATGATGTAAAGGGCAAAAACGAGCCTCTCTGGACAGATTACCAAGTATTGGGTTGAAATTTGTGCGGAAATGACTGATCAAAAAAAACAGCCCTTATATTTCGAAATTTTTTCAAAAAATCAAAACTCGATCTAAATGGCTTCAAAACAATATGGAAAAATCACCATTAGCATCCCAATAGGGAGGCGAACCAAGGGGGGTGTTCCTTTTATTGGAACATGTTGATGTCATCGCCGGAAAGATTACGTCAATGCTAGTATGACGACGTCGGCAGATGGTCTTCTTTCTTCTCCTTTCTTGACTAATTATCAGGCCACTAGGATGTGAATGAAACCAGATCTAACCTTGCTCTAATACCAAGTTAGGATTTGTAATACAAATTTAGGGTTTGAAGAGAGAGAAAGAGAATGAGAGAGATAGAGAAACATGAAACAATAGAGAGATTAGGGCTGCTTAATTAGCATCCCATGTACTTTTCATATATATATATATGTGTATACACTACAATCACCAAAAGTACCAATCTACCCTTATTACAAAGATGTGAAAATAATTCTCTACCAGTGACTAAACATAGTATTATCATAACGTTTTTGTGAGAGGTCTTTGGTTCGAGTCTCCGCCCCTGTTCTGGTCTGCATATTAGCACTTTGTTATGTCACCTTTATGATGGTGTTTGGTTTGTTTAGGGCTTGTTTGGTAACGTTGCGGTTTTCTATTTTCGTTTTCGTTTTCGTTTTTTAAGAAAACAAAAGCTGAAAATATGTTTGGAAACATTTCTGGTTTTTTATTACAAAAAACATTTTCATATTTTGGAGCAAAATTGAAATGGAAAAAAGTTGTTTCCAGATTTTTAAAAACCGAAAACTCGTCCTTCATATTTTTATATGTGCGTAAGCCTGCCATTCTATCAAATCAGAGCAATACTATCTCCCTCTCTCTCTCAAGAAAATCTCTAAAACATTGTGTATGTACACACTGACACACACACCCCCTTATATACACACCCCTACATATATATATATATATATATATATGAAGGGAAAGGCTCTCCAATGCATTGGGTAAGTGCACTGGGCGAGTCTGACCCAATATATGTATATATATATATAACAGTGTATATAATTAATTATACACACATACATATACACTGATATATATAATTACACATATATAATAGTGTATATAGTTGATAAATTTAAATATATACATAATTGCACTTATATATAATATAATTACACCAAAAGCAGTGTATATATGCTAATAAATTTTCCAATTTATTAGCATGATCTGTATTAGATATGTTGGTCATGTTTTAAAAAAGGTTTTCACCAAAACCACGTTTTATGTTGAAAATGTAATTTGGTAAGCTATATTTTGGAAATCATCTTTGACATAAACACTATTACCAAACGCGTTTTCTCTTTTTTTTTTTTTCTTTTTTTTTGTTAATCAACAATGTTACCGAACACGTTTTATGTTTTCATTTATTAAAATAAAAACAAATAAATAACATAAACTGGTTTTTCGTATTAAAAAAACTGAAACTGAACAGGAAACATTACCATGCGATGTTGGGTTTGTGTCCTCAAACCATAACTTAATGTATGAGACTAGCATTTTAATATATGGATATCAGCTTTACATTTCATTGCGTATGTTTCTTTCATTAGATGATTGTTAATCCTTAAGTATCATAGCAAGTAATTCGTGTGTGTATGAGATACATACAAGTGAGATACGAATTACTATTCTTTGATACTTAGAATTTGTCACAGTGGATAATGAGACTGAATATCTCATCAGGTTACACTGTAGCATAATTAACTACCATTGGATGGAGTGATGAATCTCAATCACTAGAGTTTAACTCTTAGTTAATATGCTAGTGCTTGCAATGCATTGACAGACCTGAGCTTTCCTATCGATGCTTAAGGCAGTCAACAGTCGATAGGAACTCATAACTTGCATAAGGTACGTGTTCTCAATTTTAAGACGATTATGAACACAGACTGTGGATATGGCTGCTTTGACTTACAAATCAGTGGGGTCTTAAAGATCAACACCATCTTGGGTATGTCATGTTCACAGGGTTGTGATTCGTGAACATATATTGTCAAGATAAAATCTGCCCTATGTTGAAGAGTAAGCATTCCCTTGAGAATGTCACCAAGTTGATTACTGAGAACTGCAGTCTTGTTGATAAGTAGTTATAATATTTGGTAATCATGGGAGTTGAATGGGACTCAAGGAATACAAGAAGTAATCATGATTCAGGTTGACAGTAACAGTTATCTGGCTACCTGAATATGATTATGAATGCTGACGGTAGAGGGACATTAGTACACCATACAAGTCTAGTTATCGCTTCGGATATGTTCTTTTGCGTTGGAATTCAGTTATCATTTTATGGTGGAGTAAACGTTAACTGACCAGCTGATTAGTTTGCTGATCAAAGAGTTTGGTCATGAGAATTTAACAACTGGTCTGAGCCAACAATAAAGAGCCTAGGAGGTCCCACTCTTAGCTCCGCTAGGATACTTGGAAGGGCACTTGAGGATCTTGTCAAGACAAGTTCGATCAATCGACAGTGTTTTGATCGATTGAAGTCTAGAAAAGTTCGATCGATTGAAAAACCTTCAATCGATCGAAAGTTCGATCGATCGAAGCCACTTAGATCGATCGAAGTCTTAAAGTCGGTTTGGAAATCAATAAATAGGGCAGCTGCATACAGAATATTTCTAGTCGTCGTTTTATCGCCCAGAAAGCTGTAGAAACTATTTAGAATTCCCAAACCTTCTCTATCCTCTCTAATAGGGTTCCCACCAACCCTAGTCCTTCTGGTAAGCATTCGTAGGAGTCATAAGGGTGAAGACAACCCTAGTGGAGGCTGCTGCACCATCAAAAAGGTTGAAGGTTTCAGAGTTGGGTTCAAGACACAAAGGTATAATTCTTGTCCACTCTTGTACGCATCTATAGAGTTAACGAGTAGTAGATCCGGGGTACCAATAAGTTTTTGTAACTTAATCTTTCCGCTGCGCATTTAAATAAATTTTAAACCTATTTTTCGACCCCTTAGTTTTTTGCCTCTCCATGTGCGATACGGGATCGCAGGTGAGGGAGGAATTGAAGCTTGATATACATTGTTAGGTTCATTCTCTATCAGCTTAAGCGTTTGGAGCAATTGGTGACATAACACTGATAGAGAAAATTCCCTACACTTTCTACTTTAGTTATCATTCTATTATCACCATGAGCAAGTGGGTTTTGTTCCATTTGCCTTGCATACTCCACAAATCTGCCTGGTGATAAGCTACAAATAACTACTCTGCTATTATACCTTGAGCTCTATTATTCTTTATTAATTAACACAAATTAATTTGGCTATATTATTCACTTTGCATGCTTTAGTTTAATGCGGATGAAAGAAAGAAAAATTAGAAAGAACAGAGTAGAGAGCGCAAGAAAGAAAGTAGGAACTTCCATTTACTTGAGCTCAAGCATGAAATACCAAGATTCAAAAAAATGAGTCCAAATAGACATTTCAAAATGCAAGGTTATTTTTTTTTTTCCAAGAAATGTGTACTTTAATTCTGTTCATTTCCGATATCTCTGACACTTTAATATCTTCATCAAACGCAGTGTATTAGCAGTTGGAAGTCAAAAAGTCAAATACCTGCTATACAACAGCATATAAGCTCCTTGTGAAAGTACCTCGTGCAATTCAACCCTTGTAACCTGAGAAAGAAGAGAGTCAGATGGAACTATAAAAGGAAAGCACATAACTTAAACACTGCCTGGGTTTCAACAATAATACCTTATCATCGCATTTTACACCAACGCTTGTCCTAACTAAAATTAGAAATAGTGGACCCATGATTATACTTCGTGCTTTTCCACAAGTAGAACATTACTGAACGATGGTTTACAAACTGAATGTTTCCCTAGTGATTAGCTAGAAAAGAAAATTAAAGAATGTAACTAGCTGGAGACAACTTTTTTGTTTTTTGGATGGAGCATCCAAAGTTAAGGGTTCTTGAAATCTTAATTTGTTTTGTTAATGAATTGCAACTCTCACACTTAGTCACATGCCCATGCAAACGCACAAAGACAGACAGAGAAAGTGAGAGGAGAATATTCTAACCTTACAGTCGTCAATCCTGTACCAGCTTCCGCAAAAATCTTTTGTATAACATATGTAATGGCCGAAAAAAGATGCATTCAGCATGTCCACATGAACAACAACCGCATATAATTTGTAGACATCATTACCATCTCCTGGTTCGCTCATGTAAGGTTTAAGATCTAAGGTCTCAGGGAAAGTCACCCTTTTGTTAAGTTTCCCAAACCTTCCAGTCTGCACAGATCCGCATACAGGATACAATTAGAAATAACAAGGACAATAAAAGTAGTTTGAGACACATTCAAGCATTTAATCAATGGTAGAAGTTCACCTTAATAATTGAATACTGAAGAAAGAGAAAGGAAAACTCAGGGGTGATCATTCATTAAAATTTTCTACACCAACTTAATATACAGTTCAAAATTCTTTTGGACGGAACAAGATCACCATGTCATTGGAGGAAATTTTGCAAAATAATGGAAAATAATATTAACACAAACCTGAAACCTCTTTAAGGCAATTGTCAGAATATTAGGAGCTCGCCGGATGGTTAGGCGCTTCCATGCCAAGACATATTCATTGCATCTGAAAGCAGTATTAGTATATCAAAATCCTGTAAAAGTGTATGCTGGCACATAAAGCACATAATTTGCGGCCACATGATTAGTGCAAATATAATCATTGAAGTTTCTTATGAGTACAATTAATTTCCCCGACGATGCATGACAGGATCAAATTGGGAAGGACTACAAGAAACAGTCCATGTTGAATTACTCATCCCTAGATGATTCACCAGGTTCATATGTAATGACAGAGAGTATCATCACTTTGATAATAAAATAAACTACTTCTTCTTTCATGTTTGTCAAACGACTGTTGTACAGGCCAAATCCGCAGATTGGAACAAACTAGGACTCATACTGTAAGGGTAGACCTGAATAGAAATAGGTTAGCTAGAAGAGTCAACAAATGTTATTCTTAATTTCAATTCAGCATTAGCTACTAGCCTACTACTCATTCAAATTTTGTATAATTAAGTTATCAAATCATAAAAGTTATACACAAATGCAAAATGACAGTAAATATTATGTAGAGAGAAAATTAATTCCAAGAACCACCTTCATGCTCATTAAGAAATAAAGTGTCTTCTCTAACATTATTGATGATTATACAAAATTGCGCAGAAGTTCAGACAAAAAAAAAAAGACCCGGCTCATTCAAGACCTCAATTGATATTCTCCGGGAAAAAAAAAAATGGGGCTAGCCAGCTAGGTATGAACATGACTCTCCATCAGTTAGTCCAAGTTTCTCTTAATATTCCAAAATAAATCTACCAACATCTGAAACATCACTTAGAAGTCACAAATAAGTGTCAAGTTCGAGAATTCCAAGTCCCAACATTTTATCAAATACCAGAAGGCATAGTATAACTAAGGTAACCGACAAGACTAAAGTGCAACAGCAAATAATGGAGTTCTAAAGTTGGAGGTAGAAACAAGAAGTGCCCGTACCCATCACACTTATACATATTATCTCCATGGAGCCTCTCTCTGACTGTGAACTGGTCCAAGCATTCCTCTAAAGACGCAGCATCACCTTGAATTTCAACAGTCAGATCCATCATATTCTCATACTGATTTGAAACATTATCGCATTTTGTACAAACCACCTGGGAACGAGAAAGAGACCTTCAAGACAAACTTGAATAGAAAAAGATATAGACATCGAAATACGTACATATAAAGTTAATCATGTATGTCTGACTAATCAAAAACCAAAAGGTAATCCAAAGGGTGGTTCAGAAGCCAAAGGAAACTGATAAAAGAACATTCCTCCCCAACTAGATGGAATTTCAAATTGCACAACAATTATGTTTCAGGCGCATGCAGTTATCTTACTCAAAAGAATCAGAAACCATAAGAACAGATTCTTGACAGTCATATGCTCAATACAAAGCCATATGCATTGGCACAATTTAATCCATGCGTAAAAAGATTACAAGATAAACATTCTCATCCAACCTCATCCCTGGTGTAACTAAAGGATTACAGCAACGTACTTTTTTTTTTTCAAAGGCAAAAAGGAATGATATTTAAAGGCACCAAAAAGGGGGTCCACGGACGTACACAGGATGTATCAAGATATGAAGATACAAGATTAACGACTTCGATCTTTTAAAAACACTAGAAGAGAATCAAGTGATCTGGATATATATACTCGCTCCTATCGAAAAAATAAGAGAGGTCAAGCATGCAATTTTAAACAAGAATGGGGTCATTCCACCCCATCAAAAGAGCGACAATTTCTTTCCCTCCATACACCACAGTCCACACCACCACAAACAAATAGGAGTGACTTTCCAAACCTCCTTGATTTCCTCCTAAACTTGACCCGTCTCTAAGTGAATAAATAATCACCACAAACAAATAGGAGTGACTTTCCAAACCTGCTTGATTTCCTCCTAAGCTTGACCCGTCTGTAAGCGATTAAATAATCTTGTACATTTCCGCCATCGCCAATGGGATACTAAACAAGGATAAAGCTATAAGCCAAAGTCTCTCATCGGGCTGTGCAAAGATAAATGATTGATGGTCTCATCATCTCTTCTGCACTGCACATGCAACGCCAATTTTTTAAGGGGGCATTAAGCCGTGGGTCCCTACAAAAAACATTTTCCAACCTTAAGTCCAATCTTTTTTTTAACACCAAAAGTCCCCAACTTTTTTTTGGACCACAATGACCTCCGCATAGAGCCACGCGCACCTCCCGGTTTTTTTAGCACATCCACGCTTCCCAACACTATTTCTTTTTGCTTTTCAACCTTTAAAATGAGACAACTTTTAGACTATAAATCCGTTTTAACAAAATTTATATATCCATAATCTACCAAAAATGATCTATCAAACAAGGTCCATATTGAATATAAATTTTTTTTCCCAAAAATCGAATTTTTACAGCTCAAAATCATGTCAAAAAATCTTTTTTTTCCATAAGATCGACACATCCATTGCGTAGATCTTAAAATTTAAAAATAAAAAATAAATAAAATAAAATAAAAAATGTTGCCCAAAACAGCCCAAAAAGGGCAAAGTTATTGCATTTTTTTTTTTTTGCAAATTTTATGGTCTTTATTGTGCGTAAAAGTGTTTCACTGCCTTTCAAGGGGTAAAGTCTGTGAATTTCACTGCTTTTTAAGGTGTAAAGGCAGTGAATTTCACTGCCATTGAACTGTAATGACAATGTTATCCACTTTGCTAAAGCTTCTATTGTCTTTAATTGTTTTGTCGTTAATTCCTCAAAAATTGGGTAATAACTTCATAACCTTTTGGTTTTCCCACATACTGATCAATTTGTACATTAATCAATGTTGCGGTAAATTCATTGAGGTCATGCCTAGTTGTATGTTCCAAGAAATCCTAGCCACCATTTCCGAGTTTCCATTACCTTTTCAAGTTCTTCAGCCAATGATTTGAAAGTGCACACCCACATACATAAATGTGTGTGTGTGTATACATACATGTTCTTTTGTTTGTTTCTCATGTGAATAAAGACAAAGGATAGTAGGAATAATGAAGAGGAGGAAGATCCCAATGATGATGATGGGGTCGGCGGTGGTGTTGGTTGCTATGTTACCTGGACTCTCCTACTAGCACCCAAGTACCAAATCCCCTTGTCCGACACCCATACCCATCGGCCTCAACATCTGGTATTGAAAAGGTAACAAGACACTTAAAGTTGAAAGCAAAGAAGGTTTCTAACTATTCGTATGAAGAAACATAGTATGTTTATATGTTCAGAAGGTGTCCGCATACCCGTATCCAACATTTAGACACGTCCACGACGACCACACGATCGGAAAAGGAGGGCAGGCTCTGGCGATGGAGTTAGGCGCACCTCTCTGTCTCTTCCCAGGCTCTTCTTCATCTCTCTCTCTCTCTCTCTCTCTCTCTCTCTCTCTCTCTCTCTCTCTCTCAACGAATGGTTAGGAACTTAGGGCATCAATACTTTGTGTATTTAAATCTTTTTTTTTTTAAATCATTTTGTTTTGTTTATTTAAACTTTCTACCCATATAATTTTTTAACATTTCAAAATTCAAAAGAAACCCAACTTGTCTCACACTTTAGTATATTAAGACTTTCACCCCAAAAGTTTTAAAACTTTTCAAAATAACCCCATGTGTTGATAAACTATATAATTGTGTGCATATGTGAAATTATTATTTAGTCCAATTTAAACATACATAAGTGTATATATATACATTATTATTAATTTTGTTTAAAAATAATTTTTCCGCATAGGCCCCCCTCCATCGCCAGCCTACTGCCTAGCGATTTTTAGAACATTGGGTTTGTTGAAGCGATTCGTATGTTGTCTTCGGCAACGACCAACAATTCTTCATGTAAGGGACAACTTGGTCATTTAGAAATTTTATTACTGAAAAATGGATGCTAGATGAAATTGTGTTATTCCTTGCGTCTAGGAGTGGATAGGAGCCGAGGTTTGAAAGCTCGGCTCGAAGGGTTAGCACTCTGCTCAAGCTCAGCTCGATACAAAACTACTATGATCGAGCTTGGCTCAATGAAGATTGCAAATCAAGTTCAAGCTCGAGCTCAAATCAGCTGGGCTCGATTAAACTCAAAGCTCAAAGCTCGGCGCAAAACTCAAATCGGCTCAATTTAAGTTCAAAGCTCAGCTCGATTAACCAAACTTGGCTCTATTTAAGCTCAAAACTCGAGCTTCGCTTAGCTGAGCTTAGCTAAAGACCACAGTTGAGACTTGCAGTCCACCCAAAGCGTTTTTATAAAGAGTTTTTCTCTCCCCCTATTCTCCCACACCCGATGTGGGACAAATAAAACATTCAGTCAGCATTCTCAGATATATAGGCCACACTTTGAAGCTTTAGTGCTGCTTTTAATTTTTTAAGGTTTTTTTTTCCTTGAATTTTTTTTATGGTAATTAAGATGCTAATCTTGGCATTTTCATTGAACTAAAACAAAGCACTTACACATGTGCCAGTAATATACAAAATTATACATTTAACATTTGTTCAGCTAGTTTGCATCCCAAATGCTCCAATCAAAATCTTGTGGATCCACTGTCACATATATTTGGGGAACATTTGGGATACAAAAATTGGGAAGTATAGCATTACTCCTTAGTTAATATGACACAATTTTAACAACTTGGGTTCATTAATACATATATATATACACGAGCTATTCAAGAGCTCATAAACGAGCTTTTTCACGAGCCTACTAACAAGCTGTTCACGGGTATGTGTGCTCAAGCTTGGCTCGTTAACAAACCAGCTGGTACACAAGCTCGAGCTTGGCTTGTTTATTCTATGAGTCAAGCCCTTCTCGAATATGTTCACGAGCCCTAGTTGAGCGGTTCAGCTCGTGTACACCCCTACTTGCGTCCTTCCTGGGTTAAAAACTTATGGAGTGTATTTTTTGGTTGAAAAGTGCTGGTTTGAGGAGCTTTTAATTAATTATCCCATCTTTTAATAATAATTCTTCTCTTCCTCACATTGTTAATGGTTAATATCCATCCCAAAAAGATTGTGCATCGAAAGAAAGGCTACTGGCTACCTTCTGGTCTTCCAAGTAACCTGCTACTATGTCCTTTGAGAATACCCGGGAAAAAAATTCGAAATTAAAAAGCATCCATTCTTGGTTAAGGTCCATCCCATCATGTCCACTCCAACCCCCAGAGGTTGCCCGTATAGTTGAGCGAAAGAGACCAACACCTCAACCATCCAATCTAGCAACTTCCTAGTAAACTAATCCAAGCAAACCATCCATTCTTGGTTAAGGTCCATCCCATCATGTCCACTCCAACCCCCAGAGGCTGCCCGTATAGTTGAGCGAAAGAGACCAAAACCTTAACCTTCCAATCTAGTAACTTCCTAGTAAACTAATCCCAGCAAATACCATTATTCCCTCGTTTAAGGTAATCTGCCATAAGAGCCTGTCTATCTGTTGCAAAGCTAAATATTCCCAGGAAAGTAGAAGCTAATGGGACCTTTCCACACCAATGGTTGAATAAGAATATGATGAGTCTATCACATCCTGCAACAAAATAAATGTACTCTTTGAAAGGCTCCCATCCCTTATTAATGTTTCTCCACACCCCCAACCCTAAGACTTTCTAATCTCCTTTGTATACCGTTTTCACTCCCATACTTATTCTTTATTACAAATGATCCTCCTCCATAGATTGTTCTCCCACGAACATTATATACCACAACGTCCACAACCACTTCCACAACAAGGGAAGCCCAAAGTCACTAAACATCCTCAACTTTCTATTTTGTAGGCTCCCTGTGGAGATCACGGGCTCGAATCTGGAAACAGCCTCTTTGCTTGCAGGGGTAAGACTGCGTACATCTCACCCTACCCAGACCCCGCAATGGCGGGAGCCTCGTGCACTGGGCTGCCCTTTTATATCTGCCCACAAAAAATCTTTTTGAAGCTTTACTAACCTCTTTTCCTTAACGCCGAATTAGGAAAAAAAGATGGGAAATATTCAAGTATAATGTACTCTTAATTAATGTAAGAAGTCCCACTATAGATATTATTGTTTCTTCCAACCTGGCAACCTTATCTCTTATCTTTCCACTACAGCATTCAGATAGAAGAGGTCCTAGAATGATAACCTAACGGGAGCACAAGATAGGCAGTTGGGAACCTTCCCAGTGTGCATTCGAAAATCCATGCCAACAAATTAACATGTGCAACATTCACCATCATAATTAGTTCATTTTTCCCCCCACATTTACCTCTAAACATGATACTACCTGAAAGCACAAAAGAAAAAATTTGGAGTGAATCACATGTTCCGCCATCGCACTACAAAAGACAATCGTATAATTTGCAAATGATAGGTGATCAATACGAATCAATTTTTTTCTTCACATTTCCCAGTAAAAAAAAAAAAATCAAGCATCCCCCTCATTACAGCTCTTTGCATCAAAAAACTTAAAGCTTTCACAACCATAATGACCATAAATCGTGAAAGAGATCTCCATATTTCAGCCACCTACTACTAAGAATAAATGTGAAACGAAAAATCAAAAAAATAAAAATGAAATAAAATAAAATAAGATAAATACTCATTCTAGCTTAACAATAGATGACTACATCAAAAAGCATACGCAATAATTTAAGAAAGACTAAGGTGCTTTTATATAATGCCCAAGTGGTGGAAGAATATATTCAAGAGAAGCTCCAACCCACCCAGGCCACTCCTGGCATGCACTGAGTCATGCTACACAACAGGATTGAAAGAAATCGAGGCTTCTTACATACAAAATCAACACCCTAGCAACTCCATTGGCCACATTCTCTTTCCTTTGACAAGGAAAATTTATTTTTTGGAAACAGAAGTATGCTATAGAAGGAAGACGTTTAGATTATGTACAGCCACCAAGAATTTCCATCATGAAGACTAAAGCATAAAAGGAGAAGACTCTTTTAGGTATATCTGGAAGGGTAAATTCATCTTTCCGCCCTTATTTTTGCATTTCTTTTGACTGAAACTGATAACCATCAAGGAAAACAAACTTGATTGAATTAATGAAAAGGTGAGAGGAAGGATCAAACTTTCGTTTCGGTCTATTGTTTTGGTCTACCCAGAAACGGAAACGTTTCGGAAATATTTCGGAAACATGTGGAAACACCGAAAAAAATTGGAAACATTGAGAAACATGGGAAAACATAACTTCAATCGTAAACATATGCACATATAAAGCTAATAATTGATTAATTGAACCTTCGAGACGTCTATATATGTACTTACATTAAAAATATGTGGTTCAAAATGAAAATATAAGAGGATTAAGCCGCCAATCTACTGTCAAACACTTCATAAAATACAAAGTTACATATGAGCACATAACAAAGTAATTAGCCATCTCCAAAATAAAATGATTGTTCATATGACAAATACACATCCATAGGATTATTTTGATGGAAACAATCATGTTTCGGTGGAAACAAATGAAACGATGTGGAATCATAGGTCTGTTTCGATGGAAACAATCATGTTTCAATGGTACAAAAGAAATAAAGTCGTTTCGATGGAAACCATGGGATTTCAATAGTCCATGGCTGTTTCGTTTACATAAACCAGGAAACAGAAACAGTTCGGTCGTTTCGATGAAAACAAAAGGAAATTTTGATCCATGGGTAAGAGGAGCATCCAATATTATTGTATACGTTAGGGACAAGATGATCGATACTCATCATTTCCAAACTTACTATACAGAACCCATTATTATACCACTTAAAATGTACTTTAAGACTGAAAGAATTATACAAAGCATGAACACATATAATGGACATCCATATGAATACATAATGGGCGAAACACATGGATTATTATGTGGATGAAGTATAGACTAGAAAGCAGAGACACTACATTTTGGGTGTGACATGAGTGTTTTGACACGCGCTTGACACATCTCATGTTGAACACACTGACATGTGTCAACATGCTAAATACATATCCTTAGTTTATAGATCTTTAAAAAAAAAGTTGGGCACGTCATCAAACAGTCGTGGGGACACGGTTGGGCACGTGATGGACTCATGATAATGGCTATTTTCAAAACATTTTACAAACTTGAGGGTAAACACATTAATCCGCTAAAAGTGGGAGATAAGTGGGGTTTTTTTAGAAATGGCAATTTTATGGCTCTGGGCGTAGTTTCAATTAAAAAAAAATAAAAAATAAAAAATAAATAAACTTTTGGAAGGTAAAAGCCTAGTGGTAGCTACTAGTTGTAAACTTCAAAGAAGGTTACGTGTCGCGTATCGTGTCATGTCCGACACAAGACACGACACTTCATAGACACTTTTCTAGTAGTGTCTAAGTGCAATTTTGTTAGGACTTTGTTGTGTGGGCGTGCCCGTGCCCGTGTCATGTCGTATCTATGTCGTTGCGACCGTGTCCGTGCTTCATAGGCTGGAGCAGAGGATGACGACATGGGTATAAGTTGAATCGTGGGAGGAGATACTGGGATTTACCTCAAACAAGAAGAGTGCCCTAAATTGCGTTTAGAGCAGTTCATTTTTTCCACTTTGCTAGGTGGATGCTTTTTTCCCTTAAAACTTTGTAGTGGTTCATTGAAATCATATCTGGATCAAAATGAAAAGCAGAGCTAGCAAAGAAAAGCATGGTTTGAAGGAAAACATTGAGGATCTATGTGGTTTTTGGATTTAGTGATGGGAATCAATCCACCAAGATTAGAAAAGATTGAAATCTCCGTAATTGTAGTCAATGTTTTGAAAACCGGACCGTTCATCGAATCGGAAAAATCACCGGGTCACGTGTTACCGGTTCAACCATCGGGTGAACCAGAATCAAATCATGTCATAATAATTAGATAATGTACATATTTATTTACGAACATTAATAATAATATGAAACTAAAAAGCATAAAAATACAATACAAAACAAGTTTAAATTTTATTTTTATAGACTCCTACAATAATCATGAAATATCTAGATTGATAGTATAGAATAAGGGTTAATTAGAATATGCTTCCCAAATTTTGTATCTCAAATGGATCCCAAACACACGTTGCAGTGGGTCCACTTGATTTTAATTGGAGGATGTTAAAGATGTTGAAGTAGTCCTACCATTATTGAAAATGGTGCAATTGCCACGCGTGTTTGGGAACCATTTGGAACATATAGCATTACTAAATAATAAATTAAAAACATGAGATCAACAACTCAAAATGAAAAAAAATATTTAAAAAAATACAATAAAATAAATAGTACACATGAAACAAGGAGGAGAGAGAAAGGAAGATGGAGACAAAAATTGGTCTCTTGTATTTACTGCATCCTGTCAATTTTCAACCACTTTATACAACTGAATTTTTAAGCATTACCTCTCTTCTTGAATGAATCATTTCCTCTAAACAAGAGAGTAGAGAGAGAGAGAGAGAGGGGGAAGAGAAAGGCTAAAACATTACACTTCTTTGGTCTTCAGTTTTCACGGATCGTCGGCGAGCACGACTGCAGAGGGACAGTGAGGTGAAAGCTCCGACTTTGGCTCCGGCGAAGACATTGGGGAATAAACGTTACTCGTTCGCCTGGGAGCTACTAGTATATCTCTGGTAAGTCTTTTTTCTACTATTTCATTACTTAAAGTATAGGAGAATGAAGTGTGGAGGATACTCCTGAGACTTTCTTCTTTCATATAAGGAATCCTCTTGGTTGGTCGAAGCTAGAAGACGACAGGACGGACCTTCTCCTTCTGTTAAACCTCTTCCATGATATGTCGCTTGCATTGAACTAGTACTCGTTGCTTACTTTGATGAGTCAAAAACACCTCCCTATCTTCCAATAACGTATATAGGAACTGCTTCATTGCTCCTTTCTTCACTCTGATATGGAATGGAATCATCTTTCCTTCCTCTAGGAAAGTTCTTTTCTAATATGAATAGACGGGAAGCCCTCGTCTAATTCTAAGGCTTAAAGTTTCAAAGTGGAATCTCGAAAAACTAAGATGAAAGGCCATAACAGATCAAACTTTCCCTCTCTTTTTTTCACTGTAACGAACCGCTCGGTTCAACAAAACCGTGAACGGTTTTATGAAGAACCGGCTCAACAGTCCAGTTTGAACGAAATAGGACGGCTTTTTATCCAAAACGGTTTTGCAGTCTAGATCGGTTCGTTTTGTGGCCCGGGTGAAGGTTCAACAGGCGGTCCGGTTCGGTTTTCAAAACATTGATTGTAGTAGCAGATTTACTTTCAGCATAAACCTTACTTGCAGGAATCGCTCATTTAGTGAACGATTCTCAATGAGAATCGCGATTCTGCGGTTCTTAGTGAGATTCGTTTATGAATCGTGATTCTCTCTACAGATTCACGGTTTCCACAGGACAACAATCGTTCGAAACAGTGACATACCAGAAAAGAGGATGTAGATCTAGAACAGAGAAGGAAGAAGATGACAAACAAAAGAAAACAAATTACCTCGCACTCGCACTTGTACCTGCTTCGTTGTCGTCGTCTACCTTATGTGTTTTCTCTTCTTATTCTTCTTCTCTTCGTCATCATCATCATCATCATCATCATCTCTCTCTCTCTCTCTCTCTCTCTCTCTCTCTCTCTCTCTCGTGAATATAATTGGGTCTATTTTTTTGACCTAGGCCAGACGTGTTGGAATAGAATAATTTTTAGGGTCTTATTTCTTATATATTTACACTTTCGACCCCATATTAACTCCCTTCAATTTTATCGGTGGTGGGGTAATTATAGGAAACATTTACATTGTTAGATTGGTTATTCCCAAAAATAACGTTTCTTATTCCAAAATATCAATTAAAACTCACAATTAAGGCTGAAATAATTTCCATAATATAACCATCCTTTATTTCAAAATATCAATTAAACCTAAATTGTTGCAATACATGATTTTCCTTATTCCCAGTCTCAATTAATGCCAGAATGGAACATCCACATATTAAAATTGAATCTCTAATAACATCATCTTTGGGTAAATATTACCTTTTTAAAAGTATTTTATACATATATATTATAATGTATAAACACTCCCCCCACGCTCCAAACCTTAGACTCTTCTACGTTCTCCCGCTTTCCTGCCCCCGCCCCCGCGTCCCCGCCCCCGCGTCCGCTTCGTGCAACTTAGGCATAAATCATGGCATAATTTTAGGTTATGAATTACTTTATGAGTGATTATTCCCTCTCTTCAATCTCCTTCCTCCTTTTCTTATTCTCTCTCCTCTCTACTTCATTCTCTATGATTAGTCTTTAGTGAGTGAAAGAAAAAGAAAACACGGAGGAAAACACTTTTTTTTGTTTGGTTAACAAGAAATATAGAGAGGAAAAGATAGAGGAAATGCAAATATGGTGAAAAATCTATACAAATTTGACTTCTTAACGCTAGCATGAACTTTATTTTTTGTCACAGACTAAATCTTCACAACATTCTAATTATTGCCGAGGAATTTAGATTGACATAATCTAACAGATTGTAAATTTTGTTTTTGAAAGTCTTAAGCCATATGTTTCGACATAAAAATATTTCTTCAGTAAAATATTTGAGCAAAATAAGAACTTGAATCTATTTATAGGCTATTTTGAGACTTAATTGTGATAGGAGCGGGGTGGGAGCGAGGTTCTGTTATGAGGGGAGCGAGGTTCCGACAAGCTTCTTAGTTAGAAGCGCGGAATCGAGAGTCTGAGGAGGGAGCGTGACTAATTTAGAAGGTTCCTGCTTCTAAGTTCTTAACCATGGTCAGTTAAAACCACTATATAAAGTTATAACTGACATGAAATCATGTACGGCAATAGAAGTCAAAATTGATGAAACATGAACAAACCATAACGCATACCCTTCATGTCATTGAAGGCGAAAAGCTTTATTGCCATCTTTCAACTTTAAAACTACAGTGAGGGCATTAGCCAATTTTCAGGTTTCGTAACCAGATCAAAACTATCATTCACCTACAATTACAAATTAATACCCCCTTAACAATTGACATGTGACAAGAAACTACCTGAGACTGGAGGTGACCACCAAATATATGTTGGATGAGCGTTGTCTCTTGAGAGCTAGGATGAAGTGCCTTTTCTCCACCAAATTCATCTAGGCATACTGATTGCATTGTATCAATGGCAAACCTATAAAGCAGCCGATATTAACAAATTGAACTAGAATTTTCCAAGAAAATCATTAAACCTCTTCAAATTGATACAACTAACCATAAAATACAAGCAATTCTTAGTGACTAATTTTTTCCGATCTTAAACTAGATACTAAGAAGGAAAAGATCTAGAGCAAGTAAGAGGAACCTCATGAACTCGTGGGCATCCTCCTGTTTACCATAACCAAGATTACCACCAATATTGGGTAACCGAGATAGAACATTGATTGGTGAAAAGGGATTCAGACTTTTGTTAGCTCTTTCAATATGAGTTTGCAATTCACATAGGAAGCACCAATCATTCCTTCTGCCTGAAAAAAGCAGCAGCAAAATTGAGAAATGTTACCATGTACAAAGGGGGAACGAAATTGAAGGTGAGGGATAGTTTTGATCTATGCATTTACATTCTTTCCTATGGCCTCTCTCCAGCAGGTAGGCAACAAGTGGCCGAGTGTATGCAAGACATTGCAGAACCACATTGGCAAAGCAGCTGCACAAAAATGAGAATAAAACTAAGAAATTGTGATTTCAAACTCCATAACTTGAACATGCTGGATATTTGAATTTGGTGTTCTCAACCCATTAAACACATCTAATAATGATTTTACAAAGTATTACTATGCTGCTAAACATGAACCTGTTTCCACAATTTAAAAGCCCACAAGGAGGGAATCCCGGCTTGTTCCAGTTAAAAAGTTCCACAAAATCCTCATACGGGAAAAGAATCTGAAAATATAAATGATATTATTGGCACAAGGCGTTATAAATCGACTAAAGCAACAACGCTCGAAAATACAGTCATTTACCTTCTTCAACTGCTTGAGACTCTTAGTGGTTGCACTAGCAGGAGCTAGTACAACTGTTGTAGATCCCTTACATCCAGACTGCAATGCATTCATCTTCCCAGATTGAAAGTCTTTGCATTTTGTCTTATGCCCAGATTTCCAGTGGGATGCTTGGCATGCTTCCGAGCTATGAATTAGAACAGGGTAAAATATTTAAGCGCTTACAATATATATATACAAGAATTCGAACCTACCACTAGATATCAATATAACCAACACTACACCTGTGACAGTAACAGAAAAATAATAAACTGATAGAGAAGATAAGAAAAATAAATGATTCTAAGTCCATTTAACAATAAAAACTGGTATCCTTGGACAAGGAAGTAAACAGCAGAAATATGCTAGCAATTGCATCCATGAAAAGAGCTACAGCTTGCAATACGGAGGCAGGAGATAAACTGCTAAGTCAACATGGAAAAGAGAGCTCACTCCAATGCATCCAAACAATTAAGGTCAATCAATTCACAGATTTCAGAGTCTTTATCCAAAAATATACAATTGTAGACTAATTAAAAGCTTCTGTCCAGTCATTTATGTCATCAAGTATCAAATGCAATATTTAGGACTGAGGACACATCCGAGTTGGCCAAGTGCCAGTGCCCACACACTACTGGTGTGGGTTCGAATTCCCCTCCCTCCATTTACCTAAACGATGTAAATATATACATACATATATATATATTATAATGTGAGTCTCCAATGCGAAAGCTTAACTTTAAAATCAAAGAGTCGAGAGATTAAAACAAATACGATAACTTGCCCAGGAAAGAGGCAAAAACAGAATAGTTCATCATAACAGCCCAGGTATACTAGCTCATCAAATTTTCTGGAAAATTAAAAAAGTAGAAGAATAATCTTCTCCAGCAGAGAAGTAGAACTATTTGGACATAAATGTGAATATTTGGAATCACAACAAAACATTGGTAACAATCCGCAACAAGAAAAAACTTCCTAAAATACAGATGATGGTCCCAAGCTTTCAATGCCTCTCCCCAGCACACTCACTGGTTCATGCCAGTGGACTCAACAGACCAATCAAATCTGGACCCACTGAGCTGACCATAGTCTCACAATAAGGAATCATACACCAATCTTACCAGGTTATTCATCTCCACCTTCTCATCAAAGAACTGTAAAAAAATACAAACACTGACAGATATGATGTAATAGTCCATGAACAAATTGGTTACATCAAGATCAGGAGAACGAACAAACTTATACAGTTTACTTGCAACTTTTTAAAATAGGAAAATATTTTGCAAGTAATACTAGTTTCCCAATTAAAAAGGAGAGCTTAGATATTCGATCCCTCTCCCCAAGGCAGTCATCAACTCATTCATAGGGTATGACAGGCACATCAATTATGGACCCACTGAAAGAACAATAAAGAAACCTTAGAAATTGCACAAGCCCGCGAAAAAGGAAGAAGATGTTAGAAGTATTTTTAATTTTATATTTTTATTTTTATTTTTCATTCTTCTCTTATGATCCAAGGGGGTATTTATGTAATTCTCCTTCTTATTCACAAATAATAAAATGCATGAGACACAATTGTGCTCCTTAATTTTGCCCTAATACTTTTCTAAATGGTATTAGAGCCTCCCTAAGAGGGAGATCAAATCATCCACCCATCACCCCCACCGGCCACCTCCTACATCACCACCCAAACACCAGCCGACACCATCTCCACCCAAATCTGGGTTAGTCGACACTCACCCAACCTAAACCCTGACCAACCGATACCTCCAAACACTCCCTACCTCCATGCGACACCACCCAGCCTAAACCTAGACCAGCCGACACCCTCCAAACACCTCCCATCTCTATGCAACATCACCCAAGCCCCAGCCTAGCCTAGCCGACACCATCCAGGGCCTTCCTCCTTCCAACCGCAACCCACAGATCCTCTCACACCCTGGCCGACAGCCATATGCTAGCCGAAATCCATCTGCAACAAATCTAAATTCTCATTGGACCATTTTCGCTTCTTTCTCTGAGAAAATCCATTATGAAGCCCTTGTTTTGATCGGAGTTTAGTTTTTTCAGCAGTTTTTTGAAGCCCTTGTTTTGATCGGAGTTTAGTTTTTTCAGCAGTTTTTTTAACCCCTGATGGACCATTGATCAGTTTTGACTGATCCGAAGCATCCTGTATGGTGCTCTGATTGACACCTGAGTGCTACATGATAGTACCAGTTCCTATTCCCTTCTTTTTGTGATAGTTGCGGGTACTTGTTTTGCGTTGATTCAAGATGTCAGATCCAGATAAATCCACCGTGAATACACAACAGCCTCGGAGTGAATTTCATTGTTACCCCGATTGATAACCCGGACGTGCAAATCACCACATCTTTTTCAACGGCCAAAACTAGCATGGTCTCAGCTGTGATCTAAGAAGCACCAACAATGACACGCGATAGGGATACGACACGACTCGAATACGTCGACATGACATTTGTCAAAAAAGCATGATACGATACGCCAGGGACACGATTATTGTTTTTTATTTTTAAATATATATTTTACCATGTGGTCCATGTCTAATTAAACTTGGCATAAAACCACATAAATCAAAACAATATAATGACATTATCAATAACAACCTAGATTGAAACCTAGGTCACATACCGCATTAAACGCTAATGGACAGCAAAATAAAACATATATATCACATACTCAACCTTATCATCAATGAATAAAGTGTAACTTCAATTACCATCAAAAATAGCAAAAAAGAGCAACAGAAAGTAAAGTAAAGCCAAGGATCCAAATTTTTATTCATAGAAAAAGTATTGTTTATTTTTAGTTAATTTACAGTTCAATATAATTTCTTTTCAAGAATATATATATACACTATGCATATTTAAATTTTCACCACTAATTAGTTATATAGATAAGACTAATTATAATAAATTAACACTTCATATTAGTATATAACTATTATAATCCTATACAATACATACGATAGAGATGTGAGGAACTTGAGATAGAGAGAGCTGATAGATTAGATGAGAGTTTCTGTTCACGAAGAGAGAGAGAGAGAGAGAGAGAGAGAGAGAGAGAGAGAAGCGACGACGACACGAAGGGGGACCAGAGAAGACGACACGAAGAGGAAACCCTAGGTTCCAGTCCAAGAAGAAGAAGAAGAAGAAGAAACCTAGGTCCCAATCTGACGAAGAAGAAGAAGTAAAGCTTCAGATCAGAAAATTGGCAAGAAAAACAAGACATTTTGATTTTGGGTACCTCGTTCATGCACCGCCGCTGTCGTTCCTATGCCATCGTCGTGATTGAGGCGTCATCATCGCTGCGTCATGGTCATCCCTACATCGCCGTCGTCCATTGGTCATTTTCCATCATCGCCCACCAACCTTTGAAATGGTATGTATCATCCTTGTTGTGTGTCGACTAATTTAGGGTTGGACATGTGTCAACTTATATATGTCCTTTATTTTTATTTTTTTCAAAAACACACCCCCAACGTGTCCCGTGCGTATCAAGATCGTGTCCAAGGCACACTCGCAATCGTGTCAGCTCAAGAAAAAATGATTTTTAAATCAGACTCGCAAAAGTGCGTATCGGACACGTGTCAAAGGCGTGTCGTGTCATGTCGTGTCGGTGTCAGATACTGATACGAGGGCCAAAATAGAGTGTCGGTGCTTCATAGCATCTAGTGCTTGGAAGGGGAAACACCATGCTCAGAGGATCCCAAAGATTTGTTTGGGTGAGGTTGTTTATGGGATATGGAAACAGAGGAATGCTCTAACTTACAGAAATGAATTTAGAGGCAAAGAAAGGCTGCTCAAAGAACTTTGCAAGCATGTAAAACAAAAGACAGGTGTTGTATGGAAGCTAGATCCTTTTTGTGATAGGCTTTTGATGGCTTGGATTTAGCTTAGTTTGATATTTGTTGTGAGGTGGATGTGCTAGTTCCTTAACTTTGTTGTAGAAATTTGCCCATCCATGGCAGCTTTTTTGCTATGTTTTTGTTAGCTGTTTTTTCCTGGGGTATACCCCTTGTACATTTGTACTGGTTCTCTTTTCTTTTATATACTTACCTTGTTCCAAGAAAAAAACTATTCAATTCCAGATATTTGAATCAGACTCTACAAGAATGATTGAAGGACGTCACTGGTATAAGGCATTGTTAACTATTCTCCATAATCGAATTAATTCGATACAAACTAGCATTAGCGCATCAAGATGCACTTGGCTTAGCGATGAACAATTTGAATCCAAGTATTAAATTCTAGATATTTAAATCAAACTTTCTAAAAGGAATGATTGAAGGACATCACTGGTAAAAGGCATTGTTAACTATACTCCATAATCGAATTAGATCAATACAGACTAGCATTAGTGATATCAAGATGCACTTGAGTGAGCGAGGAACTGGAGGTTAACATCAACTAATAAACTTATCTAGTTTTTAGTTGAGTGAGGAAATGGTGTCTTATGGACTGTAATTCTGCAAAGTGGCAGGCTGCTTTGTGCTGACTTTCTAAAATTTCTTCATTATCAGCCAAATTCTGTATGGTTAAATTTTTTTGGGAATTGTGTTGGTGTTTAAGGCCCTGTATTCGTCTGTAGAAAAGTATTGGGGCAAAATTAAGGAGCACAATTGTGTCCTCTGTATTTTATTATTTATGAATAGGAAGGAGCATTACATAAATACCCCCTTGGGTCATAAGAGACGATTGAAAAATAAAATAAAAGCATGAAAGTGGAAATACTTCTAACACTCCCCCTCAAGGTGATACAAACAAAGCTCTCATTCCCAGCTTGCTAGGAGCAAAATGAAACGACCTACTCCCCATGTCTGCAGGTTGCTCACCAGTCTTCACAATACAAATTATACCACTACTAATATTCTTCTTGATAATGTGTATGTCAATCTCCACATGCTTGGTCCGATCACGTTGCACCGGATTGTGGGCGATATTGATTGCATATTTATTATCACAATATAGTCTCATAGAATCACTGTGACCAAGTCTCAAATCCTTCAATGACAATTTGATTCAAAGCAGCTCATACACACCTTGAGCCATGGCTCTAAACTCAGCCTTTGCACTAGATCTAGCAACCACACTCTGCTTCTTACTTCGCCACATGACAAGATTACCTCCCACAAACGTACAATAGCCTGAGTTGGACCTACTATCTGTCACAGAAACTGCCCAATTAGATATGTATATGCTTCCACTCAAAGGTGGTCATGTCTAGTAAAAAACAAGCCCTTCCCTTGTGCTGATTTCAAGTATATTTCAAGTATCTCAGGATTGTGAAAACGGTGTCCATATGGGATGCACGAGGAGCATGCATAAACTGACTAACAACGCTAACAGTAAAGGCAATATCTGGGCATGTGTGGGAAAGATAGATGAGCCTTCCCACTAACCTCTAGTATCTCCCCTTATCCACCTCTGCTCCACTATAATCATCAACTAGCTTCTGATTTGATTCAATAGGAGTGTCACATGCTCGACTTCCAAGCATTCCAGTCTCCTTCAACAAGTCAAGTACATACTTTCTTTGGGAAATGAAGATTCCATGCTTAGATCTAGCAACTTCAATCCCAAAAAAATATTTAAGAGTTCCCAGATATTTTATTTCAAACTCTCTAGCTAAGCGAAAACCCGTTTTTTGTAATGTGCGGACTCTTCTAAGTTAGCGAACAATGTCATCCCCGGTTTGAACAATGTCACCCACATACAATTAAGCCCTTTTTGTGCGGACTCTTCTAAGTTAGTGTACTCTTTCAACTTTTGCATCTCTTCCAAGTCATCCCCAGTTTGAACAATGTCATCCACATACAATTAAGGATGTAGCCTTACCTTGTGGTGAATGCTTAATGAACAAAGTCTGGTCGGCTTGACTCTGTTTGAAACCATACCTGAGCATAGCCTATGTAAACCTCTCGAACCAAGCCCTTGCCATACAATGATTTCCTGAGTCTACACACCTTTCCTTCTGGCCTAATGTCCTCAAAGCCCGGGGGAACATCCATATACACCTCCTCATCCAGATTACCGTGAAGGAAAGCATTCTTCACATTAAATTGGCAAAGAGGCCACCCAAAGTTGGCAGCTAAGGGATAGAAGGACCCTGACAGAATTCATCTTTGCAACTGGGACAAATGTCTCTAGATAATCAATCCCATAGGTCTGTGTAAAGCCCTTAGCAACAAGTCGAGCTTTGTACCTCTAAATGGAGCCTTCTGCTTTATGCTTCATTGTATACACCCACTTGTACCCCACAATCCTTTTGCCCTCAGGTAACATTGTCAATTCACAAGTGCCATTTTTACGAAGAGCTTTCATCTCTTCGATCATAGTGTGTTTTCATTTGGGATCAGCAAGAGCATCTTGAACATTGTTAGGAATAAGCACAGAATTGATTTTCGAAAGGAAAGTTTTATAGGAGGGAGACAATTGAGAGTAAGACACAAAATTTGAAATAGGACGTTGGGTACAAGCCCTAACACCCTTACGTACAACAATAGGGACATCAAGATCAAAATCAGTCTCCATAGGCACTGGTGTATAAAACTTACTGGGAATAACAAGATCAGAATCCGGATTACCATGGTCGTCAACACTTGAAGGAGATGTCAATGGAAGAGGGAGGAGCGGTCTCTTTATCCCTGGATTTACTCCATGGGCCTTCCGAATAGACCAACAACTTCTTTTCCTTTAATGAAGTGCAAACCTCATTTTCTCCCTCGTTTTCTCCCCTTTCCTTTTCTCCCTCATTTTCTCCCCTTTTTTCCTTTTCTTCGTTATTTTTTCCCCTTTCCTTTACCACCTCAGCTTCTGTTTCCTTCTGAGTGGTAATGTCTATAACTGTGCCCGGAGACAAAGAGGAAGGCAAAGGCATCTCTTTCTCATACCACGGCTCCCGCTGAAGACGTGACTTAGAACTAGGAGAGGGCTGAAAATATGATTGAGATACGTGGAAAGTAACATCCATGGAGACATACCACTTCCTAGATGAAGGATGATAGCACTTGTAACCTTTAGTTGTTTTGATACTATACACCTGCTCTGAGAGGTACTCGTCACCTATATTCGGAATACATACAACAGGAGAACGGCATTGAATAGAGAATTTGATTGCTGTGAGTTCATTCTCTATCCTGGGATTTCCTTCTGTGCCACTACCCAGTATCAAAGGTACTGATGTTTCCCTCTAGCATACTAACTAGAGAACGACATTGGGTTTACTCTAAAGAGGGACATAAGAGTTAATTAGACTTGAGTATGGGACGAGAACTCGCAGATTTGGATTCGAATCAAATGAGACTGAAAGCACCATTTCTTTTGACATTGGACTTGCTCGTCAGCCTCCTCTTTATGGAACGCAAGGTGGGTTGGAGAGTAGCCCACAAAAACACACTTAATCGCTCGGGGATCTAACTCCTACGAGTGGGAGAGTGGTTTTGAACAAAGAAAATACAACCAAAAACGCGAGGAGGAATCGAAAACAAAGGAGAAGTGTCTGAAAGAACTTCAACATGTGCCCTCTTATTCAAAACTCGGATCGGAAGGCGATTAATAAGGTATGCCGCTGTTAAAACAGCTTCACCCCAATAAGACTTAGGTGCATTGACAGAAAACATCAGGGAACGGGCAATATCAAGTAAATGACAATTCTTGCATTCCGCCACCCCATTTTGTCGAGGGGTATCGGTACAAGAAGTCTGATGAATGATTTCGTGGGAACAAAAAAACTCAGCAATACCCGAATCGGGCTACTCACCCCCTTTATCGAATCTTAAAATTTTCAGGCTAGTCCGAAATTGATTGCACACCATCTGATGAAAAGCTTTAAATTGAAAAATCTTCCATTTTTCTTTTTTCATATAAAGCCAAGTGGTACGAGAATAATCATCAATAATCGTAACAAACCATCTATGACCTTTCAAGGAAGGACAGCGAGAAGGACCCTAAACATCATAATGTACTAAAGCAAATGGCACTGTACTTTCATTAAAACTATGAGCAAAAGAAGCTCTATGATGCTTACTCAGTTCACAAGTTTCACAAAAAATTGGAAACATTTTTATTCAAAACTAATGAGGGAAACAAATGCTTTAGTAAATAAAAGGAAGGATGTTTGTCTTCAGCCTTATTCTCAGAAGTTACTGCCAACGGTCCTCCATCATACAAGAAGTTAAGTCCACACTCCTCCCTACCATTGACAATCGTCCTCCACGTGTCCTGTAACACACAATGCGAAGGGAAAAAAGTTACACTGCAGTGTAAGTCTTGTGTGCTACGACCTATGAAGCACCGACACTCTAATTTGGGATCGTACCAGTGTCGATTCACATATTTGACACTGACACGACCCGACACGCTCGGGATACGTGTCAGATACGCACTTATACGAATCTGAGTTTTCTATTCATTTTTCCTTGGCTGACACGTAGGCGACACGTTCCTGACAAGCAAAGGACACGATCGTGACACGCACGATCGCGACACGCAGCATGTCATTCGATTCGAAAAACCCTAAAAATGGAGAAGGAGAAGAAGAAGAAGAAGAAACAAACCTACTGCTCGCAATCAGATCCACATGCTGCTTCTCGACATGCTCGTAATCAGGATTTTAGTTGATGAGAGAGACTGGAGAGAGGGCACAGTTCGATGTTGATTCAATGAAGATCGTCTGGGCTGTTTCAGATTTCGAAGTCTCTGATCGCAATTCACTCACTCACTCTCTCTCTCTCCCTCTCTCCCTCTCTCTCTCTCTTGCCGACATAAACTGTCGATACTCGATAGTGATCTAAATAGCTTTGCCCCTTTACCTATTATACACATATATTTAACTTAATAATAATTGTGAAATATCCCATGGGTCTTATATATTTATAAAACATTATTATTTTAGTCATTTTACCCCAAAAGTATTATTGTTTCTAAAAAAAGTCACACACAAAAAATCATAAATTTTATATTATTCTATATAAGTTTAATAAAAAATTGGTTTTAAATATCCATCCTTGAAATATGTGTTTGTATATAATATATATATATAAATAAAACATTAGGGTTTTTCTAATTACGGTTTTTGTTTATAATTATGAAAACATTGTATTCATTGACTTTGTTGGTATTGATAACGTTATAAATTTATAATATTGTTGTGATTCATGTGGACAATTTTGATTGGACATTGTAAAATATATATTTAAAAAAAATTTATAAAAAATCATGTCCCTGACGTATCGTATCATGCTTTGTTGAGAAATAGCGTATCGACGTATTCGAGTCGTGTCGTATCAGTGTCGCGTGTCCGTGTCGGTGCTTCTTAGACTAGATGCCTAAACAATAAAATTATTCCACCCATGTGGCACTCCATGGACTCCACATTTGTGCATTAGCCCACTCAAAGAACAGGTGGGAGTGTGAGCCCATACCTGTCCTATTTAAAACACAAGATAGAGGGGCACTTTCTAATTTTATTAAGGAGAAAGAAAAATAACTGTGTTTCCTTTCCTTTTCCTTTTCCTCTTCTTTTCACCTCAGTAAATCCATTAACCAAATAAAGCATAAGGGAACCTAGAAAATGATATTTGGTACGTTTGATCCTCTTAGTGCATATATGTTTATCTTAGCAGGAAATCACCACAAATTGCCAAGAGGGGATACAATTGAAACACTTGTATATGCGCACACACTTGTTCACATGCTTTTTCTCCCTTGCTCGTTGTTTGTCTGGTGAAATCAAAATTGCTCAAGTTTATTTGCACAGTTGCACCCATATACCTCAGCCTATTCTTCATGTTGTTTAAGATTGAACAACTCGCAGTTCAACCAATACACATGACCTTCACTCTAATTTCGCCGACCACACAACTCAACCATATCACTAATTCAACATCTATTTCTTTATCTACCAACCAAGATTTATCAAGAATCAAGTCACCTCAATACTGGAATAGGTAGGCTCATAAACCACTTTAAACAAGCATAATACTAGTAAAACCATAAAACAAAGCATAATATACTAGTAAAACATGAAAAACCGAGAAAACGTTTACACTTGCAGTAGCAACATAAAAAAAATAATAAAAATAATAATAATAATAATAATAATAATAATAATAACGATAATGGAAAACCCGGGACAACTTTATGGAGAAGTGTATTGAGTATACAAGTAGAAACATATAGACACACACATATGCATTAGGAATATGCATTACCAGTATCGGACGAGTTTGCATCCAGAGCACTGCTTGGTGGTTAAATTGGCGCAGACAATGCAGGCATCGCCATTTCCAACGAAACCGGGCATCTTCCGATGATGATGATCACTACTGTGGTTTTTATGGTGTGAGGATGAAGATGAGGATGAGTCGTGGAAATTGGCGTCGTCGACCACAAAGTACTTGGACGCCGCGTTCTTCACAAGGTAAAGCAATCCCAACGCAATTACGAAAGCTGTTACTATCAATTGAAGAAACCAATTGAGATCCACATATATTCCAGAGACATGCATCGACAACTCCCCTTTGTTGTATTACAGATTATTCCCAATTACTATTAGGGTTTCTCATTCATTCATTCATTCACTCATGATTTTGAACTAACTAAATAAATAAATAAATATATGTGTACTAATCGACTTATAATCTCTCTCCTCTCCTCTCCTCTCCTCTCTCTAGACTAGAGGTTTCCTACAGCAAGCCAGGCAAACTTCATACACACACACATCCCTTCCACCACCTTCCAGCTCTTCCTTCTATGTATTGCTTATGTAGATCACACCCTTCACACGCCCCGAACTTTGTAAAATAGGGAAAAATAAATATTTACTTTTAGACCGTGGATACTTGGTTGGTTGATTATGTTGGGTTTGTGAAGTCTGATCCACTCTGATATCGTAGGTTTGGGGGGCGGGTTTTCCGAGTTGGATGAGCAGTTTAACACAATTCGGGTCCCCTAACGACCCGAATTGCGCCGAATTTTATTTCGGATTAAGGGTATTTTAGTAATTTTCAGTGTAATCCTAGTGGCATATATTATCCAATTTTTCAGTGTAACCCTAGTGGCATATATTATCCCTTCTATGTGCAGTCGCAGTATGTTGACAGCTGCGTTCTAAGAGAGAAAATCTGTAACCCTATTTCTTGATAATAGTGAACTGGTGTGAGAGGTTGTGGACGTAGGCAATTTGGCCGAACCACAGGGTATATCTTGTGTCATGATTTGTCTGTTTACTATTTTTGTGTGCGTTTGCATTGTGTGTGTTACAGGTCATATTCGCAACAGATTAACCAATCTATCTTTCTAACTCCTCACAACTATCCAATAATAAGTGATGTGTTAATAAGAGCATAACTGTCACACCCTGATTTTTTGACCAACTTAAATATTCAATTAAAGTCTATACTGATTAATATTCAATAGCCCAAAACTACAAAGCGACACCACACAATCTCTCAAAAGATAAGTTTATTTAAAAACATAATAGAATTTACCATTAAATAAAAAATAACGTACCCTTTTCTTCTGTTTATTAAAACTATTTATTATTCAAATTGTATTCTAAAACAACCATTAAAATATAAGAGAAATAAATATATATTTATATCTTAAATATATTCAATTTTTCTTAAGTGACAAAAGAAAACCACTAGTTCTCATTTACATTTGAATAAAAAAAACCTCTATTAGTTCCCTAAAGTAGAGAATACTTTATTACAATAAACAGAAATAATTACAATAAGAAAATCTTTGGTCAAAGCCATTACAAATGTCCCTTAACCCAAAATACAATTGTGGCTCACATTGCTAAAATAATAACTTTTTTTTAATAATGGGCCAAAATAATAACTAAATATAAAATAATTTAAATACACTTTTCATCTTCAAAACAGATACCAACTCCACCAGACAATCCAATCAATTAAACCTGCACGGATACATTCGACTACGTTTCACAAAGAAATGCCCCCGAATGCATAACGCATTGGGGCCAGTAATATAAAAAACTAGTATGAGTCAACTAAAAATGTAAAAACGAGTTTTAGGGAAAAGTGGTGTTCTATAGACTCCCAGAAATACTCACAGCATATAACCAAAAACACATTGTACATTATCATCACACAGATAATAAGCAACGCTCTCTATCGGGTAAGAACAGTAGTTCCACACACATTTCAGGACAGAAGGGTAGTTTCCTTCAATGTGGCGGCAATGGTCCCAAATCCAAATAATAATAATTGAATACTTACCCGTCAAATATATATGGTGAGCTAGCCCTGTATAAAAGTTAGTGGGCCCACCATCCTGTAAATCGAATGATCACAAATCAGGCGAACAATTCCATATATAAACCGTCCACAGTCTAACTTAAACGTCGCGTTCATTATTCAATGCTTATCAGTCTTATGTAATAATCAATTTTTATTATTTATTAGCATTAAATTTATCTTTGTATTCCCTATGTTCACCACCTTGGCCACCCTCTATGGTACGGGCCACACATCCCATGTGTCCCCAAATATAATATCAACGCCCACTTCGGTTCCAATTTGGGTAGGGTATCAACCAAACCAGATGTATACACAGAAGGTTGGTCAATATGCCAAAACATCTAATAATAAGCCGAGCATAAGACTTAGGCTAGCTTGATCACACAGCCACTATCAAAGGTACACTCAGTAAATCGAGCTACTAAAATATATCACACAACAGGGTGCGGTGAACACTAAAGGAATTATGTTGTCATTATCGCTTATCGTTCGTATTATTCTCATTTTTGTGAAATTCACGTTTATCACATAGTTTCGTCTCATTATAGTCCAATTACATCTCTATTTTTTAGATGCGTTCTAATTTCTCACATTATAGGATTTTATCAATTTACCCATAACAATCGTTTCACAATATTTTCCGATCGAATTACTAGATCACCAATATACTATTCAACATATCTAGTTTACCTTTTATCAAAAATTTCACAATATATAGCAATTATTTCAAGTACAATTACTTCAATAAACCATTCAATATTAATATACATGAAGCAGATAATAAGAAATCATATCCATATCGTAAAATATTCATTGAGACGTTTGTTCACTACTACTGTAAATTATAAATTTTGCCCAAACGGTGCAGAGTTGGGAAAAACTCCATTACACGAAAGTTGTCCAGAATTGCGTTTTACATGGACCATCACAGACAGAAACTTAAAATAAGCAACACACAAAGCTACAAAAATCAATAACTTTCAGCACTCTTTTAAATTAAAGTTCCAAAATCTTTTAGGATTTACTTTTTAGTATTTGGATTTTATCACCAAGACCTATTAATAATCATAAAAAAGAGAACATATCCTATAATATTTAAGGATGAACTAAAAATCAAGAATCTCTCATGGTTATACAAGTTTTTCTTCTTTTGTGAAAAAAAATAAATCTATATAATAAGACAAAGTAGTGTGGTCCCTTCCAAGTTAGCAATTTTCAATTTTAATTTCAATCTTAACCATTGAGACAGAGTTGGATATTTTAAACCGTCGGATTAAAAGTGCATACATATATCACGCATGTGCATTTGTATATATATATATATATCTTGCCTTATATATGAAGTGATATCAATTTAAGTAAGGAAATTGTTGTCAAAATAAAACTAATTTAAGTAGGTAAATTAAATCCTCCAAATTAATTGTAATTTGACAATTAAATCACATTAAATCTCTTATTCTCTCATTTCATTAGCATTACTCATATCACAGGAAAAAAAAATTCTTAGATCCCTCACGTCTCTCTCTCTCTCTCTCTCTCTCTCTCTCTCTCTCTCTCTCTCTCTCTCTCCATATCCCACACGTCAAATCAGTTTTGAATCTGCTCCTACATTCCAATTCCTCTCAATCTCTCTCTCTCCCCCTCTCTCTCACTCCCCCTCTCTCTCACTAACTTAATCACTCACAAATATTAACAATTAAGATACATTTGTGCTAGATTATTTATGATAGAGTTTATTTTTTTATAGGATTTACTTTTTTCCTTAACGTGACTCCGATCAAATGACTTCATAGAACTAATTAAACTGATATAATATGAGTGAAATTTCACAGAAAGTTGAAATTTAGGAAATGAGTTTCAACAGTGGATTTCATAATTCAAGTCTCAAGAAATTTATTCTCATAAGCACTTTTTAAAATATAGGAAGCGTATTTGTTATATTCTATTGCCTATCTAGAAAATGAGTTTTTCCATCACTATAGTTGTAAAATTTGCTATCAGTTTGATTTGTTCCACCATTTTTATAGATCATTTGATTAGTTCTATCAGTTTGATATAGTCCATAGGGCCAATTAGTGAAATGAGTAATGCTGCTTCCCAAATATGGGCTAAATAATCACAAAAGTTTTGCTTTGTATTAACCTTAAGGTATATTAAGGCATATTTAATTATGTTTTGATGATGTCAAATATGCTATGATAATTACATGATTCATATTGATTCATTCTTTGTTATTATCATAGTCATTTTTATGCTCATATATAATCTCATGTATTAATATTGTATCAATGTTTTAACATCTTTGTGTGCATGAGATTTAATTGATGTAGATCAAGATTATAAGGAGCTCAACAAGGATCAAGCGTGAAGACTTGAAGATATTTCATCCTTGGTTGAAGTCTAGGACCATCATTGTAAGGCATCTTGATCTCACACTCATAGGGGCTCAAACAAATTCTAAAAGTTAAAGTTTTGGAAATAAATTTTAAGTAGGTCATTTTAAAGCAATGCCCCAACCAATTGGAAAATAATTAAATGTTGAATCTTATCTAGTTGGAAAGGTATTTGGACCTAGTTTCCAAAACATCAAACAGATCAAAAATCCGAGTTTTGTAGTAGGAGTTATGGCCATTTTAGTGGAGATGTGTCAGGCTGTCAAACAGGGAGGGACAGTCGACTGAGGGCCTGATGTAGTCGACCGAAGTGAGCAGAATTCAAGCAGAACCCTCTGTAAACACATCTTAGTCGACTGCTTCAAGGCCCAGTCGACTGAAGCGACCTGGAAGGCAATAACGGCTAGTTTTTAGAGGGGCTTTTAATTACCAAACTTGCCACCAACGGCTATAATCTTCCAAGGCCTATAAATACATGTTTTCCCAAGCTATTTGTTGTTGAGATTTTGATTGGAAAACATAGTATTGATCACACATCACTTTGATCTTTAAACATTATCATTTGAGCCCTAGTTGTGTAAGTTCATCAATTTGCTCAAAATCTTTCATTTGTATTTCTTGAGAGAGCAAAATTGTAGTGAGTTTTATTTGTATTATCCACTCTACATAGAGAGTTTTAATTTGTATTCAAATCAATTTGTAAAGAGTGAGGGTTAGTAACCCTTGATTGCAAAGAAGAGGTTTTCTTCTTTGGGAGAGATTGGATGCTCTTGTAAGGGTTTAGTCTACACCCGTGAAGTAGATCAGAGTAAAGGAATCCTCAAGAGGTGTACTTGAAAATTTGGTTTGCAAGTATCTCTTCCCTTATCTCTTTAGATCATTGTTTGTGATTGTGTTTAATTTGTAATTTTGTTTTTAAAAGGTTAATTTCCGCTAAAACCTTATTCACCCCCCCTCTAAGGTTTCCACATTTGGGCCAACACTTTCATTTTCTGTTTCTTTCCAAAAGCTTAGAAAAAGCCTATGTTTTTTTTTCACTTCGTGTACTCAGGCATGGGTTATAACTAGTAAACTAATATCACAGTACACAATCTAGAGGTATCCAAAACAGCCATGAGATCAAAATATGTATACGAAGTAATGCATAAATATGTATTATATGTATATATCCATACACATATACATATACACAAGGGTTAGATTAACTCACCTAAAACACGATTAAGCACTTGAAAACAATATCGCCTACAGAGAGTTGAACAAGGTCATAATCAAGAATAGATATCCACTTCCTCGGATAGACGACCTGTTCGACCAACTACAAGGATCAAAGATCTTCTCAAAGATTGATCTTCGGTCAGGATATCACTAGTTATTGGTTCGACCATCGGATGTGCCAAAAATTGCTAATTAGGACAAGATATGGGCATTATGAGTATCTGGTTATGTCTTTCAGATTGACTAATGCTCCAACCGTATTCATGGACTTAATGAATAGAGTATTCAGGCCTTATCTGGATCAATTAATTATAGTATTTATCGACGATATCCTAATTTACTCTAAAACGAAGGAAGAGCATAAGAGACATCTACAGATACTACGAGACAATCAGTTGTATGCGAAGTTCAATAAGTGCAAAGTTTTGGCTACAGGAAGTCAAATTTTTGGGACATGTGATATCTCAGGATGGTATCTTAGTAGACTCATCTAAGATCGATGTAGTCTTGAGTTGTAATAGACCAGCCAACGCAACTGAAGTCAGAAGTTTTCTTGGTCTAGTTGGACATTATTGGAGATTCATGGAAGGATTTTCCAAGATTACAGGACCATTGACTAATTTGACAAGGAATGAGATGAAGTATGAATGGACAGATAATCATGAGGGTGCATTCCAAGAGTTAAAGAAAAGATTAAACTTTGCCCTTGTATTGGTAATACCCAAGAGTAGGGAGAGATTCATAATCTGTAGTGATGCATCAAACCGAGGACTTAGATGTGTGCTTATACAATATGGAAATGTTATTGCGTATGGATCAAGACAACTAAAACCACATGAAAAGAATTATCCAACGCATGACTTGGAATTAGCTGCAGTAGTGTTCGCATTAAAGGTATGGAGACACTATTTGTATTATGTGAAGCTCGATCTATTCTCAGATCATAAGAGTTTGAGATATCTGTTCTCTCAAAAGGAGTTGAACATGCGATAAAGAAGATGGATAGAATTACTTAAGGACTATGATTTTTCATTGTAATACCATCCAGGAAAAGCAAATATTGTGGTTGACGCTTTGAGTTGATGACCTTCATGGTTAATCGCTGCCATATTGGTTCGAGAATGGCAAGCGTTGGAGATTTTAGCTGAGTTTGACCTTCAGCTAGAAAAATCAGGAGAAGGACAACATCTTAGATACCTTGTCATACAACCGACTCTGATCAGTCGTATTATAGAGACTCAACGAATCACTGAGGATTTGAGACTATAGTTCACTATGATGTCAGCCAAAGAACTAGAGGTATGGAGCATTAGCGCGGATAGAGCCTTACGATGTAAAGGAAGACTCTGTGTGCCTGACGAAGATAATCTTCAGAATGATGTATTGGATGAAGCACACAAGTCACAAATGACTATTCATCTTGGAGGCACGAAGATGTATAAGGATTTAAAGGGAAATTTTTGGTGGGAACGAATGAAGAGAGAAGTAGCTGAGTATGTATCTCAGTGTCTTACTTATAAACAAGTGAAGGAAGAACACTAGAAACCACCTAAACTTCTACAACCACCACCAATTTCCCAATGGAAATGGGAACACATAACCATGGATTTTTTGGTAGGTATGCCAAAGCCTCAACAAAACCATGATGCTATTTGGGTAATAGTGGATCGACTATCGAAGATGGCACATATTATCGTCTATACCATAACCTACCCGATAGAACGATTAAGTAGGATGTATATTTAGCAAGTTGTACGATTCACGACTGTATATACCCCATTTTGTCGGCTATTGGATTTAGGAGACCCATAGTTTGGCGGTTCACAATGATCGAAAAAGACTCAAAAAGGACTCCTGGAAGTTAGTTCTATCTCTTAAAATGCTCAGAACGACCAAAATGCCCCTGAAAGCCCAAACGCTCCCAGATTTGGACCGAAAGTTCTGAAAACATGCTATGTCATGAGAAAAGTCATAATGAGTTCTTAAGAAAAATTAAATGAAATCGTCAAGTTCCCGAAAAGTTCCCGTTGATCGGTTTGACCAGGTATGACCAGGTTTGACCAAGGTTTGACCGAAATTGTCCAAATTCGCCGAAAAGCTCCGAGATCATTCTAGATCATGTGAAAAGTATTAAAACAAGTTTTTAAAAAAATCGGACAAAAACGTCAGCTCCAGGGAGCTCCCAGAGATTTCCAGAAGTTCTTGGAGGTCCCAAGTTTGACCAGTTTGACCAAAAGTTGACTTTAAAACTAGAGCACCGTATCATTTTTCAAACATTTTTTATGGATACTAGAGGTCAATAGCTTTCAAACGGTATATCGCACATAATTCCTGGATTTAAACAAATTTATTATGAATTTTCGAAGGTGAAAAAGGTGATCAAATCGGCTTTTATTGCGAATACCGCAAAACTTTTCAAAGAGACTTTTCTTCAAACTATTTTTTTATGTAAATTAGACTCCATTACCTTTCCAATGGTATATCACAACCTCAGTTTGGAGTTTATGTGCATTTTCTATGAATTTTGGACGAAATAGGGCCTTTTTGCTAATACCGGAACCTCTGGGGGCCTAAACAATATTATTTGGATGAAGGAGGAGCAATGCCGCAGCGGCACTGGCCCACTTCCGTCGCGGTACAGGCTCAGTGTCATCGCGACACTCTCCCCCAGAGCAGTCCATTTTTGTAATTTTGATTGGGGGTCCAAATTGATTAATTAGAAACCAAAACGACATAGTTCTATGTTCACAGATGTTTAGGACCAATGGGAGTACTTTCTAAATCCCAAAACCACCCCCAAATTGGCCTATATAAACCCCCTTTTGCTCTTCATTTTAGGGGGGCCAAGTGCAAAGTTCATAGAAGTTATAGAGAGAAAGAGAGATAGAGATAGGTTTAGAAAGAGCTTCTCCCATTGATTTTCTATAAGAAAGTGAGTTTTAATCTTGTTTTCTTCCATTACCTCTCTTATACTTCACAATACAAATACCCCCAATCACCATTCTTGAGCATTCTTGAGTTAGAAAGCTACTTCCATGTCCAAATGTCAATGTCTATGAGTGAAGCATCAAGCTACAAGTCCAATATCACATTGATTATTATCTATTGATTGCTATTTACTTTCTTGTTATATATATGTTCATCTCTTCTTACCTCATTTTTTTTTATTTTTCTTTATTTACTTACTTGTTCTTCATCATCTAAATGATGACATAAAGTTTGAGATGAGTGAATCCTTATGGATAGTAGCTCTTGACCTCAAAAACATGTTTAATAGATGATGATTATAACTTCAATGCCTCCAAGGTATCCTTGAAGTTATGTTCAAAACAAAATGAAGCTCTCCAATAATATTGGGGGTTCTTGATGATGAGTTTCATGTTGATGTTTCAAGAGGTCATAATCTCTATTTTATGTTGAAAATATACTTTCAAAACCTCTATTTCAAAACCCCTCTCAAACCCTCTCATTTTGATCTCAAGAAAGAAAACTCAAGTTTTTTCCCAAAATCTTTAAAACAGTGAGTCAAAACAGTGAATGATCTGAGCTGAAAGATTTCTCTAGAACTCAATACTCAATGTATGGATTCAAGACTACTTGGAAAGTCTTCCTAACTCATTAGAGAATACCCATGATTTTTGGTTTGACTTGGAGATGCATAGAAAGACCCCATTTTGGTCCAAACATTCTATCCAGATATTCTACCTTTACTGTCACAGCAGCTTGGTCAACTTTCAACTTGTTTTACAGAAAACTTTTCCAAAAGGAGTGGTCCCAAACTATTTTCCCCTTAAACTTCAGTGTCTTAGGGAACTTTCTGTATAAAAAGGGGCCCCTAGATCATTTTCATTTTCTAAGATTTTTTGACATTTCAGTCGACAGTACGAACTCTATTTCTGAGTAACCTCTATTGTTCATATGATTTCTCTCAATCTATAATAGTTATTAAAGATTGGATTTTTGGGTTGTGTTCTAGACACAATAAGTAAGATCTCCGTAAAAAATCATGCATTGAAAACATTCCTAACCCCTCTTTTAAATTTCCAAAAGATCATGTTACTGTTCTGTCCACTATTCACAGCAAGCACACTTTTACTTCCATCCTTTGATTTGATGCTTACATGCACTCCAAATTAGCTCATGTCTTAGGAAGTAGTTCATACTACATTTGTACACATCCCATGATGATTTCTTCCATGCATTCATTCATGTTTTACACTTCTAAGTCACTTTAGAAAGTCCATGTACACAAACACACTACAACCTTGGCACATTCTAGATACATACATTGCATCCATGCAAAGATTTGGGACTTTTGTGACTCCTAATCTAAGAAGATTATAAGGAATGAACTTGATCATACGTTCATGTTTCCCCTCGATCTAATCGTCCTTTCTCATCCATCCTAGGGATTAAGAGGTCTTCTTTTCTTAAAGATTAGCATGCATCATTCTAGCTTGCTAAGCATACTATGATCCTTTTTGATTTATTTGTTTCAAGAACAATTCATGCCCCCTTTAGATTAGGGAAACTTAATTACTTGATATGTGATTAGACGATTTTTCCTAGGTTTATTTGTGTGATCTTTCACTTTTTCATCGTGTGATATTTGGCTTAGATCTTATGAATGATATCTTATCTTTTGATCTTCCATTTCAAGATTCTTATGTGATGTAATATACCTATCATAGTATTAATTGTCAAACCAAGCATAGTAAAGATGATTATTTGGATGCTAATTGAGGCCCGTCGAAAGACGGGGGCGAGTTGAGGGTGTTTTAGTCGTGATAAAGGCTCCTACCTCTCTCATACCAAAACCCCGAACAAAGTTCTTTGGTTATGAAGGGCCAGTGCCCTTTATCCGTTTGGGTGAGTCAAATTAGGTTTCTTGGTTCCTTAAAGACCAAGTGGCGACTCTGTATCTGTTTTCAACAGGCCTTTTCTTTTCCTTTTCAAAACAATTTCAAACAAACAAGAAGTGGAAATTCTGCGTGTCCACAATCTAGCGACTCCACTGGGGATATTTATTTTCAAAACAAAATAATACAGAGGTTTGACTCATAAGAAGCATCCTTAAAATCATCTTTTTACTGTGTCTGGTTCACCACATTGCACGCTCCATTTCCCCTTCCGACTGTGTCTGAAACGCAGCGCTCACATTGTTCAGGTCTTGTTGTGCCAGGGCACAAGTCACCGTTGATACTGTACCTTCCAAGGTATATCAAAAAGAGTAAAAAATTTTGTACTATCTCTCTGACGGTATATTGGAACTCTCGTCAATGGACCCTCTTTGACTAAACCCAGCCTTTGCATATGGATTCCTGTAGAATCTTTCATAGGACTGTTCATTTATCTTTTCATATAGGACAATGTGATATAACAGCTGTATGCGCTGACGGGATTACCTGCGCGGTGTAGACGCTTATGTGGAATGAGGCAGAATCTCTTTCTTATGATTCCCAAGGCAATCACTCACATATGATCACATTGAGTTGACCTGCCTAAGCACCATGACAAGGATGTCTGCTCCATGCTCACAAAGATATACACCATAAACCTTGTTTGTCGGTCCTAAGACATAGGAGTATGAAACTTGCTAGATAGTATGATCACCGTCATCACTTGCTCTCGTCATATTTACCAGTTTTTCCCAGAAACTCCGTCCAAATCTCTCAGATTTCCCAGATATACCAGTTTCTCCCAGAAATTCCGTCCAAATCCCCCATATTACCCAGAAATCTCAGTTTCTCCCAGAAACTCTGAAATACTTATTTAATCCAAAAACTCTGTCCATCTCACCCAGATATAATCAGTTTCTTCCGGAAACTCTGTCCATATATCCAAGAAACATCTAGATACGACCAGTTTCTCCCAGAAACTCTGTCCAAATCTCCCATATTACCCAGAAATTCCTATTTATTCTAGAAACTCCCATAACTTCTGGAAATTCCTCCGAATCTTCTAAATTCCTATTTTTCCCTGAAACTTTGTCCAAACTTCCCGAAATATCCCAAAAATCCCTATTATCCCTTGGTGATCATACTGGAAAGTAAGGTTAGCACACTCTATATGGCTAGGACCTTACTTGTTTAACTGCTATCTATTATAAATAAGAGCATTATATAGATTAGGGCTTGCATCCGCATACTTGTCTCATGTGCATGCACCATTCTCATCAGTCTACACACACTGTCTCAGTCAGTCAGTACATAAGTCAGTCCATCTTCGTTAACATCACTGCCATTGTTTGTCTAGTCGTCACTATCAAAATCTAATACACCCCTCCTCTTGAATTTGTAGGTCAGTATAGATTCCCGAAGTTAGCAACTGGGATCCTCGTCCTGAGTCAGAAGTTCGAATAGTCATTTGGTCTGCACATGCAATCTGCACATGCTTCTCGTGTTCTTCTTTGGTCTTGGAGTAGATCAAGGTATCATCAATGAAAATAATGACAAACTAATCCAAGTAGGGTTTGAACACCATATTCATCAAATCCATGAATACTACTGGGGCATTGGTCATTCCGAATAGCATCACAAGAAACTCGTAATGTCCGTATCTAGTTCTAAATGCAGTTTTCAGCTCATCTTCTAACCTAACTAAAAGCTGGAGCTATCTTGACCTCAGATCAATCTTTAAAAATATTGTTGTTCCTTAAAGCTGACTAAACAAATCATCGATCCTCGACAATGGGTACTTGTTCTTGATGGTTACTTTGTTCAACTCCTTATAGTCTATGCAGAGTCGAAACGATCCATCTTTCTCTTCATGAACAATACTAGTACTCTCCATGGTTATGTGCTAGGTTAAACAAAACCCAAATCTTCCAATTCTTGTACATGCCTCTTTAACTCTTGTATTTCAATTGTTGCCATTTGGTACAGAGCCTCGGATATCAGGGTTGTACCAGGTACCAATTTTATTCAGAAGTCTATTTCTCGCTTGGGTGGTAACCCTAAGATATCCCAAAATATATCCTTGAATTCTCGCACCACTAGAATCTCGGCGATTGTAATCTCTGGACTTGTGCCCTTGATGGCAACTAAGCAGCTTGTGAGAAATGTGTCACTCGATGGATTACACTAAAAGCTAAAGGGTTGGTGTGTCACGCCTCGGAGTAAGCCAAAAATAGGGAAAATAAAAATTTTCCTTTATGGGTCCGTAGACACGTGACTAGTTTGTTAACCGTTCTGTCCTTCTAACTCCGCACCATAAAAATCATAAGGAAATGCTAGAACATAAGCATAATCTAAACTTATCAGAGCGTGAGTACAGCAGTGGAAATTAAACAGGCCATACTGGGCATACGAATTACAATAACTTCAATCTTAATACAAGAGGCCATACTAAACAATTTATACAATCTTAAAACTTGAGAAACTGTTTATCAGGTCCTGGGCAAGGCTTTATTCTCCTTGGCTCCACGGTACAGCATCCTGAACTCTTCTATCTATCTCCAAACCTGCAACACTCTGGGCATACGAATGCCCAGGGCGTAACATGCCGTCAGCCTTGGAACAAGGCTGAGTGAGAGTCTCAACCGCACAATAATCAGTAAATACATAACATCTCTCAACTCACGTCATAGTTTAGTACTTTAAAGTATGGTTATTCTCTTATCAAAAGACGCATTCTCACCACAGGCATAGCAGAGGTCTCAACAAGAAAGGTAAACAGATAATCATGACATCATAGAATACATTTTCCTTATTACAAACTCGTGCGTGCAAATGCATGATCAATAAGACTCGTTCCCAACTCTTTTCAAAGACACTTGCTTTTAAAACAGATATTTTCAAAACCATTTTATTTTAAAACCAAAACCTTCCAAAACCAAATCATTTGTACCAGTTCATTTCCTCCTCAACTCAATCTCATCATTCGCTTTCTCTTTCCCATCCACTTGACAACACGCGGTATATCAAGGATGATAATATACCATCACAGCCAATTCATACTCATTCCCTTGATAGGCCACCGGACGTCTTCACGGCGCACACTATCTGTAAACAATGAAACTGGCACATGGGACGTCTTCAACCATGTGTATACTCTCACCGGTCGTCTACACAGCTGAGAAGTATATTAGAGCACTAGCCGGACGTATTCAACGATACATGGGACGTCTTCAACCACGTATGCGCATCACCGGACGTCTTCAACGGCGAGAGGCGCGCTAGGAACCCTAACCGTTCATGTCCACCCGGCTCGTCAGCCGTTGATCCATAGGATCCAGAAACCACATCTCATCTTATTCACATTCTCATCAAACACATGACGCATGCTGACACATGTCATGAAATGCATGTGTGTCCATCATCGATACTCATATGCAATTCTACTTTTATTCCTCTTTATTATTAACATGGCATGCGTTATTTATTCAGTCAACAACATCGTAAAACGTGTATTTAACACATAGCAGCAGAAACGTAACATATAGAGCATGGATCATATAACATGGATTTGATACCGATAAACATATAGATAAAACCCTTGACATGTTCACGTATGCGATAGCACTACCATAACATGCTTTTAAACATCTTATAATTAACGGCAAAACACTTGACATCATAAATCAGCTCATCACTTATACAGAATATCATACATGTGACTTTAATCATCTTATATTAGTCATAATAGGATTAGAGTGAGGTTAGGAAACTCACCTCGAGTCGCCGCTCCTCGAAACGCAGATAAACGTCAAGTTCTACAACAATAAACGGAATAAACAGAAGTAATGTATGAGTACAACTATAGGGGCAAAATGGTAATTTTACCAAATGAGGTCATAAACCTCAAGGTAGTGATCTACGTGTCATTCTAAGTCCAACGCCATTGACTAGACTCAAATCGGAGTCCGTCGCGTTCTTCGAGGTAATATGCGGGGCTTACTATACTAATGCAGGCCCTAAAAGACAGGCTGTATTTTCGACCGAGTCGAAAAGTCACCAAACTTTACGGGAATGTTCTAGACATTATTCTAAGACTCTGGGAACTGACCGCGTAATTTTCGGAGTCCTAGATTATTTATTATGAATTATTGAAGATAATATATACAAGAAAATACCCGAAACGGGATTTAAATATGTAATTATAATTATACAAAGAAATCAGTACTTAGAAGTATTTTTATTAAATACTAGATATTAAAATACACTACTAGTATTTATTTCATAATTTTCGGAGCTCGTTTGGTATTTTTAATACTTAATATACTCATAAAATAGCTCCTTATTAATTATTAAAAATACTGGACTATAATATTATAACTTTATAATTTACACTATATAATAAAATAGTCACAGGGTCATTACCCTAATTTTCTAGAATTTATAAATATACGTAGGTATTTATTATCTATTTAAAATCATTTAAAACTAATATTTATTATTTATTTTTAACCATATAAATAATAAATATACAATATATATAATATAATAATGATATATAGAATATTAAAATAATATTCTATAATATTAGAACCTTAATGGCATAATTATAAATTATTTATAATTATTAATCCACTTATAACCTTTTAAACTAATAATAATAATAATAATAATAATAATAATAATAATAATAATAATAATAATAATAATAACAATAATATCAGACCCGATGGGTCAACCCGAACCGACCCATGGGTAAACAGGTTACCCGTTTACACTCACAAAGGAACCCAATCAGAATTCGCGGGTTTGACCCGAACCCGAACCCAAATCCTAAACGGGCTACCCATTATAACTCACAACTAAACCCAAATTAAAACCCATTCGGGTTGGATCTGACCCGAGCCCGAAACCCACTTATACACACAAATCTATCCTACCCATTAACCCAAACCCTAACCAGACCCGGACCAAACCTTGACCCATACCTACTCACATACTAACCCACCCATTTGCCCAGCCCGACCCGAAGTCCAACCCGATGCCAAAACGGCGTCGTCCTACTAAAAGGACCCACGGGTTTTATTAAACTCAACCCGGCCCGCTACCCTACCCATTTATACACACAGTCCAACCCACCCTAACTTAAAACCGACCCGACCCAAACCCGGACGTTATAACCCGTTTCCCTTTCGTCTTCTCCGGCGAAGCAACGTCGCCGGAAAGTCGGGGCTCGCCGGAGATTTTTCAAACTGCCCGTTCTCTCTCCTCTCTAACCCAAAATCCATGAAACCAACGGCAAAGTGACCGGAACGGGGTCCTCTGTCACATACTAGGAGCTGGGAAGACGGTCTATTCGTTTAGACCTCCTACCAGGCCATTATCCTTTCGGCCAAAATATAAAATAATGCCTTGCATGGCCGGTCAAACAATGCTCAAATTAAAAACTGCTATTAGGGGACCTATCTGGGCTCACTAGGGTCTGATTGGTAAAGTAAAATGGGGTTTTTGGTCAATGTTTCAAAATCAAGCTCCAAATGGTCTTTCATGGTCGCCGGAGTTCATGCAGAGCCTTAGGCTCTGTTTGGCTTGCATGCAAGGGTCCTAGGGGTGTCTAGGGGGACATGCAAGGATAAAAATGAGATGAGGGGGGTGGGGTTTTACCTCAGTGTATCTTTGATCTCTCCCTTCTTCTTCGGTTTCTTCTTTCTTCTCCGATCAACTCTCCTCTCTCTCTCCGGCGTCTCTATTCTCTCTCTCTAGTCTTCTGCGTGTGTGTGTGGGTGTAGATAGAGATGGTATGGAGAGGGGTGAGGCAGAGATGGTATAGAGGGGGGGAAGGTGTGTGTATAAACCGAGGTGAGGGGGGGGTGGTTCTCCCAAACTCTTTCTCTCTCTCTCTCTCTCTCTCTCTCGGTCACTCTCTCTATACAATCTGCATAGGCAGATTGTGGAGTGTGGAGGTGATACAATGAGAGGGTAAGGGTGGGTTTTGCATTATATAGAGGAAAAGTGAGGGAGATTTGGTTGTGTGTGTAGTTGGTGCATCAAATGCATACCTATGCATGAATGTTTGTGTGTCCAGGGGTAGATCAAGGTGGGGTCCACATAACCGCCAAGTGGTAGTGTGGGTCCCATACAGGGTAATATGCACTGGGGTGTGTGTGTGGGTCTTAAAGTACGTGCAGGTGTATGTGGTGTGTGCCTAAGGGTAGATTATTAGGGTGGGGTCCACTTGGTTCCTAAGAATAGTGTGGGTCCCACTCACAGGTTGCTACACTACTGACTTATAAATGAGACTGACAATGTAAACCTGTTATCAGGATATGCGGATCCAAATGCAATTCTACTATAGAAATTATATATGCCGGGGTTACGACCATTCTAGTAGGCACTAGATTGACTTGACGTAGTCGTCGTCAAGACGATTACTAAGGATTCTAGTAAGAGCTCCTAATGGATCTTCTGTAACTGCACTACGGTGATGTCACCAATCTGATATTCCTACGTGGAATTTGTATAAAATTCTGGGTGCTACATCTCTACCCACCTTATTTGAGGATTTCGTCCTCGAAATCTAGAGTTTGCTAGATCTTAAATGTGCCAAGTCTTACTCATATGGTTAGTTGTTCTTTACTAACTCAGGCGCTCTTATCAATCTAAATGGTCTTCCTGACCATAAGTTGTTGTCCACTGTTCCTGGGTCTGATTTCTATGGAATACATCAGCTCCTTCTCACAATTTCTCTTGAATGTCTCCAATCATCTGGTAATATCATTTCCATATAGAGTTCAGTGTTCTAGCAGTGGGCATGGTACCTTCAGTCTTTCATTTTATTCAGTGCTGATTTTGATTTGTTGATCTACGAGTTCTCTTTCTGGATTTCTGTGGTGGTGGTGGAGCATGGTTCTGAACTTCTTGTTCGGGACAAACTTTGCGTACATGCCCAGTCTTTCCACAATTGAAACACCGTACTTGTTTCCCGGTGAGTTGTCTCGGTGCTGTGCATTCTTTGGAGTGGTGTCCAAGTGTTCCGCAGTTGTAGCAGATATCACGTTGCTTTACATGTGTCTGAACGGCTGTCTGGCTAACTCTTCTGTCACTGATTTGCTGTCTCTTGTTAGGATTCTGAGTGCGCTCAGAGTTTCCTCTGGTGATTACAGACTGCATTCGAGCGCTTGCTCGTGACACTTGATTGCCTCCTCGACTTTCTCCTGGGTTGGTTGTCTGGAACCAGTTGTCTTTTTCTCCTTGTGGGTGGCTTTTTAGTTTCTTGCTGTTCAGAGCTATGTTCTCTAGTTGTGTGGCTAATTCGACCATTTCTTCGAATGGTTGATCGAGGTATACTGCTGCTGTCTTCTGAATGTCTGGATTAAGTCCTCCGTAATATTGTAGTGTCTTATTTTGCTGAGTATCTACCATGAATGGAGCAAATCGTGATAGTCTCTCAAATTTCGACGTGTATTCTTGCACTGTCATGTTGCCTTGAACTAGCTCTATGAATTCCTTTTTCTTTTTGTTTCTTTCTGTTCTCGGGAAGTACTTTGCTAGGAATTTTGTTTTGAATGCTTCCCACGTCATTCTCCTTGTAACATCTTCGCCCACTGTAGCTTCGACAGATTCCCACCAGTCGGCTGCCAAATATGTCAATTGGAAAACAGCCAAGCGCCTTTTCTCCGTTTCGTTACATTCGAGGGCTTGAAACATTCGTTCCATATCACGAAGCCATTGCTCAGCTTCCCATGCTTCTGTCATTCCAGTGAAAGTTCCTGGTTTAAGTGCACGGAATCTCTCAAGCAGTTTATCTCCTGTCTGACGAGTATTTTCGTTGTTGATGACGCGGTCCAGGTGATTACTTGCTTGTTCCACGCGTCGGACAAGGGCTCCTATCAATCCAGTTGGATCTACTGCTGGAGGTATCACATTTGTTGGTCCGTTGGATGAATTCTGAGTATTCCGTTTCCTCTTAACCATGGTGTACGCTAGAAAGGGTTACACCTACGAGTTAATCACCTATTTGGTCAATACCTTATCTTATCTTGTCTGATCATATGACAAGTAACAATATTGAGTTAACAGAGATTTCTAGCATATAACGATCATCACAACTACTACTAGGATTAAGGGTAAGGCATCCTTATCCTTGGTCTTTCTAGACTCTAGGTTGAACTGACTGTTCCGAGATACATCTCAGGAAGTTCGTCAGTGCCTAAAACATCTTATCGACTAATGGTCACACCTATAATCTTGTTAGTAAAAACCATATAAGGGATAAGATTAGCAATTAGTTAAAAGTAAGAATCATCTCATCCATACAATTATAGCTAAGTTAAGTTATAAGCAAACTACTACTAATCAGAAATAAGAAGGGTACAGTAAGAGTACGAATATTAGTTCCTCAAATCTGGGATACATCAAAACAAAGTGGAACAAATAAAAACATGCGATGATCTAGCTGAGAATCCATCCTCCGTCTCTCTCAATATCAGAATCTGAGGTCACCTCTCCTAAATCGCTAGATGGTGGAAAGTCGATCGGAGGAATACCAATAAACGCATCCCAGGCTGGCTCCAAGGGCCAATCAGGGTCCTCTATCATCTCCGGCTCCGCTAGGGGGTCCTCATCTGGATCATCGTCTGAGTCCTCATCAGAACCTGCAGGGGTAACATAGTGTACTATGTCCTCTTGTGGCTCGTCCTGGTCATGGATCACAAGGTTTCCAAGGGCATGCGAAACCTCCTCCATCTCAGCGGACAGTAAACGCGGTGCTACTACTCTGTGATACGCTATCTCTGGAACAGGTCTCTTACGGGAGAAACAGCGTGTCCATCTCCTTAAACTCTGGCGAACTGTATGTCTGATGACGTTGCTAAGATATCCCAATCCTCTAGGAGCAAACTGTCTCTCTAAGGTAACTCTGTATTGTCCATCCTCAGCATCGTGCTCTATCTCGTACTCCATGGTAGCCTGCCCAACACAGAAAACTAACTTAGTACTGGTGCTAATTAAAGACATATCTTAAAATTTTATAGTGATAAGGGGGTACCTTTCTTAATTCTTTCTAAACCTCAAGTCAATGCCAAGTGTTCCATGTCTGACTCCCTGAACCTACATTAGTTCCTAATTCTATATTTCATACTTGTGATTTCTATGGCTCAACTCATCATGGGGATTTATCAGTCATTCTTATAGACTAAGAGTATACAAGTTTAAATAAATTACTAATTAAAACGAGCAGTATATCCATGTAAAGAATATATGTGTCAGGTTAAAGAAAGTCTCCATAATTAGATTAAAACATAGTGGAACATAGTTATATAAAACATTCGCATCAGAGGTGCATACGTTAAGTAAATACATAGTAGGGGATAGTTCCAACAACAGATACATGAAAGGCGTACACGTTACTACTACTACGTGTTACATGCCTGAGTACACAAAAGATAAAATACTAGTCTTATTACAAAATCCTTCAATCATCTTGATCCTCGACCTTCGACTTTCCTTTCCCAGCTATGTCTCTCTTGAGTGGTTTCTTGCCCACTTTCTTAGTTGGGTAAGCATTGGCTGCGGAATCAGCATCCTCCACAGAAATGGTCCCCTCTGCCGGAACTCCTCCATCATCATCTTCCTCCCTATCAGTCCCCATGACTGACTCAACAGTCAAGGGTGTATCAGCTATGGATTCCTCTGGTACTGGGGGTGGCATAGCAGAAGATGGTCCTACGGTTCCTGGTGGAGGTGTCAGCTTGACTCGAAAAGTCATGACTCGGAGGGTATAGCTGTCATGAGTTATCCTGGCTGCTTCCTGATGGACAAGTCTAAGGGTATTTTCTCGGTAATGCGCCTCTCTCTGCAGAATCTCTGGGTCCTCAATCCCTACCACATGTACATCATGCCACAAATTTTCCTCTAAATGTAGCTGGGCACTCCGTATGATCCTTTGCCGGTACAACACTGGGTCCGCAGGCTCTATACGATCTGGGTAAACCCAATGTCCTCCAAACCCGTCGTGGACATAGAATGGTTCCATGCTAACCTGTCCAATATAAACTATCATAGGGTTAGTATCTTCATAAGTGGGAAAAAGATCTAATGGTTTATAACTTAAAGTGTATAGGACAAACGGTTAATGCCTACCCTAGGCTCTGATACCACTAAAACCCTGTCACGCCCCGGAGTAAGCCAAAAATAGGGAAAATAAAAATTTTCCTTTATGGGTCCGTAGACACGTGACTAGTTTGTTAACCGTTCTGTCCTTCTAACTCCGCACCATAAAAATCATAAGGAAATGCTAGAACATAAGCATAATCTAAACTTATCAGAGCGTGAGTACAGCAGTGGAAATTAAACAGGCCATACTGGGCATACGAATTACAATAACTTCAATCTTAATACAAGAGGCCATACTAAACAATTTATACAATCTTAAAACTTGAGAAACTGTTTATCAGGTCCTGGGCAAGGCTTTATTCTCCTTGGCTCCACGGTACAGCATCCTGAACTCTTCTATCTATCTCCAAACCTGCAACACTCTGGGCATACGAATGCCCAGGGCGTAACATGCCGTCAGCCTTGGAACAAGGCTGAGTGAGAGTCTCAACCGCACAATAATCAGTAAATACATAACATCTCTCAACTCACGTCATAGTTTAGTACTTTAAAGTATGGTTATTCTCTTATCAAAAGACGCATTCTCACCACAGGCATAGCAGAGGTCTCAACAAGAAAGGTAAACAGATAATCATGACATCATAGAATACATTTTCCTTATTACAAACTCGTGCGTGCAAATGCATGATCAATAAGACTCGTTCCCAACTCTTTTCAAAGACACTTGCTTTTAAAACAGATATTTTCAAAACCATTTTATTTTAAAACCAAAACCTTCCAAAACCAAATCATTTGTACCAGTTCATTTCCTCCTCAACTCAATCTCATCATTCGCTTTCTCTTTCCCATCCACTTGACAACACGCGGTATATCAAGGATGATAATATACCATCACAGCCAATTCATACTCATTCCCTTGATAGGCCACCGGACGTCTTCACGGCGCACACTATCTGTAAACAATGAAACTGGCACATGGGACGTCTTCAACCATGTGTATACTCTCACCGGTCGTCTACACAGCTGAGAAGTATATTAGAGCACTAGCCGGACGTATTCAACGATACATGGGACGTCTTCAACCACGTATGCGCATCACCGGACGTCTTCAACGGCGAGAGGCGCGCTAGGAACCCTAACCGTTCATGTCCACCCGGCTCGTCAGCCGTTGATCCATAGGATCCAGAAATCACATCTCATCTTATTCACATTCTCATCAAACACATGACGCATGCTGACACATGTCATGAAATGCATGTGTGTCCATCATCGATACTCATATGCAATTCTACTTTTATTCCTCTTTATTATTAACATGGCATGCGTTATTTATTCAGTCAACAACATCGTAAAACGTGTATTTAACACATAGCAGCAGAAACGTAACATATAGAGCATGGATCATATAACATGGATTTGATACCGATAAACATATAGATAAAACCCTTGACATGTTCACGTATGCGATAGCACTACCATAACATGCTTTTAAACATCTTATAATTAACGGCAAAACACTTGACATCATAAATCAGCTCATCACTTATACAGAATATCATACATGTGACTTTAATCATCTTATATTAGTCATAATAGGATTAGAGTGAGGTTAGGAAACTCACCTCGAGTCGCCGCTCCTCGAAACGCAGATAAACGTCAAGTTCTACAACAATAAACGGAATAAACAGAAGTAATGTATGAGTACAACTATAGGGGCAAAATGGTAATTTTACCAAATGAGGTCATAAATCTCAAGGTAGTGATCTACGTGTCATTCTAAGTCCAACGCCATTGACTAGACTCAAATCGGAGTCCGTCGCGTTCTTCGAGGTAATATGCGGGGCTTACTATACTAATGCAGGCCCTAAAAGACAGGCTGTATTTTCGACCGAGTCGTAAAGTCACCAAACTTTACGGGAATGTTCTAGACATTATTCTAAGACTCTGGGAACTGACCGCGTAATTTTCGGAGTCCTAGATTATTTATTATGAATTATTGAAGATAATATATACAAGAAAATACCCGAAACGGGATTTAAATATGTAATTATAATTATACAAAGAAATCAGTACTTAGAAGTATTTTTATTAAATACTAGATATTAAAATACACTACTAGTATTTATTTCATAATTTTCGGAGCTCGTTTGGTATTTTTAATACTTAATATACTCATAAAATAGCTCCTTATTAATTATTAAAAATACTGGACTATAATATTATAACTTTATAATTTACACTATATAATAAAATAGTCACAGGGTCATTACCCTAATTTTCTAGAATTTATAAATATACGTAGGTATTTATTATCTATTTAAAATCATTTAAAACTAATATTTATTATTTATTTTTAACCATATAAATAATAAATATACAATATATATAATATAATAATGATATATAGAATATTAAAATAATATTCTATAATATTAGAACCTTAATGGCATAATTATAAATTATTTATAATTATTAATCCACTTAAAACCTTTTAAACTAATAATAATCATAATAATAATAATAATAATAATAATAATAATAATAATAATAACAATAATATCAGACCCGATGGGTCAACCCGAACCGACCCATGGGTAAACAGGTTACCCGTTTACACTCACAAAGGAACCCAATCAGAATTCGCGGGTTTGACCCGAACCCGAACCCAAATCCTAAACGGGCTACCCATTATAACTCACAACTAAACCCAAATTAAAACCCATTCGGGTTGGATCTGACCCGAGCCCGAAACCCACTTATACACACAAATCTATCCTACCCATTAACCCAAACCCTAACCAGACCCGGACCAAACCTTGACCCATACCTACTCACATACTAACCCACCCATTTGCCCAGCCCGACCCGAAGTCCAACCCGATGCCAAAACGGCGTCGTCCTACTAAAAGGACCCACGGGTTTTATTAAACTCAACCCGGCCCGCTACCCTACCCATTTATACACACAGTCCAACCCACCCTAACTTAAAACCGACCCGACCCAAACCCGGACGTTATAACCCGTTTCCCTTTCGTCTTTTCCGGCGAAGCAACGTCGCCGGAAAGTCGGGGCTCGCCGGAGATTTTTCAAACTGCCCGTTCTCTCTCCTCTCTAACCCAAAATCCATGAAACCAACGGCAAAGTGACCGGAACGGGGTCCTCTGTCACATACTAGGAGCTGGGAAGACGGTCTATTCGTTTAGACCTCCTACCAGGCCATTATCCTTTCGGCCAAAATATAAAATAATGCCTTGCATGGCCGGTCAAACAATGCTCAAATTAAAAACTGCTATTAGGGGACCTATCTGGGCTCACTAGGGTCTGATTGGTAAAGTAAAATGGGGTTTTTGGTCAATGTTTCAAAATCAAGCTCCAAATGGTCTTTCATGGTCGCCGGAGTTCATGCAGAGCCTTAGGCTCTGTTTGGCTTGCATGCAAGGGTCCTAGGGGTGTCTAGGGGGACATGCAAGGATAAAAATGAGATGAGGGGGTGGGGTTTTACCTCAGTGTATCTTTGATCTCTCCCTTCTTCTTCGGTTTCTTCTTTCTTCTCCGATCAACTCTCCTCTCTCTCTCCGGCGTCTCTATTCTCTCTCTCTAGTCTTCTGCGTGTGTGTGTGGGTGTAGATAGAGATGGTATGGAGAGGGGTGAGGCAGAGATGGTGTAGAGGGGGGGAAGGTGTGTGTATAAACCGAGGTGAGGGGGGGTGGTTCTCCCAAAATCTTTCTCTCTCTCTCTCTCTCTCTCTCTCTCTCTCTCGGTCACTCTCTCTATACAATCTGCATAGGCAGATTGTGGAGTGTGGAGGTGATACAATGAGAGGGTAAGGGGGGGTTTTGCATTATATAGAGGGAAAGTGAGGGAGATTTGGTTGTGTGTGTAGTTGGTGCATCAAATGCATACCTATGCATGAATGTTTGTGTGTCCAGGGGTAGATCAAGGTGGGGTCCACATAACCGCCAAGTGGTAGTGTGGGTCCCATACGGGGTAATATGCACTGGGGTGTGTGTGTGGGTCTTAAAGTACGTGCAGGTGTATGTGGTGTGTGCCTAGGGGTAGATTATTAGGGTGGGGTCCACTTGGTTCCTAAGAATAGTGTGGGTCCCACTCACAGGTTGCTACACTACTGACTTATAAATGAGACTGACAATGTAAACCTGTTATCAGGATATGCGGATCCAAATGCAATTCTACTATAGAAATTATATATGCCGGGGTTACGACCATTCTAGTAGGCACTAGATTGACTTGACGTAGTCGTCGTCAAGACGATTACTAAGGATTCTAGTAAGAGCTCCTAATGGATCTTCTGTAACTGCACTACGGTGATGTCACCAATCTGATATTCCTACGTGGAATTTGTATAAAATTCTGGGTGCTACATGGTGTCCAAGCAATGAGAAGGCAATCGACTTACTAACACAGTCCCAGTTTGTATAGTACTTAGTCAACCAATCAATTCCTAAGATGATGTCAAACTCTTTCATCAACAATACTTCTAAGTCAGCTAATAGATTTCAGTCCTCTAGGTTAATGGGGCAGTCCTTACATACTTCACCCAACCTGACAAAAACTCCCATTGGGGATATGGTGTTTAAGGTTATGGAAAGGTTCTGAGGTACTAGACCCAAATCTCGCAATATTTTACTAGCAGTGAACGAATCAGATGCACTAGTATCAAACAAAGCTCTAGCTCTATTACTGAAGAGCGAAAGCATACCTTCCAAATTCTAGGCCTCAGCGTTAAATCTAGCTGCCACTAGAATGATAGCATTCAAGCAGGTCTGAGCTGCCTAACCCTGGGCTACAGGTCTATAGTATCCTTGGCGAGGCACCTTGCAATCTTGACCCAGGTGGCCTTTTTCACCATAATTATAGCAGAAAATTTTGTCTCGACTATAAGACTTGGGGGTACGACAGTCTCTAGCATGATCGCCGGGTATATAGTAATTGAAATAGTCTCATGGATTTCTACCCGGGGTAGCTAGAGGTACTGCAGATCCTTCTACTAGGGTCGGTGCTCTATTCTGAAGTAGTGGGGGGTGGCAGTGCTGCATCTCGAGTTTGTTGTGGTCCCTGATGAGCATTCTAGGGTTTTCTCTCTCCAATACACATTCGCTTATTTCCTTGATAAGGTGCCTGGTTCCTTGGCCCTGGATTGAACCTCAGCGAAAATTTGTTAGCAAAACATGCTTGCCTCTTCCTATATATGTTCTCTATTTGAACAGCTAACCCAGCTAGTGACTTAAGAAAATGGTACACATACATGGTAGTCGCCTCTTGAAGTGGCAGAGAAAATCCTTGATGGTATTGTTCATTCTTCTTTGCTAGGGTATCAACCATGTGATAAGTAAAGCATGATAGATGCTCAAACTGAGTAGTATACTCATGCACTGTCCTGTCACCCTGGGTCAGCTCCATGAACTCCTTCTTCTTCAAGTTCCTCTCAATCATTGGAAAATAATTGACCAAGAATTTGTCCTTTAATGTGGCCCAAGTAAGTCTTCTAACTGCCTCTTTCCCCATAGCAACTTCCTCTGCTTCTCACCAATCAGCTATTGCATGGGTTAACTAAAAGGTTGCTCGTCGACATTTCTCTTCTTTGTTATAGTCGATGACTTTAAAGTAAGGTCCATTTCTCTTAGCCACTGCTCAACTTTCCATGGTTCCATTAATCCATCAAATTTTTTAGGCCTTAGAGTATGGAAAAATTCTAGTAACTTGTCTCCTGTCTGCTTGTGATGTGCACAATGATGGTTATTTCCATTATTGTTTCCTCAATTTTCCATATCCCCCACTGTAGCATTAGCTCTTTTAATTCTTCCTACCAATCAATCTCTTGCAGAATTAGATTCGATGGTCCTGCTCCATTTTAGTTCCTTGCTCCTCTAGTGTCGGGGGCCATTATGACCTAATTGCTAGTACTTTCATGTAAGCTTCTTACAGTTTATATGAGAACTTTCAATAGACAGTTTATATAACATGATACACAAGAGAATATCTCATAAATTTAAAATTTAATAAAGTACTAACTAGAAACATCATCTAATAAAATAAATCTCCGAAACAGCTCTTATATTAGTATTCATATAAAATTACAGGTAGCGATAGTAGTACACTAGCAAACGAAAACATACATATAATGTGGTCTTATCTAGAACCAAAATCATCCTGTACATATGACTAACTTATAGTCAATACTAGCACGGGGTATCTTATGTTCAAGAAGTGTAGGACAATCGTCGAGCTTGCTTAAACCTAGAGCTCCGATACCAAAAATCCCTGTCACACCTCGGAGTAGGCCAAAAATCAGGAGAATTTAAAATTTTCTTTTTGGGTCTGTGGATTCTTGGCTTTTTGAAGGATCACCTGATTGCCCTTAACAGAAATAATAACAAGAAGCATAATAATATTGGTATATGTATAATTCACAATGCAGCCTAATAATATTAAACATTACAGAGTCTTACACTAATAATATGTTACAGGCCCATTTTAAATGAAACATAAAAGAGTCTCATGACAACAAGTGTCACTAATGTCTAAAAATTATTACAACGTAACGAAAGAAAAACAGGAGACAAGGATCTTCGTCTTTAACTGGCGAATCCATAGCAATCTCCGTAGTGGTCCTCTTCGATGTACTCTGTATCATAGTAGGCTTTATCTTTGTACACACACTCACCGTACTTGCCTTCGGTCTGAGCCTTACCTGCTAAACCTGGTATTGCTGGACGTGGAAGGTCTAGAGGCATAAAACTCCATCAGCTTGAATACAAGCTGAGTGAGCATAAATTGTTATAAAGTACCATTAGCAACAGTTATAAAAACACCTAGGTACATTATTCGTAGTTCAGCTTGTAGATACCTTTATAAGTTACTGAAGGATAAGACCATTACAAGATAGAAACTAACCCGAATAACTTGGTGACTAATAACTTAATCGACTGTACCACAACTACTCAAACAAGGAGATCGTTGATGGAGACCAATCACATGGATACCATCCTCACATTCACTTGGATGCCAAATCACACGGAAATCATCCTCACAACCACTTAGATGCCAAATCACATGGATACCATCCTCACAAACACTCGGATACAATCACTCGAGACCATCCTCACATTCACTCAGATACCATCCTCATAATCACTCGAATACCAATCACACGAACATTATCCTCACAATCACTCGTCAACACCATCTCTAGGTACTAACATCACAACCAACGGGAATTCTTATAACTTGGGAGATAACCAAAGACTTGCACACAAACTCTTAGATCATAAACAAGGAAATTGACCAAGAATATTAATCGTAGCCCCTCGGCAGAGCCTATAGTTATTTTAGGAGTTTCGATCTTATTATGCATCTGTTATTCCCATTATTCTTAGAGTTATTGCATCACAGAATTTGTCATCATGTTGTAAAAGTTATTAAAGTAATAACTCTAAAACACCCATTTGAACATCTATAATGCATACATAAATGTGGATTATCAATCAACAATTATACCTATGTGCATGCGTGCTAAGTGAACATATCTGAATTAGCTCATGGATTTAAAGCTGAATTACTTACTTATGATAACTCAAGCTCAAGCATAGTAGCAAATGAGTTATAGCTGAAAAACTGTACTTGAGTAGTCGAACCTTGAACGCTCCTACTAAGTGCGAGCGCTCAAACTTAGTAGAAAATGGATTCTTAGTAAAGCTTTCATGTATGTACAAAAATTGAATTGGATCTTTTTGTATGATAACAAAAACATTATATAAATTGAGTCTATAAGTATCTTAGGGAGAATCCATACTCCCACAAGCAGAGGACATGTTTGGGTGATCATTTAATAGAAAAATGTGATTGAGAAAGAACTTGATCATGAACTAGACTTTTATGTATGTACAAATTTTGGAGTAGTTCAAAATTCATGTTCATAAAAACTTCAAAGAATTGATCCTAAAGGTTTCTAAGTTAGAAGTTATACTCACAAAGTACTAGAGAGTGTTTGGATGATGAAAATTATTGAGAAAGAACTTGAATTTAAGGAAATAAGCGTCAACTCTTCTTCTCTAGAATTTAATTTTGTAATTAATCAACTTCTTAACTTGCACTGGTGAAAGCTAATGAATCCCCTGGTGGCCAATCTTCCTAATCTTCTTGTAATTTCCAGCAATAGAGTGTGGAGAGAGGATGTGGGAGTGATAATCATGTAAAAAACATGATTGTATGTATGTGGATGAGTGTATAGAGATGATTTTCTTGAAATCTCTCTCAAGAACAGTCTCTCTGGTTTGTAAATGTACAACAGGGAAAAGATGGTATTTATAGACTTTAGAAGACCCAGGGGCAAAATAGTCATTTTATCCTTTTAATGGCTCGAGCACTTGCGTGGCTCGAGTTCTCAGGGACTTCTCTCGAGCGCTCAGGGTTACTTCCTAAGGAATGTTTTCCTAAGGTCAAATGCATACATATAAACACACATAGATCATGTAAAATAGTAAAGAGTTAGAAAAACAGATCTTATTATATATAATAAAAAGTACCACAAAGAGAAATATAGAAATTCAGGATAATAGATAGGAAAATACAGGTGCTGCATATGGAGTTCAAAGTGGGAGATCATATGTTTCTCATAGTATCTCCAGTATGATGTGTGGTCAAATTCGAAAGATAGAAGGAGAAGCTATCACCTCGCTACATTGGACCTTTTGATATCCTCAATCATGTAGGCAAGGTCGCCTATTGACTTGCGCTGCCCTCAAGAATGTTCAGATTACACAATGTCTTTCATATAAGCATGTCATGGAAGTAAGTTCACAATTTAGCACCAGTGATTGACTTAAAGGATATCGAGGTGAATGATAACGTGTCTTATCTAGAGAGGCTGGTGCATATTTTGGGGAGAGATATCAAGAAGTTGAGGAACAAAGAGATTCCCCTAGTGAAAGTTTAGTGGAGCCATCATAACGAGAGAAAAGCTTCCTGAGAAATGGAATCCGAAATATGAGAGAGGTATCCAGAGTTATTCCAAGAATTGTTCACTCAGATTTCAGGACGAAATCTTTTGATAGGTGGTGGAGAGATGTAGCTCCTGTATTTTCTTATGTATTTCTCAAATTTATGTATTTCTCTTTGAAATACTCTCGGTTATATTTAATAAGATCTATTTTCCTTAATTGTTATTGTTCTATAGGATCCATGTATGTTTGTATATATGTACGAGACCTTGGAGAAGATTTGTTGGAAAAGCAACCCCGAGCGCTCAAGGAGCCAGAGCACTCGCACCCCGAGCACTCGAGCTATGCGAGTGCTCGAGTCATTTAAGAAGTAAAATGACTCTTTTGCCTTGGGTCTTGAAAAGCTATAAATACCTACTGTTTTCTCAGCATTTAGACGTCCTACACTTTGTTTTAACAGAGAGCTTGTTCTTGAGAGAGATTTAAAAAATCACCAGATTCTTCATAAATCCACTTGCATGGCCACTTAAATGCATGATCCAACTTCTCATTCACACACAAACATATGTATTACATCTACTCTGATGTTCTAGAGTTGAGGATTCAAAGTAATTAAGAGGAAAAGGAGGATCAAACACCTTGGAGCACTCTTGAAGCTATATAGGAGCAAGATCAAGCATTCTCAACACCTACATCCATATTTTCTTCATCTATTCACAATTCAAACTTGTGTGAGTATCTAATCTCACTTAGAATCCTAAAGAATCAATCCTTACATAATTTTACATCCTTACATGTAATCCATATGACAATGAAGCTCTTATTTATGAAATGAAACCATGATCAAGCTCTTTTTCTATGCATTGATATTTTATATAATCTTCCAAACATAGCTTATGCTAATACAAGTATAGATTCTCATGTAGAATCCTTTAATTATAGTTTTCACAAGTTTTTATAACTCTCATGTGACCTTAGAACCAAGTTACAAACTTGCATCTATCTTTAAAATAGGAATCAATTTTACTGTCAAGTCCGAGTGCTCGAGCTTGGTCGGAGCGCTTGAGCCTTGAGCGCTCGAGTATAGCAATTTTACTATGTGGTTTATTTTATATGCTTGAATCGGATTCTGATTACTACATGTACGATCCTAAGATGATTAATTTGGTTTATAGTCCTCGCATGTTCACTTATCATACTGACACTTAGGTTGACATGCTAAATTCATGATCCATGTTAAGTTTATCTAAATGTTTAGAGATTAGTCCTCGAACTTGCATAACATGATGACGACTTCCGTTACATGTCAATTATGATAATGTGTATAACACATGCATAATAAGATCGAAACTTTCTAATAATCACGCGCTCTATAGAATTGTGCTTCACGCATCAATACTTGTACTTTGGCCTATATTTCAATGAAAAGGTGTCGTTATTGTACTATTGAACAATATTGACTTAGGTATTGTTGATGTCCCTTTTGTTCACATCTATTTTGGGACTAAAGAAGCATATTGTGACTGGACTTTAGTGATATAGTCGACTATTAAGGCATGATGCTATCTTGATGCGCCGAGGGCGATCAAGCGGCTATTAAGGCATGTAAAATATACTTATCACTCGGCTATTAAGGCATGTTTTTATAGGTTTTTTACCTTAAATATCTTGGTCGAGTCGGCTATGAAGGTATGATACTATCTTGATGCACCGAGGGTGATCAAGCAGCTATTAAGGAATATACAGTATACTCATCAAGCGGCTATTGAGGCATATATAGTCTAAACCAACAGCTTATGCCAGGAATGCGAGAAAAGAGGATGTGGAGTTTGAGAACGTGAACTGAGTTTCTTGTCGTATGGTTCTTTTGTTTAAAGTTTATGGTAAGGGTGTTGAGTCTGTTTTCTTATCATATTTCCATTAGTCTGAATCCTTTGATACCCAGTAATGATGTAAATAAGCTGACTAACGAATAATGAATCTAATTGTCTATTTAACTGTTTCTAATAGAGCTTTATAACACTTTATTCTCACTCAGCTTATATTCAAGCTGATAGGGTTTTACACAACTGGACCTTCCACATCCAGCTGTGCCATACTTAGCAGGTGGTGCACAGCTTGAGGCTAACTACGGTGATGAGGGATACACCACTGAAGGCTTTATAGATGGAGGTTGCTATGAGGAAGGCTATCTTGGAGAAGACTTCTATGGGGACCACTACGACTTCACTAGTTGAAGATTGGCCTACCTGAACTTTCTTCTATTTTTTTTTATCTTATGTTATAATAAATTAGTTGCTTTGGATATTAGTGAAAAGTGTTGTCACCAAATTTATGATGTTTAATTATGTTTTCTTTTGAGTATTGGGTCTGTAATATCAGTGTTACCTTATGACTGTTTATGTTTAATATAGTTACACTGCGTTTGAACTAGTCACATACCATTATTATTGCATTCTTGTTATCATTTTCTGTTAAGGACTATCGAGTGACTTTTAACCAATCACGTGTCTATAGACCCATGAAGGAAAATTTTATTTTCCCCATTTTTGGCTTACTCCGTGGCGTGACATAGACAACCTTAACATTGTCTTGAATTTAAAACATATTTGGACTCTTTTTACCTACTATAATAACTCTCTTTAGTTTAGTTGGATTAATGCTTACATGCAAAAAGGTAAAAGTTTTTGGGCAGTTAAGCCTCCGTCCCAATGTTTGTGGTACTGGAAAAAAGCTTCTTAAGTTAACAGGTATCGTTCAGCCTACGCTTCGTCATAAAATTGGGAATGGTTGTGACACCTACCTCTGGTATGACAATTGGCACCCTTTAGCTCTTCTTGTGGCTAGATTTGGCCATCGTGTTGTGTACGACGCTGCTTTAATCTTAATAAAAGAGTTCCTGAGGTGATTGATGGTGAGTCATGGAATCGGCCTCTAGCTAATACTAATGATCTTATGGAAATAAGAGGCCAATTACATTATCTTCCCGCTCTGTCTGATTCTAGTGATGTGGTTGTATGGTTACCTTCTCCTCCTAATGGGAGGTTCTCCTCTGCCCATACTTGGGACCAAATTAGGGAAGTCAATCCTAAAGTTATGTGGCATTGTCTAGTTTGTTTCTATAGTCATATGCCTGGACATAGTGTCATCTTATGGTTTGCTTTTTCTCCATAGGTTATCAACCCATGATAGGATATTCTCCTTCACTCCAAGGCCATTGGCTTATGTTCTCAGCCATAAAGGTATGGTGTCTCATGACTATTTATTCTTCAATTGTTCTTACTCTTCTTTTGTGTGGCAAGGGATCATGTAGTGGCTGGGTATTTCTAGAACAGTTTCATCTTGGAACAGCTTGGTGAAGTAGGCAGCTAGGACTCGGAAGTAGAAGACTCCCAATCACACTGTTCCCAAGATGTGCATGGGTTTAGATACTTATAGTATCTGAAAAGAGAGAAATGCTCGAAAATTCAAGCTAAAACCAAATAAATGATCGTTTAAAATATCAACCTCAAGATTGTCACTCAAATCCAAATCAAGTTGAAGAACGACCCTCACCTCCTGCATTATATTGATAGATGGAAATGACCTCGTCAAAATTATTTGTTCTCTTGTTTGTTCTTGGTCTTTGCATTAATTTTTGGCCTTTTTTTCTGTTGATGGCTTGACTTTCGTTTTCTTTTGTTTTTGGATATTTTGTTTGGATGGGGACTTCTCAGGGTTATTTGTGCTAATAATTCCCCATCCTTTGCAACATCGGTTGGATGCTTGTTCTGTGTGCTCATTGATTACCTTGGGGTATGCTTCCTGATTTTTTGTATAGTGTTGTTTGGCCTTTTCAATTGATTAGCCCTTTTTAAAAAAAAACCTAATAGATTAAAGAGGTAGTTTAGAGTTTACCTCTTGAAGATCTCTCAAAAATGCAAAGATTGTTGGAAGAAAGTTGTTCCTTCTTCAAGTGTTCTTAAACTTCCAGAGTAAAGGACACAAAGATGTCAACTTATGATCTAGCTAAGACCTTATAAAATACTACTTTTTGACTTTTCAAGAAAACAAAAAGATTGTTTTTCTTTCTTTTTGATTTTCTATTCAAGAAAAGCCAAGCACAGCTCACTTCAAGTATGAATTCTAGGTGGATTCTCCTATATTCTTGGGAGTATTCTATCTCTTTTCCCTACATTTCATGGTGTGTAAATGTGGGGACCATGGGTCCAATTTATAGGCAAAATATGTAGGATTTGGGTGTCTTTTAATGCATAGAAAGAGGATAAAATGGTTAATTCAGGGACTAAATGCAGCTTCTGGGTTGTTTACTTTTACAACACATGTGCAAATACAGCAAGATAGAGAAAAATCAAATGGTGGACATAATTGGGAGGGGGCGATTCAAAGGGGGCCCGCTAGTGCCACATGGAAGCCGCCACTAGCTTTTTGGGTCCCTTTGTGTACCCTCAACTCCCTGTCAAATTACATGTCCATAGCCCTTCCGAATTTCTTAAAATTGGTTTTTAGCCTCCAAAATTGCCTATTTTCTGGTCATTGGAAAATTGTAAAATTGAATTTCGTTCTAAAAATATTCTGGGAGTAATTTTCATAAGAACATAACATCAAATTTGATTCAAAAGTCTCCCGAAATTCTTGTGCTTTTGTGCTCTTTTTCACAATTAGCTTCCTATGCGTGCCGGTTTTGAAAGATTTTCTGAAATTGAGCTAATGGACTCTTGAAATTCATGTCTGAGACCATAATGACCATTTTCCCCTAAGTCATATGCATATTTTGAAATCAATTTTGAGAAAAACACAAATCTAAGCTCAAAAGGCGTACTTTGGGCTCCTAGAACACTTTTTGGAGTCCGAATTTTCATTGTGCGTAACCGAGATACCTTCTTTAAGGTATTTTTTCATCATTGAGATCTTCAAGAGGTTGTTTTCCCTAAATCTTGAGAGTGTGGTCAAAATTAGGTGTCTACAGTTTTCCCCTATTTGGCAAAGATTGCAGAGCAGAGTATACTGCAAGTGAAGTTCAAAGCTAGAAGGCACCCTATGACCATACTGAGAGGTTTTAGGAAAATCAAAATGCTACAAAAAGCAAAAGAAATCAAGAAGTTGCAAAGAGCAAAGAAGTAGAGATAAAGTTGGTACTAGTCGTGTTCTTGAGGAAATGCCTACGTATCTTTTTCAGGAATCAGACTAGAGCGTAGTTCAGAGGCAAAGAATCATGCAAACTATTATAAGGATGCAAAGAAATAAATATAGTCAGTGCCGATGCAAACTCAAATGCAAGGATACAAAGTGAATGAAAAATCTTCCTCAAAGAACCTTCAATGCTTAGGATGTAAATGTGACATCGCTCGCTCACTAACGTTGTTACTCAAATGACTCCTCAGAGGTAGAGCTCGCCAATAAATTATTCTTCAATGATATTTTCAGGGCATAGTTGAAGGAAAAAACAGGTTTAAAATTATTTTAAATGCGCATCAGAAAGATTGAGTTTCAAAAACTTATTGGTATGCCCGGATCTACTACCTGTTAATTTTATAGATGCGTACTAACAAGAGGGAGAAGAAATACACCTCAAGTCTTGAACCCAATTCATAAATCTTCAACCTTGGTGATGCAGCAACCTCTAGTAGGTTGTCTTCACCCTTATGACTCATGCGAATGCTTCTTGGAGAGACTAGAGATGATGGGATCTCTAACAAGGAGGATAGGAAGGTTTGGGAAGCCCTAAACAGGTTCTACAACTTTTGTATATAAAAACCGACGATTATTAAACCCTATACGTAGTTGCCCTATTTATAGATTTCCAAAACCAACTTTGACCTTCGATCGATCAAAGTGTCTTCAATCGATCAAACTTTCGATCGATCGAACTACTTTTGATCACTCGAACCTGTCTTAGACTTCAATCGATCGAAACCTGTTCAATCGATCGAACCTGTCATGACAAGATCCTCTTGTGCCTTTCCAAGCATCCTAGCGGAGCTAAGAGTGGGACCTCCTAGGCTCTTTATTGTTGGCTCAGACCAGTTGTTAATTCCTATGACAAAACTCTTTGATCAGCAAACTAATCAACTGATCAGTTAACGTTTACTCCACTATAAAATGATAAATAAACTCCAACGCAAAAGAATATATGCAAAGCGATAACTACACTTGTTTGGTGTACTAATGTCCCTCTACCTTCAGCATTCGGAATCATATTCAAGTAGTCAGATAACTGTTACTGTCAACCTGAATCATGAATACTTCTTATATTCCTTGAGTCCCATTCACCTCTCATGATTACCAAATATGTTGATAACTACTTATCAACAAGACTGTAGTTCTCAGTAATCAACTTGGTGACATTCTCAAGGGAATGCTTAATCTGAATCAGAGGGTAGATTCTATCTTGACAATATATGTTCACAACTCTATGAACATGACATACACAAGATACCCAGGTGTTGATCTTCTATAGACCTAACTAATTGGTAACTCAAAGCAGCCATATCCACAGTTTGTGTTCATAATCGTCACAAGATTGAGAACACGTACCTTATACAAGTTATGAGTTCCTATCAACTGTTTGACAGCCTTGAGTGTCAATAGGAGAGCTCAGGTCCGTCAATGCACTATAAGCATTAGCATATTAACCAAGAGTCACACTCTAGTGATTGAGATTCATCATTTCATCCAATGGTAGTTGATTATGCTACAGTGTATACCTGATGAGATATCCAGTCTCACCATCCACTGCGACAAGTTCTAAGTATCAAAGAATAGTAATTCATATCTCACTTGTATGTATCTCATACATACATGAATTACCTACTATGATACTTAAGGATTAAACAATCATCTCAAGAAAGAAACATACATAATGAAATGTAAAGCTGATATCCATATATTAAAATGTCAATGTCTCATATATAAAGTAATGGTTTGATGGCACAAACCCAACAAACTCCCACTTGCACTCATAACCATATGGGACTACATCTAAGACCTAGACTATCTAAATGACGATTAAAGACCTTCTGTGGCAAGGCCTTTATAAACGGATCCGCAAGATTGTCAGAGGTGGCAATCTTGCTGACAGTCACATCTCTACATTGAACAATATCTCAGATTAGATGATATTTCTGCTTTACGTGCTTTCCCTTTTCGTGGTTCATTGGTTCCTTGGACTGAGCCACTGCCCCACTATTATCACAATAAAGCATAATAGGTGATAGCGATGCTGGTACCACCTCGAGCTCCATAAGGAACTTCTTGAGCCAAACAGCTTCCTTTGCGGCTTCACATGCAGCCAAATACTCAGCTTTTGTAGTTTAGTCTATAATGCATTTCTGCTTAATGCTCCTTCAACTGACAGCATCACGTCCCAAGGTAAAGAGATGACCGGACATTGACTTCCTCGAATCATTACCTGACATAAAGTCCGAGTTAGTGTATCCCACTTGAATTAACTCACTACCACTGTATATAAGCATGTAATCTTTAGTCCTTCTCAAGTACTTAAAAATGTGCTTAATGGATGTCCAGTGCTTTGGACCTGGATTCGATTGATACCTGCTGACCATGCCTACGGTAAAGCAGATATCCGGTCTAGTGCACAACATTGCATACATGAAACTTCCCACCGCCGAAGCATAAGGAACTCCTGCCATGTGATTCCTCTCCTCCTGTGTCTTTGGACACTGGTACTTAGAGAATGCTAAACCATGCCTGAAAGGTAACTAACGTTTCTTCGAATTATCTATTGAAAACCTAGGTAGCACCTTATCGATATGACCAGCTTGAGATAATCCCATTGTCTTTCACTTACGATCCCGAAAGAGCTTTATTCTAAGAATATAGCTCGCCTCTCCTAGATCCTTCATATGGAAAGTACTAGCTAGCTAAACCTTGACCGTTGACAATACCGCTACATCATTTTCAATGAGTAGAATGTCGTCAACGTAAAGCACAAGAAAAGCCACCACTTTTCCTTCACACTTCTTGTATACACAAGGTTCATCCAGGTTCTGCATGAAAACAAACGACTTGACCGCTTGGTCAAAATCGGATGTTCCAACTCCAGGATGCCTGCTTAAGCTAATAAGTGGACTTTTGTAACTTGCATACCAAGTTACCTTTCCGACCAGCTATGAACCCTTCTGGTTACTGCATATAGGTGTCCTCCTTAAGATTGCCATTCAAGAATGAGGTCTTGACATCCATCTGCTGGATCTCATAATCTAGGCATGTAGTAATGGATAAGAGCATTCTGATGGACTTGAGCATGACTACCAGCGAGAAGGTTTCCTTATAGTCAATGCCCTCCCTCTGATTATAACCTTTCGCTACAAGCCTAGCCATAAAGGTCTCAACCTTTCCATCAAATCCTCTTTTCCTCTTGTAGACCCACATACAGCCAATGGGTTTAATATTGGCTGGAAGTTCTAGAAGATCCCATACCTGATTGGAATGTATAGATTCCAATTCAGCCTTCATTGCTTTAATCCAATGAGCTAAATCAACATCAGCTATTGCCTCTTCGTATGTGGTAGGATCAAATTCAGATTCTATGGAAATAGCTTCAAAAACCTCTCTGAAGAACATGTATCTATTAGGTTGGCTGATAATCCTCCCACTACGATGAGGAATATGTGCAGAAATGGGTGAAGAAGTGGTATTTTCTTGATTTACGTCGTTATCAACTACGGGTTGGACTGAGGCTCTCCTTTTATCTCTCTTAGATCTATCCTTCCCTTAGGTTTATGGTTCATGATATAATCATCCTCTAAGAAAATATCATTTGTACTAACAAATACTTTCTGTTCTCTTGGATAAAAAAAATACCATCCATAAGTACCCTTTGGATACCCTACAAAGTAAAGTACTTCTAATATAGAATCCAACTTGCTCATCTTTCCTTTCAGCACATGTGTCGGATACCCCCATATCCAGAGATGTTGCAAAGAAGGCTTGTACCCAATCCACATCTCCCGTGGTGTCCTGGGAATAGATTTGCTTGGTAATAGATTTAGTATGTACGCAGTAATTTCCAAAGCATGACCCAAAAGGAATAATGGCAACTCTGATTAACTCATCATCAACCTAGTCATGTCTAAAAGCGTTTGGTTCCTTCTCTCTGTTAAACCATTCTGCTGAGGCCTGCCACGTGCAGTCAACTATGATAGAATCCCATTCTATATGAGGTGATCAATAAACTCACTAGAGAGGTACTCGTCACCTCGATCAGATCGAATGACCTAGATACGTGTGCCCAATTGCTTCTCCACTTCATCCCTAAACTCTTTAAACTTTTCAAAGGCTTCAGACTTGTGCTGAATTAGGTACACATATCCATACCTAGAGTGGTCATCAGTAAATATTATGAAATACTCATAACCACCCCGTGCTCTAATATTTATTAGTCCACACACATCAGTATGAACTAATTCCAACAATGCATTGGTCCTGTTGCCCTTTGCTGGAAAGGGCCTTTTGGTCATCTTACCCTCTAAAAAAGACTCGCAGACTTCCATTTGTTTGAGAACCAAATCGCCTAAGACCCCTTCTTTGACTAATTTGCCAATCCTATTTAGATTGATATGGTCAAGCCTCATATGCCAAAGCTTTGTTGGATTAGTGGAAGGTTCCTTTCTTTTAGATGGTACAGTTACCACTGAGTTATTAAGTTCCATACAAGAGTCTTTAGAGATGTTAGGAGTAATCACATACAAGCCATTAGTTTTAACACCAGAAATATAAAAGAACTATTTCTTTTAATGACAACTTCTGTTCCAAAATAAAAAGAATAACCATTATTCGATAAATTTAAAATTGAAATTAAATTACATCTCATTAAAGGGACGTAAAGTACATCTGATAAAACTATTGTCTTATTGTCCAAAAACTCTAAAACTACTACTCCTATAGCAACCGCAAAAACTGTTGCGCTAGAACCCAGAGTCAACACGATCTCTCCATCACTGCATTTCCTGGTTGATCTGAACCCCTGCAATGAATTGCAGATATGGTTAGTCGCACCAGAATCAATGCACCAAGTGTTTGAAGTATCCAGAATAAAACTTACTTCAATCACATGTGATTCAATCATACCTTGAACTCTTGTAGCAAAGAATTCTGGACAGTTCCTCTTCCAATGGCCTTTCTTACTACATTGGAAACACTTTCTTTTGCCTTGGCCATCCACCTTCCCTTTGCCCTTACCTTTTCCCTTAGATTTTGCAATCTTTCGGACCGGTCCAACACTTGGACCACTAGTGCCAGCCTTCTTCTTCCCTTTCTTTTCTTTCAACGTAGATCGGGAAGAAGAAGAGTTTTTCTCAATATTCAGAACGTTGCCCCCAGGCTTGATCACCCCTTCCGCTGCCAATAAGGAACTCATTAATTTGTTCCTTGAAAATTCCATTTTGTTTATATTATAGTTTAGTTTAAATTGAGCGAATGATAGCAACAACGTATTGAGGATCATATCAACTTGGGTCTGTATGTCAATGTTGGCACCTAGGGTCTCCAATTCGTTCAAATAACTAATCAATTTTAAAATATGTTCTTTGACTAGAGTCCCTTTCGACATCTTAGCACTCATTATCTTCTGCATGGCTACCTGTCTAGTAGGCCTGCCATGCTCCCCAAACATCTTTTTTAGGGATTCGATAATGTCACTGGCAAAATTGTTCGACTGGAATTGGTGTTGCAACACACTAGCCATTGAGGCCAAAATATAGCAACGGGCCATTCCATTTGACTTCTTCCATTTATCGAACTTGCGTCTGGCAACTGCAGAAGCATTTACTGCGGGTTCTTTGAGGCATGGGGTGGTAAGGACATATATGTGATCCTCCACAGTTAAAGTGATGTCAAGGTTTTGTTTCCATTCAGTGTAGTTATTTTCAGTTAACTTGTTTTGAGTGAGTATGGTGGCAAGTGGACTAAAAGTAGATCCAGACATTATGATTGACTAAAAAAATCAAAAGAGAAAATAAATATGGATATCAGAATTTGACAGTTTGAAATAAAAGAATTCTTAAAACTTTTTTTTAAAACAAAGTCGTCAGAATATCAAAACGAAAGAGTAAAGCCTCCGTGTGGTGGTCAATACTCAATCTTTTGATTTAATCATGACTTGTCCGCTATGCAACTCTTGCAAAACAAGTTATGACTCATGAACCTTTTTGATATCTAAGTTTCTGAATAATGGCCCGTGTTGAATCCCTTATGCATAGCTTAGCTAGTGTGTACCATTAACTAGGATCCAATCACAACCGCCTCAAGTAGCGCCTCCATATGGTGGTCACCCTCTAACACGTATGATTGATCCTATCCATAGGAAGTTCATATCTAGTAACCAATGAGTAGTGTATCCTTCGTGTGGAATGATCACCCTTGGCGAGGTGACACAGAATGCACTACTCATCTTATAATGAACCGTTAATGGAAGATCGTGGGTGTTATTAATAAGACCCTCTCCCACTAGATTTAGTAGAAAATGATTTTGCTTTCGAAAAACTATTTCTACATATTACCCATAAACATCCAATTTTTACTAATGCGTTGAAAACGGTTTTTGATTTTTATTTTAGAAAACTTGTTTTTATAATGCATGCAGCAACAACATATTGAATACTCTAATCACAGACAAGCATATAAAAACAAAAAATTAAAATTGAAATAAAGCATCTAAACGATGCCTCTATCTCCTATGGCTCTATCTCCATAGAACCTCCTTCTTGGTTTGATCGCCTCTAGCTCCATCTTCATGGACAATAGATTGCTCCTCCATCTTCTTGGATCTTCCAATTCTATTACATTAGTCCTATACTTCTTTTGAAACTTACAATTTATCTAGAAATAGAAAACAACAAGAAGAAAATAAAGAAGGCTATAGAAGCCGGTGCGACTTTCCTTTTCGTAGGATTGAAGTCGCAGCGTCCTTTACACATGCCTTAAAATCAAACCAATAATAAATACAGTTTACAATCATCCACAAATCACAAACATCTTAATACAAAATTAAAACTTTGATCTTGGTGCCATGGGAGATAGAAGATTAATCTTGCTACAAAAGGGTAAGGCGTACACACATCAACGCATATATAACAAATATATGTAACTATTGGAATCCCTAATTGATTCACACAGTGCATAAACACTTTACGCACTGAATTAGAACTCAAAATAGCATCTCACTTCACTATTATACTTCGATTGATCGACAAAGTTTCGATCGATCAAACTTGTTTTGACTTCAATCAATCGAACCTCTTCGATCGATTGAACATGTCTTGATAGCATCCTCATGTGCCTTTCCATGCATCCTAGCAGAGCTAAGAGTGGGACCTCATGTAGGATTTAGGTTTTAAAAAAACTTTAAATCATGCACAGTGGTAAATATAGTTTATAAAACTAATTGGTAACCCTGATCTACTATCCGTTTACTCTATAGAAGTGTACTAGAGAGGTGACAATACTTATACCTTTAAGTCTTCAACCTAATTCTGAAATCTTTGACTTCCAATAGCCTCTACTAGAAGGTCTTCACTCTTATGACTCTTATGGATGCTCTCAAAAAGACTAGGGTTGATTGGAACCCTAATAGGGATGAGAGAGAAGGTTTGGGAAGCCCTAAATAGTTTCTGTAGCTTCTGGAATAATAAAAACAACGAAATCAGATTTTTGGACACAGTTGCTGATCAGGAGTGAACAAGTCTTAATTTGTAACACCTGTAATTTTCTGTCATTGTAATATCAGCTTTTTCTAATTTCTGTATTGGACCCACTATATTATGATATTATTATTTTAATTACGTGACGGTATGGACGTGTTGTATTATTACCATATAGCCTGTAGTAACCATACCGACTCGACCATAATAAGATTTAACTTAGTCCTATACCCGGACCTGGACATTAGAAATAATACCAGTTTGTACGTACTTTGAGACCGACACGCATATCGAGAAACTTTTGCACGTAAACCGAGGAAGTGGCACACAACCTGAAGTGGCAACCACATGCCACCCTCTTGGACACATGTCCACTTAATGGACACATGTCCTAAGCATGCAACATGCATAGGACACCTAGCACATGGAAATTCCATATAAACAAGCACATGCACACACTACACTCTCTTAGTTAGATCACAATCTGAATTTTTGGAGAGAAAATTAGGACTTGGGTAGTTCATGAGAAAAAGAGAGAAGAAAAGTAAAGAAGAAGGAGAAGAACAAAGAACATCCACCATTGAAGTTGAGTTCAAGCATCCTAAAGCTCAAATCCAAAGCCCAAGCTCAATTTCAAGACTTGGTGAGTAAATTGTGAGTAATCTAACTCAATTTAGAACCCATATAATATGTACTAATGTTTAGTAGAAGTTTGATGTTGTTGTGTTGAAGTTTTCATGACATGCAAGACAAATCCATAAATTTGAGAAACTGAAACTCTCAGCAGAACATAGTTTAGTAAAATGAATGTTTTGTGCAGTTCAAAAATGAGAATTAAGCTAGGTTTTTTTGTGGTAAAATATAACTCATTTATCTACAAATAAGCCTTCTGTAGTTCAGTCTAGAAATCACTCCTTCATGGGTGAAATGCATGTACAACGCAGTGTTATAAACCTGGGAAAACAGAAACTTCCAGCAGAATGTAGTTTAGTAAAATGGATGTTTTGAGGAGCTCCAAAATCGGAATTAAGCTAGTTTTTTTTGTGGTAAAAGAGAACTCATTTATCTACAAATAACACTTCTATAGCTTAGTCTAGAAATCAATCCTTCATGGGTGAAATGCATGTACAACGCAGTGTTATAAATCTGAGAAACTGAAACTCTCAGCAGAACATAGTTTAGTAAAATGAATGTTTTGTGCAGCTCAAAAATGAGAATGAAGCTAGGTTTTTTTGTGAAGAAAGCTAACTCATTTATCTACAAATAACCCTTCTATAGCTCAGTCTAAAAACCCCTCATTCATAGGTGAAATGCACGTACAATGCAAAACTATAAATCTGGGACAGAACAGTTCTAGATATAAGAAATGTCTTGTAAAATAAATAGTTTGAGTAGCTCAAAAATGTAACTGAAGCTAGATTTTTTTGTACATGAAGATATTTCTATTATCTACAATATTTTAGTTTTGATTTTGATCTACAAAGCAATTTATCATGCCCAAATAAATCATGTTAATTCAGTCAACACAGTGAAAATGTATCCTGGCAGATTGTGTAGCTTTTTGTATAATGTTTTGTTTATGCATGGTGTTGATTGTTGATGCTAGTTTTTCGGTACATGTGTTCTTATGAAAATCTCGTGCTATGGTAGTACTATCGTGTAGATATGTTAAGGGGTTTCGTCTATGTGTTTATTGGTATTAAATTCACGTTATAAATCCATGAGCTACGTGCTCTGTTTTCTATTGTTATGAAAATAGTTTAATGACCGTTGGAAGTTCATACCCAAACTATAAGTACATTGTATGGCACGATTATTGCGTTGATAAGTGATCGGGAAAGTTTCCATCATAAGTATATTGAGAGGAAAACGGAATGTCGGACGTATAGCGAAATATTAATAGTTATATATGGATGATATTAACGAAATAAACTATAAAACGTACGAACATGTAAAATAACGATAAAACCTTCGATAATAGATTTAATGCGAATAAGGGACATTGGGCCTCGTTTTTAGTCGCGTGTCTATTAGTCAAAGTCCATTCGTGAACTTTTGTGTCGTGTTTGGATAATTCTTGCAAAATTGGTCTCTCGATTATTCCATGGAGTCGATTGGTGAGTTATGTTTTGTTCCTTGATCTGAGGATCGGCATGACATGTTCGGTCAAGTGCGGATGACCTGAGGATCGTCGTGACGTGTTTGATCAAGTGGTTGATTATTTTTCCGTACCCTTGGACTGAGGATCGGCATGACGTGTTCGGTTATGTACGGGTGACCTGAGGATCGGCATGACGTGTTCGTCCAAGTGATTATTAATTTCTCGTACCCTTGGTCTGAGGATCGGCATGACGTGTTCGGTAATGTGCGGGCGACCTGAGGATCGGCATGACGTGTTCGACCAAGAGATTGTTAATGTCCCGCACACTTATGCCATTTGGGCGACAGTTTGAGTACCAGTTGGGTGATAGTTAACTATTCATTGTTGAGTGTTGTTCTTTCTTGACCAGTAAATGCGTTTGGAGTTAAGTCTTCTTTCAGTCAATGTCATTGGTCAGTTCAGTTCTGGGTTAAGTTTCAAAGGGAATGATTGGGTTTAAATAAGACATGGTTTTGAGAATGAGAAAAGACGAACAAGACATAGTATCGAGAATAAGAAATGATGAACGAGATATGGTTTCGAGAAATAAGAAGAGATGAAGAATAACTTACCTTAAGTGGTGGTAACCTTAAGGGGACCCTCACTTAGCTTAACTGCTAACGGCTTTTCATGCCGCTGGACCTTCCACGTCCAGCCTTTGCAGGTCCAGACAGAGCCGACTACTATCAAGATGCTGACTTTACTACTGAAGACTATGCTGGTGAAGATTACTACGAGGAAGGCTACGGTTTCGCCAGCTGAAGACTTTGGAGCTTTTCTTTTATTATAGTTCTGTTATTATTATGTTAGTGATGTAATAGTTTAGCTGGTCTTGTAATATGTATCTTTTGGATATCTTTTTGGCCTGTAATATACTACTGATGTAAGACTTGGATGTTTTAAATTTCTACTTCCGCTGAACTTAGTCACTTTCCCATATCACATTATTGTTATAAGTATGTTTGGACAATCAGGTGACACTCACAACCAGTCATGTGTCTACGAACCCATAAAGGAAATTTATTTTTCCCTATTTTTGGTACTTCGGGGCGTGACATAATTACATGCCTTAATTCACATTTGTTATCACTTTTTGTCCTATTTTTGTGTACTTTTACTTTGTTTTCCATTTTCTACCAGGGTATAGAAGAAAGCAAGAGTTCCAGGCTAAAAAGGGTATGAAAATAGAAGAGAAGAAGCAAAAAAGGGCATATCGCGTGCGTGGTCTGCTCACGCGACTTCCCAAAATTGCGCTCGCGTGATCGTACAAAAAATCAACATTGCGTATTTTTAAGTACTGAAGACCCCTGCACGAATGAAATTGCTTAATTACATCCAGAAACTAAAATATAGCAGTTTCAGACAAAGTAGGTTTACAAAACCTTTCCTAATCCCTCTACAACTATATATAAATCATTCTAAAGCAATTAGAGGGATACACATCATTACACATATCAATACGTACATCATGCCATACAAATTTGGAGGCAAGAGAAGAAGAAGATCTAGTTTTGAAGGTTTGTGATGGCTATAATCAACTTAATCTCCATGTTTTCATCGATTATGCGCAACTAAATACCTATTCTAGGGTTTCAATGAAACCCTAGCTTTGTAAAGGGGGATTCTTTGCTTTCTTTCTTTAGGATTTTAAGTATTTAGATAGTGATTGTATGTTTGAGGATTATAAATATATAATCAATTTTGAATGTTAATAATCAAAAGTACTTTGGATTTATTCTTGACTTAGATTCTTCTTTGTACTTATTGAACCCAATATTCCTTGATTTCTGTGATTGATAGGAATATTTACATACAATGGTGCTTATGTGATTGTGATGTTTATATCTTTTTTGATTCATGCTTAGGAAAGATGGGTTGTGCTACACCTTAGTTATAGGTAGACAATTCATGCCAACTGAAGATGAATTATGCTTAGGTTGAACTAGTGATATCTTCTTGTTGATATATCGGGCTTGTAGCCACGATAGATCATAACTATCCAATCATAAATTTTAAAGCAGAAATTATAGACCTTCGATGCATAGTTAGTGGTGGATTTGTAATCCTATAATCCCATTCACTTATATTAAAACAATCTTAATTATTGTCTTCGTTACTTAGTTTAATTCTAGAGTACTATTTCCATAGTTTCATAGTTTAATTCATATGTAGTAGTTAAATCAACAACCAAGCAAACTTTTGTTTTCTAGTTATAACTAAATAGATATAGGTTTTACTAAATTAAAGGAAAAAAATAATCCATCTTTGTGGGTTAGACCATTACTTCCACACTACAAATCCATATAAAGTAAGGCATACTTTATATCTTGATTTTGACGAGATCAATTTTTAGCACCGTTGTCGGGGATTACAATATTTTTGCCATTAATTTTTAGAACTTTAATTTAGTTAATATTAGGTTGATTCCATTTCCTTTATTTTTAGTTTAATTTTTGAGTCGCTAAAATTATCCATTTTCTGCAACTTTCAAGTCGTCAAATCATAGCAAGTTAGAGTGGAGTAGCAGTGCACGTCAACGGAGCTTACGCGAACTTGAAATAAAAATTACAATAAAAAAATCAATATTACCAAGTAAATTTGCTGTGTTTTTAATTTTGCATCATGGCACTGTAAGTCAGGGCACTGAAACGCATTACTTGCATTGGCTTAGGGGTGGAGTAAGCACGTGCATTAGCTAGGAAACCTGGGGCACTGGGCTTTGACGCGAATCACTGCATAACAGGATAATTGTATACATCATAGTAGTGTTGTGTGCCTGTTTGAGTATTTGCGTAGTTTATTCTCTTCGTTGGTTGAGTCAGTCGTTATCGTAGTGTCAGTTCTTTAGTTTATGTTCGGTACCCGTTCGAGTAAACCTAAATTACATCTGCTTAATCTTGAACTTGAACGTACCCTTAGAGTTGTTCGGTCCTCAACCCAAGCTTCTAGAGCTCAGTTGATGTTAATCAACACCTAAACCGTCGTTTTTGTTTAAGTCTGTAATCCAAAGCACTCTTAAGCGCTTATGGAAAACCAGAACTATTACGATCGACCCTATTCCAATGGCTGATTTTGGAAATAACGAGAATAACCAAAATCATAGAGGCAACCCTAACATGCCTTGGCCTCTGCCTCTAAAAGCTTATTTTACTCCTACAGCATATACGCCACTATCATGCATAGAGTTACCAGAGGTGACTGCGTCTCACTTCGAGATTAAGTCATCGACCATTTCACTTCTTCCGTCGTTTCACGATTGCGCTAAAGAAGATCCCTACCATCATTTAGGTGAATTTCAGGATATCTGTGCTAAATTAAAAATCAAAATTTAACAGATGATGAACTGAAATTGCATCTTTTCCCATTTTCCCTTAAGGATGAAGCGAAGTATTGGCTTTAATCTCTTGAGCCGAACTCTATAAGGACATGGGATGGGTTGCATACTCCATTCCTACAAAAGCTTTTCCCCATCAATTGAACAAATCAAATTATAAAATCTATAACGAATTTCACGATGCAAGATGGTAAAACACTATACGATATATGGGAACAATTTAAGAAACTTCTATGCTCTTGCAATCATCATCAAATCTCGAAATGGCAATTAGTTCAGGTTTTTTTTATAAAGGGCTTATTCCCTCTATTCGAAACACAGTCGATGCTGTTTGTGCGGGGACGTTTCTCCACAAAAGTGCCAACGAATCTTGGAATAGAAACTTTAAGTGAAAACTCAATGCATCAAGATGTGTCCGTACATACTGAGGGGTACCTTCCATCGCAATCTAAACGAGAGGCTAAATTTGAGTCAAGTTATTTAATTGAAATTCATGAACTATCTAGGAAACTTGACCAATTAATGATGATGGGCCATATGCAGGCCCTGCATCCTATCAAAATGTATAAGTTATATTCTGACCCATCTCATTCTACACTTGCATGTCTTTCTGCTTCACAATTTTTGGAATTTGTGGAACAACATATCAATGTTGTTCAACAATTCCAAAAACTTAATTATAACCCCGCTAGTTATAAACCGGACATGACATGGAGACCTCACCCAAACCTCTTATAGAAGTCTAATAATGAAGGACCATATTCAAAACCAGAGACGACAAACTTTTCTAATGCATATAGGACTCAACCTAATCAATACCAACAACCTCCTTTCCGTGCTAACCCTCTTAGGGATAATTCTTTTGAAGAGAGTGTGTTGGCATCATTGAAAAATTTAGAGGCCCAATCTCAATCGCAGTCTCAACTCGTTAACCCCCATACACAATCTATCGCTAAGCTAGAATCCCAAATGGGATAACTAGCTAATACATTAAATCGTCATAATGAAGGAAAGTTATTGAGTCAACTGGTTCAAAACCCTAAAGGGTAATATGAAGTAGGAACAGCGAGTGATAAAGTAAATGCAGTTTCCACGAGAATAGCTGAGCATCTTGAGGAGGTCATACCTCTTCCGAAACCTAGAAAAGATAAAGGAAAAGAAATCAATAAAGAATAAGATGGGAATAATAATAAAGTCATGAAGGACTCTACTCCTTTGGTACCTAATACATCTAAATCAGCAAACCCATTAAATTGCGTGCCTATGATGCCGTTTGCACCATGTATAGATGCCCCATCTCAATTTTTAAAGAAAGGAACAAGACCGGGAGATAATTTTGAGACGTTTAAAGAAGTAAAAATTAATATTCCGCTCTTGGATGCCATTAAGCAAATGCCTTCTTATGCTAGATTTCTAAAAGACATATGTACTCAAAAGAGGAAGTCTAGAAATCATCTATCTAAAAAAGTCTTTTTAACAGAGAAGGTCAGTTCTATATTCAAGATAACACACTTAAATATAAGGACCCGGGCACATCGACAATCACGTGTCATATAGGTGGAAAATATATCCACTGAGTCCTTCTTGATCTTGGAGCGAGTGTGAATCTACTACCTTATTCAGTATACGAACATCTTGGCCTAGGAGAATTAAAACCAACTGCCGCTACCTTACAGCTAGTAGATCGCTCAATTAAAGTTCCTCGATGTGTGGTAGAAGACATTTTGATAAAGGTAGATAGGTGTTATTATCCGGTCGATTTCATTATACTCGACACAGAACTAGTACTCCTTGATGCTAATAAACACGTCTTGGTTATCGTAGGATGTCCTTTCTTAGCTACCGCCAATTCAATTATAAATTGTAGGACTGAAGTCATGGATATCACGTTTGGAAGTATGACCGTTTGTCTTAATGTATTCAATGCATCAAATCAACCTCATAAGGATGACGACGAGGCAAATTGTTACACAATAGGTTTAATTCACGAATTGGTAGAAGAGGCGACTCATTTTATATTAACTAAAAAAGCCTTGGAAGCGTGTTTATCACATTTAAACTTTAATGATTTTAACATTGATGCAAATGTAAAAGAATTGAATCGTTTATTGGAATCTGTAAACATGACTAATGCACTTCTATGGATGCCCAAAATAGAGGCCCTACCACCTCTCACGCATGAACCTACATTACCATCCACCGAGTGTCCCCTGACACTTGAACTTAAACCGTTATCGAACTCTCTAAAATATGCATTTCTAGTACCTAATACTACATTCCCGGTCATAATTGCATCAAATCTATCAATTAATCAGGAAGCACAACTATTACAAGTCCTAGGAAATTATAAGAAAATGATTGGGTGGACGGTAGCTGACTTAAAAGGGATTAACCCTTCTATTTGTATGCATCAAATAAACTTAGAGGAAAATGCTAAACCATCTAGAGAAATGAAACGACGTCTTAACTCTAATACGAAGGCGGTAGTCACGAAAGAGGTCATTAAACTATTAGATGCGGGCATTATTTATCCAATCTCCAATAATAATTGGGTCAGCCCCACGCAGGTTATTCCAAAGAAATCGGGCATTACGGTCATGCCAAATGAAAAAGGAATGCTTATACCCACTCGCCAAACTACTGGTTAGCCGGTATGCATTGACTATTGTAAACTTAATACTATGACCCGCAAAGATCATTTCCCTCTTCTGTTCATTAATCAAATCTTGGAACGTCTATCTGGTCAAATCTTCTATTGTTTTCTAGATGGATACTCTGGTTATAACTAAGTACCTGTCTATCCCAATAACCAAGAGAAAAGAACGTTCACATGTCCCTTTGGCACCTTTGCGTATCGCCGTATATCGTTTGGCTTGTGTAATGCACCGGTCACTTTTTAACAGTGTATGATGGTAATCTTTTTGGATATGGTTGAAAAGTTTTTGGAAATTTTATGGATGATTTCTTGGTTTTTAGTCCTACATTTGAAGAGTGTCTTCAAAACCTTATGAAAGTGCTCGCCCGTTGTGAGGAAGCAAATTTGGTTTTAAGTTAGGAAAAGAGTCATTTTATGGTTCAAGAGGGAATAGTCTTCGTCATGTTGTATCAAAACGTGGTATAGAAGTCGATAAAGGAAAATTGAATTGATAGATAAACTTACACCATTGTCTTCCATCCGTCAAATTTGTTCATTTCTCGGTCATGTCGAATTTTACTGTCGATTTATCATGACTTTAGCAAAATATCTAGACCCTTATGCAACCTACTTGCCAAGGATGCCCCATTTGTCTTTGATAATGAATACCTTGAAGCATTTGAAACATTAATAACTTCACAGCTCTGGTGATCTAATCCCCCTATTGGTCACTTCTGTTTGAACTAATGTGTGATGCTTCTGATTACTCCGTTGGAGCCATTCTAGGTTAGAAAGTCAATAAAGTCCCTCATGTGATTTATTATGCTAGTAAGGCCCTTAATGACATGCAATTAAATTATACTTTTGATGATGCCAAAATTTGGTTAAAGTAAATTAAAGCAATTTAAGGAGAGAGAGAATGAGAGACTGGTTTTTTGTATGTGGTTCGGCCCTGTTAATGAAGGAACCTACGTCCACGTGTGTATCTGAGCACGTTCACTATACTATAAAAAGCCAGTGACTTGTGGTGAACCAATAATATTTTAGAGTAACCGTAAGTCGGCGGGGCATGTTGGTGACTGCTATAGAGGTGCTGTAGAGACTAAAAAGCCGATCCCATTGAAGGGGGGTGAGTGGTCTCTTTTATAGATGCAAGAGACTTACTCATACATGGATAAGGAAATATAATCCAATTGAGGTTGATTGGCATTAATTGTGGGGGTTTTCTAATTAGATTAGGAAACAATGTCCACTTCCCATAAGTCTTCTATCTTGAGTAGGAAACTGCCTGGAATATTCTGGGGCATGTGTTATGGGTCCAGCTAGCTTGCGCCTGTACGGACCGTGCCATTGTGGTCTTCCCGACCTGTTGGTCTAGTCGTGAATGAACTTCTCAGGATGGTGAGTCTCGGGTAGACTAGACCGCTTGAGAGCTGATACTTGTCCGAGGAGTTGTGCATAATTTGACCGAGATAGGGACCGACTGGTGAGTTGAACAGCTCGATCATAGGACAGCCAATTTTGGGTGTATAAGCTACCCCCTATTTCCAAGGTTGGCTTGATGCTATATCGGGGCAACTTTAGAAATCTATTTGATGCCACCTGCAACTGTCTGAGTGCTCGGGGAAGCTGCCTTGGAGCTTCTGAGTCTCGTGAGTCCTGGGGAACTGGCTAAGAGTTGAGACTCGGCCTAATTCGGAGTCTTTTGCTTAAGTTAAGCTTCCAGGATGGTTATCTTCTACCCGTAAACCTTCGTCAAGGTTGTGGGTAAAAGAATTTGACCATGTTAGAAAAGCCGACCTAAAGTGTCTTACTTTAGGGTCCATTTATGTTAACTCCTCAAGATGGTTATCTTCTGCTCGATCAGCCTTCGTCAAGACTGTTGGGAGAAGAGTTTGACCATGTTGCTGGAGCCGACCTATATCACATTGCTTTAGGGTCTTTTTGTTCCTCTATCATCAGCCAACCTAAGTGATTTTAGTCACCTCTATCGTCAGTTTGGACCTAAGTGGAGTTATTACCTCTGAGTACTGTAGGCGCCCGGGTTGTCTAAGAGTTGGATTTAGTTACCGCAAGGCCTGTAAGTACCCTATGTGATTGCCTGTTTAGTCCATCGTGCCTTTCTGCCCCCAAGCTTTCGCTAAGACGAGAGTCTTATGGAGGCTAGGACTGTAGGTGACCGACCTGGAACATGGGTGGTTGTAGGGTCTTTTGAAGCTTGCTATCATCAGCAACCTAGGGGATTTGCCCCCATCGTAGGTTGGACCTAAGAGAAGCCGATGCCTCGGGCGTGACCCCGAGGTGTGATCCCGAGGTCTTTTGCCAACTGTGTAACAATGGTCTTTGGTTACCTCGGGGGTTGAGCCCGAGGTCTTTTTAGTGCCTGGGTTTGGAGCCCGAGGTCTTTTTAGTGCCTGGGTTTGGAGTCTGAGGTCTTTTGTGCCTGGGTCCGGAGCCTGAGGTCTTTTGATGCACCTCGGGTATGGCCTGAGGTCTTTCCAAGAGCTCTTTGACAATCTGCAGAGTCTCATCCGATGATCGGGCAAGCACCACTTTAGTTGAATTGGTCGAGACTATTAGAGATAGGACGTCGAGTCGGGATCACCGGACTCCCGATTACTCTGAGATGGATTCAAGGTCGAGATCACTGGATCCTGACTACTGCGAACTAGAGGTCGAGTCAGGGTTATCGCACTCAGACCGTTATGAACTGGAGGTCAGGTCGGGACTGCTGGACCCTCCTGCTGTGTGCTGGAGGTCAGGTCGAGACTGCCGGACCCTGCCTACTGTGAAGTAGAAGAACTGTCAGAACTTCCGGGCTGATCTCGCTTTTGCTTACTTCTGGAAGACTCGTTGCTTACGCGCCCGGGGTCTTTAGTTTTTAAAAATTCTTCAGTGCCAATGTATTCTCCAACCCTCTCAATGAGTTCAACTATAGTTTCTAGTCAGTTTCTGTGAAATAACGCGACGCACATTGTGTGTTGGACTCCCGAGTAGAAGGTTATAATAGCGACAGTTTCATCAAGATCATAGATTCTGAGTTTCTCTTGATTAAATCGGTCGGTGAATTCCTTAAGGGTCTCATTATTCCTTTGTATGACTGTCAGTATCTGCATGTCAAGCTTTGGCCGTTCATGCATATCGATGAATTGGTTGATGAACTGCTTACTGAGTTGCTTGAAATTGCGAACCGATCGGGGCTCCAAGGAGTAATAAAACCATTGCACGGTTATGCCTTTCAAAGTGATGGGAAAGGCTAGGCAATGTAGTTCATCGGAGTTGGTGGCTAGGGCGATCTGAGCCTTGTAGGTCCGGACGTGGTTAACTGGGCTTCCCAAGCCGTTATAGGGATCTAGGCGAGTCTGCTTAAATTTGCGCGGGATGGCAAACCTCGTGATATGGCTTGAGAATGGTAACTCTATCTCGGTATTGGCGTGAATTTGAGTAGGGTTCTGGCCCAGCCTTTTGGCCACTCCATCAAACTATTTCTATAAGTCCTTGATACGTGCCATCACACCTTCCCGACCGGTATCCGGGCTACAGGTCAGGTTAGTGGAGGAGGCTTCTTTCTCATGGCAGTGTGTTGTCCCCTAGGATCGGGCTTCGCTATAACTCCGGTTCATCGTGTGCCTAGGGACACCTCGACTCTTGACCGAGTGACCCTAGACTGATTCCTAGGCCATATGCTTCTGCCTTTCCTCTCAGACAGTACGCCTACTATTGATGTCTCTGGCATCCTCAACACGGGACGGGTTAGCTCGGGCACGTTGTTTGGTCAAGATCAGTTCCCGACTGTACGTAATGTTCCATAGTCGTTTCTCGGCAACTGGAGGGCTGCTTTGCTAGGCCAGCAGGGCTTTGATCTGTTGCTGGATTTGATGCTGGCCCTCCAAGAGTTGTATGAGAGTCTCGGTGATCTGCTCAGATGTCATAACTGCCGTAGCCGGTGCCGGTGGAACACCCCAGTTGGCCTACTGTGCAGTCTTCTCACCCTTCTTCGGAGGCATGACGATCAGTCAAGAGATTTGTTGATGAGAAACTTGTCGGTTCCCACAGACGGCGCCAAGTTGATGATGGCAAAATTTGGTTAAAGTAAATTAAAGCAATTTAAGGAGAGAGAGAATGCGAGACTGGTTTTTTGTATGTGGTTCGGCCCTATTAATGAAGGAACTTACATCCACGTGTGTGTCTGAGCACGTTCACTATACTGTAAAAAGCCGGTGACCTGTGGTGAACCAAAAATATTTTGGAGCTACTGTAAGTCGGTCGGGCATGTTGGTGACTGCTATAGAGGTGCTGTAGAGACTGAAAAGTTGGTCCCTTTGAAGGGGGATGAGTGGTCTCTTTTATAGATGCAAGAGACCTACTCATACATGGATAAGGAAATATAATCTAATTGAGCTTGATGGGCATTAATTGTGGGGGTTTCCTAATTGGATTAGGAAACAATGTCCATTTTCCACAAGTCTTCTATCTTGAGTAGGAAACTGCCTGGAATATTCTAGGGCATGTGTTACGGGCCCAGCTGGCCTGCGCCTGTACGGACCGTGCCATTGTGGTCTTCTCAACTTGTTGGTCTAGTCGTGAATGAACCGCTCGGGATGGTGAGTCTCGGGGTAGGCTAGACCACTCGGGTTGATGCTTGTCCGAGGACTTGTGCATAATTTTACTGGGACAGGGACCGACTGCTGAGTTGAACCGCTCGGTCATAGGACAGATCCAATTTTGGGTGTATAAACTACTACTGAAAAAGCATTGCTAACGGTCGTGTTTGCCCTCGACAAGTTTCGTTCATATTTATTAGGGTCCAAAGTTATTGTTTATACTGACCACACCGCTTTGCATTATCTCTTAAATAAAAAGGAAACTAAACCGCGTTTAATTGATTAGATCTTACTCATTTAGGAGTTCGACTGCGAAATAACAGATAAAAAGGGTTATGAAAATGTTGTCATTGATCACTTGTCATGAATCTTTGTCGAGTCTAACAATATTACCCCCCTCCAGGATTCGTTTCCAGAAGAATAATTGTTTACACTATCTGCCAGGAAACGTCCGTGGTTCAGCGACATTGTAAACTTCTTAACTACGGGATATACCCCTCATACTTGGTCTCGCCAGAATAAAGATAATTTCTTTTCACAAATTAAACATTACTATTAGGACAACCCACTCTTGTTCAAACATTGTTCAGACCAAATCATACGATGTTGTGTTCCAGAGAGTGAGTTTAATTCCATTTTAAACTTTTATCACTCTTTAGAATGCGGGGTCACTTTGGTGGCCGTTGTAGGGCCGCTAAAGTACTCTAGAGTGGGTTATGTTGGCCAACCCTGTTTAAGGACGCACATGAATTTTGTCAAAAGTGTGTTCATAGCCAACAAACAGGTAATATATCATGTTGTGACGCGATGCCTCTTACACCAATCCTTATTATTGAAATTTTTGACGTGTGGGGCATTGACTTTATATGACCTTTTCTGTCATCTTTTGGTTTTGAGTTCATTCTAGTTGCGGTCGACTATGTTTCTAAATGGGTGGAGATAGTGGCGGCAAGAATCAACGACCATAAAGTGGTGGTTCATTTAATTAAAGATAATATATTTTGTCATTTCGGTACGCCACGAGCTATTATAAGCGACGAGGGAAAATATTTCTGTAATCGTCACTTTGAGGCCCTCGTTTGAAAATATTCCGTCACTCATAAGGTAGGAACTGCGTATCATCCTCAAACCTAAGGGTAAGTTGAAGTCTCTAATAGAGAAGTAAAAAGTATACTAGAAAACACAGTACGTCCAGATCGCAAAGATTGCTCTCAACGCTTGAGCAATGCGCTTTGGACATACCAAACATCTTATAAAACTCCTATTGGAATGTCCCCCTCCTGATTAGTCTTTGGAAAAGCGTGCCACTTACCGGTGGAACTTGAACATAAATCCTATTGGACCGTAAAATCGCTTAACCAAGATATAAAATCAGCAGGATGCCACCGTAAACTTCAAATATAAGAACTTTAGGAATTGAGAAAAGAGGCATATGAGAACGCAAAGATATACAAAGAAAGATCGAAGGCATTTCAGGACAAATTGATCGTAAGGAAAAACTTCGAGGTCGGACAACATTAATGGTTATTTAGTTTAAAATTGAGGCTATTCCTAGACAAATTACATTTCTGATGGGACGGGCCATTCATAGGGACGCAAGTGTTTCCGCATGGAGCAAAACAAATTCAAGATACAAACGGCGGAACACCTTTTAAAGTAAATGGCAAACGGCTTAAGCCGTACCGGACTGATGAGACAGATGAAAGAGAGATTGAATCCATAGATATGGTAAATCCGATCTATTTCGTCTGAGCAGTTGCATCAATCGAGCTGGCGACGTAAAACCTAGCCTTTTTTGGGAGGCAACCCAAGCATTTTATAAAGATTTCTTTAATTTGTACACTTTTTAGGACTTTTCCTGATGGGACGGCCCATTCATAGGGACGCAAGTGTTTCCGCATGGAGTTAGACAATTCAAGATACAAACGGCGGAACACCTTTTAAAGTAAATGGCAAACGACTTAAACCGTACCGGACTGATGAGATAGATGAAAGAGAGATTGAATCCATAGATATGGTAGATCCGATCTATTTCGTCTGAGCAGTTGCATCAATCGAGCTGGCGACGTAAAACCTAGCCTTTTTTGGGAGGCAACCCAAGCATTTTATAAAGATTTCTTTAATTTGTACACTTTTTAGGACTTTTCCTGCCAATGTTTGAGTTTTCGAATACCCAACGGAAGAAAAGTTGATCATTTAAACCCCTGTACAGCAAAACAAGGAAAGAGAAAAAGACTAGGTCGCGCGCGATGCTCCCTCGCACGATAGGTCGCTCACGCGGCCCGCTCTCGCAAGTTTGTGCCTTAGCAGAAATTTTCCAAACTTCTTTATATATGCCCTCAAATTCACGTCGCGCCTTGAATCGCACGCGGGAGAGATGGTCGCCTGAGCAGCTTGCTCGTGCGATCTTTTAACTTAGAAAATTTGTTTTATGAACCTTTAAGACAACCCTCAGTTCTATCTCGTGGAGGGATTCGCGCGCGCGATGGTCGCTCGCGCGATTCGCTCGCGTGACTCGCTCGCGTGACCTTCCCCTTCACCTATAAATAGGGTTGTCCTAGCCTTAATTTCTCAGATTTCTCCCTCTCTTCGTCTTCTCTCTCTCTCTCCCTCCATCTCTCAAATCTCTGTCAAACTCACTTCACCACCACACCACCATACCACCAGACAACCACCGACATCGTTGCAACACCGCTGGACCATCACTAAACGCTGCCGTTGCAGCCGCAAACCGCGGCAAAAATTTTCCTTTGGCATCCTCTCCCTCTATAGACAGGTACATACATATTTATACAATAATATATCGATACAGAGTTAGACATAGAAATAGATATATATCTCTTAACACCCACTAAATTTTCGTAAACCCTAACCCTGATTTATACAACACTGAGTTTATCTAGGGCTTCTAAATTGGGGCTTCATTTATCTAAATATGTATGATCATCCATAGGTATATACATATTCGGATATTGATCTAGATATATATATATATATATGTATATATATACATATATGTATGTTATCACATCCTCACACACACTAGCCCATACTTCTTCAAACATACATAAACTGTGAAACTTTGATAGTTAAGCAAACAAGTTTACAAATTTTTAGTACGATCAATTGTTGGTCCTTTTGCAACTCTAAATTGATAGACTATATCAACTGATTTTACCTGTGGTCATGTAATTTAGGTATTTATTCATTTACTTATGAATACACACACTGAGTTATGAACATGTGTGACTCTTTTACCTTATATTGATAGATACATGCACTGGTTCTTCACATATAGCTCAGCACATACACAAATACTCAACCTAACCCTAGTTATCTAACTAAAATTGTGTTCCTAATTGACACCCTAGTCATAGGTATCAATCATGTGAGAAATTGGTCTCATTTGAATACATCTTGTGTGAACATTGAGTTCATTACCAATTTAGCTTAAGACCAACTTCTGTCTGAATTGATACTTAATCACGGAGATTCAGCCTCTCTTACCAATTCAATTGTCAACTTTAATTAACAATTGTATAATTAACTTCACTTCTGAATCAAGAACCACATTACTCACAATCGGAGTCTAGCATATTGATATTTCAATTCGGACTTTTAAGTAATAATGATACTTATAAATTAATTTCAATTGCTATGTATTTATATATCACCTTTCTTACGCTCCTTTCAAATCAAATCAATCACATTCCACAACCTACCTAGGTCATGCACTTCTTTTCTGAGCTTAAATAAATTTGACATTTATGATACTCTTAGATTCATTCACAATGTTCATTGAACAAGTAGCAAGTACCCTGTGACTTGCCGCAATGTGTGTGCCCTTGTCGCGACGATGAGTGAGAAGGGGGCACTCCCTTCTCACAGTTACTAGGTGTCACCCTATGGACCATATTTTATTTTATCTGTATTATATTATATTGACTGTATCCCTTACCGGGATTTCTTTCTTTGTAGGTGATCCTTCCCTTTCCCTCTCCCCTGTCCCTTTTCGTTTTCTTTTTCTGGGCTTTAGACCAAATTTAAAGCAGACATTTTCAAAATTTTCCTTTTACCCACACCCACCTCTAAACAATGACAAAACGAATAGTAAAATCCGCCTCTTGTTCTCAACCACCGCAGAAAAAATTGAAAGGAAAAGAAAAACAGATCAACCCCAACCCAAACGACCCTAAACCTAATGACCTATCGCCCAAATATGCCAACCGAGGTCTTATTTATGAGACTGCCATCGACGCTGACTTCTTCGCATTCGATGTTGATGCCAGGTGGGGCCACAACACCTTAACTGCCCAAAAATTGGCTCCACTACTTTTTTTTTCCAAAACATAGACTTTATTAGCTACCCTCGCCTTGTGCGCTAATTTTATCAAAACCTTTGCTACCACAAAGAATCTTTAAACCAACACGCCTACCTAAGCACCACTATAGATGGCCACACCATTACCCTCAACCCAAATAACATCACCACTGCCCTCTAGCTCCCCTCCCACTCCTACGAGATCCCGAAACTTAACGTCCTCTCCAGATTACAACACTTTACCCACATCACACAGGACATGTGCGGTGGCCACACTGGCTTAGAGCAGACCATACATAGATCCCATATGCCCTGCCAGATGTGGTTCGTCGACCATGTCTTCAAACGCAACCTCTACTCTTTTCGCCATGAACAGGAGAGAACAAAAGAGATCCAGCATGCCTTCTATCGTGACAACTGGTTTCACCCTGGTTTGATTATTATGGAGGGCATGCGTATAGTGATTTGAGGTGAAAAGTGCATATTTATAGTGTATTACGTGGTATTTTATGCATACTTTTATCCCCAAAATCCCTACATTTAGGTGCATTCTAATAACAATGTTCTTTTTATTGTGTTAATGCTAAAACATATGCTTATGCATTGTTTTATAGGTCTTAGAATGTAAATCAATGAAGTGAAGCTAAAGAAAAGTGATTCTGGTGAAGAGAACAACAAAAGCAGCTGAGAAAATGCCAATTTTGACAATAAAGACTTTGGATTTGGAATATTTTCCTAGAAATACAAAATGTAGATCTTTGAGTTACGGTCGCATGGCCATAAACGAGAGGTCAATCCGAGGTCCGAGTGAAAAGTTATGGCCATTCTCCCATCGGTGCGCAAAGTTGTCAAAATCAGAGAGTTCAATTGATTGAGAGTTCGATCGATCGAACTAAGCTCGATTGATCAAACTTTATTTTCTCTCAAAAGTTGCGTAAACTCTGTAGCAACCCTATATATAAGTCGTTTTGACGCCAGACGAGGAGAGGACACTCCATAACGCGAAAAACAGCAGTTTAGGGTAGTTTTAGGGTTAGATTAGGAGTAGGTTAGGTTATATTCATATTATTTTTCCTCTTTTTCATTAATATATTGAAGATTCAAGTGGATTTCATGTTTATTTCAAGTTTATTTTAGATTATATCCAAGTTTTTCTTTTTAATCCTTGTTATTTGATTGTTATTAGTTTATATGCTATGATTACTTTAGGTTACTGTTTTTTTAACTAGTTTTATTATGTTTCCGTAGTTTAGACGTTGGGAATATGTGATGAAACATTGATTTCCAACCTCTGCCATGCTATCTTTAGAAACCTTGGTCTCGATCGATCGAAGGTATTTCGATCGATCGAACCAGAGCCATGGTCAAGCGATCGAAGACATTTCGATCGATTGAAGGATGATGCTGTCCGATCGATCGAGAGCGCTTCAATCCATCAAACATGTTGATTCTTGAGATGATTCTTTTAAGTATTCCATGACTTTCTGTTTTAGAAATCTGTCATCAAAATTTTCCAATAAGCTCAGTTTGTCACAACAGTTTTTTGAACTTAAAACCTTAAGGCTATTTTCTTCAATGACTTTTGAAAACTACTTTGAATGCTAACACCATTTAGACTGCAAGTAATAACCATTGTTTTAAACCGTCTTCCAAGTATTTTAAATCAACTGTGATGATGTAGTCCCGATCATGAAAGGGCTATTGATTCTATATCTTTAGAAAAATACGGAATACTGAAGAGGAATGAACTCCATAGAACGTTAATGAATGTGCATGGTAGATGGTTAGGATCAATGTGGATTCACGTGTTTCCAACACCTTTAGTTTATCTGTTTAATTAGTTATGTTTCTTTATGCTTTAGTTTATTATTTAGTTTAATTTAATTAATTAGAATTCGTTAGAATATATTCATCTTTTTCATTTTCTTTAGGTTGTAACTTAGTAGACATTCTCCCTATTCCTTCTATGTGGGATCGACCTGGACTTATCCAGTATTACTTGCACGATCACCTACACTTGGGTGTTGCACAAGAGCGCACAATTTTTTATTCGTGTCAAGTTTTTAGCACCGTTGCCGGGGAAGGCAACTAGGTTAGGATTTTACTAAGTTATTTCCAAGTTATTTTTTTTACTTTGCAAAAAAAAATTTAAAATAATAAAAATAAATAAATAAATAAATAAAACTTTTGGACTTTTTCTCTCACAAGTAAAAAAATAAATAAATAAAATTTCTATTGTTTTTAAAATTTTTTGGGTAAACATGTCTTATCCATATTACCTTCCATACAACACAAACATCATGAATAGGTACACATTAGGTAATGAAAACTATCCCCCAAGTTGGCAAGCACCCACATATGATGCGCATTATCAACCTAAGTGCTACCAACTACCACAATGGGGAAATGATAGTGGTAGTCCCCCGTATTATTAAACGTATCAAGAACCTCAACATAAAGAGTTCTATCAACTGCAATGGGGCGATAACCAAAATAATAATGTAGGATATAGTAGTAGTTCCCACAATTACCAAACGCACCAAGACTTTCCTTTTGGCGAGTCTTGTCCACTAACACAACGGGATGGGAATTACTATCAACCACAATGGGGCGAAACTTCATATAGTTATAATGAGGATAATAACCAAGTTGAGGATAATGGTATGTTAAAATTACTATTTAGTGAAATGAAAAGGCTAGATAGTGCACTAGATAAATTAGAAACTAGATATCAACAAGCATATGCTAGCCAACCTTTAGATGACTATACCAGTCCTTCAACACTACAACCTATATTTCAAGACGCTAACAATGGAATGGAATTAGAGGACAATGATGGGTTTATACCGAATGAGGTTAATAACTCACTCGGAAAAGTGACAACCCAACAAGAACTCCGAAACCAAACCATTGAGCATGAAGTTGTAGAACCACCTTCTCCTCAATATCCAACCCCAGACATCAACTCCTTCACTGCCTGGATAAAATTGCACAATCTCTTTATCCAGAGCACTTCAATAGACGACATACATAGTGAGGAGAGTTACAAGGATGAGAATGAGAATTTAAGAGATGATGAGAGTTTAGGTGATTGCACACAACTAGGAGAGGAGAAGTCCCTTGTTGACTCTCTCCCTAACTGTGATAGTGACCCTAAGGAGGACATAATTGAAAAATCTAAATCCGATTTAGATTCATGTGATATTCATGAACTCTCACCTCTTTCGGCCGAAGAGGTGATGTCACCAAGTTGCCCATCACCAAATTAGGAGTTCAACTCAGCTCTTTATTTTGGTGTGATTGGGATGTGTTGACGTGACAAGAAGTTTGGTTGTGTGAATAAGGGAAAGTTGGCAAAAAAAAAATGATGAAAAAAATGAAAAAAAAAAGAAAAAGAAAAGAAAAGAAAAAAAAGCATGAAAAGAAAAAAAAAATGCCAATGGTTGTTACAAAAGAAAAAGAAAAAAATAAAATAATAAAAAGGAGAGTGTGGGAAAGAAAAAAAATTTAAAAGAAGAAGAAGAAGAGAGAGATTGCAGATGTGGGGAAGTTTGAAAAGTTATAGTAGATATTCCAATCACATCCTTTGACCCAATTGAAAATCACGAACCTCTTTTTTTTAATCAAACACCTCTTTTTCAAAGTTTTGATGATTTTAAGTAAATTGGATTTGAAGTTAAGGTAATGAGAGAGTTCTCCACAGTATCTCGCTCTCCTAGTGAAAAGTATCCTTTCATGAGACTTTGCGCACTAAAATGTCCGTTTTTCAATTCAGAAATGAGAAGTATTAGATTCCATTCACATTTACTCTTTATAGCTTCCATATCATGAGTGATAATTATTACACCTAATTCGGAGTGGTTTCATCTTGAGAGTGTAATTTCAAAGCTCTCATAACCTAAGATTCTATTAGGTGTAATTTCTAAAGATTGCATGGCAGAGGTTGAATGCTAATACCGTTTAGAGTGTAAGTAATAACCATTGTTTTAAACCGTCTTCTAAGTATTTTAAATCGACTGTGATGATATAGTCCCGATCATGAAAGGGCTATTGATTCTATATCGTTAGAAAAATACGGAATAGTGAAGAGGAATGAACTCCATAGAACGTTAATGAATGTGCATGGTAGATGGTTATGATCAATGTGGAATCACGTATTTCCAACACCTTTAGTTTATCTGTTTAATTAGTTATGTTTCTTTATGTTTTAGTTTATTATTTAATTTAATTTAATTAATTAGGATTCATTAGAACCTCCACCTGTATATTCATCTTTTTTCTTTTCTTTAGGTTGTAACTTAGTAGACATTCTTCCTATTCCTTCCCTGTGGGATCGACCTAGACTTATCCAGTGTTACTTGCACGATCACCTACACTTGGGTGTTGCATAAGAGTGCACAACTTTTTAGTCGTGTCATATAGCATACCACGTCATTGACCACGTCACCGACTCCAAACTCCTCTTGCCTTACACCCGTACGATCACCATGATCCTCGGATCCAAAGCCTTTCCTATACCTATAAATGAGCCCGTCGATAGACGTATCCCAGAGTTTGCTTTCGCTGATTGGAAGTTGAGCTGGGATCGATTAGATATGCAGGTTAGGAGGGTTAGGGATCATGCCCAGGCGCGTCGGGAGCGAAAGGCACAACGTCCACCTCCACCTAAGGATACGCCTTATGCTTGGACCTATGGAAATGTTAGTACTTTCAGAGGCGAGGCCCTCCGGCTATAGTCGTACATGCGCTCATATTTCCAACTTGCTCATCTCAATCAGCTAGAGGATATCTTAACCCATGGGGAGGCCGCTTATCAGTTTGCATTTCCACGACCTGCGCAGGAGGCTGCTGAAGTGGCTGGTGAGGAGGAGGAGGCTGTTGAGGCTGGTGACAATGGTGGGAGCGATGGTGATGGTGATGGTACTAGGCAGGGTAGTACAAGGCTGGAGTTGGTGCTAGTTGAGGGAGACGATGACTAGGGTTAGGTGATAGACATTTTTTTTAACTCTTTAATTGTATTTTGTGGGTTGGGTATAGACATTATTAGACAGTTGGCATGTATATTCTTTAATTTTTGTGCTTTTACATTTAATATCTTTTTCTATTTTTGTTTATTAGGACTCTGATGTACCCGACTTCAACCGGTTTAGTTTATTCTTCGTCTTTCTTTTCATTTTTATCATTTGGGTATGTACTCATTTTATTTCTGTACTTTTTATTTTCTTTTTGGTTTGGTTATATTCTTGAAACCAAAATTAGTCACATTACATAGTTAGCTTTATTGATGGTTGGTTACACATCTATAGCCACGATAATTCAGTAACGGTTGAATTTGAAACTTTTACGACTTTCATATTAATTCTTAATCACGAGCATATCTTGTTTCCCATGCACTATACAGGCATCTTTAAGATTCAGGTATGGGGGAAGTAATGCCCAAAATTTCAATGATATTCAATTGATGTCGCATAAGTTAAAACTTTTTACTCATTCTTAATGCACGATGCCCAACCACCAAGAATGGCAATTTTGATTCTTGATTTGTTAATAAAACTAATAAAGCTACAGTTTGTAATTTATTTTTGTTTTAGGTTTAAAATTTCAACAATCCATATAGATTACCTCTATCCTCTATTCATATTTGCAAACCAGTATCATGGACCATCCTCTATCTCCTCCTTCTTCACTTGATAGGTCCTTTAATGAGTCAAGTCATCATTCTGACTCTAGTTCATCTACCGATGATACCTCGCTTAGACTTAGTGTCGCTAAACCTTATGGTCTAGTCGGCCATCCCGGTTAGTGCCGCCGTTGTCCTCGCATCCCCATTCCTGTTTGTTCCGATTCTTCGAACAATGAGGACGACCTATTCGGTGATGACCCTACATTTTTAGATGGTCCCTATGGTGCTCCACCGACTTCCTCTAAGTCTTTTTCTTCTTCCGATTTGGACGAGTACTCGATCGATGACGATGAGGACGAGGATACCGAGGGAGTTATCAAGAGTCTAGATGTTATTCCTTCTAGTGAGCCTATCAAGACCTTTGTCCCTTCACCCGAGGTTACTTATTCGTATAGGGATTTACCCGATTATGTGTCAGACATCATTAGACAATGTCTGGGACATCCTGATTGGTCTCTTGAGGACATAGCCTCTATTTTTGCACCTTACGACGGTCCAGAGGAAGATATGATAGACTTGGCTCCAGAGCTCATTAAGGATGAGGATGAGGAGATAGAGCTGCCATTTGATCCAGCTGAGCATCTAGACTGAGAGTTGATTGACTCATAGATGATGCGCCACCCCCATCAGATGCTTTCAGAGGCATGGATGTGCTGGTTATCTTCACTGTGGAATACTCCATGTGATTGTCATGTTCCCACCTGCATAAGGACATGCGGTGACTAGGTTTGGGGGAGTAATATGGATTTTTGTTTAGTAGGAGTAGTAGTTTTACTTTGTTTCATTTACTTTTGTTTGTTAATAGTTTTAGTAGTCAAGAACTTTTTGTTTTCAATTTCATTTTAAGTGTTCATTTTCTTTATTCGTTGTTTTCATTTCCTTTATTCGTTGTAGAAAAAACTAATAGGAATACATAAATAAAGTACATTTTCTTAATACTGTTCAACGTTCAATTCTTTCTTGCTTGACTAGATTTCTTTGAGAACTTGAGGTTAAGAGAGTGCGTAATCCAATGTCTACTAAAGTTATGAAGGTATGTCTTGAAAGTTATATATCGTTTCAAGCATTGTTTTATATCTTGAACTTGCATACTTATGCACGACACGTAGTCATTTGGATGCATGTTGATATTGAATTATAATATAGCTTGTATTTCTAGATAGCAATATTGTAGAGACTAAATCGGTGAGCTTTAGAGCCTTTCATCCTTGTTTGAGGGTTTTAAAATTACTTCATTGAATCTCCTTGACAAAGTGTATTATCGTGTTGATTAGTCTCATTATTTCTTAATTTTGATTGAAAGTCGAGTTAATTATAATTATCATGTTTAAGAAAATAAAAACATAGTACCCTTGATATCGTAACATTGAAAGATCATGTGACCTTAGGAGATGATATTAGGCCATCATTTTATTAAACCCTTTTTGGCTTTTGACTAACCCACTAAAATAATTTTACATCCTTCATTAGCCCTTGAGCTTTAAATGAGTCATTTTCTTTGTTCACTCATTATCCTACCTACTCCGATACGGAGTTAGCCGATATATAAAATTACCTAACCCCTGTCCAAAAGTGGTTGAAAATGGTCGTACATGAAGTTGGGCTAATAACGACTAGTAGAAAGTAGAGTATTGAGTAGTAAAAAACAAAAGTGATATAAAAGAAAAGTACATATTGGAAAAAGGATCGAAAGAAAAAGAAAAGGAAAAAAAAGAGAGAAGATTGAAAAAACAAAAAAAAAGAAAAAGAAAAAGAAAAAGATATATATATATATATATATATGAAGTAGTAAATGAAAAAATAAATAGTCATTGTAGTAAAAGCTCTTGTATTGTTACGGCCATTCCTATTTACTCGAGGACTAGCAAAATGTAGGTTTGGGGGTGTGATCAGGAGTGAACAAGTCCTAATTGCATGCCTTAATTCACATTTGTTAGCACTTTTTATCCTCTTTTTCGTGTACTTTTACTTTGTTTTCCATTTTCTATCAGTATAGAAGAAAGCAAGAGTTCCAGGCTAAAAAGGGTGTGCAAACAGAAGAGAAGAAGTAGAAAAAAGCATATCGCGCGCACGGCCCGCTTGCGCGACTTCCCAGAATCGCGCTCGCGCGAACCGTTCAAAAAATCAATGTTGTGTATTTTTTAAGTGCTGAAGACCCCTACGCGAACGTAATTGCTTAATTACATCCAGAAAGTAAAATATAGCAGTTTTAGATGAAGTAGGCTTACAAATGCTTTCCTAATCCCTCTACAACTATATATAGATCATTCTAAAGCATTTGGAGGGTTACACATCATTCCATACATCAATACATCATACCATACAACTTTGGAGGCACCAAAAGAAGAAGAAGAAGATCTAGTTTTGAAGGTTTCTATTAGCTACAATCAACTTGATCTCCATGTTTTCATCGATTAAGCGCAACTAAACACCTATTCTAGGGTTTCAAAGAAACCCTAGCTATGTAAAGGGGGATTCTTTGCTTTCTTTCTTTAGGATTTTATGTATTTGGAAAGTGATTGTATATTTGAGGATTATAAATATATAATCAGATTTTGAATGTTAATAATCAATAGTATTTTGGATTTATTCTTGTCTTAGATTCTTTCTTGTGCTTATTGAATCCAATATTCCTTGATTTATGTGATTGATAGGAATATTTACATACAATGATGCTTATGTGGTTGTGATGTTTATATCTTTTATGATTCATGCTTAGGAAAGATGGGTTGTGCTACACCCTAGTTATAGGTAGACAATTCATGCCAACCGAAGATGAATTATGCGTAGGTTAAACTAGTGATATCTTCTTGTTGATGCCATCAGGCTTATAGCCACGATAGACCTTAACTATCCAATCATAAATTTTAAAGTAGAAATTATAGACCTCCGATGCATAGTTAGTGGTGAATTTGTAATCCTAGAATCCCTTTCACTTATATTAAAACAATCTTAATTAATGTCTTCATTTACTTAGTTTAATTCTAGAATACTATTTCCATAGTTTCATAGTTTAATTCATAATAGTAGTTAAATCAACAACCAAGTAAACTTTTGTTTTCTGTAACTAAATAGATTTAGGTTTTATAAATTAAAGGAAAAAAATAATCAATCTTTATGAGTTCGACCTTTACTTCCACACTACAAATCCTTAGAAAGTAAAGCATACTTTATATCTTGATTTAGACGAGATCAACTGCCATATATATAGATTCCTAGAACTGACCCTACTTTCAATCGATCAAAGTGACTTTGATCGATCGAACCTTTCGATAGATTGAAGAGCTTTTGATCAATCGAACCGGTCTTGACTTCAATCGATCAAACCTCTTTTGATGGATCAAACTTGTTTTGATAACATCCTAGTGGAGCTAAGAGTGGGACCTCCTAGGTTCTTTATTGTTGGCTCAGACCAGTTGTTAATTTCCATGACCAAACTCTTTGATCAGCAAACTAACCAACTGGTTAGTTAACGTTTACTCCATTTTAAAATAATAACTACACTCCAACGTGAAAGAACATACCCGAAGCGATATATAGACTTGTATGGTACACTAATTGCCCTCTATAGTCAGCATTCATAATTATATTCAGGTAGTCGGATAACTGTTACTGTCAACCTGAATAATATTACATCTTCCATTCCTTGAGTCTCATTCACCTCTCATGATTACCAAATATGTTGATAACTACTTATCAACAAGACTGCAGTTCTCAGTAATAAACTCAGTGACATTCTCAAGGGAATACTTACTCTTTATTAGAGGATAGATTCTATCTTGACAAAATATGCTCACAACCCTATGAACATGACATACCCAAGATATCCAGGTGGTTATCTTTTATAGACCTCACTAATTGGTAAGTCAAAGAGGTCATATCCATAGTCTGTATTCATAATCATCTCAAGATTTAGAACATGTACCTTATACAAGTTATGAGTTCCTATCGACTGTTGATAGTCTTAAGAATCAATAGGAAAACTCAGGTCTGCCAATGCACTATAAGCACTAGCATATTAACTAAGAGCTATACTCTAGTGATTAAGATTAATCACTTCATCCAATGGTAGTCAATCATGTTACAGTATACACCTGATGAGATATCCAGTCTCAACATCCACTGTGACAAATTCTAATTATCAATGAATAATAATTCGTATCTTACCTGTATGCATCTAATACATACACGGATTACGTACTATGATACTTAAGGATTAACAATCATCTTATGAAAGAAACATACATAATAAAATGTAAAGCCGATATCCATATATTAAAGTGTCAATGTCTTATACATAAAGCAATGGTTTGAGGGCACAAACCTAGCAAATACACACTTGCACTCATAATATTCAGGACTACATCTGAGACCTAGACTATCTAGATGATGATCAAAGACCTTCTGTGGTAAGGCCTTTGTAAACGGATCTGCAAGATTGTCAGCGGTGGCAATCATGGTGACAGTCACATCTCCACGTTGAACAATATCTCGGATTAGATGATATTTCTGCTTTACGTACTTTCCCTTTTTGTGGTTGCTTGGCTCCTTGAACTGAGCCACTGCCCCACTATTATCGCAGTATAGCATAATAGGTGACAGCAACACTGGTACCATCTCAAGTTCTACGAGGAACTTCTTGAGCCAAATAGCTTCCTTTGCTGCTTCACAAGCAGCTACATACTTAGCCTCTGTAGTTGAGTCTGTAATGCATTTATGCTTAATGGCCCTCCAACTAACAGTACCACTTCCTAAGGTAAAGAGATGTTCGGATGTTGACTTCCTCGAATCTTTATCTGACATAAAGTCTGAGTCAGTGTATCCTACTGAAATTAACTCATTGCCATCGTACATAAGCATGTAATCTTTAGTCCTTCTTAAGTACTTAAGAATGTGCTTAATGATAGTCCAGTGCTCTGGACTTGGATTCGACTGATACCTATTAACCATGCCAATGGAAAAGCAGATATCTAGTCTAGTGCATAACATCGCATACATGAGACTTCACACTATTGAAGCATAGGGAACTCCTACCATGCGATTCCTCTTCCTGTGTCTTAGGACACTGGTCCTTGGAAAACACTAAACCATGCCTGAAGGCTAATAAACCTTTCTTCAAATTATCTATGGAAAACCTAGTTAGTAATTTCTCAATATATCCAGCTTAAGATAATCCCATCGTCTTTCACTTACGATCTCGAAAGAGCTTTATCCCAAGGATATAGCTCGCCTCTCCTAGATCCTTTATATTGAAAGTACTAGCTAGCCAGACCTTAATTGATGATAATATCCCTACATGATTACCAATGAGTAGAATGTCATCAACATAAAGTACAAGAAAAACCACCACTTTCCCTTCACACTTCTTGTATACACAAGGCTCATCCAGATTCTGTATGAAACCAAACGACTTGACCACTTGGTCAAAATGAATGTTCCAACTCCTGGATACCTGTTTGATCCCATAAATAGACTTTTGCAACTTGCTTCTGGTTGCTGCATATAGATGTCCTCCTTAAGATTGCCATTCAAGAAGCAGTCTTGCAGTCTATCTGCCAGATCTCATAATCTAGACATGCAGCAATGGATAAGAGTATTCTAATGGACTTGAATATATGGCTACTAGAGAGAAGGTTTCCTCACAGTCAATACCCTTCCTCTAAGTATAACCTTTCGCTACAAGCCTTGCCTTAAAAGTCTCAACCTTTCCATCAGATCCTCTTTTCTTATTGCCAATGGGTTTAATATTGGATGGAAGTTCTACAAGATTCCAGGTCTGATTGGAATCCATAGATTCCAATTTAGCCTTCATAGCTTTAACCCAAAGAGCTGAATCAACATCAGCCACTGCCTGTTCGTACGTGGTAGGATCAAATTCATATTCTATGGAGACAGCTTCAAAAATGTCTCCTAAGAACATGTATCAATCAGGATGGCTGATAATCCTCCCACTACGACGAGGTACTGGTGCAGAAATAGTTAAAGAAGTGGTGTTTTCTTGTCTCATATAGCTTTCAACTGTTGGAGGAATAGTGGGCGCTCCATCTAATTCTCTCAGATCTATCTTTTCCTTAGGTATATGGTTCATGATATAATCATCCTCTAAGAAAACAACATTTGTACTAACAAACACTTTATATTCTCTTGGATCATAAAATAACATTCATAAGTACACTTTGGATATCCTACAAAATAGCATACTTTCGATCTAGAATCCAACTTGCTCATCTTTCCTTTCAGCATATATACCAGACACCCCCATATCCGAAGATGTTACAAAGAAGGCTTGCGCCCAATCCACATCTCCCATGGTGTCCTAGGAACAAAGTTGCTTGGTACTAGATTTAGTGTATATGCATCGGTTTCCAAAGCATAACCCCAAAGGAATAATGGCAACTCGAAATAACTCATCATCGACCTAGTCATGTCTAAAAGGGTCTGATTCCTTCTCTCCGCTACACTATTCTACTGAGGCATACCAGGTGCAGTTAATTGTGATAGAATCCCATTATGTACGAGGTGATCAATAAACTCATTAAATAGGTACTCGCCACCTCGATCAGATCGAATGGCCTTGATATGTGTGCCCAATTACTTCTCTACTTCAGCCCTAAACTCTTTAAATTTTCAAAGGCTTCAAACTTATGTTGCATTAGGTACACATATCCATACCTAGACTGGTCATCAGTAAATGCTATGAAATACTCATAACCACCCCGTGCTCGAATATTTATTGGTCTACACACATTAGTATGAACTAATTCCAACAAAGCATTGGTCATGTTGCTCTTTGTAGGAAAGAGCCTTTTGGTCATCTTACCCTCTAAATAAAACTTGCAGACTTCCATTGGTTCGAAAACCAAATCACCTAAGACTCCTTCTTTGACTGGTCTGCCAATCCTATTTAGATTGATATGGCCAAGCCTCATGTGCCAAAGCCTTGTTGGACTAGTGGAAAGTTCCTTTCTTTTAGATGGTACAACTACCATTGAGTTATTAAGTTCCATGTTAGAATCATAATAAATATTTGGAGTAATCACATACAAGCCATTAGTTTTAACAGTAGAACATATAAAAGAACCATTTCTTTTAATGACAACATCTATTCCAAAATGAAAAGATTAATTTTTATTCGATAACTCTGAAACAAAAATTAAATTACATCTCATTAAAGGGACGTAAAGTAAATCTGATAAAACTATTGTCTTATTGTCCAAAAACTCTAAAACTACTGCTCCTATAGCAACCACGAAAACAGTTGTGCTAGAACCTAGAGTTAGCACGATCTCTCCATCACTGCATTTCTTCGTTGATCTGAATCCATGCAACGAATTTTAGATATGGTTAGTCGCATCAAAATCAATGTACCAAGTGTTTGAAGTATCTATTATAAAACTTACTTCAATGACATGTGATTTAATCATACCTTGAACTATTGTAGCTAATAATTCTGGACAGTTTCTCATCCAGTGGCCCTTCCCACCGCATTACAAACACTGTTCTTTGGCTTGGCCACCCACCTTCCCTTTTCCCTTACATTTTTCCTTAGATTTTGCAATCTTCAAGACTAGTCCAACATTTGGACCACCAACGCTAGCCTTCTTCTTTCCTTTATTACCTTTCGACGTAGATCGAGAAGAGGAGGAGCTTTTTTGAACGTTCAAAATGTTGACCCTAGGTTTGATCACCTCTTCCACTACCAGTAAAGAACTCATCAATTCACTCAATGAAAAATTTATTTGATTCATATTATAATAAAATTTAAATTAAGTGAATGATGGTGAACGCGAATTGAGGATCAAATCAACTTGGGTCTGTGCATCGATGTTGGCTCCTACGGTCTCTAGTTCGTTTAAATAGCCAATCATTCTTAAAACACGTTCTTGGACTAGAGTTCCTTCCGACATCTTGGCACTCATTATCTTCTACATGGCAACCTGTCTGGCAGGCCTGCTATGCTCCCCAAACATTTCTTTTAGGCCCCGTTTGGTTTGCATGGAACGGAATGTATACAAATAAATAGATTCCAGGTAATCAGAATCTATGGAAAGGAATCTATTTTACATTCCATTATATTGTTTGGGTAAATAATGAATATGATAATGGAAACAGGATAGATTCCAATTCATATGTTTGGTTTATGATAATTTAGTTGGGAATTGAAATAATATTTAAATAATTAAACTAAATTCTCCCTATATATTTACCACATATATAAACATATATATATATATGTACACACATATATTAATCAATAAGATCACAAAATTGAAATATAATAAAATCAAAATTTTAAAAATAATTAGATAAGGTCAAAAGATAGGAATTAGTTTCCTTATTTTCTAAGAAACTGCTTCCATTTGGAATTAATTCCAATATGGATTCCAAACCATTTAAATGTACCAAACATAAAAATGTGATTATAGGGAATGAGTTTCCTCCGTTGGATTCCTTTCAGTGCAAACCAAACGGGGCCTTAGGGATTTGATAATAGCACTGATAGAATCATTCAACTGGAATTGGTGTTGCAACACACCAGCCATAGAGATCAAAATGTAGCAACGGGCCATTCCATTTGATTTCTTCTATTTATCGAACTCGCGTCAAGCAGCAGCCGAAGCATTTGCAGCGGGTTCTTTGGGGCATGGGGTGCTGAGGACATAAATGTGATCCTCTATAATTAAAACGATGTCAAGGTTGCGTTTCCATTCATTGCAATTATTTTCACATAACTTGTTCTGAGTGAGTATAGTGGCAAGTGGACAATATAGATCCTGACATTATAATTATTGAAAAATCAAACAGACAAAATAAGTATGGATATCAGAATATGAAAATTTGAAATAAAAGAATCCTTAAAAACTCTTATTTAAAACAAAGTCACCGAAATATCAAGACGAAAGAGTAAAGACTCCGTGTGGCGGTCAATACTCGATCTTTCAATTAATCATGACTTGTCCTCAATGCAACTCTTACAAAACAAGTGATGACTTCCGAACCTATTTGATCACTAAGTTTCTGAATAATGCCCTGTGTGGGATCCCTTATCCATAGCTTATCTAGTGTGCACCATTAACTAGGATTCAATCACAACTGCCTCTAGTAGTGCCTCTGTGTATTGGTCACTCTCTAACACATATGATTGATCCTATTCATAGGAAGTTCACATCTAGTAACCAATGAGTAGTGTACCTTCCGTATAGAATGATCACCCCTGACGAGGTGACACAGAATGCACTACTCATCTTACAGTGAACCATTAATTGAAGATCAAGGTTGTTATAAACAAGACTCTCTCCCACTAGATTTAGTAAATAAGGATTTTTCTTTTGGAAAAATTATTTCAACACATTACCCATAAACAACCAATATTTACTAATGCATTGAAACAATTTTTGATTTTTATTCTAGAAAACCTATTTTAAGTGCATGTAAGTAGTAACAATGTATAAAATGCCAATCACAAACCAAGCACATAAAACAAAAAACTAAAATTAAAATAAAGGCATTCATATGCCTCTATCTCCCATGACTCTATCTCCATAGAACTTCCTTCTTGGTTTGGTCGCCTCCAACTCCATCTTTATGGACAATGACTTCTCGCTCCATATTCATGGGCTTCCTATTCTATTACATTGGACCTATGCTACTTTCGAAGCTTACAATTTATCTAAAAATAGAAAAGATAGCAATAAAATAAAAGGCTAGGCAAACCGGTGCAACTTTCCTATTCGCAGGATTGAAGTCACAACGCCCTTTACATATGCCTTAAAACCAAAATAAATACGACATACACCAATCTCAAACATTTAAATATAGAATTTAAAAGGACCTGGTACCATGGGTGATAGTGGACTAACTGGCTGCAAATGGGTTAGATATATACACATCCACACATATATACATCCATTGGAACTACTAATTGACTCGCATACACCATAAACACTATATGGAAGTAATTAGAACTAAAACAACATCTCTAGTTCTCTGTCACACTTTGATCGATTGAAGAAAACTCGATCGCTTGAACCTTCAATCGATTGAACTTAGTTCAATCGATTGAACTTGTTTTTTTCACGGAACGATTTTTTTAAAAATTCCAGAACAATTTAAGAAAAGACTGGTTTTTAGAAGATGTTTTTCTTAAAATTTAAAACTTTTAAAACTATGTAAAGAACACCTGGACAGAAAACCCTGTTCGAACGATCGAAGAACGTTCAATCGATTGAAGCCTGCATTGGTTCAAATGATCGAAACTCTTTCAATCAATCAAACATATAGAGTTTCAATCGATCGAAACAAGTTCGATCGATCAAAACTGGCTATGTATCTAATGCAATCATAGATTTGTTTTCTGCTACGAAAAAACTGCAAAAAAAGATCTGTGACAATGTAGTTTCAAAACATCACTAAATACTAACCTGCAAATCAAACTAGTATTCCCAAAACGCATCTATAGATCTAAACAAGCATGGCTCTGATACCAATTGTAGGATCAAGGTTTCAAAAAACTTTAAATCATGCACAGCGGAAAATATAGTTTATAAAACTAATTGGTAGCCCGGATCAACTACTTGTTAACTCCATAGATGTGTACTAGAGAAGGGACAAGAATTATACCTTTAAGTCTTGAATCTAATTATGAAATCTTTGACTTTTTGCAGCCTCCACTAGATTGTCTTCACTCTTATGACTCCTATGGATGCTTTCGGAGAGACTAGGGTTGGTGGGAACCTTAATAGAGAGGATAGAGAAGATTTGGGAATTCCTAAATAGTTTCTACAACTTCTAGTGTAATAAAAATGACGAACTCAAATTTTTGGATGCAACTGCCCTATTTATAGATTCCCAGAATCAACATTACTTTCAAACGATCGAAGTGACTTCGATCGATTGAACCTTTCAATCGATTGAAGAGCTTTCGATCAATGAAACTTGTCTTGACTGGAATCGATCAAACCTCTTTCAATCTCTTTCGATCGATCGAACTTGTCTTGATAGCATCCTCATGTGTCTTTCCAAGCATCCTAGCGGAGCTAAGAGTAGGACCTTCTAGGTTCTTTATTGTTGGCTTAGACCAGTTGTTAATTCCATGACCAAACTCTATGATCAACAAACTAACCAACTGGTCAATTTACGTTTACTCCACTATAAAATGATAACTGTACTCCAATGCAAAAGAACAAATCTGAAGTGATATCAAGACTTGTCTGGTGCACTAATGTCCCTCTACTGTCAGCATTCATAATCATATTCAGGTAGTCGGTGTGGACACGCGGAATCGGACCACTTCTCTCTCTTGTTTGAGATTTGTTTTGAAAAGGAATTTGAATCAGAGAAAGAAAATGAAAGGTCTGTTGAAAACAGATACAGAGTCGCCACCTGGTCTTTAAGGAACCAAGAAACCTAATTTTGACTCACCCAAACGGATAAGGGCACCAGCCCTTCATAACCAAAGAACTTGGTTCGGGGTTTTGGTACGAGAGAGGAAGGAGCCTTTGTCACGACTAAAACACCCTCAACTCGTCCCGTCTTTCGACGGGCCTCAATTAGCATCCAAATAATCATCTTATACTATGTTTGGTTCGACAAATAATACTATGATAGTATATTACATTACATGAGAAAATTTGAAATGGAAGATCTAAAGATAAGATATCATTCATAAGATCTAAGCCAAATATCATACAATGTGAAGTGAAAGATCACACAAATAAACCTAGGAAAATCATCTAATCATGTATCAAATAATCAAGATTTTCTAATCTAAAAGGGGACATGAATTGTTCTTGAAACAAATAATCAAAGAAATCAAAATATGCTTAGCAAACTTGAATGATGCATGTTATTCTTTTGAGAAAAGAAGACCTCTCAATCCCCGGGACGGATGAGAAAGGATGATTAGATCGAGGAGAAGCATGAACGTGTGATCAAGTTCATTCCTTATAATCTTCTTAGATTAAGAGTTACAAAAACCCCAAATCTTTGCATGGATACAATGTATGTACCTAGAAATGTGCAAAGGTTGTAGTGTGTTTTGTGTACATGGATTTCTAAAATGACTTGGAAGTCTAAAATGTGCATGAATGAATGGATTAAATCAACATGGGATATATACAAATGTAGTATGAACTACTTCCTAACATATGGGCTAATTTGGAATGCATATGAGCATCAAATCAAAGAATAAAAGTTGAAATGTGCTTGCTGTGAATAGTGGACAGACTGCATGTATTACTTTGCAACATTATAATGGGAGGTCAAACGTGCCTAGAAAAATGTGAGAAAAATCTGAGATCATTCTTATTGTGTCTAGAAAATAACCCAAAAAGCCAAACATCAATAGCTATCACAGATTAAAAGAAAAAAATCAGAATGTACACATGACTCAGAAACAAAAGCTGCACTGTTGACTGATTTTGTATGATTTTTCATAAATCAAAGAAAAGGTTTATGATGACCCATTATATACCAAAAGTTTCCTAAGACACCCAAGTTTTATAAAAAAATAGAAAAGGTATATACACAGTGATGAAAATGTCCAGAATAAGTGCAAGAAGTTGGGTGAACATTCTGTGAGAATAGAGGCAGATTATGAATATGAACTTCTCACATCCAAAACAAATACTTTCACATTTCTATAATTGATGGGAAAAATTAGGGACAAAATATGATGTATTGGGAAGGTTTTCCAAGTGGTTTCATCATCATAACTTGAGTATTTAATTCAAAATAAATCTTTGAATCTGAACAGCTCACTGTTTTGGGTCATTGTTTTGGAGATATTGAGGAAAACAAAGTTTTATTTCTTGAAACCAAATGAGAGGGATTGAGAGGGGTTTTGAAATAGATGTTTTGAAAACATATTTTTAACACTCAATAAGGATTATGACCACTTAGAATACCAACATCAAACTCATCATTAAGAATCTCCAAGATTGTTGGAGAGATTTATTTTATTTTTTTTTGAACATAACTTCAATACATTCCAAGAATACCTTGGAAGTATTGAGGCTATGATCATCATCTATCAAACATGTTTTTGAGGTCAAGAGCTACTATCCATAAGGATTCACTCACCCCAAACTTCATGCCATCACTTAGATGATGATGAACTAGTAAGTAAATAAAGAAAATAAAAAAGAAATGGGATAAGAAGAGATGAACAATAAATAAACAAGCAAGTAAATGATGATCAATAGATGATATTCATGAAGCATGAGACTTGTAGATTGGTGTTTCACTCATATGTATTGACACTAGACATGGAAGAAGCTTCCACTCTCTTGAATGCTCACTAAAATGGTGGTTGGGAGTATTGAATGTTGAAATAAATGGAAGTAATGAAGTAAAAAACAAAGTTAGAACTCACTTTTGTTTTGAAAATCAAAGAAGAATGCTTCTTTTCTCTCTACTCTAACCTTATCTCTACAACTTTCTCTCCCAAACTTTTCAAAACTCACATTTGACTCCCCCCAAAATGAGGAGTAATGGGGTGTTTATATAGGCCAACTTGGGGTGGTTTTGGGATTTAGAAAGTATTCCCATTGGCTCCAAACATCTGAAATCATAAAACTATGTCGTTTTGGTTTTTAATTAATCAAAATGGGACCACAAAACATATTACAAAAATACACTGTTCTGGAGGGGAGTGCCGCGGCGGCACTGGGCCAGTGCCGCGGCGGCAGTGGGCCAGTGCCGCGGCGGCAGTGCTCCTCCCTTCGTCTGGATAATGCTGTTTAGGCCCCCTGAAGTTCCGGTATTCGCGAAAAGGCCCTATTTTGTCCGAAATTCACAGAAAATGCATACGAACTCCAAATTGAGGTTGTGATATACCGTTGGAAAGGTAATGGAGTCTACTTTACATAAAAAATAGTTCGGGGATAGGTCACTTTGAAAAGTTTTGCGGTATTCGTGATAAAAGCCGATTTGATCGCCTTTTTCACCTTCGGGAATTCATAATAAATTCGTTTTAAATCCAGAAATTATGTGCGATATACCGTTGGAAAGCTATTGACCTCTAGTATCCATGAAAAATATTTGAAAATTGTTTCGGCACCCCGGTTCCAAAGTCAAATTCTGGTCAAACTGGTCAAACCTGGGATTCCCGGGAAGTTCTGGAAACCTCCGGGAGTTCCCGGGAGCTGATGTTTTCGCTCGATTTTCTTTTGGAACTTGTTTTAACACTTTTCCCGTGATTTAAAAAGATTTTGGTGAATTCGGACGATTTCGGTCAAACTTGGTCAAACCTGGTCAAACCTTGGTCAAACCTAGTCAAACCTTGGTCAAACCGGTCAACGGGGACTTTCTGGGAACTTCCGGGACTTCCGGGGGTCTCTGGGAGCCGACGATTTCATCTGATTTCTCTTTAAAACTCTTTTTATTGCTTTTCTTACGACATAGCATGTTTTCAGAACTTTGAGACCAAATCTGGGAGTTTTCGGGCTTTCGGGGGCATTTTGGTCATTCTGAGCATTCTGAGAGATGGAGCTGACTTCCGAGAGTCCTTTCGAGTCTTTTGCGATCATTGTGAACCACCAAGCTATGGGTCTCCTAAATCCGATAGCCGACAAAATGGGGTGTCTACAGTTTGCCCCTCTTTGGCATGAACTTGCGAGGCAACGTATATCGCAAGCGAGTGCCAAAGCTTTGAAGAGACAAGACTTTTGGAGGCTATAGATTTAGGATAAAAGCGTTGCAAAAGATGCAATGATGCTGAGGCTAGTGCTGGTCGTGCTCTATGTGAGCTGCCTACGTATCCCAAGGGGAATCAGACCAGGACGTAGTTCAGGGCAAAAAGGAATAAATCACACATGCACATACACAACAATCAGGCGGATGCTATGCTATAAGAGTGATATGTAATGCATGGATGTGATATGAATTGTGTCATGAGTCCTATCATGTCTAGTGTTATGACCCTTGTATGAGCAAGTGCTGTGGGGTGTGCCACTCCGAGTGGCTGGTGTTGTGTTAGTGTTTGCGACTGTGATGTGGTGGATGACTCGGATAAGGACAGCAAGGTTTAGAAGACTCTGGGTCTAGGGGCAAACTTCTGGAATTACGGGAAGTGTGCTTTACAAGCGAATGGGATCGGATGTGGGGTTTTTGAGGATGACAACTAAAGATAACCCATAGGTGAGGGAGTTCATGATAATCGACAGTTTTATAATAACCAAAGCGAGGAGGCTCATAATAGGTAGCTCACGATAATTGACAGGTGAGATAACCGGAGTGAAGAAGCTCGCGATAAGTGAGGAAACTCATGATGACTGATAGGTGAGAAAGCTCATGATAATCAGTGGACACGGATCCTTGAATTGCGAATAGACAGTGCTTGCCCTGGGAATTCGGGTGATTCGACTGCTGGTGATGTTTTCAATCGTTGGCCGATCCTTATGATGACAAAGTCCGGAGAATTGGTTCGGACTTCTGTTATCTTCTGCTGGGATGGTAGGGGACTCTCTGAGAATCTCTCTTCAATTCTTGACCTAAAACCAGGATCCATCTCTGAATCTCTCGTAGTTGGTCAGATTTTGTAATGCTCAATCCAAAAGAGTCGGTTAGGGCCTTCGGGAGCTGATGGACTCTCTAAGAATCTCTCTTCAATTCTTGACCTAGAACCAGGATCCATCTCTGAATCTCTCGTGGTTGGTCAGATCTCGCAATGCTCAATCCAAAAGAGCCGGTTAGGGCCTATCGGTTTCTGTCCTCGGGGGATGATGTAGGGTTCTCGGAGAATCTCTTTTGGCGCTCAATCCAAGAGGGCCGGTCAGGGCCTCCGGGAGCTGGTATCTATCGTTTCTATCCTCGGGGGATGATGTAGGGTCCTCGGAGAATCTCTTTTGGTGCTCAATCCAAGAGGGCCGGTCAAGGCCTCCGGGAGCTGGTATCTATCGGTTTCTGTCCTCAGGGGATGATGTAGGGTTCTCGAAGAATCTCTTTTGACGCTCAATCCAAGGGGGCCGGTCAGGGCGTCCGGGAGCTGGTATCTATCGGTTTCTGTCCTCGGGGGATGATGTAGGGTTCTCGGAGAATCTCTTTTGGCGCTCAATCTAAGGGGGCCGATCAGGGCCTCCGGGAGCTGGTATCTATCGGTTTCTGTCCTCGGGGGATGATGTAGGGTTCGCGGAGAATATCTTTTGGCGCTCAATCCAAGGGGGCCGGTCAGGGCCTCCGGGAGCTGGTATCTATCGGTTTCTGTCCTCGGGGGATGATGATGGGTTCTCGGAGAATCTCTTTTGGCGCTCAATCCAAGGGGGCCGGTCAGGGCCTCCGGGAGCTGGTATCTATCGGTTTCTGTCCTCGGGGGAAGATGTAGGGTTCGCGGAGAATCTCTTTTGGCGCTCAATCCAAGGGGGCCGGTCAGGGCCTCCGGGAGCTGGTATCTATCGGTTTCTGTCCTCGGGGGATAATGTAGGGTTCTCGGAGAATCTCTTTTGGCGCTCAATCCAAGGGGGCCGGTCAGGGCCTCCGGGAGCTGGTATCTATCGGTTTTTGTCCTTGGGGGATGATGTAGGGTTCTCGGAGAATCTCTTTTGGCGCTCAATCCAAGGGGGCCGGTCAGGGCCTCCGGGAGCTGGTATCTATCGGTTTCTGTCCTCGGGGGATGATGTAGGGTTCTCGGAGAATCTCTTTTGGCGCTCAATCCAAGGGGGCCGGTCAGGGCCTCCGGGAGCTGGTATCTATCGGTTTTTGTCCTCGGGGGATAATGTAGGGTTCTCGGAGAATCTCTTTTGGCGCTCAATCCAAGGAGGCCGGTCAGGGCCTCCGGGAGCTGGTATCTATCGGTTTCTGTCCTCGAGGGATAATGTAGGGTTCTCGGAGAATCTCTTTTGGCGCTCAATCCAAGGGGGCCGGTCAGGGCCTCCGAGAGCTGGTATCTATCGGTTTTTGTCCTCGGGGGATGATGTAGGGTTCTCGGAGAATCTCTTTTGGCGCTCAATCCAAGGGGGCCGGTCAGGGCCTCCGGGAGCTGGTATCTATCGGTTTCTGTCCTCGGGGGATGATGTAGGGTTCTCGGAGAATCTCTTTTGGCGCTCAATCCAAGGGGGCCGGTCAGGGCCTCCGGGAGCTGAAGGATAATGTACTCTGCTAGGAAGAAGGAAATACGTCCTTTAAATGGGAGTCAAGGTATCATTCTATTTGTGATGAGGGATACGGAGATGGTCTGCGGCAGTTAAGGTTTTGATTTTGAAAGACGAGAGTGATGGACTTATGTTGCTTTAGGATGAAAAAAGTTCATCAACAGCCACTCATGGACTTATGTTGCATGAAGAAAAATGAAAGATCAACAGCCACTCATGGACTTATGTTGCTAGGAGAAAGGAAGATCATCAACAGCCACTCATGGACTTATGTTGCATGAACAAAGGAAGATCATCAACAGCCACTCATGGACTTATGTTGCAAGGAGAAAGGAAGATCATCAACAACCACTCATGGACTTATGTTGCATGATGAAAGATGATAGATCAACGGCCACTCATGGACTTATGTTGCATGAAGAAAGATGAAAGATCAACAGCCACTCATGGACTTATGTTGCAAGGAGAAAGGAAGATCATCAACAGCCACTCATGGACTTATGTTGCATGATGAAAGATGATTAGCTTTTGGCAGTTTGGAAAGGGATGAAATCTTCCCCAAGTTTTGACGCTTCTCATGCTGACGCCTTGACCGGTGCAGTAATGGTGTTTGGTACTCCTGCTTGTATTGGCATGCTCTTTATAACTTGATTTGAAAATTTTATTAGTCACTATTGATTTACACATTTGAGACTACAACAGACTCAAAAACTTGACAGACATTGACGCACGAGGACGATACATTTGACACCAAAATGAAACAAGGTCGACTTGCCAAAACTTAATGTGCTTTTGTCATAAATGATGTACCATTTCTCTTTTGTGTTTACTTCTCTCCTTAACGTGGCATCACTTTGATGGTGAATCTTATTTTTAAAAATTCCTCCCTACTGATCTAATCAATTTCTTTGCTTCTTTCAAGATGTGCTTTGAATTAGTGCCTTAGCTTATGGAATGAAAGACGCTCCATTTCCATCTGTTCAAGACAATGTTTGTGACTTGAAGGCTTACCATTGGTGTATAGGGATCAGGTGGCAAACGAAGTTTGCCCCTAGTTTGAAGGGCATGAAGTGGGATCGGTAGGTAAACGAGGCAAATGACCGAAGTTTGCCCCTAGTTTGGAGGAAGGTTCATTGGAGGTTTTGGGCAAACGAGGTAGGTGACCGAAGTTTGCCCCTTGTGTGAAGGGTAGATAGTAAAAGTCAGGCAAACGAGGCGGGTAGCCGAAGTTTGCCCCTAGTGTGGAAGGTGATTTTCTGGCTTGAGGCATGGACCGTGACTTTAATCTCTCAAATGCTCATAACTTTTGCCTAGGCACCAGTGAGGTGACCTAGCAAGCTCTTTTCTCTCTTTTGTTATTGCTCACCTTGGATTTAACTCTAATTTTTGCCTAGGCGTCCTTTCGGATTTTCGACCTAGCGAGCCATCCTTCTTTTTTTCTTTTTTGAAAGTCTGCCTACGTACCCCCAAGTGGGGATCAGGTCCAACGTAGTTCGTGTTGGGTTTGTGCCCTCAAACCATTACTTTATGTATTAGACATTGACCTTTTAATATATGGATATCAGCTTTACATTTCATTATGTATGTTTCTTTCATGAGATGATTGTTTAATCCATAAGTATCATAGTAAGTATTTCGTGTGTGTATGAGATACATACAATGAGATTACGAATTACTTTTCTTTGATACTTAAAGCTTGTCACAGTGGATGATGAGACTGGATATCTCATCAGGTATACACTGTAGCATCATTAACTACCATTGGATGGAGTGATAAATCTCAATCACTAGAGTGTGACTCTTGGTTAATGTGCTAGTGCTTATAGTGCATTGACGGACCTGAGCTTTCCTATTGACACTCAAAGCTGTCAATCAGTCGATAGGAACTCATAACTTGTATAAGGTACGTGTTCTCAATCTTGAGGCGATTATGAACACAGACTGTGGATATGACTGCTTTGACTTACCAATCAGTGAGGTCTACAGAAGATCAACACCTGGGTATCTTGGGTATGTCATGTTCATAGGGTTGTGAACATATATTGTCAAGATAGAATCTACCCTCTAATTCAGAGTAAGCATTCCCTTGAGAATGTCACCAAGTCGATTACTGAGTACTGCAGTCTTGTTGATAAGAGTTATCAACATGTTTGGTAATCATGAGAGGTGAATGGGACTCAAGGAATACAAGAAGTAATCATGATTCAGGTTGACAGTAACAGTTATCCGACTACCTGAATATGATTACGAATGCTGAAGGTAGAGGGACATTAGTACACCATACAAGTCTAGTTATCGCTTCGGATATGTTCTTTTGCGTTGGAGTTCAGTTATCGTTTTATAGTGGAGTAAACGTTAACTGACCAGTTAGTTAATTTGCTGATCAAAGAGTTTGGTCATGGTAATTAACAAACTAGTCTGAGCCAACAATAAAGAGCCTAGGAGGTCCCACTCTTAGCTCCGCTAGGATGCTTGGAAAGGCAAATGAGGATGATGTTCAGACAGGTTCGATCGATCGAAGTTGTTTCGATCGATTGAAGTCTACAGGTTCGATCGATCGAAGATGGTTCGATCGATCGAATGTTCGATCGATCGAAGGCACTTCGATCGCTCGAGATCTAGGTCGGTTCTGGGAATCTATAAATAGGGCAGCTGCGTTCTGGAAAAGGTTGTTCGTCATTTTGAACGTCAGAAGCTGCAGAAACTGTTTTGGAGCCCCAAAACCTTCTCTATCCTCTCTAATAGGGTTCCCACCAACCCTAGTCTTTCCGGCAGGCATCCGTAGGAGTCATAAGGGTGAAGATCATCTAGTGGAGGCTGCTGGAAGTTGAAGATCAGAATTGGGTTCAAGACACTAAGGTATAACTCTGTCCCCTCTTGTTCGCATCTGTAGAGTTGACGAGTAGTAGATCAGGGCATGCCAATAAAGTTTCATAACTTGATTTTTCCGCTGCGCGTTTAAACTTTCCATTTAAACCGATTTTTTCCTTCATTTGGTATCAGAGCCACGCTCGTTTGGATCTATAGATGCGTTTTTTGGAACACTATTTTGATTTGTATGTTGATTTTAGAACTGTTTTTGAAACTGCATCGTCACAGATCTGTTTCTGCAGTGTTATCGCAGCAGTATACAAATCTGTGATTGCATTGGATGCAAGATGGGTTCGATCGATCGAAGTAGTCTCGATCGATCGAACTCTCTGTACTCGAGCGATCGAACAGGTTTCGATCGATCGAAACCTTCTGGTGTTCGAGCGATCGAATAGAGTTCGATCGATCGAGACAGACTCTTTGTCAGGATCTTTGTTTCACAGTATTAAAGAGTTTTGAAATTAAAAACTTTAATTTTAAAATATTCTGTAAAATTTTTAAATCATTATGTGAAACAGAATGTTCAAGCGATTGAACAATGTTCAATCGATCGAAGGTTCGAGCGATCGAACGGGCTTCGATCGATCGAACTGTGACAGAGAAGTTAGATGCTGTTTTTGAGTTCTGATTCAGTATGTAAAGAGTTTATATACTGTGTGAATCAATTAGGGGTTCCAATAGTTATATTTTTGTTACATATATGCGTGGATGTGTGTTCAACTAACCTTTTGCAGCAAAAGTTAGTCGCTATCTCCCATGGCACCAAGAGCATTTATTTTGTGTTTGAATGTTTTGAGATTGGTGTATTGTTTTAATTTTGTTTGGTTTTAAGGCATATGTAAAGGGCGCTGCGACTTCAATCCTACGAAAAGGAAAGTCGCACCGGTTTCCCTAGCCTTTTATTTTGTTGTTGCTATTTCTATTTCTAGATAAATTGTAAGCTTCAGAAGAGGCATAGGTTCAATGTAATAGAATTAGAAAATCCATGAAGATGGAGCAAGGAGCCGTTGTCCATGAAGATGGAGCTGGAGGCGATCAAACCAAAAAGCAGGTTCTATGAAGATAGAGCCATGGGAGATAGAGGCATCGTTTGGATGTCTTTTATTTCATTTTAGTTTTTGTTTTATGTGCTTGGTTTGTGATTGGCGTATTATACATTGTTGCATGCACGCAAAACAAGTTTTCTAAAATAAAATTCAAAAACAGTTTTCAACACATTAGTAAACATTAGATGTTTATGGGAAGTGTGTAGAAACAGATTTTCTCAAAAAGCAAAATCCTTTTTACTAAATCTAGTGGGAGAGGGTCTTATTAATTACACCCACGATCTTCCATTAACGGTTCACTGTAAGATGAGTGATGCATTCTGTGTCACCTCGCCAGGGGTGATCATTCCATACGGAGGGTGCATTACTCATTGGTTACTAGATGTGAACTTCTTTTGATAGGATCAATCAGACGTGTTAGAGGGTGACCACCATACGGAGGCGCTACTTGAGACGGTTATGATTGGATCCTAGTTAATGGTACACACTAGCTGAGCTATGGATAAGGGATCCCACACGGGGCATTATTCAGAAACTTAGAGATCAAATAGGTTTGGAAGTCATAACTTGTTTTGCAAGAGTTGCATGGCGGATAAGTTATGATAAATCGAAAGATCGAACATTGACCACCACACGGAGGCTTTAATCTTTCGTTTCGATATTCCGGCGACTTTGTTTTAAAATAAGAGTTTTAAAAGGATTCTTTTATTTCAAACTGTCAAATTCTGATATCCATATTTATTTTGTTTTGATTTTTTTTTCAGTAAATCATAATGTCTGGATCTGCATTTAGTCCACTTGCCACCATACTCACTCAAAACAAGTTAACTGGAAACAACTACACTGAATGGAAACGTAACCTTGATATTGTGTTAACTGCGGAGGATCACATATATGTCCTCACCACCCCAAGCCCTGAAGAACCCGCGGCAAATGCTTCGGCAGCTGCCAGACGCGAGTTCGACAAATGGAAGAAGTCGAATGGAATGGCTCGTTGCTATATTCTGGCCTCAATGGCTGGTGTGTTGCAACATCAATTCCAATCGAATGATTCTGCCAGTGACATTATCACATCCCTGAAAAAGATGTTTGGGGAGCATGGCAGGCCTGCCAGACAGGTAGCTATGCAAAAGATAATGAGTGCAAAGATGTCGGAAGGGACTCCAGTCAAGGAACATGTTTTAAAAATGATTGGTTATTTAAACGAGCTGGAGACCCTAGGTGCCAACATCGATGCACAGACCCAAGTTGATATGATCCTCAATTCGCTGTCGCCTTCATTCGCTCAATTTAAACTTAACTATAATATGAATCAAATGAATTTTTCAATGAGCGAATTGATGAGTTCTCTTTTGGCAGCGGAAGGGGTGATCAAACCTGGGGTCAACGTTTTGAACGTTGAGAAAAGCGCTTCATCTTCCCGATCTGTACCGAAAGGAAAGAAAGGGAAGAAGAAGGCTGGCACTGGTGGTTCAAGTGTTGGACCGGTCCCTAAGATTGCAAAATCTAAGGGAAAAGGTAAAGGCAAAGGGAAGGTGGGTGGCCAAGGCAAAGGAAAGTGTTTCCAATGCGGTGAGAAAGGCCACTGGAAGAGGAACTGTCCAGAATTCTTAGCTACAAGAGTTCAAGGTATGATTGAATCACATGTGATTGAAGTAAGTTTTATAACGGATACTTCAAACACTTGGTGCATTGATTCTGGTGCGACTAACCATATCTGTAATTCATTGCAGGGGTTCAGATCAACCAGGAGGTGCAGTGATGGGGAAATCGTACTTACTCTAGGTTCTAGCGCAACCGTTTCTGCTGTTGCTATAGGAGTCGTAGTTTTAGAATTTCTAGACAATAAAGTTTTGATTTTATCAGATGTACTTTACGTCCCTTCAATGAGACGTAATTTAATTTCAGTTTCAAATTTATCGAATAATGGTTATTCTTTTCATTTTGGAACTGAAGTTGTGATTAAAAGAAATGGTTCTTTTATATGTTCTGGTGTTAAATCAAATGGTTTGTATGTGATTACTCCTAATATTTCTAAAGACTCTAATATGGAACTTAATAACTCAGTGGTAACTGTACCATCTAAAAGAAAGAGATCTTCCACTAATCCAACAAGGCTTTGGCATATGAGGCTTGGTCATATCAATCTAAATAGGATTGGCAGACTAGTCAAAGAAGGGGTCTTAGGTGATTTGGTTCTTGAACCAATGGAAGTCTGCGAGTCTTGTTTAGAGGGTAAGATGACCAAAAGGCCCTTTCCTGCAAAGGGCAATAGAACCAATGCATTGTTGGAATTAGTTCATACTGATGTATGTGGACCAATAAATATTAGAGCAAGGGGTGGTTATGAGTATTTCATAACATTTACCGATGACCACTCCAGGTATGGATATGTGTACCTAATGCAGCACAAGTCTGAAGCCTTTGAAAAGTTCAAAGAGTTTAGGGCTGAAGTGGAGAAGCAATTGGGCACACATATCAAGACCATTCGATCTGATCGAGGTGGCGAGTACCTCTCTAATGAGTTTATTGATCACCTCGTACAGAATGGGATTCTGTCACAGTTGACTGCACCTGGTACGCCTCAGCAAAATGGTGTAGCGGAGAGAAGGAATCGGACTCTTTTAGACATGACTAGGTCGATGATGAGTTATTCTGAGTTGCCATTATTCCTTTGGGGTTATGCTTTGGAAACCGCTGCTTACATACTAAATCTAGTACCAAGCAAATCTGTTCCAAGGACACCACGAGAGATGTGGATTGGGCGCAAGCCTTCTTTGCAACATCTCCGGATATGGGGGTGTCCGGCACATGTGCTGAAAGGAAAGATGAGCAAATTGGATTCTAGATCGGAAGTATGTTACTTTGTGGGTTATCCAAAGGGTACTTATGGATGGTATTTTTATGATCCAAGGGAACAGAAAGTGTTTGTTAGTACAAATGCTGTTTTCTTAGAGAATGATTATATCATGAACCATAAACCTAAGGGAAGGATAGATCTTAGAGAGATAGAAGGAGAGCCCTCAGTCCAACCCGCAGTTAATGACGATATAAATCAAGAAAACACCACTTCTTCACCTATTTTCGCACCTGTACCTCGTCGTAGTAGGAGGATTATCAGCCAGCCTGATAGATACATGTTCTTAGGAGAAGTTTTTGAAGCTGTCCCCATAGAATCTGAATCTGATCCTACCACATACGAAGAGGCAATGGCTGATGTTGATTCAGCTCATTGGGTTAAAGCTATGAAGGCTGAATTGGAATCTATGGATTCTAATCAGGTCTGGGATCTTGTAGAACTTCCAGCCAATATTAAACCCATTGGCTGCAAGTGGGTCTACAAGAGGAAAAGAGGATCTGATGGAAAGGTTGAGACCTTTAAGGCTAGGCTTGTAGCGAAAGGTTATACTCAGAGGGAGGGCATTGACTATGAGGAAACCTTCTCGCCGGTAGCCATGCTCAAGTCCATCAGAATACTCTTATCCATTGCTGCATGCCTAGATTTTGAGATCTGGCAGATGGACGTCAAGACTGCATTCTTGAATGGCAATCTTGAGGAGGACATCTATATGCAACAACCAGAAGGGTTCATAGCTGGTCGGAAAGGTAACTTGGTATGCAAGTTGCAAAAGTCCATTTATGGGCTTAAGCAGGCATCCAGAAGTTAGAACATCCGATTTGACCAAGCAGTCAAGTCGTTTGGTTTCATACAGAATCTGGATGAACCTTGTGTATACAAGAAATGCGAAGGAAAAGTGGTAGTTTTTCTTGTGCTTTACGTTGACGACATTCTACTCATTGGAAATGATGTAGCGGCGCTGTCAACGGTCAAGGTTTGGCTAGCTAGTACTTTCGATATGAAGGATTTAGGAGAGGCGAGCTATATTCTTGGGATAAAGCTTTTTCGAGATCGCAAGCAAAAGATAATGGGATTATCTCAAGCTGGTTATATCGATAAAGTACTAACTAGGTTTTCAATGGATAATTCGAAGAAAGGTTTGTTACCTTTTAGGCATGGTTTAGCGTTCTCCAAGGACCAGTGTCCAAAGACACAGGAGGAGAGGAATCGCATGACAGGAGTTCCCTATGCTTCGGCAGTGGGAAGTCTCATGTATGCGATGTTATGCACTAGACCAGATATCTGCTTTGCTGTTGGCATGGTTAGCAGATATCAGTCGAATCCGGGTCCAGAGCACTGGACAGCCGTTAAGCACATTCTTAAGTACTTGAGAAGGACTAAAGATTACATGCTTATGTACGGTGGTAGTGAGTTAATTCCAGTAGGATACACTGACTCGGACTTTATGTCAGATAAAGATTCGAGAAAGTCGACGTCCGGTCATCTCTTTACCTTGGGAGGTGGTGCTGTCAGTTGGAGGAGCATTAAGCAGAAATGCATTGCAGACTCAACTACAGAAGCTGAGTATGTGGCTGCTTGTGAAGCCGCAAAGGAAGCTGTTTGGCTCAAGAAGTTCCTTATGGAACTCGAGGTGGTACCAGCGTCGCTGTCGCCTATTACGCTTTATTGTGATAATAGTGGGGCAGTGGCTCAGTCCAAGGAGCCAAGGAACCATGGAAAGGGAAAGCACGTAGAGCGGAAATATCATCTTATCCGAGATATTGTTCAACGTGGAGATGTGACTGTCACCAAGATTGCCACAGCTGACAATCTTGCTGATCCGTTTACAAAGGCCTTGCCACAAAAGGTTTTTGATCGTCATCTAGATAGTCTAGGTCTCAGATGTAGTTCTGAATGGTTATGAGTGCAAGTGGGAGTTTGTTGGGTTTGTGCCCTCAAACCATTACTTTATGTATTAGACATTGACCTTTTAATATATGGATATCAGCTTTACATTTCATTATGTATGTTTCTTTCATGAGATGATTGTTTAATCCATAAGTATCATAGTAAGTATTTCGTGTGTGTATGAGATACATACAATGAGATTACGAATTACTTTTCTTTGATACTTAAAGCTTGTCATAGTGGATGATGAGACTGGATATCTCATCAGGTATACACTGTAGCATCATTAACTACCATTGGATGGAGTGATAAATCTCAATCACTAGAGTGTGACTCTTGGTTAATGTGCTAGTGCTTATAGTGCATTGACGGACCTGAGCTTTCCTATTGACACTCAAAGCTGTCAATCAGTCGATAGGAACTCATAACTTGTATAAGGTACGTGTTCTCAATCTTGAGGCGATTATGAACACAGACTGTGGATATGACTGCTTTGACTTACCAATCAGTGAGGTCTACAGAAGATCAACACCTGGGTATCTTGGGTATGTCATGTTCATAGGGTTGTGAACATATATTGTCAAGATAGAATCTACCCTCTAATTCAGAGTAAGCATTCCCTTGAGAATGTCACCAAGTCGATTACTGAGTACTGCAGTCTTGTTGATAAGAGTTATCAACATGTTTGGTAATCATGAGAGGTGAATGGGACTCAAGGAATACAAGAAGTAATCATGATTCAGGTTGACAGTAACAGTTATCCGACTACCTGAATATGATTACGAATGCTGAAGGTAGAGGGACATTAGTACACCATACAAGTCTAGTTATCGCTTCGGATATGTTCTTTTGCGTTGGAGTTCAGTTATCGTTTTATAGTGGAGTAAACGTTAACTGACCAGTTAGTTAATTTGCTGATCAAAGAGTTTGGTCATGGTAATTAACAAACTAGTCTGAGCCAACAATAAAGAGCCTAGGAGGTCCCACTCTTAGCTCCGCTAGGATGCTTGGAAAGGCAAATGAGGATGATGTTCAGACAGGTTCGATCGATCGAAGTTGTTTCGATCGATTGAAGTCTACAGGTTCGATCGATCGAAGATGGTTCGATCGATCGAATGTTCGATCGATCGAAGGCACTTCGATCGCTCGAGATCTAGGTCGGTTCTGGGAATCTATAAATAGGGCAGCTGCGTTCTGGAAAAGGTTGTTCGTCGTTTTGAACGTCAGAAGCTGCAGAAACTGTTTTGGAGCCCCAAAACCTTCTCTATCCTCTCTAATAGGGTTCCCACCAACCCTAGTCTTTCCGGCAGGCATCCGTAGGAGTCATAAGGGTGAAGATCATCTAGTGGAGGCTGCTGGAAGTTGAAGATCAGAATTGGGTTCAAGACACTAAGGTATAACTCTGTCCCCTCTTGTTCGCATCTGTAGAGTTGACGAGTAGTAGATCAGGGCATGCCAATAAAGTTTCATAACTTGATTTTTCCGCTGCGCGTTTAAACTTTCCATTTAAACCGATTTTTTCCTTCAGTTCGGGCATGGTTGGGAAGAAGCGGGTTGATTTTTGGGTAGGTGGGGTGACCGAACCGATGCGGTTGCCTACGTATCCCCGAGTGGGAATCAGGTCGAGCGTAGTTCAAGGCAAGGTCTTGAAAGAAATCGGTTTGATTATGATGGTGTCTACCGAACCGATGTGGTTGCCTACGTATCCCCGAGTGGGAATCAGGTCGAGCGTAGTTCAAGGCAAGGCTTGAAATAAGGGGTTTGAGGTATGAGGGTTTTTCAAACCAATCGTCAAAGAAGTTCAAACTTGAGCCACTTATAGTAGCTTTGAATAAAAGGATTCAGTTTCAATCTCCCTTTCTTTTCTTTTTCTTTTTCTTTTTGTTTTGTTTTGAGGATTGATCCTTTTCACTTTCGCCTAACCAGTCTTTTTAATGTAGTCGATTCTTGTGAGATCTTTCAATTGCAATCTCAGAATTCCAGAACGTGCATGTCAGCTTTCGGAATTTATTTGTAGCCATTCCGTGCCTTTTGAATGGTGATCTTGGCACGTTCTTAAGATGTACCTTGAAGCATACGATTCTCTCATTTGTTTCATCAAAAATTTCTTTAACATTTTGACTGGCTAGGGTTAGATTTTGGAAATCAACACCTTTTTCAGCTCTAACTTTTGCCTAGGTGCCCTTTCGGGTTTTCAACCTAGCAAGCTTTTCCTTTTCTTTTCTTTTTTCTTTTTTTTTTTTTTTTTTTTTTTTTTTTTTGTTTTTGAAAGTGGAGATGAAACTTACTGAAATGTTTGGCTACCATCAAGGGCTAAGTTTGTATTGCTTTCAATCGGACAGATTGCATGGCTCCCAATTGGATTGGGCTTAAGGCTTCGAAATGGTGGGAAAGGGTGTTGGGCAAGCCTCAAGTCAGTTCCAAGCATGTCTTTTGAGATTTGAGAAAAAGCATCTTTAAATTCTTAAAGTAAGACTATTCAATTTCCAGCTCTTCTTCAGTGTCAGCGCAAAATTGACTTTGACCTTTCAGGATTTTCTGTTTGAGTTATAAAAAAAGAAAACAATTTTTTTTAGCATAGTAATATCCATGGTAATTTGAAAAGTGACACTTTAGTTCAACGATTCATGCATCTATGACTGGGCACATCAGATTAGGCAAAATGAGACTTCATTCCATCAGTAGAGAAGGATTACAGACTCATTGATGACAGACGGACTCGACCACAAGACTAAACTTGAAATAGACAAAACACACAACAGACTCGACTGGACTCGACCCGGTTTCAAATGGAATGTCACAGTGACTCACTTATTCTTTTTATTTTTTTATTTTTTTTCTGGAGAGCATCTTCATTTGGTTCTCTAGCAAGAGTTCCAAACACCATCACTTCACCGGTACAGGTTCAACATTCATGGGCCTCAGCAAAGGGGATCATTCAAATAGGTAAGCCAGGGGCTTAGGTGACACGGGGTTGAATGGGTGGTGGCTCAATGATGTTTTGGTCGATGAGGTCCTGGATATCATGGCGGAGACGTATGCACTGGTCGGTGTCATGGCCTGGGCCTTGGTGGTAGGCACACCGTTTGGACAGGTCACAATTAGGTGGTGGGGGATCGACACGAGGCTGAAGGAGTTGGAGGTGTCCCTTTTTTAGCAGACGGCCTAAGGCTATGGAGGGGGAGATATCTAGTTTGGCAAAGGTACGGGGTTGCTTTTTCTGGTAAGGGCAACTAATGGTTTGGTTGGAGGATTGGTATGGCCGATGAGGGTATGCCATGGGTTGGCTGCGCAGAGCGTTGACATCCGGGGAGCGTCGGGAGTATTTAGGCCTCTTGGACTGGTGTTGGGGTTCATCATTCTTGAACTTTTCTTCTATGATGGCATCCTCAATTCTGGTCCCCATTTCAAGCAGTTCTTTGCTAATGCTCCGTGCCATCTTCTCAAATCGACTCACCCTTAAACTCAACTGTTCAACAGTGGTTTAAAGCTTGTTCACTTTCTCTTCCAGAGCTTTGTAGGCCATTGGTGGATCGATGATGGTCTGTGCTAGCCCGTGATCACGATAATGAATTTGGGGAGGTACAACAGTGTTTTTACCCGGGGCTACAATTTTTCTGCAAATAGAAGTAAAAGTCCAAATTAGCGGAGGCGCGAAACACTTCTTTTGGACTCCTATCAGGGAGAGATGATCAGAGATTTTGAAGAATTCATCGATGTGAACCGATGACGGTTACAGTAAGTATACGACTTCTGTATAACGATTGAGATGGGTGGGGATGATGATACGTATGTATTTGATGTGTAGAGACTGACATGTGTGAGACTGATAAGATGTGTGTGCATGTAGACTGACACAAATTGTGTATGTATATGAGACAAGCATGCGAATGCAAGCCCTAATCTATATGATGCTCCTATTTCTAACAGATAGCAGCTAAATAAATAAGGTCCTAGCCATATAGAGTGTGCTAACCTTACTTTCCAGTGTGATCACCAAGGGACAACAGGGATTTCCGGGATGCAGAGTTTCTGTTAGAAATAGGGATTTGGAAGATTCGAAGAAATTTCTAGAAGTCATTTGAGTTTCTAGGAGAAATAGGAATTTTTGGTTGATTTGGACTGAGCTTCTAGGAGAAATTGGGAAATCAGAATTTCTGGGAGAAATTGGTACATCTAGGCATTTTTGGGAAGTTTGGATGGAGTTGTTGGAATTTTTGGGAAATCTTGGAGATTTGGATAGAGCTTATGGGAAAACATGAAAACTCGGGTAAGTTGGACAGAGTTTCTAATAGAAACAAGTATACTGGAATTTCTGGGAGAAATTAGATTTCTGGGTAATCTGAGAGATTTGGACAGAGCTTCTGGGAAAACAGGTATAACTGGGTAAGTCGGACAGAGTTTCTGGGAGAAACAAGTATACCGAATTTTCTGGGAAAAATTGTGATTTCTGGGTAATCTGAGAGATTTGGACAGAGTTTCTGGAAAACAGGTATATCTGGGTAAGTCGGACAGAGTTTCTGGGAGAAACAAGTATATCCTGATGAGTTGGGTAGAGTTTCTGGAAGAAACAGGGATATACGACGAGAATAGTTGATGATGGTGATCATACTGTCTAGCAAGTTTTCATACTCCTATGTCTTAGGACCAACAAACAAGGTTTGCGGTGTATATCTTTGTGAGCATGGAGCAGACATCCTTATCATGGTGCCTAGGCAAGTCAACTCAATGTGATCACATGTGAGTGATTGCCTTGGGAATCATAAGAAAGAGGTTCTGTTCTATGCCACATAAGCATCTACACCGCGCAGGTAATCCCGTCAGGGCATTCAACAGTTATATCACATTGTCCTATCTGAAAAGATAAATGAACAGTCCTATGAAAGGTTCTACAGGAATCTATATGCAAAGGCTGGGTTTAGTCAAAGAGGGTCCGTTGACGAGAGTTCCAATATACCGTCGAAGAGACAGTACAGAGGTTTTTACTCTTTTTGATATACCTTGGAAGGTACAGTATCAACGGTGACTTGTGCCCTGGCACAGCAAGACCTGAACAATGTCAGCGCCGCGTTTCAGACACAGTCAGAGGGGGGAAATGCAAGAGTGCAATGCGGTGAACCAGACACAGTAAAAAGATGATTTTAAGGATGCTTCTTATGAGTCAAACCTCTGTATTATTTTGTTTTAAAAAATAAAAATCCCCAGCAGAGTCGCCAGATTGTGGACACGCGGAATCGGACCACTTTTCTCTCTCGTTTGAGATTGTTTTGAAATTGATTTGAATCAAAGAAAAGGAAAGGGTCTGTTGAAAACAGATACAGAGTCGCCACCTGGTCTTTAAGGAACCAAGAAATCTAATTTTGACTCACCCAAACGGATAAGGGCACCGGCCCTTCATAACCAAAGAACTTGGTTCGGGGTTTTGGTACGAGAGAGGAAGGAGCCTTTGTCACGACTAAAACACCCTCAACTCGCCCCGTCTTTCGACGGGCCTCAATTAGCATCCAAATAATCATCTTATACTATGTTTGGTTCGACAAATAATACTATGATAGTATATTACATTACATAAGAAAATTTGAAATGGAAGATCTAAAGATAAGATATCATTCATAAGATCTAAGCCAAATATCATACAATGTGAAGTGAAAGATCACACAAATAAACCTAGGAAAAATCATCTAATCATGTATCAAATAATCAAGATTTCCTAATCTAAGAGGGGACATGAATTGTTCTTGAAACAAATAATCAAAGAAATCAAAATATGCTTAGCAAACTTGAATGATGCATGTTATTCTTTTGAGAAAAGAAGACCTCTCAATCCCCGGGACGGATGAGAAAGGATGATTAGATCGAGGAGAAGCATGAACGTGTGATCAAGTTCATTCCTTATAATCTTCTTAGATTAAGAGTTACAAAAACCCCAAATCTTTGCATGGATACAATGTATGTACCTAGAAATGTGCAGAGGTTGTAGTGTGTTTTGTGTACATGGATTTCTAAAATGACTTGGAAGTCTAAAATGTGCATGAATGAATGGATTAAATCAACATGGGATATATACAAATGTAGTATGAACTACTTCCTAAGATATGGGCTAATTTGGAATGCATATGAGCATCAAATCAAAGAATAAAAGTTGAAATGTGCTTGCTGTGAATAGTGGACAGACTGCATGTATTACTTTGCAACATTATAATGGGAGGTCAAACGTGCCTAGAAAAATGTGAGAAAAATCTGAGATCATTCTTATTGTGTCTAGAAAATAACCCATAAAGCCAAACATCAATAGCTATCACAGATTAAAAGAAAAAAATCAGAATGTACACATGACTCAGAAACAAAAGCTGCACTATTGACTGATTTTGTATGCTTTTTCATAAATCAAAGAAAAGGTTTATGATGACCCATTATATACCAAAAGTTTCCTAAGACACCCAAGTTTTATAAAAAAAATAGAAAAGATATATGCACAGTGATGAAAATGTCCAGAATAAGTGCAAGAAGTTGGGTGAACATTCTGTGAGAACAGAGGCAGATTATGAATATGAACTTCTCACATCCAAAACAAATACTTTCACATTTCTATAATTGATGGGAAAAATTAGGGACAAACTATGATGTATTGGGAAGGTTTTCCAAGTAGTTTCATCATCATAACTTGAGTATTTAATTCAAAATAAATCTTTGAATCTGAACAGCTCACTGTTTTGGGTCATTGTTTTGGAGATATTGAGGAAAACAAAGTTTTATTTCTTGAAACCAAATGAGAGGGATTGAGAGGGGTTTTGAAATAGATGTTTTGAAAACATATTTTTAACACTCAATAAGGATTATGACCACTTAGAATACCAACATCAAACTCATCATTAAGAATCTCCAAGATTGTTGGAGAGATTTATTTTATTTTTTTTTGAACATAACTTCAATACATTCCAAGAATACCTTGGAAGTATTGAGGCTATGATCATCATCTATCAAACATGTTTTTGAGGTCAAGAGCTACTATCCATAAGGATTCACTCACCCCAAACTTCATGCCATCACTTAGATGATGATGAACTAGTAAGTAAATAAAGAAAATAAAAAAGAAATGGGATAAGAAGAGATGAACAATAAATAAACAAGCAAGTAAATGATGATCAATAGATGATATTCATGAAGCATGAGACTTGTAGATTGGTGTTTCACTCATATGTATTGACACTAGACATGGAAGAAGCTTCCACTCTCTTGAATGCTCACTAAAATGGTGGTTGGGAGTATTGAATGTTGAAATAAATGGAAGTAATGAAGTAAAAAACAAAGTTAGAACTCACTTTTGTTTTGAAAATCAAAGAAGAATGCTTCTTTTCTCTCTACTCTAACCTTATCTCTACAACTTTCTCTCCCAAACTTTTCAAAACTCACATTTGACTCCCCCCAAAATGAGGAGTAATGGGGTGTTTATATAGGACAACTTGGGGTGGTTTTGGGATTTAGAAAGTATTCCCATTGGCTCCAAACATCTGAAATCATAAAACTATGTCGTTTTGGTTTTTAATTAATCAAAATGGGACCACAAAACATATTACAAAAATACACTGTTCTGGAGGGGAGTGTCGCGGCGGCACTGGGCCAGTGCCGCGGCGGCAGTGGGCCAGTGCCGCGGCGGCAGTGCTCCTCCCTTCGTCTGGATAATGCTGTTTAGGCCCCCTGAAGTTCCGGTATTCGCGAAAAGGCCCTATTTTGTCCGAAATTCACAGAAAATGCATACGAACTCCAAATTGAGGTTGTGATATACCGTTGGAAAGGTAATGGAGTCTACTTTACATAAAAAATAGTTCGGGGATAGGTCACTTTGAAAAGTTTTGCGGTATTCGTGATAAAAGCCGATTTGATCGCCTTTTTCACCTTCGGGAATTCATAATAAATTCGTTTTAAATCCAGAAATTATGTGCGATATACCGTTGGAAAGCTATTGACCTCTAGTATCCATGAAAAATATTTGAAAATTGTTTCAGCACCCCGGTTCCAAAGTCAAATTCTGGTCAAACTGGTCAAACCTGGGATTCCCGGGAAGTTCTGGAAACCTCCGGGAGTTCCCGGGAGCTGATGTTTTCGCTCGATTTTCTTTTGGAACTTGTTTTAACACTTTTCCCGTGATTTAAAAAGATTTTGGTGAATTCGGACGATTTCGGTCAAACTTGGTCAAACCTGGTCAAACCTGGTCAAACCTTGGTCAAACCTAGTCAAACCTTGGTCAAACCGGTCAACGGGGACTTTCTGGGAACTTCCGGGACTTCCGGGGGTCTCTGGGAGCCGACGATTTCATCTGATTTCTCTTTAAAACTCTTTTTATCGCTTTTCTTACGACATAGCATGTTTTCAGAACTTTGAGACCAAATCTGGGAGTTTTCGGGCTTTCGGGGGCATTTTGGTCATTCTGAGCATTCTGAGAGATGGAGCTGACTTCCGAGAGTCCTTTCGAGTCTTTTGCGATCATTGCGAACCACCAAGCTATGGGTCTCCTAAATCCGATAGCCGAAAAAATGGGGTGTCTACAGTCGGATAACTGTTATTGTTAACTTGAATAATGATTACATCTTCCATTCCTTGAGTCCCATTCATCTCTCATGATTACCAAACATATTTATAAGTACTTATCAACAAGACTACAGTTCTCAGTAATCAACTCGGTGACTTTCTCAAGGGAATGTTTACTCTTTATAAGAGGGTAGATTCTATCTTGACAATATACGTTCACAACCCTATGAACAGGACATACCCAAGATACCTAGGTACTGATCTTTTATAGACCTCACTGATTGGTAAGTCAAAGCAGTCATATCCATAGTCTGTGTTCATAATCGTCTCAAGATTGAGAAAACATACCTTATACAAGTTATGAGCTCCTATCGACTGTTGACAGTCTTAAGTGTCAATAGGAAAACTCAGGTCCGTCAATGCACTATAAGCACTAGCATATTAACTCGGAGTCATACTCTAGTGATTGAGATTTATCACTCCATCCAATGGTAGTTAATCATGCTATAGTGTAAACTTGATGGGATATCCAGTCTCATTATCCACAGTGACAAATTCTAAGTATCAACGAATAGTAATTCGTATCTCACTTATATGAATCTCATACATACACGAATTACTTACTGTGATAGTTCAGGACTAACAATCATCTCATAAAACAAACATACATAATAAAATGTAAAGTTGATATCCATATATTAAAATGTCAATATCTCATACATTAACGAATAGTTTGAGGGCACAAAACCATCAAACTCCCACTTGCACTCATAACCATTCAGGACTACATCTGAGACCAAGACTATCGAGATGACGATCAAAGACCTTCTGTGGCAAGGCCTTTGTAAATGGATCTGCAAGATTGTCAGTGGTGGCAATCTTGGTGACAGTCACATCTCCATGTTGAACAATATCTCAGATTAGATGATATATCTGGATTCGCCTAAAAGTTTCAAGATCATCCTAGATCATGTAATGAGTTTCAAAAGAAAATTAGATGAAAACGTCAGCTCCTGGGAGCTCCCAGAGGTTCCCAGAACTTTATGAAGGTCCCCGATTTAACCAATTTGACCTAAAAGTTGACTTTGAAACAAGAGCACTGTATAAATTTTCAAACATTTTTCATGGATATTAGAGGTCAATAGCTTTCCAACGGTATATCGCATATAATTTTTGGATTTAAAACGGATTTATTATGAATTTCTGAATGTGAAAAAGTAGATCAAATCTTATTTTATCACAAATACCACAAAAGTTTTTAAAGTGACCTATCTCCGAACTTTTTTTTGTAAAAAGTAGACTCCATTACCTTTCCATCCATATATAACAAGCTCAGTTTGGAGTTCATACACTTTTTTTGTAAAATTTGGACGACATAGGGCCTTTTCGTTAGTACCAGAACCTCTGGGGGTCTAAATACAATAATCTGGTCATCTGAGGAGCAGTGCCACCATTGTACAGCCCTAGTGCCACTGCGACACTCTCCCCCAGAAGTCCATTTTTTGTAATTTGGTTGTATGGACCCAAATGAAATAATTGAAAGCCAAAACGACGTAGTTTCTTGTTCACAGATGTTTGGGATCAATGGGAGCACTTTTTAAATCACAAACTCCCCCTAATTGGCCTATATAAACCTGCCTTGACTCCTTATTTTGGGGAGGGCAACTACAAATTCTAGAGAAAGTTATAGAGAGAGATAGGAAGAGATAAGGTTTAGAAGAGAGAAAGTGAGCTCCTTTCCACTGATTTTATATAGAAAAGTGGGTTCTAAACTTGTTTTCTTTCATTACTTCCACTCAATACTCCTAACCACCATTTTTTTAGCAATTATGAGATAGGAAGCTACTTCTATGTCCAAATGTCACCACATATAAGTGAAACACCAACCTACATGTCCGACATCTCAAGGAATATCATCTATTGATTGCTATTGTTTGCTTGTTTATATAAATGTTCATCTCTTCTTATCTCATGTGTTTTTTTGATTTTTTTTCTTTAATTATTTGCTTGTCTATCATTATCTAGATGATGACATAGTGTTTGAGGTGAGTGAATTCTTATGGATAGTAGTTCTTGACCTCAAAAATATGTTTGATAGATGATGATTCTAACTTCAATACTTCCCAATTATTCTTGAAGTCATTTCCAAAGTAAAACAATGCTCTCCAATAATCTTGGAAGTTCTTGAAGTGGGTTTGATGTTGATATTCCAAGTAGTTATAATCTCCATTTAGTGTTGAAAATATACTCTTAAAACCTCCTTTTCAAAACCCCTCTTAAACCCTTCATTTTGATTTCAAGAAACAAAACATTTGTTTTCTTAAAATCATCAGAACAGTGAGTTTTTAAAATATCATTTTGAGTTCATTACTCAATGAATTATTACAAGACCACTTGGAAAGTCTTCCTAACTCAGAGAACATCCATGATTTTTGGTTTGATTGGAAGGGTCCCATTTTGATCAAACATTCCTTTCAAACATTCTATTTTCTCTGTCACAGCAGCTTATTGACTTCTTCTTGTTTTTCCAGAAAACGTTTCCAAAGAGAGTGGTCCCAATCCATTTTTCCCTTGAACTTCAGTGCCTTAGGGACCTTGCTGTATAATATGGGCCTCTGAATGTTTTGTTTTCATTTTCAAAAACTTTTCTACATTTCAGTCAACAGTACGGACTCTGTTTCTAAGTAACCTCTCTTTTTATATTATTTCTCTCAACCTGTAACTTCTATCTTGATTTGGGTTTTTGCTATGTGTTCTAGGAATAGTGGGGATAATCTCCATAAAAAAAATCATGAATTAAAAACATTCCTAACCTCAGTTTTTCATTTTTACAAAATCAGTTCACTGTTCTGTCCTTTATTCATAGTAAGTATGCTTGAATTGTTATTCTTTGAGTAGATGTTTACATGCATTCTAAATTAGCCCATATCTTAGGAATTAGTTCATACTACATTTGTACATATCTTGCAATGACATTCTTCATTCATTTAGATTTCTAAGTCACTTTAGAAAATCCATGAACACAAAACACACTACAACCTTTGCACATTCTAAGATCATACATTGCATCCATGCAAGATTTGGAGTTTTTGTGACTCTTAATCTAAGAAGATTATAAGGAATGACATGATCACACATTCATGCTCCCCTCGATCAAATCATCCTTTCTCATCCGTCCCGGGGATTGAGAAGTCTTCTTTTTCAAGATTCAATATGCATACATTGTAGCTTGCTAAGCATATTTTTTTTGATTTCTTTGATTATTTGTTTCGAGAACAACCTATGTCCCCTTCAGATTAGGAAAACTTGATTATTTGATATGTGATTAGATGATTTTTCTTAGGTTTGTTTGTGTGATCTTTCACTTTTTGCATTGTGTGATATTTGGCTTAGATCTTATAAATGATATCTTATCTTTCGATCTTTCATTTCAAGATTCTTGTGCAATGCCATATACTTATCATAAATGTTAACTGTCAAACCAATATAAGATGGTTATTTGGATGCTAATTGAGTCCCATCAAGAGACGGGGCGAGTTGAGGCTATTTTAGTCTTGACAGAGGCTCCTTCCTCTCTCGTACCAAAACCCTGAGCCAAGTTCTTTGGTTATGAAGGCCGGTGTCCTTTATCCATTTGGGTGAGTCAAAATTGGATTTCTTGGTTCCCTAAAGACCAAGTGGCGACTTTGTATCTATTTTCACAGACTTTCACTTTTTTTTTAAACATTTTAAAGGAAAATCAATTCCAAAACCCCTAAAAAGAGAGAGGGGGGGGGGGGGGGGGGGGGGGGGGTGGACCACCGGAGGTCGCGTGTCCACAGCGGGTTCTGGAGATTTCTCTGCTAGAAATTCCTCGACGGTTGGGGTTGGTTCATCTATTGTCGCTGTAACGGATATGGATCTTTCTTCAGGCTCACAACAAGTTCGGACTAAACCCTCAAAGCCTAGTTAAGGTGACCAATCATCATGTCGTGGAGATCCCGTGGTTTAGTCCTTGATGAAACCTCTTCACCTTTTTTTGCGGGGTGTCAATCATGTGTGGAGTGAATCTCGATAGTCGCTCGAACTGAGTTGTATACACTCTCACAGTCCAACCTCCTTGAACTAGGCTGAGAAATTTCTTTTTCTATTGATCCTTCTCATCTTCTGAGAAACACTTCTCCAGAAATCTACCCTTGAAAGTTTCCCAAGGCATCATCCTTCCAGTGTTAATTCCAACAATGGCTCTCTCAGTTTCCCACCAGTCTGTGGCGATGCAGGTCAACTGGAATGTAACAAGATGATGCTTATCCTGCTCATTACACTCCAACGCTTAAAAAATAAGCTCCATCTCACAGAGCCATTGCTGTGCCTTCCACGGTTCAGTCAATCCGTCAAACTTCTTAGGACGTAATCCATAAAATCGTTCTAATAACTTATCTCTGGTCTGTCTTAGCAGAGGTGGTGCAACTAGATACTGGCAGGCCATTGATGGGTTGCATGATTATAAGTATCCCCGACATGCTTCATCCTCTGCATGAATGCCTCAAAGACTCCTGACAGATCTAAACCCTCTGGGATGGGTGCCCCTAGTCATGGCGGATTCCTTCTAGCTCCAACCATCATGATCTCGTGTGATGTGTACCTATAAAAGACCTGTTGATTAGCTAAAAGTCTTCTCGAAGAAACAAAATCAAGATAAGGAGATGAATGAGATGAACCATCAGTTCTATATCATAAGCATATAAACAAAATCAAACTCATAACACAACATCTCCAAAAGATAATATTTGTACATATATATATGAAAAGATTGAAGGATTTAGGTTTCAAAAAACACTAAATCATGCACAGCAAAAAATATAATTTGTAAAACTAAGTAGCCCAGATCTACTACTCATTAACTCTACAGATGCGTACTAAAGAGGGGACAAGAATTTTTTAGTTTTAAACCCAATTCTGAAATCTTTGATTTCCAGCCGCCTCCACTAGATGGTCTTCACTCTTATGACTCCTATGTATGCTCCCGGAGAGACTAGGGCTGGTAGGAACCCTAAAGGAGAGGATAAAGAAGGTTTGGGAAGCCCTAAATAGTTTCTGTACCTTCTGGTGTAATAAAAATGACGAACTCTGATTTCTGGATACAGCTGCCCTATTTATAGATTATAGAACCGACCTTACTTTCAATCAATGGAAGTTACTTCGATTGATCAAACTTTTGATCAATTGAACAACGTTCGATCGATTAAACTTGCCTTGACTTCAATCGATCGAGACTCATTCGATCGATTGAAGCTGTCTTGACAAGATCCCGTTTTGCCTTTCCAAGCATCCTAGCAGAGCTAAGAGTGGGACCTCCAAGCTCTTTATTATTGGCTCAGACCAGTTTTTAATTGCAATGGTCAAACTCTTTGATCAGCAAGCTAACTAGCTGATCAGTTAACGTTTACTTCACTATAAAATAATAACTAAACTCTAACGCAAAAGAATATATCCAAAGCGATGACTAGACTTGTACGGTGTACTAATGTCCCTCTACCATCATCATTTGTAATCACATTCAGGTAGTCGGATAAACTTTTACTGTCAACCTGAATCATGATTACTTCTTATATTCCTTGAGTCCCATTTACCAGTCATGATTACTAAACATGTTGATAACTACTTATCAACAAGACTGCAGTTCTCAACTTGGTGACATTCTCAAGGGAAAGCCTACTCTTTATCAGAGGGTAGATTCTATCTTGACAATATATGTTCACAACCCTATGAACATGAAATACCCAAGATACCCAGGTGTTGATCTTTTGTAGACCTTCCTGATTGGTAAGTCAAAGTAGTCACATCCATAGTCCGTGTTCATAATTGTCTCAAGATTTAGAATATGTACCTTATACAAGTTATGAGTTCCTATCGACTTTTGACAGCCTTGTGTGTCTATAGGAAAACTCAGGTCCGTCAATGCACTATAAGCACTAGCATATTAACTCGGAGTCATACTCTAGTGATTGAGATTTATCACTCCATCCAATGGTAGTTAATCATGCTATAGTGTAAACTTGATGGGATATCCAGTCTCATTATCCACAGTGACAAATTCTAAGTATCAACGAATAGTAATTCGTATCTCACTTATATGAATCTCATACATACACGAATTACTTACTGTGATAGTTCAGGACTAACAATCATCTCATAAAACAAACATACATAATAAAATGTAAAGTTGATATCCATATATTGAAATATCAATATCTCATACATTAACGAATAGTTTGAGGGCATGTAGACACCCCATTTTTTTTACCGATCGTCGAATTTAGGAGAGCATCACCTCCATCCAATGATGATAAGGACCGAAAGATTTGAAGTATTCCAAGCTCTTCAGAAAGTTCTCCAAACGCAGTAAAATTTTACAAAAAGAAGAAAATACCGGTTATTTAGGAGAATTCAGGTATAAAACACCATTTTTGGAAAAGATCTTCGAAAATAAGTTGCTTTAAGAAAAAGGAAGAGAGAAAAGACCTAAAAAGGGAAGTTCAACAAAAAACGGCACACGTCAGTATTCCGTGGCACTCAGTGAGTGCCGAACGGCATTCAGTGAGTGCCGGCCCGGCATTTACTAAGTGCCGCCGACATTTTTTGACTGCCGTTTGCTTTTAAAGTCCGTATTTTGTGGTACAATACGTATGTGTATACGGATAAGAACAAAAAATTGATAAAGTAAGGTTGACCAAAATGCGGTAAATAATAATTTGGCGCGGCACTTACTGAGAACCGCGCGGCAGTCATGGAATTGCCGCCGCGGCTTTCACGGAGTATCGCGGCAGCTTTCAATGACTGTCGTAAAAGGTTTTTGACTGCCGCCCCGTGCAGCAGTCTGTCTATTTTTAGGAAGTACATATTGTACCACCAAATGAGACATTTATACCTATCTTTTAATCCGAATTCACTAAAAATACTTGGTAACTTTGTGTATAAAAGAGGGAGGATCTTCCTTGGGAAAAATGCAAGGAGAGATAGGGAAGAAATACACAAGAAATAACCACCATTACACTAACACATATTTGAGAGAGAAAAGAGAGAGTTTGGAGAGCTTGAAGAAGAGTTTTGGAAGATCTTCAAAGTAAAGAGGCTTTGAGGATAGTTTGGAGGTGATCCTCTAACTATAAGTTGTTATTTTCTTTATTTCTCTTAAGCTTCTAATCTTCAAGTCATTTTGTTTTCTTTTCTTGATTAAGTTTTAGGGTTTGTTAAGTAAACTTGAAAGCCTTTGCTTCTAATTCTTTGATCCTTCTTCTATTGTTCTTGTTTATGTTTTTCTTTTGAGATTCTTAGAGATCTTCAATATCTCTCTTGGAAGCTCTTGAGTTTGATATTTTGAATCTCATGTAAGCTTATACTTCACATGGGAGTCAAAGGTTGATCATCACTTCATTTTATAAGCAAATAGATGGATCCAAGTCTATGCTTATGGCTTGGGTCCTCTAGTTTGATGTTTCATGGAATCCTTTCTATATTCCTTTGAGACTCAAGAGCATTAGTCATGTTTTGATCTCCAATGACCATCAAATGGTAGGAGAAAGTAGTTTTGAGTCTAAGCCCATCTCCATGGTATAGATTCATTACTTTGAGATTTCATGAAGCCTATCCATACTTCATTTGAAATCTACAAATGTAAAGGTTTTTAGCCTCCAATGACCATCAAATGGTAGGAGAAAATGGTTTGGTTTTAAGTCCAACTTCATGGTTTAATAGTTGGGATTAACAAATGAAAGTTGAACTTGTCAATAAAACAATGGGTTCATAAATCGGTTTCGATCAAGGATTTTTAACTCAAAATCCAACCGTTGGAATCAAGTGAAACCAAAGGGAGGGTGTCAATAACACAATTTTTTACCACTGTAATTTTTGTTTTAAGAAGATTTTACGTTTAAAATGGTTTGGTCATGAGTTTTGTGAAGTCACTACAATCTGTCCAGAGTTTCAGAACAGTAACACCCTTTTGAAATAAGTAAATCAGGGCTTTAACAAAGTATTTGTGACCCAAAATAATTTTTTCTAAGTAGATTAAAGTGTTAGGAAACCACCCTAAAAAGAACAAAGAATTTATGATCTTTTTGCTATTTTTAGAAAATCGTGTAAGAATTCTGGACAGAAGGTTGTAGAATGCTGAGTGATGTCTGGTTTTTGTCCAATTCCCGGAGATCCGACCATTGAAACTTGGATTTTCTTTTTGGGATATAAAATAGACTCACAGAGGCATATCATATCCAAAACTCATTAAGATCCAGCCGTTGGAAGCACGGTTTTCCCATTTTTTAAGATTTGGCCTGCTCTCTGTAATTCACAAAAAACTGCTACTGTTCTTGTCTAATCTTGTTTATTTCAACTCAAATGGTCTCCTAATGTCTCGGGACCCAAATCATGTTTTGAATAATGATAGTTTAGCTTAAATCCAGAGGCTAAGTGATCCAAATTAGTAAATAAATCCATGTTTTATTCTTGTTCATATTCATTCATTCATGTACATTAATGCTTATATTTAGAACTAGTTATTAGATAAAGTTGGATTTCATGCTTAATAGATCTAAGCTAGAGGATTATGATTGATTGTGTGATATCATATTATTATGTGAAGCATGTGGACTAATCCTTGTTTTGTAGCGCTTTTGAGGTACAACTTCTCATCTCTTCTCTAGTTTATTCCATTTATTGATTTTATTGATGTTCGACTCCATGCGCGACACCTTATACTAGGTCTTGCCTTATGTGTTTATATGCGCTAGAGACCTTTTCTTAGGTTTATTTTATATGTATGCATTGCACGTTTAAATTCGCAGCTCGATCCCGGGTAAGTTTCCTAGTTCTCTATTTGTACATCATCTTGCTTGCTATTTGAACTATGTGGTTTATGAATGATATTTTGTCATTAGCAATCTTGCACCCTTTTCAACATGCTTGTGTAATGTATTATTTATATGTATTAGTTGAGGGCACACTTAGATTGATAATTCAATTAAAAGGACGTTAAGTAGAGGCCTATCGCGAGATAGGATGAGAAGGGGTGTTTTAGTCCAATGGGCTCCTTCCCTCCTCATTCCATAATCTCCGGACCTAGTTAATTTTTGGTTTCGCAAAAGATCAGTTCCCTTTTGAAATGGTTTCTTAATTTTCCTTTTAAAAATTAAGTGGTGACTCATTTGTTTAAAATTGATTTTGAGAAAGTATTTTAAAAGTTGTGGGTAAGAAATTGCGATATCCACAATCTGGCGACTCTGCTGGGGATCGAACCCAGAATCTCTGGTTTCGCAGACCAGAATTCTGATTTTGGGTTCACTCGAGGATTAGACTTGAAAAACATCATTTTAATTGAATTAATTAATCTTTGTGTGCATGTTACATTTCACTTGCATGTCCAGCCAGTCGATTGCACGGAACTATGACCTTGGAGGCTCGGGGCAACCCGGTCGGTCAAGTCATCATGAGACTGTGTGATCACCCTTGATCTCGTACCATGATTTGGTATATTAAGCATCCTATCGGATGTGTGTCAAGGGTCCCTTATTTGACCAAAACCCAGCTTTTTGCATGGTAGTTTCTATAGAACCTTTCAATCTTAGGAAATCAACTCTTGATTAGGATTATGTGCTAGGAAGTTTTGTATGCCCGGAAGGGATTACTTGAGATGATGACGATACTTGCTTGATGAAAGATAATCTTTTAATCACCTTTTAGCAATTTCTCCTCATGTCCCACGATATTTGGAGAACATGCCGAACCTTGATTACAAGATTATACTTCTTATATCATGTTAGCTAAGCATCATTGACCTTGTATGTATCCGAATTCATGGAAAGTACGGTGATAATCCGATCATGTGGTCCTCCTACCCAATAAATTTCAAACCCATCTTTAAAAGCAAATGAATTTTTGCCGTCTTTATTCAAAAGTTTTCAATCGTTCTTTTCAAAATCGTTGGGACTCATTTTTTTTTAAAATAAAACTCCAAACTAACCTTGCTAAGGTATATTTTCATGTTCTTATCTTCGAAGGAGGAACTCAAAATTTTTGGGATGTTTGCTTTTGAAAAAGTTCACCAACTAAAGAAGTGTTTTTCAAATGAATTTTCAACCCAATCATCTTTTGTTGGTAAATGTTTTCATCCTCATTTTCGAATAGAAGATTCAAAATTCTTGAGAATTATTTTTGGAAGATCTCATCATCTTAAGAAATAAATTTAGGAAAATTTTAAATAACCAACCTTCGAAAGGGTAATGAGGATCACAATGAGAGGAGAAATTAGCGCACTTAACATAGGTGAGGATCTTATGTGTTTATGTGTTAGGATTAGGATTTTCTCTTTCTTTTGCATATAGATTAGGCACACACGCACACATGCATTGCATTCGCGTGACATACAAAAAGGAAAGTTTTCTTAAAGTGTCTTTGTGTAATAAAAGGAAGATAAAAGATTTTAAAAGGGAAAATTTCAAAATTTGTTGTAGGAGCAAAAATAGCAAATCAAGCGTGGTTTAGGGATCCTACGGCAAGGCTAGTAAGGAGAGGATACACTGACATGGCCGAAGAGAGAAACAACGAGGAAATGGCTGGGCTAAGAACACTGGTAGAACAACAAGCAGAGCAAATGAGGTGACAGACTGAAAACATGAACCGCATGATGGGGATGATAGAAGAACTGAACCTTCGACCACCACATATAATTCCGCCTGTTATGGACCCACCTTTAGGAGGAGGGGAAGGAGATTGGTTCGATGATCAGGAAGGGCAATGGACTGATGCACTACGGGCCAACAGAGACAGAGAGAAAGCTGAGAAAGAAAAGCTACTGACTGAGAAGATAGAGAAGTTAGAAAGGGTAATGCGCAAGGCTCAAGCTGTCGTCACTTATTTGATGGAGTTGGAAGGTCTTTACGACGGAGTCCACGAGACGCTGCCTGCCAGGTTTAAGATGCCGGTTTTTGACAAGTTTGATGGCACCGGGAATCCTCGCAGTCATATTCGGATGTGCATAGGGGCTTTTCAGCCTAGCGGTCTGAGCACTACCATGATGGCTGTTCTATTCCAACAAACCCTAATCGGAGCTGCTCTATCATGGTACCTTACACTTGAGACGGGCAAAACCAGAATTTGGGAGGAAGTCGTAAAGTCGTTTGTGGCCCAATATGAGTACAATCAAGACCTGGACGTCACTGTCCGAGATCTAGATACAACCAGGCAGGGAAGCAAAGAGTCATTCGTTGAGTATCTGAGCCGATGGAGAGGAAAGGCCGCAAAGATGGTACAGAGGCCGTTTGAGAAATAATATATCCGAATGTTAATGAAGAACCTACAGCTAGTCTATCAAGAGAAAATGAGGTTTCAATCCATCAATACTTTTGCTAAAGTGTTTGATGTGGGGACAAGGATTGAAGACGCGATTCAAGAAGGGACCATCAAGAAGGAAGAACAACCAAACTGATACAGGAAGCCGAACTACGGATTAGGCGGAGGACATTCGGGGGGCCACTCCGGCCCTACTGATGTCAATGCACTTAGCGAGCCAGAGAGTAAATTTGATATCACGAGAAGCTACCCTAAGGGAGGAGGAGATAAGCCACCAAGAAAATTCTCAGATTTGGGAGTATCACTGTCAACCGCTCTTGATAGACTGTTGGCAAAGGGGCATCTCCGTCAATTGGAACCTCGACCGCTACTAAGACCACTTCCGTCAAATTTCCAAGGAGACCTCTTCTGCAAATTTCATCAGTAGAAAGGTCACTCGACGGATCGGTGTATGAGATTGAGGCACGAAATCCAGAACCTCATTGATAACAAAGTAATTTCAGAACCACCTACCAAAGCTCCAAATGTTACTAGAAATCAACTTCTAAATCATCAAGCTGTGCCACCGCCACAGGGCCTTTATCTCTTGGGGATAGAAGAAGCAACCTTCGATCCGTCTAGGCTAATCACTAAGGCTGGGATGCCAAGAAAGCCATACTAGCTGCCTAAGGATTTGATAATCTGTGCTTTGAGGGAGCAGCCAGAGAAGAGGGAAATAGGGCAATCAGACTGGTGGATCTAAGGGAGTGACGATCGAGACGTGAACCAAGTAGAAGATTACCTCTGGTACGAGAGCGATAAACAAACAGAGATAGTAGAGGATACTTTGAAAGTTGATTCAGAAGTTGACAATCTATGGGCAAGGGAAGAAGTCAGCCACTTAACTCGGTTAGGCAGGAACTTTAAACCACATGAGCTGGAAGAAGAACATCCAGGGAGCGAGTAAGATAAAGGAAAAGGGAAGATGAATGAAGAAGAGGAAGAAGACAGGGTTTTAAAATAGATGAAGAAAACCCAGGCCAATATCACCATGTGGGGGTTGCTGATTGCCTCCAAACGCCATAGGCAGGCGGTCCTAGACACTCTGAACTAATCTGACGTGTCTATCGACACCACCCCGGAGGACCTCATAGGGCTGATCGACAAAATTCCGACTTCGGCTATTACCTTCTCGTCAAGCGACCTGCCTCCGAGAGGGCTCGTTCACAACAAACCACTATATGTCACAGTTGAATGCTTAGGGAACGTCGTGCCTGCTTGCCTGGTTGACAATGGGTCGGCCCTCAACGTGTGTCTTTTCCGAACGGCTAAGCGAATGGGCTTGGATGAGGCAACATTTACACCATCTGAGCAAAGGGTAAGAGCCTACGACAACACCCAGAGAACGGTCATGGGGATATTCCTTCTTCGTCTCGTTATCGGCCCTTTTGGAAAAGAAGCTGAATTCCAGGTCATCGACATCCCCGCTTCCTTCAATCTACTGCTAGGTAGGCCTTGGTTGGACATTTTGGGTGCTATACCGTCAACAATCCATCAAAAGGTTAAGTACGTCAGGGAGAACAAAGTCTGTGATATCCTCAGGGATAGCTGGGTTCGTTCGCCCGAAGCATCATCAAGCGCACCGATTCTAGAACTACAGCTGCAAGGAGAGGAAACAAATGTGGGAGGGTTTGAATTTATTAGCATGCTGGAAAAAGGAAAACCGAGGGAGTTTCTACCACTCCATTTTGATCAATATGCCAGTCTAGTGGTCGCAGGGATCATGAAGAAGATGGGTTTCTTTCCGGGATTAGGGTTGGGAAAGAACCTTCAGGGCCTGCCGGAGTCTCCAAGAATCCCTACTCAGACTCACACTCACGGCCTGGGGTACCAGCTAATAAAGAAGGAATGAGGGCAAGGAAGAAGACCGTCAATGCACCACTAGACCCTTACCTAAAGACGCTCAATGGATACTTTATGAAGGAAGGAGAAGATTTCCCCTTCTGTGGCTTCCCAGAGCCATGGATGGACCAGAGAGACAAATGCCTAAAGCCAGGATTCAAGATCTTTTTCTCCCATGAATTCTTCAAGTACAAAGACCCATTTCTACAAATGCCTGAAAAGTCTGTTACCGTCAACGATTGGTTCGGTGTACTGGACGGACCGGTCATGCAAAACCTGTTGAGCGAAGGAGGAGTAAGAGCCGAAGGAAAAGGGAAAGAAGGCAAGGGTCTGGAAGTCGAGGAGGGGAATGCTGAGGATGTGCTGGAAGAAGAGCCGAAGGAAGAAAAGGACGAACTAGAAGAAGGATCGGAAAAGGAAGAGAAGACAAAAACCGGGGGACTGCCAGGTTGTAACACTATGGAGCTCAAGCAGGGAGCCAACAAGGAGTGGGTATTTGAGTCTAGTGATAAGTATCCCCCTCACCCAGAGTCTGTAATGGCCCAAATAAGGCGTCTTACTATTGCTATGTCTGTTGTAATCACTCCTAACAAAATCAATAAAAGTATGACTGATTCCGCCTACTCGAATGCGCTTAATGAATGTGATGAATGTGAAATACCTGATGAATTGCAAAAATTAGTTGAAAAAGAAAATGAATCTGCATGCAAAATCATAGAGGGCAACCTAACAATTAATCTGGGAAATGAAGATAACCCTCAAAATGTTTTTATTGGCTCAACACTTAGCAATGAAGAAAGCAAAGAACTAATCAATCTATTGAATGAATTCAAAGATGTTTTTGCAAGGTCTTATAATGATATGCCAGGTATTGATCCAAAAATAGTCCAGCACCACATCCCTCTCTTTCCTAATTCAAAACCCATAAAACAAAAATTGAGGCGAATGAGGCCAGAATGGGCACTTAAAGTAAAAGAGGAGGTTGAAAAGCAATTAAAGGCTGGATTCTTGATGGTCACCGAGTATCCTGAGTGGATTGCCAACAGCGTGCCTGTCCCGAAGAAGGATGGTCGTGTTAGGGTTTTTGTCGATTTTTGAGATTTAAATAGGGCATGCCCTAAAGACGATTTCCCACTACCCCACATCGACGTGTTGGTTGATAACACTGCGGGACATGAGCTTCTATCTTTCATGGATGGATTCTCTGGGTATAATCAAATCTTCATGGCACCCGAGGATAGGGAGAAAACCACGTTTATCACTCCATGGGGGACATATTGCTACAGGGTCATGCCGTTCGGGCTAATGAATGCAGGTGCGACCTATCAAAGGGTTGCCACCACTTTACTGCACAACATAATCCACATAGAGGTGGAGGTGTATGTGGACGATATGATTGTGAAATCCAAGGAGAGGGGAGGGCACCTAGAGGCTTTGAGAAAGTTCTTTGGGAGATTGAGGGAGTTCCAAATGAGGCTAAACCCACAAAAATGTACGTTCGGAGTCACTATTGGGAAATTATTGGGATTTTTCATTACTCAGAGGGGAATAGAGGTGGACCCCACCAAGATAAAAGCCATAACCGAAATGAACTCACCGAAAAGCGAGAAAGAACTGAGAGGATTCTCGGGGAGAATACAGTTCATCAGCCGCTTCATTTCCAAACTTACCTTAACCTGCGACCCACTGTTCAAACTGCTCAGAAAGGGAGAGAAATTCGAATGGGACGCCCCTTGCCAACAAGCCTTCGACAAAATCAAAACCTACCTCCAAAACCCACCTGTCCTGTCACCACCTTCACCTGGGAGACCCCTGTTACTTTATCTCTCTGTATCTGAAGATTCGATGGGTGTATGTTGGCCCAAGAAGGAGAAGAGGGGCACGTGGAGAAGGCCATTTACTACTTGAGCAAAAGAATGGTCGGATACGAGTTAAAGTATTCATCCTTGGAAAAGGCCTGTTGGGCCTTGGTTTGGTGTACCCGTCGCCTTCGCCACTACATGCTAGCCTTCCATGTAATCCTGATATCCCGAATGGACCCATTGAAATACCTATTCGAAAAACCCATCTTGACCAGTAGGATTCCCGTTGGACCATGATGCTAGTTGAGTTCGACATCAAGTATGTCACTGCCAAGTCTGTGAAAGGAAGGGCTGTCGCTGAGATTTTAGCCGACCTCGCTATAGAATCCGAGGACAAGGGAGAATTCAAGTTCCCGGATGAAGGAATAATGGAGGTAAAGGAGGACTTGTGGAAAATGTACTTCGATGGAGCAGCCAACCAACTAGGTTACGGAGTTGGAATCATTCTCATAGCACCCGATGGGGCCCCTACCCCATTAGCCGTCAAACTCAAGTATAACTCAACCAACAATACTGCGGAGTACGAAGCATGCATAATTGGGATAGAAGCAACCTTGGCCTTGAAAGTCGAACGGATTAATGTCTTCGGAGATTCCAATTTGATCATATCCCAAGTCCGAGGAGATTGGAGGGTAAAGCATGAGAAATTGAGACCTTACCATGACTACCTGGAAAGTCTGAAAGCGTAGTTCAAAAAGATTTCTTTTTACTACCTCCCTCGTGAAGAAAACCAACTAGTCGACTCTTTGGCTACCTTAGCCTCGATGATCCAAATCCCTTCCAAAACTGCCATGATCCCGATATCCATAGAAGTGAGGAACCAACCGTCATTTGAAATGATCGCGGCCATAGAAAGAGAAGATGAAGTGCCTTGGTATGAAGATGTCTGGAAGTTCATTAAGGGAGGAGAATACCCTGAAGGAGCCTCAGAAAAGGACAGAAAGGCGATTCGACGATTCGCCGCTCAATTTGTGATATATGCAAATAAGCTATGGAAGAAATCCTACACCTGGTACAATCTGGAATGCCTATATGGGAAGGAAGCTAAGAGAATGATGGAGGAAATACATGAGGGAGCGTGTGGACCCCATATGAATGGGCACATGCTGGCAAAGAAGATCATCCGAAAGGGGTACTATTGGACGACCTTTGACAAAGACTGTTGTGAATATGTTAGAAGATGTCACAAGTGTCAAATTCATACAAATCTAATGCATACCCCGCCGTCACAGCTCTATAGCATGACCACCCCTTGGCTATTTTCCGTATGGGGGATTGATATCATTGGTGAGATAGTTCCGAAGGCTTCCAATGGGCACCGATACATAATCATGGCAATCGATTATTTTACAAAGTGGGTAGAGGCAGCCTCGTATGCAACTTTAAAAGCCAAGGATGTGGTAAGCTTCATCGAAAAGAACATAATCTGTAGATATGGGGTCCTGAATGAGTTTATCTCCGATCATGGCAGTCATTTCCAGGGAGAGGTTATCCCGCTCTTGGAAAAGTATAAGATCACTCGCCATCAATCATCCCCGTATAGGCCTCAGACGAATGGAGCAGTAGAAGCAGCAAATAAAAATGTTAAAGCAATCTTGGGGAAAACGACGGATACATATAAGGATTGGCATGAGAAGCTGCCGTTTGCTTTGTGGGGATACCGAACCTCGGTGAGAACTTCAACGGGTGCTACACCGTATTCGTTAGTCTACGGGATGGAAGCCGTTCTCCCAGCCGAAGTAGAAATACCCTCCCTTAGGGTTTTGGCAGAGTGTGAGATCATCGAATCGGAATGGGTACGAGGAAGGTATGAGGAGTTGAAGTTACTCGATGAGAAAAGGCTGGCCGCAATAAACCATACTCGGGGTTACCAAAAGAGAATAGCTCGTGCTTTCAACAAAAAGGTCCGCCCTAGGAAGCTTGCTGAGGGTGACCTGGTCCTCAAAGAACTGAAAGTGCCTGTTTATGACCCCAGAGGAAAATTCAAACCCAACTGGGTCGGGCCATACGTCATTAAGACTCTCCTTTCCGGAGGAGCAGCCTATCTCATGGACCTAGATGGAGTTGAATTTAAACAGCCAATCAACCTTGATCGCCTCAAGAAATATTTTGCTTGAAACCTTTCTTGTCAAATCCTCCTACCTTGATGAACTACGCTCGACCTGATTCTTGCTAGGGGATACGTAGGCAACCAACTTGGTTCGGTCATCATTCAAAAAAAAGAAAAGAAAAAAGAAGCCCTATGCTAAACTAGGGGCAAACTGGCGTTTGCCCAGAACCATTTCAAAGCCTCAAAACCAGGGACAAACTTTGTTTGCTAGCCAAAGAACGCAGATACAAGACCCTCCCTTGGATCACCTGGCTATCGAAATAAGTACTATAAAGAAACAAATGAGATTTCATGTCACAGAAGGAGTGAGACTTTAAGCAAAGAGCAAAGTAAAGAGCCAAGAAAAGACATTAAAAGGAGAATTCTTCATAAAAGATTAATCGGAGGAGTGAGCACTTTGATTAAACATGTTAGAACTTTCTTAAAGATGACAACACTTCTTGAAAATAAAAAAATAAAAAAATCACATTCAAAAGCGTAAAAAGAGTAGGCAGGGTCTGTCAGAAAGTTTTGTAAAAGGCAAGCTTTTCCCTGTTTTCGTCTACTTTATTATGCATGTGTCTGTCAAGCTCTCTCGCAACCAAGGCCTGGATCTCTAGAAGATACTGGGCAGTAGGCACAATCGAAGCCGGAATCCTCGGGCACGGAGCAGCCATCCTGCTGTGCCAAGCCTCAATGAAAGCCTTCACAATAGAAGGGCCCTGGTGAAATTAGCAGTCACAGATTCAGTAGTATCCTGCAAAAGTCCAAACTGACGGACCACCCGATCGGGGATGTAGAAAGTAGTAGCACACAAGCCCGGTAGCCAAATGCCGGGTCACCCAGGAAGACGTACAGCAATGGAGCGATAAATCCACTGCGGAAAAATCCAGTAGATATCACCGGAAGAGAGGCCCTGAAGCCAACCAAGCCATGCATCAGCGGAGTTAAATAAGTTGTGAATTTCCATACGATCATAAGAAAGTGACACACGAAGATGGGAAGGGTGTATGAAGAGGTCCAAACGCTCCATGAGCCAAATCTGCAGAACAAAAGGTGCCCCGGTAGATAATATGGCCCCGGTAGCATGAGCATGGCCCAATCCAATCAGAGTTTCACCACGGACCAGCATAACAACACTTTTCATCTCCCGCAAACCACAAAAAATGGGTATGAGAGTATCGGAAGATGACTGAAAGAGGAAGTACGAGAGCATAGCAATTGACAAGGCACTACGTCGAATGATCTGATACTCACCATCGTAAGGGTCCCCTATGGGAGCATAAACAGAAGAAAGGCGCTCAAAGTCGATCTGCCTGTCATGAACAAAAGATCCCGCCGCATTTCGAGATATGTGAAGGAGAATGGCTAAATCACAGTCGTACCCGGCCTGAACCAGAGGGACTGTCAACTCGGTAAAAGGGTCAATATGTAGAATGGCGCTGAATTCCTCAAACAAGGGACAAGTCTCCTGAGAGCTGAAGCGAAAGACGTTGAGAGCAGGATTCCAACACTGAATGGCAGCTCAAAGTAGGCCCTCATTCAAATTCATCCGTCGGAAAGAGAAGAGATCGTTTAGTTTGAAACACTCAAAGTTGAGCTTGTCAATTCCCGAGAGAGTATCAATCCATGGGAAGAGGATTTGCGAGCTAACAGTGGCCATTTGAAAAAGGGGAGAACAAAGGAAGGTAGTGTTTTATAGAGTTTTGAAGAAAAGAGTGTATAAATAGAGGTAGATCTGCCTGAAGTCAGGGCGGCACACGGTAAAGTAGAACGGCACTCGGCGAATTGCCACGCGGCAGTCCGTGAGTGCCGTCGCGGCATTCGCTGACTGCCGCTGCGGCACTCACCGAGTGCCGCGGAGACCTAATTGAGTGCCATTCTGGGTTTTTCATTGGCCAGGGTTTGTTTGTAACACTTTTAGCCCACCTGCGAACAGAAAACTAGATAAAGGACAATAAAACGTACGCTTCATGCAGCACGTGCAACAAAGACTAAGCCATAATCGCATACATTCATTCATTTCATTCATGAATAAAAGTGATAAAAGCATTCAAAGATCAAATAAAAGGGAGACCAAGCTATGGTCCCACATACGGCAAGAGAAGGACCAAGCTATGGTCCCACGTATGGTGAATATCAATGAAAAAGCAAAAATATAGTAATAAAGGTATTAAAAGTGCCTATCCTACCGGCTATCATGGAGCCGTCATCAAGATAAGAGTGAACATATATATACAATCCACAAAATAAAGTATGCATCCTCCCAAAAACACTCAAAAGAGATAAAAGTAAGAAAGAAAAAGCAGGATCAGCCTCGACCCCGGCCGCGAGTCTGACGGGTCATCCGCCTGAGGGGCTCCTCCTCCGACTCTGTCCCGCTGCCTCCACCACTCTCTCCGCGTCCACCGCTACCGCCGCCTCTGCCTCGACCCCCGTTGCTGCCTCCACCGCTACCACCGCCTCGCCCCACGCCTCGTCCAGCACCGCCATCCCCAGGTGTGTCGCTGAGGGGAATGCCGAACTCTTGGAGCCGCTGCTGAAGCTGCCCCACCTGCTGGGACAGGACTCTGATCTCCTCCATCTGAAATAAGAGAGGATAAGTCCAGAAAGTGTTGAAAGGGCGAATGAAATACCAAGAATAAAAGGATAAAGATCATACATGGGCCCTCAACTGAGCCACAGCAGTCGCCCGAGCTCCCTCAGCCTAAAAAAGAGCCAAAAATAAAGATTAGCGAAAGGAGAGGCAATCAAAGTCAAAGTGAAAGACAGGGATAAGTTTCTTACCATCCACTCTCGCTCGAGAACCCACTGCCGCATGCTAGAGGCATACGTCAAGCCCTCCTCCGCGTAAGCGACGACATCGTAATGGAGAGGAATAGTGGGGGCGCCCTGTGAGAGTCGGGGGATCGTCGTCAAAAAAGGCTCGCCGAACGAGACGGTCGACATGGTCCAATCCCACTCAGGCAAGGCAGGAGGACGAGCCGCAGCAGGAACAGGCTGCAAACAAAAAATAATAAAACATAAATAAAGAATGAAAGAGAACTCACAAAAAGATTGAAGGAATCTTGTACTCACCCGAGTCACTTCCATCAGAGGGAAGTTTGGCATCAGCTTAGCGGCACGGAAAGCCGCATATCCTGTAGGGGGCTCCAGGAAGCAGTGAATACCCGAGCCCATGAGAGTAGCCGTGAGCTCGCTACCCCGAAGTGTGTCTGTGGCTCTCATAGAGTCAGGAAGAGGGAACGACACAAAGAATCCAGGGGCTGCCAGTGACTGCCTAGTCACCCTATCTCCCAAGTACCATGCCTGGCCCTTCGGCCCATCAAGAAGTCGCCTCGTCGGGTCATATCCAGCCGACTCTCGGATCTCTGCACGAGCATCAGGAAGCACCCTAAGCCACGGCTGCCAGTGAACGTGCTGCTCCCTCAGATTCGTCAGGAAGTTCCTGAACGAAACAAAATCATTGGCCCCAGTCTTCCGCCCAACTCTATCCTTCCCCCATTTCAGCCCCTGGGGCATGATGAGGGCGTCAGCATCACGTGTCTCAGGAGCCATCATTCGGAGATACTCGTAGGACCAAATCTGTAATAAAAAGAGAGGGGGTTAGTCTCACAATTTAAATAAGTTTTTGGGAGTATAATAAGCAGTGGAATATAGGAAAGGGTATACCTCCCACGCTCTCCAATAGCCACTAGTGAAGGCCGGCCTGTCCCAGGAAATGTCGCCCATATGCCTGTACAAGATGGCTAACGCTGCACTAGCCTAGTCATACTCCTCAACCCGGTCCAGGTGCTCCAAAGACGCCACTAGGGAAACAGAGACCCGATCACCCTTTGTGCTCAACAGAGAGCACCCCATCATGTACATCAAGAAACCCCGGGCCATCCGCTCATCGGTAAAATCTGGTTTACCCCGGAACGTATCCATGAACCATCGGGCTGTGACCAAAGACTCCTCCGGGACCACTCCCAACAACGGTTCCACCTGGTCCCACTCCTGATCCGTCAGATACCACAAAGGCTCTCCGCCAAAGGCAACCCCCGTAATCATCGAGAAGTCTAGGGGGGTCATCGTCATCTCCCCGAAGTCAAAGTGGAACGTACTAGTAGTGTCCCACCACCTCTCCGCCAGAGTGTGAATCTGTCGTAAGTCGTTGGAGCTCTTCTTCAAGAGTTTGACGAAGTCTCCAAACCCAGTCGCGTCCACCAAAGCTCTCACCGGCTCGCTCAGCTGTGTGTACCACTCATACCCGTGACCGAGGCTGCCATGCCCCTTTAGGACCTTCGGCTGCAGCTGCAAGAAAGAATCACAAGTTTTAATATTAGTAATTGGATAAAAAATAATAATAATAAAACAGATGGTAGTAAGGAAACAAAGAAAAGCGACATAAAAAATGGAAAATCTGGAAATACTCGTAAGAATTTCACAAGCATGGCACTCGAGAAAGCACTCGATGTTCTAGAAAGATTTCAAGAAAAAGAAAAAGAGAGAGAGAAGTTTGTTCACATTTTCGAAATATATAAACTCGTGAAGGTTCAAAACAAATTCAGGTTCAAAGGAAGCATAGTTTCGAAAGAAGTACAGGTTCACAAGTATTCAGAATCAGGTTAGAATAATAAAAGGGCGTTTGGAACGCTCAAGAAGATTCACAAGTATAATAAACATAGGGGAATGTTCAGGATTTCATTTAAAAAGCATCGCACTCACGAATCCTATGAAAAAACAGAAAGGAAAATTCATGAGCATAAGATTCTTTATTCACAAGAAGTGTTTGAAGTTTCGATTAACACAAATGGCTTTCAAAAGTCCTTGAGAAAAGTAAAAAAAAAATATATATATATAGGGAACATTCGGAAAATTCAAGCATAGCATTCATTTTTTTATGAGAAGTTTTTGAAGTTCATAAGAAATAAAAATAAAATAAATAATAAATACAAAATTTCTTTAAGCGTTCGAGACACTCGAGGGCGCCACAAGCATAGCATTCGCGTTTGAAATAGGGCATCTAAAAGTTATGTCGGTTGTACGTTGCATTCATACGGAGAAAGAAATACAAGAAAGAAATGAAAAATAGAAAGGGGAGCATTTACCTCGCGCTTGAACGCGCGGGCCGATAAGTGCTCGTCCGGGTCCCGGAGCAAGAGTTTGGTGTCTGGATGATGAGTGGCCGTATACTTGGCCTTCTTCTTTCTCCCCGAACTGCTCGCCATAGTCTGTCAAAGAGAAAGAGAGTTCCGCGCGTTAAATTCATGAAAAATCCAGAAAAGCAACAAATTGAAAGCGTTTGACTGAGTTTTGATCGAGTAGAACTAACCTGAAAGCCCCGGTAGATCGATCCAAGCAAGAAAAGAAAAAGGGAAAATTTTCTCCAGAGAATAACCGAGAGAATGAAGATTGAGAGAATGAGAAAAATGAATTGAAATCGCCGATTTTAGCCACTGCCGCTCAAACGCGGCACTCAGTTTTTTGTGCGCGGCAGTTGATGGACTGCTGGGCGGCACTCGTCAAGTGCCGCAACGGCGCTCCGTGAGTGCCGCACGGCAGTCACGGACTGTCGCGAAAAACCGCATGTGCCGCGGTTAAGTCGGTTCAAAGATCTTTCATTTCTTCCCAAGAATTCAAACAAAGTCCCGAAAATTGAACTTGAGTCCCCCAAAATTCGCCCTCACTATACTTTTGGCCCCCGGGGTCGTTTTTAGGCTTAAATTGGCTACAGATTTTAAAAGTTTAGAATAATTTGAGCCCACGGTCTCCAAATTTTGAAAATTTAGACAGATTCTAGCCTGTGGGCTCCAAATTTCAGAAGCTGAAACAAATTTTTGCTCGTGGGCCCCGATTTTTGAAAATTAGGATAAATTGAAGCTGTGAATTTCAAATTTTAAAAATAAAAATAAAGTTAAAGCCCGCGGGCTCTAAATTTTGGAAGAACTGGAATAGATTTGAGCCCGTGGGCTCCGAAGTTTTGATTACCTTGTTCTGAGAATATAACAAATTTATATTCCCGATCCTTGTAACAAATTTACGTTGATCCTTATCTCGAGTATGTAACGAATTTACATCCTCGGTTTCCGCAACAAATTTGCGTTAACCCCTGTTCTGAGAATATAACAAATTTATGTTCCCGATCCTCGTAACCAATTTACGTTGATCCTTATCACGAGTATGTAACAAATTTACATCCTCGGTTTCCGCAACAGATCTGCGTTAACCCCTGTTCTAAGAATATAACAAATTTATATTCCCGATCCTCATAACAAATTTACGTTGATCCTTATCTTGAGTATGTAAAGAATTTACATTCTCGGTTTCCGCAACAAATTTGCGTTAACCCCTGTTCTGAGAATATAACAAATTTATATTCCTGATCCTCGTAACAAATTTGCATTTATCCTTATCTTGAGTATGTAACGAATTTACATCCTCGATTTCTGCAACAAATTTGCGTTAACCCTTGTTCTGAGAATATAACAATTTTATATTCCCGATCCTCGTAACAAATTTACGTTGATCCTTATCTCGAGTATGTAACAAATTTACATCCTCGATTTCCGCAACAAATTTACGTTAACCCCTGTTCTGAAATATAACAAATTTATATTCCCGATCCTCATAACCAATTTACGTTGATCCTTATCTCGAGTATGTAACGAATTTACATTCTTAGTTTCTGCAACAAATTTGCGTTAACCCCTGTTCTGAGAAAATAACAAATTAATATTCTCGATCCTCGTAACAAATTTACGTTGATCCTTATCTCGAGTATGTAACAAATTTCCATCCTCGGTTTCTGCAACAAATTTGCGTTAATCCCTGTTCTGAGAATATAACAAATTTATATTCCCGATCCTCGTAACAAATTTACGTTGATCCTTATCTCGAGTACGTAACGAATTTGCATCCTCGGTTTCCATAACAAATTTGCGTTAACCCCTGTTCTGAGAATATAACAAATTAATTTTCCCGATCCTCGTAACAAATTTATGTTGATCCTTATCTCGAGTATGTAACGAATTTACATTCTCGGTTTCCGCAACAAATTTGCGTTAACCCCTATTCTGAGAATATAACAAATTTATATTCCCGATCCTCGTAACAAATTTACGTTGTTCCTTATCTCGAGTATGTAACGAATTTACATCCTCGATTTCCGCAACAAATTTGCGTTAACCCTTGTTTCGAGAATATAACAAATTTATATTTCCGATCCTCATAACATTAACCCTCAAAAAATCAAATCAAAAGCATCTTCATGACCCCCGTAACAGATTTTGCAGAATTAGGTGACCTTCCCTGACTAACACGTCACGTAAAGTGTATCGTACGTAGGGAAGACGTGATAAGCATGGCGCCTATATGACCAGGTCAGTTCAGAAAATACCATTGCATAGCACTTGCATCACGACAAGATAGGTGCATTCATCCGTATGGTTACTTGTGCTTGTCTATGTTTGGCTCCTGCCCGAACTACGTCTTGGTCTGATTCCTGGATGGATACGCAGGCAGCTCACCGTTGAGCACGACCAACATGAACCATTTGTGAAGCCGTTTTTGCAACACATTTTGTTTTACCTAAATTCGTCAGTCTGGTCAAAGGCTTGTCTTCACACAGGCTTTGACATTCACTTATGGGACGTGTTACCCCACGAGCTCTGTCAAAGAGGGGAAAACTATAGACACCCCAATTTTTTTGACCGATCATCGAATTTAGGAGACCATCACCTCCACGTCCAAAGATGATAAGGACCGAAAGATTCGAAGTATTCCAAGCTCTTCAGAAAGTTCTCCAAACGCATTAAATTTCATAGAAAGAAGAAAATACCAGTAATTTAGGAGAATTCAGGTATAAAACACCATTTTTGGAAAAGATCTTCGAAAATAAGTTACGTTAAGAAAAAGGAAGAGAGAAAAGACCTAAAAAGGGAAGTTCAACAAAAAACGGCACATGGCAGTATTCCGCGGCACTCAGTGAGTGCCGAACGACATTCAGTGAGTGCCGGCCCGACATTTACTAAGTGCCGCCGACATTTTCTGACTGTCGTTTGCTTTTAAAGTCTGTATTTTATGGTACAATACATATGTGTATGCGGATAAGAACAAAAAACTGATAAAGTAAGGTTGACCAAAATGCGGCAAACAATAATTTGGTGCAGTACTTACTGAGAACCGCGCGGCAGTCATGGAATGCCACCGCGGCTTTCACAAAGTGCTGTGGCGGCTTTCACTGACTGCCACAAAAGGTTTTTGACTGCCGCCCCGTGCAGTAGTCTGTCTATTTTTAGGAAGTACGTATTGTACCACCAAATGAGACATTTACACCTGTCTTTTACTCTGAATTCACTGAAAGTACTTGGTAACTTTGTCTATAAAAGAGGGAGGATCTTCCTTGGGAAAAATGCAAGGAGAGATAGGAAAGAAATACACAAGAAATAACCACCATTACACTAACACATATTTGTGAGAGAAAAGAGAGAGTTTGGAGAGCCTGAAGAAGAGTTTTGGAAGATTTTCAAAGTAAAGAGGCTTTGAGGATAGTTTGGAGGTGATCCTCTAACCATAAGTTGTTATTTTCTTTATTTCTCTTAAGCCTCTAATCTTCAAGTCATTTAGTTTTCTTTTCTTGATTAAGTTTTAGGGTTTGTTAAGTAAACTTGAAAGCCTTTGCTTCTAATTCTTTAATCCTTCTTCTATTGTTCTTGTTTATGTTTTTCTTTTGAGATCTTCAATATCTCTCTTGGAAGCTCTTGAGTATGATGTTTTGATTCTCATGTAAGCTTATACTTCACATGGGAGCCAAAGTTTGATCATCACTTCATTTTATAAGCAAATAGATAGATCCAAGTCTATGCTTATGGCTTGGGTACTCTAGTTTGATGTTTTATGGAATCCTTTCTATATTCCTTCAAGACTCAAGAGCATTAGTCATATTTTGATCTCCAATGACCATCAAATGGTAGGAGAAAGTAGTTTTGAGTCTAAGCCCATCTCCATGGTTTAGATTCATTACTTTGAGATTTCATGAAGCCTATCCATACTTCATTTGAAATCTACAAATGTAAAGGTTTTTAGCCTCCAATGACCATCAAATGGTAGGAAAAAATGGTTTGGTTTTAAGTCCAACTTCATGGTTTAATAGTTGGGGTTAACAAATGAAAGTTGAACTTGACAATGAAACAATGGGTTCATAAACCAGTTTCAATCAAGGATTTTTAACTCGAAATCCAACCGTTGGAATCAAGTGAAACCAACGGGAGGGTGTCAATAACACAATGTTTTACCACTTTAATTTTTGTTTTAAGAAGATTTTACGTTTAAAAAGGTTTGGTCATGAGTTTTGTGAAGTCACTACAATCTGTCCAGAGTTTCAGAACAGTAACACCCTTTTGAAATAAGTAAATCAGAGCTTTAGCTAAGTGTTTGTGACCCAAAATAATTTTTTCCAAGTAGATTAAAGTGTTAGGAAACCACCCTAAAAAGAACAAAGCATTTCTAATCATTTTGCTATTTTTAGAAAATCGTGTAAGAATTCTGGATAGAAGGTTGTAGAATGCTGAGTGATGTCTGGTTTTTGTCCAATTCCCGGAGATCCGACCGTTGAAACTTGGATTTTCTTTTTGGGATATAAAATAGACTCACAGAGGCATATCATATCCAAAACTCATTAAGATCCAACCGTTGGAAGCACGGTTTTCCCATTTTTTAAGATCTGGCCTGCTCTCAGTAATTGACAAAAAACTGCTACTGTTCTTGTCTAATCTTGTTTATTTCAACTCAAATGGTCTCCTAATGTTTCGAGACTCAAATCATGTTTTGAATAATGATAGTTTAGCTTAAATCCAGAGGCTAAGTGATCCAAATTCGTGAATAAATCCATGTTTTATTCTTGTTCATATTCATTCATTCATGTACATTAATGCTTATATTTAGAACTAGTTATTGGATAAAGTTGGATTTCATGCTTAATAGATCTAAGCTAGAGGATTATGATTGATTGTGTGATATCATATTATTATGTGAAGCATGTGGACTAATCCTTGTTTTGTAGCACTTTTGAGGTACAACTTCTCATCTCTTCTCTAGTTTATTCCATTTGTTGATTTTATTGATTTTCGACTCCATGCGCGACACCTTAGACTAGGTCTTGCCTTATGTGTTTATATGCGCTAGAGACCTTTTCTTAGGTTTATTTTATATGTATTCATTGCACGTTTAAATTCGCAGCTGGATCCCGGGTAAGTTTCCTAGTTCTCTATTTATACATCATCTTGCTTGCTATTTGAACTATGTGGTTTATGAATGATATTTTGTCATTAGCAATCTTGCACCCTTTTCAACATGCTTGTGTAATGTATTATTTATATGTATTAGTTGAGGGCACACTTAGATTAATAATTCAATTAAAAGGATGTTAAGTAGAGGCCTATCGCGAGATAGGATGAGAAGGGGTGTTTTAGTCCAATGGGCTCCTTCCCTCCTCATTCCATAATCCCCGGACCTAGTTAATTTTTGGCTTCGCAAAAGATCAGTTCCCTTTTGAAATGGTTTCTTAATTTTCCTTTTAAAAATTAAGTGGCGGCTCATTTGTTTAAAATTGATTTTGAGAAAGTATTTAAAAGCTGTGGGTAAGAAAATTGCGATATCCACAGGGCATAAACCCCATCAAACTCCCACTTGCACTCATAACCGTTCAGGAATACATCTGAGACCTAGACTATCTAGATGACGATCAAAGACCTTATGTGGCAAGGCCTGTGTAAACGGATCCACAAGATTGTCAGCGGTGGCAATCTTGGTGACCGTCACATCTCCACGTTAAACAATATCTCGAATTAAATGATATTTTCGCTCTACGTGCTTCCCTTTCCGTGGTTCCTTGGCTCCTTGGACTAAGCCATTGCCCCACTATTATCGCAATATAGCATAATAGGTGACATTGATGCTGGTACTACCTTGAGTTCCATGAGAAACTTCTTGAGCCAAACAACTTCCTTTGCGGCTTCAAAAACAGCCACATACTCAGCTTCTGTAGTTGAGTCTGTAATGCATTTTTGCTTTATGCTCCTCCAGCTAACAGCACCACCTCCAAGATAAAGAGATGTTGGGATTAGAACCCCAGACACTTGAGCTAGCACTTAATGCTATTTCGCCATTGGGAATTACTGTTAAGCTGGGTACAGTATGTAAAGATTGCCCATTGACCTTGGGAGATAAGAATCTTCCAATGAACTTAGTAGTTCTATCGATGTTAGAATTTGACATTATCCTAGGAATGGATTGGTTAACTCAATACAGTGGCAATTTGGATTGCCCTACTAGGACGATTGTATTTTCGATACCAGGACGACCGCCGATCAGATTTCAGTGTCAGATAACAAGCGACATATTTCTTACGAGTAGTTTGGCTATAATCGGGAGTACAAGTACAGAACTCAAGATGGATCAGATTTCTACTGTACAAGACTTTCAGGATGTATTCCAGGATATTAAAGGACTTTAACCAAAGAGAGAGATGGACTTTTGTGTGGAATTAGTACCTGGAATAATGCCTATTTCCAAGACTCCATATAGAATGGCACCAACTGAGATGTTGGAATTGAAGAAGCAAGTCTAAGAACTTGAAGATCTAGGATTTGTGCATCCGAGTACATCATCTTGGGGAGCACCAGTTCTGTTTGTGAAGAAGAAGGATGGAACACTCCAACTCTGCATAGACTACAGAGAGTTGAACAAGGTAACGATCAAGAATAGATATCTGCTACCTCAGACAGATGACCAATTCGATCAGTTGCAAGGATCAAGGATCTTTTCAAAGATAGATATTCGTTTGGGATATCATTAACTTTCAGTTCGACCAGAGGATGTATCGAAGACTGCCTTCAGGATGAGATACATGCATTACAAGTTTTTGGTTATGCCTTACGGTTTGACGAATGTGCCAGTAGTATATATAGACTTAATGAATAGAGTATTCAGACCATATATGGATAAATTTCATTATAGTGTTCATCGACGACATCTTGATCTACTCAAAGACGGAGGAAGATCACTAGCAATACTTACAGATTGCTTTATAGATACTCAAAGATAATAAGTTGTATACAAAGTTCAGCAAGTGTGAATTTTGGCTACGGAAAGTCAAAATTTTGGGACATGTTATATCTTAGGATGGTATTTCAGTGGACTCATCTAAGATTGATGCATTCTTAAGTTGGAACAGACCAACTAATGCAATGGCAATCAGAAGTTTCCTCGGCTTAGTAGGATATTACAGGAGGTTTGTCGAAGGATTTTCCAAGATAGCAGGACCGTTGATAAATTTGACGAGAAAGGAGTCGAAATACAAATGGACAGACAAACATGAGGGTGCATTTTAGGAGCTCAAGGAAAGATTGACTTCTGCACTAGTACTCGTAATATCAAAGAGTGGAGAAAGGTATGTGATCTATAGTGATACATCGCACCAAGGACTTGGTTGTGTACTTATGAAAGATGCGCACGATTTGGAGGTAGCAGCAATAGTGTTTGCATTGAAGATTTGGAGACACTATCTCTATGCTCTATGGAGAGAAGTTTGATCTATTTTCTGATCATAAGAGTTTGAAGTATTTGTTCTCTCAGAAGGAGTTGAACATGCGACAACGAAGATGGATGGAGTTACTCAAGGACTATGACTTTTCATTGCAATACCATCCAGGTAAAGCGAATGTCGTAGCAGATGCTCTAAGTCATAAACCTCGACTAGTGATCACTGCATTACTAATTCGAGAATGGAAAGCATTGGAAATGTTAGCTGAATTCGAGCTTCAGCCAGTAGAACCAATGGAAAGACAATAGTTTGGATTTTTGGTGGGAAGGAATGAAGCGAGAAGTAGCTGAGTAAGTAGGTTAATGTTTTACTTGTAAGCAAGTGAAGGCAGAACATTAAAAACCACTTGGACTTTTACAGCCGTTACCGATTCCTCAATGGAAATGGGAACACATCACCATGGATTTTGTGGTAGGATTGCCAAAATCACAACAGAACCATGACGCTATTTGGGTAATCGTGGATTGACTTAAAAAGACAACATATTTTATCGCCTATAGCATGATTTATCCAGTAGAATGTTTGAGCCGAATGTATCTGCAACACGTAGTACCTATTTTTATCGTGTCAGATCGAGATTCGCATTTTACTGTAAAATTTTGGAAGAGTCTCCAAACAGCAATGGGAACAACATTAAACTTGAGTTTAGCCTTTCATCTGCAGACCGATGGTCAAACTGAATGAGTCAATCAAGTGATGGAGGATAAGCTACGCGCTTGCATTATTGATTTTGAGAATTCTTAGGAGACACACTTACCTTTGATTGAATTCGTCTACAACAATAGTTATCATTCTAGCATAGGAATGGCGCCATTCGAAGCTTCGTACGGAAGACCTTGTCGATTGCCATTGTATTGGGCTGAAGTCAGAGATACTCAACTTTGTGGTCCAGAGATGGTACGAGAAACCAACGAGAAGATTTAAATTGTACGTGAGAAGATGAAGGCAGCTCAAACCCGACATAAGAGTTATGCTGACAAGCGATGCAAACACTTAGAATTTTCCATTGGAGATCATGTGCTGGTCAAGGTTTCGCCTATTCAAGGCATTGTCAGATTTGTCAGTAGAGAGGCAAGCTATCACCGTGATTCATCGGATCGTTCGAGATTCTAGAGCATGTTGGAAAGGTTGTTCATCGCCTTGCGTTGCCACCAAAGATGTCAGGAGTGCACAACGTTTTCCACGTCAGTATGCTGAGAAAGTGTGCCCATAACCCAGTGCATGAGATCAACTTTGAGGATATTGAAGTTAACGACAATGCTACGTTCAATGAAGGGCTGGTTCACATTCTAGACCGTGGGATCAAGAAGCTCAGGAACAAGGAGATTCCGTTAGTAAAGATTCAATGAAAGCATCATGATAAAGGAGAAGCTTCGTGGGAGCTAGAATCAGAGATGCGTGAGAGGTTTCCGTTTTTGTTTTAACTTTGTATGCTTCTGATTTTGAGGACGAAATCTTTTGTTGAGTGGTGGATGATGTAATACCCCGTATTTTCAATAAGTATTTATGCACAGAAATTCTATATACTTTCCTTGTTCATTCTTGAAATTTAACTTTCGATCGATTGAAGTCATTTCGAGCGGTCGAGAATCTCACAAGTTCAAGCGATCGAACCCTGTTCGAGCGATAGAAACTCTACCGACCTAAATTTATGACATGGTCCCCACTTTAATCGATCAATTTTTCTACAATCGATCAAACCTGGCCGAAGTAATCTCGAGCGATCGAACTCCATTCGATCGATCGAACTTGTAGTCAATTGTATTCCCAGTTTCCCGTAGAATCAGCCACCTACACCATTTCTCCTCTATATATATGTCTGTGCTCGTGTGCTGTGAGTGTTTGCTGAACTTGAGAGAGTTTGCGTGCTTGTGTGTGTTAATACACATATATATATACCCATACCTCTATATATACACACACCTATATATATATATATACTCACAGTTAGAGAGAGATAGAGACAAGAAGAAAAAGAAGAAGAGGAGAAAGAGAAGGAGACAGAGAGAGAGGGACAGAAGAGAAGCAGAGACAGAGGAAAGACAGACAAGACACCATTAAAGCTCGGAGAAACTAAAGCTTGCCAAATGCGCCCTTTCGATCTTTTGGTGAGTTCCAAACTCACTCGGTATCTTAGTTTTGATGTTTTACAAGTTTTGGACGTTTTAATATAGACCTAAACACCCCCTATCATATTTTGCACGTTCACTGCAGAATCTATAGAAGACGTAGTTCGATCGATCGAACTGAGTTTAATCGATTGAACATCACTGAGTCTTAAATGATCGAAAGTCTTCAATCGAACGAGACCACCTTGACTTCAATTGATCGAGAATACTTCAATCGATCGAATATCACTTTCCTTCAAGCGATCGAGATGACTTCAATCGATTGAACCTTGCAGAACATGGATGTGTTTCTTTAGTTTATAATGCATAATGCGTAGTTATTTAATTGTTGTTTAATGTTTCTATTATGTGATATTATGGATTACGGAGGTAATGGGATACGATAATGAGATTGAGATAATATGGTAAGTAATGCAGTCAGGTTCGAAACATTAGTAATAATATGATGCAATAATGAGATAAGGATTTGAGATAATAACCGTGGGTAGCATTGAGTAACTGGTGTTTGAGTCAGTGGGTTATTGGTTATCTTTGAGGTTATGTGAGTCGAGCTGATGATTCGCTCAGGTTGAATCCGATAAGTGTGTAACAAGGATTTAATCAGGATCGTGAGAATTATGGGTGCACAGTACTTGCAAGCGTTCTTAAAAGTGGTGAACAGTAAGAGTTCGTAAAAGCGGTGAACAAGAGTAGATGTGGCACGCCCATAGTTTGTATTTACCAGAGCTATGTATGTATGATACTCGCAAGCATTCTTAAAAGTAGTGAACAAGAGTATGGGTACGTCCATAGACTAGTTGTTATATGAGAATGATGGCTAGTGCTAGCAAGAGTTCTTAAAAACGGTGAACAGTAAGAGTTCCTAAAAGCGGTGAACAAGAATACTAGTATGTCGTGATGATATAACCAGTTCGGTATAGTCAGTTGGATTGAGTATAGCCAATCTTAGAGTTGGAAGGTGATGAGAATCGGTTTATGATGTGTCTGAATAACAGAGGAAAAGATATTATTAAAATCACAGCTTATTATCGTTCACGACTTGAAATTACGTTATTTATATGAGACTGTGTTAGTTAGTTCTCACTCAGCTTTCAGTAAGCTGACGGCCTTTATTGCCTAGACATTCCCCGTCCAAACTACCTTGTCCTTAACAATGCAAGTGCTAGAACTTACGGTGATGGCTACAACCCAGAGTTGTACTATATAGAGGATGGCCCCACTAATGGTGGTCATTCAGGATAGGAGTATTATGCTGACGACTATATTTATGCTAGCTGAAGATCTGAAGATAGTTACATTTAGTTATTTCTGTTGAACTCTGTTTTGTTTCGTGTTAACGGGTACTTGGGCATATGTTGTCTCCAGACCTGTTGTGATCCTGTGGACCTCACTCTGATGTTTTGTAATAGATAGAATCGTTTTATATATTCAGTTATTTACTATTTTAGTTATTTCAGTTGGACTAGTACTGTGTGGTGTGGATCATTAGTGACATTCACCAGTCATTCCCTATGGACCCAAAAAGGAAATTTATTTTTCTCTATTTTTGTTGCTCTGGGGCGCAACAATGTATCTATTAGGCTGGCTGATAATCCTCCCACTACAACGAGGTACTGGTGCGGAAAATGGGGGAAGAATTGGTATTATCTAATCTTACATCGTTATCAACAGCAGGTGGGACTGAGGGCTCTCCTTCTATCTCTTTAAGATCTATCCTTCCCTCAGGCTTATGGTTCATGATATAATCATCCTCCAAGAAAACAACATTTATACTAACAAATACTTTCTGTTCTCTAGGATCATAAAAATACCATCCATAAGTACCCTTTGGATACCCTACAAAGTAACATACTTCCGATCTAGAGTCTAACTTGCTCATCTTTCCTTTCAGCACATGTGTCGGGCACCCTCATATCCGGAGATGTTGCAAAGAAGGTTTGCGCCCAATCCACATCTCCCGTGGTATCCTGGGAACATATTTACTTGGTACTAGATTTAGTATGTATGTAGCAGTTTTCAAAGCATAACCCCAACGGAGCAATGGCAACTCAAAATAACTCATCATTGACCTTGTCATGTTAAAAAGAGTCGGATTCCTTCACTCCATTACACCATTCTACTGAGGAGTACCAGGTGCAATTAACTATGACAGAATCTCATTATGTACGAGGTGATCAATAAACTCATTAAAGAGGTACTCGCCACCTTGATCAGACCGAATGGCTTTGATATGTGTGCCCAATTGCTTCTCCACTTCAGCCTTAAACTCTTTGAACATTTCAAAGGCTTCAGACTTGTGTGGCATTAGTTACACAAATTCATACCTAGAGTGGTCATCAGTAAATGTTATGAAATACTCATAACCACCCCATGCTCTTATATTTATTGGTCCACACACATCAGTATGAACTAATTCAAATAATGCATTGGTCCTGCTGCCCTTTGCAGCAAAGAGCCTTTTGGTCATCTTACCCTCTAAACAAGACTCACAGACTTCCACTGGTTCGAGAACCAAACCTAAGACCCCTTCTTTAACTAGTCTGCCAATCCTATTTAGATTAATATAGACAAGCCACATATGCCAAAGCCTTGTTGGATTAGTGGAAGGTTCCTTTCTTTTAGATGGTTGACACGACTAAAAAGTTGTGCGCTCTTGTACAACACCCAAGTGTAGGTGATCGTGCAAGTAATATTGGATAAGTCCAGGTCGATCCCACAGGGAAGGAATAGGAAGAATATCTACTAAGCTACAACCTAAAGAAAAAGAAAAGATCATAAAGGAGTGGAATTCTAACGAAACCTAATTAATTAAATTAAACTAAATAATAAACTAAGCATATAGAAATATAACTAATTAAATAAATAAACTAAAAGGGTTGAAAATGCGTGAATCCACATTGATCCTAACCATCTACCATGCATACTCATTAATGTTCTATGGAGTTCATTCCTTTTTAGCATTCCGTATTTTTCTAAAGATAAAGAATCAATATGTCACGACCCATCCCACTAAGCGTGGAAATAGGACACGTGGCACGCCACCAAGGCTCATCCAAACATCAATATAACTATACGCAGCGGAAAGAACTTTAAAACAACCCTGGGTATTTAAAACTTTAGGAAACATTACCCTCTGAGTTGTAAAATCCATTGAAATCATAGTTATAAAAAATTTTGGCCATTTGGAAACACGTCCAAAAGAATCAGTTTTGAAAACAGAGGTTCAGTCGACTGTACATAGGGTCCAGTCGACTGTGCCAAGCAGAAACCAAAACCCAAAATTCTCAACAGAGGTCCAGTCGACTGATCAGGGAACCCAATCAACTGCACTAGTTACTATTTGGATCAGTAGCTAAAATCTACAGTGGTTCAGTCGACTGATCATTTCCCCAGTCGACTGTGTTATGCAGAACCAAAATGCAACATTTCCAAAAGGGGTCCAGTCGACTGATTGATGGTACAATCGACTGGTTTTGCCATATATAGAAGCAGCAGCCAAAATCAACAGTAACTCAGTCGACTGATCAAGGGTCCAGTCAACTGTGTCCATTACTATTCACTTTCAGTGTCTCAATCCCACGGGATCCAGTCCACTGATCTAGGGATCCAGTCGACTGATCTAGGGTCCAGTCGACTGATCAAGGGTCCAGTCGACTGTGTCCATTACAATTCACTTTCAGTGTCTCAATCCCACGGGATCCAATCGACTGATCTAGGGTCCAGTTATCTGCTCCCCTGTTGGGCAGACCTGTGATGATAATACTAACACATGCTTCTCAATATCCACAAACAACCACAACCAACACCAATTACAACATTCAAAACATAACCACAGACGTTCAATTACACGATTACAAACCCACGAAACTAATCCATGATTCTATTACAACGTTTTACAATTTACAAATCCTTACACAAGATTAGGATTTAAAACAAAAACACATATACAATTATGGTTCCCCGGCGTTCCTCGACCTCACTCATCACGCTTCTTCTTATCCTTCTTCTTACCTGTAATGGAGTAAATCTCCACTACTCAGCTATATGCTGAGTGCACAAGTCTAACATATGCAATATATGAAAAAACAAGATTTAATCTCATGAATCATATCAATAGTCTCTAGGAAGAAAAATACGCCTTCATCCGGTAGCGGCAAGTCCAAGCCTTAAACCGCGATGTCAATGGCTAGTCCAAGCCTACAACCATTACATCCCCATAAGTGCCATGGCAAGTCCAAGCCTTAAACCATGCACAGTAGCCGTCGCTACTAAAATTCTCAAACAACGAGAAGCTTACTCCGGCATGAATTTGTATAAGACCCCCCTTTGACCCACATAGACAACTCAACGTGCTCGCATAAATTTAGACATGCTTTTCACAATTTAGCGCGTGCATAATTAACGGGCCTACAATTAACACATGGATTTTGCCCAGATCTCAATTTCGTCGTCGAAATATAAAACATGTATTTCTCTATATTTCACAAGTTAGAACTTCGTACCTCGTGCGATTTTCCCCAAACTTTGAAGGATCGACTAGGAGGCCAATTAATCGTCGAATTTTGAATTTGAGACGATTCCTACAAGTTTTACTGGGTTTTCCCCAAAAGTCTAAAATTAAGATTTCTACCAAAAATTGGCCAAACACGGCCTAAGTAGTATCAAAACGTAGCTCTTACCTCCACGAGTTCAAATCTAAAATCTGGAGAAAATCTGACGGACTAACGGTCGTCGATCGGCGTCGCAAAGCCCGTTGGCAACTAAATCTCCCTTCTCTCTCCTCTGTCTAGATATTTTTAGAAAGTTTTGGATGAGAATGAAATCTCATCCACTACTATATATAGGCAAACTTTTCAGAAATTGTGTTTACCTCCCCACGAGTTTCTCAAACTTCTAATTAGCTCTCGAAAGTTCACGAACGTCCATTTAATAACTTTACGAGTGAAAACTATAAATTCCAAAAGTTTCCGATTAAGTCTCGTTTGGGTCCAAAACTTACGTCCGAAAACTAAGTTATGTGAAATCTCTACACAACCTACGTTTTATTTCACGTGTCACTCACGTTCTCACCATAGTTCTCAAAATGATATAACAATATCGAGATTACCAGAAATTATACTACACAGGTATAGTTCACTATTTATGAAATACCAAAAAAGCTAAATAACATTTAAATCACATAAATGCCATTTAACCGTGCCAATGCAAAATGGACTATCATGTTCCTGTGTCCTCACTGACACCTTACCGTTGACCCACAGTCAACCTCATCTCAATCCAATTATCAAATAACATTGATAACTCACAAAAGTCAATATACATGATAAAATAATGATTTTCTGGAACGGGTGTGACACAATAGCCCTTTCATGACCGGGACTATATCATCACAAGTGTTTAGAATGCTTAGAAGACGGTTTAAAATAATGGTTATTACTGGCACTTTAAATGGTGTTAGCATTCAAAGTGGTTTTCAAAAGTCATTGAAGAAAATAGCCTTAAGGCTTTAAGTTCTAAAAACTGTTGTGACAAACTGAGCTTATTGGGACAATTTGATGACAGATTTCTAAAACAGAAAGTAATGGAATACTTAAAAGAATCATCTCAGGAATCAACAAGTTCGATCGATCGAAGCGCTCTCGATCGATCAGACATCATCATCCTTTAATCGATCGAAATGTCTTCGATCGCTTGACTATGGCTCTGGTTCGATCGATCGAGATACCTTCGATCGATCGAGCCCAAGTTTTCTAAAGATTGCATGGCAGAGGCTGGGAGTCAATGTTTCATCATATATTTCCAACGTCTAAACTATGAAAACATGATTAAACTAATACAGAAATAACAAAACATAGCAATCATAACAACTATAACAATAAACAATCAAATACGATAAAGGAATAGAAAAACTGAAAATAATCTGAAATAAACTTGTAATAATCATGAAATCCACTTGAATCTTCAATAATCTTCAATATATTAATGAAAAAGAGGAAAAAAAAGATGAATCTAACCTAATCTACTCCTAATCTAACCCTAAAACTACCCTAAAACTGCTATTTTCTGCGTTCTGGAGCGTCCTCCCTTCGTCTGGCGTTAAAATGACTTATATATAGGGTTCCTGCAGAGTTTACACAAATTTTGGGTGAATATGAAGTTCAATTGATCGAGCTTAGTTCGATCGATCGAAGGTTCGATCGATTGAACTCTCCTTAATCGATTGAACTCTCTGATTTTGACAGCTCTGCGCACCGATAGGAGAATGGCCATAACTTTTCACTCGGACCTCGAATTGACCTCCCGTTTACGGTCACGCGACCATAACTCAAAGATCTACATTTTATATCTCTAGAAAATCTTCCAAATCTGAAGTCATCATTGTCAAAATTGGCATTTTCTCAGCTGCTTCTGTTGTTCTCTTCACCAGAATTACTTTTCTTTAGCTCCACTTCATTGATTTACATTCTAATACCTATAAAACAACGCATAAACATATGTTTTAGTATTAACAAAATAGAAAGAACATTGTTATTAAAATGCACCTAAATATAGGGACTTTGGGGATAAAAGTATGCATAAAGGACCATGTATTACGCTATACATATAAACTTTTCACCTCAAATCAGTGGTACAGTTACCACTGAGTTATTAAGTTCCATATAAGAATCATTAGAAATATTAGGAGTAATCACATACAAGCCATTAGTTTTAACACCAGAATATATAAAAGAACCATTTCTTTTAATGACAACTTCTGTTCAAAAAGGAAAAGAATAATTTTTATTCGATAACTCTGAAATAAAAATTAAATCACGTCTCATTAAAGGGACGTAAAGTACATCTGATAAAACTATTGTCTTATTGTCCAAAAACTTTAAAACTACTATTCCTATAACAACCGCAGAAACGGTTGCCCTAGAACCCAGAGTCAGCACGATCTCCCCATCACTGCATTTTTTGATTTATCTGAACTCCTGCAATGAATTAAAGATATGGTTAGTCACACCAAAATCAATGCACTAAGTGTTCGAAGTATCCGTTATAAAACTCACTTCAATCACATGTGATTTAATCATACCTTGAACTCTTGTAGCCAAGAATTTTGGACAGTTCCTTTTCCAGTGGCCCTTCTCACCACATTGGAAACACTTTTCTTTGCCTTGGCCACCCACCTTCCCTTTGCCCTTACCTTTTCTCTTAGATTTTGCGATCTTAGGGACTGGTCCAACATTTGGATCACTTGTGCCAGCCTTCTTCTTTCCTTTCTTACCTTTTGGCGTAGATCGAGAAGAAGAAGAGCTTTTATCAACATTCAGAACTTTGCCCCCAGGTTTGATCACCCCTTCTGCTACCTGTAAAGAACTCATTAATTCACTCATTGAGAAATTCATTTGATTTAAATAATAGTTAAGTTTGAATTGAATGAATGATGGCGACAGCAAATTGAGGATCATATTAACTTGGATCTGTGTGTCGATGTTGGCACCTAGGGTCTCCAGTTCATTCAAATAACCAATCATTTTATAATATGTTCATTGACTGAAGTCCCTTCTGACATCTTGGCACTCATTATCTTCTGCATAGCAACCTGTTCGGCAGGCCTGCCATGCTCCTCAAACATTTCTTTTAGGGATTTGATAACAACACTGGAAAAATCATTCGATTGGAATTGGTGTTGGAACATGCCAGCCATAGAGGCCAGAATGTAACAACGGGTCATTCCATTCGATTTATTCCATTTATCAAACTCACGTCTAGCAACAGCCGTAGTATTTGCAGCGGGTTCTTTGGGGCATGGGATGGTGAGAACATATATGTGATCCTCCATAGTTAAAACGATGTCAAGGTTACGTTTCCATTTAGTATAGTTGTTTCCAATTAACTTATTCTAAGTGAGTATAGTGGCAAGTGGATTAAATGTAGATCCAGACATTATGATTATTTGAAAATCAAACAAACATAATAAATATGGATATCAGAATTAGACAATTTGAAATAAAAGTATCCTTAAAAACTCTTATTTTAAAACAAAGTCGCCGGAATATCAAAATGAAAGAGTAAAGCCTTTGTGTGGTGGTCAATACTCAATCTTTTGATTAATCATGAATTGCCTGCTATGCAACTCTTACAAAACAATTTATGACTCTCGAACCTATTTGATCTCTAAGTTTTTTAATAATGCCCCCACCCCCCCCCCCCCCCCCCCCCCCCCGTACCCCTTATCCATAACTTGGCTAGTGTGTACCATTAAATAGGATCCAATCACACCCGTACCCCTTATCCATAACTTAGCTAGTGTGTACCATTAAATAGGATCCAATCACAACCGCCTCAAGTAGTCCTCCGTGTGACCACCCTCTAACACGTTTGATTGATCCTCTCCGTAGGAAGTTCACATTTAGTAACCAATGAGTAGTGTACCCTCCGTACAGAATGATCACCCCTGGCGAGGTGACACAGAATGCACTACTCATATTACAGTGAACCGTTAATGGAAGATCGTGGGTGTTATAAATAAGACCCTCTCCCACTAGATTTTATAGTAAGGATTTTGCTTTTGAAAGTAAAAAATTTGATTCTACACATTACCCATAAACATCCAACGTTTACTAATGCGTTGAAACAATTTTTGATTTTTATTTTAGAAAACTTGTTTTATGTGCATGCAAGTAGTAATAATGTACATAACGCCAATCACAAACCAAGTGTATAAAACAAAAAACTAAAAGGAAATAAAAACATCCAAAATAATGTCTCTATCTCCCATCGCTCTATCTCCATAGAACCTGTTTCTTGGTTTGATCGCCTCTAACTCCATCTCCATGGACAATGGCTTCTCGCTCCATCTTCATGGGCTTCCTAATTCTATTACATTGGACCTATGCTTCTTTCAAAGTTTACAATTTATCTAGAAATAGAAAATACAGTGATAAAATAAAAGGCTAGGGAAACCGGTATGACTTTCCTTTTCATAGGATTGAAGTCGCAGCGCCCTTTACACATGCCTTAAATCAAACCAAAATAAAATACACACCAATCTCAAATATTTAAACACAAAATTAAAACCAGAAGTTGGTGACATGGGAGATAGCGGACTAAATTGCTGCAAAAGAGTTAGATATACACACATCCACACATATATACATCCATTGGAACTACTAATTGATTCACATACACCATAAACACTTTATGGAAGTAATTACAACTAAAAACAGCATCTCTAGCTCTCTGTCACACTTCGATCGATTGAAGAAGGTTCAATCGATTGAACTCAAAATTTCACAAACTGTTTTAAAAATTTTCAAAATAGTTTAAAATAGTAAATAAATAATTTTAAAACTGTGAGAAGAAGATCTGGTCAGAGAATCTATTTCGATCGATCGAAGTTAGTTTGATCGCTCGAAGCCTGCATTGGTTCGATCAATCGATCGAAACAAATTCGATCGATCAAAACTACCATGCATACAAAGCAATCATAGATTTGTTCTCTATTACGAAAAAACTATAGAAACAGATCTGTGACGATGCAGTTTCAAAATAGCACTAAATACTGACATGCAAATCAAACTAGTATTCCTAAAACGCATCGATAGATCCAAACAAGCGTGGCTCTGATACAAATTGAAGGATTTAGTTTTCGAAAAACTTTAAATCATGCACAGTAGAAAATATAATTTATAAAACTAATTGGTAGCCCCGATCTACTACTCGTCAACTCTATAGATACGTACTAAAGAGGGGATAAGAATTATACCTTTAAGTCTTGAACCCAATTCTGAAAATCTTTGACTTCCAACCGCCTCCACTAGATGGTCTTCACTCTTATGACTCCTATGGATACTTCCTGAGAGACTAGGGTTGGTGGGAACCCTAAAGGAGAGGATAGAGAAGGTTCGAAAAGCCCTAAATAGTTTTGACTTCTGGTATAATAAAAACGACGAACTCTGATTTCTGGACGCAACTGCCCTATTTACAGATTCCCATAATCGACTTTACTTTCAATCGATCGAAGTAACAGTCACTTCGATCGATCGAACTTGCCTTGACTTCAATCGATCGAGACTCATTCGATCGATCGAACCTGTCTTGACCAGATCCTCTTGTTCCTTTCTAAGCATCCTAGTGGAGCTAAGAGTGGGACCTCCTAGGCTCTGTATTGTTGGCTCAGACCAGCTGTTAATTCCCACGATGAAACTCTTTGATCAGATCAGCAAACTAACCAACTGATTAGTTAACGTTTACTCCACTATAAAATGATAACTGAACTCCAACGCAAAAGAATATATCCGAAGAGATAACTAGACTTGTAAGGTGTACTAATGTCCCTTTACCATCAACATTCATAATCATATTCAGGTAGTCGGATAAACTTTTACTGTCAATCTGAATCATGATTACTTCTTATATTCCTTGAGTCCTATTGACCACTCATGATTACCAACCATGTTGATAACCACTTATCAACAAGACTGTAGTTCTCAGTATTCAACTTGGTGACATTCTCAAGGGAATGCCTACTATGATCTGAGGATAGATTCTATCTTGATAATATGTGTTCACAAACCTATGAACATGACATACCCAAGATAACCAGGTGTTGATCTTTTATAGACCTCACTGATTGTAAGTCAAAGTAGTCACATCCATAATCTGAGAGTCATGATCGTCTCAAGATTTAGAACACGTACCTTATACAAGTTATGAGTTCCTATCGACTGTTGACAACCTTGTGTGTCAATAGGAAAACTCAGGTCTGTCAATGCACTAAAAGCACTAGCATATTAACTCAGAGTCAACTCTAGTGATTGAGATTCATCACTCCATCCAATGGTAGTTAATCATGCTACAATGTAAACTTGATGAGATATCCAGAGAAAACAAGTTCCTTTTTGGTCTTGTAGGTTAGTGACTGGTGAATAACAGCATTGTCATCTATATAAACAAACAAATACAACGATAGGGAGGATGCTATTCATAAAACATATCTTATTAACATAATCAGAGGCTACAACTGAAATATAAAAGGTTTGGAAGCAACATATGCCCAAGTACCAATTATAAAAGTCTAGTAAAACCATTACAACAACTGACTTAGATTCTGAGGCCTATAACATAATAACAGCGGTACAACAGATATACAAACTAATTACTACAAAGCAGCACGCCTTCGTCTTCAAGCCTTCAGCTCCAAGTCCGGCGGAACATTAGTCTCCGTCCTCAAGTCCTGCCAAGCTCTAGACATTGGAATGTCCAGGGCACAAACACAATCAGGTTTGAATATAAAGCAGAGTGAGTACATCAAACAACATTCCTCACTGTTATTGTTTAGCATCTTAAAGTGCGGTTAATCTCTTAACAATGATGTCTCTCACGGACATTGCAAAGGTCTCATTAAACTATTCATGAATTCAATGATAGCAGGGAAACTTATTAAATGAAAACAATAAAAACAATCATGGTATAAATATCTCATCACATATTCACCAAACCCATGCATACAACCCATGCAACCACCCATGCATATACCTTTACGTCAGGACGCTGAATCTATGACTGAACAATCGTCTTACTAAACCATTCTCATATTCATATCCAGTTTCGTATCCATGTTCTTATTCTCATCCATATTCATACGTCAACACCATAATGCCAATCTGATATCCACACGTTGATACAATAACACCAATATGATATCCATACGTCGATACCATAATAGGTCCCACAATCCCTTGATAGGGTTATCGGTTGTCTACACGGTACCACCTATCTGTAAATAATAGAACGGCACATTGGACGTCTTCAACGATGTGTATATCCTCACTGGTCATCTACACAGCTGAGAATAAATTAGAGCACTAGTCGTACGTCTTCAACGGTACATTGGACATCTTCAATAGTGCATACGCATCACTGGAATTCTTCAACAACGAGAGGTGCACTAGGAACTCTAACCATCCCATGTCCACCCGGCTTGTCAGTCGTTGATCCCACTGATCCAAATTACACATATCTCTTATTCCACATCTAAGCACATATCCCATTTATCATCATATTCTCTCATCTCTTCATACCAATATCCCATGCATGCTGACCACATGTCATGAAATGCATTACTCTAGATACAAGAATTACCACATGCATGCATGCTGACCACATGTTGTGAAATGCATTACTCTAGATACAAGAATTACCATATGCTCTGTGTTCATCATATCTATTCATTATTAATTATTAACATGCAGTTGTGTTTAGTTCTACTATATAATTTGACAATATGGTAGTTAAACAGTTCATCTCATATCGACAATTACATAGAATAATTCACCTTGTAATATTAACAATCACTGTACATAAGTCTGGTCCTGACATAGCGCATATATATTTTATCCACATATCGTAATAACACATATGGTACAACTATTAACAAGTTTGATATATCATAAGCATAAAAAAATATAAAAATAACATTCTGCTCATATCCAATCGATTGACCAAATATGGCAATCGATTGGAAACAATACCAATCGATTGGGCAAACTGGCAATCGATTGGGATATCTGGCAATTGATTGGGAAATTATCCAATTGATTGGATCCAATGGCAATCGATTGGACTTTGTCTTCTTCCTGAGAAACTGTTGGTTTTAATTATAAAACATTGGGGATTTTTCTTCTTCTTTCATGCACGTTATTAAGCATACAAATACCTAAAAAATAACCTTTTGAGTGAGTTAATGAAACTCACCTTGTCCTGACGTCCCGATGATGGCGTCCCGAGCTCCGTGGCAGCGGTTATGGTGAGTTTTTTCTCTCTCTTCGTCTCTGCTCTCTGTCTATCTCTTCTTTCTCTCTAGTCTCCTCTTCTTCTTGTTCTTCTTCTCCTCTCTCTCTAACCCAAGAGTGTGTGTATGTATATATATACAACATATGTGTGTGTATATATATGAAAGTATACAACTCTCTCTAGCCTCTCCCTTTTCTGCCAAACACACACATAACAAAAATATATATATATGTATAAGGGAGAGGGTATATATAGGGAGGGGAAAAACAATCACAACCACACAAATCAAACGAGGTGGCCAAGTCCAGCTACTCCCAATCAATTGGTAACAGGTGCCAATCGATTGGTATGTTCCACGTCATGGACCAGGCCAGCAGCAAGGCATTGATTGGTAAAGCATCGAATTGATTGGAATAGCAATCGATTAGAATAAGGGTAATCGACTGGACTCTCAAAAGTGGCAATCGATTGGTAAATGATGCCAATCAATTGGGATGCAAACTTACCCAAAGGCTAGGAAAGGTACTAGGGGTATATATATACCTGAAAATACAGGGCATTACATCATCCACCACTCATGAAAAGATTATGTCCTCGAAATATGAAGCAATTGCCCCTATGACCAAAAAGAAATTCATCTCGGAAGAAAGACTCTAAGTGTTCACGTTCTCATTTTTCATAAACGATCACATCAACGGTTAAGGTTCTAGACACGCGACATAAAGATATCAATGATCTATGAATACTAGGGTGACAACTACCAATCCTCGAGATTTAGAGATATGAAATTTGTATATCGAACTTTAGGAAAAGTTTCTAGGTAGCACAATCTAATCATCATACAAAATCTGAAACAACTAGTCCCCAAACACATGAGGTTCCTTCCTCAGGTCGAACTCTACGGTGTGAGGATTCTATTAATCAAGTGTTCTAATATTGTCTAAATAAGCGTTGTTGTGTACTCTTATCTCCAAAGATGCTTCATATTGTGCTGACGATGTCTGTACTACAGCATCAGTTGACTGTCTCCCATCTCTGGCCTCGTTATGATCGTTAGCATCCTTAGTCAGTCTCTTGTCGTACACGGCATTCTTCGACATCCTTGATAACTTTTATGCCTTTGTCGTCCTTCAGTATGTTAACTTGAAAGCATTACAACTCTGGCATCGTAGTTAGTGATTTAAATTTCCTCATGTGTCTCCAATTCTCATGTACTATTGATAAAATCATCTCTTTGAGGTCATACAATCTGTTGAATGCTCTTTCTGCTATCGCGTACTGATTAAATAGGTTAGGCAGGGCTATACACTGATATCGTGAGTCGACCTACTGTATAACATCTCGAAAGGATGAAAGCAACAAGCAATCGATGTCAAAAAGCAATCTTCCGTGGTATTCTTTATAATTCAGGTGTTGTCTCTGCGTTACTCATATCTCTTCTCATATACTTGCAATCTTCTAGTTCATCGTCTTATGTCAAGGTCGCGTCTCAAGAAATTGAGATTCTTCATATGTAGTCTTGGTCCAACTTAACAACGGTTGGCGTAGTCTTTTGTGTAGGGAGGCTAATGATGTTAGATAAGGATGCAATGCAATTGATATCTTATGGGGATGCAAAAGAAGTCATATGGGATACAATTGATGTTATATCTATACTTGGATAACTACTGTCGATCAGTGTCAAATGAATTGTTCAGGTCTCTACCATTTACGGTGTAGGCTAATCCTCTTACAATCAACCAAACAAATGCCAAACTTCTTGCCTATCGGGATCATATGTAATACAAAATGTAGGTGATGAGGATTGTACCTTCTATCTATCGTCCTTGTCTAAGTCGAGATCCATTACTTGTTCAGTGGGTCTGCCCTCGTGATACTTATAACGATAGAACATTGTGTTGCATCCCTAGTTTTGGAAAAAACTTACAGACAAGACCAATTTTACCATAGTTGAAGCATCGTACTCCTCGTCTATTAGATTTCCTTAATGCTCTGCATTCTTGGGAATGGTGTCCTGATACTCCACAATTATAGTAGATATCTCATTCTCTATACTGTGCTGGAGTTGCCACTAGTTCTGATTCTTTCTTGTCATTCCCCAATCTCTGACGCTTCTGGCAGTTGCCCATGTAACTTCTCTCTGTGTTTCCTTGTTGAACTTGGTTAGCTACCAACATAATCTGACTGTCTCTTCTTCTCTGATCCACTAGGAGAAACTGATTGTACTCTGGAAATGCAAGATCAAATCGTTGCCCTTCACTAATTTGAGTGTCGTCTTCCAGTTTTGTTGACATTTGTACCAGAGCTCCGAAAGATTGGTTTAAATGTCCTATAGTCATATGATGAATATGTGGAACTAGTCCTTAATGATATCTTTTGATCGTCCTTCTTGGTGTATCGATCATATGCGGTGCAAATCGTGATAGTCTCTCGAATTGAGTTGTATATTCTTGCACTATAAAACTACCTTGGATTAATTGTATGAATTCTGTTTCCCTTTTGTTCTTCTCGGATTCTGGAAAGTACTTCTCTAGAAATCGAGTCTTAAATGATTCCCAAGTCATTCTTCCTACAGCTTCTTCACCTATCGTAGCTTTCACTGCGTTCCACCAATTTGCTGCTGAGAACGTCAATTGAAATATGGCCAAATATCTTTTCTCAGTGTTAGTACATTCAAGTGTCTCAAATATCAATTCTATCTAGCGAATCCATTGCTCAGCTTGCCATGCTCCAGTTAATCTGGTAAAGGTTCCTGGTTGAGCAGCACGAAATTCCTTTAGTAGCTTGACTCTAGTATGTCGTACTGGTACTTCATTACCAATGACACGATCAACACGATTGATAACTTGTTCCATGCGACGGATGAAAACTCCAAACATTTCTGATGGATCTATTTGAGGAGGTACTACATTAGGTACTCCATTCAGCTGGCCCGGGTTCCCTTGAGTCGTTCTAACCATAATGAGTGCTGGTAATGTTCAGTGTTGCTACCTTCAAATGAAAAACTATCCGGTCAGACGCATTCTATCTTACATCTCAAGCAAGAACATGTGGTAAATATACAATACCACTATACAATATGATCACATCAAGAAATACGGATATAATAATATAACCACACAGGTCAGTCTACCTACCAAGTATACTCAAATGTATCTATGCTCAAGGCAAAGGTCACGAAACTGAGAGTAATGTCAAATCTTAAGCATTCTATTTCTATTCTCAGGCTTTAGACTCCGAGTACTACTCAACTAACAAGTGAGACAATTCAAGTAACATGTGGCTAAAGGTAACAAGATAATCTTATCCATAACCTTGTTCTACTTCTAGGCCATGCCAACTGTTCCGAAATCGCTCAGGAATTTGTTAGTGTCTAAAAATCCAACAGCACTCTACACTTATGATCCCTATACCCACAACTAACTCTCAATGCCTTGTTCTCCATGAACTCAGCTACCAACAGTTCTAAAAATTTTTATTGGCGCTAGCAGTTACTACTTGCTAACAAAACATTCTTGGATGGTTTCTTCTAACTTCTCGTCTAAGTGACAAGATAATAGCTCCATCTCATCTGAGCTAGTCCTCATGCTATCGACATTAACTTAGAACTCAGGTTCTAACCACAAAAGACAAGTGGTTAAGAACTAAAACCTTGGCTCTAATACCAAAAATCCTGTCATGCCCCGGAGAAGCAAAAAAAGAGAAAACAAGTTCCTTTTTGGTCCCATAGGTTCGTGACTGGTGAATAACCGCATTATCATCTATACAAATCAACATATACAACGATAGGGAGGATGCTATTCATAAAACATATCTTATTAACATAATCAGAGTCTACAACAGAAATATAAAAGGTTTGGAAACAACATATGCCCAAGTACCAATTATAAAAGTCTACTAAAACTATTACAATAGATGACTTAGAGTCTGAGGCCTATAACATAATAACAGTGATACAACAAATATACAAACTAACTATTACAAAGCAGCACACCTTCGTCTTCAAGCCTTCAGCTCTAAGTTCGATGGAACATCAATCTCTATCCTCAAGTCCTACCAAGCTCTAGACATTGGAATGTCCAAGGCACAAACGCCATCAACTTTGAATACAAAGCTGAGTGAGTACATTAAACAACACTCCTCACCGTTACTGTTTAGCATCTTAAAATGTAGTTAATCTCTTAATAATGATGTCTCTCATGGACATAGGAGATGTCTCATTAAACCATTCATGAATTCAATGATAGTCGGGAAATTTTATTAAATGAAAACAATAATAACAATCATGGTATAAATATCTCATCACATATTCACCAAACCCATGCATGTAACCCATGCAACCACCCATGCACATACCTTTATGTCGAGACGCTGAATCCACGACTGAACAATCATCTTACTAAACCATTCTCATATTCATATCCAATTCCATATCCATGTTCTTATTCTCATCTATATCCATACGTCGAAACTATAGTGCCAATCTGATATCTACACGTCGATACAATAACACCAATTTGATATCCATACATCGATACCATAATACCAATCAAAATCACCCGACTAGGCAGTAGGTCCCATGGTCCCTTGATAGGGTTACCAGTCGTCTACACGGTACCACGTATTTGTAAAAGATAGAATAACACATCGGACGTCTTCAACGATGTGTATATCCTCATTGGTCATCTACACAACTGAGAATACATTAGAGCACTAGCCGGACGTCTTCAACTGTACATTGAACGTCTTCAACAGGGCAAACGCATCACTAGACGTCTTCAACAGTGAGAGGCGCACTAGGAACTCTAACCATCCCACGTCCACCCGGCTCATCAGCCGTTGATCCCACTGATTCAAAGTACAAATATCTCTTATTTCACATTTAAGCACATATCCCATTTCTATCATATTCTCTCATCTCTTCATACCAATATCCCATGCATGCTGACCACATGTCATGAAATGCATTACTCTAGATACAAGAATTACCACATGCTCTGTATTCATCAAATCTATTCATTACTGATTATTAACATGCAGTTGTGTTCTGTTCTACTATACAATTTAACAATATGGTAGTTAAAAAGTTCATCTCATATCGATAGTTACATAGAATAAATCATCTTGTAATATTAACAATCACTATATATAAGTCTGGTCCTGACATAGCGTATATATATCTTATCCATATATCGCAATAACGCATATGGTACAACTATTAACAAGTCCGATATATCATAAGCATAAAACAGCATACAAATAACATTCTACTCATATCCAATCGATTGGAAACAATACCAATCGATTAGGCAAACTAGCAATTGATTGGGATAGCAATCAATTGGGATTCATGGCAATCGATTGGATCTAATGGCAATTGATTGGACTCTATCTTCTTCCTTAGAAACTGCTAGTTTTAATTATAAAAAAGTTGGGGATTCTTCTTCTTCTTTCATGCACATTATTAAGCACACAAATACCTCAAAAATAACCCTTTGAGTGAGTTAATGAAACTCACCTTGTCCCGGCGTCCCGAGCTCTGCGGCGGCAGTTATGGTGAGTTCTCTCTCTCTTTTCTTCTCTGCTCTCTCTGTCTATCTCTTCTTTCTCTCTCCAGTCTCCTCCTCTTCTTCTTCTTCTTCTCCTCTCTCTCTAACCCGAGAGTGTGTGTGTGTATATATACAATAAATACGTGTGTGTATGTATATATAAGAGTATATAACTCTCTCTAGCCACTCCCTCTTCTGCCAAACACATACACAGCAAACATATATATGTATAAAGGAGAGGGTATATATATGGAAGGGGAAAACAATCACAACCACACAAATCAAACGAGGTGGCCAAGTCCAGCTACTCCCAATCGATTGGTACTAGGTGCTAATCGATTGGTATGTGCCACGTCATGGATCAAGTCGGCAGCAAGGCAATCGATTGGTAAAACATCCAATCGATTGGAATAGCAATCGATTGGAATAAGGGCAATCGATTAGACTCTCAAAAGTGGCAATCGATTGGTAAATGATGCCTATCGATTGGGATACAAACTTATCCAAAGGCTAGGAAAGGTACTAGGGGTATAAATATGCCTGAAAATACAGGGTATTATACATCATCCACTATGACAAATTCTAAGTATCAATGAATAGTAATTCGTATCTCACTTGTATGCATCTCATACATACACGAATTATTTACTATGATACTTAAGGACTAACAATCATCTCATGAAAGAAACATATATAATAAAATGTAAATATGATATCCATATACTAAAATGTCAATGTCTCATATATAAAGTAATCGTTGAGGGCACAAATCCCAACAATGATGTATCACAAAGTACACACTAGTCAAACTGTGTACCACATGGGACATAAATTATTACAATTCTAAGGTTAACTATACAATGCTATTACTAGTGGTAATCATCTATACAAAAGCTATGGTCAAATAGCTATAGGATTTAGATAACGAAAAATAGATTTGCGTAGCAGAAAAGCAAGTTTCAAATTTTTTTTGAATTAGACTCTAATACTCATGTGAATATAGTATCATGTAGAGAAGAAGGATACCTATCGGCAATTCAGAAATTAGCAAGACTTGGATTCGTTCTTCCACTCTATGAAAATAGTAGCTTCCTCTACACGATCTTCACTCCTATGTCTCCATTGGATGAACCCGCGAAGACTAGAACTTGTGGGAGTTCAATTAGAGAGAGAAAAGGCAAAGGGAATACTATAAAACTGATTATGGAGACCTAGGGCTTCAAAATTGATGTGTAAAATAATTCTGTACGTAAGTCTCCTATTTATAAGTATTTCCACCAACCTTAAGCTCAATCGATTGCAAAAAGTACCAATCGATTGCCATCCCAATTTATTGCCCAAAATAGCAATCGATTGCCATGCCAATCGATTGGATTGCTTCTAATCGAATGGTCTCCTTCTCTCTTGTCTTCTTATATCCTTCGGCGCTAAGAGTGGGACCTCCTAGGTTCTTTGTTGTTGGCTCAGATTAGTTATCAATTCCCATGACAAAACTCTTTGATTAGCAAATTAACTAACTAATCAGTTAACATTTACTCCACTATAAAATGATAACTGAACTCCAACGTAAAAGAACAAATTCGAAGCGATAACTAGACTTGTATGGTGTACTAATGTTCCTCTACTGTCAGCATTCGTAATCATAATTAGGTAGTCGGTTAAACCATTACTGTTGACCTGAATCATGATTACTTTTTGTATTCCTTGAGTTCCATTCACCTCTCATGATTACTAAACATGTTGATAACTACTTAACAACGAGACTGTAGTTCTCAGTAACCAACATGATGACATTCTCAAGAGAATGCTTACTCTTTAACAGAGGATAGACTCTATCTTGACAGCATATGTTCACAACCCTATGACCATGAAATACACAAGTTACCCATGTGTTGATCTTTAAGACCTCACTGATTGGTAAGTCAAAGTAGCCATATCCATAGTTTGTGTTCATAATCGTCTCAAGATTGAGAACACATACCTTATACAAGTTATGAGTTCCTATCGACTGTTGACAGCCTTAAGTGTTAATAGGAAAGCTTAGGCTTGTCAATGCACTATAAGCACTCGCATATTAACTAAGAGTTATACTCTAGTGATTGAGATTCATCACTCCATCCACTGGTAGTTAATCATGCTACAATATAAACCTGATGAGAAATCCAGTCTCATCATGCACTGTGACAAATTCTAAGTATCAAAGAATAATAATTCGTATCTCACTTGTATGTATCTTATACACACGAATTACTCACTATGATACTTAAGGATTAACAATCATCTCATAAAAGAAACATACACAATGAAATGTAAAGCTGATATCCATATATTAAAATGCCAATTTCTCATACATAAAGTAAAATTTTGAGGGAAAACCCAACAAAATCCCAGTTGCACTCATAACCCATTAGAACTACATCTAAGACCTGGACTATCTAGATGATGATCAAAGACCTTCTGTGGCAAGGCCTTTTTAAACGGATTAGCAAGATTATCAGCGGTGGTAATCTTGGTGACAGTCACATCCCCATGTTGAACTATATCTCGGATTAGATGATATTTCGCTCTACTTGGACCGAACCGCTGCCCCACTATTATCGCAGTATAACGTAATAGGTGACAAGGATGCTGGTACTACCTCGACCTCTATGGCGAACTTCTTGAGCCAAACAACTTCCTTTGCGGCTTCACAAGCAGCCACATACTCAGCGTCTGCAGTTGTGTCTGCAATGCATTTTTGCTTAATGCTCCTCCAACTAACAACACCACCTCCCAAGGTAAATAGATGTCTGAATGTTGACTTTCTCAAATCTTTATCTAATATAAAGTCTGAGTCAGTGTATCCCACTGGAATTAACTCATCCCCGCTTAATGGCTGTCCAGTGCTCTGGACCTGGATTTGACTGATACCTGCTAAACCTGCCAACGGTAAAGAAGATATATGGTCTAGTGCATAACATTGCATACATAAGACTTTTCACTATCGAATCATAGGGAACTCCTGTCATGCGACTCCTCACCTCTTGTGTCTTAAGACACTAGTCCTTGGAGAACGCTAAACCATGCCTGAAAGGTAATAAACCTTTCTTCGAGTAATCCATGGAAAACCTAGTTAGTACCTTCTTGATATAACCAGTTGAGATAATCCCATTGTCTTTCACTTCCGATTCTGAAAGAGCTTTATCCTAAGGATATAGCTCACCTCTCCTAGATCCTTCATATCAAAAGTCCTAGCTAGCCAAACCTTAATTGATGAGAATGCTCCAACATCATTCCCAATGAGTAGAATGTCATCAACATAAAGCACAAGAAAGGCCACCACCTAACCTTCACATTTCTTGTATACACAAGGCTTATCCAGATTTTGTATGAAACAAAAACGACTTGAACGTTTGGTCAAAACAAATGTTCCAACTCCTAGATGCCTGTATAAGCCCATAAATGGACTTTTGTAACTTGTATACCAAGTTATCTTTCCCACCAGCTATGAACTTTTTCAGTTGTTGCATATAGATGTCCTCCTCAAGATTGCCATTCAAGAATGCAGTCTTGACGTCCATTTACCATATCTCAAAATCTAGGCATACAGCAATGGACAAGAGTATTCAGATGAAATTGAGCATGGCTACCAGTGAGAAGGTTTCCTCATTATCAATGCCCTCTCTTTGAGTATAATCTTTCGCTACAAGCCTTGCCTTAAAGGTCTCAAATTTTCTATCAGGTCATCTTTTCCTCTTGTAGACCCACTTACAACCAACTGGTTTAATATTGCCAGGAAGTTCTACAAGATCCCAGACCAGATTAGAATCCTTAGATTCCAATTCAGCCTTCATGGCTTTAACCTAATGAGGTGAATCAACATCACCTATTGCCTCTTCATATGTGGAAGGATCAGCTTCAGATCCTATGGAGACCGGTTCAAACTCTTCCCCTAAGAACATATATCTATCAGGCTGGCTGATAATCCTCCCACTACAATGAGGTACTAGTGTGAAAATGGGTGAAGAAGTGGTATTTTCTTATCTTACTCCGTTATCGATTACGGGTGGCACTGAGGGCTCTCCTTCTTCTATTTAAGATTGATCCTTCCCCTAGGTTTATGGTTCATGATATAATTATCCTCCAAGAAAATAGCACTTGTGCTAACAAACACTTTCTGTTCTCTTGGATCATAAAAATACCATACATAAGTACCCTTTGGATACCCTAAAAAGTAACATACTTTCGATCTAGAATCTAACTTGCTCATCTTTCCTTTCAGCACATGTGCCAGACGGCATATCCAGAGATGTTGCAAAAAAGGCTTGCGCCCAATCCACATCTCCCATGGTGTCCTGGGAACACATTTTCTTGGTACTAGATTTAGTATGTATGCAGCGATTTCCAAAGCATAACCCCAAAGGAATAATGGTAACTCCGTATAACTCATCATTGTCTTAGTCATGTCAAAAAGAGTCTGATTCCTTCTCTCCGCTACACCAGGCGTACCAGGTACAGTTAACTGTGACAGAATCCCATTCTGTATGAGGTGATCAACAAACTCATTAGAGAGGTACTCACCACCTCGATCAGACTGAATGGCTTTGATATATGTGCCCAATTGCTTCTCCACTTTAGCCCTAAACTCTTTGAACTTTTTAAAGGCTTCAAACTTGTGTTGTATTAGATACACATATCCATACCTGGAGTGGTCATCAGTAAATGTGATTAAATACTCATAACCACCCATGTTTTAATATTTATTGGTCCACACACATCAGTATGAACTAATTTCAACAATGCATTGGTCCTATTGCCCTTTGTAGGAAAGGGCCTTTTGGTCATCTTACCCTCTAAACAAGACTCACAGACTTCCATTGGATCTAGAACTAAATCGCCTAAAACTCCTTCTTTAACTAGTCTGCCAATCCTATTTAGATTGATGTTACCAAGCCTCATATGCCAAATCCTTGTTGGATTAGTGGAAGGTTCTTTACTTTTAGATGGTACAATTACCACTAAGTTATTAAGTTCCATATTAGAATCTTTAGAAATATTCAGAGTGATCACATACAAGCCAGTAGTTTTAAAACCAGAACATGTAAAAGCACCATTTCTTTTAATGACCACTTTAGTTCCAAAATAAAAGGAATAACCTTTATTCGATAAATCATAATCTAAAATTAAATTGCATCTCATTAAAGGGACATAAATTATATGTGATAAAACTAAAGTCTTATTGTCCTCAAATTCTAAAACTACAACTCCTATAGCAATTGTAAAAACGGTTGCGCTAGATCCTAGAGTTAGCACGATCTCCTCATCACTGCATTTCCTGGTTAATTTGAACCATTTGAACTCTTGTAGCTAAGAATTGTGAATAGTTCATCTTCCAGTGGCCCTTCTTATCGCATTGAAAAGACTTTCCTTTGCCTTGGCCACCTACCTTCCCTTTGTCCTTACCTTTTTCCTTGGATTTTGCAATCTTCAGAATCGGTCCAACACTTGGACCACCAATGCCAGCCTTCTTCTTCCCTTTCTTATCTTTTTGTGTAGATCAGAAAGAGGAAGAGCTTTTCTCAACATTCAAAACGTTGCCCCCAGGATTGATCACCCCTGTCGCTGCCAGAAGTGAACTCATTAACTCGCTCATTGAGAAATTCATTTGATTTATGTTATAGTTAAGTTTAAATTGAGCGAATGATGGCGACAACAAATTGATCATATTAACTTGGGTTTGTGCATCGATGTTGGCCCCCAGGGTCTCCAATTTGTTCAAATAATCAATCATTTTTAAAACATGTTCTTTGACTAGAGTCCCTTCTGACATCTTCGCAGTCATTATCTTCTACATGGCAACCTGTCTGGCAGGTCTGCCATGCTTCCCAAACATCTCTTTGAGACTCTTCATAATGGCACTGGCGGAATTATTCGATTGGAATTGGTGTTGCAACACACCAGCCATAGAGCCAAAAATGTAGCAACGGGCCATTCCATTTGATTTCTTCCATTTATCGAACTCGTGTCTAGCAACAACCGAATCATTTACAGTGGGTTCTTCGTGGCATGGGGTGGTGAGGACATATTTGTGATCCTCTACAGTTAAAATGATGTCAAGGTTACATTTCCATTCTGTGTAGTTATTTCCAGTTAACTTATTCTGAGTGAGTATACTGGCAAGTGGACTAAATGCAGATCCAGACATTATGATTTACTGAAAAAATCAAACAGACAAAATAAATATGGATATTAGAATTTTGATAATTTGAAATAAAAGAATCCTTAAAACTCATATTTTAAAACAAAGTCGATGGAATATCAAAACGAAATAGCACAGCCTCCGTGTGGCAGTCAATACTCGATCTTTCGATTAATCATGACTTGTCCGCTTTGCAACTCTTGTAAAATAAGTTTTGATCTCTAAGTTTCTGAATAATGCCCCATGTGGGATCCCTTATCCATAGCTTAGCTAGTGTGTACCATTAATTAGGATCTAATCACAACCGCCTCAAGTAGTGCCTCTATGTGGTGGTCACCCTCTAACACGTCTGATTGATCCTATTCATAAGAAGTTCACATCTAGTAACCAATGAGTAGTGTACCCTCCGTATGGAATGATCTCCCCTGGTGAGGTGACACAAAATACACTACTCATCTTACAGTGAACCATTAATAGAATATCATGGGAGTTATCATATTAAGTCCCTCTCTCACTAGATTTATTGATTAAGGATTTTGCTTTTAGAAAAAATTATCTCTTGACATTACCCATAAACATCCAATGTCTACTAATGTGTCAAAGACGATTTTTGAATTTTATTTTAGAAAACTTGTTTTTATCATGCATGTAGTAACAATATTTAAAATTCCAATCACAAACAAGCATATAAAAACAAAAAACTAAAATTGAATTATAAGCATTCATATGCCCCTATATCCCATAGATCTATCTCCATAGAACCTTCTTCTTGGTTTGATCGCCCACGGCTCCATCTTCATGGACAACGGCTTGCTCTTCCATCTTCATGGATTTTCTAATTCTATTACATTGGTTCTATGCTTCTTTCGAAGCTTACAATTTATCTAAGAATAGAAAATAGCAATAAAATAAATAGGCTAAGGAAACCGATTCCACTTTCCTATTTACAAGAATGAAGTTGCAGCACCCTTTACACATGCCTTAAAACCAAACCAATAATTCAAAGCAACCACCAATCACAAACAATAAATACAAAACTTTATATTTGATCTTGGTGCCATGGGAGACAGTGGACTAATCTTGCCACAAAAGGTTAATTGCACACATAACCACGCATATATACGTTTAACAATATCAATTGGAAGTCCTAGATGACATGCATATATCATAAACCAGATTCATGAACATTTTAGTCTCATAAAATAGTAAGCCATATCCTCTGTTGGACCCTAGCAATCGATTGCCATCCCAATTGATTGGGTATGAACGCTAATTGACTGGATGAGAGCAGTAAGGAAATTTTAAAAAAATTTAGAAACTGTTTATTAAAAACATTATAAAATTTATAAAAATTTTAGAGAACACATTTTGGATTAAAACAGTGGCAATTAATGGATCTATACGCCAATCAATTGCATCCCCCAGATCAATGCCAATCAATTGCATAAAACAACAATTGATTGCCATAACCAGATCTGTGGCAATCGATTGGTAAAAGACCCAATCAATTACCTTGGATCCCAATCGATTGCCAACAGAAGGCAATTGATTGGTGCCTTGTTGATCCAGAATTTTACAGATCTATTCTTATGAACAAAACGTTCGTAAAAACACATTTCTGTAATTACAATTTTATAAAATAACTAAAATACATATGCAATCACATCTAGACATCCAAAACACGTTACTAGATTCGTTTGAGCGAGGCTCTGATACCAATTGTAGGATTTAGATTACGAAGAACAGATTTGCACCGCAGAAAAGTAAGTTTCAAAGACTTTATGATTCAGAATCTACTACTCATGTGAATCTAGTATATGCAGAGAAGAAGGATTCCTATTGGTCTTGAACCCAATTCAGAAGTCAGCAAAACTAGGTTTAGTTCTTCCAATCTATGAAAATAGCAGCTTCCTCTAGACAATCTTCAATCCTATGTCTCTATTGGATGTACGTGCGAAGACTAAAACTTGTGGGAGTTAAACTAGAGAGAGAAAAGGCAAAGGGAATACTATAAAACTTATTCTGGAGACCTAGGGCTTCAAAACTGATGAGTAAAATAATTTTGCACGTAGGTCTCCTATTTATAAATATTTCCACTGACCTTAAGCCCAATCAATTTCCAAAAGTGGCAATGATTGCCATCCGAGTCGATTGGAATGCTTCCAATCGATTGGTCTCCTTCTCTCTTGTCTTCTTACATCCTTTGGAGCTAAGAGTGGGACCTCCTAGGTTCTTTATTGTTGGCTCAGATTAGTTATCAATTCCCATGACCAAACTCTTTGATCAGCAAATTAACTAACTAATCAGTTAACCTTTACTCCACTATAAAATGATAACTGAACTCCAACGCAAAAGAACAAATCCGAAGCGATAACTAGACTTGTATGGTGTACTAATGTTCCTCTACCGTCAGCATTCGTAATCATATTTAGATAGTCAGATAAACTATTACTGTCAACCTGAATCATGATTACTACTTATATTTCTTGAGTCCCATTCATCTTTCATGATTACTAAACATGTTGATAACTACTTATCAACAAGGCTGCAGTTCTCAGTAACCTACTTGGTGATCTTCTCAAGGGAATGCTTACTCTTTATCAGAGGGTAGACTCTATCTTGACAATATTGTTCACAACCCTATGAACATGAGATACCCAAGTTACCCAGGTATTGACCTTTAAGACCTCACTGATTGGTAAGTCAAAGCAGCCCTATTCATAGTTTGTGTTCATAATCGTCTCAAGATTGAGAATACGTACCATATACAAGTTATGAGTTCCTATCGACTGTTGACAGCCTTAAGTGTCAATAGGAAAGCTCAGGTCCGTCAATGCGCTATAAGCACTAGCATATTAAATCAGAGTTATACTCTAGTGATTGAGGTTCATCACTCCATCTAATGGTAGTTAATCATGCTATAATGTAAACCTGATGAGATATCCAGTCTCATCATCCACTGTGATAAATTCTAAGTATCAAAGAATAATAATTAATATCTCACTTGCATGTATCTCATACATGCATGAATTACTCACTATGATACTTAAGGATTAACAATCATCTCATGAAAGAAACATACGTAATAAAATGTTAAGCTGATATCCATATATTAAAATGCCAATGTATCATACATAAAGTAATGGTTTGAGAACACAAACCCAACAATAGCTATCTCTCATGCCCCAAAATTCAAGTGGACAATATGTCCTGATAAAGATTAATAAAATCTAAACCCTACAAATCTTGACTCAAAAGTTGTCAATATCTTATCCAACTGGTGGTGCCTCATCCTCTGGTACGATATTCATCTCCTCAAGTGGATCATCCTCTACAAGTACGGCAAGACCTCCAACTACTACTCTAATCCCCCAATAATCAACCATCTCTGCATCAATGTCTTCCATCATATCTACCATTGCCTGATTAGCGATGTCGACAGTTATCACGGCAAATCCCTCTGCTATGTCAATAGCCCCTACTAACGCAGCCTCTCATATAACAAACCCAGCTAGCTGAACAGCCATCTCAGCTATCCATCCTACTACCATATGGGCCATGGCTGCCATATGTACAATAGGTCCCACTGGTAACTCAGGTACAACTGGTATCTTAGGTACAACTACCTCCTCCGACTCCTCATCCTCTATAACCTCATCACCCTTAGTTACCATAACATCCTCGCCAATTACGGCATCCATATTTGCCGACTTTGGCTACTCTAGCTCCTCCTTTGGTGCATGCTCTGGCTCCTCTGGGTCCTCATTTAGTTCCTCGTCGTCATCCACAGGCTCCTCCTCGATTGGATCCTCATCCATATCCTCATCGTCCTCATCCTCTGGCTCTGGATCCTCTGTTGGGCCTTTGTCATCTCCTATCTGCTTGGGATCTAATGGCTCTAGCACCTCGAGATGATCTAGTGGCTCTGGCACTGGTACATTGGGTACCGGTGATGGTGGTGCTGCCTGTGCTATAGCAACTATAGGCTCTAGTGGAATAGGTCCTACTAGAATGGCTCGTAACTCGATCGTATCCATCTCTTCCTTACTCTGGATCAATCGAGTCATCTCCTCGTATATAGCCTCCCAGGTCCTGGCTTAGTAATATGCATTCACATGCATCTCTGTCGGGTGAGTCAGTCCCTTAACATAAAGAGCTACCCACATCTTCTCTTCTAAGTAACGGCTAGCCATCTGACAAATATGACTATGGTATATCTCCAGAATAGCTGGTTAGATTGTGTCCCCATGAATCACATATCTGCTAAATGAATTGTCCACAAACATATAGAAATCCAGATCCATGCTAACCTACAAAGGAAACTATCTAATGTTAGAAGGACGAACTTATCTTAAACTCACATCTCATCTCAGGGGTTGTAAAATGCTAGGACCAGGTAATGTGGGACAATTAGTGAATGAAAGTATCAAACCTAGGCTCTAATACCAAAAATCCTGTCATGCCCCAGAACAGCAAAAATAGAAAGAAAAAAAATGAATTTTCTTTTTGGATCCATAGGGAATGATTGGTGAAGTCACTCTATTGTCCACACCACACATTACTAGTCAACAACAAAAACAAGAACAGTAATATAACAACTGAGTATAACACAAATGCCCTAGCTATGACAACTTTAGAGTCTGCAAATAGGTAGATAAAAGGTCTGGAGGCAATATATACCCAGGTACCAAATATAATAATAAAGTCTGTAACAGAAATAGAAACTAGATCTTCAGCACGCATAGACATAGTTATCAGCATAGCAATTCCCTCCAGCATCTCCATCCTCAATGGGGCCACCCTTTGTGTATCCTTCCTTCGGGTAGTAGCCATCGTTATAAGCCTTATTACATATAGTGTTAGGGATAAGGTAGTCTGGACGGGGAATGTCTAGGCATAAACACCATCAGCTTACTAAAAGTTGAGTGAATAAAAACTTATACAATGTCCAGGTATAAACACAATATCGATAGACTCAATAGATAAACTCTTAGAAATATACCATCATTTCGTCCATCACCTTTTAAGGACATAGTTGGCCACTACGTATCATGGAAACCACATCAGTCCATCCCCCCGCTATTAAGAACATAACCATCCACTGCTTGTTAGGGATATAACATTTTGAACGACAACATAGGAGTCTATCGCCACGGCTTAGCGACATCTACTAGTGATCCCAGCCCACTGCTTTTAAGGACATAGCCACCCACTACTTTTAGGACATAATATGGATCATCTGGCTATCTTAGGACTACACTATCCCGCCCACTGCTTTTAAGTACATCATTGCCCATTGCTTTTAAGGACCTATGACCAAGTGTTCGCCCACGCATAATTCCCATAACTTATCAAACCTACCTAAGTTCCGTACTAAATACTGATATATGACTTCCCATTGTGGCCTGACTACTCTTAATGAAAAAATGGATATCAACTCGATCAAGATCAACCCTTAATTACTATCCTAAATCTGAAAGCTCACAATTTCCATTATCTCTTGATTCAATAATGACGTTTATAGGAAGCATGAATGATAAGGTAAAAAACTAAGCAGTATGTATTATAAATAAGGAATACTAACCGTGTTATGATATTTCAATTGATTGCAGTCTGTTCGATCGATTAAAGTGAAGGTGGTCTCAATCAATTGAAACAATTTTGATCTATTGAGATTCATGAGTTTTGATCGATTAAAGAAATCTCGATCGATTGAAGTGAAGCATTTTCAATCAATTGAAACAACTTCAATCACTTGAAAGTCTTCTTCCCTAGAAAATGGGCAGCGAACGTCCAAAATGTCCGAGGTGCTTCGGGGTCCATTATTTCACATCCAAAAATTGTAAAACAATATCCATAGGCTATTGAGTGAGTTTAGAACTAACCGAAAGGTGTAAGGGACCGTTTGGTAAAGCTTCCAAGCTTTGAGCTTTAACGGCTTTTCTCTTTCTCTCTCCTCCTCTGTCTTTGTATCTTCTCTTGGTCTGTCTTCTTTTTCTTCTTGTTCTGTCTTCCCCTCTCTCTTTGCCCGAAAGTATCTATACAAGGAGAGCATATGCGTATATATATATGAGTGGGTATATATATAAACACAATTTCTCTCTCTAACTCTCTGGTTTTTAGCAACCATACACATACACACACAAAATGGTTCAATATATATATATAAATTGAGAGTGCAAGGTGGCAGTGTATGCCAGAGTGTTTGATTGATCAAGAAGGCTTCAATCGATTGAGGATAGGTGGCACACTTTCAATTGATTGCCATCAGTTCGATCGATTGAACTGGGATGCAATCATAGCATTTATGTTAGTAGGATTTTGATTGATTGAAAAGGCTCAATCGCTTGAAACTAAACGAGTTCGATTGATTAAAACAACTTTAATCGATTGAGGAAGGCAGAATGTTAATCACTTGAGAACTCTTAATCGATTGAGAACAACATTACAATTATAGTCAAGAAAAAAATACAGAATCTCATTTTATTAATATAATCCAAAATCCAGGGTATTACATCTTGAACCTTTCATACCTATATACACCCGTGACCTTTGAATGAACCTTCAGTTCGTAGAATGATAAAAAGAGGTTGAAATGGTGAGTTAGGCATTTTATGAACACTTGGTGTATATACTTTAATGGCACATAGAAATAAGCATGGTGGCACTTTGATCTTGCCCTATTTTTGAATAAACATGATTAGAACATAATGAGAGCATACATTCATCCATAAGCATATGCATTAATTTCATTAAGCATTGCATTTGCATTTGGAATTTGAAAGTCAAAAATGCTAAGAGAAGTTTAAAGCTTACCAATCCTTTCCTAGAACGGAATGAAAGATGATGATCCAGATCTCTAATAAGCAAATCAGGAGGAACAATAGTAGAGGAAGGCAGGTAAAAACATTTCCCCTCTCAAGTCTTGAAAGGAAGTGGACATTCATCCTCACTGTGGAAGGAAGAACTCGAAGATGACATTGTAAGGTTTTGTGTGCAAGCTCCTGATTTTGATTACATTTTTATGAAATTTGAATGAGGCATGTATGACTTCCAAATGAAAAATGAAAATTTTGAAAATGAAAATAGAAAAAAGTGATTTGAAATCAAGTTTTAAGAGAATGAAAATGGAAATTTTTAGAAAGGGAGGCCCAAAATTCAGAATGAAGGGGAAAAGATGTGAGAAAGACATAAAAGGGACTGAATGCCATAGTGGCATTCCCCCAGGGCCGCGCAGCACTCATACAATGCCACTATGACATTCAACCATATTTTTCCAATTTTGTGCATTTATGCCCTTGTGATGCCTGTTTGGTCCCTGGGCCTAACATTTGCTCCATTATGATGCTTTGGATGCATTTTTGATCAAATTTTCATGATACTGAGTGCTTGAAAATATTTTGATGAGATAGTATGTTTGCACATGAAGGTATGATTGTTTATCCCATGTAGGACATTTAGCCTCTTTGGCTCCACATTGAATTGCGTTGGTGGTTATGAGGGTTTTTTTTTTGGGATAGGGTTAATTAAAAAGAAAAGCCAGACGTCACTTACAAACTACAAGGGGCACACCCCAGGATATACAATAGGCACAAAGGCATCTAAAATAAACTTAAGACATGCAATGGAGGTCTTTCTAGAGCACTAGGAATAGAAAGAACACCAGTGTGGATACTGGTCTTTTTCCTCTCTTATCCACGACTTTTTCTTGGGTTTTTCAAAAAGAAGTTGCCACTTAATTTCAAAGAAATAAATTATGAAACTATTTTAAAAGCTACAGTTCTTTGAAACTAGAGATTTCTAGGTTTGAAGATTAGGGAATGAGAGTGGAAGGAGCCCGTGGGACTAAAGCACCCCCTCTCATCCTATCATAGATAGGCCTCTAGTCACCATCCTTTTAATTAATTGAAAAGCTTATATGTGTCGTCAAATAATACATAGATATAGATATACATGACATAATCACCTTGAAAGGGCGTCAGATTGCTAAAAGAGGCATCCAAAATCACATAGGTTCAAATAGCACACAATATGATATGCATAAAGGGACGAGAAAACTCACCGAGATCCAATTGCAATAGGGAAAAATGTGCAATGCAAGCATAAATAGTGATCGGCGATGAATAGTTCCCGTTTATAGTCCTGAAGTTATGTTTTATTAGCCATTTTCATTTAGTTATTAGTTGTTTTTTAATAAGTATTCTATATTCTGTAGGTTTTGAAGCCTTAACATGAAAATACACCAAAATTTACTGATTAGTAACTTTGGAAGACATTCTGTGCTCAAAAGGTGATTCCGATAAAAGTTGGAGACAGTAACAACCTCAGTAAATTACATTTTTGACAAGGAATATTTGAATCTGAGAAATTTGTCCATAGATATAAATGTAGATCTTTGAGTTGCGGACGCATGGCCGCAAATGGTGACTCAATCTGAGGTCTGAACAAAAAGTTATCGCAATTCTACGATCAGTGCGCAGTGCAGTAAGTAATACCTCGCGCGAGCGACCTATGAAGAAATCAAAAATGCGTATTTTGTCAAATTAAAGTGCCCAACAAAGGTTGTTTGTGCATATGACGTCCAAAAACAAAAATACACCAGTTTTAGTGCAATCAGGCTTAGAACAGCCTCCTAATCCTTCCAAAATTTATATAAATCGTATTCTAAATTAATTTTGAGGTTACACAATATTAGACACATCCTTCAATAACTAAAACGTCAGCCATTGAAGAGGGAGAAGCAAGGAGAAGAAGAAGAAGACCAAGGATTCTCATGCCCTCCTCCTCCATCAACATCTTGCCAATCTTCAATTCTATGGCCGCCTAGACCGATATCTAGGGTTTCAATGAACCCTAGCCAAGTAATAGGGTGTTATTTATGTTTTCTCTTAGATTTATTATGTATGGATGATGATTACATGTTTAGAGGATTTTTTATAATAAAATCAAACTTATATTGATTAAATCATAGCTTTTAAAGTTTATTCTTGTCTTAGATCTACTTTGAATGTGTGTGCTCAATAGTCTATATTTGTTGTGCTTGTATAGATTATTTATATGTAATAGTTCTTATTTGAATTGTGCCCTGACTTATAGTAGTTTGAAGCGAACAGGATAATTGCATGCATCATACTAGTGTTGTGTGCTTGGTATCCTTATTTATGTAGTTTATTTTCTTATATGGTTAAGTCAGTCTTTGTCATAGTGTCATTTTATTTAGTTTATGTTTGGTACGCGTTCGAGTAAACCCGCTTTACATCCTTTGAATCTTGAACTCGAGCGAACCCTTAGAGTCATTAGGTCCTCAACCCAAGCTTCTAGAGCTCGGTTGTTGTTAGATGACGAATTAACTCCGAAACAGTCATCGTTATTTCAGGCTAAAATTCAAAGCACCCTTAAACGTTTAAAAAAACTCGAATTACTAATATCGATCATATTCCAATGGTCGACTTTGAAAACAACGGTAACAACGAAAATAATAGAAATAACCCTAATGTACCTCAACCTCCTCCGCTAAAAGACTATTTCACTCCTAGAGCCTACACACCACCATCATGCATAGAGTTACTAGAGGTGACGGCATCTTACTTTGAAATAAAGTCATCTACCATCGCGCTCCTTCCTTCTTTCCATGGTCGTGTTAAGGATGATCCATATCACCACTTAGGTGAATTTCAAGACATTTACGCTACACTGAAAATTCATAATTTAGTTAATGATGAACTTAAACTGCAACTTTTTTCATTCTCTCTAAAAGATAAAGCTAAGTATTGGCTCCAATCTTTAGACCCAAATTCCATCAAAACATGGAAAGCGTTGCATACTGCGTTATTACAAAAGTTTTTCCCTATTATGCATACAAATCAAATAAGAAAATCCATAATGAACTTTGTGAAGCAAGATGGGGAAATTCTCTATGACACTTGGGATCATTTAAAGAACTATTGCGTTCTTGCCCACATCATCAAATTCCCAATTGCTAATTGGTGCAGATCTTCTCCGTGGGACTTGTTCCCTCTGTTCGTAATACTATCGATGCCTTTTGTGCGGGTACCTTTCTTCACAAAAGCGCCGACGAGGCCTGAAAAATTTTTAAAACGTTAAGCAAAAACTCCATGCACCAAGCTGTGTCCATCCGTCTTGAGGGGTGTCTTTCATCTAAACCCAAGCGAGAGGAGCGTTTTGAGTCAAGTCATTTAATTGAAGTACAAGAACTATCTAGAAAAGTTGACCAACTCATGAGGATGGGCCATATATCCAGTCCACCTCCTTTCGAAGTATGTGTATGGTGTTCTGAACATTCTCATAATATCTTCGCATGTCCTTCTACTTCTCAATTCCCAGAGTTTGTCGAACAGCACATTAACTCTATTCAACAATTCTCACAAAATGCTCACAACCCTTCGGGAAATAATTACGATGTGCCATGGAGAACTCACCCAAATTTTGGGTGGTGATCTCAAAATAATAAGGGTTCATATTCCTCCTAAAGCCTCAAGTTGAAACTAACTTTCCCAATGCATGGCAACATCGATCGGAACAATATCAATATACACAACCCAACCCTCTGCCTCCTCCACCTTCACGTAATAATGCATTTGAAGAGAAAGTATTGGCCTCACTTGAAAGTTTTGGTTCGGCGATCCAATTAGTACACTCTCACACACAATCCATCGCAAAGCTGGAGTCCTAAGTGGGACAAATAGCTAATACACTAAATCGGTTGACCGAGTTTAAGTTGCCAAGTTAACCTATTTAGAAACCTAAGGGACAATACGAGGTGGGTGGTACGAGTGAGCAAGTGAACACTATTTCGACTAGGATGACTACACGAGAGGAAGAAGTTAGAGAGATTCCAAGAGATGATTTAAAAGATGTGAACATTAATTTGAATCAAGAAAAGAGTGAGGACATGAGTCAAATTAAGAAATAGTATGTAACGATCCCGATAAATTATGTTCCAAAAATGTCTTTCCCACCAAATATTGAGGAACCGTCATATTTTTCAAAGAAAGGGTCGAAAACTAAAGATATACTCGAGGTGTTTAAACAGGTAAAAATAAATATTCCATTCCTCGATGCTATTAAACAAATTCTCGCTTATGCTAAATATCTTAAAGACCTGTGCACTCAAAAGCGCAAGTTGCGCAGTCATACTCCAAAAAAAGTCTTCCTCACCAAGAAAGTAAGTTCAACTTTCCAACACGCTCCTCCGAAGTATAAGGATCCTAGAACGCCTACCATTTCTTATCATATAGGTGAGACTTTAATCCATCGAGTTCTCCTTGACTTAAGAGCGAGTATGAATCTCTTACCTTACACGATTTACAAACAGTTAGGTCGAGGTGAACTTAAACCTACGGCCGCTACCATACAATTAGCGAATCGTTCTGTTAAAATCCCTAGAGGAATCGTCAAGGACGTTTTGGTAAAAGTTGATAAATGTTATTATCCTGTCAATTTCATGGTCCTTGACACTGAACTGGTGCTAGATACTCCTGTCATTCTTAGCAATCGCTAACACATGTGTCAATTGTCGAACGGGGGTGATGAAGGTGTCGTTTGGGAATATGAACCTTAAATTAAATATATTTAATGTTGTTGATCAACCTCCCAATGATGATGATTACCCTTGTGTGGTAGGAAGTGAGATCAGGCACGCTAAAGAACTTAATATATAAGAAGACTTAAGGAAGGACTATATAGTGCATAGTGCACAGATGAACCTTAATGAAAGGGACCCTACCAACCCGGATTCTAATGAGGAATTTACTCAAAAGGTGAAAAATCGATATGAACAAGATCAGAGAGAATCATTGAACAAATTAACTCATAAAGATATGATTTCAGTTTTTAATGCAGTCTTCCTCATGCTAATAGGGACACAACATCTGTGTTTCGGCCTCCATGAGTCTTGAGCTAGAATGGTATAGCTGAAGACGTAAAAGACAGCGCTTCTTGGGAGACAACCCAAGCTTTAATCGGTCCATTTTCTCATTTTTTGTACACTTTTTAGTCGTTTTGGGTCAGTTTTGAGTCCGTTTTGGTCGTTCTGGACAGGTTTGGGGGTCGAGGTCAGTTTATTTTAAACTTATTCATGTTGAAATGAAAGAAAAGAGGGAAAGAGGTAACTCGCTCGCGCGGCCCACGCGCGCGAGTTTTTGACTTAGAATATTTTTTAAGATTTTTTTAAAACAAGCCTCAGTATTTCCTCATTCGAGGAATCGCTCGCGTAGCCCGTTCGCGCGGGGGGGGGGGGGGGTGTTTGTGTTTTTCACTGTTCTCTTACCTTCTTTCTCCCAAACCTGGTCAGTTGTTTTTTTACCTTTTCTATTTTCTCTCTTAGGTCCCTTTTAGATCGAGTCCTTCATCGTTTTTCATAGTTCTATTTGTGCTTGTTATTTTATTTTCATTGAGTCTTTCGGTTTTAGTTTAGCTTCTCAACAAGTATGTCCTAATCTACATTACATATATCGTTGTTCTTTTGTTTGCTTAATTTCTTTTGTCAAGTATTAACAGGTGAATTCGTGGCTCCATTTGGAGTAATTGAACTTTATCGCCATATTTATATAAGTTTACCTGGTTTGTGATTGCCAAGATCGAGGTAATGTCATTCCTTCCTTACGTACTCTCATTTCTTTCGTTTTGTTGTTTCATTGGGGACAATGAAAGGTTTAGGTTTGGGGTTATGCACTCACATGCACATTATTATGCACCGATTTTTTAAATTTTTCGATACTTGTGCATAAATAAATGATGTTGCCGATGTTTTTGTAATTTCAATTCGATACTTCTTGTTATGTAACTTGGATTATTATAGAATAGTAAACATAAGAAGATGTGGTTAAACATTTACTGAAGTCATGATGCGATGTTTAGGATATGTATCGTTCGAATCGTAGTTTTATATCATAAATTTGTACACAAACCTATGCACTGCACGTAGTCGCTTGAATACATGTTTGATGTGAACTATAACATGATTCGAATTTCTAGATAACATATGGTGGAGACTAGACCTGGTGAGCTTTTGAGCCTATCTTTTCTTTTTAGAGGGTTAAGAATACACATTGTGTTTGTCAAATTTCATTTGAAATAGCGCATATACTTGTTGTTTAGTCTCATTATTCTTATTTTGGTTGATAGTCAAGTTAAAATACTGATTACCATGCTAAATAATCTTCCGTCATAAACATTGAAGAACCGTATCACCCTAGGACATGATTTAGGCCTTCTTTGTTTTCCATCCTTATTACCGTTTTGACCAATCCAAATAAATGATCAAAATTTCCTTAGTTCGCCCCCATTGAGCCTTTAAAATGCCTCTCTTTCTTTAATCACCATGATTCTTTTTTTTTCTCCAACATGGCCAACTTGGAGTTTACCACTGAAAGATTGATCAACTTTTAATGGTGATAAGGCGATGTGTTCATTAAGAAGAAGAAGAAAACGATGATGTTTGGGGTAGTTGCCTTGGTATTCAGTGAATATTCGTTTCAAAAGCAACAAAAAAAAAGAGGAAAAAAAAAAGAAATAGGTTGAAAAAAAGAAAGAAAGAAAAAGGTTGGAAAAAGAAAAAAAAAAAAGAAAAGAAAAAAAAAAAGAAGAGGAAAGAAATTAAAAAAGTATATGAAAAGAAGAGAATAAAAAGACGAAAGTTGGTAGAAGAGATGATGAGAGAAATTGAACATGCCTTACAATGCAATTCTAAAACTAACTAATAAATCCTTTCTATCCTTTTTCATTGCCCGAGCCACGTTATAACTGTTGAAAAATCCTATTTGATCCTAGAAAACATGGTTTGGATATGAAAACAATAGGAGGGGGATTAAAACATGGTAGCGATTAATTTCTCTTGACTGTTGGCATCCTATCCATGAGACTACTGTTCTTTCATATCATGCGTCTTTTTCGAGTCATATGTGAGCGTTTCTTGTTTTGAAAATATATATCCTTTGCTCACGTATATTAGAGAGATTACGCATGTTCTGAATATTTTATTTGAGAGTGTAATTAACATTGTGAGATTCGTAGTTGAAGCATAGTTGAATGGTCATCCGAGTTATAGTCCAAGTTCATGACATGAGCACGTTCATTTGACTACCACATCACACACGTGCAATTTTATGAGAAATTCTATTGATTTATACGATGTATGTGCTTGGAATTATTTTTCATGACGTAGGTGGACGTTTGGTTCTGTTTCTTCTTGTTCGTTATTCTATTTCAAATCATTGTTTTATAATAAGGAGTATTGAATATTCTGTTTTTGTTTTAAATAAAACTTTTTAAATATACAATGAAATGTGGGTGTCTTATTCGATGAGAACCCTCACGAGACTTCAGTGGTCCTACTAGGGATACCTAGGGGTTTAAAAGGCTTATTGTATGTGCCAAATGCAATCGTGTTGCCTGCGACAGTGAGTCGGGATTTTAAAATATAGTAACATTTATTTTTATGTTTTTCTTTGCTCGAGGACTAACAAAGTGTAGGTTTGGGGGTATGATCGGAGATGAATAGTTCCCGTTTATAGTCCTGAAGTTACGCTTTATTAGCCCAATTATTTAGTTATTAGTTATTTTTTAATAAGTATTCTATATTTTGTAGGTTTTGAATCCTTAACATGAAAATGTACTAAAATTCAATGATTAGTGGCTTTGGAAGACATTCTGTGCTCAAAAGGTGATTCTGGTGAAAGTTGGAGACAGTAGCAGTCTCGATAAAATGCATTTTTGACAAGTAATACTTTGGATTTGAGAAATTTCTCCACAGATATAAAATGTAGATCTTCGAGTTACGGACATGTGGCCGCAAACAACGAGTCAATCTGAGGTCCGAGCAAAATATATCGCAATTCTACGATCGGTGCGCAGTGCAGTAAGTAGTACCTCGCGCGAGCAACCTGTGAAGAAATCAAAAATACTTATTTTGTCAAATTAAAGTGCCCAGCGAAGGTGGTTTGTGCATACGACGTCCAAAAATGAAATACAGCAATTTTAGTGCGAGTAGGCTTAGAAAAGCCTCCTAATCCTTCCAAAATCTATATAAATCCTATTCTAAATTAATATTGGGGTTACACAACATTATACACATCCTTCAATAACTAAAACATCAGCCGTTGAAGAGGGAGAAGCAAGGAGAAGAAGAAGAAGAAGACTAAGGATTCTCATGCCCTCCTCCATCAACATCTTGCCAATCTTCAATTCTATGGCCGCCTAGACCGATATTTAAGGTTTCAATGAAACCCTAGCCAAGTAATAGGGTGTTATTTATATTTTTCTCTTAGATTTATTATGTATGGATGATGATTACATGTTTAGAGGAATTTTTATAATTAAACCGAACTTCTATTGATTAAATCATTGCTTTCAAAGTTTATTCTTGTCTTAAATCTATTTTGAATATGATGTTCTCAATAGTCTATATTTACTGTGCTTATATGGATTATTTACATGTAATAGTGCTTATTTGCATTGTGATATCAAGTAGTCGAATAGTTCATGCCTAGGAAAGACAGAGTGTGCCGCAACCCTAGTTTAGTGGAGACATTCTATGCCAACCGAAGATGAATTATGTTGATGCTTGAATCATAGTTATCTTCTTGATGGAGGAATTGGGCTTGTAGCTACAATTCCCCATTATCATCCAATGTAATACGCTAATTGAATGCATAGATACATTTATTGTGATAGATTTGCAATCCTAGGTCCAATACACATATTTATCAAAACAACTTTTAATCGCTTTCATAGTTAAATTTATTTACTTAGTTTATTAGTTTGATTAAAATCAAAATTAAAATTATGTTTTCATAATTAACTAGGTTAAGGTTTTAAAATTAAAGTGGTTTAGTATTTCAATTTCTGTTGGTTTGACCTATACTTCCACACTACAAATCTTTTAAAAATAGAGTACACTTTTTATCTTGATTCTAACAAGATCAAATGGAAAACTGAAGAAAAGGTCTCTAATTCACATAAACACATTAGGCCTCACCTAATCTAAGGTGTCTTACATAGAGTTTTGAAACTCAACAAAACAACCAAAACTAAGAAATGGATAGGAGTAAGAAGACTTGTAGGGATAGTGCTACAAAATAAAGGGTTAGTCCACATGGATGAGAATGATTAATAGGAATTCTACTAGATCTATCAAAATGGGAAAATAATGAAGCCTTGAATTCTTTCCTATTACGGAAATTGCAATGCTTCCATGGATATACGAGTCTCAACGGGAAGATCAAAAGAGACCTTAACCTAAAGCCAACGTAATGTCAACATAGAAGTGACATGACTTCAACATGATTGGAAAGAATTCTTAACTTCGTTAATCTATTGTAATTAATCACTATAATCTATACTCTAGCATTCTTAAGATACAAGAATTATCCTAAATCATGATACGTGGATGCATGGAGAATGAACATGACATGAATCACTTTGAATTGGATCTTTAACTCTTTGGATTTAGGTTCAATTAGTCATAAATAAAACATGATTTGAGAATTAAGTCTTTAAAATATCATTTGGTCCCAAGTTAGCAAGGATCATCAAACCAGTCTCTGAATTTCAGAATTTTCAGAACCGAATTATGAACTTCAAAAATTAGAACACAGTGGTTCCCATGGTTTGATCTAGATGATTTTCACATATAACATGCCTCAGTGAGTCTAGTTTCTAAATCAAAAACAAAACCAAAGTTCACATGGTTCAATCTCTGGGAATTGACCTTGGATCAGAGATTACTCAGATTCTGTTAACTCTTTGTCCAACAATCCTGTATGATTTTATCAATCTTAAGACACTCAAATTTCCTAGATATTTTCATAACTCATCAAAGTTAATGGGGTATTTTGAAATCCAAATATTTGATTGAGGTTTCTGATCCACTAATTTTAAAAGGAGTTCACTATTCTGGAATTCTGGACAGAAAGTGACTTGTTCACAAAATCCATAACCAAACCATCTAGACCACATAATTGAGTCAAAACAAAAATTGCAGTGGTAGATCTCTGTGTTATGAACATATTCCAATTTGTATCATTCAAATCCAATGGATCATGATTTAATTAAAAATCCTTGATCACAAATCGCCATTGAAGTCACTACACCATTGATGAATTGATATTCAGGATTCAAATCAAGCTAGATCCATAATTCTAGGGAGAATATAGATCAAGTATGATTATGATCAACACAACAATACTCACTTATCATAGAAATTCATGATTTTAGCCATGAAGAAACCCTCAACATAAATCTCATGAAAGAATCTAGAAATAAGCTCTTAGGTCTTACTTAATCCTATGAATGAATCAAAGCACTTGAACTGAACAATCCAATGATGGAATCAACTAAATCACATCTAATTCCTCTCTCAAATTGATGATCCTCGAGGATAGAGAACTCAATTTCCATAATACTCAATGAAACATAAACATAGATAATTTCATAAGCTTCAAAATAAATGGACCAAGGTCATGAACATAGATTTAGATCTACCAATTATTCATATATATGATTTAGATCAACTCTAATCCTATTATAATCATGAAATTACATAGAATTAGAGGATCTAACCTCAATGAATTCAAATGGAATATTGGAGATTCCATGAACTTCAACAGAAGAGCATGAGAGAGAAAGGATGAAATAAAAGCAAATTTGGATGATCCATAACTAGATTTTGATTGAATATATATTTTATATATATCATATGATCATCTAGATCCAAATCAGCAATAATTCAATAAGAATTCAATCACAATTTGATCAAGTGGTGTATGGAGAAAAGATGAGGAATGGACGTTGAAAAATGTATAAAAATCCTAGTGATCTATAAATTGTGATTGAATTACAGAATATAAGATCATAGAGGAGAGAATTACCTCTGGAAATGCTTAGATTTACACAGAATTTGATTGAATTGGATCGATCTTCAAGACTTTTCTTTACTGCTCTTCTTTAAACTCTTATTTCCTTCTTGTTTTGATTCCAAAAACCTTCTTGTTGGTTTATTTTGATCTTCATAAACTATAGTTCTCCAACATAAATTGAGTTCCTCACTTTTCTCTCTTTTAAATCTGAAATTCGAATTCAATTCCCTATCAAATTCCCCAACCTCCTCTCTCTTTGAAGAAAGTCTACATTTATAGAATTCTTAAGTAGGGGTAATTTAGTTCTTTTAGGATGATCTTAGCATATAAGGTGTGACCTAAGAGTGCTAAATACGCACTAATGAAATGGGGTCGTTTGGGATATTCGAGAGATCCAAGGAAGATTCTAGAAACATTTTATTTTTCAAAACTGTGCCCAGAGCGGCACTCAGTAAAATAGGTTGTTGCACTCACTGAATGCCGCAATGACACTGAATGAATGCCACACCGACAGCTAAGTGCTGGCTCACAGTCCTCGAGTGCCGGTGCTTGCCTTTTTAGTTATTTATTATGTCTTTTTTATATTTTATCCTTTGAAAATCCTTATCTAATTCATTCTAGCTCCAAAATTTTCAAATAAAATACTTTTGGAAGGGTTTTGAAGCCTAAACAAATTGAATTCATTCCGAAGAGCTACTTTTCTTTATCTTTTTAATTGAACTTGTATTTCTCTAAACAAAAAATAATTATGATTATAAAATTGATTTCTTGAAACTCGTACCTCAGATCTAAGGATTATCCCATACATCCTTATTTCTTTATCATGCGTATTTTCACGCAAAAGTCATGGGAATGCTATCCTAGAGACCTTTTGGTCTCTTTGGTTCAAAATAGGTTGTAGACTTTTCAGAAGTTTGTAAAGAGTCCTTTTGAAGACTGTCTAATCATGTCGGACAATATCATCACTGCACCCAAGGGTAATTCTCCCTAAGTTTGATAGTTCAGTAAAAATTGGGGTGTTTAATGTTTACCCATCTTCGACAGAGCTTTGGTGATGCAACTATCACAAGCGAAATTCTAAAGCTTGTGAGAAGACAAGCCTTTGACTGGACTATTGAACTTAGGTAAAAATAAAATGCGTTGCAAAAATGACTGTCGAAACAATCGGTGCTGGTCGTTCTCCATCATGAGTTGCCTACGTATTCTTAAAGGAACATACTAGGGCGTAGTTCGGGCACGGAGTTATTGATTTTTTGACTTCATGTGCAGCACCTTAGACTAGGACTTTTCCTTATATGTATATATGAATTATAGACCTTTTCCTAGGTTTTTTATTTTTCGCATGCATAGCACGTTTCCTATTCCGCTGCTGGATCCCAGTAAGTTCTCTATTGTATATCATTAGCTTGCTAAATGAACCTACTTGATTTAGATGCATTTTTATCGTTAGCAATCTTACACCCTTTCAACATGCTTTTGAAATGTATATTTATATCTATGCATTATTTGAGATCACATTTTAATTATTGATTCGATTATAAGGATGTTGAGTAGAGGCCTATTGCGAGATAGGACAAGAGGGGGTGTTTTAGTCCACTGAGCTCCTTCCCCTCTCATTCCATAATCCCCAGACCTAGGAATCTCTGATTTCCAAAAGATCAGTGGTTTCTTAATTTTTCTTTTAAAAATTAAGTGCTGACTCTTATTTCTTTTGAAATAGTAAATGTGGTTGCCCGGTATCCACAATCTGGCAACTCTGCTGGGGATGGAACCCAGAATCTTTGATTTCGTAGACTAGAATTCTAATTTTGGGTTCACTCAAGGATTAGACATGAAAGCATCCTTTTAATCGAGTTAATTAATTTTTGTGTGCCCGTTGCATTTTACTTGCATGTCTCGCCTGTCGATTACACAGAACTATGACCTTGGAGGCTCGGGGCAACCCGATCGGCTAAGTTACAATTGAGCCGTGTGATCACTCTTGATCTCGTACCAGGTGTTGGTATATAAAAGCATCCACGTACCATCCAACCTTGTAATGAGGGGTATATCGGATGCCCGTCAAGGGTCCCATTATTTGACCAAAACTTGGCCTTTGCATGATAGCTTCTATAGAATCTTTCAATTTTAGGAAATCAATTTTTTATGAGGATTATGTGTTATGGAGTTTTGTATGCCCGGAAGGGATTATTTGAGATGATGACGATACTTGCTTTGAGGTAGGATGCGTAACCTTTTAATCACTTTCTAGCAATTCCTCTTTATGTCCCATGACATTTGGGAACATGTCGAATCTTGATTATAAGATTGCACTACTTATGACATGTTAGCTAAGCATCATTGACCTTGTATGTATCCGAATATATGAAGAGTGCGATAACTCTCCAAATCATGTGATCTTTCTACCTAAAAGCTCTAAACCCACCTTTGTGAGTAAATAGATTTTGATTATTCACCATCGTTTATCCCAAAAATATTTTGAAAAATCACTCTTTCAAAGAAAAGGTCCAAGGTTTACGTTTTAATCAAGTAAAGTCGAAACTCAATCATCTTTTGTTGAAAAAAGTTTTCATATCCCCGTTTTTAAAGAAAAATCCAAAATTTTTTAGGATTGTTTTCAAAACAAAAAAATCCCTCATCGTCCAAGAAATGTGTTTTCAAATGAATTTCGAAAATTTTCAAAATACCCAACCTTGGAAGGGTAGCAAGAATCCCAATAAAAGGAGAAATTAGCGCACTTGACATGGATGAGGATTTGATGTGCTTATATATTTAATGTGCTAGGGTTAGAATTTTTCTTTTGGTTATCATACAAAGTAGATGCACATCACATGCATGCATTTAGTTACATCACATCGTCAAAGCATATACATCTTTGCACTTTCATCACATCAATCAATATCATGAATAAATGTTGCATACAGATTCCCAATATCTTTCTTTCTAATCAAGATCAAAGTATTCCAATAGTCCCTAAAAAATTCCTTACTGTTTGAATCTCTTGAAAATCAATTCTACATGCAGACCTTTTACCTATCTATGTTGTTAGATTTGTAGAAAGAGTGGAACAACCAGATCCCATAGTGAGGACACTTGAAACCTTCCTGGGTTCGTCTTTTTTGATTTTAGGAGAACATGGACCATCATTGTGAGATTGATCTACCAATGGCCTTGAAAGCTTTAGAGGAAAGAGTGAACTAGCTGTAAGCCGCTGTTGAACAACAGATTCGAGGGTGTTGGAAAAGGGAATGCTTGAGTTCATTCGATTATTGAAAGATCAAATGGGCTATAATGAGGTAAAGATGGATCAATTGGAAAAGAGAATAATGAATTGCCTAGAGAAGCACCAATGCCCATATCCGAACCCACCCATACACTAAAGCTCATGTCCAAATCCAACCATACACCCAAGTTCAATCAATCACCAGAGCTCATACTTAGTCAATCACCAAATCCCGCAGTTGTACCTGACCAATCTGCAAAGCCCATATCCAAGCCGGATCCCATCTAACCAGCTAATCCAAGCCAATATCCCAACTCAAGAAATCCTAGCCTAACCTTATATCCAAACCTAAAAGTCAGCTGAAGCTCATAGTCGAATACAAAATCAAGCCAAGCCTGCAAGCCGAGAATCTTCACCAGCCTTGGCATGCCATTATCCATAGCCCTTGACCACATCAATCCCCTTGACCCAAGGCCACCACCAAATCCCTTACCCTGCAAACATGACCTATCCTCGTACTGTGCCTACCACCAGACCCCTGGCCATAAGATCGATTATTGCATGAGGCTACGCCATGACATTGAAGATCTCATCACTCCTTGGATGAATACTCCAAACAACCTTTTGCCTAACTATAATTCTCCTAACACTCAATCCAAGCCCTTGTTGAATCACCACATTAGACCTTATATGAAGACACAATGGTGGTTTGAGTCCGATTCGAATGACAAATCTGAAGGAGAAAAGGGGTGTATAGAGATTGACCAGAGTGTAGAGCCAAATGGTTCAAAGAAGGGCCATTCAACTAAAAATTCTGCCATAAGGGTGGATGATGTTCCTACAAACATGTTGAAGGGGAGTGACGAACCTGATGAAGATTCAAAAGATGTTAGTGAGGTTATAGTTTTTGGAACTGCTGCTGCTGAATCAAATGTGGGTGCTTTTGGAAACCCAACAAATTGAAGATCATCTTTGACATTCCAATTGAGACCAAAGTCGAGTCTAGTTCAGTCTGTAAACAAGTTATGTTCGAGTTAGAGTCAAGTGTCGAGTGTCCAAGTTGTGTTTGTCTTCCATCAAGTCTATTGTCGAGTCTTTATCAACTCCATCGAATCAAATAATGCAATTCGCAACTAGTTGAATAAAATGTCATTTTGGTTAAATAAATGTGCCAAGTTGTGAATAAATGGATCATTAAATTAAGAAAGGAAGAAAAAAAAATCATTTTTCAAATAATGATGGAAAATATTTTGTTGATAAATCTTGGCATTGAAAATGGATCGTCAAAGAACAAAGCAAATTTTGTGCCAAATCCACAGAGTAGAGAATTGATTAGCTTTACTTTAAGAATTTAAAGATGCTCTCACTCAATCTTAGAAAGATAAACTTGGAACTTGAAGCTTGCCGACCATACCCTTTTTTCTCAAATACCAAGCCTAAAAGCTGATTCCAACCAGTCCAAAGCCATAAACATGTTCCTTGATGGTAGCCAGATATTTTAAAAGAACTTCTTCCAAAAAAAAAAAGAGGAAACGAAAAAAGAGTTCGCTAGGATGAAAATCCGAAACGGCACCTAGGAAAAAGTTAGAGAACAAAAGAAAGAAAAAAAAGAAGAAAAATGAAAAGAGAGAGAAGGGAAAGGAAAAGAGAGAAAAAAAAATATGAGATGACATATTATTCACAATAAAATCACATTGATTCATAATAAATGAATGTAGAGTTTGAGTCAGTCATCTTGAGTTGTCTTTGTTAAGTTTTCCCTCCTTTAATGAGTCAATAATGGTCTCAAATGCATGGGTTTAAGATGATGAATAAAGATTTGAAAAGTATCCATGTGCATCCTAAGAGCAATGCGAGCAGAAGTTTTAAACACTATCACAACACAATGCTAAAGTGGAAATATGAAGAGTCCAAGACTAGGGGCATGAGTGACTTCCCTCTTTCGAAAATTATTTTATTTCCTTCAAGGGTCCACAAATGCAGGAAATCATTTTCTCCAAAGCCCACTTTTGTGGAAATTATCTTTGAAAGCCTATTCATGTGGCACTTTCTCATCCTATGCTCACTTTAGTGACAAACCATCAATCTAAGCCAATTCATATGGCACCCTCTCATTGAAAGCCTATTTTCAGGGAAACTCTCATTATAAGCCCACTAATGTAGCACTTGCAGTCCACTCCTGTGGAACTTCCAACCCAGTTCAGTGACACACTCCTGTCATGAGCCCATTTATGTGGCAACCTCATCTATGTAAGCCCACCCCGGTGGCACTCTTTTATCCAAGCCAACGCTCGTACCAAGTTCATTCACATAAGCCCACTTGGTGGCAAACCAACCTCATAAGCCCACTTTTGTGGAAATCCATTTCACGAGCCCGTGGCAAATGCATACTCGTGACAAGCTCATCCAAACAAGCTCACTTTGGTGTCAAAGCACCTCGTCAATTCAGCACAAATCATCATCATCATCAATCATTCAAATACTAGAGCCTTTTTCGGCTCCGTTGATTCTTTGAGTCTTCATGACTCCGATTTTGCAAAATTTCAAATTCTTTGAGTATGAGAGACTCCAGTTCAATTCATTTGAGTCCATCTGACTCCCATATTGTAAAATTCAATTCTTTTGAGTCCAAGCGACTCCCATCTTATAAAGTTCAAATTCTTTGAGTTTAAGAGACTCCAAATCAAAATTCTTCGAGTCCAAGCGACTCTTATCTAATAAAGTTCAAATTCTTTGAGTGTTCATGACTCTGATTTTGCAAAAAATTGAATTCTTTGAGTCTAAGAGACTCCAATTTTTGTGAAAATTCAACTCTTTGGGTCTAAGCGACTCCACCTTTGTAAAAAAATTCAATTCTTTCAGTCTAAGCGACTCCCTTTTTGTGAAATTCAGTTCTTTGAATCTAAGCGACTCCCTTTTTTGGAAATTCAATTCTTCGAGTCTAAGTGACCCCACCTTTGTAAAAATTCAATTCTATGAGCCTAAGCGACTTTGATTTTTGTGAAAATTTGATTCTTTGAGTCTAAGTGACCCCCTTTTTTTTTTTTTTTGGTGAAATTCAATTCTTTGAGTCTAAGCGACTCCACCTTTGTTAAAATTCAATTCTTTGAGTCTTCGCGACTTTGATCTGTGAAAATCAATTTTGTGAGTTTAATTTGACTCCGATTTTGTGTACGTCAATCCTTTAAGTCGAATTGACTCTAATTCTGTGATAATTCAATCCCTTGAGTCGAATGGACTTTGATTCTTTTGAAAAATCAACTATGTGAGTCAATTGACTCTGATTCTGTGAGAATTCAATCCCTTAAGTCAAATGGACTCCGATTTTGTGAAAGATTCAATCCTCTGAGTCGAATTGACTCCAATTTCTGTGAAAAATTCAATCCTTCGAGTCGAATTGACTCCAATTCTCTATGAAAATCAATTATGTTGACTCCAACTCTGTGAAATTCAATTCTTTTAAGTCTAGATTGACTCTGACTTTGTCAAAATCAGTTATGTGAGTCGAATTGACATTGATTTTGTAAAATTCAATCCTTTCGAGTCTAGATGGACTCTGACTCCGTATTATCCAATTCTGTGAGTCGAATTGACTCCGATTTTGTAAAATTCAATTCTTTTCAGTCTAGAATAACTCCGACTCTATAAAAACAATTCTTTTGAGTCTAGATTGACTCTGACTCTGTGAATCATTCTGTGAGTCAAGATTGACTTCGATTTTCTGAAATTCAATTCTTTCAAGTCGAATTGACTCCGATGTTGAAATTTAAAATTCTTTTGAGTTGAATTGACTCTGATTTGAAATATTAAAATTCTTTTTAGTCGAGGTGACTCCGGTGTTCGAAACTTGAAATTCTTTTGAGTCTAATTGACTCCCAATTTTGGCAATTAGAAATTCTTTTGAGTTTGATTTTGAAAATTGAAATGTTTTTTTAGTTGAGTTAACACCCGATTTTGAAAATTAGAAATTCTTTTGAGTCTGATTGACTCCAAATTTGAAAATTGAAATTTTTTTCGTAGAATTAACTCCCAATTTTAAAAATTGAATAGTTTTTGAGTCAATGACTCTGGGTTTTTTAAATTTGAATGCTTTTGAGTCGAATTGACTCCAGATTTTGAAAATTTGAATTCTTTTGGGTCGATTTGACTCCCGATTTCAAAAATTAGAAATTCTTTCTAAGCCGAAGTAGCTCCGATTTTTGAAAATTGATATTTTCTTTTAAGTTGAAGTGGCTCCAGTTTTCAAAAATTGGAATTTTGTTTTGAGTCGGATTGATTCAGGATTTTGGAAACTTGAATGCTTTTGAGTCGAATTGACTCCGGATTTTGAACTTTGAATTCTTTTGGGTCGATTTGACTCTCGATTTCAAAAATTAGAAATTCTTTTTAGTCAAAGTGGCTCCGGTTTTCAAAATTTGAAATTTTCTTTTGAGTCGAATTGACTCCGAATTTTGGAAATTTAAATGCTTTTGAGTCAAATTGACTCCGGATTTTGGAAACTTGAATTTTTTTGAGTCAAATTGACTTGGAATTTTTGAAACGCTGAATTCTTTTGATTCGAACTGACTCCGAATTCTTGAAATTGAAATCCTTTTTGAGTCAAGGTGACTCTGGTTTCTTTTGAATCGAATTGACTCTGAAATTTGGAAGTTTGAATCCTCTTCAGGTCGAATTGGCTCCGATTCTAAAATTAGAAACTCTCTCTGAGTCGAAGTGACTCCGATTTTGAAATTAGAAATTCTTTCTGAGTCGAAGTGGCTCCAGTTTAGAAATTGGAACTTGAAATTTGAAATTTGAATCCTTGGGGCCGAGGTGGCTACGGATGCTGAAGAGCACTTATCTGGGGGGCCGAAGTCGCTACGGATGCTGAAGAGCACTTATTCGGGAGGCCGGAGTGGCTAAGGATGCTGAAGAGCACTTATCCAAGGGACCGAAGTGGCTACGGATGCTGAAGTGCACTTATTCGAGGGGTCGAAGTGGCTACGGATGCTGAGAAGAGCACTTATCCGGTTGGCCGAGGTGGCTACGGATCCTTAAGAGGACCAATTTATGAATCAAGAAAACTACGAGTTCTGAAGAGAGCTCGTCTTTAAGTTGAAGTGATCCCAAGCATTAAAAGCATAGGGCATGAAATGCATCTATGTACATCAAAACAGCATGATTTCAAATCATCGCATTTGCGCAACGTCAAAACATGAAGCATGAAATTGCATTGGCAGCTTTCATCTCATGAGCACGTGCATCACAATAGGATATGTGCATTCATCCGTATGACTATTTGTGCTTCTGTATTGTCCCTTGCCCAAACTACGTCCTGGTCTGATTCCTTAAAGGATACGTAGGTAGCTCATCGTTGAGCACGACCAGCACTAGCCGTCTCTGTAGTCATTTTTGCAACGCATTTTATTTTAACCTATGTTCAACAGCCCGGTCAAAGGCTTGTCTTCTCACAGTTTTCGACATTCTCTTGTGACACGCATTGCATCACAAGCTCTGCCGAAGAGGGCAAACTATAGACACCCCAATTTTGACCGAACTATTAAACTTAGGGGGATTTACCTCTGGAGATCAATGATGAATATGTCTCGTCAGAATCAAGACTCTTACAAGCAATCTGCTCTCTTCCAAAAAGAATCTCAATCCAAAATTGCCATTTTCAGCCAACAAGACCAAAATTCATATCTACAATACGTATAGAAACACGGCATCGTTCTCGGAGCATCTTAAAACCATTTTCAAGAGGAAAGAAATTTGGCATGAACCTAAGAAAAGTCAACAAAAGTCAACAATTGGCCCAATCAGAAGTCAACAGGTCAAAGATGGTCATTCGTAAGAATTTCAAATTTTGAGATAAAAAGTCCCAGTAATTGTTCATTGGGTCTCCCTTATGCTAAAAATGATTTTTTAGAATTTTTAAGTGAAAGAGAACATTGAGAAATCGAAAGGTCTTTAAGAAGAACTGTGCAGGAAATCGAAAATTTTGCCTTCAGAGGGAGTGTTAACTGTTTTTCCTTAAAAAATTTAATTTTTTAAATATTTTTATTGAATCCAAATGGGGGGTATTTTCTTAATTACATTTAATGTCTTAAATAAATACATATATTAAACGACATTACTTTAAGCTGTTGAGTTGTTGTGAATAGTGCTAAATTGCTGTGCAGCGACAGTCGAGAGTGCCCGAACAACAGTCTGTGAATGTCATTGCGGCAATCAGCGAGTGCCACCTCATCTTCATTGAGTGCCGCCCTGAGTGAATTTACATTTTTAAGCCAAAATTCCTTTTCAATCTTTGATCAAATGAATGCACCAAACGATGTCGTTTTTTGTTTACGTGTTTACTACTCTTAGGTCATGCAAACCATGCTCCCACCATCCTAAATTGACCTATCTACCCTTATCTTAGCCCCTAAGAAAATCAAAAGTCTATAAAAACCCATTTTTCTCGCATTTTTTGGGGTTAAAGACTTGAACTTGAGGATGATACTTGAATCTTAGAGAGAGAAGCTAAATTTTGAAATTGAGAGAGTTCTTATAGAAATATAGAGAGTTAAATACAAAAACCCCACCAAAAACTCCACCCAATTGACCCAATTCATCAAATCACCATTGAAGGACCTTGAAGCTTCAAGGAAGAAGAAGAAGAGAAGGCTTGTAAGGGTTGAATCTCCTCAAATCAATCAAATCCTGAGAATATCTAGAGGTTAAATCTTATTCCTATACTTATTATATCAATCATAATTCATAGAATCAATTCGGATTTTACACATTTTCAAAAAGTATCTTCTAATCCCTTTTCATCACACACCACTTGAATTGTGATTGAATTTTCATTTATACTTGTTGATTTGGATCAAAATGACCATGGATTTAATGTGAAATAATTTTCTAAGGAAATTTGCTTTGGATCATCAAGTGGGCTTAGATTCCACCTCTCTTTATTTATGCTCTTCTATTAGAAATCAATGGGATCTTCAATATCCCATGTGAATTCCTTGAGTTTGATCTCTTAATTTTCTGTAAATTGATGATTTATATGAGAATTAAGATTGATCTTGACTAAATTCATGTACAATTGGTGGATCCTAGTCTTATATTCATGATTTGGGTCTCCCAATTAGAAGTTTCATGGAATCCTCTTCATATTCCATTGAAATTTATCTAGGCTAGTACCTTTAATCTTTAAGGACCATTGATTTGAGAGGAGAATCAAATAAAATAAGTCATAATTCCTCAAGGATCATTAACTTGAGAGAGGAATTAAACTTAGAACAAGTCAATTTTCATGGCTAGGTTGGTTTTTTTTTTTTTTTTTTTTAGGGTATGGCTTGGTTGTTAAGATCAAATAAGTCCAAGTGTTTAGGCATCTTCATGAGATTGAGTAAATCCTTAGAGATCTTCATTAAGGTTTCTTCAAGGTCAAAACCATGAAGGTTCCTACTGTTTGATTGTTGTCCTAAGTGGTTACAATTGACACTTGGTTCAAATTCTCTCTAGATCCTTGGACTAAGTTAGATTCAAATAGCAAATCTAATTCAATAATGGACCATTTGATCCTTGATGTTCTTTTAGGGTTAGATACTAGACTCACAAAGGCATGCCATGCTCAAAAATCACTAAGATCAAACCATGGAAACCATGAGTTTTCTATTTTTGAATATCTGGTTTCTTCTCTGTAAATTCTGGAACTCTGAGACAGATTTGGTAAATCTTACCAACCATGATCCAAATGATTTTCTAAGGCCTTAAGGTTTGAATCATGTCTTGAATAAGATTAATTGGACTTAAATCCAGAGGTTAACGGATCCAAATCAATGAATAATTCATGACTTGTTCATTCTCATATATTCATGATCATCATGTTTAGTAATAATACTTGTATTTTAGGATATTAGGTTGTAGGTTATAGAAATAAATTGTGATTGGTTGAACTTAGTCATGAATTCTCTTCATCCATGTTGAAGTCATGTCGCTTTTATATGGACATTACATTGGCTCTAGGTTAGGGTCCCTCCGAATCTTCCCGTGAGACTTATATATCTATAGGAGCATTGTGGCTTCCTTAGTTGGAAAGAATTCATAAATTTGTAGATTTCCTTCATTCTTGTTAGATTTAGGAATGAGTCACTCTTTCTTCTTCTACTATTATTGATTTTATTGATTTTTTGACTTCATGCGCGATACCTTAGACTAGGGCTTTTCCTTATATGTATATATATGAATTAGAGACCTTTTCCTAGGTTTTCTATTTTTCGCATACATAGCATGTTTCCTATTCCGCAGCTGGATCCCGGGTAAGTTCTCTTGTTCTCTATTGCATATCATTCGCTTGCTAAATGAACCTACTTGATTTTGGATGCTTTTTTAATTGATAGCAATCTTACACCCTTTCAACATACTTTTGAAATGTATATTTATATGAATTTATTATTTGAGGGCACATTTTAATTATTGATTCGATTATAAGGATGTTAAGTAGAGGCCTATCGCTATACAGGACGAGAGGGGGTGTTTTAGTCCACCAGGCTCCTTCTCCTCTCATTCCATAATCCCCAGACCTAGAAATCTCTGGTTTGCAAAAGAACAATGGCTTTTTAAATGGTTTATTAATTTTTCTTTTCAAAATTAAGTGGCGACTCTTATTTCTTTTGAAAAAGTAAATGTGGTTGCCCGGTATCCACAATTCCCGACTCACGAATTAGTTTTCTCAAAATTTGGAGTCACTCTTACTCACAAATTATCATCTCTTCAAAAGGAGTCATTCACGACTCACAAATTGTCATCTAAAATTCGGAGTCATTCCCGACTCACAAATTATCATCTAAAATTCGGAGTCACTCATGACTCAAACAATTATTTTTTTTTCAAAATTCGGAGTCACTTCAGACTAAAAAAATTATTTTTCAAAATTCAGAATACCAGGAGTCAATCAGACTCAACATCTCATTCTCAAAATATCAGGAGTCAATTAGACTCGAAGTATCAATCTCAGAATATCAAGAGTCAATCAAACTCGAAGAATCAATCTCGGAATATTAGGAGTCAATCAGACTCAAAGAATCAATCTCGGAATATCAAGAGTCCGTAGCTAGATCCCGGGTAAGTTCTCTTGTTCTCTATTGCATATCATTCGCTTGCTAAATGAACCTAGTTGATTTTGGATGCTTTTTTAATTGATAACAATCTTACACCCTTTCAACATACTTTTGAAATGTATATTTATATGTATGTATTATTTGAGGGCACATTTTAATTATTGATTCAATTATAAGGATGTTGAGTAGAGGCCTATCGCTATACAGGACGAGAGGGGGTGTTTTAGTCCGCCAGGCTCCTTCCCCTCTCATTCCATAATCCCCAGATCTAGAAATCTCTGGTTTGCAAAAGAACAGTGGCTTTTTAAATGGTTTATTAATTTTGCTTTTCAAAATTAAGTGACGACTCTTATTTCTTTTGAAAAAGTAAATGTGGTTGCCCGGTATCCACAACACCCGACTCACAAATTAGTTTTCTCAAAATTTGGAGTCACTCTCGACTCACAAATTATCATCTCTTCAAAAGGAGTCGTTCACGACTCACAAATTGTCATCTAAAATTCGGAGTCATTCCCGACTCACAAATTATCATCTAAAATTCGGAGTCACTCGTGACTCAAACAATTATTTTTTTTTCAAAATTCAGAGTCACTTCAGACTCAAAAATTTATTTTTCAAAATACAGAATACCAGGAGTCAATCAGACTCAACATCTCATTCTCAAAATATCAGGAGTCAATCAGATCGAAGTATCAATCTCAGAATATCAAGAGTCAATCAAACTCGAAGAATCAATCTCGGAATATTAGGAGTCAATTAGACTCAAAGAATCAATCTCAGAATATAAAGAGTCAATCGGACTCAAAGTATCAATCTTAGAATATAAGGAGTCAATTAGACTCAAAGAATCAATCTCAAAATATCAAGAGTCAATCAGACTCGAAGAGTCAATCTTAGAATATCAGGAGCCAATTAGACTCAAAGAATCAAATCTTGAAATATCAGGAGTTCAAAGAATCAATTTTTCATACCAAAAATGGTTTCAAACCCTAACTTTCAATGAAATTTGGGGTCAAACTGTAACAAATGGGCAAAATTTAGGGATCTATTCACAAAGCTTGAATGTTTTTTTTTAATTTTGGAGGGAAAAAACCAGCTGAATAACTTATCAAATTGCGGCACTCGATGGAAGATGCGGCAATTAGTGACTGTCGCAGCAGCACTCAGTGAATGTAGCAACGGCACTCACCGAGTGCCACAACGACAGTTGGCGACTGCCATTCGCGAGTTATCGAGTGCTGTTCTAGGCACAGAACGCTTAAAACTGGCATTTTCCTTTTATTTTCTTTCATTTTCACTTCTCCTCGATCCGGGTTTTCCTTTCAAGAATTCTCTTTATTCATCTCTGGCAAGCTAGGAGACTAACAAGTTAGTTCCTCTCGATTGAAATCTCATTTTTCTCTCACATCGCTGTTATTCTCCTTATTTCTTTTCTTTTTCTCTTTCTCCCCCTTTTCTAATAAAACTTGACTTTCCTTTTCTTTATTCCTCCTTCTCTCGATAGATTCACTATCATGGCTAGCGGCTCATATAGGAAGAGGAGGAAATATAGATTCGACTTTTCTACTTAGGGACCCTAAGTTACATATATCAACTCAGGCATTCCGACGAAAGGTACCTCTTTTCTCCCTTGCTTTGATTCTTTTTTCTTTGCTTGTCACCTCTAATAATGCTAAAATGTACATGCTTTAATCATGATGAATCTTTGAATTCATGTATCCCCCTTTTTTTCTTTCCTTTTTCTTTCTTTTTTCTCTTTTCTTTTCGTCTTTTTTTTTCTTTTTTCTTTTTTATCTTTTTCTTATTCTTTGTCGACGTTTCTTGATTCTTCATTTTAGGTATCTTTTTGGGTGTTCGTGTGTGTGATTTAGGGTTCATGCTCTAGTTTTCTGTATATTTATGTCTTGAGTTTATTGATTTCATGTCGAACTAACGCAAAAAATTTATATGATTTGTAGCTCCAACCTGAGCCAATGAAGGGCCATGGCAATCTTGCCCACGGTTTGGAGTGGTACGTGACCCTGAGCGACACAGTGAAGGGTATGGTTGACGCGACCGACTTTTGTGAATTCGTCCTCCTCCTCACCAAGAACTCCAACGATCTCCGACAGATTAACGCTCTGGCCGAGCTATGGTGGGACACCACTAATACTTTTCACTTCGAGTTCGGAGAGATGACGATGACCCACGTTGACTTCAACATGATTACAGGCATTCCATTCGGGGATCACTGTCTTAGGATGCTGGAAATGGTGACTGAGTGGTACACGGTGCTCGTACTGTTGGGAGCACTCCTAGATGATCCTTTGGTCCCGGCGAAGTGGTTTCTTGATAGCTTCAAGGACCAGGATGGCTATTCAGACGAGTAGATGGCGAGGACCTTTATCATGTATTTACTGGGGTGTTCTCTGCTGAGCACCAAGGGTGACCAGATCTAGGACTTCTCCTCCTCTGGCAGCTTCTGCCATTCAAACATATACGAAGCAACACAATATCTGATACAACTGTGGGATATCTGGACACCAATGCAAAGAATGCACAACACCAAAATAGCTCACAGGAGAATAGATGCAGTGCTTTAATTGTGAAAAGACTAGCCATGTATGCAAAGATTGCCCAAAACAAGGAATCCAGAACAACGTTCCGCCACCACGAAGATCCTGAAAGAGAGCTTGCTAATCAGCTAATCAATCTCAGCACTGAATAGAATGAAAGACTAAAGGTGCTATATTCAATGTCAAAACTATGAATCTCATATGGTGTTGATATTGCAAAGAAGTTTTGGGCATTCGCTGGAACTTGTGAGAAGACCTGATAAATCAACTGGTGGGAACCTCACAACCTTAGAATTTGAGATGGGATTAGAACCTTGTACTTCCTAAGACCTAGCGACCTCTAGATTTTGAGGACGAAATCCTTTGATAGGTGGGTAGAGATGTAGCACCCTCAATTTCCCCTGAAAATTCCACATAGAAATTAGTAGTGATGCCATCTTGAACATGGTTATAGAAAATCCATTAGAATAATCTTAGTTAAGAACCGTCTATAAGATCCTTAAGTTACCATCTTAACGACGACGTTGTTATCAACTTAGAACCTTCTTTTTTTTGTTTTGCTGGAAAAAAGGGGAGAAGAGGGCAACCAGCGTAGCAACCCTCCCTGGGCGTGATCATACGAGCCCCTCCCCAGTGTGGAATGTCCGGTTTGAGCCAAAGCTACTGCCTGTGTAGGCGAGCCCGTCACCACACCCCCACCGAAGCGACCAGTGAGCCAAAGCCTATCCACAGACCACAGGAATCAGGCTTTACTCACGCAAGCGTTTTCAACTTACGTCTAGATTCGAGCTCCTGACCTTGGGGTAAGAAATTTAAGCCCCATCCAACTGGGCTACCACCTCGGTGGTCTCAACTTAGTACCTATCATAGTAGTAGTCGTAACTTCGACGGTTAGTTTCTATTTTAGAATTCATAGTTTGAGACCTAGACTCTTACAGAGCCTCGTATATTCACATTTTTAGTCTCCTTTATATTTCACAGTATTGCACATAAATCGAGGCACAAATGCTAGCACACATTCTGAGGTACACAACCTGAGAGTGGACCCCACCCCTGTCACGAGGTAGCCATCCATACACCACCACCCCCATTGGTCCCCTCAAAATCTACCCTTAGACATAAACACATACACATTTGTGCACCCTAGCACTTTGGACACACAACCCCTCATCTCTCCCTATATAAACACAACTCTTACTCCCACATTGACACAATTGCTCCCCTCATGTACACTCACACACACATATTATTACACTGAGAGAGAGCTTCAGAAGAAAGATTAACACAACACCATACACACACCTGCATATACACCATACACTCCCTCTCCCTCTGCACTTCCACTCTGCCCACACACACAGAAGATCAAGGTGAAGAAGAAGAAGAGGCAGCAGAGAAGAAGATCGAAGAGAGAGAGAGAGAGAGAGAGAGAGAGAGAGAGAGAGAGAAAGAGAGAGAGATTTGGTTTACCAAAGGTAACCCACACCTCTAGCTCTCAATTTTTCCCCTTTTTCTGTGTCTGCATATCATCTAGACACCCCCAGACCCACATGCAAGTGCCCAGACCAGAGTCTTAAGCTCTCTACAACCTCCAATCACCATTAAAGCTCAAGCTTGAGCTTGATTTTGAATATCAACCAAACAGCCCCTAGCTTACCTTATTTTGACCCTCATGGCCCCCATATACTCCTCTTGTAGTAGTTTTTTATATAGATTATGTTTGTTGAGGCATGCAAGCCATTATTCCCATAATACCTGAAAAGAAAAAAGAATAGTGGACTAGTTCGAATCCTTAATGAATAAACTAAACCCTCGGCTCAGAGTATGTTGTAGATGAGGAATTTTGCACATTTTGTCGTTGATTTCATGAATATCCATGGTGGGATGAGGGAGATACAAGGATCATAAGTTTTTCGACTAGATCGAGCTTGCTGGTAGCATTTACTTCGCCAGAGAAGACGATGGAGAAGTTTGGACTTTGGGTTACAAGACCCGGGTTTAGGTCGGGTATAGGTAAGGTTAGGTTGTGCGTATAGGTGGGTATGGGTAGCGGGTCAGGATGGGTTTAAATAACCCATAGGTAGGTTTAAGTAGGACGACGTCGTTTTGACACCGGGTTAGTCAGGGCGAGTTATGGGTAATTAGGTCGGGTTATGTTGTGACTACATATGGGTTCGAGTATAGAGCGGATCCGATTCGGGTTAGGTCTGGGTATGGGTATTCGAGTTGGATTTTTTTGTTTGTTGATACAAATTATCCGTTGTCATGCCCCGGAATAACAAAAATAGAGAAAATAAAATTCCTTTTTGGGTCCGTAGGCAATGACTAGTGAAGTCACTGAATTGTCCACACCATGCAGTTCTAAACAATAGAAAAATAAAAAGGATAGCAATAAAAGCCAATTGATTATATGATACAACTCCCTAAATTATTACATCAGAGTTTAAGCAAAACATAATACAAAAGATTGAAGGCAAAACATATGCCTTAACAAAATATAAGCTAGAGTCGATAACAGAAATAGAACTAATATTTATTCTAATCTTTAGCTGGCGCAGACATAGCCGTCAGCATAGAAGTCTGCTTCAGCATCTCCAAGTCCAGCAGGTCTACCCTCGGCATAGCCTTCCTACGATTAGTAGCCCTCATTGTACGGCCCGTTACCTGCAGATCATACACAGCATAGGTTGGACGGGAAATGTCCAGGCAATATAGGTCGCCAGCTTACTGAAAGCTAAGTGAATAGAAACTCACATGGTATCATAGGTATAATGTAATTACAAGTTAGGAAGGCCATAAAATATAGTTCTACTAATAACATCTTTCTCTTCATTCAAGCCTCTTCATTAATCGATCACTCACGTCTTTTATACAAAAACCAACAACATCTAACTCATAGATGAACAGACTATATTGTGATACTCCTGGATACACCCATGATGTTATACCTGCTCTTTTCGTTGTACTTTTATATTACTTTTGATATAAATAATATTTAATATGCTTGTCTTTTCATTTCATGTAACACTTTTTCAATCGATTGAACCTCACCCAATCGATTGATATGATTGCCATTTCAATCGATTGAACTCACTTCAATCGATTGAACTCGTGCATTCTCAATCGATTAAACCTTCCGTAATCGATTAAAAAGCTGCCAACCTGAATCCATGATGTGGACCCATTTACAATCAATTGAATGTCTTAATCGATTGAACCCTAACCAACGTGTTTGTAATCGATTGAAACAATGTCAATCGATTGAATTTGTTATCCCAGTTCTGCACAGAAGCTGCCACCTGCCCTTCCCTTTGCCTATATATATATATATATATATGTGTGTGTGTGTGTGTGTGTGTTTCGTGTGTGGGAAATTAAGAGAAAAAAGGGAGGGAGATATACCAATACACATATACACAAACTCATATACATCTATATACACACCTCTATATACACATACACAAACACTCATACACCCACTCTTGGACTGGGAGAAGAAGAAGAAGAAGAGACACAGAAAGAGAAAGGGAGGAGAAAGAGAAAGAAACCACCCCCGAGGAACCCGCAGCCACCCCACGTCACCGATGTCACCAAACTTTACTAGTGAGTGCCTATACTCACTTAGTAGCGTAGATATGTTCATATATATGTGTTTCGATAAGAAAGAACGGACCCAAACGTGTGTACAAGATCCGGTTCAATTCTGGGAAGAAGATGCATTTTCAAGTGATTGAACATGTTTCAATCAATTGAGAATAGGTCCCAGTCAAGCGATTGGACAGGTTTCAATCGATTGAAACTTCAATCGATCAAACACTGCCCAATCGATTGAACGTAACTTCAATTGATTGATATTAACTTCAATCGATTGAACATAATAGATTGTGAAATGTTTAGTCTGTTTATACCTGATGGATTATTAAGTTGTTTTATATCATACGTTAATTATTGGTAGTTGTATCGGAATAATACACACATTGAAGAATGGGCTTAATGCATTGAATAGTGGAACAATTTGTATAATGACAATATAATGCTGTTAATAGAATTGAGAAGCCGATGTGCATAGTAGTGGGTCAAACGATCGTGGAGGTCGATACTATTTATGTTGGTGCGTGTGAATGCGATTGCGAAGATCGTATGACATCGGGTGTGGGATTCAGTAATAGGTCGAGAATGTCGAGAAAGCTAGGACTACATGTCAGGCATAAGTGATGTAGGCAAGGACTGCATGTCAGGCATAAGTGATGTGGACTGGGACTACGTGTCAGGCATATATGTGGTGAAGCTTGGACTACGTGTTAGGCTGGAACATCAAGAATGTATCAAGGCAAATTGGCCAGGAGATTATGATTACGTGTTAGGCTGATATATGGGTTGGCAAGCCGAGACTGCATGTCAGGTTTGGTAGGATGTGTGGTAAGGGACTTTGTGTCTGAGTTATGTGTTAGAAGGTTGGGACTACGGGTCGAGTTTCCTAAGTTATGATGTATTGGGCTACATGCCAGGTTAAAAAAAAAATATTTTTGAGATGGGAGGCTACGAGCAAAGTGTGGACCCAAGAGTCCATGTTATAATTGGAATTGGTTGGGACGACGTCTATAGTTATATATTGAGTTGGTGCATACATGAATGTGAATGACGAGATGACTTTTAATGATGCTTTATATACTGCATATCTGTAGATGTTTTGTTAGTATTTGCATTCACTCAGCTTGCGTAGCTTACGGCGTTTTATGCCGCTGAATATTCTACGTCTAGCTGGCCAGGGTTATGGAAATACATGTGAAGAATACATGACAAGGGGTTATGAGGAGGAAGCCTTTTATGATGGAGGCTATGCTAGAGACGTCAATTATGCAAGCTGAAGACCTGGAACTTAGCCTTAGTTTATGTTTATATCTAAAGACTCTGTAATATGTTAAGGTTTGTAATCGGCACGTGTGTGATAATACTTTATTTTCCGTTGCTACTTATGTTTTGTAGGATTTAGTAAACTCTGATTATACATGTCGAACCTAGAACTTCCTTATGTGTCGTTTGATCTAATACTCTAATGTTTAGACTTGGTTTATGGACAATATAGTGACTTTCAACTGTCATGGCCTACGGGTCCAAAAATAAATTTATTTTCTCTATTTTTGCTACTGCGGGGCATGACATGATTTTTGGTATCAGAACCTAGGTTTTGTAGTCGCGTTTACTAATTGTCCAACGTTTCTTGAGTTTTGAACCTTAAGATTGCTTGAGATAAGGGTTCTAAATAATGTTTTGGAGATCGTGCATATGGAGTTCTCCTTACTATTAATGCGATAATAGTTGTAACTACTATGTTTAATTTATGAACTACTTTCTGTGATTATTTCTGGGTTGACGACTAACCGATAGATGTCAATATAGGTACCTACCCACACTGCATCGATGGCATGAAGATACAACCAAAACCATCCTACACCGATTGAGGATGCACGCCCAGCACCTCAAGCTGCTGATCTGACAAGCATGTTCGAAGCTTTTGTAAGTAGAATGGAACGGATCAACATCCCCAATGTGAATTATGGAAATAACCATGGACCACCTCTAAGGCCAGTCGAAGATAGAATAGTTGAACGTTTCCGTCATTTTCGTCCTGAGAAGTTTGACGGGAATACTGAGCCATGGCAAGCGGAACAGTGGCTCCAAGAAATGGAAGCAATCTTCGACGCCCTAGGATGCAATGAGATCGAGAAACATCGACTAGCGACATTCCAGCTGACTTATGCGGCGACCGATTGGTGGAAATCGGAGAGGGCAACCATAGGAGAGGATACGGCCGGAAGAATGCCCTAGATCACATTCAAAGGGCTGTTTCTAGAGAACTACTTTCCTCGGACGAAGAGGAACAAGAAAGAGATAAATTCATTGAGTTGAGACAAGGGACCCAGACTGTAAGGGAGTATACAGTACAGTTCGAACGATTATCCCGATATTTCCTTCATATGATCGATACTCCAGAGAAGAACCAGCAGTATCACCAAGGTCTTTCACTGCCACTTCAACGAACAACTCTAAACCATCATGGAAATCAGCCATAAGGATATCAACGATCGAGAACAAGGACGCTTTGGGAATCGACCACCACCCAGGAGTAACCAAGGACCGAGACCTCCGATCCAATTCTAAGGAATAAGCGCCATAGGACTGGCGAAAGGAAGCCACAAACGGCGTTTCCTCATAATCGGTATGCTATAACCTAGGCACCTCCCCTGCAAGGACTACCTGCTGCCATTGGAGGCAATACTGGCAGATGTCTTAACTATGAAAAGCCAGGTCATTTGGCTAAGGATTGCCAAGCTCCCAAGAACTACAACTGACCGAGTATTCTCTGTTATAACTGTGGCAAGCGTGGCCACCTAAGTAAGGACTGCAGAGCACCCTGTAGGGTATACAACAGACCAACTGCTCAGGGTCAGTCGGACAGACTCGTTTGAATGCTATCAACCTAGAGGATGCATGATTTGATGAGGCTGAACAGCAAAACATGGAAGGTACCCTTACATTATTCAGCACTCGAGTTAAAGTTCTATTTGATATTGGTGCTTCGAATTCATTTATTGCCATCGAGATTGTTAAACTTTTGGGTTCAGTACCCCAGGCGCTCGATGTAGCCGTGAATGTGGTATCACCTTTGGGAGCAACCGTAAGATTAGGGAAAATGTGCAAGAACTGTACCTTAGTCCTTGAGGATAGTATCCTTCCAGTAGATCTAATCGTTTTATCAATGAAGGAATTTGACATCATCTTAGGATTTCATTGGCTCACGAAGTATCGTGCTATGTTGGATTGTGCCAATAAGATGATTACCTTTTCAATACCAGGTAGTCAGCCTTTTAATTTTCAATGCAACCCCTCTAGCGATGCTTTTCTTACTAGCCATCTAGCAGCTATCGAGATCTCTAATTCAGAGCTCACTGGTGCACAGATTCCTGTAGTCCGAGACTTTGAGGATTTGTTTCGGAGCGTTTAAGGATTGCCACCTAAGCGAGAGATTGACTTTTGTATAGAGTTAGTGCCCGACACTTTACTATTGTTGAAGGCTCCTTATAGAATGGCCCCAACGGAGATGCAAGAACTGAAGAAGCAAGTACAGAAGTTGGAGGATCTTAAGTTTGTTCGACCAAGCATCGTCGCCTTGAGGAGCGCCAGTGCTATTCATCAAGAAGAAGGACGGAACTCAACGACTCTTTATCGATTACAGAGAGCTTAACAAGGTCACCAATAAGAATAATACCCACTCCCTAGAATCGACGATATGTTTGATCAACTGTAAGGAGCAACGACTTTCTCGAAGATCGATCTATTATCAGGATATCACCAACTATTGGTTCGACCCGAGGATATTTCGAAGACCGCTTTCAGCATGAGGTATGGGCATTACGAATTCTTGGTCATGTATTTTGGATTAACCAATGCCCTGACAGTATTCATGGACCTAATGAACAGAGCATTTTGTCACGCCCCGAAGTACAAAAAATCGAGAAAATAAATTTCCTTTATGGGTTCGTAGACACGTGACTGGTTGAATGTCACCTGATTGTTCCAAATATGCTCACAACAATAATTTAATACTTGAAGATGACTAAGTTCAGCAGAATCATGAATCTAAAACATTCAAGTCTTACATGATTAATATAGTACAGACCCAAAAGATACATAGTACATGTCCAACTACACTATTACATCATCAAACATATTAACAACAGAACTACGTCAAAGAAAAGCTCCAGGGTTTTCAGCTGACGAAATCGTAGCCTTCCTCGTAGAAATCTTCACCAGCATAGTCTTCAGCAGTAAAATCAGCATATTGATAGTAACCCGCCCCGTCAGAACCTGCAAAGGCTGGACGGGGATAGTCCAGCAGCATGAACGCCGTCAGCGATTAAGCTGAGTGAGGGTACCCTTAAGGTTACCACTATTAAGGTAAGTTATTCATCATCTCTTATCCTCAAAACCATGTCTCGTCCAAACCCAACCATACCCTACGAAACTTAACCCAGAACTAAACTGACCAACAACATCGACTAAAAGAAGATGTAACTCGAAAGGTATCCAATATTATGGGTACAATGCATCCACAGGTCAAGAAGAACAACACTCAGCAATGAATCACTTAATCGCACACGTCATTAACGATCCTCAGGTCAATCGCCCGACTGAACACATCATGGACGATCTACAGATCAAAAAGAAGAACATGCTATAGCTATCTCTTAATCGCACATGTCGCTAACGATCATCAGGACAACTATTCGACCAAACACGTCATGGACGATCCACAGATTAAGGATATGAAACATACATAAACAATCACTTGATCGAACATATTGTTGACGATCCTCGGATCAAGGATGCGAATTATACCTCAACAATCGACCCCACAAAGATCACTGAAAGGCTAACTCCGCAATAAATACCCGAACACGACACCAAGGTCCACAAATCAACTTTAATCGAAAGTCAAACGACCGGAACGAATATCAATGTCCCTTATTCGCATAAAATCTATTATTGAAGGGTTTGCCATTATCTTACACGACTAACCACCGCTCGTTCTTTACGTCTTAAGATCCATTCGCGCAAATCGTCTTAGTATCAAACCACATTAAGGTCAACATTAAGTTACGATAATAACGTCATGTTCGCTATCGTCATAACTTACTAACGGTTTCACAATAACATATTAAGTCTTCAAGACAAGTTTCTAACTCATCCTACATCATTCATACTAATTATAGCACAAACGATAACCAACGCATCTCATCAAATGCATATGACATAAACAAGATAATAATAACTAGCGAAAGCATTTATTTAAAAACATACATCCGTACAGCCACTAGTTAAAAGAAAGTTTCTCGTAGCTCAAGACTTCATAACTTCATAACCTATTGCGTCTTTTAACATAGATGGATAACTCATGCATATATATATATATATAACTTCTTAGTTATAAATTAGGCCCAAAAGTCAATTTATCAATTCTAAATGCAACATGCAAGACATATCTTAAAATCTGGGAAACTGAAATTTTCATCAGAACATAGTTTAGTAAAAATAGCTTTTCTAATAGCTCAAGATCTCTTAACCTTCCTAACGTTTTTGTGAAAAAAACAACTCATGTATCTACAAATAACTCTTCTATAGCCTGGTCTAAAAATCACTCATTCATAGGTGAAATGCACGTACAACACAATGTTATAAATCTGGGACTGAGCAGTCTGAAAATACAAGAAATGCCTAAGTAAAATGAACGATTTGAGTAGCTCAAAAATTGAATTGAAGCTAGATTTTTTTTTTTGCATAAAGATAATCCAAATACTTATAATGTTCTAGTTTTGAGTTTGATCCACAAAACAATTTATCATGCCCAAATAAATCATACCAATTCAGTCAACACAGTGAAATTTAATTATGGCAGTTTGTATGTTGTTAGCCTTTTTTATTTTTTTCTCATCTTTGATCTTCATTCCAATTCCTAAAACATGTTCTAAACATATATATATATATATATATATACATATGCATTAAGTTCTAAACTCACCTAGGGGTTAAGGCTTGTTTGGATGTTGAGAAAATGGAGGAAAATGGAAAGAAAAGCTTAAAATGCCTCCAATGGTGATCTTCTCCTCTCCTCTTCCAATTCCTTGCAATTAGGAGCTTGATTATGGAGTCTATAGCTTCCTTTGATAGTAGCTTATCTTCCCTTGGTGATATGGGGGTGTATATGGGGGTATTTGATGGTGTAGATCACAAAAAAGACACATGCATTGAAGGATTTGGGCTAGACCACCATCATCTACATCTTTTTCTTCTTCTCTCCCTCTTTAAACTCTCTCTAAGTTAGTGGAGAAATCTATGTTTTGGTGGTTTTACTCTAAAAAAAAAAAGAGAGATAAACAATCTATATAAAGTGGGGAGTAAGTAGGACAAGTGTCCAATGTTGGGGGGTTGATGGTGTGTAGTGGAACAAGTGTCCAAATGTGATTAAATGAGATTTAAGATGTTGCCATGTGTCTAGTAAGTGGGGTCTACCTTAATCTGCGTGTAAATATCTCGTAATGTGCGTCTGCTCCACGGACTGCGTGTAAAACTGGTACAGCTCTAAACTCGCGGTCAGGTTACTATTTACTTCTATTGCGGTGTGGTAGGTACGAAGTCGTCGGGACAATCGGTAATTAAAATAAATATATTGAGACCATATATATATTCACACAATACGCCAGATAAACGGTAGTAGCAAGATATGCAATACAGGGAAATTCTGATATTTATTTATGTATTCGAACGTACGAAAACACAAGGAAAATAGCGGTGCTACATCTCTCTACCACCTAAAAAGAGATTCCATCCCTGAAATCAATGCTCAAGCCGTACTGAATAACTCTGGATATCTCTCTCTCATCTCAGACTCCATTTCCCACGAAGCTTCTCTTTTGTCATGACGATTCCTCTGAACATTCACCAATGGAATCTCCTTTTTCTTCAGCTTCTTGGTCTCTCGACCCAAAATCTTGATGGGTCTCTCTGTGTAAGACACGTTGCTATTCACCTCGATATCCTTGAAGTCGATTACATGTGGCGTCGCACCCTGAAGATACTCCTTCAACATACTGATGTGAAAAACATTGTGAATACCTGACAACCTTGGTGGCAACGCAAGTCTATAAGAAACTTTCCTATGCGTTCCAAGATTTTGAATGGTCCGATATAGCGCGGTGACAACTTTCCTCTTTTATGTCCAAACCTTACTACTCCTCATACTGGTGATACCTTGAGTAAGATATGTTCTCCTACCTTGAACTCTTTATCCTTGCGATGCTTGTCTGCATAGCTCTTATATCGATATTGTGCTGCCTTCATCTCTCTCTGACAATGACTATCTTCTCATTAGTCTCCCAAACCATCTCCGGTCCAAGAAGCTTGCCATCTCCAACTTCGGTCCAACATAATGGTGAACGACACGGCCTTCCATACAATGCCTCGAATGGTGCCATGCCTATGCTTGAGTGATAACTAATGTTGTAGGCAAACTCAATCAATGGCAGATGAATCTCCCACAAACTCTCAAAGTCAATCACGCAAGCTCCGAGCATGTCTTCCATTACTTGATTGGTCCTCTCGGTTTGTCCGTCGGTCTGAGGATAAAATGCAGAACTCAAACTCAGTGAAGTCCCCAAAGCTGTCTAGAAACTTTCCCAAAATTCTGCAATAAGTCGAGAATCGCGATATGATACTATGCTGATGGGTACTCCATGCAATCGTACGACCTGTTGTATGTACAACTGACTCAACTTCTCCATAGGGTATGTTATATTGTATGCCATGAAGTGAGCTGACTTGATGAGTCGGTCCACAATCACCCAAATAGAGTCATGGTTCTGCTGAGATCGGGGCAGACCTACCACAAAATCTATGGTAATATGTTCCCACTTCTACTGCGGAATCGACAACGACTGTAACAATCCTGATGGCCTTTGATGTTCTGCTTTAACTTGCTGACAAGTAAGACACTTAGAAACATACTCCGCCACTTCTCGTTTCATGCCTTCCCACCAGAAATTCCGTTTCAAGTCTCTATACATCTTTGTGCCTCCTGGATGAAAGGTCAAACTGGACTTGTGTGCTTCATCCAAAATGTCCTTCCTCAGATTCCCCACATCAGGCACACATAGTCGATTCCTACACCGAAATCCTCCATCTGATCCGACGCTCTATTCCTCGGGTTCCTTAGCCAAAGCTCTAGCGAACCACTTCTTCCACTCTTCGTCTTTTTGTTGGGCTTCCAAAATAAGACTGAAAAGCATCAGTTGTGCTACCAGACATCCAAAATGATGCCCTTCTTCTGTCTCTGTGGGTTAGAGATCAAATTCTGCTATGGTTTTCAATGCATTCTATTCTCGAATCAGGAGAATAGCAACTACCCCACGAGGTTTACGACTCAAAGTATCCGCAACAACGTTTGCTTTACCAGGATGGTATTGTAAAGTGAAATTATAATCCTTAGTAACTCCATCCATCGTCTCTACCTCATGTTCAGCTCCTTCTATGAGAACAAGTACTTCAAGCTCTTGTGGTCTGAAAATAAATCAAACTGCTCCCCATAGAGGTAATGTCTCCAACTGCTCCCCATAGGGTGATGGCGGCTAACTCTAGATCATGCGTTGGATAATTCACCTCGTGCGACTTCAACTGTCTCGATCCATACGCTATCACCCTCCCACCTTGCATAAGCACACCCCCTAATCCTTGGTGTGAAGCATCACTGTAGATGGTGTACCTTTCACTGCTTTTGGGTATCGCTAACACGGGTGCCGAAGTCAATCTCTCCTTCAGCTCTTGAAAGGCACATTCACGTCGATCCTTCCATTCGAACTTCGTCTCCCTCTTCGTAAGACCAGTTAAAGGGGCTACGATTCTAGAGAATCCTTCTACGAATCTCCGGTAATAGCCAGCCAAACCAAGAAAACTTATAGAGAATCCTTCCAATCTAGCACCACGTCTATCTTTGAAGAATCCACTGATATCCCATCCTGGGAGACAACATGTCCCAAGAACTTGACTTCCTTGAGCCAAAACTCGCATTTGCTGAACTTTGCATACAAATAGTTGTCCTTGAGCATCTATAAGGTAATTTGCACATGTTTTTTGTGTTCCTCCTTGGTCTTGGAGTAAATCAGTATGTCATCTATACAGACGATAATAAACTGATCTAGGTAGAGCCTGAATACCCTATTCATCAAGTCCATGAACACTGATGGGGCGTTGGTTAGTCCTAATGGCATCATAAGAAACTCGTAATGTCCATATCTGGTACGGAATGTTTTCTTTGATCCATCTTCTGGTCGAACTAACAACTGATGGTATCCTAATCTCAAATCGATCTTCAAAAATGTCGTAGCTCCTTGCAGCTGATCAAACAAGTACTCAATACGCGGTATCGGGTACTTATTCTTGATGGTTACCTTATTCAACTCTCTGTAGTCTATGTAGAGTCGAAACGACCCATCTTTCTACTTCACAAACAGAGTCGGTGCTCCCCACGATGATGTGCTTGGCTGCACGAATCCCAAATCTTCTAACTCTTGTACTTGCTTCTTCAACTCCTGCATTTCTGTCAGTGCCATTCTGTACGGAGTCTTGGAGATGGGCATGGTTCCGGGTGCCAGTTCTATGCAGAAGTCTATCTCTCGCTTTGGCAGCAAATCCGAGATATCCTCCAATATGTCCTTGAATTCTCACAGTATCGAAATCTCTACGATTGTGATCTCTGAGCGTGTGCCCTCGATGGCAGCCAAGCGATTAGTGAAAAAACCGTCACTCAATGGGTTATACTGAAAACAAAAGGATTGACTTCCAAGTATTGTGAAGGTAATCGACTTGCTGGTACAATCCAAAATAGCATGGTACTTGGTAAGCCAATCAATTCCTAAGATGACTTTGAACTCCCTCATCGACAAAATCACCAAATCTCAAATAGATCTCTGTCTTCTATGTTGATGAAACAATTTCTGCATACTCTACTCAACTTAACAGACGTACCCATTGGAGACACGACATTCAATGCAACGGTAAGGTTCTGAGGTACTAAACCCAAATCTTGTACGACTGGACTAGTAATAAACGAATTCGATGCTCTAGTATCAAATAACGTTTTAACCCTATTGCTGAAAAGAGTAAGTGTACCTTCCAAATTATGTTGCGCTTCGGTGTCAAAGCCTGCTGCTTCTGGGATAACAGCATTCAGATAAGTTTTGGCAGCTTGTCCTTGAGCATTGGGTCCATTGTATTTTCGGCGTGGTGCCTTACAATCTCGGCTCAAGTGACCTTTATCTCCATAATTAAAGCATATGACTTCACCACGATTGTGGGTCTTGGGGGCTCGGCAATCCTTGACATGGTGACCGAGTATGCCATAGTTGAAGCAATTCCCTAGGCCTTTTCCTTAAGCGGCATAACCTCCTTGATTTCTATTAGGGACTAGTGCTTGTGGTGCTGCAGTTCTAGCTTGCTGTGGTTGTCTCCGTGCTTGCTGCGACTTCCATTCTCCATTCCAGGTGCGCTTGTTATTCTGATAATGCACGGGTGGCCTCGATCCTTGGACATTTCGTGATGGGAATCTACTTGTAAACCTCTTCTGCTTCTGTTTCTGTATGTTCTCCATCTGTGTAGCCAACCCTACCAGGGATTCAAAGGATTGATTCACATAAACTGCAGTCATCTCTTGGAGTGACAAAGATAACCCTTAGTGATATTGCTCGTTCTTCTTAGCAGGTGTGTCCACCATGTGATATGCAAAACGGGACAGGTGCTCGAATTGCGTTGTATACTCCTGAACAGATTTGTTCCCTTGAACTAACTCCATGAATTCCCTCTTCTTCAAATTTTGTTCCACTAACGGGAAATACTTTGCTAGAAGCCGTTCCTTGAACATGGTCTATGTCATTTCCCTTATGGCTCCTTCTCCCAAAGTAGCCTCTTCCGCTTCCCACCAATCTACGGCAGCAAACGTCAACTGGAATACGATCAAACGGCGCTTCTCGACTTCACTGCAATCCATGGCTCTGAAGATGAGATCCATCTCACGTAGCCATTGCTCAGCTCTCCACAGTTCCATCATCCCATCAAACTTTTCCGGTCTTAGTGCTCAGAAACGTTCAAGTATCGTATCCCCTGTCTGCCTTGGGGTGGTGCTGGGCGATTGTTGTTGTTCCCTACATTGTTCGAAGCTCTCTAAATCCTCCTAACCAAAGCTATGAGCAGTCATGTAGGGTCTATCTCATTGGGTATCTTTGGTTCTTCTTCGTTATGGCCGTTGCGATTCCCCCTACGTCCTCCTGCCATCTGAAATCAATGCACAAGTGTTTTTAACACTAATTTCCTTCGATTCCATACCAAGTCTCTATAGGTAGGTCACGATGTGCACCAAAATTAAAATATAACAAGCATGCATATAATATAATTTATCAATGAAATAAAGCGATGCACATTCTTTACATAAATTACTGAAACCATTTCATTAAACCAAAAAGATTTACATCCAAAGTACTACATCCATGGTTAGTACATACTATACACATAAGGGTTTAAGCAACTATTAAGTGTGCTTACAAAATACATATACAACGTAACTTACATCAGAAAGATCTACAATATGAGTTACGCCAATTAAAACTACTATTTATATCATTTATATAGAAGTAGCAACATCTCTAAGTAGATCGTATCAACGTGTCAGGGCATAGAAGTCTGCCTCATCATCAGTAACTACAAGTGGTATCTCATCTCCTGGAATGGTAACCACATCCGCTGGCATAAAGCCCAGCCACGGGTCAAAGTCATCAAACCCTCCATCCGGTAAAATCCACCACGGTGCTACGTCATCTCCACCAACTCCGTCCAAGTCGACGTCGTCATTATCGTCTAGCTCTACGATCTCAGGTGGCGCATCATCCAACACGATAAATAACTCGTTGGGCTCATCAACATCATCTGGATCTACGTCGTCATGTAGGTCAGGCTGTGCACCGAGATCATCTTGGATCTTCTCCACAACTGGGTCATATGTTGGGTCATCTAAGAACTCCTCCTTAGGGTCCTCCTCCTCAATATTAGCTAACTCCCCCTCATTGATGTCAGCTGGATCTGCTCCGTGGTCCTATTGAGGCATCGGTACTATCTCGTCCCCATCGACTGGTAGTGCTGGATGGTCGTGTACATCATCCCCTGGTCCCTGAATATCGTCCGCTGGGTCAACCTCCTCGATCAGATCGACATCGCTACTCGCCGGATCGTCATCAATCATCATATCATTATCGGTTGGTGTTATACTATCATCGTCATCTGTGTCATTACCATCGGATGGGTCGCCAGCTGTGTGCTCACTGCTTGCAAAATCATCTCCACTCGATATGTCGTCGTTGTCACTATCCGCATCCATATGATCTGAACCCGTACCTGGCTCTGGGGAGGCTCTCGCAAAATGGTCGGGTATTGGTACAGGCTCGAGAGAGAATGGCGGTGCTAGTGCTACCATGATAATCGAAAAAAGTATATAATCGTATAACGCCTTGTCCTGGACCATACTGATAAGCTCCTGATGAATGAATATAGTAGTCTCTGAAGCATAAATCGACTCGAGCTGAACCCGGTCCGGATACTGCAATGCATCAGTAAGTACATCTCTCCGCATGTCCTCCTCCAAGATGTATCTAGCCCTCTAGAGGATCCGCTGTCGGTATAGTACAGGGACGGTAGGCTGAATATGGCCATCGAGAATATAATGACCTCCAAAATCATCCTAAATGAAAATCGGCTCCATGGTCCTGCAAGAGGAGCTAACGTAGTGTCAGTACTAGTACAAGGCAAATCTTATGCTCATAACTTAATGTGTATGACAATCAGCCTCGCTTTAATACCAAAAATCCCTATCACGCCCCGAAGTACCAAAAATAGGGAAAATAAATTTTCTTTATGGGTTCGTAGACACATGACTGGTTGGTTGTCACCTGGTTGTTCCAAATATGCTTACAACAATAATGTAATACTGGAAGATGACTAAGTTCAGCAGAAGCATGAATCTAAAACATTCAAGTCTTACATGATTAATACATTACAGACCCAAAGGATATCCAAAAGATACATAGTGCATGTCCAACTAAACTATTACATCATCAAACATATTAAAAATAGAACTACATCAAATAAAAGCTCCAGGGTCTTCAGCTGGCGAAACCGTAGCCTTCCTCGCAATAATCTTCACCAGTATAGTCTTCAGCAGTAAAATCAGCAGCTTAATAGTAGCCCAACCCGTCGTAACCTGCAAAGGCCGGACAGGGATAGTCCAGCGGCATGAATGCCGTCAGTGATTAAGCTGAGTGAGGGTACCCTTAAGGTTACCACCATTAAGATAGGTTATTCATCATCTCTTATTCTCAAAACCATGTCTCGTCCAAACCTAACCATACTCTACGAAACTTAACCCAGAACTAAACTGACCAACAACATCGACTAGAAAAAGATGTAACTCCATAGGTATCCAATATTCTGGGTACAACGCATCCACAGGTCAAGAAAGAACAACACTCAGCAATGCATCACTTGATTGCACACGTCACTAACGATCCTCAGATCAACTACCCGACCGAACACGTCATGGACGATCCACAGATCAAGAAGAGGAACACACTACAGCTATATCTTAATCGCACACGTCGCTAATGATCCTTAGGCCAACTATTCAACCGAACACGTCACGAAAGATCCACAAATTAAGGATGCGAAACATACATAAACAATCACTTAATCAAACACGTTGCTGACGATCCTCAGATCAAGGATACGAATTATACCTCACCAATCGACCCCACAAAGATCACCGAAAGGCTAACTCTGCAACAAATACCCGAACACGACACCCAGGTCCATAAATCAATTTTAACCGAAAGTCAAACGACCAGAACGAATATCAACGTCCCCTATTCACATAAAATCTATTATTGAAGGGTTTGCCATTATCTTACACGTCTACCCGCCGCTCATTCTTTACATCTTAAGATCCATTCGCACGAATCATCTTAGTATCAAATCGCATTAAGGTCAACATTAAGTTACGATAATTACGTCATGTTAGCTATCGTCTTAACTTACTAACGATTTCACGATAACATATTAAGTCTTCAAGACATGTTTCTAACTCATCCTACATCATTCATACTAATCATAGCAGAAACAATAACAAACGCATCTTATCAAATGCATATGACATAAACAAGATAATAATAACTAGCGAAAATATTTATTTAAAAACATTCATCCGTACAGCCACTAATTAAAAGAAAGTTTCTCGTAACTCAAGACTTCATAACCTATTGCGTCTTTTAACATAGAAGGATAACTCATGCATATATATATATATAACTTCTTAGTTATACATTAGGCCCAAAAATCAATTTATCAATTCCAAATGCAACATGCAAGACAAATCTTAAAATCTGGGAAATTGGAATTTTTATCAGACGTAGTTTAGTAAAAATAGCTTTTATAATAGCTCAAGATCTCTCAACCTTCCCAATTTTTTTGTGAAGAAAGACAACTTATTTATATATAAATAACTCTTCCATAGCCTAGTCTAAAAATCAATCCTTCATAGGTGAAATGAACGTACAACACAGTGTTATAAATCTAGGATAGAGCAGTCCGAAAATACAAGAAATGTCTAAGTAAAATGAACGATTTGAGCAGCTCAAAAATCTAATTGAAGCTAGATTTTTTTGTACATAAAGATAATCCAAATATCTATAATGTTCTAGTTTTGAGTTTGATCCACAAAGAAATTTATCATGCCCAAATAAGTCATACAAATTCATTCAACACAGTGAAATTTAATTCTGGCAGATTGTATGTTGTTAACCCTTTTTATTTTTTTCTCATCTTTGATCTTCATTCCAATTCCCAAATCATGTTCTAAACATATATATACATATATATTAAGTTCAAAACTCACCTAGGGGTTAAGGCTTGTTTGGACGTTGAGAAAATAGAGGAAAATGGAAAGTAAAGCTTGAAATGCCTCCAATGGTGATCTTCTCCTCTCCTCTTCCAATTCCTTGCAATTATGGGCTTCATTATGGACTCTTTAGCTTCCTTTGATAGTAGCTTATCTTCCCTTGGTGATATGGGGGTGTACATGGGGGTATTTGATGGTGTAGATCACAAAAATGACACATGCATTGAAGGGTTTGGGCTAGACCACCATCATCTACATCTTTTTCTTCTTCTCTCTCTCTCTAAACTCCCTCTAAGTTAGTGGAGAAATCTGTGTTTTGGTGGTTTTACTCTAAAAAAGAGAGAAAATAATGTATATATAGTGGGGAGTAAGTAGGACAAGTGTCCAATGTTGGGGGGTTGATGGTGTGTAGTGGAACAAGTGTCCAAATGTGATTAAATGAGATTTAAGATGTTGCCATGTGTCTAGTAAGTGGGGTCCACCTTAATCTGCGTGTAAGCATCTCGTAATGTGCGTTTGCTCCACCACAGATTGCGTGTAAAACTGGTACAGCTCTAAACTCGCGGTCAGGTTACTATTCACTTCTATTGTGGTGCGGTAGGTACGAACTCGTTGGGACAGTCGGTAATTAAAATAAATATACTGAGACCATATATATATATATAAATTCACACAATACGCCAAATAGACGGTAGTAGCAAGATATGCAATACAGGGAAATTTTTTATATTTATTTATGTATTCGAACGTACGAAAACAAGAAAAAATAGCGATGCTACACATTTAGACCCTACTTAGACCAGTTCAATATTGTGTTCATAGATTATATTTTGATCTACTCAAACACTGACGCTGAACATAAGGAACATGTAAGGAGCGCACTAAAGACCCTCCGGGACAACGTGTCAGGCATAAGTGATGTGGGCTGGGACTACATGTCAGGCATAAGTGATTTGGGCTGGGACTACATGTTAGGCATATATGTGGTGAAGCTTGGACTACGTGTTAGGCTGGAACATCGAGAATGTATCCGGGCGTATTGGCCAGAAAGTTAGGACTACATGTCAGGTTGATATATGGGTTGGCAAGCTGGGACTGCGTGTCAGGTTTGGTATGATGTGTGGTATAATGGGACTGCGTGTTTGAGTTATATGTTAGAAGGTTGGAACTGTGGGTCGAGTTTGCTAAGCTATGATGTATTGGGCTACGTCCTAGGTTAGAAAGAGATTATTTGAGATGGGAGGCTACGTGCAAAGTGTGGACACAAAAGTCCATATTATAATTGGGATTGGTTGGGACAACGTCCGTGGTTCTATATTGAGTTGGTGCATTCATGAATGTGAACGACGAGATGACTTTTAATGATGTTTTTATACTGCATATCTATAGATACTCTGTTAGTGTTTGCATTCACTTAGCTTGCATAGCTGACGAATTTTATGCCGCTGGATATTCTACATCCAGCTGGCTAGGGTTATGGAAACAAATGTGAAGAATACATGGCAAGAGGCTATGAGGAGGAAGCCTATTATGAAGGAGGCTATGCTGGAGACGACTACTACACAAGCTGAAGACCTGAAGCTTGGCCGTAGTTAGTTTATGTTTATATCTAGAGACTCTATAATAAGTCAAAGTTTGTAATCGGCACGTGTGCTTTACTACTTTATTTTCCACTGCTACTTATGTTTTGTAATAGTTAGTAAAACCTAATTATACATGTCGAACCTAAAACTTCCTTATGCGTCGTTTGATCTAATACTCTATTGTTTAGACTTGGTTTATAGACAATATGGTGACTTTCAACTGTCATGGCCTACGTGTCCAAAATGAAATTTATTTTCTCTATTTTTGCTACTGCGGGACATGACAGGAAGCTGTCTACTGGTTTTAAGAGCATATTCACAGTCCACCGCAAGTCATAGACACCACGTCAGTCCATCCACCACTTTTAAGAACATATTGTCCACCGCAAGTCAAGGATATAACGCTTCGAGCAAAGACACATCAGTTCTATTGCCACGACTTAACATGCCTACTAGTGGGCTTTTAAGGATATCTGCTCAGTCCACCGGTTTTAAGGACATATGATTAGATCACCAGCTATCTTAAGGCTATTGGTCCGGTCCATTGCTTTTAAGAACATATGCATAGTCTACCGCTTTTAAGGACATAGATTGACCAATGCCCGTATCTGTAAGAATCCCAGAACAGATCAAACAACGTTTTGCTATTATTGATACATGACATTCCCATGTGGCCTGACTATTCTGATTGAAATGAACGGACTATCAAACAGGATAAAGATCAACACTTAACTAATGTTCCGAACCGGAATACATTACTCTTAATGTTATCTCATTATCGTATCGCATCAAATAAATCGCATAATGGAAGCAGGTAACAGTATTTAAACAACTAAGCAGTTCATGTTATAAATAACTGACAATATCAGTGTACTACAAATACCAATCAATTGAAGTCCCTCTCAATCGATTGGGCAATAAGGGTTGTCAATCGATTGAAGTAATTTTCAATCGATTGGGGTGAAAGTACCTTCAATCGATTGAAATCCGTTTCAATCGATTGAATCAAGGTCAATTGATTGAGAGCCTTCTTTTCCAGAAACTGGGCAGTGACGCCCAGAACTTATAGGGTGCATTTGTGTCGTCTTCTTCATGTTAAAACTTACAAAAATATAAACTCATAATGCCCGTATCTTGTCCTGAAAGTAGTCTTCGACACATCCTCTGGCCGAACTAACAATTTGTAATATCCTGAATGCAAATCAATCATTGAAAAGATCTTCGATCCATGCAATTGGTCAATTAGGTCGTCTATCCGAGGAAGTGGATATCTATGCTTAATTGTAACATTGTTCAACTCTCAGTAGTTGATACAGAGTCGAAGTGTTCCATCCTTCTTCTTCACGAATAGTACCAGTGCTCCCCAAGGTGACGTACTTGGGCGAACAAATCTTAAATCTTCATTTTCTCGAACTTACTTCTTCAACTCCAACATCTCAGTGGGCGCCATTCAATATGGAGTCCTAGATATCGATAACGTTTCAGGTGTTAATTCCATACAAAAGTTTCTCTCTCTCTCTCTCTCTCTCTCTCTCTCTCTCTCTCTGGTGGAATTCCTGAGATATCCTGGAAAACATCTTCAAAGTCGTGTACGGTAGGGATCTGGTCTATGGTAAGCTCCGTACTCGTACTTCCGATCGCAGCTACACAACTAGTCAAAAACATGTCGCTCGTCGATTGACACTGAAATTTGATCGTAGCACGTCCTAATAGCGTAAACACGATAGTCCTAGTAAGGCAATCCAAGTTGGCACCATACTTGATAAGCCAATCAACTCCTAAGATAATGTCAAATTCTAACATAGACAGAACTACCACGTCTGCCGAAAGATTCCTATCTTCTAGGGTCAAGGGACAATCCTTGCACACCTTACCGAACGTATTAGTCACACCCAATGGTGACATAGCGTTAAGTGTCGGCTCAAGTGCCTGGGTTCTAAACCCAACTGGCGCATAATCTTAATAGCAAACTAGTATCAAATAAAGCTCGAACTTGACTGTGGAAAAGTACAAGCGTACCTTCCAGATTCTGTTGTCCCTCAGCATCAAAACATACTTCCTCTAGGATTATAGCATTCACCCAAACCTGGGGGTCCTTATAGTCCTTGAATTGGTACCCCGTAATATCATTCCTTGCTCAAATGACCAGGCCTTGCAATATGTCCGGGCACTCCATAGTTGAAACATCCCCCACTGCTTGATGATTGTGGGGCAGCAAATGCTCACTATGGAAATTGCTGAGGTCGAAGATAATTCGACTGAGGCTTCCTGGTTCCATCTCAAGTACGCTAATTTCCTTGAAAAACTACCCTGAAATCTCCAACCTGGGTATTCCTCGATGGTGGGTTCTGAAAGCTCTTCTATGGACAACTTCTTAGCAGCGGGGGTCGGTTCATCTGTTGTCACTGCACTAGATATGCATCCTTTTCTAGGCTCACAGCGAATCGTATAAGTCCTTCAAAACTTTGATCGAGGTGACCGATCATCATATGTCGAAGGTGAGGGTTCAGTCCCTGATGAAATCTCTTCACCTTCTTCTGAGGTGTATCAATCATGTGTTGAGCGAATCTTGATAGTCGCTCAAACTACGTCATATATTCCATCAAAGTCCAACCTCCTTGGACTAGGTTCAAGAAATTCTTCTCTTGTTGGTCCTTCTCATTCTCTGAAAATACTTCTCCAAGAACCTGCCTTTGAACATCTCCCAAGGCATCCTTGCATATAGCTCGTTTAGCTTCCCACTAGTCCTCGGCCACATAGGTTAGATGAAAAGTGGACATGCAACGCTTGTCCTGCTCATTGCACTCAAGGGCTTCAAAGATTAACTCCATCTCCCGCAGCCACTATTGAGCCTTCCATGGCTCTGTCAATCCATCAAACTTTTTTGAGCTTAGTGCACAGAAATGTTTTACTAACTTGTCACCCATTTGTCTCAGCGGTGGAGGTACGACAGGGTGATGGACAGGAGGCTGATGAGTGGCATGATTATAGGTATCACCCACGTGCTCCATTCGTCGCATAAAGGCTGCGAAAACGTGTAACAATCCTAAAATTTTTAAGTGTGTAAATACGTATTTTAATTAATTTTTTCTGTTTGCAATGATATAGGAATGTACCTAGGTAAGACACGTGTTTAAAAATTTTAAGTTTGGAAGGCACAGGATTATAATATCAATGAGCTCATTTAATTTGGGTGTTACAATGTTATTAATTTATATTGGTTATATAAATATTATAGTCGTAGGTCTTATTAAATCGATTTAAATTTAAGTTTGAAATTTTATATGATTTAAAAAGGTTCTCAATTGAATAAAGGTAGGAAAGTTACGATTGTGAGACTTAGTTGGAGTTGGACTATGTGAATAATGTAATACCCCAAATTATTTTAAATAGTTTATAGTATTTTATTTAGCATTTTTTATGATTTTATTTGAAATATTAATGTGGTTAGTATATAAAATTTGTGAGAGTGTCATACACCCTAAAGAAACTTTATGAAAAACTTGAAAGTTTTATCCGTCCACGTGTGAGTGTGTTTGGTGTGGCGTGTGTGTGCTATATAAATACACAGGATTGTGTATCACCTATAGGTATATAATAATAATAATAATAATAATATTAGGTTAGAATAATTAAAACTCCAAAAAGAAAAGAAGCACAGGAGGACCTTCAGCCGCCACACACACACACACACACACACATAGAGAGAGAGAGAGAGAGAGAGAGAGAGAGAGAGAGAGAGGAGAAGAAGAAGAAGAAAAGGGCACAAAAAAAAAAAAGAGAAGGGTCTTGGCTTCGTGGGCACGTGTAGAATCGCGGAGCATTCGTGGTTGTCAATTTTTGATCAACGAGGTGAGTTAAATTTTGTATATCCGAGTATATATATACACGTATGTATATATAGATATACATATATATATGCATGTATACGGGAGTAAATTAAAGTAGTATATGTTAATTTAATTGTTAGGGTTAAATCTTAGTAATGGATATACGTTGTTATTGTCGAAGTAATCTAGATATTTTCTTTCCCCTTCGTGTGACTTTGTGATTTTGACTTTCGGGTATTTGAAAAAGCTAGGTGAATAGTTAGTTTGATAAAACCATATGTGAAATATTCATGGTAATTAAGAAATATGTGTGAAATTCGTTTTTTTTTTTTTTAATTCACACAGTTGCAGAAACTTTAGAAAATTATTGTAAAATCGTGACTTTGAATTTGAACATTCTGTCCGCATGTTTTATGTAAAACGCAATTCTGCACACTTTTCGTCTAATGGAGTTTTTCCTGATTTTGCACCATTTGGGCAGAACTTGAAGATTTCAGTAGCAGTTTTTAGTATATTAAAATGTACAAAATTAGATAAATATGATTCGTTGTGGTTTTTTTATTAGTTCGTATGACTTAACAAAAATTACTTAGAGATTTATGAATTCTCATATAATATTGAATGTTGGGTTGAGGTTATTGTACCTGAAATAACTGACCTTATTTTGTGGTCATTTTGATAAAAAGGAGTAAATTAGATACGTTGAATAGTATATTAGGGATCTTGTAATTGATTGGAAATTTTTGAAGGAAGATTGTTATGGGTTAATTGATAAACCCTTTATTGTAAGAAATTGGAATGCATCTAAAAGTTAGAGATGTGATTGGATGATAAGACGGAACTATGTGATAAACGTGAAATTCACAATTATTGGGGATAATATGAACGATAAGTGATAATTGCAGCATAGTTCTTTAGTGTTCACCGCTCCCCGTTATGTGATATTTTTTTGGTAGCTCGACTTGCTGAGTGTACCCTTTTGCCAGTGACTTATTGATCAAGCTGGCCTAAGCCTTATGCCCGACTTATTTGTTAGACGTCTAGGCATATTAATCGGCCTTCCGTTGTGTATACCTGGTTTGGTTGATACCCCAACCAAACTGGTACCGGAGTAGATGTTGGTAGTATGTCCGGGCACACATGGGATATATGTGTGGGCTGTACCATGGAGGGTGGCCAAGTGGTGAACCTAGGGAACACAAAGTTAATTTAATGCTAATAAATAATGAAAATGGATTATTTCATAAGACTGATAAGCGTGAAATAATGAACGCGACATTTAAGTTAGAATGTGGACGGCTTATGTATGGAATTATTCGTCTGGTTTGTGATCATTCGATTTACAAGATGGTGGGTCCATTAACTTTTATGCAGGGCTGGCTCACCATAGATATCCGAGATAAGTATAAAACTCGTAGTAACTTTGGATTTTGTGCAAGAAACTACTTGCCATCACATAAATGGAAACTACTCTTTTGTCCAAATATGTGTGTAGAACTACCTGTCTTGGCCCAATAGTGTTGTAATGTGGTTTGTAGTCGATGGGTTCAGGTTGGAGCCCTCAGATTTTGTTATTTTTGTTTAACTCATACCAGTCATGTGACTGACCCGAATGTGCTATGCATTCGGGTGCGTTTCTGTTTGAAACGTAGTTGGATGACATGTGCAGGATATTTCTTTTGATGATGTGACCGTTGTGCTTGGCTGTGGAGTCTTTGGGCATTGGAACGTTGTAGTTGCTCTGACCATCGAATGTATAGACTTTATTTTTTTTATTTTCTTCTCGCTGAACGTTGTAAGATATTTTATTTAATGAACCTTGTACTTTTTTTGTAAATTAAAATGGTGTTATATTTGTAATGGAATATTATTTCTTTTATAATGAAATGGAGGATTGGGAATATAAAGTTAATAATCCATAGTTTTTATATTTACACAGGATCACATGTCCTTATTTATTGAGTATTAAATTCTATTTTCAAATAAATTATCTGTTAGCCTGTGTGAGGGTGTTGCTCTCGTGATTTTTGGTAATTGAATATTAGTCCAGATACAGGCTCTGGATTCAATATTTGGTTGTCCAAAAATCGGGGTGTGACAAAACGCTCGTCGGGTCTATACCTTCTAGAATAGGTGCCCCAACCGTGGTTGATTCCTCCTAGATCCCACCATGGTGATTTGTGTGATGTGTACCTACTAAAAAGACCTATCGATTAACTGACAATCTTCTCGAAGAAACCAAAATCCAGATGAAGCGAGAAACAATGTGAACTATCAGTTCTAATAATCAACATATAACAGAATCAAGCTCATAACAAAATATCTCAAAAAGTACTCATATATATCAAAAGATGTACCGCATAGTACACACTAATCAAACTGTTTACTGAATGGGACACAAGCAAATATAGCGCTAAATTCAACTGTGTACATTACCACTACTAGTGGCTGCTACTATACAAAAGAGCTATAGTCAAATAGCTATCTCTAAAATCCTCAAAAAGTAAAGTGGACAACATGTCCTCATATATACTAGAAAATCTAAGCTCTCAAGGTTCTGACTCAAAAGTCATCCATATTTGATCTGGGCAGTGGGGCCTCGCCCTCGGATGCAATATCTAGCTCCTATGGTGGGTCATCCTCCACAGGTGCATCAGGCTCTCCTATCACAACCCCAATATCCCAACCCTCAACCATGACATCATTATCACCCTCATCCATAACATCTACTTTTGGCTCAACGGCGTCGACAGATATAGCGGCTAATCCCTCGACTACTGCAATAGCCTCTGCTAACTCAACCATTCCTATAATAAATCCATCTGGATGTGCAGCCATCTCCGCGACCCATATATACTGTTGTCATCTGTGCTATGGCAGCCATCTGTGCTATAAGCCCAACAAATGCCTCAGGTATGACTAGCTCCTCAGGCTCCCATCCTCAACATCCTCATCTCTCTCGGCTACTGCAACGTCCTCTCAACCGAGTCTGGATCCTCTGGCTCATACTCTAGCTCCTCCGGATCGTCCACAGGCTCCTCCTCTCCGTTGCCTTCCACATCCTCGTCATGATCCTCATCCTCTAGCTCTATATCCTTGCCAAGATCCTTATCATCATCATCATCCCCCATCGGCTCAAGCTCTGCTGGCTCTGGCTTTGGCTCGGCAATATCCTCATCCTCTGGCTTTATTAGGTTAAGAGTTGTTCATACCGCGTACAACCCGTGCATTGCACGGGTTATCAACTAGTTATATATATTCTCAAGGAATGGGCAGCTATGTGGAATGACCATATGTTTCCACGTGGATACCTATGAAAATGAGTAAAGATTTGGGCACAAACAAATTACACTAACACCAGTGGGAGACTGCCATGTGGCAGAGGTGATACCTTTGTTGTCCCCTGTGTGACAGACAACTCTGTCACATGGCAGTCTCCCACTAGCGTTAGTGTAATTTGTTTGTGGAGTGTTTGTGCCCAAATCTTTACTCTATAAAATCAGGGATGTAAACCGTCGGTTTTGGCCTGTTTTTAATGAAAAAAAAAATATTAATGGCGATCAGTCGGTTTTCGAAGCATTCAGTCGATTTTTTAGTCGATTTTAGCTTGAACATACATTTAAAAAAACCGACCAATCGATTTTTTAGTCAATCGATTTTCAGTTTTTTACTTACACCCCTAAAATAGATAGAGTAATGCTATGCTTCCCAAATTTTGAATCACAAATACTTCCCAACTACATGTGGCAGTAGGACAACCTCCAACATTCTCCAATCAAAATTCAATAGACCCACTACTACATGTATTTAGAAAGCATTTGCGATTCAAAGTTTAAAAATCATAGCATTACTCAAATAGATAGCCCTTTTTTTTACTAAAACCAATAGCACTTATTTAAGCATTGAAATATATCTATGACAATTAAATAATGACATAACTACTGTAAGGTTTTATCTTTCATGTATTTCATCTTCTTTTTAGTTCTGACAAATTTAATTTATCGATTTATGTTTCTCTCCATTTCATCTTCTTTGACTTAGTAGAACTTACAACTAATGTTCTTATGGTAATTTTTCTTTTTTCTCTTTTATTGTGTTATTTTGTTTTAATCTTATTAACAATTTTTTTCTAAGACATGGGGAGAAGGGAGGCTTGAACTTTGAATCAATATTTTAGAGGAGACTTAAAAGTCAATCTCTTTGCAACTTGAACTATACCTCACTTGGTATCTCACTCACTAATTTGAATTCATCTAAATTTTTTGACATTTAACATACTTTATTTTTGAGTCAAATATACTTGGGGTACTCTATACATTTTTATAATATTTCAAGACAAATTACACTTTATACTCTTATACTTTCAGTTTTTTAATTCTAAAAGATTTTGAAAAATTGACTACATTGAACCTTAATTGAATTCTAAGGACAAAATTGTCAAAATTAAAATCACAAGGACATAAATGACACTATACCCAAACTATAGGGGTGCAACATGTAATTTACCCAAAAATTTATTTAAACTCTCTACTATAAATTGCACCACTTAACTGCCTTCGATTTTGAACTTGATTTTAGCTGAATATAATTGAGAGCAATTCCTAGTCATGTTTGTTACAATAGTCCTCAATTAAAAATTAAATACCGAAGGCCTAAGTGTTTCAATTGATTACAGATGGTTCAAAATCCTCTTATTTGCACTTTACTCTCTTGTGCTGTAAAAGTGGACACTTAACCCCCTGTAATTTTAGACTAAGTGGAAGTATAAAGATTTCTCTCAAAATAGCCAGACATAAGGATTAAGTGTAAAAATTAACTCCACTGAAAAGTTAAAGTTTCAAAATTAAACTTCTATAGGCAATTAACACCAAAATTAGTCTGACAAGGGGTTAAGTATTAAAAAATTAGCCCCGCATAAGTGGGTTAAATGCCAACATTATCTCCACATAGTAGGTTAACCCCAAAATTAACCTCACAAAGGGAGTCATTTGCTAATATTTTTGGCCTATATTAGAATTTACATCAATTTTGAGAAAAATCTTAACAGATTCACGTTATTCCGAAACCACGGGAGATTAAGTGTCCAGTTTTAAAGCACATAGAGGTAAAGTGAAAACAGTCTTAACCACAGGGGGTCATTAACGCTTAAAAATAAATAAATAAATAAAAATAGTGTACCAAAGATTTTTTGACCCCTTAATTTTCTGATTCCCATATTTTTTCACACGGGTTTAGGACTAGTTAAAAGATATTAGGGTGGTGATTCCATACAGGTTTCAAATAAAACTCCTGAATGAAAAAGTAAGAATGAAAATAATTTTATCAACAGTTGAAAATTTATGATGTTCCTCGAGATTTTGATACTTCTGGCCCTTAGTTTGAAAGATACTTAAGCTTAGTTTGGCCCCTACGTGACTTTTTAAAAGTAGCTTATGAAATTTATTAAGTTGTTGGATAATTTTGTACAAGTGGCACATTACTCTTCAAAATAAATCATGAAACCAAAAAATAATCTTGAACTTTTAAAAACTCCATTCTAAAACTTTTAAAAACTTCCCCCAAAAAAGCCCTTATTTCAATTTTTACAAAACTCATAAAATAGTTACCAAATGAGAAATTGTGCTTTAAAAAAGAGAAACACCAAAATAGGGGCCAAACTAAACCTTAGTCCCTTCAGTAGGTCTGAAATTACTGTGACGAGTCACACTGAAGTGATTTATTATTTACTCAATCATAATGGACAGACCGAAACTGAACTGACCAAGCCGACCAGCCGATTTTCAAAAAATATGCTAAATTGAAAATCGAACCGAACCCGATTAAATAAAAAAAACAACAACAATCAAACTGACCGTTGAACACGCCATCCAGGGGCAGAGGTATGCTTGGGCCAGGTAGGCCAAAGCCACCAAAACAATTACAAATATAGATAAAATATTTTAGGTTTTTTAGGAATAGAACCCCCCTCATATTGTATGTTTTAACCCAATTGGGTGTGTAAAAATAGTTTGAGTAATGCTTTGCTTCCCATTGTTATATCACAAATACTTCCCAAATACATGTGGTAGTAGACCCACGTGATTTAGTTGGAGTATGTTAAAGTGATCTCACAATCATTTAATGTGGTACAACTACCACATGAATTTGGAAAGCATAGCATTACTCAAATAGATTTAGATTGTCTTTCTGAATTAAAATTGAATATGTGGATTTGTGAATTAAGGCTATAGTGGAGACGGCTTTTAATTTTCAGGTATTAATAAGTTTAACACATAATAATTAGTTATCAAACCTATGATCGAAAAATAGTGACATAAACCATTTCTAAGCATAATTATGTACAAGTTGACCCAAAAAAAAATAGCCTCGAGGGCGCTGCCCCCAAACCCCATGTAAGCTTCGTCACTATATGCACCCCCCCAACCCCCCCACCCACCCAAATAGAAAAATCTTAAATCCACCAGTGACTTACACTAGGCGGGCCTTACCAAAAATCCTGGCTCGGACCCTCACCCTATCCTCTCAATCTCTGGGCATTTCAGCAAAAAAGAATTGAAGAGGAGTCTGTTAGCCTTAAGGTATATTAAGGCATATTTAATTATGTTTTGATGATGTCAAATATGTTATGATAATTACATGATTCATATTTATTCATTCTTTGTTATTATCATAGTCATTTTTATGCTCGTATAATCTCATGTATTAATATTGTATCAATGTTTTTACATCTTTGTGTGCATGAGATTTAATTGATGTAGATCAAGATTACAAGGAGCTCAACAAGGATCAAGCTTGAAGACTTGAAGATATTTCATCCTTGGTTGAAGCATAGGACCATCATTGTAAGGCATCTTGATCTCACACTCTTAGGGGCTCAAACAAATGCTAAAAGTTAAAGTTTTGGAAACAAATTTTAAATGGGTCATCTTTAAAGCAATGCCCCAACCAATTGGAAAATAATTAGATGTTGAGTTTTATATGGTTGGAAAGATATTTGAATCTAGTTTCCAAAACATCAAACGGATCGAAAATCCGAGTTTTGTAGAGGGAGTTATGGCCTTTTTAGTGGAGATGTGTCAAGCTGTCAAACTGGGAAGGACAGTCGACTGGGCAGTCGACCGAACTGAGCAGAATGCTAACAGAACCCTCTGTAAACACATCTCAGTCGACTGCTTTAAGGGGCAGTCGACTGCTTCAGGTTCAGTCGACTGAAACGACCTGAAAGGCACATAACGGCTAGTTTTTAAAGGGGCTTTTAATTACCATATGTGCCACCAACGACTATAATCTTCCAAGGCCTATAAATACATGTTTTCCCAAGCTATTTGGGGTTGAGATTTTGATTGGAAAACATAGTATTGATCACACATCTCTTTGATCTTTAATCAATCACATTTGAGCCTTAGTTGTGTGAGTTTTATCAATTTGCTCAAATCTTTCATTTGTATTTCTTGAGAGAGCAAAATTGTAGTGAGCTTTATTTGTATTATCCACTCTACATAGAGAGTTATCATTTGTAATTCAAATCAATTGTAAAGAGTGAGGGTTAGTAACCCTTGTGTGCAAAGAAGAGGTGTTCTTCTTTGGGAGAGATTGAAGGCTCTTGTAACGGTTTGGTGCACACCCGTAAGTGCTCCGGGAAACGGTTTGGTTTACACCCGTGAAGTAGATCGGAGTAAAGGAATCCTCAAGAGGTGTTCTTGAGGGGTGGACGTAGGCCGCGGGGTGCGATTGCCGAACCACTTGAAAATTTGGTTTGCAAGTATATCTTCCCTTCTCTCTTTACTTAATTGCTTGTGTTTGTGTTTAATTTACTATTAAGTTTTTTAAAAGGTTAATTTCCGCTAAAACCTTATTCACCCCCCCTCTAAGGTTTCCATATTTGGGCCAACAATTGGTAACAGAGCCTCGGCTCATCTTTTTCAAAAGATTTTTTAAAAATTTTGAGTTAATGATCCAATGGAAACCGACTCTTCTTGCATTTATTATTGTGAGGGTCAATCGACATTAAGACCGCCATGTTTTAATGGCTCAAACTATGCCTATTGGAAAAATAGAATGAGAATCTATATGATTTCTCAAGATTTTGATTTATGGCAAATTGTGGTCAAAGGGCCTCATCTACCTACAAAAATTGAAAATGGTTTTTCTATTTCAAAGACGGTAGATGAATATAATGATGCCGATAAGAAACTCATAAAAATAAATGCTATGGCAATGAATTTATTATATTGTGGTTTAGACCCAAATGAATACAATAGAATTTCATCTTGCGAATCCGCAAAAGAAATTTGGGATAAACTTGAAAATGCTCATGAGGGAACAAGCCAAGTTAAAAAGTCTAAAATCAATTTGCTTGTTCAAACTTATGAAATGTTTAAAATGTTGCCATATGAATCTATTGGAGATATGTTTTCTCGTTTTACTATTCTTATTAATAACTTGAAAAACCTTGGTAAAGTTTATACTAATGAAGAAATGATTGAGAAAGTGCTTAGATCTTTACCAAAGGATTGGCAACCAAAGGTCACGGCGGTTCGTGAAGCAGAGCTTTCAACACTCTCCTTGGAACAACTCATGGGTTCTCTCATAACTCATGAAATGGAATTGGCCGTCTTCGAAAGTGAAGACAAGAAATTGGAAGTGAAAGAGGCCAAAAGGAGAGACATGGCTTTAAAATCCTCAAGCTCAAAGAAAAAGATGAAAGATGTTGAGAGTGATGAGGATGAGGAAATGACAAAGATCACCCGAAAATTTGCAAAGTTTCTAAAGAAAGAAAAATCGGGAAAGAAGACAATCAAGGCCACTAATAGTAGTTCCGAGAGCGAATCATCGGACGACGACTCAAATGGTGAAGAGATTGTCAATCTTTGCCTCATGACATTGGAAAGGGCCTCTCCTACCACCTCGGCAAATGGAGCATCCAAGAGGCACTTGGACAATGGTTAAATCTCTAACCTTAAGCCTAGTAGGAGTAGGTTAGATTAATTTGTTTCAAATCACTTTGATTTTGTTTTGATATGCATACTTGATTTTTTTTGCATAAATCTTGTTTCATCCACTTGTGATTTGGATATGTCTTTACATAAATCATCATGCTCTTGATATTGCTTATTTGAAAAATGATGATATGCTTTTGTTTGATTAGACAAAGTTTTAATAATGGTTAGACAAAATGATATTTTGTAAATCATTCAAATTTTTGCTGCTAAACTGTCATTTTTATGAACTGCTGAACAAAGCAGTCGACTGGTACCCCGACACAGTCGATTGATTTAGCTGTGAGGCTTTAAATTTTTTGATTCTGCATTGTTAAGTCGACTGAGGCGTCGACTGTTTTTGCACAACTTAATCCCTGCCCACTTCCGTCGACTGTGGCGTCGACTGACCCGACTGAATATTTGTTTTTCATAGATTTTGAGTTCTCCAACTTTATAATTGGTATCTTTTGGGAGAATATGCTCTCGATTCATATCTTTTGGTATACTTTATCATTGCACATGCTTAGGGGGAGCACTTTCATGTATTCATTTGCTCACATGTGGTTATATTTGTTTATTTTTGGTATCATTTTTGACATTTTGATTTGTATGCCTATTATGAGGGGGAGTTTTGCTTTTTATCCCCAAATCTTTTTGATAATGTCAAAGGGGGAGAAATATGAGAAGTATTAGGGAGAAGTATTTGGATAGTTATCATTCATGTTCTTTAACATATAATATCTCATTATGAATGATAATATGAAAATGACCAAATGTGCTTATATTGGCATATCTTTCATTGGTTGTTTGCCATCATCAAAAAGGGGGAGATTGTTAGCCTTAAGGTATATTAAGGCATATTTAATTATGTTTTGATGATGTCAAATATGTTATGATAATTACATGATTCATATTGATTCATTCTTTGTTATTATCATAGTCATTTTTATGCTCGTATAATCTCATGTATTAATATTGTATCAATGTTTTTACATCTTTGTGTGCATGAGATTTAATTGATGTAGATCAAGATTACAAGGAGCTCAACAAGGATCAAGCTTGAATTGAAGACTTGAAGATATTTCATCCTTGGTTGAAGCATAGGACCATCATTGTAAGGCATCTTGATCTCACACTCTTAGGGGCTCAAACAAATGCTAAAAGTTAAAGTTTTGGAAACAAATTTTAAATGGGTCATCTTTAAAGCAATGCCCCAACCAATTGGAAAATAATTAGATGTTGAGTTTTATATGGTTGGAAAGATATTTGAATCTAGTTTCCAAAACATCAAACGGATCGAAAATCCGAGTTTTGTAGAGGGAGTTATGGCCTTTTTAGTGGAGATGTGTCAAGCTGTCAAACTGGGAAGGACAGTCGACTGGGCAGTCGACCGAACTGAGCAGAATGCTAACAAAACCCTCTGTAAACACATCTCAGTCGACTGCTTTAAGGGGCAGTCGACTGCTTCAGGTTCAGTCGACTGAAACGACCTGAAAGGCACATAACGGCTAGTTTTTAAAGGGGCTTTTAATTACCATATGTGCCACCAACGACTATAATCTTCCAAGGCCTATAAATACATGTTTTCCCAAGCTATTTGGGGTTGAGATTTTGATTGGAAAACATAGTATTGATCACACATCTCTTTGATCTTTAATCAATCACATTTGAGCCTTAGTTGTGTGAGTTTTATCAATTTGCTCAAATCTTTCATTTGTATTTCTTGAGAGAGCAAAATTGTAGTGAGCTTTATTTGTATTATCCACTCTACATAGAGAGTTATCATTTGTAATTCAAATCAATTGTAAAGAGTGAGGGTTAGTAACCCTTGTGTGCAAAGAAGAGGTGTTCTTCTTTGGGAGAGATTGAAGGCTCTTGTAACGGTTTGGTGCACACCCGTAAGTGCTCCGGGAAACGGTTTGGTCTACACCCGTGAAGTAGATCGGAGTAAAGGAATCCTCAAGAGGTGTTCTTGAGGGGTGGACGTAGGCCGCGGGGTGCGATTGCCGAACCACTTGAAAATTTGGTTTGCAAGTATCTCTTCCCTTCTCTCTTTACTTAATTGCTTGTGTTTGTGTTTAATTTACTATTAAGTTTTTTAAAAGGTTAATTTCCGCTAAAACCTTACTCACCCCCCCTCTAAGGTTTCCATATTTGGGCCAACAGAGTCGTCTTAGGACTTAGTGTTGAATTCTCAACCTCCTCGTGGGGGCATAGTTAGTACCACCCTGTCAGAAGCTAGTTTAGCACCTTCATAGCAAAAGGAGGAATTTCCCTCAAAAACTGTAGTTTTCAGCAAACATTTTTTTCCCCTTCTCTATCCCTGGTGTTCTTAATTCTAGCACATTAATCTTAAAAACTACCCAAAGGAAAGAAAAAAAAAAAAAGTTTCACATACTACGATCAGTTAGTGCATAATCTATATAGAGAGAAACGCAGGGGTACTCACCTTTCTTTTATTACAACCCATATTTACATACAATCCAATATATTTTTATTCTCAACAAATAATTTGCAGAGTACAAAAGAGTCATTTAACATTTTCAAGACAAAACTCAATAACTGAAAACATCTAAAAAGTAACCACCCCTCCACCCTTTTAGATTCAAAATATAAATAAATAAAAACACCCCTACACACTTATTCTCTCTCTTCCCATCAAATACAACCTTCTCTCAAGTCCAAAATAAGGAGAAAAAAAGCAGTAGGAGACAGAAGAGAGACAGAGTACAAAAGAGTCATTTAACATTTTCAAGACAACTCAATAACTGAAAACATCTAAAAAGTAACCACCCCTCCACCCTTTTAGATTCAAAATAAAATAAATAAATAAATAAAACCACCCCTACACACTTATTCTCTCTCTTCCCATCAAATACAACCCTCTCAAGTCCAAAATAAGGACAAAAAAAGCAGAAGTAGGAGAAAGAAGAGAGACAGATTACTACAAGTAGGGATTTGAATACTGGAAATATCAAAATTATGGGTTGAAGGTAGTTTCTTAATGTATGTTATGGTTTTAATGATTTGATTGACAACCCATTGGTGCATATTTCACATACATACATGTGCATACACGAGATATAGATATAGGTACATACTCTCTTTTGTCTAGATGGATCAAAGTTCTTTATTTTGTGAATAAATATTCACGGAGTGCAAGTGCTAAAACTCCATCATTAATTGTCCCAATGGGTTGTGAAAATAACACAGCGACATGTACAGTAGGCACATCTGAGCATTTTGCTTTATGGTGGTGGAATTACATGCGGTTTGTGATGAGTTTTAATTAGGCAAGATGTATTGATACTTACTTTAGTGTGTATGTTTTCTACTATATGGGTTGCATAAGGTTTGTTGTATTTATGTTTCTGATCTGTTTTTGGTGGGTTGCAAAGACATGAGAGTGAAGGCTACTGTGGACAGGGGTACTACATGCAGTGTTATGTGGTAGCATGACCACCACTATTTACGTAACAAACTTAAATAGCGACAAATAAAACAATTTCACACTTTGGTTCAATTATGTTTCTGTGAATCTGTACCCTGCATATCTGATGCAATTGTTTCAATTCAATTTTTTTTTTTTTATTGTGTGCATCAAAATCATGTGAATTTGATGAATTTAATGTTTTTAATTGGTTATGTTTACAATTACATATTATAAAAAGTGCATTGCACACGCAGCGCGTGTGCTCGACCGCTAGTCCTAAATAAAATGGAGGAAGAAACAAAAACAAGAGCAGAATTAAATGTTCACCAAAAAAATCCAATAGCCTTGTTATTTCTCCATAATCTACTTGTATTTTGAGGAAAAGAGTTGTCATAAAATGATTATGAGTCCATAAGTTCTAGTCGGGGCAATTTTATATTGTCCAACAACTAAAAGAAACAGATCAGGTGTATACAATGCCTCATCCACCATCAGGAACAAAGTCGTCTTTGTTTCAGCTACCAATGCGTCCTCAACAATTATCTGTAGTTATTCAATGGGTAGAACGAAAGTTTCACAATTAAACATAGGACCTATGGAGATAACCCAAACATCAGCTATAAGATATTCTCCGACTGACCGAACAGAACACAAAATTAACTAAAAATCACAAACAATGCCCCATTGCCCAAATACTGTACAACTTGACTGTCCATCCTAAACAGTTCACCACTACTATTATTTATTGATACCAACACATCGCAACATATAAAAGCTTTGATTTAAAGATGCAATAGAAACGTGTAGCTAGTAAAGTGTAAAGTAAAAACCTGCATGACTGATTCGACTTTCATTTCCGATGATGGGCGGCCTCCACATCAGCCATAATGCGCTTTGGCGGCTTTGTCATCTTTTGCTGATATTTGGCATATGAGTACCACACACCGCCTGCCGTGTTGATAACCAATCCAGCCACATTCAAAGCATATACTTGCACTCCTCCAAGCAAGACAAAACCAAGGGTCTGAAGGAGTAAACAAAAAAATTGGATGTGTTTAGGGGATGTTTGGTTAAATCAGCAGATGTAAAAATTTTAAATTCCGTGCCGAGCTTTGGTTGGTTGCAGGAAAATGAATGAGACATGGAACAATTTTTTATACATACAGTGGAGCCGACCCCCTTGAGGACCCCTACAATGGTTGTAGTCAAAGCAGAGTTAACTATGGTGCATAAGAACATCGTGTAGTTCAGAACTATGCCCATCACCAATGAGAGAAAAAGCATCACCAAGAACGATAATGAAGTACTCTGCCCCATCAAAAACAAGAAAAACAAATTCATGTCAATAGCAGATTTATTTACTACATGTAAATCAAGCCTAGGCTATAGTAACACTGAACACATGTTAAAATGATCCCAATAAAAAAAAAAAAAATTTGAGGGGAACAAATTGAGAATGAGAAATCAATAAATAAAAAGGTATCTAATCATATCTTTTGGAACAATGTCAATGGCAAGCATATAACCTAACAGATATTCCAGCACCTTAAACATGTGGACTGTTTTCCATACTCCATGCACGAATTGAAAGCTGAGAGCAAGTATTCTGAGAAATCATTAACTACAAGTTGGTACATAAAAAAAAAAAAAAAAAAAAAAGTTGCCTCTTGGTTGAAGGTTTACAAAGGGAAAGGAAAGGTAGGACTTAAAGAGGGGACAATGGTGGTGGTGATGAGTGGCAAGGGATGTGGCCGAGAAGGTAACTACCACTGCAGCATTTTTCATTGCTGTATCTAAATTTCGTAGGACAACCATGAAACAATTCCTCAATAATTGGTTGTATCTGTGGGGAGAATGCAAGTCAACTAGAGGAACAAGCATAAAACCACATTTTCGTGACACCAGTCTCCCAACAATGCTAAAGGTAATACTAATGAATTCAGAAACCAAATGGAAGTCCTTGTATTCGATTCATTCCCAGAAGGAGATCAGGTAATTATCCCTGTTATAAGACCCCATTGTATAATGAGGCTTGGCTGTTGAGAATACAAAATGGACATGATGTAAACATAAAATTTGTATTTAGCTAATGCACAATAAGCGGGAAATTTGCATTAAGCTAGACAACTAAAGAATTTCTAGAGAGTAAAGGTCAACCTGCTTTAGTAAAGAAAATATCATCTAAGTTTAATAGTAGATTTGCTTAATATATGCATGAACTAGAAGATGCAATTTTTAATCAAACTATCGAATAGGTAATGGTACTATGAACTTGATATCAGCTATAAGCCTCTAGGCTCTAACCATCCGGTTTGATCCTAACTTTGAACTATCTGATGATATTATAAACTCATTCACTTCACACCCGTTTAAAATTGGTTTAAAAGTTCATTAGCTCTGAATCAAGGTAATGTAAACTATACTAAGTGCGCCATTACTACACTTTTAGCGTTTCTGCTCATTCAATTTGATTTCCAGTATGAAGGAAACCCCATTCCTTCCAATTTTAAGCTCTGTTGTTAAAATCGTACGGATTCGATATGATTCAGTAAGGTAACGATTCGATTAGCTACTATGTATCGCAGTGTGTCAATAATCGAAGTGTATCGCACGAATCGTGAATGTATCGCACGAATCGAATCGAAATTGCGATTCTGCAATTCTCTCTCGCACCATATTATTCTTCCCAAATTTTTCATCCCAAATGCTTTCCAAATACATGTGGCAGTGGAACCACTGTGGGGACACTTTAACATCCTCCTATCAAAATCCAGTGGTACCACATGTATTTGGGAAGCATTTGGGATGAAAAATTTGGGAAGAATAACATTACTTAAAAAAAAAAACATATACACCATACCAAAATACACTCCGCCAAGGGTGTGTTAGTGTGCTACTGCTATCTTGCCACTGCCCAGATGTACTGATCCTCCTTTGAGTCTGTTCTTTTGGTTTTTTTCAAAGAGTATGTGGTCCCAAACCCTTATACCATATATTTGATTGATCTTTCCTTCTTTTTATTATACATAGTTTTTTCATCATTTTCATAGTTTTTTTAAATTTGTTACCGAATCTTACGATTCGCGAATCCCGATTCGATTCACTTATATCATTTCGATTCACGATCCAAATCCTGATTTGACAACCTAGATTTTAAGCATTTGGAACCTAATTCTAGCATGCCTTGCTCGAGCATTAAACATCAAGTGCCAAGTCTTCCCAACTCACTCAAAAAATGGTACTCAGACATAGATATCACCGATAAAGATCCTTACCTTAACAAATAATAAGGACAGAGAATTTGGAAACTCTCCAGTAGCTATGATGAGAAATAGTAGAAATGGTAAAGACAAAAAGCTATTATAGAACATGATCTCAACTGATGAAAGCCCGTCCTCTGCACCGGACTTCTCCACCAACACCAGGTACATGGTCTGCAAATGCAATTAGGCAGTGTTATTTTTAATGCGCACTTTCCAAACCAAGAACCAAAGCTCAAACTTTGGCTTCATGAAGCTACCACATGGTATACCAATAAACAAATAGCCCAAGAACAAACCTGGAAGAAAACAGAAGTAAGGGCCATGCTGTATCCAAGAAGCTGAAAAGAAAAATCTCCTACTGCAGCTATAACTACCCCGGCAGCTGTTAACACTACCGAAAGAGTTACCTGAAATTAGAGAAATACACAAACATTGGCTTCAATTTTATTAGACAAAACCAAAAGTTTCCTATCTAGAAAAGTATAAGCTAGTAAGAATCTTATATTCCGTATTATGCTCTCATATATTTGACCTTCACGATACTTATTAAAAAAAAATGACTGAAGACGATCCCCCAAGAAAATAAAATGAAATTTAAGTTGCACTTTCTAGCCCTCCACTTTGACTTTGGTGCAGCAGCATTATATTGGACTTGTTACCAAACAACAGTACCATCTACTTGCATTCATGACGGGCAGTGTAGTGTATAGACTAGCGGAATGACTTGGATGTTCGTCAAAAAAAAGGAAAAAATAAATACAAAGAATGAACCTCAAATATGAGTCAATACAGAATTCAATTAACCCAAACAAGTAAAAGGACAAGGTACTCAAAAAAGAACGATAAGTGAAACAAACCCAGTATATATATAAGAAACTTGATTTTTTGCTCTTTCAAGAAAGATTTGCACATTAGACACGATAGAGAAATGGTTGTGCTACTAGATTGTTAGATAAAGACAAACAAAAGATGGAAATAAGATGGTTGTGCTAGTAGACTGTGAGGAATGTTATTACCAAGAAGAAAACTGAAGAACAAGCTAGTATGTTGGACAGCCTTATAACTGACGAAGAGATCAAAAGCATAATGTTTTCTTTGCACAGTAACAAAGCCCCTTGTCCAGACGGGTACTCTGCCCATTTTTTTAAAGGAAACTTGGAGCACAACTCGGCCTTTGGTGGTTCATGCCATCAAAGATTTCACCATATCCATTTCGTCACGTAAAATCGAAAGGATACTCAGCTTTACAACCGTCACTTCGTCACGAAGAATCGAAGTGTTCTTCTCAATCTTCACTTCGTCACGGAGAATCGAAATGTTCAACGCAACCTTCACTTCGTCACGGAGAAGTGTTCAACCAACTCTCACTTCGTCACGGAGAATCGAAGTTTTCAACCAAACTCTCACTTCGTCACGAAGAATCGAAGTGTTTAACCAGCTCTCACTTCGTCGCGAAGAATGGAAGTGTTTAACCAACTCTCACTTCGTCGCGAAGAATGGAAGTGTTCAACCAACTCTCACTTCGTCGCGAAGAATGGAAGTGTTCAACCAACTCTCACTTCGTCGCGAAGAATCAAAGTGTTCAACCAACTCTCACTTCGTCGCGAAGAATCGAAGTGTTCAACCAACTCTCACTTCGTCGCAAAGAATCGAAGTGTTCAAACAACTCTCACTTCGTCTCGAAGAATCGAAGTGTTCAACCAACTCTCACTTCGCAACTCTCACTTCGTCACAAAGAATCGAAGTATTCAACCAACTCTCACTTCGTCACGAAGAATCGAAGTGTTCAACCAACTCTCACTTCGTCACGAATCTTCGTCGCGAAGAATCGAAGTGTTCAACCAACTCTCACTTCGTTGCGAAGAATCGAAGTGTTTAATCAACTCTCACTACGTCACAAAGAATCGAAGAGTTCAACCAACTCTCACTTCGTCGCAAATAATCGAAGTGCTTAACCAACTCTCACTTCATCACGAAGAATCGAAGTGTTTAACCAAACTCTCACTTTGTCACGAAGAATCGAAGTATTTAACCAACTCTCACTTCGTCACGAAGAATCAAAGTGTTTACCATATCCGTTTCGTCACAAAGAATCGAAAGGATACTCAACTTCACATCGAAAGGATCCTCAACTTCACAACCCAACAACTATACCCTTTCCTAACTATCCCGACCTCCGCGACCTGGTTTACCTATCCGACACTTATCCTCAGCATAAGCTGCTTCTGACATAGCACAACTGATCCTTATGTAACCCCGACCGTGCACGCGTCACTCATGTCGGAGTTTGGTTCATTACATGACTTCCAATTATACTTTCGAAGTTACATTTACGCGTCCGTCATTCTGTTTTACTTCATATAATACTTACGAAATCCGAATAAGCGTTAACGTTCGGTTCATAGCCTCGATTATTCCTTAAGGAAACTTTTCCGGAAAAAGTTCCCAAAAATTGGTTACTCCCACTAATTGGTTTCTAGTGACAATTTCTAAAATCCTTCGTTACATGCAATGTACAACACTTAAAGCAACTATACATGCAGTCTCTAATATACATATAACAAGGTTTCATACTAACAAAGTCGAGGTATAGCTAACCAAAGCTAAGAAACCAATGTAACAGGAAACTATTCCCACAAATTGGTTACTCCCACTAATTGGTTACTGGGGACAATTACAAGAATCCTTCTTTATATGCAATGTACAACACTTAAAGCACGGGGTATTATACATACAGTCTCTAATATACATATAACAAGGTTTCATACTAACAAAGTCGAGGTACAGCTAAACAAAGCTAAGAAACCAATGTAACAGGAAACTATTCCCACAAATTGGTTACTCCCACTAATTGGTTACTGGGGACAATTACAAGAATCCTTCTATATACGCAATGTACAACACTTAATGTAATAACCTGCATTTTCATTTAATCTGTATTTGCATTGTCATATTTAAAATCAAATTTCATTGTCTACTTTTATTTTAATTACAATTCTTATGTGTAGAATTTAATACTTGTTTGATTTCGTATTTGAAATTCTTTTTGGGACCAAACTGCAATTATATAAACTTTAGTAACACCTGTGTTGGATTTTAAAGTCTGTATTTCAAAACGGTGGAACTGTTTTCTTTTAATTCAAGCTGTACTTTTATAAAACCAGAAAACCATTTCTGATCTTAAAACGAAAATTCTGTATTTTTGTGGTGACCACCGCGCCACGAAAATACCAGTTTATGTCCAAAACTGTCCGCGCTGTGCTAAACTTCCACAGATTTTGGAGGTGATGTAAAGCCAGATGTGACATACACTTTACTTCCATTAATGGCAACTCATCATTGTCTTGTGCCTTGTTTGGGAATGCTTTGTGTGTATGTGTATATCTTATGCCATAAGTTTAATTTCCCAAACACCCACAAGTTGGCCCCTACTAGTCTACTTGACTCTTGAAGGATCTGTGAAGTTAATTGTAATGTATCTGTGTATACACATAGATTAGGTGCCGAGTATTAGTTTGATTCTAACCAAACTAATGTTGTAGAGTGATGAAGGCTTTACTTGGCCTCCAAGTCCATATCAATTTACTCTCTATATATGTATATACACTTCACTCCCTCTCATTACACACACACCTTCTCCTTCTGCATTCTAAAACACAGAGAGTTTAGAGAGTGCAGAGAGTCTATACTTCAGAAAATATTTTAGAGAGAGAGAGAGCTAATCCACCATTGCTAGGAAGCTTGAAGCTTCAATTGGGTTCCTTATATATCTATTTCTTTCTCAACAACCTCTTCATTCTTGAACTCAGTGAGTAATTTAAACTCACTCCTAATGTAATTCATGTTCATATACTGCTTGTATGTGTATAATTGTATATCACCCTTGAAGCTCTTACGTATGAACTCCATAGCCTTGAAAATCAAGATTTTTCCCCCTCAACCAAAATCCATTTTCTCAGATAATAATGAAAGTTTATAGTACATATAGTCTATGGTTGAAGTTTTAGATCTTAATTTAACCCCATGAGAAAGTATATAAGGTAATTAGTTTTGACATGTTTTGATTTTTCATGAAATTGGAGAGCTATAGTTTAAATCATGATAAATTAATTATAGATTCTTAATCCTTGTTGAAAAACAAGGAAATCCATATATTACATGCCCTAATTACTTACAGATTTGAAAATGGGTCAAATAGACCCCATTAAACTGAAACAGAGCAGTTTTTGCGGGAAAGAAGAAGCCTCAGTAAAAACTCGCGCCACGATCGCGCGCGCAAAGATCGCGCGAGCGGACCGCGCGAGCGACCCCTCTCGCGAGCGGCCCGCACGCGCGATCCTCGATTTCCCAGGCAGACAGAAGAGTTTATATTATTAAATGAAAAAGGGGCAGGTCGCGCGAGCGGACCGCGCGAGCAGCCCGCGCGCGCGACTTCTGGCAGTTTCTTATTTTGCTTGTTTTGTGATAAGGGACTGTTTGGCATGAAAATGTATATACTGTGGGAGTACTGTTTGGGAAAATTATTAAAACAGAGTCCTAATTGATTATGTTTGAATGAATAGAACGTTGTATTAAGACTTATCAATCCCCGTGCGTACGTTGTTCCTTAAATTCAGCATTTTGCTTTATGCTTAGGTCCATGTCATTCATGTGGGGTCAGTAGTACATGCATGTGGGTGTTAGTCATTGTGGAAAAGAGTAATGGTCAGTGTGGAAAGAGTATGAGATTGAGATTGAGATTGCGGTGGTGGTTGTGGTTGAGTTTGCGGCGAGGGTATCTTTGAAATGCGACGGTGGCAAATATGGACACTCCCTGATGCCCATGGAAGCGTTAAAGTGTGTGACGCCGAACTTGGACACTCCCTGGCACCCATGGTAGTGCTAAAGTGTTGCCTACGGACACTCCCTGATACCCGAGTCTGGATACTGCGTGAGGTTGCTCCGGTATTTGCATGGCGGATTAGGTAGTCAAAGTGTGAGGCAATGGACACTCCCTGGTACCCCGGACCAAAGTGTGAGGCAAACTGGACACTCCCTGGCGCCCCGTTGCTAAAGTGTGGCTATCTTAGTGTTTCAAAGATACTGGAGTGAGATAGTGGGTTGTGGTGTCGATCGAGAGAAAAGAGTCGGCAAGATGAGCGTGGTACATTGTCTCATACACGAGCATATGTTTTATGAACGAACGACTTTTAAATATATTCCTCGTTGTTTTATAAATTGAATTCTTTCTATGATTAAACCGTTGATTTTACAAATTTGAAAATGGAAAAAGGTGAATGGGTATGTTTTACATTCAAAGTTATGTTTTTAATACTCACCAGCTTCTTGAAGCTGACGACGTTGATGCGTCCTGGACATTCGTTTTCAGGCTTTTCAGGTTATGATCAGGAAGGACCTTATGACTACGCTAACTGAGAACGGCTGCTTTTGGAATGAGAACTGATTATTTATTATATGCTTTAAGTTCATATGTTTTGTAAGTTATGAACCGTTTTGTAATAAGGATGACTGTAATAGACCTTAAGTTATTATTTTGTTTTGTTTCAAGGCGGTCTGTGCCTTAGTTGACCTCGTGTCATAATATGTAATAAGTTAGAAAAATTTTGTAAGCCTTGATTACTCTGCTCTGATTATTATGTTTTGTTGTTCGACGTTTGGGACGGAATCGATCCTTCAAACTGTCGCGACCTACGAGTCCATAAAGGAAATTAAACGCTTTCCTTATTTATGCTACGTCGGGCGTGACAGGATTTAGTGGTATCAGAGCCAGGTTATTATTTATCTCAAGATAGTTTAGCCAGGTTAGGGTTTACCAGTATAGACCCGATTCCACATTCCATTAAGTGTTACACACCCGATGATACGACAGGGAGGATAGACTCAGAACCTAAACGCCTAAGATTATTTCTGTCCTGACTTAAGTAGTACCTTTTTATCAGGTATGGATCCAGCACATCCACTATATGTACCAGACGGATTTGGGGGACACTTTGTGACACCTGGGGCAGTGGTCCCAGCCTTCCTCGACTTGTATCATGCGGCCGTTGAGCAGTTGGCCACAGCGACCGTAACATCTGATTTATGGCACCAGGTTCACGTGGTAGGCTTAGTTGACTTGACTCGTATCCGCCTAGAGCTTCGTTACTTTGCAGAGGCTCAGCGTTTGATTTTGGTTGAGGTTTTGAGGTTGGTCGATAGCGATGCTTTCTACCTTCCCCTCGAGGTCCAGATTGTGCAGGCCCATCTGGCACAGCTGGAGATGCCCCCGCCAGTGGTTCCCATCGCCGAGGACGATGCTGAGGTTGTTCATATGGTCCCAGTAGGTGGGGAGGTTATAGAGGACGGCATAGGTCTAGATGATCTCGCCGCGGAACTCGAGGCTGAGCTAGTCTTACCTGAGGAGATGGTAGTTGAGGCAGATGTCCCTGTGCCTGCTTCATCATCGACCTCTCAGGGCTTTGACGGGGTTGGTCCGTTCTTTGTGCAGCGATTTCGCCCTGTCGACTCGCTAGATCTCCTGATAACTGCTTATGGAGACGATTGACTTTCTAGATATGACTTTGTACATATTAACTACTTTTGACTATTAGCTCTATCTCTTTTTGCAACTGTAATTACATGCATTAGAGCGTAGGGCAATGACCCCATTTTTGTAACATTAACTCTTGCATGCATCCTAACCCATAGGGTAGGCATTGATCTGATCATACATGCTTTTTGTATCAACTTGACAAGAAGTTAAATATAAATACTCTTTTGAAAGTTGTCGGTCATTTAAACTGCTTGATACTTCTAATTGCATGCATTTTTCTCATTCTGTTATCACTATCATGCATAAAATGGCTGGAGGACTAAGGAGGAACAGGAATTTAATCGAGGGAGCACCTGAGGCTGCTGATCCTACGAGGATGTTCGAAGCGTTTGTCACACGTTTGGAAAGAATCAGTAATACGAATGACAACCGACGAGACCGCCAGACTGGAGATAAACTGTTGGAGAGATTCCGTGCGCTAAGGCCCAAGCAGTTTGCGGGTACCGCTGAGCCATAGAAAGCTGAACAATGGTTAAGGCAAATGGACCGTATGTTCGAGGCTGTCCAGTGCAACGAGATGGACAAGAGGAGATTGGCTACGTTTCAATTGACCGACGCCGCCGCAGATTGGTGGGACTCGGTGATAGCCACTATTGGGAACACAGCTGCTACAGGAATGACGTGGACTGCGTTCAAGGGAGATTTTTGGAGAAGTATTTCCCGGCTACAGAAAGGCACAGGAGAGAGAAGGAATTCATGGACCTGACGCAAGGGACTAAGTCAGTGCAAGAATACACTACTCAGTTCGAGAGGCTGTCTCGGTTTGCACCACACCTGGTTGATACTGAGGAGAAGAAGATAAGGAAGTATAACCAAGGGCTGGCACCGCAGATTCGCCGCCTGACTCTCGGCCACCTAGATAAGTCGTTTGAAGGACTAGTCGGCCTGGCTACCGATCTGGAAGAGGATGCTCGAGTGAACCGTAAGCAGTTCGAATTCTGACCGCCTCAAAGGGGTAATTTTGGGAATAGACCACCAATGAACCGTACCCAAGGGCAGAAGAGGAATTTCGACGGAAGCAAGAAAACCCAGGCTATTACCTATCCGACTCAACCTCGAGTAGGAGAAGGGAGTAGTGGTGGGAAATGTTTCAACTGTGGCAACCCTAGTCATCTGGCTCGGGATTGCAAGGCACCAAGGCGTGCTGCTCAGCAAGGAATAGTCTGCTTCAACTGTGGTGAACCAGGTCACATCAGCAGGTTCTGCACTGCTCCTAAGCAGGTGACGTATAGTCAACAGAATCAGACTCGCTTGAATGCTGTTATCCAAGATGCCGCTGGATATGATGGAACTATTTATGAAGAAGGAGATTATGGAGAAGCTCAGCCTGATCAGCAAGCAGTGGAAGGTACATTAACCCTATTTAACTCCCATGTTAAAGTGTTATTTGATACGGGTGCTGCTCTTTCGTTCATATCTGTTAATACGATTCAGAGATTGGGTATTTTACCTTATCGTTTAGAGAAAGCTTTGAAGGCTACATCACCATTAGGAGCCGCTGTCAGATTAGGACACGTGTGCAAAGATTGTCCTTTACGGCTAGGAGACCGTGAAATCCCGGCAAGGTTGATTGTCCTATCGATGAGGGAGTTCGACATAATCCTAGGGATGGATTGGCTCTCTTAGAATCAAGTGAAGTTGGATTGTGCGAGGAAGAGAATTACATTCCCCGACAATGAGAATCAGCCCTTTGATTTTCAATGTAACCCTTCAGGAGATATGTTCCTCACGAGATGTTTAGCCAACATCGAAGTCGTCAGTACAGAGGTGACAGCGTCATCTATATCTGTAGTCAAGGACTTCGAAGAAGTATTTCAAGACATTTCTGGTTTGCCGCCCGAGAAAAGTATAGAGTTCTGCATTGAGCTTATACCGGGTACCGTACCGATCACGAAGGTTCCCTACAGAATGGCCCCTACAGAACTTTCAGAATTGAAGGAACAAGTTCAAGAGCTCGAGAACCTAGGTTTTGTACGTCCAAGTACATCGCCTTGGGGAGCACCGGTATTATTTGTGAAGAAGAAGGACGGGACACTCAGACTGTGTATCGACTACAGAGAATTGAACCGAGTAACTATCAAGAACAAGTATCCCTTGCCTCGGATTGACGATTTGTTTGATCAACTACAAGGAGCTACGACATTTTCCAAGATAGACCTAAGGTCGGGATATCATCAGTTGAGGGTACGGAAGGAAGATACACCTAAGACTGCGTTCAGAACCCGATATGGTCATTATGAATTTCTGGTGATGCAGTTTGGAATGACGAATGCCCCGGCAGTATTTATGGATCTGATGAACTGAGTGTTCAAGCCTTATTTGGATCAGTTTGTCATCGTCTTCATTGATGATATTTTGATCTATTCTAAGTCAGGAGAAGAACACGAGCAACATCTACGGATTGCGATGCAGACGCTTAAGGACCACCACTTGTATGCCAAGTTCAGTAAGTGTGAGTTCTGGTTACAAGAAGTTAAATTTTTGGGACACAAGGTGTCATCTCAAGGAATTTCGGTGGATTCGTCCAAGACCGATGCTGTGTCAAACTGGGTTAGGCCGAGCAACCCTACAGAAGTTCGGAGTTTTCTTGGACTCGCAGGCTATTACAGAAGATTTGTTGAGAGATTCTCAAAAATAGCTGCACCATTGACTGGGTTGACGAAGAAGAATTTGAAGTTCGAGTGGACAGAGAAGCATGAGCGCGCCTTTCTGGAGTTGAAAGAGAGGCTCACAACCGCGCCCGTACTAGCTATACCCAAACCTGATGAGAAGTTCACTATCTTTAGTGACGCGTCATATCAAGGGTTAGGGTGTGTACTTATGCAAGATGGCAAAGTTATAGCCTATGGATCTAGACAGCTGAAGCCAAATGAGTTGAACTATCCTATTCATGATTTGGAGTTGGCGGCAGTAGTGTTCGCACTCAAGATTTGGAGACATTATCTCTACGGTGAGAAGTTTGATCTGTTCTCCAATCACAAGAGCCTGAAATATTTGTTCACACAGAAAGAGTTGAACATGAGGCAACGCAGATGGATGGAGCTGATCAAAGATTACGACTTCACGTTAGAATACCACCCTGGTAAAGCTAATGTGGTCAATGATGCTTTGAGCCGACAGACTCGTGAGACGATCGCCTCCTTAATGGTTAGAGAATGGCGAGCCTTGGAGACATTGGCAGAGTTCGACGTACAGAGTGCTGAGGAAAGAGAAGGACAACTTTTTGGATGTCTTATCCTACAGCCTATTCTGATCGACCGCATTATTAAAGCTCAGAAAGAAGATGAGAAGTTTCAGGCATGGTTCGTGAAGATGTCAGAGAAAGACCCGACAGAATGGAAGGTAGGGACCGATGGAGGATATCGGTGCAGGAACAGATTATGTGTACCAGACTGTGGGAATTTGAGAAATGATATTCTGGAAGAAGCACATAGGTCAAGATACACAGTTCACCCAGGAGGAACTAATATGTATAAAGATTTGAAGAGAAACTTCTGGTGGGAAGGTATGAAGAAGGATGTGGCCGAACTTGTATCCAAGTGTTTGACGTGTCAACAAGTCAAGGCTGAACATCAGAGACCCTCGGGATTGTTGCAACCGCTACCTATTCCTGGTTGGAAGTGGGAGCACATTACGATGGATTTTGTAGTAGGATTGCCTCGGTCACAGCAGAATCATGACGCTATTTGGGTAATAGTGGATCGACTGACGAAATCTGCTCATTTCATTGCTTACAATATGACATACCCGGTAGAGAGGATGAGCCGGATGTACATACAACAAGTTGTGCGACTTCACGGTGCACCTGTGTCGATTGTGTCAGACCGTGATGCACGTTTTACTTCCGGATTTTGGGAAAGTTTGCAAGAAGCTATGGGGACCTCGCTCAAGATGAGCACTGCTTTTCACCCTCAGACAGATGGACAAACCGAGCGTTTTAATCAGATCATGGAGGACATGCTTAGGCTTGTGTTATCGATTTTGAGGAATCTTGGGAGATACGCTTGCCTTTGGTTGAATTTGCCTATAACAACAGTTATCACACGAGTATCGGGATGACTCCGTTCGAAGCATTGTACGGACGACCATGTCGTTCTCCGTTGTGTTGGGCAGAAGTTGGGGACACAGAGTTGTTGGGACCGGATTTGGTTAGAGAAACCAACAAGAAGATTTCCTTGGTCAAGGAAAGAATGAGAACCGCTCAAAGCCGATATAAGAGTTATGCCGATCGACGCCGGAAGGATTTGGAATTCAGTGTTGGAGATCACGTACTTCTTAAGGTTTCCCCGACCCGAGGAGTAGTACGCTTTGGTCTCAAGAAAGGGAAGTTGGCTCCGCGTTTCATCGGACCGTTCGAGATTTTGGAACATGTCGGGAAAGTAGCTTATCAACTGGCGCTACCACCGAAGATGTCTGGGGTTCACAACGTGTTTCACGTGAGTATGTTGAGGAAGTACATACGCAATCCCTCGCATGTGGTAATTTATGATGATATTGAGACAAGTCATAACGTTTCTTACAAGGAGAGGCCCGTGAAGATTTTGGATCAGAGTATCAAGAAGTTGAGGAATAAAGACATTCCATTAGTGAAGGTTCAGTGGAATCACCATAACGAGAACGAAGCTTCGTGGGAAGTTGAAGCTGATATGAGGAAGAAGTACCCGGAGTTGTTTCATGGCTAGTTAGCCTTGATTTCGGGGACGAAATCCTGTTTAAGGGAGGAAGGGTGTAATAACCTGCATTTTCATTTAATCTGTATTTGCATTGTCAAATTTAAAATCAAATTTCATTGTCTACTTTTATTTTAATTACAATTCTTATGTGTAGAATTTAATACTTGTTTGATTTCGTATTTGAAATTCTTTTTGGGACCAAACTGCAATTATATAAACTTTAGTAACACCTGTGTTGGATTTTAAAGTCTGTATTTCAAAACGGTGGAACTGTTTTCTTTTAATTCAAGCTGTACTTTTATCAAACCAGAAAACCATTTCTGATCTTAAAACGAAAATTCTGTATTTTTGTGGTGACCACCGCGCCACGAAAATACCAGTTTATGTCCAAAACTGTCCGCGCTGTGCTAAACTTCCACAGATTTTGGAGGTGATGTAAAGCCAGATGTGACATACACTTTACTTCCATTAATGGCAACTCATCATTGTCTTGTGCCTTGTTTGGGAATGCTTTGTGTGTATGTGTATATCTTATGCCATAAGTTTAATTTCCCAAACACCCACAAGTTGGCCCCTACTAGTCTACTTGACTCTTGAAGGATCTGTGAAGTTAATTGTAATGTATCTGTGTATACACATAGATTAGGTGCTGAGAATTAGTTTGATTCTAACCAAACTAATGTTGTAGAGTGATGAAGGCTTTACTTGGCCTCCAAGTCCATATCAATTTACTCTCTATATATGTATATACACTTCACTCCCTCTCATTACACACACACCTTCTCCTTCTGCATTCTAAAACACAGAGAGTTTAGAGAGTGCAGAGAGTCTATACTTCAGAAAATATTTTAGAGAGAGAGAGAGCTAATCTACCATTGCTAGGAAGCTTGAAGCTTCAATTGGGTTCCTTATATATCTATTTCTTTCTCAACAACCTCTTCATTCTTGAACTCAGTGAGTAATTTAAACTCACTCCTAATGTAATTCATGTTCATTTACTGCTTGTATGTGTATAATTGTATATCACCCTTGAAGCTCTTACGTATGAACTCCATAGCCTTGAAAATCAAGATTTTCCCCCTCAACCAAAATCCATTTTCTCAGATAATAATGAAAGTTTATAGTACATATAGTCTATGGTTGAAGTTTTAGATCTTAATTTAACCCCATGAGAAAGTATATAAGGAAATTAGTTTTGACATGTTTTGGTTTTTCATGAAATTGGAGAGCTATAGTTTAAATCATGATAAATTGATTATAGATTCTTAATCCTTGTTGAAAAACAAGGAAATCCATATATTACATGCCCTAATTACTTACAGATTTGAAAATGGGTCAAATAGACCCCATTAAACTGAAACAGAGCAGTTTTTGCAGGGAAGAAGAAGCCTCAGTAAAAACTCGCGCCACGATCGCGCGCGCGAAGATCGCGCGAGCGACCCCTCGCGCGAGCGGCCCGCGCGCGATCCTCGATTTCCCAGGCAGACAGAAGAGTTTATATTATTAAATGAAAAAGGGGCAGGTCGCGCGAGCGACCCCTCGCGACTTCTGGCAGTTTCTTATTTTGCTTGTTATGTGATAAGGGACTGTTTGGCATGAAAATTTATATACTGTGGGAGTACTGTTTAGGAAAATTATTAAAACATAGTCCTAATTGATTATGTTTGAATGAATAGAACGTTGTATTAAGACTTATCAATCCCCGTGCGTACGTTGTTCCTTTAATTCAGTATTTTGCTTTATGCTTATGTCCATGTCATTCATGTGGGGTCAGTAGTACATGCATGTGGGTGTTAGTCATTGTGGAAAAGAGTAATGGTCAGTGTGGAAAGAGTATGAGATTGAGATTGAGATTGCGGTGGTGGTTGTGGTTGAGTTTGCGGCGAAGGTATCTTTGAAATGCGACGGTGGCAAATATGGACACTCCCTGACGCCCATGGAAGCGTTAAAGTGTGTGACGCCGAACTTGGACACTCCCTGGCACCCATGGTAGTGCTAAAGTGTTGCCTACGGACACTCCCTGATACCCGAGTCTGGATACTGCGTGAGGTTGCTCCGGTATTTGCATGGCGGATTAGGTAGTCAAAGTGTGAGGCAATGGACACTCCCTGGTACCCCGGACCAAAGTGTGAGGCAAACTGGACACTCCCTGGCGCCCCGTTGCTAAAGTGTGGCTATCTTAGTGTTTCAAAGATACTGGAGTGAGATAGTGGGTTGTGGTGTCGATCGAGAGAAAAGAGTCGGCAAGATGAGCGTGGTACATTGTCTCATACACGAGCATATGTTTTATGAATGCACGACTTTTAAATATATTCCTCGTTGTTTTATAAATTGAATTCATTCTATGATTAAACCGTTGATTTTACAAATTTGAAAATGGAAAAAGGTGAATGGGTATGTTTTACATTCAAAGTTATGTTTTTAATACTCACCAGCTTCTTGAAGCTGACGACGTTGATGCGTCCTGGACATTCGTTTTCAGGCTTTTCAGGTTATGATCAGGAAGGACCTTATGACTACGCTAACTGAGAACGGCCGCTTTTGGAATGAGAACTGATTATTTATTATATGCTTTAAGTTTATATGTTTTGTAAGTTATGAACAGTTTTGTAATAAGGATGACTGTAATAGACCTTAAGTTATTATTTTGTTTTGTTTCAAGGCGGTCTGTGCCTTAGTTGACCTCGTGTCATAATATGTAATAAGTTAGAAAAATTTTGTAAGCCTTGATTACTCTGCTCTGATTATTATGTTTTGTTGTTTGACGTTTGGGACGGAATCGATCCTTCAAACTGTCGCGACCTACGAGTCCATAAAGGAAATTAAACGCTTTCCTTATTTATGCTACGTCGGGGCGTGACACTTAAACCACGGGGTACTATAAATGCAGTCTCTAATATACATATAACAAGGTTTCATACTAACAAAGTCGAGGTATAGCTAAACAGAGCTAAGAAATCAATGTAACCGGAAATTATTCCCACAAATTGGTTACTCCCACTAATTGTTACTAGGGATAATTACAAGAATCCTTCGTTTCATGCACTGTACAACACTTTAAGCTCAGGGTATTATGCATAAATACTTCTATGGTCAGTACCATATTACCATAACTATATTTAAAATTTATATTGTTCCATTCATGAGTCAAAGGTACAACTATTAAAGCATGATCCATAAGTTCAAAGCACCATTACATAAATTTAATATATTAACCACATGCATGACTTGTTAATAGAACTAAGTTACCCACATACAGTTTCTAATAAACATATAGCAAGGGTTCATGTGACAAAATCAAGGTACAACCAAACAAAGCATAGAAAACAACATAATAGGAACTGCTACCCAGAAACCGGTTTCTCCCCTCAAACCGGTTCCTTGAACCATTCCCAAAAACCGGTTTTTCCCAGAAACCGGTTTCTCATGCCATAGTAGTTTTCTTGACAGCACTGCTATACTACGGATTTAACTTCGAAAATCAACTTGCATGGCATGGAAACTTTACAATAACATCCTCAAACATATACTAAACATCATTACATACTATAGTTCTAAATTGAGCTTGGTTGGATTTGAGCTTAATGAAGCTTGAACACAAGTTTCAAGGGTGGAACTTCTTCTTCTTCTAACTTCTTGACTTCTTTTACTTCTGGGATTCTTCTTGAACGTCCAAAACTTATAATCACAGCTCCTAAGTTCCCATGGTAGTGTGTTTGTGAGTATATGGGTGTAGGTATGAAGGTGCTCACAGGGAAATGGAGGATCAACTCTTGATTTTCCTCCTAACTTCTCTTCTAGCTTTCTATATGTCTAATCTCCTATCTCCCTCTCCAAATATGCAGATTGTAAGCCAAAGAAAATGAGATGCATGAGCATATGCATGCTTAAATAGAGGTGGTGGAGGGGTTAGGTGCCATCATGCATGTATAAGTGAGTACATGCATGAACATGTGTCAAGGGGGTGGACAAGTGTCACATGGGGTGGTGACATGTGGAGGGAGGTTTGCATGTGCCACCAAGTGGCCGGCCATGTGGGGCCCACCTTGGTTTTTGTGCCACTTCCTCAATTTGCGTGCATAAGTCCTCGATATACGTGTCGGTCTCAATTTACGTGCAAACGGGTATTGTTTCTAATGTCCGATTTCGGGTCCGGTTTCGGGTCCGGGTACGGGACTAAGTTAAGTCCTGTTACGGTCGAGTCGGTGCGGTGTTTACAGTCTAATTAATAATACTACAACACGTCGATACCGTCACACAATTAAAATAATATAATAACCGATCAAATATGGAAATTCATAAAACTGATATTATTATACGAAGAGAAAATTACAGGTATTACACTAGTGGGCAGCAGGATTCAAACCCACGCCAAACCTGGATACAATTAATCCAAATACTTGAGGCCCGGTATTCCAACCCACTTACATCAACCCCTTGGGGGTTCGAACACTTGACCTCATTTAGGAAGGCCAAGAGCTATGGCCAACTTGGACAAGGCAGTCGAACTTTATCATTTCCTTTCCTTTCTTCTTAGGAACTTTCAACTTATTCTAATTCAAATTAGGCTAGGAATTCTATGGATCGAAAATCCACCTACCAGTTTTTATGTATTTTTTGACGATACACATTTCCTGAAAAAGCAAAAAGCACACAGTTGTTGCTCGTTCTTCTGCTGTGGGCGAGTATCGTGCAATGGCTTCCACTGTTACAATAGGTTCTTGCTGATCTCTGCATTTCATTGTCTGCTCCTACTCGCATGTCTTATGACAACAAAAGTGCAATCATGGAGAATACTTAGGCATTTGGCTATCCTTTAGCATGGAATTTTCTCAAGTTCAAATATCATGGAATTTGCAGACTCTTTACACAAGGATACCACCAATGACTTTGAAAAGTGCATTGCCTCCCCCTTGAAAAGGTATTGTGAAGGTTGTTTCTTGTTTGCCTTCTCTACGTTGTCTCATCCTAAATTCCTAATCCCACTAAATTACATTGTACATATAATGTCATTCCCAATTAGACAATAACAACCAAACCACCCCCCGCCCATAAAATAAAAAAATAAAACAAACAAAAACTAGAACCAAAAAAGAGCAAATTTAACAAAAGAGTCAAACCATTATCATTTGTGCAAAATGAATACTGATTTTCAAATTATCAGAGAGTAAATTACACCTTCATATGAATTTTGTCGCATGGTGCATTTAAAAAATAAAATAAATAAATAAAAAATAATAAAAACACCTCACCATTATAGTATGCCTTCGGTTGCTAACTAAAGAAGTGATAATTTTTCCCTCTGGAGACTGGAGTGGCAATACAATTTGTAACCCAATAAGCAAACGATTTTAAAAAGCACAAATGTACAACTAGGATCATAAATTCCAATTTAGACCACTAGCATTCTATTCACTGAACACAATTGAAATTGAAAAACTGTACAATCCAACTAAAATAGAAATAACCAGCTATGTCTACTAATTCACCAGTGAAAACATTCCTACATGCTCAATCTAAATGATGATCCTTCAAAGCTAGCCACTAACCTGTGTTGTAGGTCTTCCCTTCCCAGAATAAAATCCAGCTATTAATACAGCAAGTGGTGTTAGTCTTTTTATGGCAATATACATAGGAACATTTACTCCTTTCAAGCTTGCCAAAGCAAACGCCACATTTGCATTGTAGAATAATGAAACTAGAACAAGTTTTTTTGCAGTTGCAACATTTACTCCTTGAGCTTTTGTGTATCCCATCACTCGACCAAAGTGAATAAGCGACATGGTAGCCAATTGCTAAAACATGGAAAAATAGTAAAAGATGCATTTGTCAATAATCAACACATACAAGTATATGACAATGATTATTTTGAAATGAAGAAAAGCGGGTATTCGTCCCACTCCAACTAATACCTGGAGAGTGAGAAGAGTCATTGAATGTGCATACTGCATAAGAACTGCCTTATTGATGAAAACCATAGCCATGGAAGCTATCCCATATGATATTGCAGCATATAGACTACATTGCATATAAGTAAAAGGTTGAAACATAAGAAAAATTAATGAAAATTGAAGTCACTAGAGATTATTGCTGACCAATAAGATTTCAAGAGAAGGAGAAAGGTCTTGAATGATGCCGCCACAGATATAGCATCATGTTAAGACTTGAGAGAAAGTGAACAATGGAATGGAATAACTAGGTATGGCAAAGGGGTGGGTTTTTCGGGTGACCGCCGTACCACACCCCAACAGGATGTGTTTGGAGTGTATATAAATGGGGTATGGGCAGGATTGAGGTTTAAAATCAAAACCCGAATAGGGATAGGACCCGCGTCAGGATTATTGGCTTTTCGCCCCGCCCCGATTCGATTAGGTAGTAACCTTACTTACACACCCTCACTTTTTATTAATATATATGCCTACAATAGCCACATTTATACTACATCAACAACTTGAATGAGAGTTCAGCATTTCATATATGCACCTCTCTCTAGATATCTCCAGACCCCCTTCAACGTTTGACGGTTGATCTCAACTTAGTTTGTCGATTGCCCTCGTCGATCACCACCGGTATATTTAAGAGCTTAATTCGTTAAATGAGAGGTATGATGATGATGCTCAAAATTTGTGTGGAGTTAAGTCGAACTGAGAGAGTAAGGCTTCCTTTTGATTGCATGGAAAGGAATATAGAAAAGGAAATTAATTCCTACTAATCAGAATCCACATAAAGGAAGCTATATTACTCGTCGCCATTGTTTTGTTTGGATATAATTAGAATGGGAATGCAATCTTGGAGAAGATGTGGTTCCCGTTCAAAATGCACTTGGGGAAAAAATCAGCATGTTAACTTATCAAACTTGCCCCGATAACTATTTATCTATATATATATATATAGAGAGAGAGAGAGAGAGAAAGAGTTACTAGGTATTTGTTTATACTATCAAAGATATTGAAATACAAGGATATGAAGATTTAAAATACTTGGATAAGAATATTTGAACATGTCATTTAATCATAACGCAGGTAATATATGACCATTGACTTTAACAGCTATGTATTCAATGACAAAGTTGGGAAACTACATTTGTACTAAAAAAATATGTTTTGAAGAAAAAAACATTGATTAATTCAATCACTTACCAGTACCAGAAAAGCATTTTACTTAGATAAAAGTATAGGTGGGAAATGATTAAATTAATGAAGTGAATACAAGATAACGAATGGGGTAAGAAATTGAAGTAACAGGGTATGGGTCATAAGTTCGTTTACAGTACAGTAAGTACGAAGGATTACATACTTTTTGTCAGTTGTCTACTTCACCAATTCTTTTCGCCAATAGATTGAGAATTTTCATTTGTTCTTCAATGGATTGTGTAGACATCAAAATTTTATGTTGTCTGACCACCATCCGATTAATCAAGATAATCAAAATTATTTTGGTTAGTCAAACTCAACATTAACCCCAAATATGGGTCCAGTAAAGACTATAATCTGACCTGTGAAGCCTTTGGATCAAACCAAATTCAAGCAGTTCACTCCAAATGGGTCAAAAAAGGGGATTAACCCAAAAGCATGGGTCCCACCTTGACACTTGTCAAAATAATAAAGGTGGAGCCATTCTTGAAAAATTGATAAATCAATACAAATTTCAATTTAGAAAGGAGACAAATTATCACCCATATTGGAAAGAAAATTAAAGCAATTAAAGATATTCAATCTTTGAAAATTGCAAGCAAGTCCTCTATGTAGCTTATAAATAGAGGCTCAATGGACAAGAACGGGGACAGAGAAAAAGTAGGCAAAACACTGCCCAAAGTCTTTTAAGTTTCCTCTCTCAAACTCCAAATTCACTAAAATCAAGTCTCAATACTTCATCAAAGAACAATAAGCACATTGTTAAAGGGTAGTTTTGAATTAAGAATTTATGTGTATAAGTTGTCCCACATCGGGAAAATGTAAAGTATGGTTAGGATAGCCAAGTACATAAATTAGGCCATTGTATTCTCTTTTCATTCATTCAATATACAAAGTGTTTACTTTTACATGGTATCAGAGTGGGTCGATCTGACCTAGAAAAAAGAAAAAGAAAAAAAAAAAAGGAAAACCCTAGCCGACCCAAGTTGGGTCGACAGTTTCATCGCGAAATTACTGTTCATCGCGAATGTTACTGTTCATCGCATCAATATTCATCGAGTTACTATTCATGCAGCACTATTCATCAGAGTTATTGTCATCGGAGTTACTATTCATGTAACACTCGTTGACCAGATCCAGATCCCTTTTTTTTTTTTTTTTTTTTTGGTTTTTTGGCTCCGATCTGCTTATGCGGCAAGTGTTTTGGCTTCGTTTCAAATCTCGCTCCGTTTGGTTTCGATCTTGTTTCCTTGAGTTCTATATTCTTCATGGAGTCCAAAGCTCTTCCTCAACTCACCACTCGGAAGTTGAATGGATCCAATTTTCTCCAATGGTCTCGGGCTATCACTATTGCCCTCACTGGCTTGGGCTTTGATGATCACCTTACCGAGGCTGCCCCTACCACCGACGAGAAGGTCATTAAGCAATGGAGACAAATGGATGCTCAGATTGTTGCACTACTTTGGAACTCTATGGAACCACAAGTTGCAGATATGTGTGGTCATTTGGACACATGTAAGGAGATTTGGGAGTATGCTCATCTCTTGTACTCCAGTGATTTGACTCAGATGTACAATCTCTCTTTTCAGTATTTTCAGTTGCAGCAGAGTGATCTATCCGTGACTGATTACTTTGCTTCATTTAAACGGTTGATTGAAAAGTTGAATAGCGTTCTTCCTATCACCACTGATCCGAAGGCACAGCAGAAGCAGCGAAAACAAATGGCCGTGATGAAATTTCTCGCAGGTCTCAAGAGTGATTTTGAGCTAGTTCGGTCTCAAATTCTAGGTAGTGCCACTCTTCCTTCTCTTGCTGAGACATCAGCATGTTCTAAGAAGTACCTCTCGGGATCCGATTATTCCTATTACCACGATTACTGATCACTCCACTCTTGTTACTTCAAATTCCCCAATTGGTAAGGGTGGTGGTAATCCACGTCGTGGAGGGGGCCATCGTGGTGGACGTGGGGGCCGTGGCAGAGGCCAACCACAACATTGCGATAATTGCAACAAGGATGGCCATACTAGGGAAACTTGTTGGGATCTCATCGCCCGGCACGGTTTGCGAATACTGTTATCACCGAATCTGGTGATACTCACCATCCCACTCCCGCCACTAGTGCTCACTTTTTTGTCCCTCGTGAGGAGTATTCTCAGTTCCTCCAGTTCCAAGCAGCACAGCAAGCATCCATTCCTAATAGCTCACTTGTTCAGAAAGGTACACCTACTGCTTGTCTCACCTCTCGTTCTGCACCTTGGGTTATTGATTTTGCAGCCACTGATCATTTGACAGGTATATCGACCCTCTTTTCATCTCTTGAAAAATCGTCATCGTTACCCCCTATTACATTAGCCGATGATTCCTCTATTCCTGTTGAGGAATAGGGACTGTCCAACCGGCTTCATCATTGTCTTACCTCGGTCTCCTTTTAATTTAATACATGTTGCCAAGTTGACTAAAAACCTTAATGCATATGCCGCATTTTTCCCTGATTTTGTTCTTATTCAGGATTTGAAGACTCGGAGGACGGTTGGCGTAGGGCGTGAATCTGATGGTCTCTATACCTTTGATGGTCTGCATGCTCTTCCTACCTCACCCACTGCCTGTTCCATTGCTACCATGTCTCCTCGTCAGATTCACTGTGTCTTGGCCATCCTTCCTTGGCTAATTTGAAGCTGCTAGTTCCTAGTTTGAGTTATTTGTCTTGTTTAGAGTGTGAGTCGTGACAGTTAGGGAATTATCACCATGTTTAATTTGCTCCCCAGGTCAATAAACGTGCGTTTAGTCCTTTTCAATTAGTGCATTCAAATGTTTGGGGTCTACGCCGTATAACCTCCACAAAGGGGTATCGGTACTTTGTTAGTTTTGTTGATGGAAAGCGTTCTTGTACTTCTCACTCCATTTCCAATTTTGTCTCTTATGATCACTTGTCTCCTATATTTTTCTTCCATTGTTGCCTCTTTGTCTTCTTTTTCTATACCTAAAACTGTTGCAGAGACTCTTTCCCATTCAGGATGGAGACATGCTATGAAGGATTAGATGTCTGCCTTACAGGATACCGGTACTTGGGACTTAGTTCCTCTTCCCGAGGGAAAATCTGTGGTGGGCTGTCGTTGGGTTTATAATATTAAGGTTCATCCCAATGGCACGTTAGATCGCCTGAAAGCCTGTCTTGTTGCCAAGGGTTATACACAAGTTTATGGACTTGACTATTCTAAGACAATCTCCTGTGGCCAAAATTGCCTCAGTCCGCCTCTTTATCTCCCTTGCTGCCACGTTTCACTGGCACTTACATCAGTTGGATGTCAAGAATGTCTTCCTCAATGGCACCCTGTTGGAAGAAGTTTATATGGAGCAACCACCTGGGTTTGTTGCTTAGGGGGAGTCTAATATGGTATGCAGATTGAGGAAGTCTCTATATGGTCTAAAGCAGTCTCCCCGTGCCTGGTTTGGTAGATTCAGTGAAGTAGTTGCTGAATTTGGACTCCAAAGATGTGGTGTTGAACATTCTGTCTGCTATAGACATACATCAGCAGGTAAAATATTGTTGATTGTTTATGTGGATGATATTGTTATAACTGGTGATGACTCCAAGGGTATTCTGGAGTTAAAGTTGTTTTTGCAGAACAAGTTTCAAGCTAAGGATCTTGGGCAACTCAGATACTTCTTGGGTATTGAAGTAGCCAGATCGAATGAGGGGATTTGCTTATCTCAGAGAAAGTATGTTCTTCACCTTCTGGCAGAGTCAGGGAAGTTAGGTTCCAAACTCGTGGATTGTCCTATGGATCCCAACACAAAGCTTCTACCAGATCAAAGAAAGTTATTGGAAGATCTTGAACAGTACAGACGTCTGGTTGGTACACTTAATTATCTCACTGTTATTAGGCATGACATTGCTTTTGCTGTGAGTGTTGTCAGCCTATTCATGAACTCTCCTCGGACCACACATTGGGATGCAGTGGTACGAATTCTGAGATATCTTAAGGGAGCTCCTGGTCGTGGTTTATTATACAAGGATTGTGGACATATACATGTTGAGAGTTATAGCGATGCTGACTGGGTAGATCTCCTGGTGATAGAAGATCCATTACAGGGTATTATGTTTTAGTTGGAGGTAATCTCGAGTCATGGAATAGATAAGAAGCAGACAATTGTGGCGAGATCGAGTGCTGAGTGAGAATACAGGGATATGGCACACACTACGTGTGAGTTAGTGTGGATGAAGCACTTACTAGAAGAGCTTGGTATTCCTCAGTCTAATCCTATGAATTTGCTTTGTGAAAATCAAGCGGCCGTTCATATTGCCTCTAATCCAGTCTTTCACGAGAGGACAAAACACATAGAGGTTGATTGTCACTTAATTCGAGAAAAACTTCTGGAGAAAGTAATTCATACGGTGCATGTGAAATCTGCCGACCAGTTAGCGGATTTATTTACAAAGGCATTGGTTGGAACCTGAGTTAAATATATTTGTGACAAGCTGGGTGATATGATATGTATGCTTCAGCTTGAGGGGGAGTGTTAAAGGGTAGTTTTGTATTAAGAGTTTATGTGTATAAGTTGTCCCACATTGGGAACATGTAAAGTGTGGTTAAGATAGCCAAGTATATAAATTAGGCTCTTGCATTCTCTTTTCATTCATTCAATATACACAGTGTTTACTTTTACACACATCAAATCGTGCCGTTCTCCGTTAAAGTATTCTCTAATTTAAGAACAATTCTTTACAGATTAAATATGTGAAGGATTTTTATTTAACTTTCGGTGGTTCAATAAGTTCATAGAATCACCACGTTCCATTCAAGATCAAGCATTTCGGCCCTTGAAGCGAAAACCACAAAAGAGATCTCAGGATTAGTTCTTTTGTTGTAAAGAATATTCAGATTGTACCCATTTCTTTTGATAAATAATTGACTTGTCCCTCCATTTTTCTTGTTTATTTTTGTAGACTCGAAATTTGTTGGCATATAGATTGTATGTGTATATCTTTATATGCACAGTGTAAAATCTTTCATATATTGATTTGATCTTGAAGGCTTGTCAAAAACTTTAGGGAGGTACATTTAGTGAGATGAGGAAGACAAAATTTGTAAAGAATAACGACAATGTTAGAGAAGGCAACATGCTCTATGATTTTAAAATTTTCTTAGGGAAATGTTTGGCACGCACTTTTTGACACAAAGTGTGATCCGGCCATTGATTGGCGCGGGCCCACCACAAATGCATCTCGGCCATCAAAAACGTGTGGTCGAGATGTATCGGTGGTGGGGCCTGCGCCAATCAATGGTCGGATCACACTTTGTGTCAAAAAGTGTGTCAAAAAGTGTGTGTGTGTGTAGCACTACTCTTTTCTTTTTTAGCTAATTTCCGTGGAAACTAACCTAATTACCAAGCGAATGGTTTTTATTGATTAAGACAAAGCTTATGATAGGGGTGCCTAGAGATTTAATTTGATGGGTGCTAGAGAAGAAGAGAGTGACCAAGGGTTATATTGACATGGTGAAGACATGTTGATGAAGCGGTTACTACAATCAGATCATTGACCGGAGAAACAAGCGAATTCCCAATTACCGTAGGCCTGCACCAGGATCGGCCTTGAGCCCTTATTTATTTGCCTAATTATGGATGAATTGACTAGACACATTCAAAATGAGGTCCCATGGTGTATGTTGTTCGCAAATGATATTGTCTTGGTTGATGAGACTAAAAGGGGACTCAACACTAAACTGGAAGCTTGGAAAGAAACACTGGAGACTAAGGGACTAAAGATAAGTAGGATGAAAACAGGATACATGGAATGCAGTTTTAGCACCAATGGAAGTAGAGACAACGAAGCTGTGAAGATCGAAGACCAAGAGATTCCAAAGAGGGAACACTTTCGCTATCTAGGTTCAATGATTAGTAAAGATGGAGAGATTGGTGATGACGTGACCCATAGAATTAAAGTAAGCTGGCTTAAGTGGAGGAGTGCTTCCGGAGTATTATGTGACTGGAGAATACCAGCAAAATTAAAAGGAAAATTTGATAGGACAGCAATTAGGCCAGCTATGCTCTATGGGACAGAATGTTGGGTAACTAAGAAACAACACATTAGCAAAGCGTAGCTGAGATGAGGATGCTAAGGTGGATTTGTGGTAAGACTAGGATAGATAGAATTAGAAATGAGTACATTAGAGAGACTGTAGGAGTGGCACAGATTGAGGATAAGTTGAGGGAGAATAGACTTAGATGGTTCGACCATGTGCAACGAAGACCTGTAGATGCACTTGTGCAAAATAGTGATAAGATCGTAGTGTCTGGAATGGTTAGAGAAAGGGGCAGACCTAGTCTAACCTGAGAGTATGTAGTACAACAAGATATGAAAATATATAATTTAAGTAAGCATATAGCTCTTGATCGAGCAGAATGGAGAAAAATGATTCATACAGTCGACCCCAACTGATTGGGACACAAGGCTAGGCTTGGTTTGGTTTGGTTTGTATTATAATTCCTAAATAGCCACAAAGAAAACAATAAATATCAAAATATAACACCATAATTTTTCCCTATTATAATACTAAAATTAATTAATATATAATAACATAGACGCTTCTTAGCCGCCACAAACATTAGACTCTTTTATGTATCGGCGCTTCCCCGCCCCCGCTTCGTACTTCTAAGGTACGTGTTTGTTCAAATATTGCATATCTTAGAAAGACAAGGCACTAAGGCAGGGAGGGGCGGGGTTGGAAGATGGCAGACAGATCGGGGTTAGGAACACTAACAAACCGGGCGGATTGGTGTCAGTCTATACTTTTGCAAGGTGTGCTCAGAAATGGGGTGCCCCATCCCAAAGCTGCACAGTTACCATCCCTAGAAGCAACTATTACACTACATTTTGACTTAAAACTAGAGATTGTTCAATGTCCTCACTTGTGTGTGCATGGGATTTGTGTGACAACATAGAATATACCTCCCCTGTATGGAGGAGCTTTAGGATGCTTCTGACCATATATTTGTGTGGATTTTTTTTTAATGGGAACACACCCACAAAGTCCTCGATTGACACTTAGCCGACTTAAGATGAATTGAAAACCATGAGGACAGTTTGGGTTTCAGATGAGGACTGAATTGCCTATTCGGGCCGTGCTTTATGTAAGATTCTATCTATCTACATAGCCTAGGGTACAAATTGGCCAATATATATATATATATATATTTTTTTTTTTTAAAGCAGTAAATTATGGAAAAATAGGCAACCGAAAAAGTGAAATGAAACATAGAGAGAGAGCAAGTGATTGAAAAAGAGAGAGAACCTAAGCTGAGAAGGAGGTATATCTGAATCGACACGACTGTCCATGGGTGGCCGCCCCTTTAACTAGGCTGAGTGTATAATTGAAATGGAACACAAACTCTCAATGCAATGGGCCAGTATCGAACCCAGAATCCAAATCACTTCACTCCATCATTTGAACTCCAGACTCTTCTTTCCTGCATAATCGCCACAAACTCCTGCATTTCAATTTTTTTTATTAAACAAAAAAAAACTCATTTCATTACGAAACTAAACTGAAATGAAGAAAACCAACAATAAATAAATAGATAAATAAACAGCAGTGGTGCTAATCAACGAATCAAGCCAAGTATTACCGGATAATGGGATCTTGAACTGATCTGATCTGATTGTAGCACTGGGGAAGTAGAATTAGGCCGAGTGGAAAAAAGGAATTAGGGAGTTATAGGATCGGGAAACAGGGTTTTAGGGTGAATTTTGCACGGGATTTTTTCAAAACTAGAAACGGGCTTGGGATTTGCTAGAAAAAATGTAATGTATTGTATTTTTTGGGGCAATTGGTTATCGGTCCAAAATAGTCCATTTATATGGACTTAGGCCCATTTAGAAACATGACTTAATTAGAAGTCCCTGCAAGATATTAGGACAAAAATGCCCTTATCACTTTTTTTGCATCTTAGTAATCAACATTCAGCACTGAACACAGAGCACTAAAGAGGAAGAACTCGGAGATTGGGACTCAGAGACGAAGAACACAAAGCGTATATACGAAGACATTCAGCATTGAAGAGGCGAAAAGGTCAAAGATTACGAAGAGAGAACGATATTCACCATCGATTTTTCCCTAAGAGTGAAGAAATCGAGCATATGAAGCTTGAAAACCCTAAGTAGACATTGAAGGTGAAGAATCAGCATAATTGAAGCTTCAAAGACCCTAAGTCACCATTGAAGTTGAAGAAGCGAACATTGAAGCTCTGAAAATTTAAAAAATGGGGAAGAAAGGTATAATTATAACATTAATATTGTGTTTGATTTCACATATTGTTCAAATTAGGGCTATGAGTTTACTTAGCATTTTCATTTACAAATGTAAATTGCTTTTGGTGACTGATTCACATTGCTTTTGGCGATTGATGTACAAAAGTCAAGTGAATTTAGTATGCTACATGAATATTGTTGAGTCAGATTGGAGCTTCGATCAAGTATAGTGACCATGTACAGTCTTAGGGCTATGAAATGAACTAATATTCTTTTTGATTTCACAAAATTTTCAAATTAGGGCTGTGAATTTACTTTGCAATTTCATTTACAAGTGTAAATTGCTTTTGGGATATCATTTCAATTAATTTCAGTAGCTTTGGCAAAAATTGTAGTTCATTTTCCAATTTCAATTGCTTGTAGTTCATTTTAGATTATTTAAAGCTGATTATGAGTATTGATTTTGGTTTGAGTTCATTTAATGGATTCACCAATTGTGTTGAATTCTATACGTTTTAGAACACTAATTTGAAGCCTCTGCTTAAGGATGATTAGAGTTGATTTCAAATGATTTATAGTTCACGATGTCTTTCCTAGTCTTCATGTCATTCCGGCAATGTTTTGCCTTTACCATTGCTTTATGGTTTGGAGATTATTCTGTAATTTTGATTTGATAAGTTGAAGGCAAATCATGATAGCTTGACAAATTCAGATGAAACTCATTCTGAAAATTTTTGGCTTTTACTGTTGACTGACATTCATAATGTGGTAAATTGAGATGAAACTGATTGAGATGGAAAATAGATAATCTTTTGTTGTTTTGTAAAGTTACAGAAATTGTAATATGTATATATGCATCTATTTTTTTGGTCTTTTGTCAACCTATTGTTAAAAACTTGTTGGTAAAAGTAATGGTGTGAATGTTTAATATGTAGCTCGCGCATTCCGAAATCCTATCAAGAAGCCACCAAAAGTACAAAACCAAGAGAACAAGAAAAAAAACCCCTTAATATCGAGGCACGCTAGTAACCTTGGTGAAACTGATGCGTGAAATAAAACTTAGAAATGAGCATGTCGTAGAACTAAAGAAAACACTATTTTGGCACCTATTCAGTGCTTTCCTACAGAAAAGAGTGACACATGAAAGAAAGTTTGATAAGATTTCAACTCGGATTATTCAACTATATCGACCAAGAGAGAAACGATTTCAAATAGGGAGGTACCTCATTCCAATAAATGCAACGGATATATCTTTGATCTTCGAGATAATGGCTGGAAAAGTGCCAATTGACTTAGGTTCCGGTAAAAAGGAAATGACACCATTTGTCAGAAGACGATTTAAGGATACGGAAAGGCTAGATGGTAAAAACATAAGAGATGCAATTGAAGAAACTGTGAAGGGAACAAGTATAGATGACATACAAGATGTAGTACGCCTACTGTGTTTGAATCTATTCCTATCCCTACTTTTTGCAACCACCGGATTCACAACAAATTGGGCATTCATTAAGTATGTCGATGACATTAAAGAAATGTCTAAATATAGATGGGCAGAGGCAGTTTGTTCAACTCTATTAGGAGCAATTAAGAAAGCAAACAATAATCCAGTGACCGGATGTGTTATCGCGCTTCAGGTATACCAAACATTTTCAAGTTAATATATGAGCAAAATTTATGTTGTTTCTATATACTAACGATGTCAAATCTTACAAAATGCAGTATTGGCTTTGTGAACATACCTCTATTGTTAAACCATTGTCAGAAAATTGTATCCCAAGATTTATCAAATGGAACCTCATTGATCTCAACAAAAAGCTAAGGCATCTAGAAATATCAAATCTCGATGACAATCAGGTACCTCAATCAATTTCAGAACACCTGATTACTTTTGTAAAATTTCACAAAGCTTTGTTCATGTAATGCGGAATTTTTTTTTTCTAAATTTCTTTTGTTAATTTGTATGTTGTTCACTGTAAGTAATGCGGAATCAATGCTTTTTCTAAAATTGCAGAAAATAATTTGTGTTGCTGCCTTTTTTAAGAAAACCTGGATTACTTTTGTAAAATTTCACAAAAGCATGTTTTGCTGCACCATTTCAGAAACGTCGAACTAACTTTCTGGAATATCACAAAGCTTTGCTTGTGTATAAATGAATGCGCATGTCTCCTTGTGTACAGGTTCACTCAGCTGCACTAAAGTTAACTTTAAAAGAGAGAAAAGCTTATTGAATGTCTTTCAAGAAAGTATTTGCAAGTCATTGTAGATAAGTCGCATGATAGCGACGACAATACTGGTACAGATGGAGATGATGAAGCAAGTGAAGCTGAGACAGAAAATTCAGATGATGAGGAAGAATCTAAAGAGACATTTGATGAAGAAACTGAAGATAGCCCGGATGCAGACGATGATGATGAAATGCTGTCTGTTGACTTAGATGAGGCTGTGAATTTCGGGTCTGGAGAAGATAATGATGAAATGGTGTCTGCAACAGACGATGGAAAAGCATATAATGCAATACCCGATTCGCCACAGCCACAAACAAAAAAAGATTATGATTTTGAATACGCTGCTGAGAGCACAAAGTACTCACCATTGAGACAAGAATACTCATATCAAAGCCTCGGGAAATATGATATTCCAACTTTTAATCTAGGTGACTTTGATTTTCATGATGTTGAACTCTCTAATGACAAGACAACAAGATGCACAACTCCAACACCATATGGTACGGCGAAAAGTGGATTTGAATCTTCTAAAGAAGATAGAGAAAAGGGCAAAAGAATGATCAAAGATCTCGTAAAAGAAGTTGAAGATCTAAAGAAAGCAAGGATGGATGATGGAAATGTGATGAAGTGCTAAAAGCAACAATTGAAGATTTGAAAAAGAAAGAAGAAAATGCAACCAATGAATTAAAAATGAGAATTACGATGTTGATGGCTGAAAATAATTCAATCAGTAAGGCAAAGGCAAATGCAAATCAAACTATTGCAGAAATGAAGCGTGATTATAGCCTACTTCGCATTGACATGAAGTGCATGGAGACAAAAATTTCTTGTTTGGAGGATGTCATTAAAGTAAGGGAAGAAGAAGTGCAGAATCTCAGAAATAGAGTTGATTCACATTTTGAAACTATGAATCATAAAGGTTCTACGAGTGATGCCTCATTAACCAATGATCCATATGTCCAATTCCTGCACGAACAATTTGAATTGATGAAAAATAGATAATTGAAGGATAAAATGGATGTTGCATAAATGATAAAAGACTGAGAAGTTGAAATTAAGTCCTTGAATAAAGAGATACAAATGCTTATAACAGAGAATACGGAGCAACGGGACTAAATCATGATTAACCATGTCGACAACATAGAGAATGAGGTAAATTTGTGATCACACGCAAAATCTTGCTACATTTTAGAAAAAAAGATACTGATGATGCCAAAATTTGGTTAAAGTAAATTAAATCAATTTTAGGGGGAGAGAGAGAGAGAGACTGGTTTTTTGTATGTTGTTCAGCCCTGTTAATGAAGGTACCTACGTCCACGTGTGTGTCTGAGCACGTTCACTATACTATAAAAAGTCGGGGACCTGTGGTGAACCAACAATAGTTTGGAGCTACCGTAGGTCGGCCAGGCGTGTTAGTGACCGCTATAGAGGTGTTGTAGAGACTGAAAAGTTGGTCCCTTTCTATGGGGGTGAGTGGTCTCTTTTATAAATGCAAGAGACCTACTCGTACATGGATAAGGAAATATAATCCAATTAGGATGTGATTGACACCAATCAAGTAAGTTTCCTAATTGTATTAGGATTGATTAACACTAATTATGGGGGTTTCCTAATTGGATTAGGAAACAATATGCCCTTTCCATTAGTCTTCTATCTTGAGAAGGAAACTGCCTGGAATATTTTGAGGCATGTGTTGTGGGCCCAACTGGCCTGCACCTGTACAGACTGTGCCAGTGTGGTCTTCCCGACCTGTTGGTCTGGTCGTGAATGAACCGCTCGGGATGGTGAGTCTTGCGTAGACTAGACCACTCGGGATGGCGAGTCTAGGGTAGACTAGACCATTTGGGCTGATGCTTGTCCGAGGAGTTGTGCATGATTTGACTGGGGCATGGACTGACTGCTGAGTTGAACCCTCGGTTGTAGGATAGAGCCAATTTTGGGTGTATTAGCTGCCCCCCATTTCCAAGGTTGGCCGGATGCTATATCGGGGCAAGTTTGGAAATCTGTCTGATGCCACTTGCCACTGTATGAGTGCTCAGGGAAGCTGCCTTGGAGCTTCTGAGTCTTGTGAGTGCTCGGGAACTGGCTAAGAGTTGAGACTTGATCTAGCTCGGAGTCTTTAAGTGCTCGGGAATTGGCCGGGAGTTGAGACTCGGCCTAATTCGGAGTCTTTTGCTTGATTTAGCTCCCAGGATGGTTATCTTCTACCCGTAAACCTTCGTCAAGGTTGTGGGCAAAAGAGTTTAACCATGTTGGAAAAGCCAACCTAAAGCATATTGCTTTAGGGTCCTTTTATGTTAACTGCCCAGGATGGTTACCTTCCGCCCAGTCAGCCTTTGTCAAGACTGTTGGGAGAAAAGTTTGACCATGTTGGTGGAGCCGACCTAAATCACGTTGCTTTAGAGTCTTTTTGCTCCTCTATCGTCGGCCAACCTAAGAGATTTTAGTCACCTCTATTGTCAGTTTGGACCTAAGTAGAGTTATTGCCTCTGAGTACTATAGGCGCCCAGGTTATCTAAGAGTTGGACTTAGTTACCGCAAGGCCTGTAAGTACCCAGTGTGATTGCCTGTTTAGTCCATCGTGCCTTTCTGCCCCCCAAGCTTTCGCTAAGATGAGGGTCTTGTGGAGGCTAGGACTATAGGGTCTTGTGCAGGGTCTTTTGAAGCTTGCCATCATCAGCCACCTAGGAGAATTTGCCCCCATCGTAGGTTGGACCTAACCGAAGACAATGCCTCAGGCGTGACCCCGAGGTCTTTTGCCTCGGGTGCGATCCCGAGGTCTTTTTTGTGCCTGGGTTCAGAGCCCGAGGTCTTTTTTAGAGCTCTCTGATAGTCTACGGAGCCTCATCTGATGATTAGGCAGTACCACTGTAGTTGGATTGGTCGAGACTGTTAGAGACAGGAGGTTGGGTCGGGATCACCGGGCTCCCGATTACTCTGAGCTGGATTCAAGGTCGGGATCACTGGATCCTGACTGCTGCGAACTAGAGGTCAGGTCGGGGCTGCCGAACTCAGACCGCTGTGAACTGGAGGTCGGGTTGAGACTGCCGGACTCAGACTGCTATGAGTGGGAGGAACTGCTAGAACTACTAGACTTCTCCACATTGTTCTTCCCGGGCTGTTCCCGCTTCCACTTACTTCCGAAAGGCTCGTAACTTCCTTGCTTGGGGTCTTTGGTCTTTAGAAACTCTTCAATGTCAATGTATTTTTCAACCCTCTCTGTGAGTTTAACCAAGGTTACCGGTCGGTTTTTGTGAAACGACGCGGCGCACTTGGTGTGTTGAACTCCTGAGCAGAAGGCTATGATAGCGACAGTTTCATCAAGATCATAGATTTCGAGCTTCTCTTGATTAAACTGGTTTGTGAATTCCTTAAGGGTCTCATTATTCCTTTATATGACTGTCAGTAGCTGCATGTCAGGCTTTGGCCGTTCATGCATGCCGATGAACTGATTGATGAACTGTTTGCTGAGTTGCTTAAAATTGTGGACCGATCGGGGATCCAAGGAGTAGAACCATTGCACGGCTATGCCTTTCAAAGTGCTGGGGAAGGCTAGGCAATGTAGTTCATCAGACTTGGTGGCTAGGGCCATCTGAGCCTTATAGGTTCGGACGTGGTCGACCGGGTTTCCCGAGCCATTATAGAATCTAGGCGGGGCTATTTAAATTTGCGCGAGATGGAGAACCTAGTGATCTGGCTGGAGAACGGTGACTCTGTCTCAGTATTGGCGTGATTCTGAGTAGGGTTTTGACCCAACCTTTTGGCCACTCCATCAATCTGTTTCTACAAGTCCTTGATATGTGCCACCATACCTTCCCGACCGGTATCCAGGCCACAGGTCAGGTTGATGGAGGAGGCTTCCTTCTTATGGTGGTGTGTTGTCTCCTGGGATCAGGCTTGGCTATGACTCCGGTTCATCGTGTGCCTAGGGACAACTCGACTCTTGACCGAGTGACCCTGGACTAATTCTCGGGGCATATGCTCCTGCCTTTCCTCTCGGGTAATACGCCTACTGTTGATGTCTTTGGCATCCTCAACGCGGTACGAGTTGGCTCGGGCATATTGTCTAGTCAAGATTGGTTCCTGACCGTGCGCAACGTTCCTGGGTCGTTTCCCAGCTACTGGAGGACTGCTTTGCTGGGCCAGCAGGGCTTCGATCTGTTGCTGGATTTGACGCTGGCCCTCCAAGAATTATGTGAGGGTAGCGGTGATCTGCTCAGATGTCATGACTGCTGCAGCCGGTGCAGGGGGCGGCGGAACATCCCGGTTGGCCTGATGTGCAGTCTTCTCACTCTTCTTCGGAGGCATGGCTATCAGCCAAGAAATTTGTTGATGAAGAACTTGTCATTCTCACAGACAGCGCCAAGCTGATGATGCCAAAATTTGGTTAAAGTAAATTAAAGCAATTTTAGGGGGAGAGAGAGAGAGACTGGTTTTTTGTATGTGGTTCGGCCCTGTTAATGAAGGTACCTACGTCCACATGTGTGTATGAGCACGTTCACTATACTTTAAAAAGTCGGGGACCTGTGGTAAACCAACAATAGTTTGGAGCTACCGTAGGTCGGTCGGGCGTGTTGGTGACTGCTATAGAGGTGCTGTAGAGACTGAAAAGTTGGTCCCTTTCTATGGGGGTGAGTGGTCTCTTTTATAGATGCAAGAGACCTACTCGTACATGGATAAGGAAATATAATCCAATTAGGATGTGATTGACACCAATCAAGTAAGTTTCCTAATTGTATTAGGATTGTTTAACACTAATTGTGGGGGTTTCCTAATTGGATTAGGAAACAATATGCCCTTTCCATTAGTCTTCTATCTTGAGTAGGAAACTGCCTGGAATATTTTGAGGCATGTGTTGTGGGCCCAACTGGCCTGCGCCTATACAGACTGTGCCAGTGTGGTCTTCCCGACCTGTTGGTCTGGTCGTGAATGAACCGCTCGGGATGATGAGTCTTGGGTAGACTAGACCGCTCGGGATGGTGAGTCTCGGGTAGACTAGACCGCTCGGGCTGATACTTGTCCGAGGAGTTGTGCATGATTTAACCGAGACATGGACTGATTGCTGAGTTGAACTGCTCGGTTGTAGGATAGAGCCAATTTTGGGTGTATCAGATACACATTTATGAAATTTCACAGATGTATGCTTTTGTTGCCTTTCAAATTTGTGAAGTACGTTTGTGTAATTCACATTTTGCTGAGTTACTTTTGTGAAATTTCAAAAAAGCATGTTTTCTTGAATTAGTTTTTTTGAAATTTCACAAAACTAATGTGCTGAATTATTTTTTGTGAAACTCCGCAAAAGAATATGTTGTTGCCCTTTCAAAAAAACTGATTACATTATTTTGTAAAGAAGAATTTTAAAAAATTGCTTGAACAAAAAATATGCCGAAAAACGAATCTATGATTAAATCACTGAGATCAGAACTGGAAATCCTAAGACCTCAAAATGCTAAGCTGATGGAAAAGGACATCAATTTCGAGTTGAATGAAGTTACAGAAAAGGTTCAATTCAAACCAAATGAACCTGATAACAAGAATGAAGATGAATTAGTGGAGACTGATGGCACTAATGCTAAGAAGATTGATGAGCGTAACAAGATCAATGATAAAGTGACCAATGAGAAGAAGAATATGGGGAAAAAAGATAAAAAGAAGATGGCCACGCCAAAAAGTAAGCGTAAACGCACAGAGATGACTATTCAGGAAATTTGGCAAAGTTCACTAGTTTGAGGAGTCAAGGCAAAACTGAGAGTAAAGAATAGAATGAAGGAATTTGTGTACACACCAAAAAGGCAAAAAATAACTCGTCAAACAAGGAGCAAAACAAAGGATGACGAGGGAACATGAAAAGCAGCCATTGATGTTGATGAAATAGAAGAAAAATGCTATGAAATACTGACTTCCAGTAAGTTCCCAGTTTATCATTACTTGAAGTCCAAAGATCAAACCCTACTACACAAAATGCGAGATAAAGAAGGCCCATTGTAAGTATTAAAGTAGTTTATATGAATATACATTACAAAGTGCCATTGTGCATCCAAGTTGTTTTAAATTTGTCTTTAATTTTTGGAATAACAGTGCAGCAGCATTCTGCATAATAGACAGAGCTGACCATTTACTATTGGATGACTTGGTTGGTATTATTCGTGAAAGAGCACTTGGGAACAATGTACATAATACCACTTGAACATCTCATGTATATAATTTGATATTTAACAGCTATCTATTATTGATTTGATGAACCAATTTATTGTAAGAATAGGTTATCGATATGTATGCACATTTATTGATGGAAATGCAAGAACATGGGAAGATTACGCAAAGTCAACAAGAAAGGACTGGAACTTCATTTGTATTTTCCAGCTTATGCTTGGTAAGCAACAAAAATTCCAAACACAATTTTGTATCATTTATTGTGCTGTTTTCAAATTCTAATTCTAATTTGTTCTGCATAAAAAACAGGCATGGGTAAGAGAGAACAAAGAAACACTGAATAACCTTGTACACACGCACATTGAAAACAGAGAGCAGCACCGTTACTGCATCTATCTGCTGATATCTAAAGGCTACAAAAACTCTACAAGACACTGGACTTTGGTTGTACTGGACACAAGGGACGGAACTTGGAAGTTCTACAACTCTCAAAAGCCATGAAAAGGAAAGAAAATATACGATCAGTTCAAAAGAGACTTCAACGACATGGTAATCAATCAAACTCTGACAATAATCACTTACCATATAGCTTTTAGAAACCTGAATGAACAGAAGTATGTGACTTACAGAACTATGTTACTTTTTTAAAAGTAAATTAAAAAAATAGTGTTTTGTTTGAAGTACTTTTGTGAAATTTCACAAAAGTATAAAATTACTTTTGTGAAATTTCACAAAACTTTTCTCAGTTAGTAATAATGCTCTAACACCATTCTCAATAACCTTTCAGAAAAAATTGTTGAGTCATATTGGAAGTCAAGAAAAGAAGAAGATCCCACAATTGAGGAGTTGGTGACGAAAGTTGAGTTCGTGGAAAAAAAGCCCACAACAGGCTTTTGGGACATATGTATCAAATCAAATTGATTTCTATATTAACATTCAACATTTTACCCTAATCTTAATTTTCACAAATTGATTATAGTTTCTTGTATTCAAATGCAGACTTGATTGTGGTGTAATTGTTTGTTACATCATAAAGAAATTTTTCTTTGGTGAGGAAATCGACCTTTATTGCGATGCAGAAAGGTTCATAGCAGAGATGATAACTGATTTCCTCAACACTCCTGGGAACTCATGGGAACTCATGGACAGAAGAAGATTTTAAAGAAAGAGATGAGCTCAGGAAGAAATTTGTAAATGAAGAGTAGATACCCCCTTCCACAAATACATGAAAGTAGATTTTCTTTCAATGAACTAGATCACTGATTTTGTTTTGATGTACCGTGGAAGCTAGAACATAGACAATCTTTTGCTGTTATGTAAAGTTGCAGAAATTGTTTTATGTCTATATGCATCTGAATTTTTTGGTAAACAAACATGCTTTTTAGATTACTATTTCACAAAAAATTGTTGCATACTTTCGGAAAAGCTCACGTACTTTTATGAAATTTCACAAAACTTTGTTCTTGTAATGTACATGCATCTTTTTCATGAAAGTATAGTATTTTTTTGGCTGAGTTTCTATCGTCAAATAGTGTAATGTTGCCTTTCAGAGTAGATGAGTTAATAACTTCATGAAATTTCACAAAACCATGTTATTTTGCTTTGCTGCACGCTTTCATGAAATTTCACAAAACCATGTTATTTTGATTTGGACAGAGAATTCATGTCCATTCCTTGCATAGGTTTCTCTTATCGGCCATGGTTTTCATCATATCCACCCTAATCATATCAATCATGTCCGTAATTGGAAGATGCCTCGCTTCAACAATCTTTGCATTCCAAGATTCAGCAACATTTGAAAAACATCTCTCCATACCTCTGACCTGCAAAAAATGCGTTGCACCAATGTTCTTTTGGAAGGTCACTCAAAAAAGTCGTTCACTTTTTGACCACCCTCACTAACAAGTGATTCCATTTCTCTCTCAAATTCAGCACTTGTAGAGGCATATGCACATGACTCAAATTTGTAAACAATATGATTTCTAAACTTGCCTCTCATGCCTTTAAACTTATCCCGTAGATTCATTCGCATATGGTGCAAACAATAACCATGAAAGTGACCCAGAAATATAGCTCGAATACCTTCAATTAGTCCTGCATGTTTGTCAGATATAAAAAGTCAACTTCCGTTCAGTATCTAGCACTTTTTAAGCTCAGTTAGAAACCAAATCCAATTGCTTGTGTCGTCAGAGCTAACCACCAAAAATGCAAGGCTAAATATACCTGAACATGAAGAATTAGAATAAGTATTACAATCGTTCCATACAAATATGGTAGTTCTGTTACAATACTAACATTTCAGTCCAATACTTTTGTGAATTTTCACAAAAGTATTACACTTTTTTTAACTAGTGAAAAACTAGGGAAGAAGATAATTTACAAACCTCTATTCCCATCTTTGCAAGTCCCCAAGAAGTGCACCTTTATAACGTCCCTTCAAAAAGGTACCATCCAAACATATCATTGGCCTAATGAAATTAATAACATACAAACAAGCTTCAAAACCCATAAACACCTCTCAAATCTATGGGACTCAGGATTTGTGTCAATAACAAAGTGACTACCAGGATTAAACTTTTCTACCTCCTTAAAATACCACCTAAGCTTATCAAATGACAAAGCATGATCTCCATATATCTGTCTCCTTGCATTCTCAACCCCAAGCCATGCATGGTGATACATGATATCGATTCCATAATCATCCTTAATGTCACCAATAACATCTTTCGGATGGGTCAGTGGCTTCTTTCGGATCTTGTCAAAATATAAACTAGCAACTAAGTCTGACAACACATGCGGATGCTTTGAAGTACGAATAATAGAACCACATGTGTGTTCATTGGTCATCGTTTTAATGTAGAAAAAATTATTGATACTCTCCTTTGATGCGTGGACATGCCATAAACATCCACGATCCTCTCGGTAAATGCAGACTGTCGTAACTCTATCTCGGTCATTTTTCAAGTACTTGAACTGGAAACCCATCTGAATTGCATACTTGCACAGTGCCTTTCTAAATTCTTCGGCCCCTCCTTTAAATTTTTGATCCACACCACGAATCTCACATGCCCAATTTGAACCCAATAATAACTTCTGCCTCGTATGACCTGAATTGCGAGGAAAGTCATCCACAACACTCCTACTCGTTGATGCTATCATAACACTTACTCCGTTACTTAGGCCGCTAGACTGATCCTCAAGTCTTGCATTCAAGTAAGTCACATCAATCACCAAGTGATCCATATTCATCACTTTCACAACATACAACATGTTTCTAAAATCATCTTCGTCTTGCAACACGCAAATAGAGTGGCCCAGTAGTTGGTAGGACATCATAGCTGATTCATCACTTATCATACCCCACTTCCCACGTATAAAATCATTCAAGTCACTAAAAACCATTGTATCACACAATCTTGTAACGGCTGTTTCAGAACCAAATTTGCACAACCCAATAAGCTACTTAGCCATAATTGCAAATGCTGCAAATACATACACAAAATCATAGTAAAACATATTCTTACTAGAAACTAATGGAGAATACTGTTGTGAAATTTCAACCACAACAAAAAATAGTTTCTTAACAATTTTAATGTCCAATCACATCCACTATAGCAACATACACATATCCACATTTAAAAACACCATAGGAATACTTGTGTGAAATTTCACAAAACATTCATTTTAATCACCAATGAATACTTGCTTTAAACATTTTAATGTCCAATCACGACAAACAAAAAAAATGAATGAACGATACAAAAGAACAAAACAACAATAATGTAAGTAACTCTATTTTAACATCACTTCTAAAAACAATTCAAACACACAATTGTCCTAAAAAAATGCACCTGAAAAATCATAATGAACAAAATAAATTTGTTTTATGCCTAGAGAATGAATTTAGTTGTGTAGTTTGAGATCTCATTCACGTCCACTACGAAAATTCAACCCTATCAAAGCACTATGCTAAGTAATTCAAATAAATTGGAAAAAATTACACTTAAAAGGACATGAAGATGAACATTCATTTTAGATCAAAGTTATTCAACATACAGAATGCAAGCATATCAAAGCCCTATGCTAAGTTCATAACGTTCAGATTAAATTTCAAATAAAACAAGCAATTTAAAAGCAAATGCCGACTTCAAAATATCTAAACTATAAATTTCGTAAAACAAAATCTGCTACAATTAGAGTACATTCATCAACGAAAAACTAAAATCGTCAATTTGTATTAACTCCTAAATTCTTAAAAAATAATCAGATTTGTAAAAATGTATAAATCAGATTCTCTAATTAAAAATCCACCAATAGATCAGGAGCTACCTTTGAACCACAGTTGCAGAGATCGTACACACCTTCCTCAACACAAATATTATAGTTGATTGTTCAAAAAGGAAATCAAACAAGATAGAGAACAAAATTGCAAATCTGGAAAGACTTCAATCAGTAAAAATCTGGATGCATATGTGTAATTCGATCATTATAAGCTACAATACACCAATCAAAAGACACAAAATAGGTTGTTCATAAGATGATTTCTCTCTCTCTCTCTCTCTCTCTCTCTCTCTCTCTCTCTCTCTATATATATATATATATATATATATAGATCAAAAATCACAAAAGAAAATCAAACCTGAAAGGAAACAAAATTCCAACTCTGCAATATCCGAAGATCTTCTCCCTCTCTCTCACTCACTCTCTCTCTCTCTCTCTCTCTCTCTCTCTCAGTCTATGAGATGTCTTCGAAATATCATATCTACAACAGAGATGAATTTCAATCACCTTCAATCTCTCTCCCAGTTTTATAAGAATGAACAATCTATAATTATAGGGGCAAATCTGTCCAAACTAGCCGAATATATGGTTTGATAGGACTACTTATGATTACATACATATAACTACGGACTTTGCACAAAAGTCTCAATTTTCAGGCTCCTTTACACTTTTAAAGCCACTAACCAAGGATTCAACTCCAATTTTCTGTATTTTTTAATGCGTACATAAAAGAGAAAAAAGTTCTAATAATTTTTTGTATTAGAAAAAATATGTTTGAACAACATCTATATTAATTAACGTTAAAAGATAAAATTTAGTTGCGTTTATTGTGGATACATTTCAAATATTAATAATTTGACAAACAAGAGAAATCAAATATTAAACCCTAAATATATTGAACATCACCGCCGACAATAGAAATGAGTTATTTGAGTAATATTCATATTCAATAATTGCATACATTTTAAACTTTTACAGAAAAATACTATACACAAGATAAAAGGGTAATTAATTTATAAGTGTACACACTTTAAATTTTAAGGCACTTTTCTCTAACACATAACATAACACACAAACAATATATATATACAAATGTCTATACTAATATAGAAAGAAAAAGTAAGGGTACTAAAAAAGTTTTTCTCACATCAATAATTACAATAAAACTTACACAAATTCCTCATAAAAATAATTTCACAAAGAATTAAAATATCATTTCAATTTTTTTAAAAAAAATAGCGTCTCTCAACTAGCCACCCCTACTTTTTTCCTCTCACACTCACATAGTGAGTGGCACTCCTCTAGTATATACAAAAAGGATAGTTTATAAAATATAAAAGAATAATTTGATAATTCGATTTAACAAAAGAGAAATTTATAAAAGGCATAAGGGCAATTTAGTTATTCAATTTATAATTGTACACACTTTAAACTTTTAAGCTATTTTCTTTAACGTATAGATAATATATACATACATATATACACATATATACAAAAGTGTAATTAATTACGATAGGCAAAAGGTAATTTGCAAAAAGTATAAGAGTAATTTGGTTATTCAGTATATATATATATCATACTCCCTCCGTCCCAATTTATGTGTCCCCCTTTCTATTTTGGAATGTCCCAAAACTATTGTCCATTTTGAGCATTAAATGCACAATTTTTTTCTACTTTCTAAAACTACCCTTGTGGACTTAAAACAACCAACAAAAAATAGAAAATAAAGAATTTGAGAGAGTCAAATCAAAAGCAGTAAAGATTGCACGTTAAAAAGAAAGCCAAAAGATTTCTTTACATTCAAGAATACTCCTACATAGTTCTATACAGGTTGAAGTCAAAAAAGAGTATCCAAGTTAGAGAGAGAGCAAAATATTTCATTACAATCATAAATACAAAATGCACTACGTATTCAAGTAAAAAAAAATGTCTTTGCAAGCATCAAGTGTCCTGGTTGTTGAGCTTTCCTTCCATGGAATTCTAGAGAAAAACAAACCAGAAAAAAATAATTAGAAATTCCTAGCTTCAGATTAGACCTCAATTGATGATATAGAAAAAAAAACATGAAGAAATTTGATGTAGATGAGACCTCAACAGAGAATAAAAGAAACAAAAGAGATCTAACCTGTGAGTGGTGTTGCTACTGGTGTAAGTGGCAAATCACATCCTCCACAATTTCACGATCACATTCAAGTTGAAAAGGTAGGGTACCATTCTTGTCTAACCGATTTTTTCCCATATGTGGCAATTTGTAATTGTTTCCTCCATGTACCTTCATCACTTTAATAATGCACATTTGCAACGTTAGGAAAACACAATTAAGGCTTTCCGCGGATAAATCTTCAAAAAACTTCTCTATGGCATAAACTAGTTCATCAATTGTTGAAGGTGCTTCTTGATGTTGTAAAGATTGAATTGCTTGGAAAAACTCAAGATCTAAAACATTCAAATCAGGACTGTTTGGTGGTTGAAACGACAAACGAATATCGAATCCTTCACTAGAAGCAGCTTGAAGGAATTCAACATCATTTGAGTCAATGTGTGGTTTTGCATTGTCTTGTTGAATGCATATGGTATCCATTGTGTCTTGAATATGCCGTTTGGCTCGAATTACAGGCAATGCTTTGTTAATCAAACATGCTCTAACCACATCTTTGGTTACGAACAATATCGATTTTGTTTCTAGTGTACCGGCAACACGACTCTTGCTAGACCATTTGGCTGGCTCTTTGTATGTAAAAGGGAAAATTCCTATCCCAGAAGGATCAAACCTTGGTCGAGCAACTGCCGTCAAGTACATAATTTTTGTGATAAATTGTTTGCTTTTGTAAGTGCGAAGCGGATTATTGGTAGCATGTAGTCACTGTTAGCCTTGTACCGCATGCGATATATAGAGTCCATGTATGAACGGCACGCCCTCGGGGAGACGGTCACCCACACTGCTGAGCTTGCTAATAGACCCTTTATGAGACTAAGTTTCAATAGAACCCTTCAATTAGGATCTTGATTATCATCTTTGATTAGGACAATCTTATAAATTATTTGCGTTTGCTCGTAAGGGATTATGTGGATGATGAGGACGTGTATGCGAAGGCATCATCAAACCTTGTATGATAGATTCCCCTAGAGTAGTATGGTCTTTATCCAAACATCCAATCATTATTCAAGGACAATTTTTGAAAATTTTGAAAATACAAGCACTTCTTTGAAAAACCCGAGTCTTTTGAAAATTTTGAGAATATCCCTTTTGAAAATTTGCTTTGAAATCTCTTTCACAAAATCCTTCCAAAATTTTCCCTAGGTTTAGAGAATTTCACATTTCCTACTTGATGATTGAATTTTAAAACCTCCTCTCAGATTTTAGAGGAATTAAAACTCCTACTTTGGTTTTTGAATTTCAAAAGAAATCATGATTCCACACTTTGATGATTCAATTTCAGATTTTAGAATTACAGAATTTCCTACCTCAATTTTTAAGAATCATGATTTCGCACCACAAGCATTGATGGTTCAAAAGTACTTTTGAAAATTACAAATCTCCCCCTCTCTTTCAAGATTTTCATAAAAAAAATATTCAATTTTGTAAACATGAGCCATCAAGAATTTCAAAGCTGAAAATCCTTGGATAATGATTGGATTAGTAAGATTATTAGCATACTTAAGGAATCTAATATGTTTATATGCTGATATGCTAGGTCTAAGATAGATTAAGGTGCATTGCATTTAGATTTGATTGCATTTCATCTACATTGCATACACTACACGAGCATTGCATATACGGCTCACGATTGCGACGCCTCTAATATACTTTTGAAAAGAAAAGATTTGCTTTCCTTTGAAATTTTGAAAAAGATTTCTTCGATTTTAGAAAATATTTTTGAAAAAGAAATGATTTTCCATCCTTGATTTTCCATCCACTTTTGTAAATATTATTCTTTGAAAAATTCTTTTGCAATAAAGATACCTGATTATTCAAAAATCCCTAATAAAAGAGAAAAGAAGATAGGACCAACGACTTGTGCTCCTTCCTGGGTCAGAGCTCTGAGCAGTTGTTTGATCAGATCCGAATTTGGGATAAGATCAGCCAAATCAGTCAGGGTTGGAAAGATGACACATGAAGCCTATATGGATGCTAGGATGACTGCTATGGAATCTACTGTCAACCAAATCAGTGAACTACTTATGAAGATGAACTGGATGCAATCTACCAAGGAAGATAATTGGTGCCTCGAAGACAATGAGTATAGGCCTGAAGGGTTAACCGAGGAGCTTGAACCTTTGGTGGAGAATGGAGAGCTTGAAGTAGGTGATGAAGTGATGGATGTTTGGAATAGCTGCTTGTTGAATCCAAATGAATGCTTGAGAGGAATAAGCGAGTCACAGTGACGCTCCACTTGAGATCAAGTCAAGTCCAGTTGAGTCAGTTTTAAGTCTTGTTGTCGAGTCTGTCTATCGTCAAGTTGTGTTTTGAGTCTATGTCAAGTAATGTAATCCTTATCTTTCTAGTGATGAAATAAAGTCTTAATTTTCCTGATCTAATGCGCCTTGTCATGAATGAATGAATCTCTAAGCTGAAAATGTCATTTCTCTGATTATTGTAAAAAATTCACTGCTGATAATTTTGTGCAGTAAAAAAAATCCTGAAAGGATCATGCCTTGATCACTGAACAATAATTGATGAATAAAACTTGGTTTAGAAATCATCTAGGATAAATGGATGAGAGATTAAAAGCTTAGAATAACTTGATAAACATGATTTATGAACTTCTATTATACTTCTATTGTGTTTTGCATTCATTTGTCAAATGATACCAAATTTTCAGAATAACAGAGTCTGTTTAAAACATTTTTTATAAACCTTAAGGTCATAACATGTCCATGGAATTATTTTTGTCACAAACTTCAATGAAATAGCTTTCTTTTGACACCAAATAGAGCTTCACATGATTTTTGTAGAATTAATTATGATTTTTACAAGAACAGTGGACAATCCTGGTCCACTAATCCCAAAACTCTTATTTCTCAAACTTCAAAAATAGTAAAGAGGTTCTAGTTTTTGGAGAAGTTTCCTAAGACATGTATCTAACTTTCTGTAAAAGGATTTTAACCCAGCTCATGTTTAAGACCACTTTTGATAGGATTCATTTGAGGTTGCTGAATCTGGAAATTTGATGATGATATCTTATACTTGTCTTTCATGCATATTATTTGTTTGCTTGTGTTTTTGCAATGCTTGGTTATTTCTCGGTGTCTTAGTGTAGAGAATTGAATGCCGTGGATCCGGACTTCGATGTGTGGGTTGGCCTTGTCTACATGTGGCTACTAGCCTATGTATTGTGTACTATCTCTATCCTTTCTCTTAGAATTTTTCTAGGTTTATAACTTTATTTTCAACGACATAATTCCTTTAGGATAGTCCCCATTTATATTCGTAGATCATTGATGTCTTCGTATTGCGTGTTTAGAACTTACCATTTGACCGCTAATGTGATCGGTTATGTAAAATGAGAACTTGAGGATTTTAGAGTATGCGTTGCGAGATGCTGTCTTTTTATTATAGGATCGCTGTTTCAGATTTCGAGGATGAAATCTTTTGATGAGTTCTAGATAATGTAATACCTTGTATTTTTAGGTACATATATATACATATCCCTTGTACCTTTCTTAGTCTTTGGTGAGTTTGAGAGCCCAATCGATTGCCCTTAACCCAATCGATTGCCATCCCAATCGATTGCCGTTATCCCAATCGATTACTATTCCAATCGATTCGATATTTTACCAATCAATTGCTATCCCAATCAATTTCCATTTTAGCCAATTGATTGACATAATTTCTAATTGATTGCTATCCGAATCGATTGCCATTTTGGCCAATCGATTGGCATTGTTTTCAATCGATTGCCTTGCTACCGACCTGAATCCATGACGTGGCACATACCAATCGATTGGCACCTAGTACCAATCAAATTGGGAGTAGCTGAACTTGGCCACCTCGTTTGATTTATGTGGTTGTGATTGTTTCCCTCTCCCTATATATACCCATCCCCTTATACTTATATATGTTTGCTTGTGTGTGTGTTTGGGAGAGAGAGAGAGAGAGTTATATACTCTCATATATATATATATACACATATATATTGTATATATATCTACACACACACCCTCTCAGGTTAGGAAGAAGAAGAAGAAGAAGACGAAGAAGAAAGAGAAGAGGAGGACATAGAGAAGAGGAGGACAGAGAGAGAGCAGAGAAGGAGAGGTGAGAGATCACTTACCATAGCCGTTGCCGTGGAGCTCGGGACGCTGGAGAGAGGTGAGTTTCATTAACTCACTCAAAGGGTTATTTTTGAGGTGTTTGTATGCTTAATAACGTGCATGAAAGAAGAAGAAGAATCCCCAACATTTTTATATATAAAACCAGTAGTTTCTAAGGAAGAAGACAGAGTTCAATCGATTGCCGTTAGATCCATTCGATTGGATTTATTCCCAATCGATTGCCATGGGTTCCAATCGATTTCTATGCCAATCGATTGACATTTTGTCCAATCGATTGGATAAGAACATAATGTTGTTTATATGTTGTTATATGTTATGAGTTAGTTATGATATACCTAAGTTGTTATTAGTGGGTAGTTGTACCATGTATAATAGTGATATCTAGATATAATAATGGTTAGTACGAGGTATATCAGAATTAGACTTATATGATGTTGATGTTCATATTATAAGGTGAACTATTTAACTACCAGATGTTGTTATTGATAAACTGAATAATAGAATGGAATACAATAGCATGTTAATAATCTGTTAACCAATAGAACTATTGAATACAGAGCATGTAATAGTTCTGTATCTAGAGCATGAGCATTACACAACACGTGGTCAGCATGCATGGGGAAGTGGTATGTGAAAAGATGAGAGAATATGATGAGAAATGAGAACTGTGACTTATGTGGGATATGAGATATGTGTACTTTGGATCGGTGGGATCAACGGTTGACGAGACGGGTGAACGTGGGATGGTTAGAGTTCCTAGTACACCTCTCGCTGTTGAAGACGTCCATTGATGCGTATGCACTGTTAAAGACATCCAGTGTACCATTGAAGACGTCCGACTAGTGGTCTAATGTATTCTCAACTATGTAGATGACCAATGAGGATATACACATCGTTGAAGACGTTCGATGTACCACTTTCATTGTTTATAGATAGGTGGTACCGTGTAGATGACCGGTAACCCTATCAAGGGATCGTAGGACCTACTGCCTAGTCGGGTGATTTCGATTGGTATTATGGTATCGACGTGTGGATATCAGATTGGTATTATGGTGTCGACATATGGATACGGATGAGAATAAGAACATGGATACAGAAATGGATATGAATATGAGAATGGTTTAGTAAGCTGATTGTTTAGTTGTGGATTCAGCGTCCCGACCTAAAGGTATATGCATGGGTGGTTGCATGGGTTGCATGCATGGGTTTGGTGAATACGTGATGAGATATTTATACCATGATTGTTATTATTGTTTTCATTTAATATGATTCATGTTATCATTGAATTCATGTATAGTTTACTGAGACCTCTGTTATGTCCGTGCGTGATGTCATTGTTAAGAGATTAAGCGCATTTTAAGATGCTGAACAATAACGGTGAAGAGTGTTGTTTGATGTACTCACTCAGCTTTGTATTCAAAGCTGATGGCATTTGTGCCCTAGACATTCCAATGTCTAGAGCTTAGCAGGCCTAGAGGATGGAGACTGATGTTCCGCCGGACTTAGAGCTGAAGGCTTGAAGACGAAGGAGTACTGCTTTGTATTAGTTAGTTGGTATATCTGTTGTACTGCTGTTATTGTTGTTATAGGGTTCAAACTCTAAGCCAGCTGTTGTAATAGATTTAGTAGACTTTTATAATTAGTACTTAGGCATATGTTGCTTCCAAACCTTTTATATTTCCATTGTAGCCTCTGATTATGTTAATAAGATATGTTTTATGAATGGCATCATCCCTATCATTGTGTTTATTGGTTTGAGTAGATGACAATGCGGTTATTCACCAGTCATGAACCTATAGGACCAAAAAGGAACTTGTTTTCTCTATTTTTGCTTCTCCGGGGCGTGACAGACTAATGTCCCAGCAATATTCATGGACTTAATGAATAGAGTATTCAAGCCATATCTGGATCCATTCATTATAGTGTTCATCGACGATATTCGGATTTACTCCAAGACAAAGAAGGAGCATAAAAGGCATCTATAGATTGCTCTATATACACTAAGAGATAATAAGTTATATAAAAAGTTCAGCAAATGTGAATTTTGGCTATAGGAAGTCAAATTTCTAGGACATGTGATATCTTAGGATGGTATCTCAATAGACTCATCTAAGATCGATGCAGTCTTGAGTTGGAATATACTGACCAATACAATCGAAGTTAGAAGTTTTCTTGGTCTAGTTGGATATTACTGGAGATTCATGGAAGGATTCTCCAAGATTCCAGGACCATTGACAAACTTGACAAGAAAGGAGATGAAGTACGAATGGACAAATGAGCACGGGGTGCATTTCAAGAGTTAAAGGAAAGATTGACCTTTGCACTGGTATTGGAAATACCCAAGAGCAGAGAGAGATTTATAATCTACAATGATGCATCACACCAAGGACTTGGTTATGTGCTTATGCAAAATGGAAATGTTATTGCATATGGATCAAGGCAATTAAAACCACATGAAGAGAATTACCCTACGCATAACTTGGAGTTAGCTGTAATAGTGTTTGCATTAAAGATATAGAGACACTATTTGTATGTAAAGAAGTTCGATCGATTCTCAGATCATAAGAGTTTGAGGTATCTGCTCTCTCAAAAGGAGTTACACATGCTACAACGGGGATGGATGGAATTACTCAAGGACTATGACTTTTCATTGCAATACCATCCAAGTAAATCAAATGTTGTGGCCGATGGTTTGAGCCACCGACCTCAACTAGTAATCGCTGCCATATTGGTTCGAGAATGGCAAGCATTAGAGATTTTAGCCGAGTTTGACCTTCGATCAGTTAAGGAGGAAGAAAACATCTTGGATCTCTGATTATCCAATTGACTCTCGTTAGCCGTATCATAAAGGCTCAACAGACTATTGAGGATTTAAAACTATGGTTCGCTAAGATGTTGGCCAAGGAACCAGAAGTATAGAGCGTAAGAGCAGACGAAGCCCTAAGATGTAAAGGTAGACTCTGTGTGCCTGACGAAGATAATATCCAAAAAGATATATTGGACGAAGTACACAAGTCACGAATGACTATTCATCCTTGAGGTACGACTAAAGATATACAAGGATTTAAAGAGAAATTTCCAGTGGAAAGGAATGAAGAGAGATGTAACTGAAAATGTATCTCAGTGTCTCACTTGTAAGTAAGTAAAGGCAGAACATCAGAAACCACCCGGACTTCTACAGCCACTACCGATACCCTAATGGAAATGGGAACACATAACCCTGTATTTCGTGGTAGGTTTTTCGAAGTCTCAGCAAACCATGATGCTATTTAGGTAATAGTAGATCGACTAACAAAGATGGCGCATTTTATCGCCTATAGCATGACCTATCCTGTAGAATGGTTAAGCAGGATGTATATTTAGCAAGTCGTGCGATTACACAACATACCTGTTTTGATTATGTTAGATCGAGATTCACGATTCAATGTAAAGTTTTGGAAGAGTCTCCAAGCAGTAATGGGGACGACACTAAACTAAAGTTCGACTTTCTATCCACAGACCAATGGACAGACTGAACGAGTTAATCAAGTGATGAAAGATATGTTATGAGCTTATGTCATAAATTTAAGAGTTCTTACGAGACACAACTGCCACTGATAGAGTTTTCCTATAACAATAACTATTATATGAGCATAGGGATGGCTCCATTTAAGGCTTTGTATGGACAACCTTGCCAATTGCTGTTGTGTTGGGTCGAAGTTGGAGATACTCAGCTTCTTGCGCCAAAGATGGTACGAGAAACCAGTGAGAAGATTCAAGTAGTACGTGAGAAGATGAGAATGGTGCAATTCAGACACAAGAGTTACACTGACAAACGCCGTAAGGATTTAGAATTTGTAGTTAGAGATCACGTACTACTCAAGGTTTCACCAATTTGAGGAATTGTTAGGTTTGGGCAGAAGAGAGGTAAGCTATCGCCTCAATTTATAGGACCCTTTGATATCCTGGAACGCGTTGGAAAGGTTTTGCCTATAGACTGGCATTGCCGCCAAAGATGTCGAGCATGCACAGCGTCTCTATATCAGTATGTTACAGAAGTGTGCCCATAACCCAGCGCATGAGATTAACTTCGAGGACATAGAATTTAATGACAACATCACATTCAATGAAGGACTAGTGAGAATCTTGGATCACAGAATCAAGAAACATAAAAACAAGGAGATCTATTGGTAAAGATCCAGTGGAAACACCACGATGAAGGAGAAGCTTCGTGCGAGTTAGAGTCAGAGATGCGCGAGAAGTTTTCATTTTTGTTTTGACCCCACTACTTTTGATTTCGTACACGAAATCTTTTTATAAATGGTGGATGATGTAACACCCTGTATTTTTGTATGTATATATAATAAATGAGATTCTCTATACCTGTCTATACCATACTTGTAAATTAGCTTTCAAGCGATTGAACTTGTCTCAATCGATTGAAGTGATGGCTTTCTCAATCGATTGAACTAACTTTAATCGATTGAAACCTTGCTGACCTGAACCATGATGTGGTCCCCTTTCCAATCGATTGAACCTATTTCAATTGATTGACCTTGACTGACCTGTTCTCAATCGATCGAACTTCCTTAAATTGATTGAATGTGTTTAGATCCTTATCCCTATTTTTAGAGGGAAGCTGCCACCTGCACCCTCCCCTTGCCTATATATATTGTATTCGTGAGTGTACAGAGGTTGTTGTCCAGAGAGAGTTTAGAGAGGGTGAGTGGAGATATATATTCTTATATATATATAAATACATACATACACTATATATATGTGTGAGAAAGAGAGAGAGATAGGAGATAGTAGAGAAGAAAAAGAAAAAGAAGAAGAAGAGAGTGATAGAAAGAGACAGAGAGAAGCAGAGGAGAGAGAGGAGAAGTAGAGAGGAGAGGGAGGAGAAGACTCCATTGGAGCTCAAGGCTCACCAAGCTTCCACCACACACCCCTTCGTTTTGGTGAGTTTTATACTCACTCGGTAGCGTTGTTGTATTATTTTACAAGTTATGGACATGAAATAATGGACCACCCAAAGGCACCCCAGCAATTCTAAGCACCACTGCCCAGTTTCAGGAAAAGATGATAATCAATCGATTGAACCTGTTTTAATCGATTGAACTCAACTATTCTCAATCTACTGAAGATTCTTTACGAACTTTCTGTTTCCTCAATCGATTGAACCCATTTCAATCAATTGAACCCAACTTTTTCTAATCGATTGAAAATGACTTCAATCTTGGTACTTACAGATTTGGGATATCTCTATTTATATGTGTTGTGAATTACTTAGTAGTTTAATTATCATTTGGTACTTTCATTATATGATATTGGTTGGATAAGGAGTATTGCGACGCGATAATGAGATATGATTAAGAGTATTGTGAGAACATTTGTAACGTAGGATAACGCTGTAGTCGAGAATCAATTTGATATCCATTTCATTTCAATTAGAGTAGTCATGTGTAGACACCCCATTTTTTCAGCTATCAGATTTAGGAGACCCATAGCTTGGTGGTTTACAATGATCGAAAAAGACTCAAAAGGATTCCTGGAAGTTAATTCTATTTCTCAAAATGCTCAGAATGACCAAAATGCCCCTAAAAGCCCGAAAACTCCCAGATTTGGACCAAAAGTTCTGGAAACATGCTATGTCGTAAGAAAAGTAGGAAAATGAGTTTTTAAGCAAAATCAGATGAAATCGTCAGCTCTCAGAGACCCCCGGAAGTCTCGAAAGTTCCCAGAAAGTTCCCGTTGACCGGTTTGACCAAGGTTTGACCAGGTTTGACCAAGTTTGACCAAAATCGTCCAAATTCACTAAAATCATTCTAGATCATGTGGAAAGTATTGAAGTAAGTTTTAAAAGAAGATCGCACGAAAACGTCAGCTCTTGGGAGCTCCCAGAGGTTTCCAAAACTTCCCGGGAATCCAATGTTTGACCAGTTTAACCAAAATTTGACTTTGAAACCAGAGCACTGTAACCATTTTCAAACATTTTTCATGGATACTAGAGGTCAATAGCTTTCCAACGGTATATCACACATAATTTTTGGATTTAAAAAGAGTTTATTATGAATTTTTGAAGGCAAAAAAAGGCGATCAAATCGGCTTTTATCGCAAATACCGCAAACTTTTCAAAGTGACCTATTTCCGAACTATTTTTATGTAAAATAGACTCTATTACCTTTCCAACGGTATATCACAACCTTAATTTGGAGTTCGTATGCATTTTCTGTGAATTTCGGACAAAATATGGCCTTTTCGCGAATACCAGAACCTCTGGGGGCCTAAACAGCATTATCTGAACGAAGGAGGAGCAGTGCCGCCGCGGGACTGGCCCACTGCCGCTGCGGCACAGGCCCAGTGCCGCCGCAATACTCTCCCCCAGAACAGTCCATTTTTGTAATTTTGATTGGGGGTCCAATTTGATTAATTAGAAATCAAAACGACGTAGTTTTGGTTCCCAGCTTATTTTGGACCAATGGGAGACCTTTTTATACTTTTTAAAACCCCATTTACCACCCCTCATTTGCCTATAAAAGAAGCCATTTACTTCCATTTAGAGGAGACATGGAAGCTTAGAGAGAGCTTAGGAAGAAACTCTAGAGAAATATAGAGAGAGAAAGAGAAGAAGTAGTCTTCTTCTTCTATTTTCTCTATCAAAGTGAGTTTTCTTTTTTTTACTTGAGTTTGCTATCAAAACTTCAATCATCCAAACATTTCTTTCAACACCATTCTTGAGTATTCATGAGATAGGAAGTTACTTCCATGTCCAAATGTCACCATATATGAGTGAAACACCAAGCTACAAGTCCAAAATCACATTGATTATCATCTATTGATTGTTATTTACTTACTTGTTCATATTATGTTTGTCTCTTCCTAACCTCATTTCTTTTTATTTTTTCTTTACTTACTTACTTGTTCTTCATCTTCTAGATGACATGTTTGAGGAGAGTGAATCCTTATGGATAGTAGCTCTTGACTTAAAGAAATGTTTGATGGATGATGATTCTACCTTCAATACATTCATATGTATTCTTGAAGTCATATTCTCAAACAAAACTATGTTTGTGGAAGTAATATTGGGAGTTCTTTGATGATTCAAGGTTAGATGAGATTCTAAGTGGTCACATAGTCATCTCAACTGTTTAAGCTCATGCTTTGAAAATCTATTTCAAAACCCCTAATCAAGAACTCAAACTCTATTCCAAAACCCAAATCCATTTTCTTCAATAATGATCCAAAACAGTGAGCTGTTCAGATTCAAAGATTTGTTTTGAATTAAATACTTGCGTTATGATGATGAAACCACTTGGAAAATCTTCCTAAGACATCATAGTTTGTCCCCAATTTTTCCCATCAATTATAGAGATGTGAAAGTATTATTTTTGGATGTGAGAAGTTCATATTCATAATCTGCCTCTGTTCTCACAGAATGTTCACCCGACTTCTTACACTTATTCTGGACGTTTTCGTCACTGTACATATATCTTTTCTATTTTTTTTTATTTATGAAACTTGGGTGTCTTAGGAAACGTTTGGTATATAATGGGTCATCATAAACCCTTTCTTTGATTTATGAAAAATCATACAAAATCAGTCAACAGTACAGCTTTTGTTTCTGAGTCATGTGTACATTCTGATTTATTTCTTTTAATCTGTGATAGCTATTGAGGTTTGGCTTTTTGGGTTATTTTTTAGACACAATAAGGATGATCTCTGATTTTTTTCACATTTTCCTAGGCATGTTTGTCCTCCCATTATGATGTTATAAAGTAATGCATACAGTCTGTCCACTATTTACAGCATGTCATTTTTTGACTTTCACACTTTAATGCAACACTCTCTTGTATCTAGATGAACCCATATCCCATGAATATGTTCTTTACCACTTTTAGCATGCTATATCATATCATGTATCATCTATCCTCTCATGTATCATACTCCCATAGATTCTTGAGTTTGGTTTCCAAATAAAACCATGTTTTGCAAATACTTGGGAAGTTATTGAAATGAGTTAGGAATTGATATTCCAAGTGGTTAGAATATTCATCCAAGTTCTGGAAATATACTTTCAAAACCTCTATTTCAAAACCCCTCTTAAAACCCCTCATTTTGATCTTAAGAAAGAAAACTCTAGTTTTTCCCAAAATCTTCAAAACAGTGAGTCAAAACAGTGAGTGATCTGAGTTCAAAGATTTCTCTAGAACTCAATACTCAATGTATGGATGCCAGACTACTTGGAAAGTCTTCCTAACTCATTAGAGAACACCCATGATTTTTGGTTTGACTTGGAGATGCATAGAAAGACCCCATTTTGGTCCAAACATTCTCTCCAGATATTCTGCCTTTGCTGTCACAGCATCTAGGCTGACTTTCAACTTGTTTCACAGAACACTTTTCCAAAAAGAGTGGTCCCAACTTATTTTTCCCTTGAACTTCAATGGCTTAGGGAACTTTCTGTATAATATGGGACTCTAGATCTATTTTTTTTCATTTTCTAAGATTTTCTAACATTTCAGTCGATAGTACAAACTCTGTTTCTGAGTAACCTCAATTGGTTATATGATTTCTCTCAATCTGTGATAGTGATTAAAGATTGGCTTTTTGATTTATGTTATAGACACAATAAGGAAGATCTCCATAAAATATCATGCATTGAAAACACTCCTAACCCCTCTTTTCTATTTTCACAAGATCATGTTACTATTCTGTCTACTATTCACAGCAAGCATACTTTTACTTCCACCCTTTGATTTGATGCTTACATGCACTCCAAATTAGCTCATGTCTTAGGAAGTAGTTCATACTACATTTGTACATATCCCATGATGATTTCATTCATTCATTCATACACATTTTAGACTTCTAAGTCATTCTAGGAATCCATGAACACAAAGCACTACAACCTTGGCACATTCTAGATACATACATTGCATCCATGCAAAGATTTGGGGCTTTTTGTGAGTCCTGATCTAAGAAGATTATAAGGAATGAACTTGATCAATACGTTCATGTTTCCCTCAATCTAGTCTTCCTTTTTCATCCGTCCCGGGGATTGAGAAATCTTCTTTCCTCAAAGATTAACATGCATCATAATAGCTTGCTAAGCATATTTTGATTTCTTTGATTATTTGTTTCAATAACAATTCATGTCCCCCTTTAGATTAGGAAGTGATGATGCCTAAAATTGGTAAGAAAGATTTGGACAGAAAATAAGGTAAGAAAGGGTTTGTATGTGGTTCGGTCCCGTTAACAAGGTGACCTACGTCCACGGTTGCGTCTGTGCGCTTCTCACTAGCAGATCACCGACGGGCCTGGTGAGCCAACAAAGATGGGCGGCACTACCAGTAATACCGGCCGGGTGTATGCGTGTAGATAGTGAGTTCTCTATTGATTGCTTGTATGCTTAGAGAATTGATTTCGGGATCCCTTTGACAGGGTAGGTGGGCTCTTTTGTAGATGCAAGAGTCCACCCTTACATGGTAAGTTAATAGGATTAGGAAGCTCAATCTGATTACAACTTGATTTGCGTGATCTTTGGAGAGTTTCCTAAGTGGTCTAGGAAACTGCCATATCTCCCTCCGCAGACATGTAATTGATTTACGAAACTGCTGGTCGGACGGGATCCCGAGCGTCCGCGACCGTCATGCCCGGCCAACCGGTGCGAACCGCCCGGTCCCGAGGTTGCCTCGAGAAAGCTCGGCTGTGGGCGCCCTCACCCGAAGAACCGGTTCCTCCCGGCGACATGGCACTATTCTATTGCCTAGATTATTTTGGACATATCACTGCCCCCCATTTTCGGAACCGACTGGATGCGTCATCGAGTGAGGATTCGAAAATCAGTATTGCCTTGGAAACCGTCCGGATATCGTTTGGAAGTGCGGCTTGAGATGGGGTCCACACTCCAGGTCGCTTGGTGGACTAACCGGCCGGTACGGGTAGGAGCTCGGGTGTGAGCATTGCCACGTGTCAGGGAGCAATTGGCCTGGTCAGGGTTTAGTTGAATCAGTTCGGATGTAACCAAATAGTCGTGTGGTAACCGGACCGTCATGTCACGCATTTAATGCGTGCGCTGTTTTAGGTAGTGCTTCACGTGCCCGAGATGACAACTGTCGATGACTCTTGGCGGGAGAGTGGCTGAGCCGTCGGATCCGTTCCAATCTGAGCCGTTCATTAGGGCTGTAAATAAAAACCGGAAAACAGAACCGATCGGCCGAAACCGACCGGTTCTCTCAGTTTTGGTTGGCTTTAGTAAACAATGGTCGGTCTGTGATTTTTCATTCTATTAAAAATTAAATATCGGTTCAGTGTGCAGTTTGAACATTTGAAACACCACTGACCGACCGACCGACCGATATATCATGTACGCTATATGACCATATATGTATATATGTCTATTACACATTGATATTTCTCTGACTCTCTGTTACGAAGACAAAACAGTAGACTGACTTTATCATTTCCCTAGACAAAAAGTAGAGTTGACTGTGACATAACAGTCAAGGCTTAGCAGAAAATAAAAAAACTTTATATCACTTAAACTATTTCCTAGGCAAAGTTCATCTCTCTACACTTTTTTTTTGGGACAATCTCTCCACTCTCACGGTGCTCTCACTCCCCAGTCCCCCCTCTCAAAGATTACCTAAAATAAATACAGTATATTCTCTCTTTTGCATCCCTTCCCAATCTCTCTCTCAGACACACAACTCAACCTAACTAAAGAAACCCTAACGCATGCCTCTTAATTTATGGTCACCGCAAACGACTTCCATTACCTGCACCTCACATCACAGCCGATGGAAGGCACCATATTCATCACAGAAGTCAGCCATGGCCACCACTCATCAAGACTCTCATTGACTATGTCCTTCCGGCAACACCTCTCCGGGCGCCTATGCATTCTCAATCCTCTTAGGGGTTTGATTTACTGAAGAAAGGTCACACACTTCTCTCTCTCTCTCTCTCTCTAAAAGAAATACACGATTCAGGTTCGTCTCACTCTATCTCTATACATATATACTGTATACACATATGTATATAATCTATAGATCCTTTCTCTAGATCTTATGGTTGGGTATTGGATGTGAATTAATTGTGGTTTGATTTTGTTTTTGTGCTTGTCTATTTCATATTCTGTGCGTATGGTTTTCTTCTCTATTTTCTGTTGGGTTAGAATGCGAAAACCGAGACACCGACCGAAACCGACTGCCAAATAACAGTCGGTGCCATGACACACACCGATAGCTTCGGTCGACTTCGGTGCTATGCATATAAAACCGAATATGTTCGGTTCGATTTATTTTTGAGGTGTAAAACCGACCAAAACCGACCGTTTACACCCCTACCGTTCATGACTTCTATATAAGGTGTACTTGCTCCTTCAAAATATTCCCACTGTTTGGAGATTGAGTATACCAAACAGCCTCCGAGAATACAGTTTCCCTGAGCTCTTTTCCTCTACTTTCTTACAATCCAAGCTTCTTCCTCATGGCCTCTCAAATCGATCTAATCTCCAGTGAAGGACTTACTACGTTCAGGAGGGACTGCGAGATACCTGACGATGTCGGGGTCCGTCCTTACATCGAAGGAGAGGAGGTGGCTCTACCCTCCGTCCTTATTAGCAGCTATCTGTTGCTAATAGTAGGGCTGCGTTTTCCTCTATCTACCTCCTTCTGCGATCTCTTGCAAGGATTACGTTTCCCGCTCGCCAAGTGCCGCCCGAATCTTACCCGACTGCTTTGGGGCATATCGGTGCTGAACGAGCGGCTCAGGATACTACTCCGCCCTGTGGATGTCGCCAGGTGCTATCTCTTGAGCATAGACCGCGGTGATCCTTAACTACGCGCCGGGGCGGAAGAAAAGCATCTCGTCCGAGGTCTAGACTTCCCTAATAGGAACTGGCGACAATACCCTTGGGTCGTTGTCTCCGGCAACTAGTTGGTGGACCCCTCTATATGCCCTCCTGCTGTTGGCAATAAATATCTTGTGTTGGTGTGCTGGGCGTGCCAGAGTCCACGTGGACTCAAAAAGAGGTTGATGTAACCTAATCTAACTTCTATATCAAACGACCGTTAATAAATGTGATTTACTAACAGTAAATGGGTCTTCACTCTACTCTGATGCAAGTAAGTAAAACTACAAATGAAAAGAAAGGAACAAATTAATTACTGGAAATCAAGAATACCTTCAACAACATCTTCATTAATGGATTTAAATACGATTACAATCACTCAAAGCAAGCAAAGCAAGTTGAGAACAGAAACTCTCAGAAATCACTCAAGAACAAAGTATTGTTATGAGGAAAAGATAAAAAGGTCTGCTAGAGCAGAAGTGGCGTGTGTGTTAGCCCCTTTAAAATGTTGCACCACATGCCATATTTATAGACTTGCTTGCACAACCGCTCATGTTAGTGGGGATCATGGAGTAGTGGGGTACGTGGCCCCCAGTTTCTAGGCATATATTAATTTATGCTCCCACTATGTCCCATGATCAACTTCCATGATTTGTGTGATGATCCCACTTCTGCCGCATTCCTTTCTTCTCGCAACTGCTTTTTCTTCCACCTCAGCATGTTCTGAAGACCCACGTTCTCATTCCTACTTGACTATTTTCCAAGTGAATGTACGACCGATTGTGTTTCTCTGCGTAGCTTAATCTCCGCTGATGATATTACTCGGCCTTCTCTTTAGTAGGAAACCTACTCGTGTCTCTCGGTCTTACCCCGATGTTGCTTCTTATCCTTACTAATCCCATGGACTGCTGTTATCCTTCTCTGGTCCTGTTACTGCAAGATCTACAGAGAAAGTCCTCGGCCTTATCCGTTAATGCCGAGGCATTACTGATCTTTGCTGATATCGGCCTTATTTGTTGAGATCGATATCTTTATTAGAGCCGTTTTGTCATTGCCGATATTAGGACTCAAATGGTAATAAACCAGTTTGGAATCGGTCCTATTTTACCGATGTTAGGGCTGCAATTGAGGCTACTTTACCACTAGTCATACTAAGGTACTTCTCTAAGAACTTCATACCAATTGGTCCTCGGTCTTAATACCGATATTCTTATTTGGAACGTATCATCTTTATCAGTCGCTTGATCAAATATCGGTCTTCCTGAGTCATCGGCCTTGTCCTCGTTCATCTGCCTACGTGGTCTGGTGATAACGTCCTGAGCCCACATGACCGTCACGTGCCCTGGGAAACCCTAATTTAGGGTGTAAACACCTGCAACTTTCGATCCTGAGCTGTGCAAGATGTCCTTCGCCGCTTTCTGCGACATTGCTTCCTCTGTGGCTGATATGGAGGCGATCAACCAAGCGGTCGAGGCCGGCCTCAGGTTTTCTGATTTGATCGGGGGACCTACCGGGGATGTTAGCGGTGAAGCTTCTCTTGCAGCTCCTATTGCGGCTGCTTTCGGGTCGCGCTGTTATACTCGGTCCATGGCATCTGGTCCGCGCACTATGAGAGGGGCCGCCCCATCTGAAGGACCAATTGCTCTGACCACCAATTCTGATTCATCCTCGTCTGGGGATACAAGTCCACCACCGGGCTCGACTAGGAAGGTAAGGAGAAGGTGGTTGAGGAAGAGTCTCAGCCCCAACCAAAAAGGAGTCGGCCGGAAGCATACGCCGGCCTTCATATGCCCAGCTCCTAGACGGGCCTCTCCCTCGGCAATCTGGAAAGTCATCTGCAGGAGGTAGAAAAGCAAAGCGCTCTCCTACAGATAGACTCTATCATGCGGGAGGTGGACTTTCATGCGCTGGAGCTCACCGTGAAAGAGCTGATGGCCAAGGTAGCTGCCCTGGAGGAGGAGATCCAGGCTCTGAAGGGCAAGGAGACCTGAAGATTTTTTCTTTCTTTTTTTTTTTGCTGGGTAAGCTATAAAAATTGCCCCCTCTATGTACAAAATACTGTAATTAATAAAAAGGTCCTCTGAGGCCACCTTTTTCCATCAACTGTGTCGTTTGTGATTGCCAATGCCCGGCCCGTGATGGCTTGTTTCCTCCATGCTGGTCCGACGCTTTGTCTGATGCAGATTTTAAAATTAAGACCGCCTCTGACGAACCGTTCGATAATAGGTTAGAACCCTGGTCGGATGATACCGGTCGAGGTGAACAGTCGGGGTACGGACCGAGCGGTGACCATGCGGGCCCGGGTCCTTGTTATGCCACGTGTCAGTTGGTCATTGGTCTAGTTGGGATCCAACGGTACCAGCTTGGGAGTAACCAAACCATCTCTGTGGTAACCGAAACGTCTTCGTCATGCATTTAATGCACGCGCCTTTTGAGGCAGCTCTTCACGTGCCCGAGGTGACAACTGTCGGCCACTTTGGGCGGGAAAACGTACGAGCCGTTGGATTTTCTTTGATCCGGGTCATCCTTGGTTTCTATATAAAGGACTCTTGCCCATTTTTCCAACTCTTTACTGCAGAGATTAGGCTACCGAGCGCCTTAAGAGCAAGAGCAATCTTGAGCTAGATTCCCGAGCCCCTTTTCTGCGCCAAACTTTGTAAGTCCTTTTTTTCAACTTCAGTTCATCATTCTCTTCTCTCTCTGTCCCCCTCTTTCCTCTTTTCTGAATGAGACTGGAGAGAGCGAACCCCCTTACGTTAGAACAAAAGTGGGACTTTTTCTTCCTCAGGTTCTGTTTCTTCCTCCGGGCAGGGGGCACCTTAGGGTTGTTAGAACGAGCGAGTGTCCCCGGAGTAGTCTTGAGAGAGTGCCACTTGGTATTAAGGACCCTGTATTATCTACCCTTTAGGTTAGCGGTCCTACCCCCTCTATACGTCCGGCTCGGTGTCCCTGACCCATACTCAGGCCGTGTCCTTCTTCTTCCCCCTTTCGCAGGAATACGAGAAATGGAGCATTCCGACTTCAACTCTGCTTCCCGGTCGGGCTCGCTCGAGACCAACTTAGACCCACCTTCAGGTTTTCCCTCAGATCATCATAGTAAGGGCTGGATCCCAGCCCGAGTATCCAGCGACGAGTCTGACCATGAGGCCCCCGTTACCTCGGTGTCACGGGGTTCAGGTGACGAGGCGTCTGGGGAGTCTGTCCTCGGTGGCATTCGCCTGCGAGTTTATCCCCTCGGCCCTGCATGCTGGGGACTTTGACCGGATCAGGGGTAGGTATGCCATCCCTGATAACAGTTCTTTGTCCGTTCACCCCGACGGGGCTCATATTTACCGTCGGGGTTTTGTTACCTTATACGAGGACTCCTTCATGGCTGGCCTTCGTGTCCCCCCTCCATCCAGTTGCTCAGGACGTTTTGATCTTCCTGGGGATAGCTCCCGGGCAGTTAGCCCCAAACGGGTGGAGGTATCTGATGGGATCCATCTCCTTGTGGCCCCAGATCTTCCGGTACGAACTCACCCTTCAAGAGTTCTTTTGGATCCACTGACGTTCCTAGTTTACGGGGAGGCTGGGTTCTTTTCCCTAGGGGCTCGGCAGGGAAAGAAGATTATCATCAACTGCCCGAGCAACAACAAGGGGTGGAAGAACAAGTTCTTCCAGGTGTCCACCCCTTGGTTTTGTGAGCCAGCCCCTGGGAGTCAACTAAGGACCTCATGGGCGGGAGAGTTGAGGGATAAGCCCGTCCCGTGTCTTCTCTAGCCTCTTTTCAGGCTTTTTTTTATGGTTTCAAACTGATCGTCTTGGTTTGTCTTGCAGCAGGGTCCGTCGATCTCCCAAGCGTTCCGGAGGAGTGTGAGGAGAGAATCAGGGGCTTGATTGAGCGGCCTGTCAACGTCTGGGACGTGCTGACCCAGTCGGGAGACCAGAAAGGCAACCGCCGACCCCGCCGTCCTGTCGAAGTACCAATCTTCCCTAACATCATCCCGGGTACGAATTTTGTCACTTGCCTTAAATTTGGCTACTCTTTGCCGCCTTGTTATCCCGATTGCTGACCCCATGGCTGTTTTTCTTTTGCAGAGATGGCCCCGAGGAGGGATCCCGAGCGGCTAAGAGGTCTGCAGGCTGCTACTGCCGAGTGGATGGCGGCGACGGGGAAGAGGCCGACCGTTGAGGCCTCTAGCAGTGTGCGCCCATTCAGGCGACTCAGGCACGGCCCATCGGCGACCCAGGCTCCCGGGGAGACATCAACCCCTCGGGTGGTGGTAGTGGGGAAAACATCTGCCCCCTGAGCCGAGATTCCCGCTGGGACGCCCTTAGATGAATCTAGGGAGACTCGGGACAGGGTCAGACCCATGTCTACTCCCCAGTCAGGTGGAGAGGTGTGCCGGCATGCCCCCCCTCAAGTTTTTCTGGGGGTGGCTATACAGTATCTCCCATCTGGTAAGTAACTTTTCTGCATCTTCTGATTCTCTTTGCATTTTCCGCTCTGCTGGCAATAGTGACCGACCATTTCCTTTTTACTTTGGTTACAGGTCGACTGCATGGCTGTCGGAGCTGAGTCCTTCATGCCGGCCCTTGCTGGGAGGGCCACCGCCGCTGAGACCGCCTTGGCTGAGAAAGAGGTTGCCCTGGAGACCAAAGAGAGGGCCTTGACCGTGGAGAAAAATGGGGTCAAGGGCCTTGCTTTGAGCCTCGGGGTAGCCCAAGAAGAACTGGCGGTGGCTCTGGCGGAGCTGGAGGCCTAGCGGGGTGGCCGCGCAGCAACGGAAGCTCGGGATAGGGCATTCCTGAAAGCGGCGACGGCCGCTGGCCCCTCGGGGGAAACTTTTGACTACGGCTTCTTCCTTGGGTACGAGGACTTGAAGAGGAGGCTGGCCCGGGACCACCCGGAGTTGGACACCACTCCCTACCAGGGGATGGACTTCGATTACTGGGACATGGTGCCCGAGGCCACCGAGGATGCTGCTACGGCTGAGGGTGCCATTGCCCCGGCTGGCCAGGAGAGAGATGCTGCCCCAGAGGGGCAGGCTGGGGGGGAGGTTGAGGAGAATGTGGATGTTGATGTAGACGACCCCTAGGCTCCTTTCTCTCGGACCCTTGTTGTTTTTTGTTGTAGTTTCTTTTTTTTTTTTTTTTGGGAGGCTACTACAACTGCCCCCCAGGCTTTGTACAGTTTTTATTAATGAAAAGGCCCTTGAGGTCAAACTTTTCATCAATTATGTTCTTTCTCTGTACCGTGCCTGTTTGCTGATATCCGTTTGGTTTTCGGCCGACCTAACACCTGTCTTAGCAAATGTTTTAGGACCGTAACCAATAGAACACCTAGTCTTACTGACCTAGCTAAAAGGTAGTTGCCCGGAGTGCTGTAGGGACTAGCCCTACTTAGCATCCAGGATCACCCGGTGTATTATAGGAATACCCTGTATTACCGTCTGGGTTGTCCCAGCGTATCATAGGTGTATCCTGTTTTACAATTTGGGATATATCTCTGATCACTGTAAGTGCTTAGGAAGATTTCCCAAGCTCTTGTAGCGACCGGTGTGATTCCCTATTTTGGCCTAACATTCCCCCTGCCCCCCAAGCATTTTGCTAAGGCGGGAGTTCGGGAGCAAGTGGCCGTAGGAAACTGACCTGGAACATGGGTGGTTGCAAGGGCATTTGGAGCTCACCATCGTCAGCCACCTAGGGGTTTGGCCCCGTCGTCGGCTGGGCCTAAGCAAAGCTTGAAATAATTTCCTGTTTAGGTCTAGAATCCCCTTGCCCCCGAGCGTCCTGTAAAGGCGAGGGCATGTTGGGGAGCGGCCATAGGAAACCGACCTGGAACGTGGGTGGTTGCAGGGTCCTTTTGTGCCTGGGTTCAGAGCCCGAGGTCTTTTTCTGCCTTGGGGTTAGACCCAAGGTCTTTGTTGCCTCGGGGTTAGGCCCGAGGTCTTTTTTCTGCCTTGGGGATAAGCCCGAGGTCTTTGTTGCCTCGGGGTTAGGCCTGAGGTCTTTTTTCTTGCATCACACGGGGTACTGACAGGAATAAATTTTCAAAGCAAACTATTCAATTTTATTTGAAAAATAATAATCTATAACGGTTGCCCAATCAGAGCTACAAGAAAAAAATTTCCCTATAGTACTAAATTCTCGTGGTCAGATGCTACGATAGTACTTGTGGAGGTGTTGCACGTTCCAAGGATGAGTGAGATCATGCCCGTCCATGCTCTGTAGCCAGTAGGTTCCCAGTTGGTTGACCCGAGTCACTTTATACGGGCCTTCCCAGTTTGCCCCCAATTTCCCGTGGCTTGGGATTCGGGTAGGCTGGTTCACTGCCTTGAGGACGAGGTCTCCAACTTGAAAACTGCAGTGCTTTACCTTGCTATTGTAATACCGCGAGACCCTTTGCTTGTAGGCTGCTACCGATAGACCTGGTCTCTTTTTTCTTCCACTAGGTCCAGTTCTTCCTGTGGGCTTTTCCGTTGTCTGGATCACTAAATTTGGCCACCCGGTATGTTGACAGCCCGAGCTCTGTGGGGACCACTGCCTCGAAACCGTAGGTTAAGGAGAACGGGGTCTCGCCTGTATCCACTCGGGGTGTAGTGCGATAGGCCCACAGGAGGGTTGGTAGCTCTTCAGCCCACAGCCCTTTGGCACCTTCAAGCCTTGTCTTGATTGACTGCAAGATTGTCCGGTTGGTTACCTCGACATGATCATTGGCTTGTGGATGCTCGGGGGAAGAGTAATGATTTAGTATCCCGTAACCCGAGCAGAACTGTCTGAAGATGGGTGTATCAAACTGTCTCCCATTATCACTAATCAGGACTCGGGGAATGTCGAACCTACTGAGAATATTTCATTCCACAAAGCTCTTCATTTTTTGCTCGGTTATCGTTGCCAAGGGTTCGGCCTCCGCGCACTTGGTGAAGTAGTCAACAGCTATCACGACAAATTTAACTTGTCCTTTTCCTGTCGGTAAGGGACCAACAATGTCAATTCCCCACTGGGCAAATGGCCAAGGACTGTGGATCGGTGTCTGGAGTTCTCACGGTCGGTTGATCATGGGAGAATAGTTTTGGCACTTGTCACACCGCCGAACATACTCCTGCGAATCTCGGGCCATGGTGGGCCAATAGTAACCTTGTAGTAGGGCCTTTTTGGAGAGTGCCCGACCTCTAACGTGGTTTTCGCACACACCTTCATGGATTTCAAATAGTATTGCTTGCACTTGCGCAGGATGAACGCAGCGGAGGTACGGGATAGTGAATCCTCTCTTGTAGAGGATGCCGTCAAGAAGGTGATATCGCGTTGCCCGGTACTTGACCCGGCGTGCCTCATCTTTGTCGTCTGGTAGCCTTCCTGTTGTTAAGAATGTCACAAGCGGGTCCATCTAGCTGGGCCCCAGAGTGACCGGGTCAACCTCCATGCCCTCTAAGTTGATCATACTAGGCTCGGGAAGGAATTGTATCCTTATCCCGGGAAAGTTTGACTCAGAAGACGAGGCGAGGCAAGCCAACCAGTTGGCTCTGGTATTTTCTTCTCTGGGTATCTGAGCGATGGAGAATCTTCGGAGCTGTTTGGAAATCGTTCGGACGAGGGCCAAGTAGGCTACCATGTTGTCTTCCCGCACTTCGTACTCTTGGTTAACCTGATTGACCACGAGTTGGGAGTCACTGTAACCCTGAACTTGTTGCGCACTCATTGAGATGGCTAACTGTAACCCGACCAAGAGGGCTTCGTATTCAGCTTCATTATTGGAGGCACGAAACCCAAATCTTAGTGCATATTCGAGCTGGATACCGTCGGGGGTAGCTAGGATGATTCCTGCCCCACTACCTTGCTGGTTGGAGGAGCCATCCGTATGCAGTACCCAGGTTGGGATGTTGGCGTGTAATCCAGGCTGTAAGGCCGGGGCTCGGACTCTTCGATCGGGTCCTCTGGATATGTAAACTCGACCAGAAAGTCTGCTACGGCTTGCCCTTTGATGGCTGTCCGGGGTCGGTAGCTCCAAGGCCCGGCCACTTGACGAGCCTCCCAGATGTGTCTGACCGACTGAGAATTCTGCGTAGAGGTTGATCGGTCAGGACTACAATGGCATGGGCCTAAAAGTATGGGCAGAGCCTTCGGGCTGAGGTGATAAAGGCGAAGGCCAGTTTTTCGATGTGGGAGTATCTGCTCTCTACGCCCTGTAATGCCCGACTGGTGTAATACACTGGGAACTGTATCCCGTGCTCCTCCTGAATAAGTGCCGAGCTAACCGCCGATGGCGACACTGCTAAGTATAAAAAAAATTCTTCCCCCGGCACGGGTGTTGAGAGGAGAGGGGGGGATGCCAGGTACTTCTTGAGTTCTTGGAATACCTCTTCACACTCTTCTGACCATTGGAACACTTTGCGGAGGATTTTGAAGAATGGCAGGCACCGGTCGGTAGCTCGGGAGACAAATCTGTTTAGTACGACCATCCGTCCGGCTAGGCTCTGGACTTCCTTCGTTGATTTGAGTGACCGCATGTTGATGATAGCTTTGATCTTCTCGGGGTTTGCCTCGATTCCCCGTCTGCTGACTAGATGGCCAAGAAACTTCCCGGATGAGACGCCAAAGGTGCATTTGACCGGGTTCAACCTCATCCTGAACTTTCTCAAAATGCTGAAAGCACCGGTCAAGTGCTCGAGGTGGTCGGGCTCGTCCCGGGTCTTGACCAGCAGATCATCCATGTATACCTCCATAGACTTTCCAATGAGGTCTTTGAACATATAGTTGACCAGGCACTGGTAGGTAGCCCCGGCATTCTTGAGGCCGAATGGCATGACCTTGTAGCAGTACGTGCCTTGGTCAGTGATGAACGCAGTCTTCTCTTCATCCCTGGGGTATATGCTGATCTGGTTGTACCCCGAGTAAGCGTCCATGAATGAGAGGAGTGAGTGACCTGCGATGGAGTCCACAAGGAGGTCTATCCTGGGCAGCGGATAGCAGTCCTTGGGGCAGGCCTTATTGAGGTCGGTGAAGTCCACGCACATTCTCCACTTCCCGTTGCTTTTCTTGACGAGAACAACGTTAGCTAGCCAGTCGGGATAGTGGACCTCTCGGATGGACTTCGCCTTTTGGAGCTTCTCGATCTCCTCACTTACTGTCTTCTGTCTCTATGGGGCCATGCCCCTTCTCTTTTACTTAACTAGACGGTAATCCGAGCTAACATTGAGACGATGGGACATTACCCGGGGGTCAATCCCGGGCATATCCTCATGACTCCAAGTAAAAACGTCTTGATTTTTCCTAAGAAATTGAGTCAGTTTTTCCTTCAAGGCGGGCTCCAGTAGGGCACCTACGCTGACCGTGCGGTCTGGGTACTCAGGATCCAGCATTACTTGTTCCAGTTCTTCCATCGGTCCTATCAGGTCGCTCTGGTCCTGGGGGTCCATTTCTTGGACGTTTAACGTTTCTGTGATTGCCCCCAGGCGCAACGAGCTAACATAACAACTACGGACGGTGCTCTGATCTCCACGCAAGCGCCCAGGTCCCCGGGGAGTTGAGAACTTCATTGTTAAGCTGTACGTGGAGACGACCGCTCTGGCCCTGTTGAGGGTCGGCCTGCCAAGGATGACGTTGTACGCCGATGGAGCCTCTACAATCACAAAATTGGTGAGTACGGAGGCCTGCTGAGGGTAGGTCCCCATGAGAACTAGAAGCTCGATTGTTTCGAGCGGTTGTGTATTGGAGCCGTTAAACCCAACCAGGGGAGTAGCGACCGGTCAGAGCCGATCCCTGGAGATCCCGAGTTGGTCAAATGCCGATGTGAACATAATGTCGGACGAGCTGCCTGTATCCACTAGCACCCTCTGGACCATATAGTTGGCTATAGAAAGCGTCACTACTAGTGGGTCATCATAGGGGCAATGGATCCCCTGCAAGTCGTCGGACGTGAATGTTAGGACATCGGTTGGGGAGGAGCCGGTGGATTGGACCTGCCCGACATCCGCTCGGGAGGCCTGGGCATGCCTCTTCTGTGCCGACTGTGAATTGCCTCCGCCTGATGTTCCTCTAGAAATCATATGGATGTGGCCAAGTGGTGGTGGTGGCTGGTTAGGAGCTCGGGTGTCCTGCCGAGGCCATCCTTCTGTGACGAACTCTGCGAGGTGTCCCTGCTCGATTAGCTTCTCTATTGCTATCTTCAATTTGAAGCAATCCTTTGTTTCATGGCCGTGATCCCTGTGGTAGCGGCAAAACTTGTCCCGGTTCCTCTTACCGGGCGGGGCCCTGAGTTTAGTTGGCTGCGGAAGCAGCCTCTACGCCGCCGCCGAGGCCATAACTTCATGTATAGGTCGGGAAAGGGGTGTGAAAGCAGTTGGGGGCTGACCCCTTACATCTCTCTGATCTTGCTTCAGCTTCTTTCCCGAGCCCTTCTCGAACCCTTCGCGCTTGCACTTGGCCTTCGGGGATTCGTCTCCCGCTTGGCCAACGCGCTTTGCCTTCAAGAACTCCTCAGTATCTATGTATTTTCTAACCCTCTCTGAGAGCTCCACTAGGGTCGCCGGTCGGTCGCGATGGAACGATGTGGCAACCTTGGTGTGTTGAACTCCCGAACAGAAGGCCACGATTGCGGCCGTTTCATTAAGGTTGCAGATCAGGAACCTTTGCTGATTGAAACGGTCCACATACTCCCTCAAGGACTCCCCTTTGCGCTGCTTGATGGTCAGCAGCTGGGTGTCCGGCAGCGACTGGTCGAGCATCCTGACAAACTGGCTGATGAACAGCTTGCCAAGGGCTTGGAAGTTGTCAACCGTCCGGGGCTTCAAAGTGTGGAACCACTGTGCGGCTGGCCCCTTGAGGGTACTGGGGAAGGCCAGGCACAGCAGTTCGTCTGTCTTCGTGACTAGCGCCATCTGCGCCTTGTAGGTGCGGATGTGGTCCACTGGGCTCCCTGTGCCATCATAGGAGCTAAGGTGAGGGGGTTTGAACTTCTGCGGAATAGGAAATTGTGTCACCCGAGCGGTATAAGGCGACTCTGTCCTCGTGTTGGTGAGGTCGTGACCGGACTTGCGGTTCAGCCTCTCGATCTGCTGCTGCAGTTCCTCGACCGGGGCTTTGACGTCACTCCGCCCTATTCTCCTATCTGTGTCTGAGCGGTAGGTCGGGTCGGACGACCAGGCCTCGTTCTCAAAGCGCGTCGACCTCGGGGATTGAACCCGGCTCTGGGTCTGGGAAAGCCTATGCCTAAGATCCCCCCGGCTAAGGGCCGGAGGGTCGTTGGTCGATTCTCGGGCTCTCTGTCCAGACTCTTCCCCTCTGGCCGCACGCCGCCGATCGATGATAATTCTGGCATCCTCCACTCGGCCAGGATTGAGCCGAGGTCATCTTTGTGAGCGCCTGGTGGCCTGGCTGCGCTCTCCATCTGCCGGACATTCCCGGTCCGGCGGAGACACCAGGGCAGAACGGGCTTGCCTCCGTGCCCTGGCGGGCTTTTTAAGTGGAGCGCTCTTCTGTTGGGCCATAAATGCCTCGATCTATTCCTGTGTTCGGCGCTGGCCCTCCAAGAGTTGCGCCAGTGTTGCTGTTATCTGCTCGGTCGTCATGGAGGCAGCCTGCTGTTCAAGCTGCGGATTCTCCTGACTGGTCGGATTAGCGGCTTTCTTACCCGTCTTTGGGGCCATGTTGATCAGTTGAGAATTTGTTGATGAGAAGACTCAGTCTTTTCCCACAGACGGCGCCAAACTGATTATGCCTAAAACTGGTAAGAAAGATTTGGACAGAAAATAAGGTAAGAAAGGGTTTGTATGTGGTTCGGTCCCGTTAACAAGGTGACCTACGTCCATGGTTGCGTCTGTGCGCTTCTCACTAGCAGATCACCGACAGGCCTGGTGAGCTAACAAAGATGGGCGGCACTACCAGTAATACCGGCCGGGTGTATGCGTGTAGATGGTGAGTTCTCTGTTGATTGCTTGTATGCTTAGAGAATAGATTTCGGGATCCCTTTGACAAGGTAGGTGGGCTCTTTATAGATGCAAGAGTCCACCCTTATATGGTAAGTTAATAGGATTAGGAAGCCCAATCTGATTACACCTTGATTTGCGTGATCTTTAGAGAGTTTCCTTTGTGGTCTAGGAAACTGCCATATCTCCCTCCGCAGACATGTAATTGATTTAGGAAATTGCTGGTCGGACGGGATCCAGAGCGTCCGCGACTGTCATGCCCGGCCATCCGATGCGAACCGCCCGGTCCCGAGGTTGCCTCGGGAAGGCTCGACTGTGGGCGCCCTCACCCGAAGAACCGGTTCCTCCCGGCGACGTGGCACTATTCCATTGGCTAGATTATTTTGGACATATCAGGAAGTCTTGACTATTTGATATATGATTAGACGATTTTTCCTAGGTTTATTTGGGTAATCTTTCACTTTACATTGTATGATATTTGATTTAGATCTTATGAAGGATATTTTATCTTTAGATCTTCCATTTCAAGTTTCTTATGGGATGTAATATACCTATCATAAGTATTAATTATCGAATCATGCATAGTATAAGATGATTATTTGGATGCTAATTGAGGCCTGTTGAAAGACGGGGCGAATTGAGGGTGTTTTAGTCGCGACAGAGGTTCCTTTATCTCTCGTACCAAAACCCCGAGCCAAGTTCTTTGGTTATGAAGGGCCGGTGCCCTTTATCCATTTGGGTGAGTCAAAATTAGGTTTCTTGGTTCCTTAAAGACCAAGTGGCGACTCTGTATCTGTTTTCAACAGACTTTTTCTCTCTCTTTTCAAATCAATAACAAAAACAAGCAAGTGGTGGAACCCCGCGTGTCCACAATCTGGCGACTCTGCTGGGGATTTTTTTATTTTAAAACAAAATAATACAGAGGTTTGAGTCATAAGAAGCATCCTTAAAATCATCCTTTTACTGTGTCTGGTTCACCGCATTGCACTTTGCATTTTCCCCCTTCGACTGTGTCTGAAACGCGGTGCTGACATTGTTCAGGTCTTGCTATGCCAGGGCACAAGTCACCGTTGATACTGTACCTTCCAAAATATATCAGAAAGAGTAAACACTTCCGTACTGTCTCTCTGACGGTATATTGGAACTCTCGTCAATGGACCCTCTTTGACTAAACCCAGCCTTTGCATATAGATTCCTGTAGAACCTTTCATAGGGCTGTTGATTTATCTTTTCAGATAGGACAATGTGATATAACTGCTATATGCCCTGACGGGATTACCTGCGCGGTGTAGACACTTATGTGGCATAAGGCAAACCTCTTTCACATTGAGTTGACCTGCCTAGACACCATGACATGGATGTCTGCTCCATGTTCACAAAGATATACACCGCAAACTTTGTTTGTTGGTCCTAAGACATAGGAGTATGAAAACTTGCTAGACAGTATGATCACCGTCATCCAAATCTCCCAAATTTCCCATATATAACAATTTCTCCCAGAACTGTCTGATTTTCCCAGATATACCATTTTTTCCCAAAAACTCTGTCTAAATTTCCCAGAAATACCCAAAGTACCTGTTTTCTCAGAAGCTCTGTCCAAATCTCCCAGATCCCAGCATCTCTGCCCAAATCACCTAGAAATGCCCAGATATACTTGTTTCTCCTAGAAACTCTATCCATATTTCTCAGAAATACCCAAATTACTAGTTTCTCCCTGAAGTTCAGTCCAATTCAACCAGAAATCCCTATTTCTCCTAGAAACTCTCATAATTTCTGGAAATTCCTTCGATCTTCCAAATCCCTATTTTTCCCAGAAACTCTGTCCAAACTTCTCGAAATATCCCAAAAATCCCTGTTATCCCTTGGTGATTATATAGGAAAGTATGGTTAGCACACTCTCTATGGCTAGGACCTTACTTGTTTAACTGCTATCTGTTAGAAATAGGAGCATCATATAGATTAGGGCTTACATCCGCGTGCTTGTCTCACATACATGCACCATTCCTATCGGTCTGCACGCACTATCTCAGTCCGTCTTACACAAGTTAGTCCACGTCTGTTAACATCACTGTCATTGTCTATCTAAAGTCGTCACTATCAGAATCTGATACACCCCTCCTCTCGAATATGTAGGTCAGTATAGATTCCCGAAGTCAGCAACTGGGATCCTTGTCCTGAGTCAGAAGTTCGAACAGTTATTTGGTCAAAATTAGTCCGCTAAGACATTCCAACATGAATCAGGAAGAATTAGAAAATAAGGTCACTGAGTTGGGAGCAACCATAAGCCAACAATTTGATCGCATGGCCCAAGTTTTAAGTTTCATGGAAGGACTGAAACAGCAGCAGCCACAGTACCCACATGGGTTCCCACCACCACCAGTAGGGTTCATGCCACCACCACCTCCCGGGTTTGTACCACCTCCCGTCTTTGTACATAAGAATAACGGGGAGGAAGAATGGTTTCATGGGGTCCCACCACCTGTATATGAGAAAAAGCTTCAAGAAAAGATGGATAAAGTAGACAACCTGGAAAGTGTACTAAGAAAGAGCAAGGGGGTTAATGACTACATGCTAGATCTAGAAGGCTTGTTCGAACTCGTCAAAGTGAAATTACCCGAGAACTTTAAAATGCCAGAGATTGATTGCTTCGATGGGACCGAGAACCCAAAAAGTCACATCAAGTTGTGCATGAATATCTTCCAACCTATGGGATACACTCATGAGCACATAGTTATGTTGTTCCCTCAAACCCTAAAGAATGCCGCACTATCCTGGTTCCTAACTCTTGAAGCCTCCAAGACCCGAGTCTGGGATGATGTTGCTAGAACTTTTATTGATCACTACTCTAACAAGCAAGAGTTTGATGTCACCGTTCGGGACCTAGAGACGAACAGGCAAAACATCAATGAGTCCTTCGCTGCATTCTTGAGCAGATGGAGAAATAAAGTGGCCCAAATGATCCACAGACCTGTTGAGAAAGAGCAAGTACATATGCTGGTCAAGAACATGCAACCAGTGTACTACGACAAACTATTCTACCAGTCTATCTCAACATTTGAAGAACTGTTTGAAATAGGCACCAGAATAGAGGATGCCATCAGAGAAGGAAAGTTCAAGAATGATGAACCCCATCACCAGTCCAAGAGACCCAACCCCTAGCCTCCTCAGAAGTCAGTGCGCTTAGTAACCAACCAATGGACTACCCTCTCCGTCCATATCAGTCTATTCCGCCAAATCACCCAAAAGGCCCTCGCGAATTCTCCAAACTTGATGTTCCCCTTTCCACAGCCTTGGACTACCTACTCAGAAAGGGCCACCTACAGCTCCTCCCTCACAAGCCGCTACCGGATCCCATACCCTCCCACTACAACATGAGCCTACGATGTGCTTGCCACCAAAATCTAGGCCATGCCACCGATCAATGCATCCGCCTCTACCATGACATTCAGAACCTCATAGAGGATGTATCCCATCCTAATCCTATCTACTATCTTGGCTTGGATCAACCGCTTGAGTGATCCCTTTGATGATTCCAATGAGTGTTGAGCTATGCAGTAAAGTGATGGTGTCTGGAACTTCTGCTAAAAAGAAAAAAAATTAGAATAAGAATAGTAAATGGGTCACAAAGACACTCCATTTGAGACCAAGTCGAGTCTGTTCTATATTTTGAGTCTATTTCAAGTTTGATCTTGTGGTTGAGTCTGTCTGTCATCGAGTTGTTGTGAGTTTTTATCGACTGATGTAATCATTCTCTTGTGATGGAATGAAGTCTCATTTTGCCTAATCCGATGTGTGTAATCATAAGTGCATGAATCACTGAACTAAAAATGTCACTTTTCAAATTACCATGGATATTACTCTGCTAATAAATTTTTGCATCAAACAAAAAAAGAACCCTGAAAAAGTCAAAGTTGATTTCACGTTGGCACCGATGAAGAGCCGAGAATTGAATAGTCTCACTTTAAGAATTCAAAGATGCTTTTGCTCAAATCTCGAAAAGACATACTTGGAACTGATTTGGGGATTGCCCAACACCCTTTTCCACCATTTTAAAGCCTTGAGCCTAGTCCAATCAAGAGCCATACAAACCTGTCAAATGCAGACTTAGTCATTGTTGGTAGCCAAACATTTCAATGAGTTTCATCTCCACTTTCAAAAAAAAATTAACAACAGCAGAAAAAAAGAAAAGCTCGCTAGGTTGAAAACCCGAAAGGGCACCTAGGCAAAAGTTAGAGCTAAAAAGGTATTGATTTCCAAGATCTGACCCTAGCCAGCCAAAATGATTTTACAAATGAGAGAATTGTACAATTCAAGGTACATCATAAAAAAGTGCCTAGATCACATTTCAAAGGCTCGGAACGACCACACATAAATCCCGAGAACTGACGTGCACATTCTGGAATTTTGAGATTATGATCGGAAGATCTCACATGAATCAACTATGTGAAAAGGAAAATTGACTGGCTAGGCGAAAGTGAAAAGGATCAATCCTCAAAACAAAAGAAAAAGAAAAAGAAAAAAAAGAAAAAAAAAGAAAAGAAAAGAAAGGGAGATGGAAACTGAATCCTCCTCTTCAAGGCTACCATAAGTAACCCAAGTTTGAACTTCTCTGACGATTGGTTTGAAAAACCCTCATACCTCAAACCCCTTCTTTCAAGCCTTGCCCTGAACTATGCTCGACCTGATTCCCACTCGGGGATACGTAGGCAACCGCATCGGTTCAGTCGACACCATCATAATCAACCCCTTTTCTTTCAAAACTTTGGCCCAAACTACGTTGGACTTGATCCCTGTTCGGGGTTATGTAGGCAGATTTTCAAAAAGAAAAGAAGGATGGCTCGCTAGGTCACAAATCTGAAAGGACGCCTAGACAAAAATTAGAGCTAAATCCAAGGTGAGCAATAACAAAAGAGAGAAAATAGCTTGCTAGGTCATTTCACAAGTGCCTATGCAAAAGTTATGAGCATTTGAGAGATTAAAAGTCGCAGTCCTCACCTTAAGCCAGAGATCACCTTCCATGCTAGGGGCAAACTTCGGCTACTCACCTTGTTTGCCTGAATTTTACTATCTACCCTTCATACAAGGGGCAAACTTTGGTCACCTACCTTGTTTGCCCAAAACCTCCAATAAACCATTGTCCAAACTGGGGGCAAACTTAGGTCACCCACCTCGTTTGCCTATGAATTCTACTTTCTACAACTCAAACTAGGGGCAAACTCCGTTTGCCTAACACGATCCCTTCACACCAAGGGCGAGTTTTTAAGTTACCAAGTTGTTTTTAAAAAAATTTGAAATAGAGCATCTTTTATTCTAAAAGCTAAGACACTAATTCAAAGCACTTCTTAGGAGAAGCAAAGAATGGATTAGATCAATAGGGAAGAATTTTCAAAAACCATATTTATCAGCAAAGTGTTATCATATTAAGATGAGGAGTGAACATAAAAGATGAGCGGTACATCGCTTATGACAAAGACACATTGAATTATGCTAATTGGGGCACTTTGTGTCATTACTTCTGTCAAGTCAATCCTTGTTTGGTTGAGTCAGTAATAATCTAATCGAAACTGTATCAGAGTTTAAGGTTCATATAGACCAATCCAATTTTCCTTGTCATCGTTGTTGCTATCAAATTCATTTATCCTAATGGTCTCAAATGTGTGGGTTTAAAGTGATTACCAATTATAAAACCTGTGGATACAAGCAGAAATTCCAAACACCGTTACTGCACTTGTCAAGTCTACAACATGATATGAGTCCCAAGAACCTCCAGCATTGGTGACACCCCTCCAATCACATTCACTTGCCTTTACAAAATCAATTCACAAGATCCACTGGCTATCTTCTACTAGCTCCTCAGTAACCAACCCAAAATTATGTCATAAATGTTCTTCATCCGCTGCTGAATTACTCTATTTGCAGTGCAACCATTCTTTCCCCAGTCTAATCTTCTCATCCCCAACAAAGTCATTCCCAACAGAGCTAGTTCATCTCCAGAAAAGTGTCCTGAACGAATATGGTGTATCTCAGTCAAGACCACAGAAGAAACCACTTTCATCCCTAGCAGAGTCGCTTCACCCCCCAGCAGATTCAATTTAATCCCCAGCAGGGATATCTATTCGTTAGTTCTTCTAATCAAGGTTAGTCCAACCATCAGTTCAATCCTGACAGTCACAATAGTTCACTATCGACTCGTCATCTCGATTCGTACATCGGCAATTCAATCCTGACAGTCACAATAGTTCACTGTCAACTCGTCATCTTGATTAGTACATCGTCAGTTTAATCCATGATGGTTACAGCAGTTTACTGTCAACTTGTCATCTCGATTCGTACATCATCAGTTTAATCCTAACAGTCATAGTAGTTCACTGTCGACTCGTTATCTCGATTCGTACATCGTCAGTTCAATCCATGACAGTCACAGTAGTTCACTATTGACTTGTCATCTCGATTCGTACATCATCAGTTTAATCCTGACAGTCACAGTAGTTCACTGTCGACTCGTCATCTCGATTCGTACATTGTCAGTTCAATCCATGACAGTCACAGTAGTTCACTATTGACTCGTCATCTCGATTCGTACATCGGCAGTTCAATCCTGATAGTCACAGTAGTTCACTGTCGACTCATCATCTCGATTCGTACATCATCAGTTCAATCCATGACAGTCACAGTAGTTCACTGTCGACTCGTCATCTCGATTCGTACATCAGCAGTTCAATCCGGACAGTCACAGTAGTTCACTGTCGACTCGTCATCTCGATTCATACATCGTCAGTTCAATCCTGACAGTCACAGTAGTTCACTGTCGACTCGTCATCTCGATTCGTACATCGTCAGTTCAATCCTGACAGTCACAGTAGTTCACTGTCGACTAGTCATCTTGATTCGTACATCGTCTGTTCAATCCTGACAGTCACAGTAGTTCACTGTCGACTCGTCATCTCGATTCGTACATCCTCAGTTCAATCCTGACTGTCACAGTAGTTCACTGTCGACTCGTCATCTCAATTCGTACATCGGCAGTTCAATCCTGACAGTCATAATAGTTCACTATCGACTCGTCATCTCAATTAGTACATCGTCAGTTCAATCCATGATAGTTACAGTAGTTCATTGTCGACTCGTCATCTCGATTTGTACATTGTTAGTTCAATCCATGACAGTCACAGTAGTTCACTGCCGACTCGTCATCTCGATTCGTACATCATCAGTCCTTCTGATCACGGTTAGTCCAACTGTTGAGCCAATCCATGACAGTCACAGTAGTTCACTGTCGACTCGTCATCATTAGTCCAATCCATGACAGTCATAGTAGTTCACTGTTGACTCATCACCTTAATTAGTGCATGGTTAGTTCTTCTGATCACGGTTAGTCCAACCGTTAGTCTAATCCATGACAGTCACAGTAGTCACTGACTACTCGTCATCTCGATTCGTGCATCGTCAGTTCATTAATCATCATTAGTTTATCATCACTCCCATTCAAAATGTGTTGTGTTCATTGTTCTCATTCAAAATCTTGGGCTTCTATGTCCATTAATGGTGCTTTCGTATCCGTCGCTTGACATCTCTGGTTTTGATCACTTGAATTCTTAGGGTTTCTGTGTCCAGGATTTCCATGTCCATCGGTTATCTGTCAAACTTCGTCTTTGATTAACGTCCTTTGGGATCCCACATTCGATTACATTCGCTTGCGAAGCACACTTTTCAAAATTCAGAAGTTTGCTCCAAGACCCAGGGTCTTCACACCTTGGTATCCCTATTCTGGTCAATAACTGCATCACAGTCAGAAACACTAGCACAATAAGTCCACTCGGAGTGGCACACACCCCACAGCACCAACTCATACTAGGATCAGAACACTAGGAATGATAGGACTCATGACACAATTCATATCACATCCATGCATTGCATATCATCCTCATAGCATAACATCTTCCTGTCTCGTTGTGCATGTGTGATCTGCTCCTTTGTGCCCTGAACTACGTCCTGGTCTGATTCCCTTTGGGATATGTAGGGAGCTCACGCAGAGCACGACCAGCACTGGCCTCAGCATCATTGCATCTTTTGCAACGCTTTTTATCCTAAATCTATAGCCTCCAAAAGACCTGTCTCTTCAAAGCTTTGGCACTCGCTTGCGACATGCGTTGCCTCGTAAGTTCATGCCAAAGAGGGGCAAACTGTAGACACCCCATTTTGTCGGCTATCAGATTTAGGAGACCCATAGTTCGGCGGTTCACAATGATCGAAAAAGACTCAAAAGGACTCCTGGAAGTTAATTCTATTTCTCAAAATGCTCAGAATGACCAAAATGCCCCTGAAAGCCCGAAAACTCCCAGATTTGGACCAAAAGTTTTGGAAACATGCTATGTCGTAAGAAAAGTAGGAAAATGAGTTTTTAAGCAAAATCAGATGAAATCGTCAGCTCCGAGAGACCCCCGTAAGTCCCGGAAGTTCTAGGAAAGTCCCCGTTGACCGGTTTGACCAAGGTTTGACCAAGTTTGACCGAAATCGTCCAAATTCACCGAAATCATTCTAGATCATGTGGAAAGTATTGAAATGAGTTTTAAAAGAAGATCGCACGAAAACGTCAGCTCTTGGGAGCTCCCAGAGGTTTCCAGAACTTCCCGGGAATCCAATGTTTGACCAGTTTAACCAAAATTTGACTTTCAAACCAGAGCACTGTAATAATTTTCAAACATTTTTCATGGATACTAGAGGTCAATAGCTTTCCAATGGTATATCACACATAATTTTTGGATTTAAACGAGTTTATTATGAATTTCCGAAGGCAAAAAAGACGATCAAATCGGCTTTTATCGCAAATATCGCAAAACTTTTCAAAGTGACCTATCTCCGAACTATTTTTTTTTTTATGTAAAATAGACTCCATTACCTTTCCAACGGTATATCACAACCTTAATTTGGAGTTCGTATGCATTTTCTGTGAATTTCGGACAAAATAGTGCCTTTTCGCGAATACCAGAACCTCTGGGGGCCTAAACAACATTATCTGGACGAAGGAGGAGCAGTGCCGCCGCGGCACTGGCCCACTACCGCCACGGAACAGGTCTAGTGCCGCCGCGACACTCTCCCCCAGAACAGTCCATTTTTGTAATTTTGATTGGGGGGTCCAATTTGATTAATTAGAAATCAAAACGACGTAGTTTTGGTTCCCAACTTATTTTGGACCAATGTGAGACCTTTTTATACTTTTTAAAACCCCATTTACCACCCCTCATTTGCCTATAAAAGAAGCCATTTACTTCCATTTAGAGGAGACATGGAAGCTTAGAGAGAGCTTAGGAAGAAACTCTAGAGAAATATAGAGAGAGAAAGAGAAGAAGTAGTCTTCTTCTTCTTCTATTTTCTCCATCAAAGTGAGTTTTCTTTTTTTACTTGAGTTTGCGATCAAAACTTCAATCATCCAAACATTTCTTTTACCACAATTCTTGAGTATTCATGAGATAGGAAGGTACTTCCATGTCCAAATGTCACCATATATGAGTGAAACACCAAGCTACAAGTCCAAAATCACATTGATTATCATCTATTGATTGTTATTTACTTACTTGTTCATATTATGTTTGTCTCTTCCTAACCTCATTTCTTTTTATTTTTTCTTTATTTACTTTCTTGTTCTTCGTCATCTAGATGACATGTTGTTTGAGGAGAGTGAATCCTTATGGATAGTAGCTCTTGACTTAAAGACATGTTTGATGGATGATGATTCTACCTTCAATACATTCATATGTATTCTTGAAGTCATATTCTCAAACAAAACTATGTTTGTGCAAGTAATATTGGCAGTTCTTTGATGATTCAAGGTTGGATGAGATTCTAAGTGGTCACATAGTCATCTCAAGTGTTTAAGCTCATGCTTTGAAAATCTATTTCAAAACCCCTAATCAAGAACTCAAACTCTATTCCAAAACCCAAATCCATTTTCTTCAAGAATGATCCAAAACAGTGAGCTGTTCAGATTCACAGATTTGTTTTGAATTAAATACTTGCATTATGATGATGAAACCACTTGGAAAATCTTCCTAAGACATCATAGTTTATCTCAAGTATTTCCCATCAATTATAGAGATGTGAAAGTATTATTTTTGGATGTGAGAAGTTTATATTCATAATCTGCCTCTGTTCTCACAGAATGTTCAACCGACTTCTTGCACTTATTCTGGATGTTTTCGTCACTGTACATCTATCTTTTCTAATTTTTTTTTTATGAAACTTGGGTGTCTTAGGAAACTTTTGGTATATAATGGGTCATCATAAACCCTTTCTTTGATTTATGAAAAATCATACAAAATCAGTCAATAGTGCAGCTTTTGTTTCTGAGTCATGTGTACATTCTGATTTATTTCTTTTAATCTATGATAGCTATTGAGGTTTGGCTTTTTGGGTTATTTTCTAGACACAATAAGTATGATCTCTGATTTTCCCCACATTTTCCTATGCATGTTTGACCTCCCATTATGATGTTATAAAGTAATGCATACAGTCTGTCCACTATTCACAGCATGTCACTTTTTGACTTTCACACTTTAAGGCAACACTCTCTTGTATCTAGATGAACCCATATCCCATGAATATGTTCTTTACCACTTTTAGCATGCTATATCATATCATGTATCATCTATCCTCTCATGTATCATACTCCCATAGATTCTTGAGTTTGGTTTCCAAATAAAACCACGTTTTGCAAATATTTGGGAAGTTCTTGAAATGAGTTAGGAATTGATATTCCAAGTGGTTATAATATTCATCCAAGTTCTGGAAATATACTTTCAAAACCTATATTTCAAAACCCCTCTTAAAACCCCTCATTTTGATCTCAAGAAAGAAAACTCTAGTTTTTTCCTAAATCTTCAAAACAGTGAGTGATCTGAGTTCAAAGATTTCTCTAGAACTCAATACTCAATGTATGGATGCCAGACTACTTGGAAAGTCTTCCTAACTCATTAGAGAACACCCATGATTTTTGGTTTGACTTGGAGATGCATATAAAGACCCCATTTTGGTCCAAACGTTCTCTCCAGATATTCTGCCTTTGCTGTCACAGCATCTAGGCTGACTTTCAACTTGTTTCACAGAAAACTTTTCCAAAAAGAGTGGTCCCAACTTATTTTTCCCTTGAACTTCAATGTCTTAGGGAACTTTCTGTATAATATGGGACTCTAGATATTTTGTTTTCATTTTCTAAGATTTTCTAACATTTCAGTCAATAGTACGAACTCTGTTTCTGAGTAACCTCAATTGGTTATATGATTTCTCTCAATCTGTGATAGTTATAAAATATTGGCTTTTTGATTTATGTTATAGACACAATAAGGAAGATCTCAATAAAAAAATCATGCATTGAAAACACTTATAACCCCTCTTTTCCATTTTCACAAGATCGTGTTACTATTCTGTCTACTATTCACAGCAAGCATACTTTTACTTCCACCCTTTGATTTGATGCTTACATGCACTCCAAATTAGCTCATGTCTTAGGAAGTAGTTCATACTACATTTGTACATATCTTATGATGATATCATTCATTCATTCATACACATTTTAGACTTCTAAGTCATTCTAGGAATCCATGAACACAAAGCACACTACAACCTTGGCACATTCTAGATACATACATTGCATCCATGCAAAAATTTGGGGCTTTTTGTGAGTCCTAATCTATGAAGATTATAAGGAATGAACTTGATCAATACGTTCATGTTTACCTCGATCTAGTCTTCCTTTCTCATCCGTCCCGGGGATTGAGAAATCTACTTTCCTCAAAGATTAACATGCATCATAATAGCTTGCTAAGCATATTTTGATTTCTTTGATATTTATTTCAATAACAATTCATGTCCCCCTTTAGATTAGGAAGTCTTGACTATTTGATATATGATTAGACGATTTTTCCTAGGTTTATTTGGGTAATCTTTCACTTTACATTGTATGATATTTGATTTAGATCTTATGAATGATATTTTATCTTTAGATCTTCCATTTCAAGTTTCTTATGGGATGTAATATACATATCATAAGTATTAATTGTCAAACTATGCATAGTATAAGATGATTATTTGGATGCTAATCGAGGCCCGTTGAAAGACGGGGCGAGTTGAGGGTGTTTTAGTCGCGACAAAGGCTCCTTCCTCTCTCGTACCAAAACCCCGGGCCAAGTTCTTTGGTTATGAAGGGCCGGTGCCTTTTATCCATTTGGGTGAGTCAAAATTAGGTTTTTTGGTTCCTTAAAGACCAAGTTGTGACTCTGTATTTGTTTTCAACAGACCTTTTCTCTCTCTTTTCAAATCAATAACAAAAACAAGTAAGTGGTGGAACCCCGCGTGTCCACATCATGCCACATTGGGAATTGTCATGTGTCGATGTTAGTACATGTAGACACCACACTTTGTCAGCTATCAGATTTAGGAGACCCATAGCTTGGTGGTCCATGATGATCGAAAGGACTCAACAGAACTCCTAGAAGTTAACTATATCTCTCAAAATGCTCAGAAAGTGGTATAAATGACCAAAATGCCCCTGAAAGCCTAAACACTCCCAGATCTGGACCAAATGTTTTGAACACGCTACGTGGTACAAAAAGTAATAAAATGAGTTTTAAAGCAAAATCAAGTAAAATTGTCAGCCCCCAGAAACCCTCGGAAGTTCCCGGAAAGTCCCAGTTGACCGATTTGACCCAAGTTTGACCGAAATCATCTAAATTCTCCAAAAATTTTCAAGATCATTCTAGATCATGTGAAAAGTACTAAAATGAGTTTTAAAAGAAAATCAAATGAAAAACGTCAGCTCTTGGTAACTCCCAGAGGTTCCCAGAACTTTTTGGAGGTCCCTGGTTTAACCGGTTTGTCAAAAAATTGACTCATAAACCGGAGCACCGTACCATTTTTCAAACATTTTTTTATGGATACTAGAGGTCAATGGCTTTCTAACGGTATATCGCACGCAATTTCTTGATTTAAAACGAATTTATTATGAATTTTCGAAGGTAAAAAGGACGATCATATCGGCTTTTTATCGCGAATACCGCAAAATATTTTAAAGTGACCTATCTCTGAACTATTTTTTATGAAAATTATACTCCATTACCTTTCCAACGGTATATCACAATCTCAGTTTTGAGTTTGTATGCATTTTCTGTGAATTTTGGACGAAATAGGGCCTTTTGGCAAATACCGAAACCTTTGGGGGCCTAAACAGCATTATCTGGATGTCAGAGGAGCAGTGCCGCCGCGGCACTAACCCATTGCCACCACAGCACAGGCCCAATGCCATTCGCGGCACTCTTCCCCAGAACAGTCCATTTTTTAATTTTATTTGGGGGCCCATATTGATTAATTGAAAGCCAAAACGACGTAATTTCTTGTTCACAGATGTTTGGGACCAATGGTAGCACTCCTTAAATCCCAAATTCCATCCAAATTGGCCTATATAAACCCCTCTTGACTCCTCATTTAGGGGGTGGCAAATGCATGTTTATAGAAGTTGTAGAGAGAAAGTTGTAGATATAAGGTTAGAATAGAAAGAAAGAGAGCTTCCTCCTTTGATTTTTCAATAAGAAAGTGAGTTCCTAACCTTGTTTTTACTTCATTACTATAACACCCTGTATTTTTATTTTCATTAATAAATAAATATTTCATTTTTATTCTATTTATAAATATTTGCTTGGGGTCAAACCGTAATATTTGTAAATATAGAAAATACTTTCTAAGGATTTGAAAACTAAATCTATACTTTTGTACAACCCGGGATTTAATTCCTACATTAATATAATTTTCAGTATTTTTATTTCAACCGTCAAATACCAGTTATGTTTTAAAACTGCACCTTATACTGTGTCTGGGGTGTGGGAGCACGTGAGCCCACCACACAGGATGATCCCCATGTTTAGCTTGGAGCCCAAACATATATCAACATATATGTTTGTGTCTCTCTCACAATCTCTCATCTCTAACTCACTGTCTCCCTCAAAATTCTCTCAACCTCTCTTGTTCTCTCTAAACACAACACACACAGATTTTATATTTACACAATACATACATATAGTTATATATATAGATACACATACAAATACATACATATATATAATTCAAGAATGGAGGAGAATTCGAACGACGGAATCGACGACGGAAATTATCGGTCTCAAAATCTCAGTCTAATCACCCTCAGTGAGTAACCTAAACTCACTCTCCATGTGTATATAGGTATATTTAAGTATATATATGTGTGTATATGTGTGTATATATACACCATTAGAGCCTGAAAAAATTGAGTTTTAGAAAAGTTAACCAAAATCAATTCTGTGAATTGGGAATGAAAGATTTTAGTCCCAAGAAGCTACGGTTCGAATCCTACGAAGTAATTCATTCGTATCGCGACGTACCGTTGATTTAAAGTTTTGACACCCTTACTTTAATCGCGAATATCTAGAGATACAATTCGTTTTTGTTTAAATTGATCGCATATTCTTAATCTATGCGGAAAACCGAAGAGATCCATATATTGCACGACATGTTTAAAACAGAATCTGAAAATGGGCCTGTAACAGTTTGGAAAATTGAAAACAGGGGCAAAACGAAGAAGATGAGGTTCTGCAACAACTCGCGCGAGCGGGTGGCTCGCTCGCACAGTCCGCTCGCGCGAGCAGTGTATTTTTGGGCAGAAAGCTATATTTTTAACAAATTTCAAGAAAAATGCAAGATCGCGCGCGCGGTCTGCTCGCACGATGCTCGCTCGCACAACTCGCTCGCGCGACCTGCGTTGTTTTGGGCAGAAAGGAAATTTTAAAAGATTTTACGAAAATGGCCTAATCGCGCGAGCGGCCCGCTCGCGCGACGAGGCAGTTTTGACAGTTTGTTCACTTTTGTATCAGGGACCGTTTGGAAAATGTTTTGGGAAGTTTTAAGGAACTGTTTGACAGATATACTATTTTAAAGGCTCACTGTTAGGAATTGGACTTATGAGAACGATTAAGGCCGAGATCTATGTTGAACGAATATCCAGCTTTGAGATTAATAACTGTTACTACAAATTGTGAACATTGACATACATATTAGGGTCGAGGTTGTGTTGAGATGCATGTGTGTGAGAAAGTGTAAAAAGAGTAAAGAGTGGCGGTCTGGTGTGCGACCTCAATATCGATCGGATATTATTCCTGGTATTGAAGGCGACAGTGTTGTGTACGACTTAGATATCGATCGGATATTATTCCTGGTATCTAAGCCGCGCATTTCGGATATCGATCAGATATTATTCCTGGTATCCAAAGCGATGGTATGGTGTGCGATTTGGATATCGATCGGATATTATTCCTGGTATCTGAGGCGATAGCGTGGTGTGCGACCTCAATATCGATCGGATATTATTCCTGGTATTGGAGGCGACAGTGTTGTGTACGACTTAGATATCGATCGGATATTATTCCTAGTATCTAAGGCGCACGTTTTGGATATCGATCGGATATTATTCCTTGTATCCGAAGCGATGGTATGGTGTGCGATTTGGATATCGATCGGATATTATTCCTGGTATATGAGGTAATGGTTTGATTGAGTCGAGTTTTGTTGAGAGAAAAGAGTTGGAAAGATGAGATGTTACATTGTTCATCAACGGTCGCATATTTATTGCTTACTTTATTCCCCTGTGACTTATGTTGGAATTGGAACCTTGAATCTATTGCTTTTAAAGTTAAATTGCACAGTTGTTTATTTGCTTATATATACATTGCGAGCACTTATTTATTTTGCTCACCAGCTTGTATAAGCTGACGGCGTTGATGTGTCCTGGACTCTATGTCCAGATTTTCAGGGTCAGGAGCAGCCAGGGTATTTCGACTATGCTAGTTAGAGGCAGGGGACTTTCCAGGAGGCTGCTTTATACTTCTTATGTCTTTTAATTTGGAGTTGTAATAGAAATTATGATAGATATGAATACGACGGGTTATGCATAAGTTTATAACTGATGTAACAGTTTAGTAAGTTTTAATTTCGGAGCTTGTGTTTATTAGTATCCTTTCCTTTAGAAATACTGTTAAGTTATTTGTTGCAGGGATAATTGGTCATACTCACTTATCACGACCTACGAGTCCATAAAGGAAATTAAATGCTTTCCTGAATTATGCTACGTTGGGACGTGACAATTACTCCTCTTTACTTCACATTCAATACACCCAACCACCATTTTTGTGAGTTTTTATGAGATAGGAAGCTACTTCCATGTCCAAATGTCCATATATGAGTGAAACACCAAGCTACAAGTCCAATATATCATTGAATATCATCTATTGATTGTTTATTTGCTTGTTTATATACAATGTTCATCTCTTCTTACCTCATTTCTTTTTTATTTTTCTTTATTTTACTTACTAGTTCATCATCATCTAAATGATGACATGGTGTTTGAGGCTCGTGAATCCTTATGGATAGTAGCTCTTGACCTCAAAAACATGTTTAATAGATGATGATTCCAACTTCAATACTTCCAAAGTATTCTTGAAGTTATGCTCAAATAAAAACAAATCTCTCTAACAATCTTGGAAGTTCTTGACTTGAGTTTGGTATTTATATTCCAAGAGGTTATAATCTTCATTTGATGTTGAAAATATGCTTTCAAAACCCCTCTAAAACCCCAATATTTGGATTTCAAGAAATAAACCTTGTTTTCTCAAAAATTTTCAAAACAGTGAGTTATTCAAATTCAAAATAATATTCTGAGTTCAATACTCAATGGGTGATTACAAGACCACTTGGAAAGTCTTCCTAACTCATTAGAGAATACCCATGATTTTTGGTTTGATCTAAAAATACTTGGAAGCGTTCCATTTTGGTCCAAACATTCCTTCCAAACATTCCGTTTTTACTGTAACAGCAACTAAGTTGACTTTCAACTTGTTTTTCAGAAACTTTTCCAAAAGGAGTGGTCTCAACTCATTTTTTCCTTTAACTTCAGTGTCTTAGGAAACTTTCTATATAATATGGACCTCTAGATATTTTGTTTTCATTTTGTAAGATTTTTCAACATTTTAGCCGATAGTACGGATTCTGTATCTGAGTAACCTCTAATTTTTCTATGATTTCTCTCAATCTGTAACTTCAATAGTGATTTGTCTTTTTGATATGTGTTCTAGACACAATAAGGAAGATCAAAATCAAGAATTAAAAACATTTTTAATCCCATTTTTCCCTTTTTATAAAATGAACTCACTGTTCTGTCCACTATTCACAGCAAGCATGTTTTGAGGTATTTCCTTTGATTTGATGCTTACATACAACCCAAATTAGCTCATGTCTTAGGAAGTAGTAATTACTACATTTGTACATATCCTATGATGATTTCCTTCATACATCCATGCATATTTTAGAATTCAAAGTCACTTTAGAAAATCCATGAACACAAACACACTACTACTTTGCACACTCTAGGATCATACATACATCCATGCAAGATTTGGAGTTTTAGTAACTCCTAATCTAAGAATATTATAAGGAATGAAGTTGATCACACGTTCATGCTTCCCCTCGATCACATCTTCCTTTCTCATCCGTCCCTGGGATTGAGAGGTCTCATTTTCTCAAAGATTAACATGCATACATTCGAGCTTGCTAAGCATATTTTTTATTTCTTCGATTATTTGTTTCAAGAACAATTCATGTCCCCTTTTAGATTAGGAAAACTTAATTACTTGATATGTGATTCGACAATTTTTCCTAGGTTTGTTTGTGTGATCTTTCACCTTTGCATTGTGTGATATTTGGCTTAGATCTTATGAATTTCTTATCTTTAGATCTTCCATTTCAAGATTCTTATGTGATGTAATATACTATCATAGTATTAATTGTCAAATCAAACATAGCATAAAATGATTATTTGGATACTAATTGAGGCCCACCGAGAGACGGGGCGAGTTGAGGGTGTTTAGTCATGACAAAGGCCCCTTCCTCTCTTGTACCAAAACCCCGAGCAAAGTTCTTTGGTTATGAATGGTCGGTGCCCTTTATCCATTTGGGTGAGTCAAAATTAGGTTTCTTGGTTCCTTAAAGACCAAGTGGCGACTCTATATCTGTTTTCACAGACTTTCTTCTTTTCTTCAAACAATTTCAAAACAAAAGGAAAATCGATTCTGAAACCCCAGAGAAAGGACGGGGGGTGGACTCCTGGAGGCCGCGTGTCCATAATCTTGTGACTCTACTAGGGATTTTTATTTTAAAAACAAAATAATATAGAGGTTCGGCTCATAAGAAGCATCCTTAAAATCATCTTTTTACTGTGTTCGGTTCACCGCATTGCACTTCCACATTTCCCTCCGACTGTGTCTGAAACGCGGCGCTAACATTGTTCAGGTCTTGCTGGGCCAGGGCACAAGTCACCATTGATACTATACTTTCCAAGGTATATAAAAAAAAGTAAAAACTTCCGTACTATCTCTCTGACAGTATATTGGAACTCTCGTCAACGGACGCTCTTTGACTAAACCCAGCCTTTGCATATAGATTCTTGTAGAACCTTTCATAGGACTGTTAATTTATCTTTTCAGATAGGACAATGTGATATAACTGTTGTATGTCCTGGTGAGATTACCTGCGCAATGTAGGCGCTTATGTGGCACATAACAGAACCTCTTTCTTATGATTCCCAAGGCAATCACTCACATGTGGTCACATTAAGTTGACTTGCCTAGGCACCATGATAAGGATGTCTGCTCCATGTTCACAAAGATATACATCGCAAACCTTGTTTATTGGCCCTAAGACATAGGAGTATGAAAACTTGCTAGACAGTATGATCACCATCATCACATGCTCCTATCCTATACACCTGTTTCTCCTAGAAACTCCGCCCAAAATTCCCAGAAATACCCAAGACACCAGTTTCTCCCAGAGACTCTGTCCAATTCACCCAGAAATCCCTGTTTCTCCTACAAACTCTCAGAAACCCTAGAAATTTTCTCGAATCTCCCAAAATATCCCAAAAATTCCCATTTCTCTTAGAAATTCCCCTGAGTCACCTAGAAATGCCCAGATATACATGTTTCTCCTACAAACTCTCATAACTTCTAGAAATTCCTCTGAATCTTCTAAATCCCCGTTTCTCCTAGAAACTCTGTCCAAACTTCCGGAAAATCCCTGTTGTCGCGCCCGCCCTGAAGGTGGGGGGCGGTCCCCTCGAGGGATCGCGATCGGTTTAAAAGGAAATGAATTAAAATAGGGTAAAAGGCTCAAAGCAGCGAACCAAGGCGGAAAAGGAAATGTGTGAAAGTATGTAAAAGTGGGGAGTAGGGCTAGTAAAAGTTTTCAGAGTCGCCACCTAACGTTTATCAGGAGTTAGGATCCCTGCAAAGACGATTAGAGTAATCATTTTTGACTTTTGAGAAAACGGTTCGAGAAGAGTGGGGCCCTTTTTAAAAGTGTGACTCTTGATAGTCATGCGAAACCAGAGTTCTCAAAGTGGGTTCGGGGACTCGATTATGTCGAGGGAAGGTATTAGGCACCCTCGAACATCCGTGACACACGGTTGCCGTTTTAGTGGTTTTCATAGTAACGGGGCATAAGTAAGGGGTAGTAGAATACATATATAAGAAATTAAAATGCGAGCATCCGTGACACGCGGTTGCCGATTTACGTATCTCGACACGAGATAGTTTTGAAAGTATGTATTAGTTTGAAAGAATGTATACGTATCTTAACTCAGTCGAGATAGTTTGATAGTACATACGTACGTATCTCGACATGAGATAGTTTAAAAGTATAGTTATGGCCGCACCCAAGTATGGGTTGCATACGTATCTCGACACGAGAATCAGGCCGTACGTAGTTCTGTGCGGTGTATATGTGTAAATGTTTTGGTTGATCTAGACCGTGAGTGTGTAAAATAGTATTTTGAGTAAAGTCGGCGTAGCTAGGAACTTTAACCTGTGCGGTGTAGTCTTAGACTTTAACCTTGAGAAAATAGCGAGTTATGAGATAGTGTTTTGAGTAAAAGTCGGAGTAGATCGACCGTGCGACGAGTTTCTTTTGTATTTTTGTTTTTTATAATTTTTTTGTCTTTTTGTTTTATGTGCCGGAAGTAAGGGTCGGTGCCCATGAAGAATGTGAAGACATACCTGTCTTACCGGTGCTGTTTGCAGATTCCAAGCAAAGTACCGGAAGTATGGGTCGGTTACCCGAAGTACGGGTCGGTGCCTAGTGAAAAAAGAGTGTACCGGAAGTATGGGTCGGTGCCCGCAGCAAATGGAAAGAAGTATCTTTTTTTGTGTTTTCTTGATTTATATCAATGAAAATCTATGACAAGAGATAAAGTGCAGCCGGATGGGTCGTTAGATCTCCTTCCGGTTGGCACAGGATATGAAGTCTAATCGGGTGGAGTTCGAAGGTCTCCTTCCGACTTGCGCAGGATATAGCAGTTTGGTAAAGTTCAGCCAGGTGGGTCATTAGATCTCCTTCTGGCTGACGCAGGATATAAAGTCCAAATCGAGTGGAGTTCGAGGCCTCCTTCCGACTGGCGCAAGATATAACAGTTTGATAAAGTTCAGCCAGGTGGGTCATTAGATCTCCTTCTGGCTGACGCAGGGTATAAAGTCCAAATCGGGTGGAGTTCGAGGCCTCCTTCCGATTGGCGCAAGATATAACAGTTTGATAAAGTTCAGCCAGGTGGGTCATTAGATCTCCTTCTGGCTGACGCAGGATATAAAGTCCAAATCGGGTGGAGTTTGAGGCCTCCTTCCGACTGGCAAGAGAAGGCGGAATATCCGACCAGTGGATTTATAGGGAGTCCACACCACTAAAGCATATAAGTAAATAAAAAGAAAAGGAAAAAAAGGCGGAATATCCGACCGATGGATTTATAGGGAGCCCCAGACCACTAAAGCATATAAGTAAAATAGAAGAAAAGAAAAAGGCGGAATATCCGGCCAGTGGATTTATAGGGAGCCCCAGACCACTAAGTGTAAGAGTTTGAGGGAATTACCTGTGCAGAATGGGCTATTGAAGTCGAGTCGGTGTGTTGTTGAGAAAGAATGGAAGAATTCGGAGAAACGTAGCAGAAATACTCCAAGAAGACCCAAGTCGTACTACGACGCGAAATCGACTTGAATGGACGTCATAGTTGGGTCCGGAAGGGCTGGAAGAGCCAGAATAGCCATAAAACAGGCCGAAATGGGTCCGGGCTGAGTTGAGCGGGACCCGCGGGGGTTAGAACTGGCCGGTATAGCTTGAAATAGACATATAAAATGCCAAACAGTCCTAAAGAGTTAGATTTGACCAATTCTGAGGTCACCAGTGTGTCCGGAACGGCCAAATTAGCTAGGAACAAGTGTCCGTTCGTTGAAATCTGGACCAGGAGTAGAGAAAATTGGGAAAAACCAAAAGTGGCCCAAGTGCCACGTCAGCAGGCCACGTGTCAGTCAACGACACGTCGCGCTTTCTGGTTGGCTGGTCAAAGCTGACGCAGCAGTGACACGTGGCAGAGACACGTGGCAGTCAATGAAACGTGTCCACCTCTGATTCGTTGGTGGGTGATGACGTGGCAGTGACACGTGGCAAGTATGCCATGTGTCAGTCAGTGATTGGCCAACCAACTTTGACCTGGCGATGATGTGGCATGACACGTGGCACTTTATGACACGTGTCAGATGTTGATTGGGTGGTCAATGATGACTCATCGATGATGTAGCAGTACGCATGGCAGCTGACTCTACTGCTGACTTAGCAGTCGTTGCAACGTGTCCGCTTGTGATTGGAGGGTCAACCGATGAGTCAGCGCTGACTCAGCGCTGACTGTTTGGCTGCGCGTGGAATGGGCGGAACGGAGGGGTGGTGGCGCGTGTCGCGCGTGCGGTTTTTTCCGGTGACCTTTGGAGGTCAGGCCGCCGGGGTTGGGATCGTCTGGTGCTGACGATCAGGCTGGTGGTGGTGGTTTCTGGCATGGGTTGCCGGAAAGTCTGCCGGAGCAGTTTCTGTTCAGCGGCGGCGCGTGGCGTGTTTGGGCGGGGCGTGGGGCCTCTGTGGAAGTGTTTTGGTGGCGGGACCCGCGGCGTTGGCTCCGTTTTGGCCAGGGGGACCCACTGGACTGGGCGGTGAGGCTCAGAGATCTCAGTAAGGGCCCGTTTGGATGAGTTTTCAGAATCTGTGGAGGTTCAAGGCTCTGTTTGGTTCAGACTGCTTTTCTGGGCTTTCTGGGCAGTTTTGGATGCTGGGTTTGTGAAGGGGGTTGGGTAATGGAGTGGTGGTCATGGGTTTTTGGTGGTGGAGGCCATGGTGGTGCAGTGGTGGTTATATGGTGGTGTTTGGTTATAACCAAACATAGCCTAAGGGTTTTGGGAGGTTTTTTTCTCAAAAACCAAACAAGGCCTTGAGGGAGGCTGCCCCTTTTTTGTGTGGGAGAGCTTTCTATTTATAGAAAATTTTTCCAATACCCTACATGGGTTTTATTCCCATGTAGGCGGAACACGAGACTGTAGTTACAACCTTCGATCGGGGCTGTTGATCGTTCCGGACTTCGATCCTTGATATTTTTCAATCCGGACGTCTGATTCGGATGATTCGAAAAGATCTGGCTTGGTTTAACGTCCTCCTCAAATTCGTATGGATGGATCGGAATTCGTTTGAAACCCGGAAACGAGCCTGTTTTCTTCAGACCGTCGACGACTGATCTAGATCGTCTAGACTCCGACTGTCGATATCTTTTGATCCAACCGTCCGATCTTTCTAATTCAAGATGATTTGAATTCGTATTGACGTTCTCTTTGAATCGGTTCGGTTTGATTGAGAATCTCTGATTTAGAAATGACCGTTTTGCCCTTGTCTTTCCCAATTGAGTCTTGAAACTTTGGTTGGACATCGTTTCTTCTCTGATTGTCTGATTGGACTGATTCAAGTCGCTGAACCTCTGTTTTTCTCCGAATTTCAGTCATTCATATCTAGTCGAACTTTTGGTGCTTCCAGATGGACGATCATGTCCCTTTTTTCCTTGAGTTTGAGGTGTCGAAACTTCGATCGGAGCCCGATTCTCCGTCGGTTATCAAAATTTGATGATTTGAAGTCCTGTAGGCTGGAATTGATTCCTGCTTTGCCCTGATGTAATCAAATTCAACGTTCGGTTGTCCCGAACTTGATTCTAGTCTTGAATTTTGTGCTGAACTTCGATTCCGGTTGAAAATGTCGTCGATTATCGTAATCAGACGATCCCGAATTCTGGAACTCCGGTGGATGAGCTTCCGTCTCCGTATTTGACTTTGATTTGACCTCTGGGGTCCCTGTTTGGATTCTGGAGCTCTTTCCTCGATTAGAGTACCTGGTGGGCCCTCCTGCGACAGTTATTTCTTTTTTTGGCAGGTCAAAATGGGGTGTCTACACCTGTTTCCCTTGGTGATCATACTGGAGAGTAAGGTTAGCACACTCTGTATGGCTAGGACCTTACTTGCTTAACTGCTATCTGTTAGTGGTAGGAGCATCATATAGATTAAGACTCACATCTGCATGCTTATCTTACCAGTCTGCATCCACTATCTCAGTCAGTATGTGTGGATACCGGGCTTCCACCACTTGTTTGTTTTTGTTTGAAATTTGATTTGGATCATAGAAAGAAAATGGTCTGTTGAAAACAGATACAGAGTCGCCACTTGGTCTTTAAGGAACCAAGAAACCTAATTTTGACTCACCCAAACGGATAAAGGGCACCGACCCATCATAACCAAAGAACTTGGCTCGGGGTTTTGGTACGAGAGAAGAAGGAGCCTTTGTCGCGACTAAAACACCCTCAACCCGCCCTGCCTTTCAACGGGCCTCAATTAGCGTCCAAATAATCATCTTATACTATGTATGGTTCGACAATTAATACTATGATAGTATATTACATCACATAAGGAAATTTAAAATAGAAGATCTAAAGATAAGATATCATTCATAAGATCTAAGCCAAATATCATACAATGTAAAGTGAAAGATCACACAAATAACCCTAGGAAAAATCGTCTAATCATGTATCAAGTAATTAAGTTTCCTTAATCTAAAGGGGACATGAATTGTTCTTGAAACAAATAAACAAAGAAATCAAAATATTCTTAGCAAGCTAGTATGATGCATGTTATTCTTTGAGAAAAGAAGACCTCTCAATCCCCGGGATGGATGAGAAAGGATGATTAGATCGGGGGAAGCATGAACGTGTGATCATTATCATTCCTTATAATCTTCTTAGATTAGGAGTCACAAAAGCCCCAAATCTTTGCATGGATGCAATGTATGTATCTAAAATGTGCCAAGGTTGTAGTGTGCTTTGTGTTCATGGATTCCTAGAATGACTTAGAAGTCTAGAATGTGTATGAATGAATGAATGAAATCAACATGGGATATGTACAACTGTAGTATGAACTATTTCCTAAGATATGAACTAATTTGGAATGCATATAAGCATCAAATCAAAGAATGAAAGTTAAAATGTGCTTGCTGTGAATAGTGGACAGAATAGTAACTAGATCTTTTGAAAATTGAAAAGAGGGGTTAGGAAGGTTTTCAATGCATGATTTTTTATGAAGATCTTCCTTATTATGTCTAGAACACTACCCAAAAAGCCAATCTTTAATAACTACTATCACAGGTTAAGAGAAATCATGTAAACAATGAAGGTCACTCAGAAACAGAGTCCGTACTATCGACTGAAATGTTAGAAAATCTTAAAAAATGAAAACAAATGATCTGGAGGCCCATTTTATACAGAAAGTTCCCTAAGACATTTAAGTTTAAGGAAAAAATAATATGGGACCACCCCTTTTGGAAAAGTTTTCTGAAAAAGAAGTTAGAAGTCAACCAAGCTGCTGTGACAGTAGAGGCAGAATGTCTGGAAGGAATGTTTGGGTCCAAATAGACCATTTTCAATTATTTCCAAGTCAAACCAAAAATCATGGGTGTTCTCCAATGCGTTAGGAAGACTTTCCAAGTGGCCTTGCATCCATATGTTGAGTATTGAGTTCTAAAAAAATCTTTGAACTCAGATTACTCACTGTTTTGACTCACTGTTTTGAAAGTTTTGGGAAAAACTAGAGTTTTCTTTCTTGAGATTAAAATGAGGGGTTTTAAGAGGGGGGTTTTGAAGTAGATGTTTTGAAAGCATATTTTTAATACTCAATGAAGATTATAGCCACTTGAAATGTCAACATCAAACTCATCATCAAGAACCTCCAAGATTGTTGGAGAGATTTATTTTTATTTGAACATAACTTCAAGAATACTTTGGAGGTATTGAAGTTATAATCATCATTTATCAAACATGTTTTTGAGGTCAAGAGCTACTATCCATAAGGATTCACTCACCTCAAACTTCATGTCATCACTTAGATGATGATAAACTAGTAAGTAAATAAATAAAATCAAAAAAGAAATGAGGTGAGAAGAGATGAACATTAGATAAACAAGCAAGCAAATAGATAGCAATCAATAGCTGATACTCATGATGTATTGAACTTGTAGCTTGGTGTTTCACTCATATGTGATGACTTTGGACATGGAAGAAGCTTCCACTTTCTTAAATGCTCACTAAAATGATGGTTGGGTGTATTGAATGTTGAAGTAAATAGGAGTAATGAAGTAAAAACAAAGTTTAGAACTCACTTTTGTTTTGAAAATCAAAGAAGGAAGCTTCTTCTCTCTCTATTATAACCTTATCTCTACAACTTTCTCTCCCAAACTTTTTCTAAGCTTATATTTGACACCCCCAAAATAAAGAGCAATGGGGGGTTTAAATAGGCCAACTTAGGGTGGTTTTGGGATTTAGAAAGTACTCCCATTGGCTCCAAACATCTGAAATCATAAAACTATGTCGTTTTGGTTTTTAATTAATCAAAATGGAACCCCAAAATTATTTACAAAAATACACTATTCTGGAGGGGAGTGCCGCGGCGGCAGTGGGCCAGTGCCGTTGCGGCACTGCTCCTCAATTGTCTAGATAATTCTGTTTAGGCCCCCAGAGGTTCCGGTATTCGCGAAAAGGCCCTATTTCATACAAAATTCACAGAAAATGCGTACGAACTCTAAATTGAGGTTGTGATATACCGTTGGAAAGGTAATGGAGTCTAATTTACATAAAAAATAGTTTGGGGATAGGTCACTTTGAAAAGTTTTACGGTATTTGCGATACAAGCCGATTTGATTGCCTTTTTCGTCTTCGGAAATTCATAATAAACTTGTTTTAGATCCGAAAATTGCGTGCGATATACCATTGGAAAGCTATTGACCTCTAGTATCCATAAAAAATATTTGAAAATTGTTTCGGTGCCCCAGTTCCAAAGTCAAATTTTGGTCAAACTGGTCAAACCTGGGATTCCCGGGAAGTTCTAGAAATCTCCGGGAGTTCCCAGGAGCTGATGTTTTCGCTCGATTTTCTTTTGAAACTCGTTTTAATACTTTTCTCATGATCTAAAATGATTCTGGCGAATTTGGGCGATTTCGGTCAAGCTTGGTCAAAACCTGGTCAAACCGGTCAACGGAGACTTTTCGGGAACTTCCGGGACTTCCGGGGGTCTCTGGGAGCTGACGATTTCATCCGATTTTACTTAGAAACTCATTTTATCACTTTTCTTACGACATAGCATGTTTCCAGAATTTTTGGTCCAAATTTGGGAGCTTTTGGGCTTTCAGGGGCATTTTGGTCATTCTGAGCATTCTGAGAAATAGAACCAACTTCCAAGAGTCATTTTAAGTCTTTTTTGATCATTGTGAACCACCAAGCTATGGGTCTCCTAAATCTGATAGCCGACAAAATGGGGTGTCTACAGTTTGCCCCTCTTTGGCATGAACTTGCGAGGCAACGCATGTCGCAAGCGAGTGCCAAAGCTTTGAAGAGACATGACTTTTGGAGGCTATCGATTTAGGATGAAAAGCGTTGCAAAAGATGCGATGATGCTGAGGCTAGTGCTGGTCGTGCTTTGCGTAAGCTGCCTACGTATCCCAAGGGGAATCAGACCAGGACGTAGTTCTGGGCATAAAGGAACCAATCACACATGCACATACACAACAATCAGGCAGATATTATGCTAAAAGAGTGATATGTAATGCATGGATGTGATATGATTGTGTACATGAGTCCTATCATTCCTAGTGTTCTGATCCTAGTATGAGCAAGTGTTGTGGGGTATGCCACTCCGAGTGGGCTGGTGTTGTGCTGGTGATTGTGATGTGGATGACTCGGATAGGGACATCAAGGTTCAGAAGACTTTAGGTCTAGGGGCAAACTTGATAGATCATATGCGCTTTGTTTAGAAGATGACAGCCAAAAGTGACCAAGAGATCTCGTGATAAAGCCGAAAAGGGACAGATGAGAAAATTCTAGATGCGGGCGATGTTCTGATTGTTCCTGACGGTCGATTTTTGAGAGTCGGTTCCTCTTTTGTTACTTTCTGTAGTGGGAGCCAGTATATGTTCTCAGGGGATGATGTAGGGTTCTCGGAGAATCTCTTTTCTTGATCGGGAACCAGGACCCATCTCTGAATCCCTCACGGTTGATCAAATCTTTCGGTGTTCAATCCAAGAGGGCCGGTTGGGGCCTCTGGGAGCTGGTATCTTTCTATTTCTGTCCTCGGGGGATGATGTAGGGTTCTTGGAGAATCTCTTTTCTTGATCGGGAACCAGGACCCATCTCTGAGTCTCTCACGGTTGATCAAATCTTTCGACGCTCAATCCAAGAGGGTCGGTCGGGGCCTCCGGGAGCTGGTATCTTTCTATTTCTGTCCTCGGGGGATGATGTAGGGTTCTTGGAGAATCTCTTTTCTTGATCGGGAACCAGGACCCATCTCTGAGTCTCTCACTGTTGATCAAATCTTTCGGCGCTCAATCCAAGAGGGCCGGTCAGGGCCTCCGGGAGCTGGTATTTGTACGTTTCTGTCCTCAGGAGATGATGTAGGGTTCTCAGAGAATCTCTTTTCTTCAGTGCATCAGCCAAAATCCAGAAGTCGTTATCAGAACTCTCGTGTTTGATCAAAATTTGCGACGGTCGTACTGAAATAGCCGATTCGGGTCTTCGGGAGTCGATTTTTCTCAGTTTCTGCCTACCAGAGGTAGCCCTGACAACTTTTGGACAGTTGGGGGTAAAACCCCATAAATCTTAACCGGAATGGGCCACCGGGGCTGATCGGGGCCAAAAATGGGCTAAAAAAGGCCAAAACGGGCCAAAATAGAGCAAAATGGAGCGAAGCGGGGCCCGCGGGGAGTAGTGCCGCGGCGGCACTGGGCCACTGCCGCGGCGGCAGTTGGCCAGTGCCACAGCGGCACTGGGTGGCCGGACTCCATCTTTGTATATTTCGGGTTTTTGAGCTTTTCAAAAGCTCATTCTTGGCCATTTTGGGGTGTTTTCGGAGTCAAAATCCGTCAAAACGCTGCTTGTGCGCGCTCAGGTGAGTAATCTTTCCCCATGGTTGGAATTTTAATTGGTGTTTTGGTTTTCTCAAATTTCTAAGAAGAAAGTTTAACTTTGACTTCCATTTTCCTTGTAGATCCATGGCTTCGAGCTCGAGGAGACCGTCTAAGAAGGCCAAGGAACGAATGAAAGCCGAGATGTAAACCTCGGACTTGATTTTACAGGACCTCCAACGTCATCTTTCGGCCGCGGCTCTAGCGATCTTGGTACGTGAAACTTTCGATAGTTTTGGACCATTTTCATGTATTGGGCTAGTTTTGTGAGCCGTAATGTGCACCTAGAGATCGTTAGAAGTCCGATTTGTGCTCGAATATTGATTTTGTGAATTTGGGCCTCGGGTCGTGAGTAGTGATTTCGTGTATCATTTTTGTTCTTTGGTATGTGTAGGTGCCGGAAGTGACATTAAAAGGCCACGGTAGCCTCGCTCATGCTTTTCTGTGGTATACTCAACTGTCGCCTACCGTCAAGAGGATGGTGGATGATGCCGGGTTTGGCGGCTTTGTCCGTCTGGTTTCCAAGAGTAGCAATGATCTGGCACACTTTTATGCTCTGGCTGAGAGATGGTGGGACACCACCAATACTTTCCACCTGTCATTTGGTGAGATGACCATGACGCCCTTTGATTTCTCTATGATTACCGGCTTGAGGGTTGGCGGGGGATTATTTCTATGAGATCGACCCGGAGGATGTAGAGATGTTGATCGGGGTTGTTCCCCCTAATCTGAAGAGGCACTGGTTTCCTTGTGGCTGGCTTTACCGGGCCTATGGCAGAGGGAATCACAACTTGAACAATTCCCAGCTTTTGAGGGTGTATCTTCTGTATGTCCTTGGTTGCTCGATCTTTGTAACACGGAACGACCGGGTGAGCTTGAGACTCCTTTCTTGCCTGGCAACCATTGATGAGATCCCATCCTACGACTGGGGTGGTGCTGCCTTGGCTCATCTTTACAAGCACATGGGTGAAGTCTCTCGGGGCGATGTTAAATCGACAGGGGGATTTTGGAGAGCTTGGGAGGTATGTGCTGAATCTTCTTTCATTTTTTTGGCTTTTCGATTTCTGTACTCTTTCTGACTTTCCTCTTTGTCTGTGCAACTTTGGAGCTTCGAGTACCTGAAGATGTTAGCTCCCTCCCTTGCGGACGAATCAGGTGAGGACAAGGATGGCATGGCTCCTGTGCCTCTATTCCCACGAGGCTTGAGATGGCGGAGGGATGTTGTCGGGATGAAGAGAGGGGCCCACCGGATTGTTTTGCTCAGAAACTTCTTAACCGAACTGACGGCTGCTAATGTTGATTGGACGCCTTGGGAGCGCGTTGCCTATGCTGCCCCAGAGGAGATTCAAGCGGTCAAACCTCTTTCCCCTTGCCGACTCCTGATGGAGAGTACCGAATGCAGGCAATGATTCCTTGGCGAGCGAGTGTCCCGACAGGTGGTCGGTGGTTCCAAGTATCGCGTCCCTCATAATCCCCCTGCGATGGATGCTAGTGACCTTTTTGGCGATGCTTTGCTGGCGGCCTTAGCTGGCACCGATGTTTGGGACCATTTTCTCTCTGAGACCGGCTATGAGGCTTACCGTGGTCGATTCCTGATGCCTAACTTCCCACTCCTGGAGGTAAGTTTCCTTTACGTTTTTGTCTCTATCCGTTGCCTATGTTCTTGACTCATCTTTTCCTAACTTGTTTTGTGCCTACAGCTTCGCGAGATGTACAAGAGGCAGGCTCCTCTGGCTTTCGATCTTAACCCTCCTTGGGATTGGACCGTCAATTTTCTAGGCACTGATGGCACTCCCCAAGTGATGGATGTGCCACGAGTCATATGTGGGGTACCCTACTCAGCCAGCGGGCATCCTCAATGTTCCTTAGAGTTACGCTGAGGAGGGTCACGCCTTGGTGGCTAGCTTACGGTCCTTGGTCCTCACACGAGACCATCGGGTATGTCTCTAATTTTGCGCTTTCTTAAGGTTATGAGGTTCTAACCCTAGAGTTTGCCCTTGACAGATGGATGGTATGCGTCAATTTGCCGCCAATCAAATGGCGTCCTTGGTAGGTTTCTGACTCGACTCTATTTTTGTACTTTTTGTTGTTTCCCTACTGATTGCCTTCATTTTATTTGTGTATGCAGTACTGTGGAGGCGGGGCTGGCTCATCGAGGACTGGTCCAAGGTGCAGAGGTGGTAGGAGGAGGCCGTCGCCGACATATACTCTGGGCAGTCCGATAGAGGACGAAAAAGAGGAGGACTGAGGCCTCCCAAGCGGGAATTTTGTTATATCTTATTTTTATGTTTTCGATTGGATTGTACTGGTGATATGACTATTTGGACAGTGTAGGATGATGTGTGTGACGGTCTGTGACTTTTGATAGAGTATTATGATGTTTTGCCTTTTAGGCCGGATAGCTTCCGGTTTGAAGGCGCAGTTGTGTGCTTTTTAGTTGATGATCGTGTGATTATATATGTGCACCGTGATTGTCGGATGTTACTGCGATGGGCAGTTTCGTGATAGTGAGTGTTTTTGCCTTACAGGTAGGATAGTCCGTGAAACAGGGAGGTGCTGTCGAAATTTTGAATTTTTCTAGAGTCGCGACCGAAATATGGCTTTGTATGATCCCGCTCAACTCACAACTTGGCTGAATATCACGAATGGTGTGGAAAGGATCAACCTCTTTAGCTATGGCTTGACCGAGCTATTCTCTCTTCGCCAGATGATCATGAACACTGAGTTCTTACGTGCTGCTATTGCCCACTGGGACCCGGTGAACCATGTCTTCAATTGCAATGGCCTGGAGATGTGCCCCCTGTTTGAGGAGTTCTGTGCTATTCTTGGCTATGATTCTGACTCCGACCTGATTCTCCCTTCTGCTGATACCCTCAGTCCTACGCGAGACTTGGCTGAATATCTGAATTGCTCCATCACTATTTCCTGTCAGTTGATTCAAGGTGAGGTTCTTGATATTGCTTCCATCATTGCCCGATACGCCAGTCCTGGGAATCCCAACGTGTATGATGCTACTCGTGGGGCTGCTCTGATTCTATGCATGACTTCGCACTTCTTGTTTTCGAGTACCTCTAGCGACTTAGTGCATGTATGTCTCGAACTGAAGGCAGGTAAGAGTCCCATGGCTATGGTTCTAGCTGAAACCTTGAATGGCTTGGATAATGCCTTTAACCAAGGGACTCCTCTTCTTTCTGGGGCGCCTTTGGTGTTACATGCCTGGTTATACGAGCGCCTCTGACTGTGGATGGGCCGCATACCACCGGTTTACTTTCGTTGAGCCGTGCTTCACCCTCACTACACTTTTGCTGATTGGGTTAACATGATGGGTGCTTTATCTGAAGTAGACATTTGTTGGATTATGGGGCATTGGGACCTTCATGCTGTTACCGCGAGCCTTAGGGGTCACCAGAGAGTGTGGTTGATGGGTCTGAGAGAGACTTCTTTCTATCATCCTCGTCGTTTGGCCAGACAGTACAGGCAGGTTCAGGAGGTTCCCCGGGGGTTTACTGAGAGGGTCTTTGCTTCCAGGATCAGGGCTGCCACTATTGCTGCTTTCATTGACGGTTGGACTGACCGAGTAAAGGCCTACTTCTAAAGACCTTTGAAGAAATAAAAAGACACAAAGATAAAACTAGACCTGACTGATTCTGCTCATTCCTCCAAGTGTCTCTGAACACATGTGATTACTTTTTGAAAAACTTTTATTTCTTTGATTATTCCCGCTTATGTAATATTCAAAGTTTGTCCATCGGTGAACCTTGGTTACTTTGGGAAAAACATTTTGTAACCGAGATTTCAATTAGATGTTGCTTTTGGTACTTGCTTGGGCATGCTAGGACGATTAGAGGCAAATGAGGCAGGTGGCCGAAGTTTGCCCCTAGTTTGGGATATGTATGGTTGTGAGGCAAACGAGGTAGATGACCGACGTTTGCCCCTAGTTTAGAAGAGATTTAGGCAAACAAGGAGAGTGGCCAAAGTTTGCCCCTAGTGTAAAGAGTGATTTCTGGGTTATGGTAAGGACCGCAACTTTATTTCTCTCACACGCTCATAATTTTGCCCAGGCACCGTTAGGTGACCTAGTGAGCTCTTTTCTCTCTTTTGTTATTGCTCACCTTGGATTTAGCTCTAACTTTTGCCTAGGCGTCCTTTCGGATTTTCAACCTAGCGAGCCATCCTATTTTTTTTTTTGAAAGTCTGCCTACGTACCCCCGAGCGGGGACAGGCCCAACGTAGTTCGGGCCAAAGCTTGAAAGAAATCGGGCTATTTTATGAATGGAGCGACCGAACTGATATGGTTGCCTACGTATCCCCGAGTGGGAATTAGGTCGAGTGTAGTTCAAGCCATGGTCGGGAAGAAGCGGGTTGATTTTTAGGTAGGTGGGGTGACCGAACCGTTGTGGTTGCCTACGTATCCCCGATCGGGAATCAGGTCAAGCGTAGTTCAAGCCAAAGCTTGAAAGAAAATGGTTATTTTTGTGGGTGGAGCAACCGAACCGATGTGGTTGCCTACGTATCCCCGAGTGGGAATCAGGTCAAGCGTAGTTCAGGCCAAAGTTTTGAAGGAAAAAAAGGGTATTTTGTGGGTGGAGCGACCGAACCGATGTGGTTGCCTACGTATCCCCGAGTGGGAATCAAGTCGAGCGTAGTTCAGGCCATGGTCGGGAAGAAGCGGGTTGATTTTCAGGTAGGTGGGGTGACCGAACCGTTGTGGTTGCCTACGTATCCCCGAGCGGGAATCAAGTCAAGCGTAGTTCAAGGGCAAGGTCCGAAAGAAAATGGTTATGGGGAATGGTCAAGCATAGTACTTTTTGAGGCGATCCATGTTGATTGGTTCTTTGAATTCGACACCATCGAGGTCCATGAGATGAGTTGCTCCTCCGGAAAGAATGGTATTGACGATGTAAGGGCCGACCCATTTAGGTTTAAACTTTCCACGGGGATCAAAGATCGGAGCTCGCAATTCCTTAAGGACAAGGTCACCCTTGACAATCTTCCTCGGACGAACCCTTTTGTTGAAAGCACGGGCTATCCTCTTTTGATAGATTCAGACATGGTCGGCCGCCGCTAGGCGCTTTTCATCTATGAGGGCTAATTCTTCGTATCTTTCCCTCAATCAATCTAATTTCGAAATTTCACATTCTGCCATCACGCGCAGGGACGGTAGTTCAATCTCGACTGGAAGTACCACTTCCATCCCATACACTAGTGAGTAAGGAGTCGCTCCTGTGGACGTCCTTATCGATGTTCTGTATCCCCAAAGTGCGAATGGTAGCTTTTCATGCCAATCTTTATAGGTATCGACTGATTTCTGCAGTATGGCCCTGACATTCTTATTTGCAGCTTCGACTGCCCCATTAGTCTGTGGTCTGTACGGTGATGACTTATGATAAGTGATTTTGTATTCCTCGAACAGATCCCTGACTTCTACTTTGAAATGACTTCCGTTGTCCGAAATAATCTCATGGGGGACTCCATAATGGCAGATGAGTTTTCTCTTGATGAATTTGGCCACTTCCTTGGCCCCCAACTTGGTGTAGGATACAGCTTCGACCCATTTTGTGAAGTAGTCGATAGCCACCAAAATGTACCGATTTCCATTTGAGGCTTTTGGAACGACTTCACCGATGATATCGATTCCCCAGGTTGAGAATGGCCAAGGCAAGGTCATGCTGTATAGAAGAGATGGTGGTACATGCATCATGTTTGCATGGATCTGGCACTTGTGACACCTTCTTACGTATTCGCAACAATCTTTCTCTAAAGTTGTCAAGTAGTACCCTTGTCTTATGATTTTCTTGGCCAGCATGTGACCGTTCATGTGCGGACCGCATACCCCCTCGTGTATTTCCTCCATCATTCTTCTGGAGCTCTTTCCAAACAAGCAAATCAGGTTGTGACCGTTGTATCCTTTCTTCAGCAGTTTCCCACCGCAAATGATGAATTGCGCTGCGAATCTTCGAATGGCCCTTTTGTCTTTCTCGGTAGATTCTTGGGGGTATGTCCCCTTTTCTATGAAATCCCAGACATCCTGATACCATGGTGTTCCATCCTCTTCTTCTTCGATTATGGCGATTATGTTGAACGAAGGCTCATACCTCTACTCAATTACCAAAGGCATCATCTTGACTCCTACAGGAATCTTGATCATGGAGGCTAAGGTAACCAATGAATCTGCTAGCTGATTCTCTTCCCTGGGCAAGTAGAGGAATGTGATGTTCTTGAACTGCCTCTTGAGTTGGTCAAGATGATCGTGATAATGATCGTGATAGGGCTTCAACCTTTCTTCTTTTACTTTCCTTTCTCCTCTAGCTTGTGATATGATGAGGTTTGGATCCCCGAAGACATCCAACTTCCGGACCTTCAGCTCTATGGCTGCTTCCATTCCCAGAATGCACGCTTCTTATTCCGCAATGTTGTTGGTGGAGTTATAATTGAGCTTGACTGCCAACGGAGTATGGTCCCCAATTGGTGATACTAGAATTATTCCTACTCTGTACCCTTTCATGTTGGCTGCTCCATCAAAATACAACTTCCACTGTTCTTCCTTGATTTCCATGATATTCTTGTCCGAAAATGGAAAGTCCCCACTTTCTTCGGAGTCAACGGCATGTTCTGCGAGATGCTCAGCTACGGTTCTCCCTTTTACCGATTTGCTTGTAACGTACTTGATATCGAATTCAGATAGCCTAACCAACGGAATATACGACCGGTCAGGGCGGGTTTTTCTAGAAGGTATTTTAGAGGATCTATACGGGATATGAGCACAACCGGGAAGGCCAGCATGTAGTGCCTCAATCGGCGAGTGCACCAAACCAAAGCCCAACATGTTTTTTCGAGGGTAGAGTAGTTGAGCTCATACCCAGTCATCCTCTTGCTGAGGTAGTATATGGCTTTTTCGGAGTGGCTTTCTTCTCCTTCTTGGGCTAGCATGCAACCCATGGCATTTTCGGAGACAGATAGGTAAAGGAATAAGGGCTTATGAGGAGCGGGTGGTGAGAGGACAGACGGATTTTGAAGGTAGGCTTTTATTTTATTGAAGGCGGCTTGGCATTGGTCATCCCATTAGAACTTTTCTCCTTTTCTTAGCAAACGGAACAAAGGATCGCATGTAGTTGTGAGCTTGGAAATGAAGCGGCTGATAAATTGGATTCTTCCGAGAAACCCCCTTACTTCTTTTTCATTCCGTGGTGGTGTCATTTCTAGGATCACCTTGATCTTAGAGGGATCCACCTCTATCCCCCTTTGTGTGATGAGAAAACCCAGGAGTTTACCGGAGGTCACACCGAAAGTGCATTTCTTTGGATTCAACCTTATCTTGTATCTGCGTAACCTTTTGAAAAACTTTTTCAGTGCCACTAGGTGTCCTTCTCTATCCTTGGACTTCACGATCATGTCATCTACGTACACTTTTACTTCCTTGTGAATCATGTCATGCAACAGAGTGGTGGCAACTCTTTGGTAGGTTGCCCCAACATTCTTGAGTCCGAAAGGCATTACTCTATAACAGTAGGTTCCCCAAGGGGTGGCGAATGTCGTCTTTTCCCGATCTTCTGGCGCCATTAGAATTTGATTATACCCTGGGAAACCATCCATGAATGACAGTAGCTCATGTCATGCGGTGTTATCTACCAAAACATCAATGTGAGGAAGCGAGAAGTCATCCTTGGGACTGGCCTTATTTAGATCACGAAAGTCGACGCACACACGAACTTTTCCATCCTTCTTCAGGACTGACACGATATTGGCAACCCATTTCGGATATTCAGTGACGATGATGAACCCTGCCTTGAATTGCTTCTCCACTTCTTCTTTAACCTTGAGTGCCCATTCTGGCCTCATACGCCTCAGTTTCTGCTTGACAGGTTTAGAACTGGAGAGGAGGGGAATATGATGCTGGACAATGTCGGGATCGACCCCAGGCATGTCCTCGTAAGACCAAGCAAAAACATCTTTGAATTCTTTTAGCAAGAGGGTTAATTTTTCTTTTTCTTCTTTGTTAAGAGTTGAGCCAATTTGCACAATTTGTGGATTATCTATTTCACCTAGGTTAACCGATAAAGTATCTTCGATTATTTCGTAAGCAGGTGGTTTTTCAATTAGTTGCTTAAGTTCGATTGGGAGATCCTCGGAGGGATCCGTGCATTCACAAGTATTAGACACAGAGGAGTAAGCAGAATCGTCTTTCATTTCATTCATGACAGGTGAAGTGATTACATTGGACAGTGGTGGGCTTACAGCAGCCGACTCTGGTACAGACTCGATAATTGGCAGTACAGACTCTGGGGGAGCGGGGGATAGGGAGACACAGACAGATGACTCTACAGCCTGGTTGCTCAGACCCTCCTCAGTTGGCTTGATCTGATCATCTTGGCTCTTGGCCCTCTTTTCTTCCTTCTTCTCAGCGGATTCCTCCCACATTTTCTCGATGGCTTCAGTGTCTAGGTATTTCAACCAGTCTTCCTCCGGGGTCTTCTCAACTTCTTCGGGATAGAACGGATCTTGATATGGGGGCCTTTCACAGTCAGTGAAGATTTCAAGCCCGGGGTGCCTTTTCCCCGTGGTTTGATGGATCCAGGGTTCGGGGAATCCAAAGTAGGGGAAATCATCCCCTTCTTTGATGAATTGTCCATTCAAGATCTTGCGGTATGGTGGGAGACCCTTTACCCTTTTCTTCCATGGCCTCTGTAACTCAACGTCTTCTTCAGTGGGCTTGTACCCCAACCCAAAAGTGCTTTGTTGCCCTTTGATCTGAGGGAATTCACGAATCCCTTGCTGACGTCGGCCCAATCCCATTCCAGGGAAATAATTCATTTTGCGGACAATATTGACAACTGCGGAGTGGATCTCGGGGAATCGGTCTTCATCATTGACCATGTGGACTCGCTCCATGAAGAATCCTCCAATTTTTCCTTCTTCTAGCTCAGGTATTTGGATTTCGAAGATGGGAGCGTAGTTTGGGAAAGCTTCATTGCCCCAGCTGTTGCCGAGTATGATTTTCACTTCCTTCTCATGAATGTACTTGATCATTTGATGCACAGTGGATGATACGGCTTTGTTGACGTGCAGCCAGGGCCTTCCAATCAACAAGTTGAACGAAGCAGGTATGTCCATGACTTGAAAGACTTCAGTGCTTACCAAAGATCCTACCCGGATTTGTAGAGAAACAATTCCCATCACATTCCTCTTAGTGTTATCGTAGGCCCTTACAGATTGCACAGATGGCGTGATGTCAACGATATCGACCCCCAAAGCGGTGGCAGTCCTTAGGGCACAAACATTTAAGGCAGAACCTGTGTCGACCAGACAAAAAGGCTCCTGCTGTCCCTTATATCCGACAGTGATGTATAGTGCTTTATTATGTGCAGATCCTTCTGGTGGTAGGTCCTCATCAAAAAATGTAATGATCGGGTTGGGGGTAAGTGCGCCCAAGAAAGCCACCATGTCCTCCGGTGCGGCGTCGATAGGGACTTCAATTCCAGCCAAGGCATTCAACACGGCTTTCCTATGCTTGTAGGATGTTACCATGATATCCCACATCGATAGATGTGCTTGGGTTTTCTTTAGCTACTTTATCAACTCATTATCTTCTTCGATGATCTCATCTATCTTACCCTTCCCTTTGTCTTTAACCGGACCTTTCTCAATAGCTTCAATAGTAGGCTGCAGAAGCTGGTAGTGACTGCCCGATCTAGTCAGATGATTAATCTCGACAGGAGTAGGCCCTTCCACAGTCCCATCTTCTTTGAACCAATCACAATTCGTTCCCACAAATGGTTTCTCTGGCTTGTCCCAGATAGAAGCATCACTTTTTTTATTGGGATCATACCATTTGAGGTCTACCACCCCTAGATCATGCTCTTCCAGAAAGAACAAGTCTTGCTCATCGTCTAGCTGTTACTGCCACTCGTCATTCTCCCCTTTAGCCAGATGAATTCCCGCAGAGTCCGGGATGTCAACGAGGGGTAAGGGTTGTCCTAGAGGGGTGATATAGGTAGCAGGGTTGAAGGATACAGGGTTAGACTCGATGAGGCTGACATTTTGGTGGTTTGGTAGAGGATTTTGAGTGATATGGGGCTGCTTCGGAGGCGGCTCAATGATATTCTGGTCAATGAGGTCTTGGATATCATGGTGGAGGCGCATGCAATCATTGGTGTTGTGGTCAGGGGCTTGGTGATAGGTACATCGTTTGGACATATCGCAGTTAGGCGGGGGCAGGGCATTTCGAGGCTGGAGTAGTTGGAGATGGCCCTTTTTGAGGAGACGGTCTAAGGCTGAGGAGAGAGAGATTTCTAACTTGGCGAAGTTACGAGGGGGCTTTTTCTGGAAAGGGCGATTGGAGGAGTTTGCCTGGTTGGAGGGTTGGTATGGCCTAGGAGGGTACGCCATGGGTTGGCTGCTAAGGGCATTGACATCCGGAGGATTTCGGGGGTAGCTGGGCCTTCTTGACTGACTCGGAGGCTCTTCCTTTTTGATCTTTCCTTCCCTGATTGCATCTTCGATTCGAGTTCCAACTTCAAATAACTCTTCAAAAGTAGAAATGGACTTGTAAAATAACTTCTCATGGTAGAGTGGCTGCAGATTTCGGATTAGCATTCTCACTTGTTCCTTCTCAATCGGCCGGTGGGTCATTTGGTCTACCTTGCTCCTCCATCTGCTCAGAAACGCAGCGAAAGATCATTGTTGTTCTGCTGGGTCATTTCCAAATCCCTGATAGTGACATATAGCTCTTGATTGTAGGAGTAGTGATTGACGAAGACTCGAACAATGTCTTCCCATGCTCGGGTTTTGGAGGCTTCCAAGGTTAGGAACCATGATAGTGCAGATTTTGCAAGAGTTTGCGGGAACAACATCGCAATGTGCTCGTGAGTACAACCCATAGACTGGAAGATACTCATACATAGCTTCACATGACTTTTTGGATTCCCAGTTCCATCAAAACGGTCGACGGCAGGCATTTTGAAGTTCTCTGGCAGTTTCAGCTTAACAGGCTCAAAGAGGCCTTCCAGGTCTAGCATGTAATCATCGACCCCTTTGTTTTTCCTCAGTATGCTTTCCAGCTTGTCAACCTTATCCATTTTTTCTTGGAGCTTCTTTTCATACGCAAATGGCGGGACCCCTTGAAGCTAGTCTTCTTCCCCGTTATTCTCATGTAGGGGTGGTTCAAACCCTGGTTGTGGAAACCCAGGCGGAGGTTGCGGCTGCTGTTGCTTTAATTCTTCTATGAACTTCAGAACTTGGGCTAGACTGTCAGACTGTTGGCTTATAGTTGCTCCCAACTCGGTAAACTTGTTTTCTAACTCTTCTCGATTCATGCTGAAGCAGGCTGTTGGGCTAATTCTGATCAAACGATTATCTGAACTCCTGACCCACGACGAGGATCCCGGCTGCTGACCTTGGGAATCTATACTGACCTGACAGATTTCGAGAGGACTAGATCATATTTTGACAGTGGTGACTTTAGATAGACAATGACAGTGATGTTAATAGACGTGGATTAACTCATGTAAGATGGACTGAGACAGTGCGTGCAGACCGATAGGAATGGTGCATGCATGTGAGACAAGCATGCGGATGTAAGCCCTAATCTATATGATTCTCCTATTTCTAACAGATAGCGGTTAAGCAAATAAGGCCCTAACCATATAGAGTGTGCCAACTTTACTTTCCAGTATGATCACCAAAGGGATAATAGAGGTCTCCGGGGTTCAATGGAAGCTCCCAGGAAAGACTGGGCATTCTTGGTTGATTTGGATAGAGTTTCTGGGAGAAACTGGGATATCCGGATGCAGTTTCTGGTATTTCTGGGAAATTGAGCAGAGTTTTTGGGAAAAACTGGTTAACATGATCATATCTAAGATATCTGGACAGAGTTTCTGGTATTTTTGGGAAATTTGGGCAGAGTTTCTGAGAGAGGCTGGTTAATATGATCGTATCTGAGATATCTGGACAGAGTTTCCGGTATTTCTGGGAAATTTGGGCAGAGTTTCTGAGAGAAGCTGGTTAATATAGTTATATCTGGGATATCTGGACAGAGTTTCTGGGAGAAACTGGTTAATATAGTTATATCTGGGATATCTGGACAGAGTTTCTGGGAGAAACTGCTGAATATGGTTATATCTGGGATATCTGGACAGAGTTTCTAGGAGAAACTGGTTAATATGGTGATAGTGATCATACTGTCTAGCAGGTTTTCATACTGCTAAGTCTTAGGACTGACAAACAAGGTTTGCGGTGTATATCTTTGTGAGCATGGAGCAGACATCTTTGTCATGGTGCCTAGGCAGGTCAACTCAATGTGATCGCATGTGAGTGATTGCCTTGGGGATCATAAAAAAGAGATTCTGCCTCATGTCACATAAGCGTCTGCACCGCGCAGGTAATCCCGTCAGGGCATACAACAGTTATATCACATTGTCCTATCTGAAAAGATAAATCAACAGTCCTATGAAAGGTTCTACAGGAATCTATATACAAAGGCTGGGTTTAGTCAAAGAGGGTCCGTTGACGAGAGTTCCAATATACCGTTAGAGAGACAGTACGGAAGTGTTTACTCTTTTTGATATACCTTGGAAGGTACAGTATCAACGGTGACTTGTGCCCTGGCACAGCAAGACCTGAACAATGTCAGCACCGCGTTTCAGACACAGTCGGAGGGAAAATGCAGAAGTGCAATGCGGTGAACCAAACACAGTAAAAAGATGATTTTAAGGATGCTTCTTATGGGTCAAACTTCTGTATTATTTTGTTTTAAAATAAAAATCCTCAGCAGAGTCGCCAGATTGTGGATACCGGGCTTCCACCACTTGTTTGTTTTCGTTTGAAATTTGATTTGGATCAAAGAAAGAAAATGGTCTGTTGAAAACAGATACAGAGTCGCCACTTGGTCTTTAAGGAACCAAGAAACCTAATTTTGACTCACCCAAACGGATAAAGGGCACCGGCCCTTCATAACAAAAGAACTTGGCTCGGGGTTTTGGTACGAGAGAGGAAGGAGCCTTTGTCGCGACTAAAACACCCTCAACTCGCCCCGACTTTTGACGGGCCTCAATTAGCGTCCAAATAATCATCTTATACTATGTATGGTTCGACAATTAATACTATGATAGTATATTACATCACATAAGGAAATTTAAAATAGAAGATCTAAAGATAAGATATCATTCATAAGATCAAAGCCAAATATCAGACAATGTAAAGTGAAAGATCACACAAATAACCCTAGAAAAAATCGTCTAATCATGTATCAAGTAATTAAGTTTCCTTAATCTAAAGGGGACATGAATTGTTCTTGAAACAAATAAACAAAGAAATCAAAATATGCTTAGCAAGCTAGTATGATGCATGTTATTCTTTGAGAAAAGAAGACCTCTCAATCCCCGGGATGGATGAGAAAGGATGATTAGATCGGGGGAAGCATGAACGTGTGATCATGATCATTCCTTATAATCTTCTTAGATTAGGAGTCACAAAAGGCCCAAATCTTTGCATGGATGCAATGTATGTATCTAAAATGTGCCAAGGTTGTAGTGTGCTTTGTGTTCATGAATTCCTAGAATGACTTAGAAGTCTAGAATGTGTATGAATGAATGAATGAAATCAACATGGGATATGTACAAATGTAGTATGAACTATTTCCTAATATATGAACTAATTTGGAATGCATATAAGCATCAAATCAAAGAATGAAAGTTAAAATGTGCTTGCTGTGAATAGTGGATAGAACAGTAACTAGATCTTTTGAAAATTAAAAAGAGGGGTTAGGAAGGTTTTCAATGCATGATTTTTTATAGAGCTCTTCCTTATTATGTCTAGAACACTACCCAAAAAGCCAATCTTTAATAACTATCACAGGTTGAGAGAAATCATGTAAACAATGAAGGTCACTCAGAAGCAGAGTCCGTATTGTCGACTGAAGTGTTAGAAAATCTTAAAAAATGAAAACAAATGATCTGGAGGCCCATATTATACAGAAAGTTCCCTCAGACATTGAAGTTTAAAGGAAAAATAATTTGGGACCACCCCTTTTGGAAAAGGTTTCTGAAAAAGAAGTTAGAAGTCAACCAAGCTGCTGTGCGAGTAGAGGCAGAATGTCTGGAAAGAATGTTTGGGTCCCAATGGACCATTTTCAAGTATTTCCAAGTCAAACCAAAAATCATGGGTGTTCTCCAATGGGTTAGGAAGACTTTCCAAGTGGCCTTGCATCTATATGTTGAGTATTGAGTTCTAAAAAAATCTTTGAACTCAGATTACTCACTGTTTTGACTCACTGTTTTGAAAGTTTTGGGAAAAACTAGAGTTTTCTTTCTTGAGATTAAAATGAGGGGTTTTAAGAGGGGGGTTTTGAAGTAGATTTTTTGAAAGCATATTTTCAATACTCAATGAAAATTATAGCCACTTGAAATGTCAACATCAAACTCATCATCAAGAACCTCCAAGATTGTTGGAGAGATTTATTTTTATTTGAACATAACTTCAAGAATACCTTGGAGGTATTGAAGTTATAATCATCATCTATCAAACATGTTTTTGAGGTCAAGAGCTACTATCCATAAGGATTCACTCACCTCAAACTTCATGTCATCACTTAGATGATGATGAACTAGTAGGTAAATAAAGAAAATCAAAAAAGAAATGAGGTGAGAAGAGGTGAACATTATATAAACAAGCAAGCAAATAGATAGCAATCAATAGATGATATTCATGATGTACTGAACTTGTAGCTTGGTGTTTCACTCTTATGTGATGACTTTGGACATGAAAGAAGCTTCCACTTTCTTAAATGCTCACTAAAATGGTGGTTGGGTGTATTGAATGTTGAAGTAAATAGGAGTAATGAAGTAAAAACAAAGTTTAGAACTCACTTTTGTTTTGAAAATCAAAGAAGGAAGCTTCTTTTCTCTCTATTCTAACCTTATCTCTACAACTTTCTCTCCCAAACTTTTTCTAAGCTTACATTTGACACCCCCAAAATGAAGAGCAATGGGGGGTTTAAATAGGCCAACTTGGGGGTGGTTTTGGGATTTAGAAAGTACTCTCATTGGCTCCAAACATCTGAAACCATAAAATTATGTCGTTTTGGTTTTTAATTAATCAAAATGGAACCCCAAAATTATTTACAAAAACACGCTGTTCTGGAGGGGAGTGCCGCGATGGCAGTGGGCCAGTGCCGCGGCGGCACTGCTCCTCAATCGTCTGGATAATTCTGTTTAGGCCCCCAGAGGTTCCGATATTCGCGAAAAGGCCCTATTTCATCCGAAATTCACAGAAAATGCGTACGAACTCCAAATTGAGGTTGTGATATACCGTTGGAAAGGTAATGGAGTCTACTTTACATAAAAAATAGTTTGGGGATAGGTCACTTTGAAAAGTTTTGTGGTATTTGCGATAAAAGCCGATTTAATCGCCTTTTTCGTCTTCAGAAATTCATAATAAACTCGTTTTAGATCCAAAAATTGCGTGCGATATACCGTTGAAAAGCTATCGACCTCTAGTATCCATAAAAAATATTTGAAAATTGTTTCGGTGCCCCGGTTCCAAAGTTAAATTTTGGTCAAACTCGTCAAACTTGGGATTCCCGGGAAGTTCTGGAAATCTCCGGGAGTTCCCAAGAGCTGACGTTTTCGCTCGATTTTCTTTTGAAACTCGTTTTAATACTTTTCTCATGATCTAGAATGATTCCGGCGAATTCGGGCAATTTCGGTCAAACTTGGTCAAAACCTGGTCAAACCTTGGTCAAACTGGTCAACGGGAACTTTTCGGGAACTTCCGGGACTTCCGGGGGTCTCTGGGAGCTGACGATTTCATCCGATTTTACTTAAAAACTCATTTTATCACTTTTCTTATGACGTAGCATGTTTCCAGAATTTTTGGTCCAAATCTGGGAGCTTTTGGGCTTTCAGGGGCATTTTGGTCATTCTGAGCATTCTGAGAAATAGAACCAACTTCCAAGAGTCCTTTTAAGTCTTTTTCGATCATTGTGAACCACCAAGATATGGGTCTCCTAAATCTGATAGCCGACAAAATGGGGTGTCTACAGTATGTACACGAGTCAGTCCACACTTGTTGTTGTCATTATCATTGTCTGTCCGATTGTGATTATCACAACCTGATACACTTTCTCTTCTCGAATCTGTAGGTCAGTATAGATTTTCAGGGTCAGTAACTGGGGTCCTAGTCTTGGGTCAGAAGTTCCAATAGCCGACTAGTCAGGGTCAGTCTACAAAAAGCCACCTTTATGGATCCAGAGAACTTGATGAAGTTGATCAACTAGCAGTCCAATCAGTTAAATCAGGTTTTGAATTTCATGGAAGAATTTCGACGGCAGCAGCCACAATACCCACCTAGGTTCCCACCACCACCACCAGGGCTCATACCACCACCACCGCCGGGGTTTGTACCACCTCCCGTCCTTATACATAAGAATGGTGAAGAAGAAGAATGGTTTCAAGGGGTCCTGCCACCTGCGTATGAGAAGAAATTCCAAGCAAAAATGGATAAAGTCGATAAGCTAGAGAATGTGCTAAGAAAGAGCAAGGGGGTTAACGATTGCATGCTAGATCTGGAAGGCTTATTCGAACCCGTCTAAGTGAAACTGCCTGAGAACTTCAAAATGCCAAAAATTAATCACTATGATGGGACCGGAAATCCAAAAAGTCACATCAAGTTGTGCATGAACATCTTCCAATCTATGGGATGCACTCATGAGCACATAGTTATGTGTTCCCTCAAACGCTCAAGAATACCGCACTATCTTGGTTTCTAACCCATGAAGCCTCCAAGACCTGAGTCTGGGAAGATGTTGCTAGAACTTTTATTTATCACTACTCTTATAACCAAGAGTTTGATGTCACCATCCGGGACCTAGAGACGACTAGGCAGAACATCAATGAGTCCTTCACTGCATTCTTGAGCAGATGGAGGAATAAAGTGGCCCAAATGATCCACAGACCTGTTGATAAAGAGCAAGTATGTATGCTAGACAAGAACATGCAACCAATATACCACGACAAGCTATTCTACCAATCCATCTCCACATTCGAAGAGCTGTTGAAATAGGCACCAGAATAGAGGACGCCATCAGAGAAGGAAAGTTCAAGAAGGATGAACCCCAATACCAGTCCAAGAGACCCAACTACTCCCTTGACTCCCCGGATATCAATGCACTTAGCAACTAACCAATAGCCTACCCTCTCCATCTCTACCAGTCTATTCCATCAAATTGCCCCAAAGGCCCTCGTGAATTCTCCAAACTTGACGTTCCTGTTTCGATAGCCTTGGATCAGCTACTCAAAAAGGGCCACCTGCAGCTCCTCCCTCACAAGTCGCTACCGGATCCCATACCCTCCCACTATAACATGAGCCTACGATGTGCTTATCACCAAAATCTAGGCCATGCCACCAATCAATCCATCCGCCTCCGTTATGACATTCAGAACCTTATAGAGGATGTACCCCATCCTAATCCCATCCACTATCTTGGCTTAGACCAACCGATCGAATGATCCCTTTTGCCAATACTAATGAATGTTAAAGTTATGCAGTAAAGTAATGAAGTCTGGAAATTCTGCCAATAAAAAAAGAATAAGCGAGTCACCGCGACACTCCATTTGAGATCAGGTCAAGTCAAGTTGAGTCAGTTCTATGTTTAAAGTCTATTTCAAGAGTAGTCTTATGGTCGAGTCTGTCTATTTTTAAGTTTAATTGAGTCTGTACCAAGTAATGTAATCCTTCTCTTTTAATGGAATGAAATCTCATTTTACTTAATCTGATGTGTCTAGTCATAAATGCATGAATCACTAAACTGAAAATGTCACTTTTCAAATCACCACGGATATTACTCTACTAATAAATTTTTGCATCAAAAAAGAATCCTGAAAAGGTCAAAGTCTATTTTGCACTAACACCGAAGAAGAGCCGAGAATTGAGTAGTCTTACTTTAAGAATTTAAGAGATGATCTTGCCTCAATCTTAAAAAGACATACTTGGAACTGAATTGGGGGCATGCCCAATACCCTTTTTCTACCATTTCAAAGCCTTGGGCCCAACCCAATTGAGAGCTATGCAAATCGGTGCAAACTTGGTCTTTGATGGTAGCCAAATAATTCAGTGAGTTTTTTCTCCCCTTCAAAAAAAAAAGAAAAGAAAAGAAAAGCTCGCTAGGTTGAAAACCCGAAAAGGGCACCTAGGCAAAAGTTAGAGCAAAAAGGGTGTTGATTTCCAAAATCTGACCCTAACCAGTCAAAATGATTTTGATAAACAAATGATAGAATTGTACGCTTCAAGGTATATCATAAGGATGTGCCTAGATCATGTTTTAAAAAGGCTCGGAATGACCACAAACTAATTCCAAGAGCCGATATGCACATTCTAGAATTCTGAGATTGCAATCAAAAGATCTCACAAGAATCAACTACATGAAAAGCAAAATTGGCTGGCTAGGCGAAAGTGAAAATGATCAATCCTCAAAATAAAAAGAAAAGAAAAGAAAAGAAAAGAAAGGGAGATCAAAATTGAATCTTTTTATTCAAAGCTACCACAAGTGGCTCAAGTTTGAACTTATTTGACAATTGGTTTGAAAAAATCTCATACCTCAACCTTTCCAAGAACCTTTGCCTTGAACTATGCTCGACCCGATTCCTACTCAGGGATACGTAGGCAATCGCATCGGTTCGGTTGACACCATCATAATCAAACCAATTTCTTTCAAAGCCTTGCCTTGAACTACGCACGACCTGATTCCTTCTCGGGAATACGTAGGCAACCGCATTGGTTCGATCGATACCATCATAATAAACCCCTCTTCTTTCAAGGTCCTGGCTCAAACTACGTTGGACCTGATCCCCGCTCGGGGGTACTTAGGCAGACTTTAAAAAAAAAGGGATAGCTTGCTAGGTCAAAAATCTGAAAGGATGCCTAAATAAAAATTAGAGCTAATCCAGAGTGAGCAATAACAAAAGAGAGACAAAGAGCTTTCTAGGTCACCTCACTGGTGCCTAGGCAAAAATTATGAGTATTTAAGAGATTAAAGTCATGGTTCTTGCCTCAAGCCAGAAATCATCTTCCACACTAGGGGCAAACTTCGGTTACCCAGCTCGTTTGCCTAAATTTTACTATCTACCCTTCATACAAGGGGCAAACTTCGGTCACCTACTGCGTTTGCCCAAAACCTCCAATAAACCTTCGTCCAAACTAGGGGCAAACTTTGGTTATCCACCTCGTTTGCCTATGAATTCCACTTCCTACACCACAAACTAGGGGCAAATAGATGATCCTTTCACACCAAGGACGAGTTTCAAGTCACCAAGTTATTTTGAAAATTTTAAAATAGAGCATCTTTTATTCTAAAAGCTAAGACACTAATTCAAAGCACTTCCTGGAAGAAGTACAGAATTGATTAGATCAATAGGGAGGAATTTCCATAAACTAGAATTATCAGCAAAGTGCTATCATATTAAGATGAGGAGTGAACTTAAAAGATGAGCAGTACATCATTTATGACAGAGATACATTGAATTATGCTAATTTGGGCATTTCGTGTCGTTACTTTTGTCAAGTTAATCCTTCTTTGGTTGAGTGAATAATAATCTGATCGAAACTATATCAGAGTTCAAGGTTCATACAAACCAATCCAACTTTCCTTGTTATCATTGTTCTTGTCAAGTCCATTTATCCTAATGGTCTCAAATGTGTGGGTTTAAAGTGATTCCCAATTATAAAACCAATGGATACAAGTAGAAGTTCCTAACATCATTACTGCACTTGTCAAGTTTGCAACATAACAAGTGTCCCAAGAATCTTGAACATTAGTGGTAGTCATAAGTCAGTCCGTAAGATCCACTGGCAATCTTTCTCCAGTTCCCCAGCAATCAAACCAAAATCATGTCACAGATTTCCTTCATCCCCAGCGGATTTGCTCTATTCCCAGTGCAACCATCATCTCAATTAAAATCACATCCTCTCCTCAGAAGAAACCATTTTAATCCTAGAAAAGGTTGTCACCTTCCCTACATAATTAGTTTACTCCTAGCAACATTATCCTCAGAAGAGATATTTTTTTCCTCTAACAAGTTCAGTTCATCTTCAGTACAATCACTTACTCCATTGGCCCTCAAAAGAGGCATTTCATCCCTAGAAAATTCAGTTTTATCCCTAGTAGGCTTATCGATTAGTACATCGTCAGTCCAATCCATGACAATCACAGTAGTTCACTATCAACTACTCATCTCGATTAGTACATCGTTAGTCCAATCCATGACAGTCACAGTAGTTCACTATCGACTCATCATCTCGATTTGTACATCGCCAGTTCTTCTGATCACAGTTAGCCCAACTGTTGATACAATTCATGACAGTCATAGTAGTTAACTATCTACTCGTCGTATCGATTAGTACATCGTCAGTCCAATCCATGGAAGACACGATAGTTCACTGTTGCCTCGTCATCTCGATTAGTACATCGTCAGTTCTTCTGATCACGGTTAGTCCAACTGTTGATGAAATCCGTGATAGTCACAGTAGTTCACTAGCAACTATTCATCTCAATTAGTACATCATCAGTTCTTCTGATCACGGTTAGTCCAACCGTTAGTCCAACCCATGACAGTCACAGTAGTTCACTGTCTACTCGTCATCTCGATTTGTGCATTGTCAGTCCATTAATCATCATTAGTTTACCATCACTCTCATTCGAAATATGTCGTGTTCATCATTCTCATTCAAAATCTTGGGTTTCCATATTCATTAATGGGGCTTCTGTGTCCGTCGCTTAACATCTCAGGCTTTCATGTCCATCACCTGATGTCTTAGGGCTTCTGTGTCTGTCTCCTAAATTCCAGGGCTTCCATGTCCGTCAGTTATCTGCCAGACTTCATCTCTGATTAATGTCCTTGGGACCCTACATCCAATTACATTTGCTTACGAAGCACACTTCCCAAAATTCAGACATTTGCTCCAAGACCTAGAGTCTTCAAACTTTGGTGTCCCTATCCAGGTCAATAACTGCATCACAGTCAGAAACACTAGCACGACATAAGTCTACTTGCCATGGCATACCTCGCAGCACCAACTCATACTAGGATCAGAACACTAGACATGATAGGACTCATGACACAAGTCATATCACGTCCATGCATTGCATATCATCCTTATAGCATAGCATCCGCCTGTCTTGCTGTGCATGTGTGATTCTTTCCTTAGTGCCCCGAACTACGTCCTGGTCTGATTCCCCCAGGATATATAGGTAGCTCACGCGGAGTGCGACCAGCACTAGCCTTAACATTATGTTTTTATCATTACATATATTGTAATGCTTTTTATCCTAAATCTATAGCCTCCAAAAGACTTGTCTCTTCCAAACTTTGGCACTCGCTTGCGACATGTGTTGTCTCGCAAGTTCATGCTAAGAGGGACAAACTGTAGACACCTCATTTTGTCGGCTATTAGATTTAGGAGTGATACGCTCAGAATTATTCTGCTATAGTCAAACCTCCACGTCACCAGCGAAGGACCCGGATTATCCGACAAGGGAGCCTATGGCCCATTGATCCCGAGGTCTTTCGAGTGCAACCGCTCGGTGTGCTCGCACAGCTCGGGCATGCGGCACAGCAGCTCTCCACGAGCTGCAGTTTGACAGCCAAGCCGCTCAACAGTTTCCTAAATCGGTCAAAAGACTAATGGAGTGTGTAAATAGATTCCTAAGCCATTTAGGAAACCTCCCATGATTTATGCTTATCAAATTGTAATTAGATGGGGCTTCCTTATCTAATTAGTTGCCTTATGCGGGTGATCTCTTGCACCTATAAAAGGGGCCACTTACCCCCATTAAAGGGGATTGCATTCTTAACTTAAAGAATAGCATTCATACAGATTTTATATGCATACACCCGGTCGGTATTACTGGTAATGCCGCCCAATTATTGGCTCACTAAGCCCGCCGGTGATCTACTAGTGAAGCGCACTAACGCACCCATGGACGCAGGTCACCTCATTAACGGGGCTGAACCACAAATAATTGATTATGTCACTATATCTTTCTTCTTAGTCTCTCTTACCAATTTTTGGTATCATCAGTTTGGCACCGTCTATGGAAAACGATAAGTTCTTCACCAACGAATTCCTTGACTGATCAACATGCCACCAAAGACAAGTAAGAAAAATATTGCTCTGGCTGGTTAGGAGAACTTGCAGCTCGAGCAGTAGGCCGCCTCCATGACCTTCGAGCAGGTGACAGCGGCACTCGCGCAACTCCTGGAAGGCCAACGGCAAACCCAGTAGCAATTCGAAGCGCTGTTGGCCTTACAAGAGAAATGCCCTCAATCCGAGAACCAGACCGGGAAGAGTGCCCCCGACCGGGAGCCCGGAAGAGTCCAAAACCATACCCACTCTACGCTAGTATCCCCGTTAGATTGGGAACACGCCCGGGATGGTGACCGTAGCAGAGCACCCAGGCGCACCAGGCGGCGAGCCCGTACCAATCCTCGTCGGGTGGAAGATGCCAGAGACATCATCAACAGGCGACGCGCCACCAAGGGGGAGGGATCAGGGCCAAAGCCCCACGAATCAGCCAAAGACCCTCCGGAGCTTAGGCATACAATTACCCGGAGCTGGAGCCGGGTTCTATCCCTGAGGTCAACACACTTCGAAGAGGAAGCCTCATCGTCTGATCCGACTTACCGCTAGGACATTAACAGGAAGATCGAGCGGGAAGACGTGAATGCTCAAATCCAGGGCTTATAGAAACAAATCGAGCAACTGAGCCCCAAGCAGCGTCAAGACTATACCAACACGGAGACCGAGTCACCCTATACTGCTCGGATCACCAAATTCCCCATCCCGCAGAAGTTTAAGCCACCGCATCTCTATTCTTATGACGGGACAGGGAGCCTAGTGGATCACATTCGTACCTATAGGGCCCAGATGGCGCTGGTCACCACTGTTGATGAATTACTATGCCTGGCCTTCCCCAACACTCTCAAAGGGCCAGCCATGTAGTGGTTCCATGACCTCAAGCCCCGAACGGTTGATGACTTCAAGACGTTGAGCAAGTTGTTCATTAGCCAGTTCGCAGGGATGCTCGACCGGTCGCAATCGGACACTCAGCTATTGACTATCAAGCAGCACAAGGGCGAATCCCTAAGGGAGTATGTGGATCACTTCAATTAGAAGAGGCTCCAGATCAGTAATTTGAACAAAACAGCAGCCATTATGGCCTTCTGTTCGGGAGTTTAACATACCAAGGTTGCTACGTCATTCCATTGAGACCGACCGACAACCCTGGTGGAGCTCTCGGAGAGGGTTGGGAAGTATATAGACACGGAAGAGTTTCTGAAATCCAAACGCACTGGTTTTGCGGGAGATGATGCCCCGAAAGCCAAGCGGAGGCGTGAGGGCTCTGAGAAGGGCCCAGTGAAAAAACCCCAGCAAGACCAGCAGAGAGGAGGTCGGGATCAGCCCCAGATCGCTTTCATGCCTCTGTTTCGACCAATCCATGAAGTCATGGCCGCTGTCGAGGCGCAGAGGTTACTTCAACAGCTGGCAAAACTCAAAGCCCCACCCGAGAAAAGGAATTGGGATAAGTTTTGCTACTTTCATAAAGATCACAGTCACGACACAGAGGATTACTTCAAGCTAAAGATAGCCATAGAAAAACTAATCGAGTAGAGTCATCTTGCAGATTACGTCGTGACAGATGGACAGCCTACGCAAGGAGCCCGAAGCTCCCGGTCAAATACAACCTCTTGGTCAAATCAACGTGATCTCCAGAGGAACGTCAGGCGACGGGGACTCATAGTCGGTAAGGAAGAGACATGCTCGAGCATCCCGGCTGGATGTCTGGCAGGTCCAATCCACCGGCTCCCCGCCAACTGACATACTGACGTCCTCCTCTGACGATTTACAGGGTGTCCACTGCCCCTATGACGACCCGTTGGTTGTGACGTTCTCCATAGCCAATTACGTGGTCAAAAGGGTATTGGTAGACACGGGCAGCTTGACCGACATTATGTTCGTGTCAGCGTTCGATTAGCTCGGGATGTCAAGGGATCGGCTCCGCCCAGTTGCTACTCCCCTGGTGGGTTTTAATGGATCCAGCACCCAGCCACACGGTACCATGGAGCTCCCCGTGTTTATGGGAACTTACCCTCAGCAGATCTCCCTGCTATCAAACTTTGTAATCGTGGAGGTCCCGTCTGCCTACAATGTCATTCTCGGGAGGCCTACACTCAACAAAGCCAGGGCCGCCGTCTCTACTCACAGCTTGATAGTCAAATTCCAGACCCCTCATGGACCCGGGATCTTGCGTGGAGATTAGGCGACCGCCCAGAGTTGCTATGCCAGTTCCCTTCACCCGAAAGTTATCACGGAGACACTGAACATCCAGGAGATGGACCCAAGGGACCAGAATGATAGAGTGGGCCCAATCAAAGAATTAGAATAAGTGGCATTGGACCCATAACTCCCAGACCGAATGGTCAACATCAGCACCCTGCTTGAACCTCGCCTTAGGGAAAAGCTGATTCAATTCCTGCAACAGAGCCAGGATGTGTTTGCCTGGTGCCATAAAGATATGCCCGAGATTGATCCCCAGGTAATATCTCATCGGCTCAACGTCGACCCAGACTCCCGGCCTATGAAGCAAAAGATATGGGGCATGGCCCCCGAGAGACAAAAAGTTGTGTGTGAGGATCTCAAGAAGCTCCTCAAAGCTCAATCCATATGAGAGGTACACTATCCTGACTGGCTAGCAAATGTAGTACTCGTCAAGAAAAGCAACAGAAAGTGGAGGATGTACGTAGACATCACCGACCTGAACAAAGCCTGCCCTAAGGACTGCGATCCACTGCCCAGGATAGATTTCCTTGTGGATTCCACGGTCGGCCATTCGCTCCTCTCGTTTATGGACGCCTACTCCGGGTACAACCAGATCAGCATGTACCCTGGGGACGAAAAAAATACCTCATTCATCACGGATCAGGGGACCTACTGCTACAAAGTTATGCCCTTCAGCCTCAAAAATGCTGGGGCAACTTATCAACACCTGGTCAATCACATGTTCAAAGACTTGACCGGGAAGTCAATGGAGGTATAGGTCGACGATCTGCTGGTCAAAAGTCGGGACGAGTCTGACCATCTAGAACATTTGGCCAGGGCCTTCAGCATTTTGAGGAAGTTCAGGATGAGGTTGAACCCGGCCAAGTGCACATTTGGTATCTCATCCAGAAAGTTCTTAGGGCACCTGCTCAGCAGGAGGGGAATTGAAGCAAACCCCGAGAAAATCCAGGTCGTCATCAACATGCGATCACCCAGATCGACCAAAGAAGTACAGAGTCGGGCCGGACGGGTTGCCGCACTGAACATATTTATCTCCAGAGCTACTGACTGGTGCTTGCCGTTCTTTAAGATCCTCCGTAGGGCATTTCAGTGTTCTGAGGAGTGAGAGGAGGCGCTCCAGGAACTCAAGAAGTACTTGGCATCTCCCCCTCTACTCTCAACACCCGTACCGGTGGAAGAATTGTTCCTATACCTGGCAGTATCACCCTCAGCGGTTAGCTCGACACTCATTAGGGAAGAGCACAGGATATAGTTCCCAGTGTACTATACCAGCCGGGTGCTCCAAGGCACGAAGAAAAGATACTCTTGCATCGAAAAACTTGCATTCGCTCTCATCACCTCCAACCGAAGACTCCGTCTGTACTTTCAAGCCCATGTCATTGTGGTCCTTACTGACCAACCTCTCCGCAGGATCTTAAGCAGGCCTGACACATCCGGGAGGCTCGTCAAGTGGGTCGTGGATTTAGAGGAATTTGAAGTGACCTACTGCCCCCGGACGGCCATCAAAGGGCAAGCAATAGCAGACTTTCTGGTTGAGTTCACATATCTGGAAGACCCGGTTGAAGAGCTCGACCCACCGGTCCTACCGCCCGGGTTACAGGCTAGCATCCCCACTTGGGTGCTGTATGTGGACAGTTCCTTAAACCAGCAAGGCAGTGGGGGCAGGAATCATCTTGACTACCCCCGACGGCATCCAGATTGAGTATGCCCTAAGGTTTGAGTTCCGTGCCTCCAACAATGAAGCTGAATATGAAGCCCTATTGGTCGAATTTCAGTTGTCCACTTCCATGGGTGTGCAACAGATCCAAGGTTATAGCGACTCTCAGCTCGTGGTCAATCAAGTCAACCAAGAGTACAAAGCCCAGGGAGACAACATGGTAGCCTATCTAGCCCTTATCCGAGCAGTTTCGAAGAAGCTTAAGGGTTTTTGCATCACGCAAATATCCAAAGAGGAAAATACCAGGGCCGACCAGTTAGCCCACCTCGCTTCGTCTTCTGAGTTAGACTTGCCCAGGATAAGGGTAGAATACCTGCCCGAGCCAAGTGTGATCAACTCAGAATGCATGGAGGTGGAACCAGACGCCTTAGGACCCAGCTGGATGGACCCGATCATGGCATTCCTGACAAACGAGAAAGAGGAGGCCCGCAGGGTCAGGTACCGGGCGGCCCGATATCATCTTATAGACGACATCTGCTACAAAAGGGGATTCTCTGTACCATATCTCTGTTGCGTCCATCCCGCACAGGTCCAATCAGTGTTTTATGAAATCCATGAAAGAGTGTGCGGGAATCACATAGGAGGCCGGACACTCTCTAGAAAGGCCTTGCTCTAAGGATATTGCTGGCAGAGAATGGCCCGGGATTCTCAGGAGTATGTCAAAAGATGCGACAAATGTCAGAGATACTCTCCCATGATCAACCGACTGGGAGAGCTTCAGACACCAATCCAAAGCCCCTGGCCCTTTGCCCAGTGGGGTATCGACATTGTCGGACCCCTACTGATGAGAAAAGGACATGTCAAGTTCACAGTCATCGCCGTTGACTACTTTACCAAGTGGTCGGAGGCCGAGCCCTTGGCAACAATAACCGAGCAAAAAATGGAAAGCTTCATGGAAAAGAATATCCTCAGTAGGTTCGGCAATCCCTGGGTTCTGGTCAGTGACAACGGCAGACAATTCGACACCCCATTGTTCAGGCAGTTCTGCTCGGGCTATGGGATACTTAATCACTACTCCTCCCCCGAGCACCCACAAGCCAATGGTCAAGCCGAGGTGACAAACCGGATGATCTTGCAGTCGATCAAAACAAGACTTGAAATTGCCAAAGGACTGTGGGCTGAAAAACTGCCAACCCTCCTGTGGGCCTACCGAACTACGCCCCGAGCGGCAACAGGTGAGACGCCGTTCTCCTTAACCTATAGGTTCAAGGCAGTGGTACCTACAGAGCTCAGGTTGCCTACTTACCGGGTGGCGAATTACAGTGTGCCAGACAACGAAGATGCACTCAGAACAGAACTGGACTTGGTAGAGGAAAAAAGAGACCAAGCCTATTTAAAGGTGGCAGCCTATAAGCAGCGGGTCTCACGATATTACAACAGCAAGGTGAAGCATCATAGTTTTCAAGTAGGAGACCTCGTCCTTAAGGCAATGAACCAGTCTACCCGAATCCTGAGCCATGGGAAGTTAGGGCCAAACTGGGAAGGTCCATATATAGTTACCCAAGTCAACCGACCGGGAACTTACGGGCTTCAGAACCTGGATGGATGTGATCTGTCTCACCCTTGGAATGTGCAACACCTCTGCAAGTATTATCAATAATCTTGAGGTATGGGCAGTTTAACACTGGTCAGGAAATTTTTGTAGCTCCACTTGAGCATTCATTATAAATTCTTGAATAAAATAAAAGACTTTACTTTGCAAAATTACTCCTATCAGTGTTCCGTTTAATATTGAAAGACCTCGGGCTTAACCTTGAGACACCTCCAAAGACCTCAGGATTGCACTCGAAGCCTAAAAGACCTCGGGCCTAACCCTGAGGCCTAAAAGACCTCGGGCTACCTTGGCTCAAAACCAAGGCACAAAGACCTCGGGCTAACACCCGAGGCAAAAGACCTTGGCTCAAAACCAAGGTACAAAGACCTCAAGCCTAACCCCGAGGCAACGGCTTCACTTAGGCCCAACCAGCAATGGGGGCAAACCCCCTAGGTGGCTGATGATGGCAAGCCTCAAATGACCCTACAACCACCCATGTTCCAGGTTGGTTTCCTACGGTCACTCACTCCCGCACACCCGGCTTAGCAAAATGCTTGGGGGGCAAGGACCGGGCCAAAACAGGAAATCACACCGGTCATTAAAAGGACTTGGTATCCTAACATTCCTAAGTACTTACAGTGATCAGAGATTAAACATCCCGGACGGTAAAACAGGATTTTCCTATAGTACACCGGGCCATCCCGGACGGTAAAACAGGATTTTCCTATAATACACCGAGCTATCCCGGACGGTAAAACATGATTTTCCTATAATACATCAGGCCATCCCGGACGGTAAATAGGACAAGTTCCTATGATACACCGAGTAGTCACCTTTAAAATAGGTTGATAAAACCAGTTGTTCTACCGGTTACGGTCCTAAACCATTTGCTAAGGCAGGGATTTAGGTCGGTTAAAACTGGGCGGATACTAGCAATCACAAACAGGCAGAATATGTAAACAGTTAATGGAAAGAAGAGTGGCCTCACGGACCTTTTCATTAATTAGCAAACAAAATTATTTACATTGCTTGGGGGGTAATTATTTACAAGTTCCTATGATACACCGAGTGGTCACCTTTAAAACAGGTCGGTAAGACCAGCTGTTCTACCAGTTAATGTCCTAAACCATTTGCTAAGGCAGGGACTTAGGTCGGTTAAAACTGGGCGGATACTGGCAATCACAAACAGGCAGAATATGTAAACAGTTAATGAAAAGAAGTGTGGCCTCACGGACCTTTTCATTAATTAGCAAACAAAATTATTTACATTGCCTGAGGGGCAATTATAGTAGCCTCCCAAAAAAAACAACACAAAAGAAAAAAGGTCGGGGACCTTAGTCGTCCACCTCGACCACGTCTTCGGTCTCCCCAGCCTCCTCTTTGGGGCCAGCTCCTCTTCCCGGTGCAGATCCTCTACCCGGGGCAGCCTCCTCAGCAAGTTCGGCATCAGCATCGGGGCCCTTGCTGCAGCAGGACCTACATCCCAGATGTTCAAATCAATCCCCTCATAGGACGAGATGTCCTACAAAGGGCGATCCTGGGATACCTGCGCTTTAGATCTTCGTAGCCCTAGAAGAAGCCGTTGTCAAAAGCTTCCTCCCGGGCCCCTGCCGCCGTCGCCTCTGCCAGAGCCTTCTCCTGTGCCTCCGCCGTCGCTGCCCTGGCTCGAGCAGCCTCTAGGTCGGCCTGGGTTGTAGCTAGCTCGGCTTGAGCAGCACCAAGGATCAAGGCCAAACCTTTTACCTTGTCTTTCTCCACGGCCAAAGCGGCCCCCCTAGCCTCTGAGGTCGCCCGCTCCTCAGACAAAGCGGCTTCAGCATCAGCGGCCTTCCAGGCCAAGAAAGGTAGGAAGGACTCAGCCCCGGCGGCCATGCATCCGACCTGCGAGAAGTTATAAAACCGACCGGTTAGCAAATAGGCACAGTTAGTAAAATAATAACAAAAAAAGGAAAAACAGAGGCAGAAGAACTCACCATGTGAGAGAGGTTGTACAGCCAGCTCTGGAAGACCTCGGGAGACATATTTTCACACGCCTCCACTTGGCTGGGGAGCAGACTGGGTTTCACCCGCTCCCTGATCTCGGCCAAGGCAGCCATCGGTGCCACGGCCGGCACCCCCGCCCTGGGGTAGTCTCTTCAACCACCACCACGTGGGGCGTTAAGGTCCCCATGGGCTCTGGGTGGTTTTCTATTCTGTACTGGATCTGCCTCAGAGGGCGCTCACTACCCAGGGCCTTAGCAGCTGGCCTTTTCCCTTGTGTCACCGCCATCCGGGCGGCGACGGCAGCGGCAGCGGCAGCGGCAGCGGCATCGGCCTACCTCTCCCTCAATTGCTCCATATTTCTCTTCAGAGCCATCTCTGTAAAAGAAGAAAATTGAACAGTTAATAACCAATGAAGAAGATAGGGAAGGAATACCACGGGAGACGGCAAAGTCCGAGCGCTTACTGGGAAGAATCAGGGGGAATACCGGAGCTTCGGTGGGCTAAGCCGGGTCGTTAGTAGCTCAGAAGTTGCCGGTCCGAGTCAATATGTTCTAGATATTGGTTGGCTGGTCTGCCAAACTCCTGATCCTGGCCTGGCACTCATCGGGAATGCTCGGCGGGCTGGTTGATCCCGGTGCAAAGCAAAGTACAAAATGGTTAGTCTCAGAAACTGGAGCAAAACAAAGAAGAAATCAAAAAGAGAAACCGAACAGGTTTACCCCTTAACTCTCCCACCCAGGAAGTCCTCATCTGGATCCTGGGGGCTGGTTCGCAGAGCCCGAGGGTGGACACCTGGAAGAACCTGTTCTTCCACCCTTTGTTGTTGCTCGGGCAGTTGACCAAGATCTTTCTCCCCTGCCGGGCCCCAAGTGAGAAGAAACTGACCTCCCCATGTACGGGGAATGGTTGGTGCATCCAGAGGAACTCCTGGATGGAGAGTTCATATCCGAAGACCTGGGGCCACAGAGAGATGGACCCCATCAAGAACCTCCAACCGTTTGGGGCCAACTGGCTCGGGGCAATCCCCACGTATATCAGGACGTCCCGAGCGACCGGATGGAGGGGGATGTGGAAACCAGCCATAAGGATGTCCTCATATAGGGTAGTGAAACCCCACTGGTAGATTTGGGCCCTACCAATGCTCACCGCCAAGGAGCAGTAGTCAGGAAGGCCATACCTATCCCTAATGTGCCCGAGATCTTCAGTGCACAAGGTGGACGGGATGAATTCGCTGGAAAAGGCTACCTCGGGGTCGGGTTCCCCTGGTGTCTCGTCACCTGAACCCCGAGAGACGGAAGCAACGGGGGCTTCCTGGTCTGACTCATCGTCGGAGAGACGGATCGGGATCCTGCCTTCACTCTGGTGGTCAGATGGGGAAGCAGACAGTGGATCTAGGCTAGTGTCATGACTTCCCGATCGATACATCTCATCCTCTGACCGAGAAGCAGGATTGAAGCCAGAATGTTCCATTTTTGGTACTCTTATGGTAGGATGGGGAAGCAGGTTACGGCCTGAGTATAGGCCAGGAACCCCGAGCCTGGTATATAGAGGGGGCGAGGTCACTAACCTAAAAGGCAAAGAGTGAATGGTACTTAACGTAAGGTGACACTCTCTCAAGACTACCCCGGAAACTCCCACTTGGTGCAACTGCCCTAAGGTGCCTCCTGACTTAGAGAAAGAATAGAACCTAAGGAAGAAAAAATCCTACTCCCACTCTAACCTAAGTGGGTTCACTCTCTCCAGCCTCGCTCAGAAAAGAAGACAAGGAAAAGAGTGAAGAACTGAAGCTGGAAAGGAAAGACTTACAAAGTTTAGCATAGAAAAGGGCTCGGGAATCTTGCTCGGGATCTTGCTTGCTCTCAAGCCGCTCGGGAATATATGTCTTTGCAGTAAAGATTTGAAGAAATGAACAAGTATCCTTTATATAGGAACCACGGACGATTCAGATCAAAATAGATCCAACGTCTCATGCGCTTTCCCGCCCAAAGTGGTTGACAATTGTCACCTCGGGTACGCGAAGCGTTGCCTCATAAGGCGTGTGCATTAAGTGTATGACGAGACAGTTCAGTTACCATGTAAATAGTCCGGTTACATCCACGTTGGCATCGTTTGATCCTGACTAGGCCAGTCACAAGCTGACACATGGCAGAGGTAGGACCCGGGTCCACATGGACACCGCTCGGTCCATACCCCGACTGACCATTATGACCGGTCCCACCTCGGGTACAGTCCCGACCTCTTACCGGATGGTTCCTCGAAAGCAGTCTTAATTTTCAAACTTCATCTGATGGACACCACATCAACTTCGAAAATGGGGGGTAGCTGATACGCCAAGAAATATTCTGCTATAGTTAAACCTCCACGTCACCAGCGAAGGACCCGGATTATCCAGCGAGGGAGCCTATGGCCCACTGATCTCGAGGTCTTTCGAGTGCAACTGCTTAATGTGCTCGCACAGCTTGGGAATGCAGCGCAGCAGCTCTCCGAGCTGCAGTTTGACAGCCAAGCCGCTCAGCAGTTTCCTAAATCGATCAGAAGACTAATGGCGTGTGTAAATAGATTCCTAAGCCATTTAGGAAACCTCCCATGATTTATGATTATTAATTTGTAATTAGATGGGGCTTCCTTATCTAATCAGTTGCCTTATGCGGGTGGTCTCTTGCACCTATAAAAGGGGTCACTCACCCCCATTAAAGGGGATCACATTCTTAACTTAAAGAATATCATTCATATAGATTTCATACGCATACACCTGGCCGGTATTACTGGTAGTGCCACCCAATTGTTGGCTCACCAGGCCCGCCGATGATCTGCTAGTGAAGCGCACTGATGCACCCGTGGACGTAGGTCGCCTCATTAACGGGGTCGAACTACATACAATTGATTGTGTCACTATATCTTTCTTCTTAGTCTCTCTTACCAATTTTTGGCATCATCAAGGAGACCTATAGCTTGGTGGTTCACGATGATTGAAAGGACTCAAAAGGACTCCTGGAAGTTAGTTCTATCTCTTAAAATGCTCAGAAAGTGGTACAAATGACCAAAATGCCCCTGAATGCCCAAACACTCCTAGATCTAGACCAAATGTTCTGAAAACACACTACGTCATACGAAAAGTAAAAAAAATGAGTTTTAAAGCAAAATTGGGTTAAATCATCAGCCCCCAGAAACCCCCGAAAGTCCCAGAAGTTCCTAGAACGTCCCCGTTGACCCGGTTTGACCCAGGTTTGACCAGGGTTTGACCAAAATCATCCAAATTCTCTATAAAGTTCCAAAATCATTCTAGATCATGTGAAAAGTACTAAAATGAGTTTTAAAAGAAAATCAAACGACAAACGTCAGCTCTTGGGAGCTCCTAGAGGTTCCCAAAACTTCCTAGAGGTCCCTGGTTTGACCGGTTTGACTAAAAGTTGACTAAAAAATTGGAGCACCGTAACATTTTCAAACATTTTTCATGAATACTAGAGGTCAATGGCTTTCCAACGGTATATCGCATGTAATTTTTGGATTTAAAAATGAATTTATTATGAATTTTCGAAGGTGAAAAGGACTATCAAATCGGCTTTTATTGCGAATACCACAAAACTTTTTAAAGTAACCTATCTCTGAACTATTTGTTATGAAAAGTAGACTCCATTACCTTTCCAACGGCATATCAACTCAGTTTTGAGTTTGTATGCATTTTCTGTGAATTTCGGACGAAATAGGTCCTTTTTGTGAATACCGGAACCTTTGGGGGCCTAAATAGCATTATCTGGACGTCTAAGGAGTAGTGCCGCTGCAGTACAGGCCCAGTGTTGCCGTGGCACTCTCCCCCAGAACAATCCATTTTTGTAATTTTATTTGGGGGTCCAAATTGATTAATTGAAAGCCGAATGACGTAGTTTCTTGTTCACAGATGTTTGGGACCAATGGAAGCACTCTTTAAATCCTAAACTACCCCCAAATTGGCCTATATAAACCCCCCTAGAATCCTCATTTAGGGGGTAGAAAATACAAGTTTATAGAAGTTGTAGAGAGAAAATTGTAGAGATAAGGTTAGAATAGAAAGAAAGAGAGCTTACTCCTTTGATTTTTCAATAAGAAAGTGAGTTCCTAACCTTGTTTTTATTTCATTACTCCTCTTTACTTCACATTCAATACACCTAACCACCATTTTTATGAGTTTTTATGAGATAAGAAGCTACTTCCATGTCCAAATGTCCGTATATGAGTGAAACACCAAGCTACAAGTCCAATATATCATTGACTATCATCTATTGATTGTTTATTTACTTGTTTATATACAATGTTCATCTCTTCTTACCTCATTTCTTTTTTATTTTTCTTTGTTTTACTTACTAGTTCATCATCGACATCTAAATGATGACATGGTGTTTGAGGTGAGTGAATCCTTATGGATAGTAGCTCTTGACCTCAAAAACATGTTTGATAGATGATGATTCCAACTTCAATACTTCTAAAGTATTCTTGAAGTTATGCTCAAATGAAAACAAATCTCTCCAACAATCTTGGAAGTTGTTGACTTGAGTCTGATGTTGATATTCCAAGAGTTTTCTCCATTTCATGTTGAAAATATGCTTTCAAACCTATTTCAAAACCCCTCTAAAACTCCAATATTTGGATTCCAAGAAATAAACTTTATTTTCTCAAAAATCTTCAAAACAATGAGTTATTCAACTTCAAAATAATATTCTGAGTTCAATACTCAATGGGTGATTACAAGGCCACTTGGAAAGTCTTCCTAAGTCATTAGAGAACACCCATGATATTTGGTTTGATCTAAAAACACTTGGAAGTGTTCCATTTTGATCCAAACATTCCTTCCAGACATTCTATTTTTACTGTAACAACAACTAGGTTGACTTTCAACTTATTTTTTTAGAAAGCTTTTCCAAAAGGAGTGATCCTAACTCATTTTCCCTTTAACTTCAGTGTCTTAGGGAACTTTCTGTATAATATGAGCCTCTAGATGTTTTGTTTTCATTTTCTGAGCATTTTCAACATTTTAGTCGATAGTACGAATTCTATTTCTGAGTAACCTCTATTATTTATATGATTTCTCTCAATCGGTAACTTTAATAGTGATTTGGATTTTTGATATGTGTTCTAGACACAATAAGGAAGATCTCCATAAAAAATCATGAATTAAAAACATTTGTAATCCCACTTTTCCATTTTTGTAAAATCAACTCACTGTTCTGTCCACTTTTCACAGCAAGCATGTTTTGAGTTCTTTCCTTTGATTTGATGCTTACATGCAATCCAAATTAGCTCATATCTTAGGAAGTAGTCCATACTACATTTGTACATATCCTATGATGATTTCCTTCATACATCCATGCATATTTTAGACTTTAAAGTCACTTTAGAAAATCCATGAACTTAAACACACTACTACGTTGCGCACTCTAGGATCATACATTACATCCATGCAAGATTTGGAGTTTTAGTGACTCCTAATCTAAGAAGATTATAAGGAATGAAGTTGATCACACGTTCATTCTTTCCCTCGATTACATCTTCCTTTCGCATTCGTCCCGGGGATTGAGAGGTCTTCTTTTCTCAAAGACTAACAAGCATACATTCTAGCTTGCTAAGCATATTTTTGATTTCTTCGATTATTTGTTTTAAGCACAATTCATGTCCCCTTTTAGATTAGGAAAACTTAATTACTTGATATGTGATTCGGTAATTTTTCCTAGGTTTGTTTGTGTGATCTTTCACCTTTGCATTGTGTGATATTTGGCTTAGATCTTATGAATGATATCTTATCTTTAGATCTTCCATTTCAATACTCTTGTATGATGTAATATACTATCATTGTATTAATTGTCGAACCAAACATAGTATAAGATGATTATTTGGATGCTAATTGAGGCCCGTTGAGAGACGGGGCGAGTTGAGGGTGTTTTAGTTGTGACAAAAGCTCCTTCCTCTCTCGTACCAAAACCCTGAGCCAAGTTCATTGGTTATGAAAGGTCAGTGCCCTTTTATCCATTTGGGTGAGTCAAAATTAGGTTTCTTGGTTTCTTGAAGACCAAGTGGCGACTCTGTATCTGTTTTCATAGACTTGCTTCTTTTCTTCAAACAATTTCAAAACAAAAGGAAAATCAACTTTGAAACCCTAGAGAAAGGACAGGGGTGGACTCCCGAAGGCTGCGTGTCCACAGTTTGATAAGTTCTGGTAATAGTACGCGGGCGGATGCGTGGTCATACGTCCTTAAAAGTAGTGGTCGGTTATGTCCTTAAAAGTAGTAGGTGGGACCAAGTAGTCCTAAGATAGCTAGGTGATCCTTGAGGTCCTTAAAAGTAGTGGAAGGTTATGTCCCTAAAAGCAGTGGGCGGGGATCACTGGTAGATGTCACTAAGTCATGGTAATAGATTGATGTACCATTTTTCAAATGTTGTATCCCTGACATACAGTGTGATGATTATGTCCTTGAAAGTAGGGGATGGCTGACGTGGTGTCCATAATACGTAGTGTGGCGGTTATGTCCTTAAAGGCAGTGGACGGAATAATGATATTTCTACAGAGTTGAACTATCGAGTCTATTCTTCAATTAAGAGTACTGTTGTCTGTCTTTGTATAACAAGACGTGAGTAACCAATGAAAGGGGTTGGAATAAAGAGAAAGATATTATTAGTAGCACTATACTTATATCCTTCATAACTGGTAACTACATTGTGCTTATGATACTGTTTTAGCTTCTGCTAACTCAATTTTAAACATGCTGATGGCCTTTTATGCCTTGACATTCCCGGTCCAGACTATACTATCGCTTACTATGCAGATAGTGTACCATATGATGAAAGTTATTAACCAGAGGAAGAATATGTCGAGGTTGGACCAGCAGAAGGTGGAGGCACCGGGGAGGAATACTATGCTGACAATTATGTGTACGCCAGCTGAAGACATAGGATAGATTGTAGTTCTAATCCTTCTTCCAGACTTTAGTATTATGTTTTGTACTCAGGGCATATATTGTCTTAGGACCTTTTATATTATGATGTCGACTCTGATGTAATAAGTTATAGAACTCCTTATCTTGTTCATACAAGATTCAATTTGTTATCTTTAGCATTTATTGTTTAGAACTGCATGGTGTGGACAATTCAGTGACTTCACCAGTCATTCCCTATGGGCCCAAAAAGGAAATTTTATTTTTCTCTATTATTACTGTTTCGGGGCGTGACACGATGCCAGACTAATGATGCTATTTTTAGAGTAAGAAGGGACTAATGAGTTTGATGAGGTAGAAAAGATGAGAGAGAGAGAGAGAGAGAGAGTTATCAACAGTGTGTTTGTATGTGGTTCGACCCTATTAATGAAGGAACCTACGTCCACGTGAGTGTCTGAGCACTCCACTACATATAAGAAACCACTTTGGGACCTTGGTGATCCAACAATGGTGACTGGAACTACCAAGGGTCGGCAAAGTAGCACTGTGATTAGGATTTCTTGTAAGAGACTCAAAAATACGATCTATTCAGTTTGGTTAAATTTTAGTCCCCTCTAAGGGGGATGGGAGGACCCTTTATAGAAGGAAGAGTCCTCCCTTACAAGGCTTTTTAGTTCGATTAGGTAAGTACTATTGACAGCCTATGATGATTGCTGCATATCCGGACGGTTTCCTAATCTGATTAGGAAACTGTTGATGTCAATCTGGGAGGTTTCCTAACCAGTTTAGGAAACTGCTAGATTTTGAGAAGTGTGGGACGTGCCTCTGAGTAATCTGAGCCAATTCTGAGCTGTATTGTGATTGGTAGGTGTATCCCGACCAGTCAGCTAGGGTCATCCTCTATTGAGGCCTCGAGCGGTCAAGCTGGGAATTCTTAGATGTCCTGAGTTGCTCGAGACTGTGGCCCATTTAGATAGATGCGCATGTCCTGGCCCGGTTGGAGGTCAGTCATTGAGTAGAGCCATTTGGTCTAATATGGTAGAGCCAGTTTTGGGTGTATCAAATACATAATCTCATTGTGTCATCTTTTTCTTAACAAATAAAATTGGTTCACCACAAAGCGACACATTAGGACATACAAACCCTTTATCTAACAACTTTTGAAATTTTATTTTCCATTCCTTTAATTCAATTGGTGCCATTCGAAAGGGAGTCATACATATTAGTTGAGTTCCCAGTATTATAGGAATAGTGAACTCCATATCTTTATCAACCAACATAATGGTTAAATCATTTGGAAAGACATCAGAAAAATCTCTCACTATCGAAATATCCTCTAAGGAGACAATGTAGAGCTTCTCGTATATGGACAAGTAAGTGATAAAATGGTAGACCTTTCGTTCTAAATTTTCTTTTTCATACTAAACTCAAGGCCACGTTTTGCTAACAAATATGTATCTCTAATCATGGTCATTTATTAGGAAAGAATGGGAAGGGTAGCAGTCCTTAAGGCAGACCTTGTTCAGATCGGTGAAGTCCACGTAGAGCCTCCACTTATTGTTTCTTTTCTTAACTAGGACAAAGTGTCATGCCCCGAAGTACCAAAAATAGGAAAAAATAAATTTCTTTTATGGTTTCGTAGACACGTGACTGGTTGTGAGTGTCACCTGATTGTCCAAACACGCTTATAACAATAATGTGATATGGGAAAGTGACTAAGTTCAGCGGAAGCAGAAATTTAAAACATCCAAGTCTTACATCAGTAGTATATTATAGGCCAAAAAGATATCCAAAAGTTATATATTACTAGACCAGCTAAACTATTACATCATAAACATATTAAAAACAGAATTATGATAAAAGAAAAACTCCAAGATCTTCAGCTAGCGAAACCATAGCCTTCCTCGTAGTAATCTTCACCAGCATAGTCTTTAGTAGTAAAATCTGTATCTTGATTATAGCCAGCTTCGTATGGACCTGCAAAGGCTGGACGTGGAAGGTCCAGCGGCATGAAAAGCCGTTAGCAGTTAAGCTAAGTGAGGGTCCCCTTAAGGTTACCACCACCAAGGTAAGTTATTCATCATCTCTTCTTATTTCTCGAAACCATATCTTGTTCATCATTTCTTATTCTCGATACTATGTCTCGTTCGTCTTTTCTTATTCTCAAAACCATGTCTTATTTAAACCCAATCATTCCCTTTGAAACTTAACCCAGAATTGAACTGACCAATGACATTGACTGAAAGAAGACTTAACTCTAAATGCATTTACTGGTCAAGAAAGAACCACACTCAACAATGAATAGTTAATTGTCGCCCAACTGGCATTCAAACTGTCGCCCAAATGGCATAAGTATGCGGGACATTAACAATCTCTTGGTCGAACACGTCATGCCGATCCTCAAGTCGCCCGCACGTTACCGAACACGTCATGCCGATCCTCAGACCAAGGGTACGAGAAATTAATAATCACTTGGACGAACACATCATGCCGATCCTCAAGTCACCCGTACATAACCGAACACGTCATGCCGATCCTCAGTCCATGGGTGCATAAAACTAATTAACTACTTGATCGAACACGTTATGACGATCCTCAGGTCATCCGCACTTGACCGAACACGTCATGTCGATCCTCAGATCAAGGAACAAAACATAACTCACCAATCGACTCCATGGAATAATCGAGAGACCAACTTTGCAAGAATTATCCAAATACGACACAAAAGTTCACGAATCAACTTTGACCGGTAGTCACATGACTAGAAATGAAACCCAACGTCCCTTATTCGCATTAAATCTATTATTGAAGGTTTTATCGTTATTTTTCACGTTCGTACGTTTCGTAGTTTAGTTCATTAATATCATCCATTTATAACCATCCGTATTTCGCTTTACGTTCGACATTCCGTTTTCCTCTCAATATACTTACAATGGAAACTTTCCCACTCACTTACCAATGCAATAATCGTGCCATTCAACATCCTTATAGTTTGGGTATGAACTTTCCAACGGTCATTAAACTGTATTCACGTAGCTCATAGATTTATAATCATGGATTTAATACCAATAAACATATAGATGAAACCCTTAACATACTCATCTACGCGATAGCACTACCATAGCACAAGATTTTCATAACAACACAGGTACCGGAAAACTACCATAAAAAATCAACACCATGCATAACAAAACATCATACAATACACAATCTGCCAGGATACATTTTCATTGTGTTGACTGAATTAACATGATTTATTTGGGCATGATAAATTGCTTTGTAGATCAAACTCAAAACTAAAACATTGTAGATAATAGGAATATCTTCATGTACAAAAAAAATCTAGCTTCAATTACATTTTTGAGTTACTCAAACTATTTATTTTACAAGACATTTCTTATATCTCGAACTGTTCTGTCCCAGATTTATAGTACTGCAGTGTACATGAATTTCACCTATGAAGGAGGGGTTTTTAGACTGAGATATAGAAGGGTTATTTGTAGAGAAATGAGTTACATTTCTCTACAAAAAAACCTACCTTAATTCTCATTTTTGAGCTGCACAAAACATTCATTTTACTAAACTATGTTCTGCTGAAAGTTTCAGTTTCTCAGATTTATAACACTGCATTGTACATGCATTTCACCCATGAAAATTGATTTCTATACTGAGATATAGAAGAGGTATTTGTAGATAAATGAGTTAGATTTTACCACAAAACCTAGCTTAATGCCGATTTTTGAGCTCCTCAAAACATTCATTTTACTAAACTACATTCTGCTAGAAGTTTCTGTTTTCCCAGGTTTATAACACTGCGTTGTACATGCATTTCACCCATGAAGGAGTGATTTCTAGACTGAGCTATAGAGGAGTTATTTGTAGATATATGAGTTAACTTTTACCACAAAAAAACTAGCTTAATTCAGATTTTTGAGCTGCACAAAACATTCATTTTACTAAACTATGTTCTGCTAAAAGTTTCAGTTTCTCAGAATTATGGATTTGTCTTGCATGTCATGAAAACTTCAACACAACAACATCAAACTTCTACTAAACATAAATACATACTATATATGTTCTAAATTGAGTTAGATTACTCACAACTACTCACAATTTACTCACCAAAGCTTGAAATTGAGCTTGGATGTTGATTTGAGCTTAATGGAGTTTGAACTCAACTTTAGATGGTGTCACCTTCTTCTTCTCCTTGTTTTTCTTCTATATTTCCATGGGATTTATAACTCCCAGCTCTCTTTCTTCACTTAGGTGCAGATTATGAGAGTGGAAGAGAGTGTAATGCATGCATATAGGTGTGGTTATATAGAAAATGCAAGTGCTAGGTGTCCTATTGCATGCTTGCATGCTAGGACATGCGTCCTTGTAGTGGACATGTGTCCAAAGGGATTTCATGTGGTTGCCACATGGCCGGCCATGTGGGGCCTACCTCGGGTTATGCACCACTTTCTTGATTTACGTGCATAAGTTCCTTGGTATACGTGTCGGTCTCGATTTACGTGCAATCGGGTATTATTTCTAATGTCCGGGTCCGGGTACGGGACTAAGTTAAATCTTATTATAGTCGAGTCGGTATGGTTAGTATAGTCTATATGGTAATACTACAACACGTTCATACCGTCACGTAATTAAAATAATAATATAATAATATAGTCAGTCCAATACACAAATTCGAAAAACTGATATTATCAATGAAAGAAAATTACATGTGTTACATCTTCCACCACCTATTAAAGGATTTCGTCCTCGAAATCAGAATCAACTAGTACTAAACAGGAATGGGAATTTCTGGAGAAATTCAGGTGCTACACTAAGTTAGCTAACCAGTCAGGATACTGCACTTCCCTGATTGACTTAGCTTTAAGCAGTTTCCCGACCTCTTCAATAATAGCTTCCTTCCTTTCTTGGGCCATTCCTCTTCTTTTCAATTTGATGGGGCAGAAGTCCGGGTCAACACTGAGTCAGTGAGACATGATTCGAGGGCCGATACCCGACATGTCCTCATAATACCATGTAAACGCCTCGTGATTTTGCCTGCAAAATTTGATCAGTCCTTCGCGAAGCTCGGGTTTGAAGAGGGATCCAATGTTGACGACTCGGTCAGGGAATTGGTCGTCCAACACCACTGGTACGAGGTCTTTGACTGTGCTTACCTTGTCTCCGTCATCCCTCAGATCAGAGACTCTGACACAGCATCTTTTTGGACTGAATTGAGATAGCAATACTGAGCTGTGGCCTGATCTCCCTTTAGGAGCCCGACTCTGTTAGGGGTGGGGAATTTGACGACAAGTCTGTTGATTGACACAACCCCTTAGCCCGATTGAGAGTAGGTTTCCCAAGTATGACATTATAGGCGGAAAGTGCTTCTACAATAACAAAATTGGGGAGTATGGAGGCCTGTTGAGGGCATGTCCCTATTAGAGCTAGTAGCTCTGATTCGAGGTGAAAAATGCATATTCATAGCGTGTTATATGGTCCTTTATGCACACTTTTATCCCCAAAGTCCTTACATTTAGGTGCATTCTAATAACAATGTTCTTTCTATTGTGTTAATGCTAAAATATATGGTTTTGTATTGTTTTATAGGTATTAGGATGCAAATCAATGAAGTGTAGCTAAAGAAAAGTGATTCTGGTGAAGAGAACAACAGAAGCAGCTGAGAAAACGCCAATTTTGACAATGACACTTCAGATTTGGAAGATTTTCCCAGAGATATAAAATGTAGATCTTTGAGTTACGGTCGCGTGGCCGCAAACGGGAGGTCAATCCGAGGTCCGAGTAAAAAGTTATGGCCATTCTCCCATCGGTGCGCAGTGTTGTCAAAATCAGAGAGTTCAATCGATTGAAGAAGAGTTCAATCGATCGAACCTTCGATCGATCGATCGAACCTTAGATCGATCGATCGAACTTTATATTCACCCAAAAGTTGCGTAAACTCTGCGGGAACCCTATATATAAGCCGTTTTGACGCCAGACGAAGGGAGGATGCTCCAGAACGCGAAAAACAGCAGTTTTAGGGTAGTTTAGGGTTAGATTAGGAGTAGATTAGGTTAGATTCTTGTTTTTCTTCCTCTTTTCCATTGATTTATTGAAGATTAAAGTTTAGTTCAAGATTAGTACAAGTTTATTTCAGATTATTTACAGGTTTTTCTTCTGCTTTTCTCTATTTGATTGTTCATTAGTTTAGATGCTTTGATTACTTTAGTTTTCTATTCCTGCACTAGCTTAATCATGTTTCCGTAGTTTAGACGTTGGGAATATGTGTTGAAACATTGATTCCCAACCTCTGCCATGCAATCTTTAGAAACCTTGGGCTCGATCGATCGAACCAGAGCCATAGTCAAGCGATCGAAGACATTTCGATCGATTGAAGGATGATGATGTTCGATCGATCGAGAGCGCTTCGATCGATCGAACTTGCTAATTCCTGAGATGATTCTTTTAAGTATTCCATGACTTTCTGTTTTAGAAATCTATCATCAAATTGTCCCAACAAGTTTTTAGAACTTAAAGCCTTAAGGCTATTTTCTTCAATGACTTTTGAAAACCACTTTGAATGCTAACACCATTTAGAGTGCAAGTAATTACCATTGTTTTAAACCGTCTTCTAAGTATTTTAAATCAACTGTGATGATGTAGTCCCGGTCATGAAAGGGCTATTGATTCTATATCTTTAGAAAAATACGGAATGCTGAAAAGGAATGAACTCCATAGAACGTTAATGAATTTGCATGGTAGACGGTTAGGATCAATGTGGATTCACGTGTTTCCAACACCTTTAATTTATCTGTTTAATTAGTTATGTTTCTTTCTACTTTAGTCTATTATTTAGTTTAATTTAATTAATTAGGATTCGTTAGAATTCCACTCCTTTATGATATTTTCATTTTCTTGAGGTTATAACTTAGTAGACATTCTTCCTATTCCTTCCCTGTGGGATCGACCTGGACTTATCCAGTATTACTTGCACGATCACCTACACTTGGGTGTTGCACAAGAGCGCACAACTATTTAGTCGTGTCAAGTTCCGTCATTCCGAGCAGTTGTGTACCAGATCCATTGAACCTAATCAATAGATTATTTTTTAAAGATTTATGCATATTTCTACCGGATATATCCCTTAATAAATTCGTTAGTGATAATGTCAAAAATTGGTAAGAGTCAAGTACATCAATTTAAGGAGAGAGAGAGAGAGAGAGAGAGAGAGAGAGAGAGAGAGAGAGAGAGAGAGAGAGAGAGAGACTATTTTTTGTATGTGGTTCGGCCCTGTTAATGAAGGTACCTACGTCCACTGGTGTGTCTGAGCATGTTCACTAGCAGATCACCGGCGGGTCTGGTGAGCCAACAAAGAGGGGCGGCACTACCAGTAATACCGGCCGAGTGTATGCATATAATGGTGAATTATAGAGGTGCTGTGTAGACTAAAGAGTTTGCGGCCCCTTCATTGGGGGGTGAGAGGTCTCTTTTATAGATGTAAGAGACCCACTCATACATGGAGAATGAAATATAATCCTATTGATAAAGATTGGCATTAATTATGGGAATTTTCTAATTGGATTAGAAAATAGTGTGCACTTTCCATTAGTCTTCTAGTTTAAGTAGGAAACTGCTCGTAATGCTCGGGATCACGCCTGTGGGCCCGGATGAGCTGTTCCCGCGGTGGGATGTGCCTGTGCGTTTTTCCCGACCTGTTGACCAGGTCATGAATGAGCCGCTCGGGATGTTGAGTAGACTAAACCGCTCGGGCTGATGCTTCTGAAAAGTTGTGCATGATTTGCCCGGGGCATGGACTAGCTGCTGATTTGAGCCAATTTTGGGTGTATCAGTTAGTATTTTTTTATCCGTTAAAAATTGTTGACAAACCATTAGTATTCAATGTAAATCTTTTAAAATCAATTGATAAACAACCGTTAGTAAGTAGGCTTTGATTTACTAACGGATATATCCGTTAGTAATTTTACCCGCCAAAATATTAACAGATATATCCGTTAGTAATGAAGTCATATGGTGTAGTGCATGTTGTCGTGGGGTGACGCCCCACTCAAATGTTGTATGTTGCCTCTTATTCTGTAATGATTATGACAAACAGTTACTCCTATTTCATGGTGGTCATGCATTCACTACTTGTCATTGACTCCCTATTTTTAGAGGTCACATGGCTCAATGTGAGTAGAGCATCGCACTACGTTATCATGGAATAACTTCTCCTATTTTAGTACAGGCTATGGTTATTTTTCGATATGCCATACATTATTAAAAATGGGCTTCTATGGTATATTCTAGTGGTTTAGGGTGTATCATGTATAGTGGTTTGATTCTTAAAATATTATAGGTAGGTCTGTTTACACCCTAAATTAGGGTTTCCCAGGGCACGTGACGGTCATGTGGACTCAGGACGTTATCACTAGACCGCGTAGGCAGATGAACAATGACAAGATCGATGACTCAGGAAGACCGATATTTGATCAAGCGACTGGTAAAGATGGTACGTTCCAAATAAGAATATCGGTATCAAGACCGAGGACCAATTAGTATGAAGTTCTCAGAGTACCTTAGTATGGCTAGTGGCAGAGTAGTCTCAACTGCAGCCCTAACATCGGTAAAATAGGACCGATTCCAAACTAGTTTATTACCATTTGAGTCCTAATATCGGCAATGACAAAACGGCTCTAATAAAGATATCGATCTCAACAAATAAGGCCGATATCAGAAAAGATCAGTGACGCCTCGGCATTAACGGATAAGGCCGAGGACTTTCTCTGTAGATCTTGCAGTAACAGGTCCAGAGGATGATAACAGCAGTCCATGGGGATTAGTAAGGATAAAAGGCAACATCGGGGTAAGACCGAGAGACACGAGTAGGCTTCCTACTAAAGAAAAGGCCGAGTAATATCATCAGTGGAGATTAAGCTACACAGAGAAACACAATCGGTCGTAAATTCACTTGGAAAATAGTCAAGTAGGAATGAGAACGTGGGTCTTCAGTTTCCAGAACATGCTGAGGTGGAAGAAAAAGCAGTTGCGAGAAGAAAGGAATGCGGCAGAAGTGGGATCATCACACAATCATGGAAGTTGATCATGGGACATAGTGGGAGCATAAATTAATATATGCCTAGAAACTAGGGGCCACGTACCCCACTACTTCATGATCCCCACTAACATGAGCGGTTGTGCAAGCAAGTCTATAAATATGGCATGTGGTGCAACATTTGAAAGGGGCTAACACACACGCCACTTCTGCTCTCAGCAGGCTTTTAGTGTCTCCTCATAACATTTCTTTCTTGTTCTTGAGTGATCTGTGAGTTCTTATTCTTGAGTACTCAGTTTTTTTATTCTTTTCGTTGAATATTTGTAATCATCACCTTTCAATCAATGGAGAAGAAGTTTTCTATGGAGGTAATCTGAATCATTGTATTTAGTTTCCCTTTCTGTAGTTTCCATTTGTAATTTCTTACTTGCATCAGAGTAGAGAAAAGCCCACTGTTATTTTATTGTTAAATAACAAATCGCTTAGTTTAGAAGTCAGATTAGGTAATCAACATCACTTTGAGTCCACACGGACTCTGGCACGCCCGACACACAACACTAGATATTTATTGCAAATAATTTTTGGCACGCCCTGTGGGACCAGTGTCAAATGGCCGCAAAAGGGACACGATCTAAGGGGATTTCCCAAGAGGCAGGCTCACGAGAGCCTCTCTTGGACCCTATCATAGAGTCCGTCACTGAACCTGTTATAGATCCGGTCATTAGCTCGGTAGCAAGTCAGGCCGACTTATCTAATATGAGTAACCACTTGATGGGGATATTCAACCAACGACTGGCTGAGATGTCCATTAAGACAAACCAAACCTTTACCCAAGTGGGAGAAATGCTCCGAGAAATGAGAAAATGGAAGGACCACCCGACGGATGATCCTCCACAACTCTCTATCCCACCAACTTCCCTTTCTCGGGTTGGTTTGGGGGCAAGCCAGACTGCACCTTCTTCTTCCCAGAATGAAAAATATGTTACACCACCAAGAAGGGATGGCAAAGAGATTTTGGGAGAAACTGGGAACCCACCCCGGGTAGTGGCCAGACCAAGCATCACCATTAGAGAACCAGGAGTCGGTCTAAACGGACAGGAGCCGGACCGAATATAGGGAAGAATGAACCCGTTATTCGGAGACAATGTAGTCACTGAAGAGGAACAAATGTGGAACGAGAGAATCAGACTAGAGTCTGAGGCCGGGATGAGAAGGGCTAATCCAGTGCAAACGGTGAGGGTTGACCGAGAACAGATCGCCGAAGTCATTAATCAAGACTTCGGCGGCCTTCTTCGAAGGACTCAGCGGCCCATGTATAGGAGGCCGCATAGTGACGCAATTGAGAGAATGCCTCTTCCACGAGGGTACATGGTGCCCAACTTCACAATGTTCTCCGGTGAAGGAGAGCAATCAACAGTAGAGCACATCGGTCGTTTCCTGCTGCAAAGCGGGGAAGTGAGTCACCAAGGGGACATGCTACTAAAACTGTTTCCCAACTCCTTGACCGGTGTGGCTTTTAGTTGGTATATCAACTTACCACCCAATTCATTCCATACTTGGAATCAGATGGAGGAAGCTTTTCACGCACAGTTTTATCGGACAGAGCCCGAAGTCTCTATGGCCGATTTAACAAGGTTGTATCAACTACCAAGCGAATCAGCTGAAGTGTACATTGCTAGGTTCAAACGAGCCAAGCATCGGTGCAAAGTCATATTACCTGAAGAAGAATTCGTTAATATAGCCCTTGGGGGACTCTCCTTCGAACTTCGGAAAAAGTTTGAGGGTATGGGTTTCCAGGATCTTTTCGAGCTGGCAACTAGAGCAGCCCGATATGAGCGCATGTTGGAAGAAGAACAGGAGAGAAAAAACTCATCTAAGGGAACCTACTACAGGGATCCCAATTTTGACATTCATGCTACGGAATATGAAATCAGCACCGAAGTGGATGTGGCCGAAATCGTTTCAAAACGGCCATATCTATGCCAGCCACTGCCTAAACCGACCGACTCACAGTTGTCCTCGGTCAAAAAACAACCATTTGAGGCAGGCAAGCAATATTCATTTGATATTGCAATGGCCGACCAGATTTTTGATTTTATGATGGCCGATAGGCAAATTCGGCTTCCTCACGATGTAAAATTACCTTCGGCCAACGAGCTGAAAGGAAAAGAGTACTGCAAATGGCACAACTCTTGGCGTCATAACACTAACAATTGCTTGGTTTTCCGGAACGTTTTGCAGGACATGATTGATAAAGGAAACCTGAAGTTCGCCGAGAAGGAGAAAGAAGTAATGGGAGTTGATGGAAACCCGTTCCCGGAGATAGTGGGGGCGAACATGGTAACTCCTGATTTCACCATCCTAAGGAGACCAAGGGAAAAGATCGACCTCCGAGGAGTCGACGTGGCCGAGTCTAGCACGAAACTGAAAGAAGGGAAATCAGGAACGAGATTGGCTTCTAGTGTGGTGACAGACAAGGGTAATCCAGAGGCAAACAATGGCTCAACCTTACAATGGATGGTCGATCTGATCAATCAAGGGTTGTGCCCAAAGTGCAAGGCCGAGGTAACTAGAAAACCGGAACATAAAAAGAAGGCGGATCGGTCATCAAGCCCGAGACGACCGATACAAAGCCGCCTCACCTATCCCCATCAGGAATACCACAGGAGACCCGACTTTCGGAAGCACGAGCAGTATCTGAGAGAATCAAGGCATGTAACTAGGGATGTGAGACGAAAGACTTATCAACACCAAGACCGGTCTCCACGGATGGTTGTTCTGCCGAGAACTGAAGTAAACCGATGGACAAAAGTGGAACACCCCAAATTCCCAGAGCGTGCCTATTTCAGTAAAACCCAGAAAAGAAGAATGCAGCGACTAAGGCAAGAAGCTCGAGATTGGGAAGCCAAGTACCGGATGGCAAAGAGGCGAACGGAACAACCAAAGGATATGGTACCAAGAGCGATATTAAGCCAAAAGGGAAAGGAAAAGGTGGAGGTTGAAGACCGAGTCATAAAGCCTTTGAAGATTGAAACCCCAATTCCAGAAATGAACGAATCGGATTTAGAAATGGCCGATCTCGGTTCAGACTATGACGATTCATTGGAGAAGTTTATCCAGTTCGGAAGTATTCCGAAAGACTTGACGATGAATATGGTCTACACTTTGCCGATGTCTTTCGGCGCGAAACCAGACCAGGAGGAAAAAATGAAAGATGATATACGTGGCGAGATCCCGTCGACTCCCGTGATCACCAACCAAGAAGTAAAAATAGAGAAACCAAGGGTCTCGGTGATCAGACCGAAGACCGAAGACGAAGAAGGAAAGAAACCTGCAAAGGTAGTGTTCGAAAAACCAGCGGTAGGGATGTCACAACATCTGAAGCCGTTGTATATTAACGCGGCCATTGATGGAGTAACTTACTCAAGGGTGCTAATCGATAACGGAGCTGCGGTAAACATCCTGCCATCAATCATGTTGTTGAAGTTGCAACGAGATGAGAAGGAATTAATCCCAACTGAACTCACAGTTTGCGGGTTCACAGGGACACCAGCGAAAACCAAAGGAATCCTCCCAGTAGAGCTCACGGTGGGAAAGAAAACCACGATGACAGCTTTCTTCGTGGTAGACTCAGGAGCTTCATACAATGCTTTGCTTGGCAGGGATTGGATTCATACCAGTTGGTGTATTCCATCGACCTTGCACCAATTTTTGATTTTTTGGAATGGAGACGAAGTGGAAGTAGTATGGGCTGATCACAAGCCTTTCGTAGCTAGAGTCCATTGTTCGGAGGCCGTCCTATACGAAGACGATATCGGCCCTGTGAAATTTATCGGAACAGACAAGAATGGAAGGCCGAGGTCGGCCACCATGGTGAAGGATCAGAAGAATCAACTGATCCAGGTGTACAAGCAACTCGAACGGCCATCGATAGTGATTACGCCGATCGAAGATGACAAAGAACTTGACATACCCGATGGACCAGAGCCCATCATCAGCGAGGTGTAGAAAAGCACTGGCCGTGCAGGCCAGTGTAGCCAGAATTCAAGCCTTTCTGGCTGACAAGCAAGCCCAAATATCATCGGCAGACATTGCCGATATACTGGAAAATCAAGAAATCTTGGAAGATTGCATCAACTTCGAAGAATTGGCCTCGGCCCCGGCAAAACTCGACGATTTGAAGGCCGAGGTACAAGATCCTCTCCTTGAGGTTAATCTGGGGGCAAGCGGGGAATACCAGCCTACCTTTGTAAACCAATTACTCGAGCCCGATTTCCAGGCTTCATTGATATCCTTGCTAAAAGAATTCAAGGACTGCTTCGCTTGGGACTACCATCAGATGCCAGGCCTAGCAAGGGGTCTTGTGGAACATCGTTTACCAATTAAAGAGGGTTGTAGGCCGTTCAAACAATTACCCAGGAGAATGTCCCCGGAGGTGATTTTAAAAGTCAAGGAAGAAATCGAGCGGCTGCTGAAGGCTGGTTTTATAAGGACAACCAGGTACGTCGATTGGATCTCAAATATCGTACCTGTGGTTAAGAAAAACGGCAAAATAAGGGTATGTATAGATTTTAGAAATCTAAACATGGCCACGCCAAAGGATGAATACCCGATGCCGATAGCCGATCAACTCATTGACGCCGCGGCCAAACACAAAATTTTATCCTTTATGGATGGGCACTCGGGCTATAATCAGATATATATAGCAGAAGAGGATGTCCCAAAAACGGCTTTCAGATGTCCAGGAGCTATTGGGACATTTGAATGGGTAGTGATGCCGTTTGGGTTGAAGAACGCTGGAGCAACGTATCAGCGAGCTATGAACGCAATCTTCCATGATATGATTGGAAAAATCATGGAAGTATACATCGATGACGTTGTTGTAAAATCGGCCACACAGGTGAAGCATTTGGCCGATTTGAGGCGATCTTTCGAAAGAATGAGAATTCACGGGTTGAAGATGAATCCCATGAAGTGTGCATTTGGAGTCTCGGCCGGAAACTTCCTCGGGTTTCTAGTTCACCAGAGAGGGATCGAAATCGACAAAAACAAAGTCCGTTCTATTCAATCGGTGGAGGCCCCACGTAACAAAAAGGAGTTGCAGAGGCTCCTCGGGCAAATCAACTTCATACGAAGGTTCATCTCGAACTGCGCTGGACGGACACATGTTTGGTCCCCATTACTCAAACTCAAGACCGAGGAAGAATTCCGGTGGGAGGATCAACATCAGCAAGCCTTTGAGGGCATCAAGCGGTATTTATCAGAACCACCAGTCATCATGCCCCCGAGGAAGCAGAGGCCATTAAAACTGTATTTATCGGCCTCGGAAGAATCGATAGCATGTATGCTTGCACAAGATAATGAGTGGGGAAAGGAACAGGCAGTGTACTATCTTAGTAGAGTACTTACTAATGTCGAGCGTAGATATACGCCGATAGAAAAATTATGTTTAGCTTTGTACTTTGCTTCGCAAAAATTAAGAGTATATATGCTCCCTGTTTTGGTTTATTTGATCTGTCAAACAGATGTCATTAAATATATGCTATCCAGACCGATAATGCGTGGGCGTGTTGGGAAGTGGACTCTGGCAATGATGGAGTTCACATTTCAATACGTCCCACAAAGATCGGTAAAAGGCCAAGCCCTTGCTGACTTTTTGGCCGATCATCCTTGTTTGGATATCGGCCCTGAGTTAAATGAAGCCATTGATTCCACTCTCTTATCAACAATTTCGTTGACCCCATGGACGTTAATATTTGACGGATCCAGAAATGCCGACGGCGCAGGGGCAGGGATAATTGTAATATCACCGAGAAAACGGAAAATCGTCTTCTCGTTTAAACTAGAGTTTGAATGCTCTAGTAACCAGGCTGAATACGAAGCACTGATCATCGGCCTTGAAATCATGGCCGAAATGGATATATCAGCAATCCATATCATCGGTGATTCAAACTTAGTGATTAGCCAACTAAGTGGTGAGTTTAGGTGTAAGAGTTGGGAGTTGCTGCCTTTCCACTCAATCGCCTTGCAATTATTACGAGAGTTTGATGACGTTAGGGTCCAACACGTTGCTCGTGCCTATAATGACGAGGCCGATAATCTAGCACAAGTCGCATCGGGAACAAAATTGGAGGTAACCGATAACGAAAAATTGATAAGAGTGCAGAGGAGAATCTTGCCGTCAGTAAGGCAACGAGAAATGGCAACAGAAATTTTCTCGGTGATCACGGATGATCAAGATTGGAGAGATCCAATAATTAAATGCCTCTTATGCCCAAACAGAGTGGCCGAGAGAAAAACCAAGCTGTCATCGGTCAAGTATGTCTTATTGGATGGTGAGTTGTTTAAAAAGAGCGTAAAGGATGAAAACTTGTTAAGATGTTTAGACAAACTCGAGGCCATGAAAGTGATGGCTGAAGTACACGAAGGAATCTGTGGCGCACACCAGGCTGGTACGAAAATGAAATGGCTTCTTAGGAGGTATAATTACTATTGGCCAAGCATGCTAAAAGATTGCATTGACTACGCCAAAGGATGCCAATCATGCCAAAGGCACGGGCCAATACAACGAGTACCAGCTACCGAGATGCAGGTAATCGTTAGATCGTGGCCATTCCGGGGCTGGGCCATGGATCTGATTGGTAAAATATACCCACCATCATCAGGCCAACACTGTTTTATTGTGGTGGCTACTGATTACTTTACCAAATGGGTGGAGGCAGTACCAGCAAAGTCGGTAAATCAAGCATATGTGATCAAATTCATTAGTGAACACATAATTCACCGATTTGGACTTCCCGAAACTAGTACAGCTGATCAAGGATCGGTCTTCACGGGGGATGAAGTTAAGGCATTTGCAGAAAGCCGAGGTATCAAGATCCTTAATTCAACGCCGTATTTTGCTCAAGGAAATGGACAGGCCGAATCATCCAATAAAACAATCAAAGGAATAATCGAAAAAATGGTGGAAGGCAATCCTAGGATATGGCACGAGCTATTATCTGAGGCTTTGTGGGCATATCGGACATCTAAAAGATCGGCAACAAACATAACTCCTTTCATGCTGACCTACGGTCATGACGCAATGCTGCCTATGGAAGTAACCGTCCGGTCGACAAGACGAGCATTCCAACTCGGCCTTGAATCAGGTGAATACACCGAAGCAATGTTGGCCGAGTTGGAAGAGCTTGATGATGTTCGTCTCAAAGCATTGGATTGTATCAAGGCACAGAAGAATAGGGTTACTCGGGCATACAACAAAAGGGTTAAACATAAGTCGTTTGGCGAGGGCGACCTTGTTTGGAAAGCTGTGTTACCGCTGGGTGAAAAGAATGCCCGATATGGAAAATGGTCAGCTAAATGGGAAGGACCATTCCAGGTGATATCGGTCATCACGGGGGGTGCATATCGGTTAATGGACTTAGATGGTGAGATGCATGCAAGACCGATAAATGGAAAATATTTAAAGCAATATGTACCATCCCTTTGGGAGTCGGTAACAATAAATGAATGAAGAATGAATGATATAAATTCTCATTTTTATTAATGTACAACTTGTTACATGATATTAGCCGCAAATGCTGTAACGGCCATACAAAAAAAAATGTATTACATTATTTCCTGGCAAATCTTAATCTAAGTTCCTCCCAAGCCCGGTCCAGATACTCCAATTCTTTTTCCGCGGTAGCTTTCTCGGCCTCCCACCTGCTTGCAGCCGCCGCAGTCCCGATTAAGGCGTCCACATGTTCTTGCGCGGCGCGCCCAACATCGAGAATGGCCTTCTCAGAAAGTGCCAGGCCGGCATCAGCATTGGTCAATTCAGCTTGGAGTTTTGCTATCTCGGCCTCAATCCTAGCCTTTTCCTGAAGAAGGCGCTCCTTCATCGCTTTGGACGCCTCAAACTGCTTCTTGCAAGAATCCAGATGTTCGACTCGGGCTTTGCGTTCCCTGGACTTCTCTTCGATTCCAGAGATAAGCTTGGTAGCAGACCGATGTCGGTGCAAATAGTCTGGTAGCCTCACTTGCAAATCCCGGAGATCGGCCTTCATTTCTTCAGATATGTCCAGCCAGGAAAGCAAGAGGCCCATGGCCGAGTGAAATTTATTAAAATCTGGGAGCTGGGAAAGTTTTCGTTGGACCGTGGTCCGAAACCATTCCTCAGCCCGTTGATACTCGGCAACGGAGGGACCGGCAGTAGCCTGAGCAACGACAGGTTCGGCTTGTAAAAGTTGCTCAGGATTGAGCAAAGCGAAGAAGGCTTCAACCGAGGAGACCGAGCTGAAGTCTGGGATTGGAAGAGAACTGGAAACCTAGAAAAGGAGGCAACAGTTAAACCCAAAGTACAATGAAGGGAAAAACAAAAGAATAGAGGTAAAGAATTACCTGGACCGAGGGAGAGCTGGTCGAGGAAGCCGCCGGTGGGGGTTGTGGTACAACGGGTACTTGCATTTGTACTGGTGGTGAGGCCGATGTCTCGGTATGAGAAACATCGGTGGAAGCTGGCTGATCAGGAATAGGTTGCTCACCCATAGCCTCAGCATCCCGAGGAGTCCCAGGATCGCTGAGATCGATGGGATCATTGCGATCCGATCCAGAGGGTCTTTCATCCTCTGTAGTCTCCACGGTGTCACCAGCACCGGTGCTGTCAGTTGCGGGCGATAATATATCGGCCCCACCACGCAGGATAGCCTGCCTGGCCTCATCCAGCCCTCTTAGTCGTTGAAGCTCGGCCATCAGCTGATCATAGGTCATCTGAGGGGCTGTCTCCACAGGGGCAGATTGGGAAGAGGATGTTGGAATTGGTGGCTTCAATGGAGATTTTGGAGGCAGAGGCATCTTTGCCCGAGAGGTTGGAGGCTTCATCGTCGCCTGGCCTGTCTTCTTGGTAGCAGCACTACCAGCCCCCTAAAATCAAAACAAGTATTAGTCAGCCTCAAGATTTTACATATGCGAAAGCAAAAGACAAGGAAAAATTCGGTACCTTGGCCGACTTAACGGTAGCCGCGGCAACGTTACGACGTTGCCGAGTTGAAAGAGGGATATCCTCATCCGACTCGATATCGGTCGCCCCAGAAGGGTTCTCTCTAGGAAGAGCATCTGGATAAGAATAAAGATGAAATCAGTTAGAGAAAGAGAAGGCTGATTAAAACAAGTGAAAAGGATACCTAAAACTGGTGCTCCAGTGTCTACAACCCGTATGGCCGATGAATGATCAACCATGCCGAGATCATGCCATCCGGTATAAGTAACCCTCTCCCATGCTTCAGTCATGGACGATGTCTGTTTATCCACCATCGGAAAGGCAATTGCAAAATCGGCTTCAGGCAAGGGAGGAGGACGACATTCAAAGGGCTTAAAGAACTGTTCAAAGGACATAACGGATGAATAGTCAACCGTCTGGAGGTACTTTCTGTATGCCCTTGTTGATTTATCCTTGTGTTCTTGCTCAAGTGCCCTCAAATGCCACTTCATATCGGACCGCATGATCTCGGGATATCTGGGGTCAAATTTGAATTTAAAGAATTTTTCGAAGGCAAGTACGGCTTGATACGGTGTTTTACCTTTGGAGGTCGTCGCTTTCCTTTTGTGACCTGCAACCTGAACCACAGAAGGATTAGATGAACGGGATGGTTTTTCGGCAACAGGAGGAGAAATGCGTCTAAGTACAGAAAAAAGGGGCTCAGAACGTAAGCCCGACAATATTTTGGACCACCAAGTCTCAAACTCGATAGATGTTGAAGGAAGCTCTCGGAAGGTGATGAATTCCAATCCTTCATAGGCCATTCGGCCAAAAGTTTGGCACTTCTCGACCTTGGCGAGGTCGGAAAGAAGAGACCGCCCTGACATGGAACGGTTGAGGGTCCGGAAAGGGGGAATAGGAATGAGTTGTTTTAGCCCGAGTTGGCGGGCTAAAGCGGGAGCGTTGTAATATTCCACCCCACACTTGTTATTACGAGGGGGAATAACAGGACTATACAATAGATCTCGGCCAACTAGGAAGCTGGCCCAGATTGATTCATGCTCTTTTGTCTCGGCCTCAGGAGCCTGGCCAGGACTGTGAAGAAGCCAGCTCGGACATCTAAGTCGAGGATGAAAAGGAAGGAATTGTTGGGGGGATCGGTTGCCCATGTGTTCATAGAAGAAGGAAAAAAGGTGCTCAAAAGAAAGGCCCATGGGGCTGATACCGGCAAGATGAAAAGCGAAGGCCGATGAATGTTCGGATAGAACGGTGGGATCGAAATGGTCAACTGAGCATTTCTCAGGAAAATAAGATTGGAGCCAACATTGAAGGAGCCAGAGGGCTCCTCCCGAGTTTTTAAAATCGGAAAAAATGAGTTCAAGAATACCCCGGTAAAGATGAGAAAGGGCGAGAGGAGCAAGAGCAAGTCTTCGACCCTCGGCCAATGCAAGAGCAATATGAGTATATTCTTGAGTAACGGCGTATGAGGCCGAGCAAAACACAAAGCGGTTCAGCCAGTAGACCAGGAAAGCAACGTGTTCCTGGTCAGAGACATCCCCTTGTCCCATACAGGCCATTATAAAAGGACCAAAGCCAGTGACAACCCTGGAACCCTTGCCCGATGTGGTCCTAGGGTATTCGAATTCGAGATTGGAGGAAAGGCTGGGAGTGACTTCCTCACCGTGAGCGGAAAGACCGGTAAGGAAGCAAACATCCTGAATTGTCGGACTCATGAGACCGCAACGGAAAAAGAAAGCATTGGCCGAAGTCGACCAGAAGAATAAAGAAGAAAAGAAGAGAGGTTTGTCAAGAAGAAACTTCTCACGGCTCAGCATAATGGCATCATAGATGTCAAGGGCCTTCCACAAGTCCCTTTTCACCTCCACAAATCGGTCTACCCATGAAATCCAATCAGGAGAAGGAATAGGCCAATTCCTCAAAGGATTGGAAGGGGTGTACTGAGAACCCCAATCAAAGGAAGAAGAACGATAAAGTAATTCGTTATCATCTACAACTAAGGGAAAGTATGGGTCCAAAGAAGATGGAGGGAAAGAATCGAAGGAGGGACCAAGTCCCGTTGAACCAGAAGATGAAGGGGTCAATACCTGAGGATTTATTAGCCCAGGAATAGTCTCAAGGGCTTGCTTAACGGCGGTAGCATTAGTTTTCACCACCGGCGCAGTTTCAGTGGCAGCAGGAGAGGAAGAGGTGGCGCCGGCGGTTTGCGAAACACTGGGAGCAGAGGAGGACGCCATGGAAATTTGAAAAGGAAAGAAAATATTTTCTCGAGAAAAATATTAAGGCAAGAAAATAAGCATGGAATGGAAAATGACAAGGGTAAGTGACTTATATAGATGACAGAAGGGGGTCATTATGATTTGGGAACGAGTTCCCAAGAGGCACGCCTCGATTCAAGAAACGAGGCAGGAAGGACTATTGGGGGGATGCCACGTGGAGCCGTACGCCGCCAATTTCCAGTTGATATTTAAAATTTGAATTCAAAACGTCTCATCAAACTGACGAAGTTACGTTTGACAAGACGTTTTGGGGGCATTGTTTACACCCTAAATTAGGGTTTCCCAGGGCACGTGACGGTCATGTGGACTCAGGACGTTATCACTAGACCGCGTAGGCAGATGAACAATGACAAGACCGATGACTCAGGAAGACCAATATTTGATCAAGCGACTGGTAAAGATGGTACGTTCCAAATAAGAACATCGGTATCAAGACCGAGGACCAATTAGTATGAAGTTCTCAGAGTACCTTAGTATGGCTAGTGGCAGAGTAGTCTCAACTGCAGCCCTAACATCGGTAAAATAGGACCGATTCCAAACTGGTTTATTACCATTTGAGTCCTAATATCGGCAATGACAAAACGGCTCTAATAAAGATATCGATCTCAGCAAATAAGGCCGATATCAGAAAAGATCAGTGACGCCTCGGCATTAACGGATAAGGCCGAGGACTTTCTCTGTAGATCTTGCAGTAACAGGTCCAGAGGATGATAACAGCAGTCCATGGGGATTAGTAAGGATAAAAGGCAACATCGGGGTAAGACCGAGAGACACGAGTAAGCTTCCTACTAAAGAAAAGGCCGAGTAATATCATCAGTGGAGATTAAGCTACACAGAGAAACACAATCGGTCGTAAATTCACTTGGAAAATAGTCAAGTAGGAATGAGAACGTGGGTCTTCAGTTTCCAGAACATGCTGAGGTGGAAGAAAAAGCAGTTGCGAGAAGAAAGGAATGCGGCAGAAGTGGGATCATCACACAATCATGGAAGTTGATCATGGGACATAGTGGGAGCATAAATTAATATATGCCTAGAAACTAGGGGCCACGTACCCCACTACTTCATGATCCCCACTAACATGAGCGGTTGTGCAAGCAAGTCTATAAATATGGCATGTGGTGCAACATTTGAAAGGGGCTAACACACACGCCACTTCTGCTCTCAGCAGGCTTTTAGTGTCTCCTCATAACATTTCTTTCTTGTTCTTGAGTGATCTGTGAGTTCTTATTCTTGAGTACTCAGTTTTTTTATTCTTTTCGTTGAATATTTGTAATCATCACCTTTCAATCAATGGAGAAGAAGTTTTCTATGGAGGTAATCTGAATCATTGTATTTAGTTTCCCTTTCTGTAGTTTCCATTTGTAATTTCTTACTTGCATCAGAATAGAGAAAAGCCCACTGTTATTTTATTGTTAAATAACAAATCGCTTAGTTTAGAAGTCAGATTAGGTAATCAACATCACTTTGAGTCCACACGGACTCTGGCACGCCCGACACACAACACTAGATATTTATTGCAAACAAGGTCACAAATTGGTATAATTATGTTCTAAAATATTGTAATTTGAAAACTATTTTACTTCACTTTTGAGATCCAAAAAAATAAATTAATTTACAAAGTTATAGCATGTTAGGAGCAAATTACACCATTTTGTGACCTACTTGGACCAAAAAAGCAGAGTAGTTTTCAAGATTATGAAAAATTTGAGATTTAAGTACAACCTTTTTTGGACCAAAATTATGTATGATTGAAGATCCCCTTTAGTACATATATATATATAGGTAGGTAGGTAATATAACATCCCTAATTCAAACAAAAAGAGGTAAATAATTAAAAATCTGTAGACGAGGAAAAGAATATTTTCCAGTTACGTAATGTTAGCTGGCAAGAAGGGGTATCTCGTAGTTTAATGGAATACCAAGGTCACATATTTGCTTTCCTAAATATTACCTCCATTTCGATCTATAGGGTACACCTGCCGGCCGGAGTTATTAATTCTAAGTGAAGTGTTTGAGAGAGAAAACAGAATTGTATAGAGAGGAGAGAGAGAGCGAGAGCAAAAATGTGCCCAACAAATCAGGTGGGGCATAATAAGCAGAAACAGAAACAGAAACATCGAAGCTCCTCCACCGAGCAGGTCGGTTTCTGCTCCCAATCCAGCGGCGGCGGAGGAGGCGATGCTACTGACTGGAGAGACGAGGCAATCAACGGTGGATCTCTCAAACATGTGGACCTACATAGCGGATCCAACGGCTGGGCTTCACCTCCAGGCGACCTCTTCTCTCTCCGCAGCCAACAATACTTGACAAAGAAGATAAAATCTCCATCCGGGGCGTGGCTCCTTCAGCCGGCCGGCGTTGACTGGCTCCGATCCACCACCAAGCTCGACAACGTACTCTCCCGACCCGACAATCGTGTGATGCACGCGCTCAAAAGAGCCCAATCTCAATCCCAACAAGGAGCCAAGTTTCTCAAAACCTTCCTAATCGCCGTCAATCTCCAAGTGCCCGGTAGGGACCACCACAGCGCCGTCTTCTACTTCTCCACTGACGATCCCATCCCCTCCGGTTCGCTTCTCCAACGATTCATCGACGGCGACGACTCGTTCCGGAACCATCGGTTCAAGATCGTGAACCGGATCGTGAAAGGGCCGTGGATCGTGAAAGCGGCGGTCGGGAATTACTCGGCATGTCTACTCGGGAAGGCACTGACGTGTAACTATCACAGGGGGTCAAACTACCTGGAGATCGACGTGGATATAGGCAGCTCGGCGATCGCGAGTGCGATACTTCACTTAGCATTGGGATACGTGACAGCGGTGACGATAGACATGGGATTTGTGGTGGAGGCGCAGGCAGAGGATGAGTTACCGGAGAGGTTGTTGGGTGCGGTTAGGGTTTGTCAGATGGAGATGTCTTCGGCAGCGAATATGTCGCCGTTGAAGAAATCAGTAACCTCCAAGGTCAATAACATTAACAACCAGAATCAGAGTAGAGTTCAGTCTACCAAATCTGAAAATGATATTGATGATTGAGAAATTTCACGGCTGTAATTTTCCCTTTTTTTCTTTTGGCTTTTTTTTTTTTTTTTTTTTAACTGTTTTAATTAATGAGTACCCTCAGAACCAACAAAAGTCTTCTATTGGGATTGATTGATGGTTGTAGATACTCCGTATGTAGCAGCTGTTAGCAATGTCGGGATACTTATTCTCTCTCCACAATCTGTGTCTCTCTCCCTTCAAAGTTCCAAATATTTTTCTACCATTTCTTTAAAAAAATTTATTTCTACAATTTGATGAACCATATTTCTGTTTTTACTTCTTCGGTTTTCCCATTAATAAGCAATATATAATAGGGATAATTAAAAATCAGTCTACAAATGTGTTGACAAATAAAAAGTCAGTCACTTCTTTTGTTTAAATAAAAGGAAAATCATTTTAAAACTAAAAATTCTAAAATCAGTCAATTTTTGATCTTTTTTTTTAAATAAAAAATAAAAAAAATTGAATTTACCCCATATCTTCTTCCTTACCACTAGGGGTGTAAGAAAAAACTGCAAACCGCAAATTCACCGCAAACTGATCAAACCGAAAATCGATTGGTCGGTTTTCTAAATATATGTAAAAGTTAAACCCGACCGTAAAATTGACTGAACTCCTAAAAACTCGACCGACCGACCGACCGATTTACACTCCTATCGGTTGGCTTTTTTTACACCAAAAAAATCGAAAAAAAACAACCGATGGACCGATCGATTTACACCCCGACTCACCACCACCAACCACCAGTCGCCGCTGCCGCCATTACCCCCGCCATTCCATGACCACCACCACCAACTACCGCCGTCACCTCCACCACACCACGACCACCACCACAAGTCACCACCACCACCATGGCCGGCCACCAGCAACCCCCCACAACACTAGGGTCGTTACATTCCACCCCCCTTAGGGCTCAACGTCCGCGTTGGCACACTTTCGACTGTGTCTAGCAGCTAGGGTACCATTCTGTCATGACCCAAGTCTCGCTCAGTAAGATATTGTCCACTTTGGGTCCAAACTTGCACGAATTTGTTTTTGGGCACTACTCAAAAGACCTCATAGTAGGGAGACTTGAAACCACACATATATAGCACATTACTTTTCCACACCCAAGCGATGTGGGACGAACATTCCGTAGTGTGTAGTCTGCTAGCACTTACTACAGCCACAAAGTCACCTACAGCAGCCCGCCCACAACACCAGGGTCGTTACAATTAAATTGTCACACCCCGATATTTGAAAAGCCAAATATTCAATCAAGTGCTTACCCTGATAAATATTCAACAGCCTAAAAAATCCAAGATTTCTAACCTACACTTAAGTTTAAAAGACCACTTGATCGGGAGAGAACAAATCCTATTTATACGCCTTAACGAGCATTTGTTAGTATCTTTTATCCTGTTTTTGTATATTTTTACTTCGTTTTCTATTTTCTGACAGGTTTTGGAAGAAATCAAGTATATCAGGCTAAACAGGGTGAAAAAGCAGAAGAAAAGAAGCTGAAAAAGCCTGTTCGCGCGCGCGCGAGAATCCAGGAATCGCTCGCGCGATCCGCGCGCGCGAGGTGCCAAATGTCGCGCTCGCGTGGCCCGCTCGCGCGATATGTGTAAAAACCAATTATGCGTATTTCAGTATACTGAAGACTCCTGTGCGAATGAAACTGCTTAATTACGTCTGGAAAGCTAAATACAGCAGTTTTAATGCGTTTCGAGTTGGGAAAGCTTCCAAAAACTTGTTGTAAATCTATATATAACTTATTTTACTTCAATAAAAGGGTTGACAATTATTATACACACAATATACAACCACACTTTCAGCCATTGAAGGGAGGGAAGCAAGAAGAAGAAGAAGAAGAAGACCAAGGATTTCCATGGCCTCCTCCATCAACTACTTGCCATCTACCGCTTCTAGGACATGATTTTAGGCCTCCTCCATAGTCAAGTTAAAATATTTGTTACCATACTAAATAATCTTCCGTTGTAAACATTGAAGAACCGTATCACCCTAGGACATGATTTTAAGCCTTCTTTGTTTACTACCGGCCGATAAAAGATAAAATTTCCTTAGTTCGCCCCTTTGAGCCGTTACAATGCCTCTTTTTCTTTGTTCACCATTATCCTCTTTAAAAGCTCCAACTTGATCAACTTGGATTATACCACTGGAAGAGTGATCAACTTTTAGTAGTATTAAGGCGATGTGTTGATAAAGAAGAAGAAAATAAGATGTTATTGGGGTAGTTGCTTGGTATTCGATGAATAATCATTTGAGAAGCAAAAAAAAAAAAAAAGGAAAAGAAACATAATACAGAAGAGGAAGGTTGAAAAAAAAAATGAAAGAAAAGAAGAAAAATGAATGAAAAGGAATGAAGAAGAAGAAAAGATGAAAGTTTGTAGAAGAAGAATGAAAGAGATCGAACATGCCTTACAATGCCATTCTAAACCTACCCAATTAATCCGTTCTATCATTTTTCATTGCCTGAGCCACATTACAACCTTTGAAAAGTCCTATCTGATCCTAGGAAACATGGTTTGGATATGAAAACGATGGGAGGGGGATTAAAACATGGTAATGAGTAATTTTTCTTGATTGTTGGCATCTTATCCATGAGACTATTGTTCTTTCGTGTCATGCGTCTTTTTCGAGTCATATGTGAGCATTTCTCGTTTGGAAAACATAATTCTTTTACTCACATATTTTAGAAAAATTACACCTGTTTCTAAGTGTTTCATTTGAGAGTGTAATTAACATTGTGAGATTCGTAGTCGAAGCATAGTTGGATGGTTATCCGAGTTATATTCCAAGTTCATGACATACACGTGTTCATTTGACTACCACATCACACACGTGCAATTTTATGAGAAACTCTATTGATTTTTACGATTCATGTACTTGGGATTGTTTTTCATGATGTAGGTAGACGTTTGATTCTGTTTTTGTATGTTCGTTATTCTATTTCAAATCTTTGTTATATGATAAAGGAGTATTGAATATTATGTTCTTTGTTTTCAATAAAAGTTTTTAAGTTTACAAGTTAATAAAGATGGTTGTGGGTGATTTGTTGACGAGAACCCTCACGAGACTTCACTCGCCCGACTAGGGACACCTAGAGGTTTAAAAGGCTTGTTGCATACGCTAAATGCAATCGTGATCCATGCGAAAATGGAGTAGTATTTTATTAGTAGTTAGTTTTTATTTTAGTTTTGCTCGAGGACTAGCAAAATGTAGGTTTGGGGGGTGTGATCGGGAGAGAACAAATTCTATTTATACGCCTTAACGAGCATTCGTTAGTATCTTTTTATCCTGTTTTTGTATATTTTTACTTCGTTTTCTATTTTCTGACAGGTTTTGGAAGAAATCAAGTATATCAGGCTAAACAGGGTGAAAAAGCAAAAGAAAAGAAGCTGAAAAAGCCAGTTCGCGCGCGCGAGCCGCGCACGCGAGAATCCAGGAATCGACCGCGCGATCCGCGCGCGCGAGGTGCCAAATGTCGCGCTCGCGCGGCCCGCTCGCGCGATATGTGTAAAAACCAATTATGCGTATTTCAGTATACTGAAGACTCCTGTGCGAATGAAACTGCTTAATTACGTCTGGAAAGCTAAGCACAGTAGTTTTAATGCGTTTCGAGTTGGGAAAGCTTCCAAAAACTTGTTGTAAATCTATATATACCTTATTTTACTTCAATAAAAAGGTTGACAATTATTATACACACAATATACAACCACACTTTCAGCCATTGAAGGGAGGGAAGCAAGAAGAAGAAGAAGAAGACCAAGGATTTCCATGGCCTCCTCCATCAACTACTTGCCATCTACCGCTTCCATGGACAGCTAGACCTTAGATCTAGGGTTTCAATGAAACCCTAGTCGAGTAATAGGGAGTATTTTATGTTTATATTTTAGTTTTATTATGTATGGATGACAGTCACATGTTCCGAGGATTTTTATAAATAAATCGTACTTCTATTGATTAAATCATTGCTTTCAAAGTTTAATCTTGTCTTAGATCTATTTTGACTGTGATGTGCACAATGATCTATGCTCGCTGTGCTTGTTTAGATTGTTTACATGTGATGGTGCTATCAAGTATCCGAATAGTCCATGCCTAGATTAGACGCATTATACCACAACCCTAGTTTAGTGTGGGATAATTCGTGCTAACCGAAGATGGATTATGTTGGTGCTTTGTCACACCCCGATTTTTGGACAACCAAATATTCAATCCAGAGCCTGTATCCGGACTAATATTCAATTACCAAAAATCACGAGAGCGACACCCTCCCATATGCTAACAGAAAATTTATTGAAAACAGTATAATACTCCTTAAATAAGGGCATGTGATCTTGTGTTTAAAGAAAAACTCTTTATTATTAAACATGTATTCCCAAACATCCATTTTATTGTAAAAGAAATAAAGTTCCATTATAAATATTATATCACTTTTCAATTTAAAAAAAAAAACATCATTTTCATGAATAAAATGTCCACATACAGAGTTCAGCGGGAATAAAAATAAATAAGAATAAAATCTATACATCCATTGGTCAGAGTAACTACAACGTTCTCAATACCCAATATACCATATTTATTACAATTATACATACTGGCCCACAACGCCAGAAAATAAAATACAATCAAGTACAACAAAAATAAGTACAACTCCAATAATAAACAACACAACGACCATCTCTTCACCCAAACAGAAGCTCCAACGAAAATCTCCAAAAAAACTAAATCTGCACAAATACATTCGACTACGTTTCATATAGAAACGCCCCCGAATGCATAACACACTCGGGTCAGTCACATGACTGGTATGAGTTAAACAAAAATAATAAAATTTGAAGGCTCCAACCTGAACCCGTAGACTACAAACCACATTACAATACTATTGGGCCAAGACAGGTAGTTCCACACACATATTTGGACAAAAGGGTAGTTTCCATTTATGTGGTGGCAAGTAGTTTCTTGCCCAAAACCCAAAGTTACTACGAGTTTTATACTTACCTCGGATATCTATGGTGAGCCAGCCCTGCATAAAAGTTAGTGGGCCCACCATCTTGTAAATCGAACGATCACAAACCATGCGAATAATTCCATACATAAGCCGTTCACATTCTAACTTAAACGTCGCGTTCATTATTCCACGCTTATCAGTCTTATGAAATAATCCATGTTCATTACTTATTAACTTTAAATTTATCTTCGCATTCCCTAGCTTCACCACTTGGCCACCCTCCATGGTACAGCCCACACATATATCCCATGTGTGCCCGGACATACTACCAACATCCACTCCGGTGCCAGTTTGGTTAGGGTATCAACCAAACCAGGTATACACAACGGACGGCTAGTCAATATGCCTAGACGTCTATACAATATAAGCCGAGCATAAGACTTAGGCCAGCTTGATCACGAAGCCACTGGCAAAAAGGTACACTCAGCAAGTCTAGCTACCAAAAACAAAACATATCACACAACGACATATCACACAACGGGGAGCGGTGAACACTAAGGAATTATATTGCAATTATTGTTTATCGTTCGTATTATCCCAATAATTGTGAATTTCACGTTTATCACATAGTTTCGTCTCATCATAGTCTAATCACATCTCTAACTTTTTGATGCATTCCGATTTCTTACAATAAAGGGTTTTATCAATTAACCCATAATAATCTTCCCTCAATAATTTCCAATCAAATTATAAGATCCCCAATATTCTATTCAGCATATCTAATTTACTCATTTTTTATCAAAATGATCACACAATAAGGTTAGTTATTTCAGGTACAATAATTCTCAACCCAATATTCAAAATTAGCCTACATGAAACCCATAATAAAAATTCAAATTCACATATCGTAAAATGTTATAACAATCGTTCCACAATATTTTCACCGGACTCAACGTTAATGACTATCACCCATTTTTTTCATAGCTCAACATTATATGAGAATTCACGTATCTCTAAGTAATTTTCGTTAAGTCATACGAACGAATAAAAAAAAACACAACTAATCATATTTCTCCAATGTCGTACATTTTAATATACTAAAAACTGCTACTGAAATTTAAATCTACAGTCCAAACGGTGCAGAATCAAGGAAAACTCAAAACACGAAAAGTGTGCAGAATTGCGTTTCCTATAGGCTAATGCGGACAGAATATTCAAATTCAAAACCACGATTTTCTAATAATTTTCTAAAGTTTTCTGCAACTGTGTGAACTACACATAAAACGAATTTCACATATATTTTCTAACAAACATGAATATTTCACATATGGTTTTTATCAAACTAACGATTTCCCTAACCCTTTTGAATACTCTAATGTCATGATCGCAAAATCACACGAAGGGGAAAAGAAATTATCTAGATTACTCCTACAATAACAACGTATCCATTACAAAGGTTTAACCCTAATAATTAAATTAAACATGTACGTACTAATTTAATTACTCCCGTATATACATATACATATACATACGTGTATATATATATGAATACACAAAGTTTAACTCACCGAGTTGATAAAAAAAATGGCAATCACGAATACCCCACGATCCACACGTGACCACGAACCCGGGACCATTCTCCTTCTTCTCCCTTTTCTTCTTCTTCTTCTTCTTCTTCTCTCTCTCTCTCTCTCTCTCTCTCTCTCTCTCTCTCTTTCTTCTCTTCCCTTTTTGTTTTAATATGGGGGCTAGGGTTTTTAACATAAATAGATATGTACACTACACACACAACACATGTCAAATAAACACACATAAATATATAAATCCCGTTTTTCTTCTTGTGGGCTCACAAAAGAGGCCTATATGAGCCCAGAATGCAGTACAAAGTGTTAAAATGAGTAGTCCAATGGGTACCCATGACCCCGGTATTAAGTTTTAATGCTAATTACATTATTTAACACATTCGCGGGCCTATAAACACTATATAACAAAAATACATATCAACCCTTCATTTTTTTTTTTTAACAAATATAAATTAATAAAATATAACTTCCAAACTAAACGCGCTCACTCATGATTTAATTGATACGTCCACCAAACACTTAAATTTTTCAAACACATGTCTTACACAGACACACTCATATATTATTGCTAAATGAAAAAAAATTAATTAAAATAATTATTTACACACTTAAAAATTTTAGGTTTGTTACATTCTACCCTCCTTAAAGAAATTTCGTCCCGAAATTTGTAGCAACGGTAAATACACAATTCAGTCATAAATAAAGTTAGGCACGCAATTTCATACAAATCATTGATTACGTTTAACTCTCAACTATACAAGACTTAGTACGTCGAGCGAATAATCCAAACAAGGAAACCCTCATATATATACCTTATTCACGTATAGTCAATCGTCAAACGTTAATAGATATTCCAAAACACAGAGATTGATGCAAACCATGTGAATACGAACTATGCATGCAACATGCTCATAGTTAATCAAAGATTTAACTATATACCCATGTTGACCTCTTACCTTGTCCCATACCACTTCTCATCGGGATACCCAATACTTACCACTCAAATGTATAGCTTCAAGATCTTTCAGAACCTTTCACTATGAATAAGAATACCCGTCCAAATTAATAAGCTTTTGTAGATATAAGAGAACCTCTGGCTCAATATACACTCCCGAAAAATAATAAGGCATAGAAATTCCATGTTGAGAGATACGATAGATGCAGCAGTAGAATATCAGCCGATAATACTAGCTTCATAATAAGAAATCCAAAATACCCGTTGATAGATAAGAAATCCCAGAATACCAATAGTAATAGAATCCGCTTCAGAAAATCAGAATAATCAATAGAGATGAGAAGACTAGAAAACCAGTTGATAACATAAGAAATCCAGAAATCCAATACTTGCCTCCAATTGCCGTACAAAATTTCTCAAGTCCATCGTATTCACCCACATAACTATTCCATAAACGAAAATAGAACTCCCCTCGATACAACCCCAATATACCAATACAAGATACATGCACTAACATGCAAATTTAACCATTATCCTATATGCTCATACTTGGTCTCAAAATTAACATGCAGTTAATACCAAGCAAGGAAGCAAAACAATATGTACGAGCATACGGTTCACAAACTACTACTAAGATATAAAGACATTATTCACATTACAAAGCACATAGTAACAAGAAACACGTAGTAGCACATACTCCCAATCCCAAAGAAATTCGCAAACCTAAAGCTCTGACAAGCCCATAAACCACGATCTGAGAATCACTTAGACTCACTAAGCTAACCTTAAGCTCTGATACCAAACTGTCACACCCCGATTTTTGGACAACCAAATATTCAATCCAGAGCCTGTATCCGGACTAATATTCAATTACCAAAAATCACGAGAGCGACACCCTCCCATATGCTAACAGAAAATTTATTGAAAACAGTATTTAATACTCCTTAAATAAGGGCATGTGATCTTGTGTTTAAAGAAAAACTCTTTATTATTAAACATGTATTCCCAAACATCCATTTTATTGTAAAAGAAATAAAGTTCCATTATAAATATTATATCACTTTTCAATTTAAAAAAAAAAAAACATCATTTTCATAAATAAAATGTCCACATACAGAGTTCAGCGGGAATAAAAATAAATAAGAATAAAATCTATACTTCTATTGGTCAGAGTAACTACAATGTTCCCAATACCCAATATACCATATTTATTACAATTATACATACTGGCCCACAATGCCAGAAAATAAAATACAATCAAGTACAACAAAAATAAGTACAACTCCAATAATAAACAACACAACGACCATCTCTTCACCCAAACAGAAGCTCCAACGAAAATCTCCAAAAAAACTAAACCTGCACAAATACATTCGACTACGTTTCATAAAGAAACGCCCCCGAATGCATAACACACTCGGGTCAGTCACATGACTGGTATGAGTTAAACAAAAATAATAAAATCTGAGGGCTCCAACCTGAACCCGTAGACTACAAACCACATTACAATACTATTGGGCCAAGACAGGTAGTTCCACACACATATTTGGACAAAAGGGTAGTTTCCATTTATGTGGTGGCAAGTAGTTTCTTGCCCAAAACCCAAAGTTACTACGAGTTTTATACTTACCTCGGATATCTATGGTGAGCCAGCCCTGCATAAAAGTTAGTGGGCCCACCATCTTGTAAATCGAACGATCACAAACCATGCGAATAATTCCATACATAAGCCGTTCACATTCTAACTTAAACGTCGCGTTCATTATTCCACGCTTATCAGTCATATGAAATAATCCATGTTCATTACTTATTAACTTTAAATTTATTTTTGCATTCCCTAGCTTCACCACTTGGCCACCCTCCATGGTACAGCCCACACATATATCCCATGTGTGCCCGGACATACTACCAACATCCACTCCGGTGCCAGTTTGGTTAGGGTATCAACCAAACCAGGTATACACAACGGACGGCTGGTCAATATGCCTAGACGTCTATACAATATAAGCCGAGCATAAGGCTTAGGCCAGCTTGATCACGAAGCCACTGGCAAAAAGGTACACTCAGCAAGTCGAGCTACCAAAAACAAAACATATCACACAACGGGGAGCGGTGAACACTAAGGAATTATATTGCAATTATTGTTTATCGTTCGTATTATCCCAATAATTGTGAATTTCACGTTTATCACATAGTTCCGTCTCATCATAGTCTAATCACATCTCTAACTTTTAGATGCATTCCGATTTCTTACAATAAAGGGTTTTATCAATTAATCCATAATAATCTTCCCTCAATAATTTCCAATCAAATTATAAGATCCCCAATATTCTATTCAGCATATCTAATTTACTCATTTTTATCAAAATGATCACACAATAAGGTTAGTTATTTCAGGTACAATAATTCTCAACCCAACATTCAAAATTAGCCTACATGAAACCCATAATAAAAATTCAAATTCACATATCGTAAAGTGTTATAACAATCGTTCCACAATATTTTCACCGGACTCAACGTTAATGACTATCACCCATTTTTTTTATAGCTCAACATTATATGAGAATTCATGTATCTCTAAGTAATTTTCGTTAAGTCATACGAACGAATGAAAATAAACACAACTAATCATATTTCTCCAATGTCGTACATTTTAATATACTAAAAACTGCTACTGAAATTTAAATCTACAGCCCAAACGGTGCAGAATCAAGGAAAACTCAAAACACAAAAAGTGTGCAGAATTGCGTTTCCTACAGGCTAACGCGGACAGAATATTCAAATTCAAAACCACGATTTTCTAATAATTTTCTAAAGTTTCTGCAACTGTGTGAACTACACATAAAACGAATTTCACATATATTTTCTAACAAACATGAATATTTCACATATGGTTTTTATCAAACTAACGATTCCCCTAACCCTTTTGAATACTCTAATGTCATGATCGCAAAATCACACGAAGGGGAAAAGAAAATATCTAGATTACTCCAACAATAACAACATATCCATTACAAAGGTTTAACCCTAATAATTAAATTAAACATGTACGTACTAATTTAATTACTCCCGTATATACATATACATACGTGTATATATATATGAATACACAAAGTTTAACTCACCGAGTTGATAAAAAAAATGGCAATCACGAATACCCCACGATCCACACGTGACCACGAACCCGGGACCGTTCTCCTTCTTCTCCCTTTTCTTCTTCTTCCTTCTTCTTCTTCTTTTTCTTCTCTCTCTCTCTCTCTCTCTCTCTTTTTCTTCTCTTCCCTTTTTGTTTTAATATGGAGGCTAGGGTTTTTAACATAAATAGATATGTACACTACACACACAACACATGTCAAATAAACACACATAAATATATAAATCCCGTTTTTCTTCTTGTGGGCTCACAAAAGAGGCCTATATGAGCCCAGAATGCAGTACAAAGTGTTAAAATGAGTACCCATGACCCCGGTATTAAGTTTTAATGCTAATTACATTATTTAACACATTCGCGGGCCTATAAACACTATATAACAAAAATATATATCAACCCTTCACTTTTTTTTTTTTAACAAATATAAATTAATAAAATATAACTTCCAAACTAAACGCGCTCACTCATGATTTAATTGATACGTCCACCAAACACTTAAATTTTTCAAACACATGTCTTACATAGACACACTCATATATTATTGCTAAATGAAAAAAAAATTAATTAAAATAATTATTTACACGCTTAAAAATTTTAGGGTTGTTACATGCTTGAACCATAGTTATCTTCTTGACGGAGGAATTGGGCTTGTAGCTACAATTTCCCATATTCATCCAACGTAATAAGCTAGAGTAATTCATAAATACCCTTATTATGAAACTAGTGGTGGATTTGCAATCCTAGGTTCCCTTCACATATTTACAAAAACACTTTTTAATTGTTTCCATAGTATAGATTTATTTTTATTGTTATTAGTTTAATTAAAATCAAATCAAGATCTGTTTTCATAATTAACTAAGTTAGGTTTTAAAATTAAGTCGCTGTAGTAAACAATCTCTGTGGGTTCGACCTTTGCTTTCACTACTACAAATCCTTAGAAAAGCAAAGTACACTTTTTATATCTTGATATTGACAACATCACCACTTTAAGATAAATTGAATTTAAATTACTTTCATAAACCACATTATCTCTTTTTAAACACAATTCATTTATTATCAAACTCATTCCCAAAATTATTACAAGAAAACCAAAAGTTTCCTTTTACATAGAAATAATAAAATTTTCCTCCATTGAATCACAATAAAATTATCTGGTTATAATAATAAACGGAACAATTTTCAACATTACGCTATCTCAAGTCAAATCTGCTACAAACGTCCCCCAAAGTCCAATAATACAACAGAAATATAACTACACCTACTACAAGCTAGTTCTCAACCTTGCCTCACAAAGCCAACTAAATTAAAAACTATCATATAATACATAAAGAATGAAAAGTAGACATCTTCAACTTGACAAACAGATCGACTGCTCCACAATGAACTCCAACTATACTATCCTGCACATGTCATACGACTACGTTTCAAACAGAAACGCACCCGAGTGAATAACACACTCGAGTTAGTCACATGACTGGTATGAGTTAAACAAAACATAAATCTTAAGGATCTAACTTGAACCCGTAGATTACAAACCACACAACAATATTCTTGGGGCTAGACAGGTAGTTCCACACACATATCTGGACAATATAGTAGTTTCCATTTATGTGGTGGTGAGTAATTTCTTGCCCGAATAAAACAGCTAAATGCTTACCTTTCTTAACTATGGTAGGCCAAAACCTATAAACCATTAGTGAGCCTACCATCCTGTACAAATAGAAATTAACACAATAATAGAAAACCAATAACAAGATGTTATTAATTAAAATAAATTTATCTCCAACAAACTGCTGGAATTATACACAGCTTAAAACACGAAAAACGTCAAGAATAAAATTTTCAAGAATGACTCACGTCCCCATTCATTAATTCTAAATAGATAATTCAGAAATTATTTATTGAACTTCATCTCTTAGATAGACGATATTCAGCAGATACTGAAAATCGATGAAACAGTGTCAAGATGACGTTTTTAGAAAAAGTGTAAAACATGAAAGTTGTTTGGATCGTCATTTTACTTCAATTTACGCGAAACGACCATAAACTATGAATCTAAGTATCCAAAATATTCAATTTACTAATCTGGTCCAGTTTATTATCAAATTACTATGTTCCCAAAAATGCTACGTTACACATAAAATGTTACATTTTAATCTAACGGATACACATAAAAGTTGTTTGATAAGACGATTACTAATCGTATATAAATTTCTAGGACTCGACTACCACAAGCTATAATAAATTACAATACAACGTATAACCACAAATTTAAATACCACAAGTATTTTATTTATTACACCTTATATTCTCCACCTTGACCACCCATCCATGGTTCATCCTACACATATATCCCATGTGCCTCCTAACGTAATACTAACTCCCACTCCTGTCCCAACTCCCATGGAGTATCACTGAAATTTGAGTATTCACCGAAAGGCTGGTCCTTACGTTCTTTGTAATAACCTGCATTTTCATTTAATTTCTTGTTATTGCATTTGACATAGTTAAATACAATTTGAATTTCCATGATTAATCTGTATTGTTAAATCTCATTTTTGTTTACAATTCTTAAATGTTAAAACTGATTCCTTGTTTTATTTCATAATTGAAATTCTTTTGGGATCAAATTGTAATTTTTACAAAAATTTAGCAATACTTGTGTTAGATTTCAAAATCTGTATTTCAAAATGGTGGAAATATTTTCTTTTGACTCAATCAGTATTTTTATGAAACCAGGAAATCACTTCTTACACTAAAATGAATTTTCTGTATTTTTGTGGTGGACACCGCACCCCGAAAATACCAGTTTATGTTCAAAACTGTCCACGCTGTGTTGAGCTTTCACAGATTTTTGGAATTGACGTAAAGTTGGACATGACTTATACTTTATTTCTATTAATGGCAAGTGATGATTGGCTTATGCCTTATTTGGTAATGCTTATAATTCATGTATTAGCTTTATGCCACAAGATTGAAATTCCCAAACACATACAAGTTGCCCCCTACTAGTCTATAAACTACCCTTTCAAAACTCCTACAGTTAGTTTACGTATATGCATATCTGTAAATGGGATGCATTTAGTTAAGTTGGAAAAACAATTTCATTTTGTTGAGTGTTTGGGAATTTGCTTGGCCACCAAGTTGCTCTTTGAGACTTCTATATGTATATCCCCTACACTCTCACACTACACATTCTGCACTTTGCTCTTACAATCAGAAATTCAGAGAGAAAAGAGTGAGTTCATATAGAGAGAGAAAGCTCAAGACTTCCATAGCCAAGCTTGCAATTGAATTCTTATTTGGTCTTTCTTTCTCAACACTTACTTCACCTCTTAATCTCAGTGAGTATTACTAACTCACTTAGATTGAAATCCATTCTCTATTTACTAATTTGTGTAGTTAATTTATGAATCACTATTGATGTTGTACGTTGAAAATTTCATAACTTCAAAATCATGATTTTTCAAACCTTAACCAAAACTTGTTTTTAAGAGTTGATTATGAAAGATTATACCTCCTTGATGATATGTCTGAAGTTTTAGAACATAATTCATTCATATGAAAAAGTATATTGAGATTTAAGTTTTGACACTTTTTAGTTTTTCATAAAATTGGCAAGCTATGTGTAGAATCATGTAAAATCGACTTCATATTCAAAATCCTTGTGAAAAACTAAAGAGAATCATATATTACATGACCTATGAAGTGTTGGATCTGTAAATGGGTCATTTTAGACCCTGAATTGCTGAAACAGAGCAATCTGACGAAGAAGATGAAGCCTCAGCATCAGCTCGCGCCACGATCGCGCGCGCGAGAATCGCGCGAACGGCCCGCGCGAGCGACCCTTCGCGCGAGCGACCCGCGCGCGCGAGGCAGGCGTCTCCTGGCAGACATAAAAGTTTATATATATAAAATGAAATTTAGGCAGGTCGCGCGAGCGAGGGTCGCGCGAGAGACCTTTCGCGCGAGCGAGTCGCGCGCGCGACCTTGGCTTTCTCAGGCAGACAGAAAAGTTTATATATAAAATAAATAAAAAAATTGGGCATATCGCGCGAGCGACCCTTCGCGCGAGCGGCCCGCGCGCGCGAATTCTGGCAGTTTCTGTTTTTGTCTGTTTTCTATTAAGGGACTGTTTGGTTCAACTTTTAGTATTGGTAAGGTTCTGTTTGGGAAATTTAGTTAATCAGAACTCTATTGGTTATGTTTAAATGATTAAAACATTGCATTATGACTTATCAATCCCCTTACGCGTGTTGTTCCTCTAATTCAGCATTTTGCTTGGGGTCAAGTGCATATCATTTATGTGGGGTCAGTGGTACATGCATGGGGGTGTCAGTCAGTGTGGAAAAGAGTAATGGTCAGTGTGGAAAGAGTATGAGTTTGAGTTTGAGATTGGGGTTGTGGTTGTGTTTGTGGTTGTGGTTGTGGTTGTGGATGAGATTGCGGCGAGGGTATCTTTGAAATGCGACGGTGGCAAATATGGACACTCCCTGACGCCCATGGAAGCGTTAAAGTGTGTGACGCTGAACTTGGACATTCCCTGGCACCCATGGTAGTGCTAAAGTGTGGCCTACGGACACTCCCTGATACCCGAGTCTGGATACTGCGTGAGGTTGCTCCGGTATTTGCATGGCGGTTTAGGTATTCAAAGTGTGAGGCAATGGACACTCCTTGGTACCCCAGACCAAAGTGTGAGGCAAACTGGACACTCCCTGGCGCCCCGTTGCTAAAGTGTGGCTATCTTAGTGTTTCAAAGATACCAGGAGTAAGATAGTGGGTTGTTGTGGCTGTCGAGAGAAAAGAGTCGGCAAGATGAGTGTGGTGCATTGTCTCATACACGAGTAACTGTTTTTATGAATGAACGACCTTTAATATATTCCTTGTTGTTTTATTAAATGAATTCTTTCTGCGGTTTAACGATTGATTTCACAAATTGAAAAATGGAAAAAGGGTAAATGGGTATGTTTTACATTCAAAGCTATGTTTTTAATACTCACCAGCTTCTTGAAGCTGACGACGTTGATGCGTCCTGGACATTCGTGTTCAGGCTTTTCAGGTTATAATCAGGAGGAATCATATGACTATGCAAATTGAGAATGGCTGCCCTCGGATGAGAAACTGTTTAAAGTTACATGCTTTTAATTATATGTTTTAAGTTTTAAACTGTTTGTTTTTATAAGGATGACTGTAACAGACATTAAGCTATTGTTTTGTTTCAAGGCGGTCTGTGCCTTTAGATGACCCGTGCTGTAATAATGTTTAAGTTAGAATAACATTTGTAAGCCTTGTTTGCTCTGCTCTGATTATTGTTTATTTTTGTTCGACGTTTGGGACGGAATCGATCCTTCAAACTGTCGCGACCTACGGGTCCATAAAGGAAATTAAACGCTTTCCTTATTTATGCTACGTCGGGGCGTGACATTCTTGATGTCAATAAAACGATGTCTAAATACACATGAAATAGACCAACAAGCCGGGCAGAAGGCTTAAAAATGAAGAGACGGGTCATCCACGTAGTCGTCATCGTCTAATCACGTAAGGACGGGTCATCCACGAAATCACCGCCTAAAATCATAAGGAGCAATGGTGAACTCTAAGAACTTTTCTAACGTTCATACATCCATGTTTTTCACAAAACTCAACTTTATAAGAGATTCATATATCTCAAATCAAATTTTCGTTAAAATCAAATTAACAGCTATATGTTCATACAGCTTTATAACCTATGCAAAATCACACAGTCACAATTTCACAAAGTTCTAGTATACATAAGAACTCATCTCTCTTTAAGTACAAACAAATTAATTCATATTAATGAACACGAAATCACACAAAAACGTGATAGAGCAAATACACTTATTTTAACCTTTATAAAGCTGCTACTGTAATATGAATTTTCTGCCCAAATAGTGCAGAATCAAGAAAAACACCATTAGACAGAACAAGTGCAGAATCGAGTTTTACATGGGAGTCGCAAGCGGAATTCCAAGTTTTATTAACCACGATTTTATATGAATTATTTTCACTTTCAGCCACCTTAAATTTAGATTAATCAAAATAGTCACATATTCATAACCACAACAACAAGATCACAAAAATCAATCTTCATTATAAAACCCTAGTTTACACATGGATTCAAATACATGTATATTCCAATATATATATATATATTCAAAATAAAAGTTTAACTCACCGATTTAGGGTTTCAAGATTGATGATGATTACGCAAAACATAAGTTTGGGGTTCTTCCTTTTTTTTAATTTTCCTTCTTATTCTCTTATTCTTCTTCTTCTTCTCTTTCTCTCTCTCTACGTCTGTTCTCTCCTTTTTTTTCTTCTCTTCCCTTTTTTTTTTTTTTTTTAATATGGGGGTTAGGGTTTTAATATATACTACAAACACAAAACATGTCAATAAAACACACACAAATATTTAAAATCTCGTTTTTTGTCTTACGGGCTCACAAAAAGGCTTCATATGGCCCCGAAAATGCATTCTAAAGTGATAAAATGATTAGCCCAATGGGTACCCATGACCCCGGGCACTAAATTTCTTTGTTAAGCACACTACTTAACATACTAACGACCCGTACACGCTACTTCATCATTTTTATTAGGCGTCACTAAGATACATACATATAGTTAATGTCTAATACTTGAAAATAATAATATAAATAATTACAAAAAGCACTAAGAAAATTAGGGATGTTACATTCTACCCTCCTTAAATCAAATTTCGTCCTGAAATTTGAAGCGATGGTAATACAAATGTTTATTCATAAATGTTATTAAACACACAACTAATAAAAAACACAGATTCACATTTAACTCTCAACAATACAAGGTCTAGGACATCGAGCGAATAATCCAAACAAGGAAACCCTCATGTATATACATTTAGCCTCATATAGTCAATTGTTAAATGTTAGCAGATAATTAAGACATAGATAATAATGCAACATAAAAGAATGAAATTAGGAATAAAACCATTTACCCTCACTCTATTACTCCTTGAAATACTCAATACTCACTAATCAACCAATGTATCTGAGAATGCCCATTCTTCCAAAACTCATTGCTAATAATAAGATTGAGAAGACTATACTGTCGTTGAAGATAAATCCATAACCATCCAGATCATAATGTGTCATTGAGAAGAGAATATCGTCGATAATTACACCAGAGAAATCATACAAAATAAAGTTCCCATATATAAGAATAGCAGCAACATAATCATAAGAAATTCATAATACCTGTTGATGATATCTGCATCAGAAGATAAGAAATCAAGAATACCAATAGTAATTGATTCCGCATCAGAAAAACAGTAGATAATCAATAAAGATAAGAACACCAATTGATCACATGAGTAGTCCAGATATCCAATCTCTGTCTCCAACTCACAACTAAGATTTTTTTAGTCTTTCACATAGATAGTCATGCACATTGCTACTTCATGAGTCAAAAGAACACTCCCCTTGATAAGACCCCCAAGTTACAACCAAAGATGCATGCACTAGCATGTAAATCTAAACAGTATCATGTATGCTCCTATTCAGTTATCTCGAAAATGACATACATTCAAGGCTAACGCGTTACAAAGCACACTGTAGAATAAAACACATAGTATCATGAAACACATAGCAGCACAAAGCAATAGAAGCACGTAATAACACATAGTCCCTATCCCAAAACTCCGCAAACCTAAGGCTCTGACCAACCCATAAAGCACATTCCGAGAATTACTTAGACTCACTAAGCTAACCATAAGCTGTGATACCAAACTACCACACCCCGATTTTTGGAAAGCCAAATATTCAATCAAGTGCATACCCTGATCAATATTCAACTGCCCAAAAATCCAAGGTTTCTAACCTACATTTAATTTTAAAAGACCACTTTAAGATGAATTGAATTTAAATTACTCTCATAAACCATATTATCTATTTTTAAACACAATCCATTTATCATTAAACTTATTCCTAAAATTATTACAAGAAAACCAAAAGTTTCCCTGTACATAGAAATAATAAAATTTTCCTTCATTGAATCACAATAAAATTATTTGGTTATAATAATAAACGGAACAATTTTCAACACTACACTATCTCAGGTCAAATCTGCTACAAACGTCCCCCAAAGTCCAATAATACAACATAAATATAACTACACCTACTACAAGCTAATTCTCAACCTTGACTCACAATGCCAACTAAATTAAAAAGTATCATATAATACATAAAGAATAAAAAGTAGATATCTTCAACTTCACAAACAGATCGGCTGCTCCACAATGAACTCCCACTATACTATCCAGCACATGTCATCCGATTACGTTTCAAACAGAAACGCACCCGAATATAACATAATCGGGTCAGTCACATAACTGGTATGTTAAACAAAACACAAATCTTAGGGATCTAACTTGAACCCGTAGATTACAAACCACATTACAACATTCTTGGGCTAAGACAGGTAGTTCCACGCACATGTCTGGACAAGTAGTTTCCATTTATGTGGTGGCAAGTAGTTTTTTGCCCGAATAAAATAGCTAAATACTTACCTTTCTTAACTATGGTAGGCCGAAACCTACAAACCATTAGTGAGCCTGCCACCCTATACAAATAGAAATTAACACAATAATAGAAAACCAATAACAATGTGCTATTAATTAAAATAAATTTATCTCCAACAAAGAGCTGGAATTAGACACAGCTTAAAACACGAAAAATGTCAAGAATTAAATTTTCAAGAATGACTCGCGTCCCCATTAATTAATTCTAAATAGATAATTAAGAAATTATTCATTAAACTTCAGCTCTTAGATTGACGATGTTCAGCAGATTCTGAAAATCGAGGAAACAATGTCAAGATGACGTTTTTAGAAAAAATGTAAAACATAAAAGTTGGATTGTCGTTTTACTTTAGTTTAAGCGAAACGACCATAAACTATGAATCTAAGTATCCAAAATATTCAATTTACTAATCTGGTCCAGTTTATTATCAAATTACTACGTTCCCAAAAATGCTATGTTACACACAGAATGCTACGTTTTAAGCTAATGGATACACATCAAAGTTGTTTGATAAGACGATTACTAATCATATATAAATTTCTAGGACTCGACTAGCACAAGCTATAACAAATTACAATACAACGTATAGCCACAAATTTAAACACCACAAGTATTTTATTTATTACACCTTATGTTCACCATCTTGACCACCCATCCATGGTTCAACCTACACATATATCCCATGTGCCTCCTAACGTAATACTAACTCCCACTCCGGTCCCAACTCCCATGGAGTATCACTGGGATTTGAGTATCCACTGAAAGGCTAGTTCTTATGTTCTTGACGATAATAAAGCGATGTATAAATACATATGAAATAGACCAACAAGCTGGGGCATAAGGTTTAAAAATGAAGAGACGAGTCATCCACGTAGTCGCCATCTAATCACACAAGGACGGGTGATCCACGAAGTCACCGCCAAAAATCATAAGGAGCAGTGGTGAACTCTAAGGACTTTTCTAACATTCATACATCCATGTTTTTCACAAAACTCAACTTTATAAGTGATTCATATATCTCAAATCAAATTTTTGTTAAAATCAAATTAACAACTACATGTTCATACAGCTTTATAACCTACACAAAATCACACAGTCATAATTTCACAAAGCTCAACTATAAATGAGAACTCATATCTCTCTAAGTAGAAACAAATTAATTTATATTAACGAACACAAAATCACCCGAAAATGTGATATAGCAAATACGCTTATTTTAACCTTCATAAAACTGCTACTGTAATATGAATTTTCTGCCCAAACGGAGCAAAATTGAGAAAAACACCATTAGATGAAACACGTGTAGAATTGCGTTTTACATGGGACTAGTGGGCAGAATTCCAAAGTTCTGTAACCACGATTTTATATGAATTATTTTCACCTTCAGCCACTGTAAATTTAGATTAATCAAAATAGTCACATATTCATAACCACAACAACAAGATCACAAAAATCAATCTTCATTGTAAACCCTAGTTTATACATGGATTCAAATACATATATATATATATATATTCTAATATACATATATATTCAAAATAAAAGTTTAACTCACCGATTTAGGGCTTCAAGGTTGATGATCATTACACAAAACATAAGTTTGGGGTTCCTCCGTTTTTTCTTCTTCTTCTTCTTCTTCTTCTTCTTCTTCTTCTTCTCTCTCTCTCTCTCCCTCTCTCTCTCTCTCTATGCGTTTGTTCTCTCTTTTTTCTTTTCTTTTCTTCCCTTTTTTTTGTTAATATGGGGGCTAGGGTTTTAATATATGTAGATGTATACTACATGCACAACACATGTCAATAAAACACACACAAATATATAAATCCCATTTCTTGTCTTACGGGCTCACAAAAAGGCTTCATATAGGTCCAAAAATGCATTCTAAAGTGATAAAATGATTAGCCCAATGGATACCCATGACCCTGGGAACTAAATTGCTATGTTAAGCACACTACTTAACATACTAATGACTCGTACACACCATTTCATCATTTTTATTAGGTGTCACTAAGATACATACACATAGTTAATGTCTAATACTTGAAAATAATATAAATAATTACTAAAAGCACTTAAAAATTTAGGGTTGCTACAATACCACAACCTCCCCCACCACGACCACCACTACAGCTACTACCACCATGACCACCACCATGGCCGACCACCACACCACACCACACTATGACTAAACTCCAACCTCACTATCTCTTCACTCTCTTTAATCTCTTCTCTCTCTCTCTCTCTCTCTCTCTCTCTCTCCCTCTAGAAGATAATCACCATGAAGAACTCTCCTTCTCTCTCAAGAAGAATAATAAAAAAAAGAGTTGCAGGTTGGAGCAAGAGTCCAAACCTAAGGAGAAACTCACTAAATGTATGGAGCAACTCACCAAGCAAAAAAAAGGTGTTCCAGGTTTGGAGCGACAGTCCAAACCTGAGGAGCACCTCACCAAACCCGACCGGGAGCAACTCACCAAACGTATAGAGCAACTCACCAAACATATGGACCAACGCTGCTCTTTCCGTTTGGTGAGTTGCTCCCGATCAGGTTTGGTGAGTTGCTCTTCAGGTTTGGACTGTTGCTCCAAACTTGGAGTTTATATTTTTATTCTTCCCTTTTCGTTTGGTGAGTTGCTCCATACGTTTGTTGAGTTGCTCATGATCAGGTTTGGTGAGTCGCTCCTTAGGTTTGGACTGTTGATTCAAACCTGGAACACTTTTTTTTTCCTTTTTGTTTGGTGAGTTGCTCCATACATTTAGTGAGTTGCTCCTGATCAAGTTTGGTGAGTTACTCCTTAGGTTTGGACTCTTACTCCAACCTGCAACTTTTTTTTTATTCTTCTTGAGGGAGAGTTCTTTATGGTGATTATCTTCTAGAGGGAGAGAGAGAGAGAGAGAGAGAGAGAGAGAGAGAGAGAGAGAGGAGATCAAAGAGAGAGAAGAGATAGGGAGGTTGGTGTTTGGTCATGGTGGTGGTGGTTGGTGGTGGTGGTTGTGGTGTGGTGGGGGAGGTCGTGGTATGGTGATGGCTGGTAGCAGTGATGGTTAAGGTGTGGTAGCCGGCCATGGTGGTGGTGGTGGTCATGGTGGTGGTGGTGGTGGTGTGTTGGGGGTGGTGGCGGTGGCTGGTGGTGGGCGGTTGCGACGGCGGCTGGTGGCTGGTGGTGGTGAGGAAGAAGATAGGGGGGTAAATACAATTTTTTGATTATTCATTTTAAAAAAAAGATCAAAAGTTGACTGATTTTAGAATTCTTACTTTTAATTTGATTTCCTTTTCATTTTGAAAAAGTAGGTGACTGACTTTTAAAATTTTAAATAAACTTGACTGATTTTAATAATCCCTATATAACAATGTTTCTAGTCCACTTGAAATGATGAATAATGGACAAAAAAGGTCGGCGTAGAAAGCAAGGTGGGACTTGGTGATGTTTTCGTTATGGTGATTTAATAATTTTCGGCCTTTTCATTGAGAAACTATCCTGTTGCATGCGTGACGGTGTGACGGTTTAATATGAATCATTAGATGTATGGGTCTCATGTGAGCCCTGTCATAATCTAATGGTTCCCATAAATGGCGTATGGGATACTTCTCCTTTTTATGACCATGATTTTCCAAGAAATACACAGAGGGCAAAAAAAAAAAGAAAAAGAATACTTCTCCTTTTTATGACCATGATTTTCCAAGAAATACACAGAGGGCAAAAAAAAAAAAAGAAAAAGAAAATAAGAGTAATAATTGGGTCACTAACAATTTTCACAAAAAATAGCTAAATGGCCTCTCTCTCTCTTGGGTGGCACTTGGGGTCTGGTTAATTTCAGTGGACTCTGCACTGCCACCTAGAAGAGAGATAAACTATTAGAGGATTTTGTTTGTGAAAGTTGTTAGTGTTCATAGCATTACCGAGAAAATAAATGTCAGCAATATAACTTAGCCTAGTTGATGAAAAGGCTCTCTATGTCACGTTCATATCAGGGTTGAACATCGGCCTCCCCCCACACTACATATGATTAAAAATACAAAAGTTAATGAAAAAAGGAATATAAATGAGTATGTCGTGGATTGTTCGTTAGAGGGCCAGTTTTTGCTTTTCTGATTTAATTAAAAAAATGTTTATTAATCAAAAGCTTTTCAAGGTAGTTTTTAGCCTACTACAAAATTTTGTTAGTTTGTCAAGTATGTTCATTTTAGTTTATTGCGATTCGTAAACATTTTAGGAGCAAATTTTGTGATGTGCGTGCAATGTTTTGTGACTTGAGTACAATTTTTGTAATCAAACAGCTTTACATGTCGTTTTCTCTTAGTAGCAAGTTATGGTCGTATGATATGACAAAACCTCTTAGTTATATCATGATACACCCAAAATTGGCTCTATTCTACAACCGAGCGGTTTAACTCAACAGCCAATCCATGTTCCGGTCAAATCATGCACAACTCCCCGGACAAGCATCAGCCCGAGCGGTCTAGTTTACCTGAGACTCACCATCCTGAGCGGTTCATTCACGACCATACCAACAGGTCGGGAAGACCACACTGGCACGGTCCGTACATGCACAGGCCAGCTGAGCCCACAACACATGCCCTAGAATATTCCAGGCAGCTTCCTACTCAAGATAGAAGACTTATGGAAAGTGGACATTGTTTCCTAATCCAATTAGCAAACCCCCACAATTAATGCCAATCAAGCTCAATTGGATAATATTTCCTTATCCATGTATGAGTTGGTCTCTTGAATCTATAAGAGAGACCACTCACCCCCCTTCAAAGGGGCGGACTCCTTCAGTCTCTACAGCACCTCTATAGCAGTCACCAACATGCCCGGCCGACCTACGGTAGCTCCAAACTATTGTTGGTTCACCACAAGTCCCCGACTTTTTACAGTATAGTGAACGTGCTCAGACACACATGTGGATGTAGGTTCCTTCATTAACAGGGTCGAATCACATACAAAAACCAGTCTCTCACTCTCTCTCCCCTTAAATTGCTTTAATTTACTTTAACCAAATTTGAGCATCATCAGTTTGGCGCCGTCTGTGGGAACGACAAGTTCGTCATCAATAAATCTCTTGGCTGATAGCCATTCCTCCAAAGAAGAGTGAGAAAACTGCACAACAGGTCAATCGGAATTTTCCGTCGGCCCTAGCACCGGCACCAGCACCGGCTGCGGCAGTCATGACATCTGAGCAGATCACCGTGACCCTCACACAACTCTTGGAGGGCCAGCGTCAAATCCAGTAACAGATCGAAGACCTGCTGGCCCAGCAAGCAGTCCTCTAGTGGCCGGGAAACGACCTAGGAACGTTGCGTATAGTCAGGAACCGATCTTGACCAGACAACGTGCCCGAGCCAACCCATCTCGTGTTGAGGATGCCAGAGACATCAACAGTAGGCGTGCTGCCCGAGAGGAAAGGCAGGAGCGTATGGCCCGGGAATCAGTCTAGGGTCACTCGGTCAAGAACCGAGGTGTCCCTAGGCACACGATGAACTGGAGTCATAGCCAAGCCCGATCCCAGGGGATAACACACCGCCATGAGAAGGAAGCCTACTCCACTAACCCGACCTGCAGCCCGGATACCGGTCGGGAAGGTGTGGTGGCATGTATCAAGGACTTGCAGAAACAGATTGATGGAGTGGCCAAAAGGCTGGGCCAGAACCCTACTCGGAATCACGTCAATACCGAGACAGAGTCACCATTCTCTAGCCAGATCACGAGGTTTGCCATCCTGCACAAATTTAAGTAGCCTCGCCTAGATCCCTATAATGCTCAGGAAGCCCGATTGACCACGTCCGGATCTACAAGGCTCAGATGGCCCTGGGCACCAACTCTGTTGAACTACATTTCCTGGCCTTCCCAGCACTTTAAAAGGCCCGTCAGTGCAATGGTTCTACTCCTTGGAGCCCCGATCGGTCCACAGTTTCAAGAATGACCAGTTCATCGGTATGTATGAATGACCAAAGCTTGACATGCAGCTACTGACAGTCATACAAAGGAATAATGAGACCTCAAGGAATTCACTGACCGGTTTAATCAAGAGAAGCTCGGAATCTATGATCTTAATGAAACTGTCGCTATTATAGCCTTCTGCTCGGGAGTTCAACACACCAAGTGCGCCGCGTCGTTTCACAAAAACCGACCAGAAACCTTAGTTGAACTCACTGAGAGGGTTGGAGAATACATTAGCACTGAAGAATTTTTAAAGACCAAAGACCCCGGGTGTGTAAGCAATGAGCCATCCCGAAGTAAGTGAAAGCGAGATCAGCCCGGGAGTTTTGACAGTTCTTCCAGTTCATAGCAGTTAGAGTCTGGCAGTCTCGACCCGACCTCCAGCTTACAGCAGGCAGGGTCCGACAGTCTGACCTGACCTCTAGTTCATAGCGGTATGAGTCTGGCAGCCCCGACCCGACCTCTAGTTCGCAACAGTCAGGATCCAATGATCCCGACCTTGAATCTAGCTCAAAGTAATCAGGAGTCCGGTGATCCCGACCCGACCTCCTGTCTCTAACAAACTCAACCAATCCAACTACAGTGGTACTTGCATGATCATAGGATGAGGCTTCGTAGACTGTCAGAGAGCTCTTGAAAAGACCTCGGGCCACACCCGAGGCACATCAAAAGACCTCGGGCTTCGAACCCAGGCACAAAAGACCTCGGGCTCCGAACTCAGGCACTAAAGACCTCGGGATCGTACCCGAGGCGAAAGACCTCGGGGTCACGCCCAAGGCATCGACTTCACTTAGGTCTAACCTACAATGGGGGCAAATCTCCCTAGGTGACTGATGATGGCAAGCTTCAAAAGACCCTACAACCACCCATGTTCCAGGTCGGTTACCTACAATCCTTGCCTCCACAAGACCCTCGTCTTAGCGAAAGCTTGGGAGGGAGGGCAAAAAGGCATAATGGACTAAACAGGCAATCACACTGGGTACTTACAGGCCTTGTGGTAACTAAGTCAAACTCTTAGACAACCCGGGTGCCTACAGTACTCAGAGGCAATAACCCCACTTAGGTCCAAACCGACGATAGAGGTGGCTAAAATCTCTTAGGTTGGCCGACGATAGAGGAGCAAAAAGATCCTAAAGCAACGTGATTTAGGTCGGCTCCACCAACATGGTCAAACTCTTCTTTCAACAGTCTTGACGAAGGCTGACCGGGCGTAAGATAACCATCCTGGGGAGTTAACATAAAAGGACCCTAAAGTAATACACTTTAGGTCGGCTTTTTCAACATGGTCAAATTCTTTTACTCACAACCTTGATGAAGGTTTATGGGTAGAAGATAACCATCCTAGAAAGTTAACTTACGCAAAAGAGTCCGAATTAGGCCAAGCCTCAACACTTAGCCAATTCTCGAGCACTTAAAGACTCCGAGCTAGGCTAAGTCTCAACTCTTAGCCAGTTCTCGAGGACTCATGAGACTCAGAAGCTCCAAGGCAGCTTCCCCGAGCACTCAGACAGTGGCAAGTGGCATCAAACAGATTTCCAAACTTGCCCCGAGATAGCATCCGGCCAACCTTGGAAATGGGGGGCAGCTGATACACCCAAAATTGGCTCTATCCTATAACCGAGCGGTTTAACTCAGCAGCCAGTCCATGTCCCGGTCCAATCATGCACAACTCCTCGGACAAGTATCAGCCCGAGTTGTCTAGTCTACTCGAGACTCACCATCCTGAGCGGTTCATTCACGACCAGACCAACAGGTCGGGAAGACAACACTGGCACGGTCCGTACAGGCGCAGGCCAGCTGGGCCCATAATACATGCCCCAGAATATTCCAGGCAGTTTCCTACTCAAGATAGAAGACTTATGGAAAGTGGATATGGTTTCCTGATCCAATTAGGAACCCTCACAATTAATGCCAATCAAGCTCAATTGGATTATATTTCCTTATCCATGTATGAGTAGGTATCTTACATCTATAAAAGAGACCACTTATCCCCCTTCAAAGGGGCGGACTCCTTCAATCTCTACAGCAGCTCTATAGCAGTCACCAACACGCCCGGCCGACCTGCGGTAGCTCCAAACTATTGTTGGTTCACCACCGGTACCCGAATTTTTATAATATAGTGAACGTGCTTAGACACACACGTGGACATAGGTTCCTTCATTAACAGGGCCAAACCACATACGAAAAACCAGTCTCTCACTCTCTCTCCCCTTAAATTGCTTTAATTTACTTTAACCAAAATTTGGCATCATCATATTATAATTCTTCCCTTTTTTTTTTCCTTTTCAACTTTGCTGTTATCTTGATTGATTGATTGATATATATATATGGGATCGGTGAGGAATGGGACCACACTGTTTAGATTTTGGTGGCGGCATTCGTGCGATTCTATTCCTTCCTTCTCGTTACTTAAAGTTAAGAGGAAGATAAGAGTGTAAGAGCCTATTTGGGGAAGTTTGTGCTTTGCAATTTGATAGTTTTGTGATTGCCATAGCTTTATAATTGTTTTATCAAAATAGATTTTGATAGTTGTGACGTTTGGGTAATGCATTGTATATGTGATTTTAGTGACAAAATATATTATATAATTGTTTGGTTAAATAACCGTAAAAGTGATTTTGAATATCTAAAATACACTTGTGTTATTGTCCTGTAGTTGTATTATATTGTCATCTAATACATAGTTTAATTTTTTAATACATTGATTAATTGGTTGAATGTTTAATTCATTATTAATGAAAATTAATCAGGTCAACATTTAATTAATTGGTTGAATATTTAATTAATTAAATGTATTAAATAAATAATTTTTTTTACTTGTATATCTTGTATTACAGTATTACTAATGGTGGAACGATGTTCAATAAATAATAGTTAGTACAAATTAACAACAAATTGGCAGGTAGTCTGTTGTTCCAATTGATTTCATTTTGTTTGAGAAGCGTTGGACACATGCATGAATTATGGAGGTGAGCAGGGGCAAAAAAGACCTTTTAGTGATAGGTTTTGAATGCAGACAATAGCATTCCACGAGAAAAGCTGGGTACCCTGCGTAGTCATAACGCACGGGAGGCAGCCCACCCCAATTACGCTCGCGATCTGATTGGAGCGCATCCAAACAGCTAGGCTTCTGCGATTTGGGGCCCAATCGCCCGATTTGAAGCCCAACCGCTGTCTAAACGCTAGACCAAACTAGGGGTGCAACTCGGGCGGGCTAACGCGTGGTCAATCCGGGCCCGGCCCGAAAATTATCGGGTTTGGGCCCGTGATACTTTCACCATAGGCTAGCTTGGGCAGAAAAATGCAAGCCTGAATTCAATTCGGGCCGGGCTTGGGCAGAATTTTGCATATCCATGGAACCCGAGCCCGAGCCCGAGCCCGAATTCTATATAGGTATTATTTTTTACATTATATTCTAGTATTTTTTTAGTGATAATAATACACTATTAGATATTATTCTAGCACTAAATTAATATATGAATGTTTATTTCTCAAATCTAAACCAAAAAAATAGATTTGATACTCTACATATTGTTGTTTACATACTAAAAATCAATTTGCACCCAAATAAAAAAATTGTAATTCGGGCTCATTCCGGGCTCGGGCTCGGGTTCGGGTTCGGATTGGAGAACTAATTCACAAACCGGGCTCGGGTTGGTAAGTTCGGATTTATGTCGGGCTCGGGCTCGGGCTCGGGCTTGGGTAGACTGCTTGAATTCGGGCTCGGACCTGAGCAGAGCCAAAACCCTTTGGATCCCGCCCGAATTGCACCCCTTCACCAAACAGGCTCTAAAAGCATCATGCCACAAGCAATTGGTTGTACCAAATAGACTTTAAAGAATGGAGTGTAGTAAATAGTGGCTCAAAATGAGGCAATACCAATTACACGACACACATTTTTGGCATTTTACGATTAGATTCATTTGGTACTAATAGAAGTTTCCCATCAAATTTTTAATTTTTAATTTTTAATTTTTAATTTCAGATTTCGGACAATATCACTCTTTTATGATTTTATCTATCAAAAAATAATCAATAGATAATATTATTTGTGTAGTTCACATATTTACACTTTAATTAACTACAATATCTCCTCTCTCTTTTTTTTTTTTGGCCTTTTGGGGTATTTTAAATGTGTTTTTTTTTAAGATCTATACATTGGATTTGCTAATTTTCCAAAGCAGATAGTTTATTGAACCTCAATTTAATCTTTTGGGGGATTTTATGTGTTAAAATTTGATACAAACAAATTATATTATCTGTTAAAATCCCAACTTCAAATAGCCGCAACTTGTTGGAAAATTGAATGATAAATTGGAATTTAGTATTGTATATGGATTTTTCCAAACAACCCCTTATTCGAATGTTTGTGACTGTTGACGAACAGTCTCCTTTCGAAGGGTTGTGACTGTTGACGAACAATCTCTTGCAACCTATATATATGGGACTTGTTCATTCATTTAAAAAGACACAAAATTATTCTCTCTCTCACTCTCTCTGTATATTAGAATTGAGTCTGTTCGAGTGTTATACATATATTTGCATTCGCTGGGTTCTGCATATTGGAGTGCAACTTATACAGAACTGTAAATCCGTTCTATCTTGGGAGACGATTGTTCATCAACCTTATGCACCGAGAGGGAGCAAATTCGTCTTAAGGGATCAGTGTTGACACTGGGCTCAGATTCTTTCTCAAATTTATTATGTATTTGCTTTCATCTCCAATTAGTAAGTATTTCAAATTTCAGATTTATACATCCCTATATATTTTGGATAATAATCTTAAGACGAATTTACATTTGTTTAAATTTGAAAATGCGAATACATATTGATACGCCCAGAAATATTTGCTACAAGTCAAACCTCCACGTCGACAGCAAAGGACCGGATTATCCGGAAAGTGAGCTGGTAGCCCAACGATCCCGAGGCCTTTCGAGGGCAACCGCTCAGTATGCTCGCACAGCCCGGGCATGCGGCCCAGCAGCTCTCCACAAGGTGCAGTTTGACAGCTCAGCAGCTTCCTAAATCAGTCAGAAGACTAATGGAAAAGTGTAAATAGTTTCCTAAGCCATTTAGGAAACCTCCCATGATTTGTGCTCATCAACTTGTAATTAGATTAGGCTTCCTTATCTAATCAGTTGCCTAATGCGGGTGGTCTCTTGCACTTATAAAAGAGGCCATTCACCCCCATTAGAGGGGATCACATTCTTAACTTAAAAATAGAATATACACTCATCTCATATGCATACACCCGGTCGGTATTACTGGTAGTGCCGCCCAATTGTTGGCTCGCCAGGCCCGCCGGTGATATGCTAGTGAAGCGCACTGACGCACCCGTAGACGTAGGTCACCTTATTAACGGGGCCGAACCACATACAATTGATTGTGTCATAATATCTCTCTTCTTAATCTCTCTTACCAATTTTTGGCATCATCAGTTTGGCGCCGTCTGTGGGAAACGACAAGTTCCTCATTGATCGGCAACGAATAGTTGCCGTTTATAGTCCTAAAAATACGCTTTGTTAGCCCATTTCATGTCGTTATTAGTTGTTTTTTAATAAGTATTCTAAATTTTGTAGGATTTGGAGCTTTTACTTGAAAATGCACAAAAATCTAATGATTAGTGGCTTTGGAAGTCATTCTGGGCTCAAACGGTGATTCCGGTGAAAGATGAATGCAGTAGCAGCCTCGGAAAATTGCATTTTTGACAAAAAATACTTCAGATTTGAGAAATTTCTCCTGAGATATAAAATGTAGATCTTCGAGTTACGGACGCGTGACCTGAAATGATGAGTCAATACGAGGTCCGAGTCAAAAGTTATCGCAATTCTACGATAGGTACGAAGAGCAGCGGAAAATCTGAGAAAAAGTTGGAAAAGTGAAAATTCGCTACAGCGACCCACGCGCGCGACCAGCGCGAGCGACCCGTTGAAAAAGTTAAGTTGCGTATTTCGAGGCCCTAAAGAGCCCTGTGCGATCCGAATTGGCTGAATACGTCCAGAAACGTAAAAACAGCTGTTTTAGTGCGATTTGACTTAGGAAAGCTTTCTAAATCTTTCCAAACTCTATATAAATCCTATTCTAAATCAAATTTAGATATACAAATCATTACACACTAATATACATATCAATATACAGCTATATACACATAAAATTTTAGCCATTGAAGAGAGGAAAGCAAGGAGAAGAAGATGAAGACCAAGGATTCCCATGGCCTCCTCCATCAACCTCTTGCTGTTCATCAATTCTATGGATTTGCAATCCTAGGTTCCTTTAAACATATTTATAAAAAACACTTTTAAATCGCTTTCATAATTTAGATTTATTTTTATTGTTCTTAGTTTAATTAAATTCAAAATCAAAACCTCGTTTTCATAATTAATTAGATTTAGGTTTTAAAATTAAGAGTTGTAGTAATTCAATCTCTGTGGGTTCGACCTTTGCTTTCACTACTACAAATCCTTAAAAAAGTAAAGTACACTTTTATATCTTGATTCTAACAACATCAATTTTTGGCGCCGTTGCCGGGGATTGCAAATTACTACCTTTAGTTTTAGAATCTTAGTTTAATCCATTCGTAAATATTAGATTAGGTTTTCTTTTTCTTATTTTTCGTTTTATTTTGAGTCACTAACTTTTCTTTTTATTTTGTAGTTTCTCGAGTCATCAAATTCTAACGTTTCCGGGAGGAATAGCTTAGCACATCAAAGGAGCTTACGCGAAAAAATATAAATAAAATAAAATAAATTGCTTCTTTTGAAATTCGCATCAAATCACTATAAGTCAGGGCGCTGAGACGCAATTACTTGCATTAGGTTAGTTGTGGAGTGAGCACTGCATTAGTTAGGAAACCTGGGGCGCTGGGCTTTGACGCGAATCACTGCATAAGGATAATTACATGCATCATAGTAGTACTGTGTGCTTGCCTGTTGTCTGATTTGCGTGATTATTTTTGTATTTGTTGAGTCAGTCCTTATTTTAATTTCGTTTCTTTTTAGTTTATGTTTGGTACGCGTTCAAGTAAACCTGAATTATTTTCTATTGATCCTGAACTTGAACGTACCCTTAGAGTTAGTCGGACTCCGAAACCGTCGTCGTTATTTCAGGCCGAAATTCAAAGTACCCTTAAAAGGTTAAGGAAAACTCGATTTATTAACATAAAACCTATTCCAATGGCCGACGACAAAAACAACGTAAATAACGGAAATAATCCTAATATACCTCCACCTCCTCTGCTTAAAGATTACTTTATTCCGACGACTTACACGCCACAGGCTGGTATCGAATTACCGGAGGCGACGGCATCTCACTTTGAGATAAAGTCGTCTACCATCTCGCTACTTCCTTCTTTCCATGGCCATTTTAATGAAGATCCATATCAACACTTAGGAGATTTTCAAGATATATGCTCTACTTTAAAAATCCAACATTTCACTGATGATGAATTAAAACTGCGTCTCTTCCCATTCTCTTTAAAGGATAAAGCAAAGTATTGGCTTCAATCACTTGAGCCAAACACGATTAAAACTTGGGAAGCCTTACACAACGCATTTTTACAAAAGTTTTTCCCAATCACAAGAACTAGTCAGATAAGAAAATCTAGAACTAATTTTGTGATGCAAGATGGGGAAACACTTTACGACACATGGGAAAAATTTAAAGAATTATTACGCTCGTGTCCACATCATCAGGTTCCTAAGTGGCAGTTGGTACAGGTCTTTTACGAGGGACTTATTCCCTCTGTCCGTAATACCGTCGATGCCGTTTGTGCGGGTACTTTCCTACACAAAAGCGCCGACGAGGCCTGGAAAATATTTGAAACGTTGAGTGAGAATTCGATGCACCAAGCTGTGTTGGTACGTTCTGAGGGGTACCTTCAACCTAAGCGAGAAGTAAAGTTCGAGTCAAGCCAGTCAATTGAAATAAAAGAACTATCTAAAAAACTTGACCGACTTTAAACAATGAACCGAATGATTACCTCACCCGCTTATGAAATTTGTGCATTATGCTCTGATCCTTCACATTCTATACTTGCATGTCCATCGGCGAGTCAATTTCCAGAATTTGTGGAGCAACACATTAATTCTATTCAACAATTCTCACGGAATAACTATAATCCTATGACAAATAATCCGGATGCGCCATGGAGAGGTCACCCAAATTTTTCATGGAAAAATAATAATAATAATGAGATGAGTAATTTCCCTAATGCTTATAGACCTCAACAATGTCAATACCAACAACCTCCTCCTCCACCTCCACGTAATAATGCATTTGAGGAGAAGGTGTTGGCCTCACTTGAAAGTTTTGGACCGGTGATCCAGTTAGTACATTCCCACACCCAGTCCATTGCAAAACTGGAGTCCCAAGTGGGACAAATAGCTAACACGCTAAATCGTTTAACCGAGAGTAAGTTGCCAAGTCAACCTATTCCGAACCCTTAGGGACAATACAAGGTGGGTGGTACGAATGAGCAAGTGAATGCTGTGTCAACTAGGACGACTACTCGAGAGGAAGAAGTTGTTGAGATTCCGAGGGAGGTTATGAGGGATGAAAACGTTAACTCGAATAAAGAGAGGGGTGAGGACGTGAATCAAAGTAGAAAGGAAAATGAATCGGTCCCAACAAATTATATTCCGAGAATGCCATATCCACCAAATGTTGAGGAACCGTCAAATTTTTCTAAGAAAAAGTCAAAAGTTGAAGATATACTCGAGGTGTTTAAACAAGTGAAAATCAATATTCCATTTCTCGATGCTATAAAACAAATTCTGCTTACGCTAAATGTCTTAAAGACCTTTACACGCAAAAACGTAAATTGCGTAGTCATACTCCGAAAAAGATCTTTCTCACGGAAAAAGTAAGTTCTATTTTTCAAAACTCACCTCCAAAGTATAAGGATCCTGGTACGCCAACTATTTCATGTGTCATAGGTGACACTGTCATCCATAGGGCTCTCCTTGACTTAGGTGCGAGTGTTAATCTCTTACCTTATCACGTTTATAAACAACTAGGTTTAGGTGAACTTAAACCTACGGCCGCTACTATTCAATTAGCGGATCGTTCTGTCAAAGTACCTAGAGGAATCATCGAGGACGTCCTAGTTAAAGTTGATCAATGTTTTTATCCTGTTGATTTTATGGTCCTTGATACCGAACCTGTCCTAGATGCTAGGAAGCACACCCCTGTTATTCTTGGTCGTCCATTCTTAGCCACCGCTAATGCGCGTGTCAATTGTCGAATGGGGCTGATGAAAGTGTCATTCGGGAATTTGAACTTAAAATTAAACGTGTTTAACGCTGTCGATCAACCTCCCAAAGACGATGACTATCTATATATGGAGGGTAGTGAGGTTATACAGAATACTGAACTTACTAATGAATTGAACATGGTTAAGGAGAATAATATAGTAGAAAATGAGCGGATGAATTGGATTAGTACGGACCCTAATGATGAAGTTACTCGGAAGGTGAGAAATCGATGTGAGCATAATAAGGATGAACCGTTAAATGAATTGCCTCATAGTGATGTTATTTCTGCTTTCCACCGGAGTCTCCCTGAAATCCTTAGGGGTATAAAGTCTGATTTTAAGCCTCCATAAAATCTTGAGCTAGAACGGTCTAGCTAAAGACGTAAAAGTTAGCGCTTCTTGGGAGGCAACCCAAGCTTTAATTCGTTTGCTTTAATGATTTTTCACTATTTTTGGGTCGTTTTGGTCTGTTTTTGAGTTTCTGGACAGGTTTGGGGGTTGGAGTAAAGTTATTTTTAATTTATATACATAAAATAAGTGAACCGAGAGAAAATACCATTCTCGCGCGCGCGGCTCGCTCGCGCGAGACGTCGCTCGCGCGCGGCCCGCTCACGCGAGACTGTGCCTTAGTGAAAATTTTGGTTATTGTTCTTATGAGCTCTCAGGTTCATGTCGCGCCTCAGCTCGCTGGCGCGAGGTCCTTCGCTCGCGTGATTTAAAAAAAAAAAATCGGGATTCGCGCGCGTGAGGCTCGCTCGCGCGGCCCGCTCGCGCGAGGTAGGGTTTTCTGGTTTTTCTCTTTTGTTCTCTTCCCTCCTCTCTCCATACCTGGTCAATGTTTTTGTTTTTTATACTTTCTGTTTGTTTTTTATACTTTCTATTTTTATATATATATTAGCTGTTATTGTTATTATTCTGTTCTTTTATTCTCTATTGTAAAGTATTAGCAGGTAACATTGAACTTTATTGCCATATTCCTTTGTGTTCACCTGTTCTATGCTTGTCAAGATCGAGGTAATATCATTACTTCCTTACGTACTCTCCTTTCTTTCGTTTTATTATTTCATTGGGGATAATTAAAGGTTTAGGTTTGGGGGTATGCACACGCATGCACATTATACTGCACATTATACTGCAATTTTTCAAAAATTTTCAAATTTTTTTCAATATTTGTGCTTAAATAAACGATGTTACCAACATTTTTACAATCTCAATTTGATACTTCTTGTTAAATAACTTTGATTGTTATAGAATGATAAACAAGAAAATATGTGATTAACCATTTACTGAAGTTATGATGCGACGTTCTAGGATATGTATCGTTCGAATCGTAGTTTTATATCATAGATTTGCACATAAACCTATGCACTGCACGTAGCCGCTTGAATACATGTCTGATGTGAACTATAATATGATTCGGATTTCTAGATAACACAAGGTGGAGACTAGACCCGGTGAGCTTTTGAGCCTATCTTTTCTTTTTAGAGGGTTATAAATGCATTGCGTTTGTCGAATTTCATTTGGAATAGCGCATTAACTCGTTGTTATAGTCTCATTATTCTTGTTTTGGTTGATAGTCAAGTTAAATATTTGTTACCATGCTAAATAATCTTCCGTCGTAAATATTGAAGAACTATATCACCCTAGGAAATGATCTGAGGCCCCTCTTTGTTTAATGCTGACCGATAAATGATAAATTTCCTTAGTTCGCCCTTTGAGCCATTAAAATGCCATTTTTTCTTTAATTACTATTATCCTATTTTGCTCCAACTTGACCAACTTGGAGTTCACCTCTGAAAGATTCGTCACCTTTTAGTGTTGATAAGGCGATGTGTTGATTGGGAAGAAGAAGATAAGATGCTATTGGGATAGTTGCTTTGTATTTTGATGATTACATATGCGAAAAGCAACGAAAAGGAAAGAAAAAGATTGAAAAAATAAAGAAGAAGAAGGTTGATAAAAAAAATATATATATATGAAAAGAAGAGAATGAAAAGATGAATGTGGTAGAAGAGACGAATGAAAGAAATCGAATATGCCTTACAATCCCATTCTAAACCTACCCAATTAATCCGTTCTATCATTTTTTCATTACCTGAGCCACATTACAACCTTTAAAAAGTCCTATTTGATCCTAGGAAACATGGTTCGGATATGAAAATGATAGGAGGGGGATTAAAACATGGTAATGATTAATTTTTCTTGATTGTTGGCATCCTATCCATGAGACTACTATTCTTTCATGTCATGCGTCTTTTTCGAGTCATATGTGAGCCTTTCTCGTTTTGAAAATATATTTCCGTTGCTCGCATATTTTAGATAAATTACACTTGTTTCTGAGTGTTTCGTTTTAGAGTGTAGTTAACATTGTGAGATTCGTAGTCGAAGCATAGTTGGAGAGTTATCTGAATTATATTCCAAGTTCATGACATACGTGTGTTCGTTTGACTACCATATCACACACGTGCACTTTTATGAGAAACTCTATTGATTTATACGATGCATGTGCTTAGGATTGTTTTCCATGATGTAAGTGGACGTTTGATTCCATTTCTTCTTGTTCGTTATTCTAGTTCAAATCATCGTTCTATGATAAGGAGTATTGATTGTTTTGTTTTTCGTTTTTAATCAAACTTTTTAAATTTATAAGTTAATAAATATGGTTGTGGGTGACTTGTTGACGAAAACCCTCACGAGACTTCACTCGTCCGACTAGGGACACCTAGAGGTTTAAAAGGCTTGTTGCATATGCTAAATGCAATCGTGATCCATGCGAAAATGTAGTAGTATTTGTAGTAGTAGTTTTATTTTTCTTTTCTTTTTGCTCGAGGACTAGCAAAGAGTAGGTTTGGGGGTGTGATCGGCGACGAATAATTGCCGTTTATAGTCCTAAAAATACGCTTTGTTAGCCCATTTCATGTCGTTATTAGTTGTTTCTTAATAAGTATTCTAAATTTTATAGGATTTGGAGCTTTAACTTGAAAATGCACAAAAATCTAATGATTAGTGGCTTTGGAAGTCATTCTGGGCTCAAACGGTGATTCCGGTGAAAGATGAATGCAGTAGCAGTCTCGGAAAATTGCATTTTTGACAAAGAATACTTCAGATTTGGGAAATTTCTCCAGAGATATAAAATGTATATCTTCGAGTTATGGACGCGTGGCCGCAAACGGTGAGTCAATACAAGGTTCGAGTCAAAAGTTATCGTAATTCGACGATCGGTGCGCAGAGCAGCGAAAAATCTGAGAAAAAGTTGGAAAAGTGAAAATTCGCTGGAGCGAGCCGCGCGAGCGACCCGTTGAAAAAGTCAACGTTGCGTATTTCGAGGCCCTGAAGAGTGCTGTGCGATCCGAATTGGCTGAATACGTCCAGAAACGTAAAAACAGCTATTTTAGTGCGATTTGACATAGGAAAGCTTCCTAAATCCTTCCAAACTCTATATAAATCCTATTCTAAATCAAATTTAGATATACAAATCATTACACACTAATATACACATCAATATACAGCCATATACACATAAAATTTTAGCCATTGAAGAGAGGAAAGCAAGGAGAAGAAGAAGAAGACCATGGATTCCCATGGCCTCCTCCATCAACCTCTTGCTGTTCATCAATTCTATGGCCAACTAAACCTAGATCTAGGGTTTCAATGAAACCCTAGCCAAGTAATAGGGTTTTATTTATGTTTTTATTTTAGTTTTATTATGTATGGATGATGATTACATGTTCCGAGGATTTTTATAAATAAATCATACTTCTAATTGATTAAATCATCACTTTCAAAGTTTATTCTTGTCTTAGATCTATTTTGACTGTGATGTGCTCAATGATCTATGTTTGCTGTGCTTATATAGGTTATTTACATGTAATGGTGCTTTATTGAATTGTGCTATCAAGTATCTGAATAGTCCATGCCTAGGTTAGACGGATTATGTCACAACCCTAGTTTAGTGTGGGATAATTCGTGCTAACCGAAGATGGATTATGTTGGTGCTTGAACCATAATTATTTTCTTGACGGAGGAATTGGGCTTGTAGCTACAATTCCCCATTATCATCCAACTTAATAATCTAATTGAATGCATAAATATTCCTATTATGAAGCTAGTGGTGGATTTGCAATCCTAGGTTCCTTTAAACATATTTATAAAAACACTTTTAAATCGCTTTCATAATTTAGATTTATTTTGTTGTTCTTAGTTTAATTAAATTCAAAATCAAAACCTCGTTTTCATAATTAATTAGATTTAGGTTTTAAAATTAAGAGTCGTAGTAATTCAATCTCTGTGGGTTCAAACTTTGCTTTCACTACTACAAATCCTTAGAAAAGTAAAGTACACTTTTATATCTTGATTCTGACAACATCACTCATCAACAAATTTCTTGACTGATCGATATGCCGCCACAGACGGGTAAGAAAAACACTGCTCTGTTCGGTCAAGAGAATTTGCAGCTCGAGCCGCCGGCCGCCTCCATGACCTCCGAGCAGATGACAGCGGCACTGGCGCAACTCCTGGAAGGACAACGGCAAACCCAGCAGCAAATCGAAGCGCTGTTGGCCTTGTAGGAGAAGTGCCCTCAATCAGAGAATCAGATCGGGAAGAGTGTCCCCGACCGGGAGCCCGGAAGAGTCCGGAACCATACCCACTCTGCGTCGGTATCCCCGTCGGATTGGAAACACGCCTGGGATGGTGACCGTAGCAGAGCGCCCAGGCGCCCCAGGCGGCGAGCTCGTACCAATCCTCGTCGGGTGGAAGATGCCAAAGACATCATCAACAGGCGCCGCGCCACCAGGGGGAGGGATTAGGGCCAAAGCCCCGGGAATCAGCCAAAGACCCTCTGGCCCGGAACCGGGGAGATCTTAGGCATACGATTACCCGGAGCCAGAGCCGGGTTCTATCCCCGAGGTCAACACACTTCGAAGAGGAAGCCTTGTCGTCTGATCCGACTTACCGCTCGGATATTGACAGGAAAACCGAGCGGGAAGACGTGAATGCTCAAATCCAGGGTTTGCAAAAACAGATCGAGCAATTGAGCCGCAAGTAGCGTCCTGACCATACCAACACGGAGACTGAGTCGCCCTATACCGCTCGGGTCACCGGATTCCCCATCCCACAGAAGTTCAAGCCACCGCATCTCAGTTCTTATGATGGGACAGGGAGCCCAGTGGATCACATCTGCACCTACATTGCCCAGATGGCGTTGGTTACCACTGTCGACGAATTGCTATGCCTGGCCTTCCCCAGCACTCTCAAGGGGCCAGCCGTGTAGTGGTTCCACACCCTCAAGCCCCGAACGATTGATGACTTCAAGACGCTGAGCAAGCTGTTCATTAGCCAGTTCGTAGGGATGCTTGACTGGTCGCAGCCGGACACTCAGCTATTGACCGTCAAGCAGCGTAAGGGTGAATCCCTGAGGAAGTATGTGGATTGCTTCAATCAGCAGAGGCTCTAGATCCACAATTTGAACAAAATAGCAGCCATCATGGCCTTCTGCTCGGGGGTCCAACACACCAAGGTTACCACGTCGTTCCATCGAGATTGACCGGCAACCCTGGTGGAGCTCTCGGAGAGGGTCGAAAAATATATAAACACATAAGAATTCCTGAAGTCCAAACGCACCGGCTTTGCGGGAGACGAGTCCCCGAAAGCCAAGCGGAGGCGTGAGGGCTCTGAGAAGGGCCCGGTAAAGAAGCCCAGGCAAGACCAGCAGAGAGGAGCTCGGGATCAGCCCCAAATCACTTTCACGCCTCTATCCCGACTAATCTACGAAGTTATGGCCACCGCCGAGGCGCAGAGGTTACTTCAACAACCGGCGAAACTCAAAGCCTTGCTCGGAAAGAGGAATCGGGATAAGTTTTGCCGCTTCCATAGAGACCACGGCCATGACACAGAGAATTGCTTCAAGTTGAAGATAACCATAGAAAAAATGATCGAGCAGGGTCATCTGGCAGAGCACGTCGCCACAGATAGACGGCCTACGCAAGGAGCCCGAGCTCCCGGTCAAATATAGGCTCTTGGTCAAATAAATGTGATCTTCAGAGGAGCATCGGGCGGAGGGGACTCATAGTCGACAAGGAAGAGGCATGCTCGGGCATCCCGGGCGGATGTCTGGCAGGTCTAATCCACCGGCTCCCTGCCAACTGACATACTGACGTTCACTTTCGACAATTTGCAAGGCGTCCACTGCCCCGATGATGACGCGTTGGTTGTGACGCTCTCCATAGCCAATTACGTGGTCAAGAAGGTGTTGGTGGACATGGGCAGCTCGACCGATATCATGTTCGTGTCAGCATTCGATCAGCTCGGGATGTCCAGGGATCGGCTCCGTCCGGTTGCTACTCCTCTGGTGGGTTTCAAAGGATCAAGCACCCCACCGCTCGGTATCATGGAGCTCCCCGTGCTTTTGGGAACTTACCCTCAGCAGATCTCCCTGCTATCAAACTTTGTAATCGTGGAGGCTCCATCTGCCTACAACGTCATTCTTGGGAGGCCCATACTCAATAGAGCCAGGGCCGTCATCTCCACCCATAGCCTGATAGTTAAGTTCCCGACCCCTCAGGGACCCGGGAGCCTGCGTGGAGATCAAGAAACCTCCCGGAGTTGCTATGTCAGTTCCCTTCGCCGGGAGGTCATCACAGAGACATAAAACATCCAGGAGATGGACCCGAGGGACCAGAATGATAGAGTGGGCCCGATCAAAGAATTGGAACAAGTGGCGTTGAACCCACAACTCCCAGACTAAACGGTAAGCATCGGCGCCTTGTTCGAGCCCCGCCTTAGGGAGAAGCTGATTCGATTCCTGCAACAGAGTCAGGATGTGTTTGCTTGGTGCCATGAAGATATGCCCAAAATTGATCCCCGGGTAATGTCTCATCGGCTCAACGTCGACCCAGACTCCCGGCCTGTGAAGCAGAAGAGGCGGGGCATGGCCCCCGAGAGACAGAAAGCAGTGAGTGAGGAGGTCGAGAAGCTCCTCAAAGCTCACTCCATACGAGAGGTCCATTACCTCGATTGGCTAGCCAACGTAGTACTTGTCAGGGAAAGCAACAGGAAGTGGAGGATGTACGTAGACTTCACCAACCTGAACAAAGCCTGCCCCAAGGACTGCTATCCGCTGCCCAGATAGACCTCATTGTGGATTCCACGGCCGGCCATTCGCTCCTCTCGTTCATGGACGCCTACTCCGGGTACAATCAGATCAGCATGTGTCCCACCCCAACTCACCCCCGGTGGATTAGGACACGTGTAACAAGAGTAACCGCACCCAAAACACACACTAATAAATACTAGACCTTGTTAGTTATTAAGGAAAACATGAATTAAACCATCAGAAAAGAGCTTGCTGTGACAAAAATAGACCCAAGGGTAAAATCGTCATTAGTAAAGTATACCAAATTTTATACCAAAAGATAGATTTATGAGTCCCGGTTCCAATGCAAAAAATGGCGCACGAATCCGAATTTTCTAGAAAGAGTTATGCGCGTTTCCGTAAAAGTGGACGCGCTGTGAAAAATACAAGCGGATCGATCCCTTCATAAACGCGGATCGATCCATTTTCTTGATTCTTGCACAGATGTACCTTTCAAAGGCCAGATCGATCCCTTCATTAAACCGGATCGATCCGGGTTTCCCAGAACTTGTTTTTGCTGCTAAAAACACTGCTAAAACTTACCCAACTCATACCCAAACCAAACCAAACTTCTTGGGACATTAAGAAAACATTTCAAACACATTCATAAACATGTTTAAGTATTACCCAAGCATGTCTCACATATCCACAACTAAAATTGATCAAAATCATTCATGAACTCAACTCTTTTTGAATCAAAACAAGCTTTGAAGCCTTGAAATTCAATTCTCATCAAAACCAATATTAAATCAACAAATGGAGCTTGTCAAAACACTTGCGACACAACCCGCACTTGCTGGAATCGTCAAAGCTAACCACTTCCGCATACTCTACCAAAACATAGAAAATTTACATAGTTTTCCAAGTTCAACTTCAAAATCACCAAACATCAAGTTGGAAGAACTAAACCTCTTGATTACAAGCTAAGAACTAAACCACCATTTTAGGAACTAATAATTACAACATTTACAAGTTAAAAGAGAGATAATATACAAGAGTCCCAAATCTCCCCCATCTGTCCCATCTCTCCCGTCTCTCCCATCTCTCCCATCCACAAGTCAAGACTTCAAGCCTTAAGTCAAGGACTTTAAGTCACTAGTTACACAATAACACAAGTTTAAAACATATTTACAAGTTCTAATTCTCTCCTCCCCATTTCCGAGCGCGTCACCTTCTCTCCGGATATTGCTCCGTACCTGCGGTGGTTGTTATTTACCACAACAGAAACATAAAATGGTTTTTTTAAGCATTACGCTTAGTGAGAAATCTAAACATGGTTGAATGTTTAATATGTACAATGCAACAATCAACATATAAATCATATTTATAGTCGCCGAGTCACCGGTTCAATGATTCATTTAGACCCGAAGACCTCCCTTGGTCCCGTGGCCACTTCTATTCCTTGGACTTCCGTGTTTCTCGGATTCTTCCTCTTCACCACCCTTATTACTCCCAACAATGAATCATTTTCCCGGTGCCCATTGAATACCACATAGACATATAAACACATAAACATATAGGAACATATAAATTCCTAAATTGACATGCAATTCACATTTTAACATCTCCATGTCTTCTAAGCATGAATAATCAAAACAACAAGAACATTCTCTTGGCTAATAAGCATAAATTATCATCTCTAACATCATTAATGCCTTAAACATAGCTAAACACAACCATTATTTAGTGTAGAAAACTTACCTTAGCAAGATCTACCCAAATTCAAGCTAGAGAAGTGCTGAATTTACCAATTCCTAGCTCAATTTATACTCCCAAGTGCATCCTACAAGAATTCGGTAGACGGCGTCTCACCGATTAGTGTGAGCTACCAACATCCGACAATTGAAACATAAATTAAAGGTATGAGAACGGTCTTCTCACGTCCACAAGTCCGAAAACGACTTCGGTTCGCGAATCCGACGAACGACAGCGACGGAACGGCAAGATTTCGACGTCGGGCGTCTCGAGCTCGTCTTCTCTCCCGGTGAACTCTCTTTTTCTTTTGTTAAATTTAGTAAATATGAGAGTCTCTCACTCCCTCTTGACACATACACACACATGCAAGTGTGTTGGCAATGTTTTTGTTCTTTTCCCATTTACACCCCCAGAATTTCTTAAGTTCTTATTATGAAACCCCCCAAACATTCCATTAACTACCCAATTATTTTTTTGAGTGTCTGTCTAAGTTTTGTATGGGTCCCTGCGTGGGTCCCACATATTTTTTGAAATTGCTATCGCACCTACTAACTTAAAATCTTTTTAATTTATACCCTTATTTGGGTGTCCAAACTAATTCTACCACATAACAATATATAATAGAAGTAACTTAGCATATATCCATGTAATCACATAAAAATGCATTTAATCACTTAAAATGCAAATTACTAATGAACCCTTCGTTGGATTCCATTCCAATACCCGTCCCACCTCATTGGGGACTTTTCCAACTAGTGTCCTTCTCTGAACACCTTTCACACGGGCGAGTCTAAGCCTCTCCTTAATCCGTTTTATATACACCAATTATATTAATTAATGCATTTAAAATGATAATTAACTCCTTTCCCCGGGTACGGGTGTTACATCATGTACCCTGGGGATGAAGAAAAGACCTTGTTCATCACGGACCAGGGGACCTACTGCTACAAAGTCATGCCTTTCGGCCTCAAAAACACCGGGAAAAAGAGAAAAAACGCCTGGTCAATCACATGTTCAAAGACCTAATCGGGAAATCAATGGAGGTGTTCGTCGACGATCTCCTGGTCAAAAGCTGTGACGAGTCCGACCATCTGGCACATTTGGCCTGGGCCTTCAGTATTTTGAGGAAGTTCAGGATGAGGTTGAACCCGGCCAAGTGCATATTTGGCATCTCATCCGAAAAGTTCTTAGGGCACCTGGTCAGCAAGCGGGGAATTGAAGCAAACACCGAGAAAATCCAGGCCGTCATCAACATGCGATCGCCTAGGTCTACCAGGAGGTACAGAGTCTGGCCGGACGGGTTGCTGCACTTAACAGATTTATCTCTAGAGTCACCGACCGGTGCCAGCCATTCTTCAAGATCCTCTATAAGGCATTTCAATGGTCTGAGGAGTGTAAGAAGGCGTTCCAGGAACTCAAGAAGTACTTGGCATCTCCCCTCTACTCTCAACACCCGTGACAGGGGAAGAATTGTTCCTATACCTGGCAGTAGCACCCTCAGCGGTTAGCTCAGCACTCATCAGGGAAGAGCACGGGATATAGTTCCCAGTGTACTATACCAGTCGGGCATTTCAGGGCGCGGAGAGCAGATACTCCCGCATCGAAAAGCTTGCATTCGCTCTCATCACTTTCGCCCAGAGACTCCGTCTGTACTTTCAGGCCCATGTCATTGTGGTCCTTACTGACCAACCTCTCCGTAGGATCTTAAGCAGGCCTGACACATTTGGGAGGCTCGTCAATGGGCTGTGGAGTTAGAGGAATTTGAAGTGGCCTACCGCCCCCGGACGGCAATCAAAGGGCAAGTAGTAGCAGACTTTCTGATTGAGTTCACATATCCAGAAGACCCAATTGAAGAGCTCGACCCACCGGTCCTACCGCCTGGGTTACAGGCTGACATCCCCACCTGGGTGCTATATGTGGATGATTCCTCAAACCAGCAAGGCAATGGGGCAGGAATCATCTTGACTACTCCTGACGACATCTAGCTCGAGTATGCCCTAAGGTTTGGGTTCTGTGCCTCCAACAACGAAGTTAAGTATGAAGCCCTATTGGTCGGATTACAGTTGGCCACTTCCATGAGTGCGCAACAGGTCCAAAGTTACAACGACTCTCAGCTCGTGGTCAATCAAGTCAACCAAGAGTACGAAGCCCGGGGGGACAACATGGTAGCCTATCTAGCCCTTGTCCGAACGGTTTCAAAGAAGCTTTAGGGTTTCTGTATCATACAGATACCCAGAGAGGAAAACACCAGGGCCGATCGATTAGCCCGCCTCACTTTGTCTTCTGAGTCAGACTTGCCCAGGATAAGGGTAGAATACCTACCCGAGCCAAGTGTGATCAACTCAGAATGCATGGAGGTGGAACCGGACGCCTTGGGACCCAGCTGGATGGACCCGATCATAGCATTCCTGACAACGGGCGTGTTACCAAATGAGAGAGAGGAGGCCCGCCGGGTCAGGTACCGGGCGGCCCGATATGATCTTATAGACAGAATCCTCTACAAAAGGGGATTCTCTGTACCGTACCTCCGCTGCGTCCATCCCGCACAGGTCCATACAGTGTTGTATGAAATCCATGAAGGAGTGTGCGGGAATCACATCGGAGGCCAGGCATTATCTAGAAAGGCCTTACTGCAAGGATATTACTGGCCGACAATGGCCTAGGATTCTCAGGAGTATGTCAAAAGATGCGATAAATGTCAGAGATACTCTCCTATGATCAACCGACCGGGAGAGCTTCAGGGTATCGACATTGTTGGACCCCTATCGACAGGTTAAGTTCGCAGTCATTGCCATCGACTACTTTACCAAGTGGGCAGAGGCTGAGCCCTTGGCAATAATAACCGAGCAAAAAATGGAAAGCTTTATGAAAAAGAACATCCTCAGTAGGTTCGGCATTCCCCGGGTTATGGTCAGCGACAACGGCAGGCAATTCGACACCCCATTGTTCAGGCAGTTCTGCTCGGGCTATGGGATACTTAATCACTACTCCTCCCCCGAGCACCCTCAAGCCAATGGTCAAGCCAAGGTGACAAACCGGACGATCTTGCAGTTGATCAAAACAAGACTTGAAAGCGCCAAAGGACTGTGGGCTGAAGAGCTGCCAACCCTCCTGTGGGCCTATCGAACTACGCACCGACCGGCAACAGGTGAGACACCGTTTTCCTTAACCTACGGGTTCGAGGCGGTGGTCCCTACAGAGTTCAGGTTGCCTACTTACCGGGTGGCGAATTATAGCATGCCAGACAATGAAGATGCACTCAGAACAGAACTGGACTTGGTAGAGGAGAAAAGAGACCGGGCGTATCTAAAAGTTGCAGCCTACAAGCAGAGGTGTCTCGTTACTATAATAGCAGGGTGAAGCATTGCAGTTTCCTGGTGGGGGATCTGGTCCTTAAGGCCGTCAATCAGTTCTCAAGAGTCCCGAGCCATGGAAAGTTGGGGCCAAACTGGGAAGGCCCATATCTAGTTACTCGGGTAAACCGCCTGGGAACCTATTGGTTACAAACTCTGGACGAACGTGACCTATCTCACCCATAGAATGTGCAACACCTCCACAAGTATTATCGGTAACCCTGAGGCATGGGCAGTTTAGCATTGGTTAGGAAATTTTGGTAGCTCTATTTGAGCATTTATTATAAATTTTTGAATAAAATAAAAGACTTTACTTTGCAAAATTACTCCTATCACAGTCCCGTCCAATATTGATAGACCTTGGGCCTAACCCCGAGGCAAAAGACCTTGGCTCAAAACCAATGCACAAAGACCTCGGGCCTAACCCAGAGGCAAAAGACCTTGGCTCAAAATCAAGGCACAAAGACCTCGGGCCTAACCCCGAGGCAAAAGACCTTGGCTCAAAACCAAGGCATAAAGACCTCGGGCCTAACCTCGAGGCGACGGCTTCGCTTAGGCCCAACCAGCGATGGGGGCAAACCCCCTAGGTGGCTGATGATGGCAAGCCTCAAATGACCCTGCAACCACCCATATTCCAGGTCGGTTTCCTACGGCCGCTCACTCCCGCACACCCGCCTTAGCAAAATGCTTTGGGGGGGGGGGGGTAGGGACTAGGCTAAAATAGGAAATCACACCGGTCATTAGAAGGACTTGGAATCTTAACATTCCTAAGTACATATAATGATCAGAGATAAAACATCCCAAACGGTAAAACATGATTTTCCTATAATACACCGGGCCATCCCAGACGGTAAACAGGACAAGTTCCTATGATACATTGGGTAGTTACCTTTAAAACAGTCGGTAAGACTAGATGTTCTACCGGTTACGGTCCTAAACCATTTGCTAAGGCAGGGGTTTAGGTCGGTCAAAAGTAGGCGGACACTGGCAATCACAAACAGGCACACAAGTACAAAAACAGTAAATAGTTTATGGAAAGTTGGTCTGAAGGACCTTTTCATTAATTCAAAATTATTTGTACAAGGCCTGGGGGGTAGTTGTAGTAGCCTCTGAAAAAAAAAATTACAAAAGAAATGGGTCGGGGACCTCAGTCGGCCACCTCGACCACGTCTTCGGTCTCCCCAGCCTCCTCTTCCGGGTCATCTCCTCCTCCCGGTGCAGAGCCTCCGCCCGAGGCAGACTCCTCAGCAAGGCCGACATCAGCAGCGGAGCCCTCGCCCGCAACAGGACCTACATCCCAGAATTCTAAATCAATCGCTTCGTAGGACGATATGTCCCACTCGGGGTGATCACAGGATATCCTGCACTTCAGATTTTCATAGCCCTGGAAGAAGCCATCGTCGAAAGCTTCTTCCCGGGCCCCAACTACCGTCACCTCTGCCAGCTCCTTCTCCCGCGCCTCCACCGCCTCTACGCTGGCCCGAGCAGCCTCTAGGTCGGCCTGGGTGGTAGCCAGCTCGGCTTGAGCAGCGCCAAGGCTCAAGGCCAAACCCTTCACCTTGTCCTTCTCTACGGCCAGAGCGGTGCCCCTGGCCTCAGAAATCGCCCGCTCCTCAGACAAAGCGGCTTTAGCAGCAGCGGCCCTCCTGGCCAGGAAAGGTAGGAAGGACTCAGCCCCGGCGGCCATACATCCGACTTTCGAGAAGTTAAAACTGACTGGTCAGAGAATAAGCATAGTTGACAAAATAGTTGAAGAAAAGAAAACAAAGGCAGGAGAACTCACCATGTGAGAGATGCTGTACAACCAGCTCTGGAAGACCTCGGGAGACATGTTTTCACATGCCTCCACTCGGCTAGGGAGCAGACCGGGCTTCACCTGATCCCTGATCTCGGCCAAGGCAGCCATTGGTGCCATGGCCGGCACCCCCGCCCGGGGAGTAGTCTCTTCAACTACCACCACGTGGGGTGTTGAGGTCCCCACTGGCTCCGGACAGTTTGCTACACCGTGCCGGATTTGCCTCAGCAGGGGCTCTCCACCCGGGGCCTCGGGGCGGGCCTTTTTCCTTGTGCCACTGCCATCTGGGCAGCAGTAGAAGCAGCGGCAGCGGCAGTGGCCTGCCTCTCCCTCAACTGCTCCATATCTCTTTGGAGCCATCTCTGTAAAAAAGGAAAAAAATTGAACTATTAATAACCAATGTAGAAGATGGGGAAGGAGTACCACGAGAGATGGTAGAGTCCAAGCACTTACCAGGAAGGATTGGGGGGAATACTGGAGCTTCTGTGGGCTGAACCGGGTTGTTAGTAGCTCAAAAGTCGCCGGTTTGAGTCAACACATTCCAGATGTTTACCGGCCGGTCTGCCAAACTCCTGATCCTGGCTTGGCACTCGTCAGGAATGCTCGGTGGACTGGTTGATCCCGTTGCAAAGCCAAGTACAAAATAGTTAGTCTCAAAAACTGGAGTACAATAAAGAAGAAAGCAACCAAAAGTAAAACCGAACGGGCTTACCCCTCAACTCTCCCGCCCAGGAAGTCCTCATCTGGATCCCGGGGGCCGATTCGCAGAGCCTGAGGGTGGACACTTGGAAGAACCTGTTCTTCCACCCTTTGTTGTTGCTTAGGCAGTTGACTAAAGTCTTCCTCCCTTAGCGAGCCCTGAGAAAAAAGAACCGGGTCTCTCCATGTATGGGGAATGGGCGGTGCGTCCAGAGGAACTCCTGGACAGAGAGTTCATATTCAAAGACCTGGGGCCACAAAGAGATGGACCCCATCAAGAACCTCCAACTGTTCGGGGCCAACTGGCCCGGGGCAATCCCCATGTATATCAGGACGTCTCGAGCGACCGGATGGAGGAGAAAGCGAAACCCAGCCATTAGGATGTCCTCATATATGGTGGTGAAACCCCGCTAGTAGATTTGGGCCCCACCGACACTCACCGCCAAGGAGCAGTAGTCAGGAAGGCCGTACCTATCCCTAATGCGCCCGAGATCTTCAGTACGCAAGGTGGACGGGATGAATTCGCTGGAGAAGGCCACCTCGGGGTTGGGTTCCCTTGGTGTTTCGTCGCCTGAACCCTGGGAAACAGAAGCAGCAGGGGATTCCTGGTCCGATTCATCATCAGAGAGGCGGATTGGGATTCTACCTTCGCTTTGGTGATCAGAGGGGGACGCGAGCGGTAGACTCAGACTTGTGTCTGGCTCCTCTGATCCGGACCGCTCATCCTCCGACCGGGAGGACGAGTTAAAACCAGAGTGACACATTCTTGGGGTTTCGGTAACAAGGCCGGAAAGAAGGTGACGACCAAGGTATGGGTCAGGAACACCCCGAGCCTGGTATACAGAGGGGTGAGGTCACTAACCTAAAAGGCAAAGAGTGAATGGTATTCAGCACTAGATGGCACTCTCTCAAGACTACTCCGGGGGCACCCGCTTGGTTCAACTGTCCTAAGGTTCCGCCTGACTTGAAAAAAAAACAGAACCTAAGGAGGAAAAAATCCCACTCCTGCTCAAAGCCTACCGGGCTTGCTCCCTCCAGCCTCATCGCAGAAAGAAAAGAGAAAGGGAAAGAGAAGGAAAAGAGTGACAAATTGAAACTCGGAAAGGAAAGGGACTTATAGAAATCGACGCAAGAAAGGGCTCGGAAATCTTGATCGAGAATTGTTTGCTCTCAAAATCGCTCTGGAATGTATGTCTTTACAGCAAAGAGTTGAAGAAATGAACAAGTGTTCCTTTATATAGGAACCACGGATGGTTCTGATCAAAATAGATCCGACGGCTCATACACTTTCCCACCCAAAGTGGCTGACAATTGTCACCTCGGGCACGCGAAGTGTCACCTCAAAAGGTGCGTGCATTAAATGTTAACAAGACGGTTCGGTTACCACGAGAATGGTCTGGTTACATCCACGCTGGCATCATTTAATCCCGACTAGGCTAGTCACAAGCTGACACGTATCACAGGTAGGACTCAGGCCCATAAGGCCACCGCTCGGTCCATACCCCGGCTGACCACAACGACCGATCTCACCCCGGGTTGAGTCCCGGTCTCTTATCGGACGGTTTCTCTGAAGCAGTCTTAATTTTCAAACTTCATCTGATGGAACATCACATCAACTTCAAAAATGGGGGGCAGTTGATACGCCCAGAAATATTTTGCTACAAGTCAAACCTCCACGTCAACAACACGAGACCCGAATTATTCGGAAAGTGAGCTGGTAGCCCAACGATCCCGAGGCCTTTTGAGGGCAACCGCTCGGTATGCTTGCACAGCCCGGGCATGGGGTGCAGCAGCTCTCCACAAGGTGCAGTTTGACAGCTCAGCAGAATAGCAGTTTCCTAAATCATTCAGAAGACTAATGGAAAAGTGTAAATAGTTTCCTAAGCCATTTAGGAAACCGCCCATGATTTGTGCTCATCAACTTGTAATTAGATTAGGCTTCCTTATCTAATCAGTTGCCTAATGTGGGTGGTCTCTTGCACCTATAAATGAGGCCATTCACCACCATTAGAGGGGATTGCATTCTTAACTTAAAGAATAGCATATATACTCATCTCATACACATACACCCGGTCGGTATTACTGGTAGTGCTGCCCAATTATTGGCTCGCCAGGCCCGCTGGTGATCTACTAGTGAAGCGCACTGACGCACCCGTGGACGTAGGTCACCTTATTAACGGGGCCGAACCACATATAATTGATTGTGTCATAATATCTCTCTTCTTAATCCCTCTTACCAATTTTTGGCATCATCACATATGCTTTAATTTCGGTTTCGATCTCGAAAAATTTGTTTGCATAAAGTCTAAAATTTGGTTTGTCTTTGTACTTCATGATTAAGACACATTTCATACATACTGTATGCTGTACACAGTTCTAGTCATTTCAATGGTTTATTAGAATATGCATTTACTATCTTTGATTAATGATTAGTGAAACTAGTGGCTGCATTGCATTCTCAAAGTCAGAGAATTTTTTGATTTCTTAAAAAAAATGATTGCTTTTATATATGATCACAAGTATTCACAACTTATGTGCGAAGTCGTATGATCTGTTGATTTGATAGTTCATTAATCTGCTTCTACAAAACGTATTGCTTTTGTTTTTTTGATTATTTATAAATATATATATATATATATATATATATATATTAAAAATGGGACGCTTGATTAGAATTTGGTGTCTGTTTGAAATAATCTGGAAAGTTGCGTCTATTGGAATAAAACCACAACTGATTCGTTTGGTTTGTTATACTGCCTCATTGGTTTTCCTGATGTAAAACAAAAGATACATATTAGTACCCTTTTGTGTGTATACCGCAATCTAGAACATTGTTTTCTGATTTGGGTTTGCATTATTATATGAGAGTTTGTTCTCTGGAAATCAATATCCTAAAATCTAAAAATCTGCATAAATGCTTCGGATTCCGTCTTGCACAATCGTCATTGTTTGAACCATGGCATCAGTTCACTGTGCATAGAATTGTGGGCCGCAATGTAAATGCTATGAATCCCGTGCCTAACTTGATCCATTTGGTGTATGTATAATGTAACATGCTATCACATATAATAATCTATAGATTCATAAGAAGTTTGTCAATTTATATGGATATGAGTTCAAGACATCCTTTTAAGCACCGCTTGAAATGATCAGGTGCATATGCTTTATTGAATAGTTATTCACTATTTTGTATTAATATGACAATTAGTAGCCCAGACTCAAAGTATGTGGCTATTTGTGTGTGCATGTACATTGATATACTAAAGAATGCTATTTTGTTACAATTTTGTTTTAATTTTGAAAGTGTGTTATTTTTTGGCTTGTATATATTTTTTTACAAAACAAAGTACTAGTGCACTTGGCTTATGGTTACCAATTTGTGTTTAATTATACAAAAAAAAGTGCATATTACTAACTAAACCGACATAATTGGACAATCTTGAAGCATCAAAAAAAATAAGAGGTAGTGAATCGAGTGATCTTAGAAATTTTGCAAATGTGGGGTAGTGATAAAATGCTCGTATTAGCATTTGATCAGTTATACTTACAAATGTGGGGGTAAATGTATACGTTGGAAAACATATGAATAGTTATTTTTCCTTCGTTAATATTTTGTAAGTATAGAACCTTAGAGTATACTTTTATTTGCTTTGTGATATTTATTGTGCTCAATATTAAATCATATGGGGGTAGCGTAGAAAACAATTCAAGATGATTAAATATGACTACCTAGATTGGAACAACCAGAAAGTTTATTGTTCCAAGAGAAGAGAGGAAAGTGTTTAGGCTTTCTCTTCATGGGTTATAACCAGGGCCAAAATAATGGCTTGAGAAGTTTGACAATTTTGTGATGTCAAATGAGTTGAAGTATAAGTGTGACATGGAGGTTAGGTGTTGCAGAGGTGATACTAGTTAGTCTAATGGACAAGTATGATCATAGTTCAATGAGAACACCTATAAATGTCTAAAGGTACTAGTAGTAAAAAAATATCTATATGAGTATTCATGTTAAATTGGTAATCTAATGCATATTGTGACTACCACTAGACCGGAAATAGCGTAGTACTCAATCAGTAAACTGAGTAAATATATACGTAATCAAAGTGTATTTTGCTAAAAGGCGATGATCAGGGTACTCAGATACGTGAGGTACACCCTCTATACATTGCACTGCATAAGATATCCAACTTACTTGAAGGGTATAGATCTGTATTGGATATCTGTTTGAAAAGACTGAAAATCCACAAATGGATATGTCTTCACACTTAAAGGTGTAGTTGTGGCTTGGAAATCCTCCAAATACTTTGCAGTGCCTGATCAACAATAGAATCTGAATATATTGTTTTAGATAAAGCAAAAGAGAAGCAGAGTAGCTAGCTTCGCTCTTCTTAGAGGATATTTCAAGTTGGACAAAACCTTTGCTTGCAATTTGTACGGATTGTGGTAGCCAATTGACAATTGGAAAGGCAAAGAGTAGTATGGTAAGTCTCGACACATAGTCATTAACATAATACCCTAGAACAATTGCTCTCTAATGGAGTTATCTCTATTATGTAAAGTCAGAGGATAATCTCGTGGATCTGCGTACCAAGGGTTTAACTAGAGAACACATGTTCAAATCATCGAGGGGAATGGGATTAAAGCCTATAAACAAGAGTCGTCATAGTGGAAACCCAACCTAGTTGATTGGAGGTCCCAAGATCTAGGTTCAACGGGAAAACTAAATTATGTAGTACTCAATACACACTGAGAAGTATTATATCTTCCTCCTCCCATTTCAAAGATGAGTAAGTGTCAATCTGCCACGAGTAAAAGGATAAGATACGCTTTTAATGGTTTCTACCTTGGAAAATGTCCAAGTGGGGTATTGTAGGATACTCTTCATAGTAACCACCTACGTGAGTAAGAAGGGGCTACTTCTATGAGAATTTGAAGGCTGAATTTTCTAAAACACTCACGGAACCAAGAGGTGTTCAAGGCCAAAATGAACACAAACGTGAGAACCAAATATGTAAGAAGAAGGGTTGTGTGTATTCTATTGTTTAGGTTTACACAAATGGCTGGGAGTTCAAAGACAATAAAGTCTACTCACCGGCTAGTAAATCCGATAGTTTATCACTAGGGCAAGTTCAAGGCCACTAGGCTACTTAGTCTGAAGCAGTACTTCATCGTTGATACTCGAACTAGTGTTTGCATTTTCATTTGCATGTTGTATGGACAATTTATCATTCATGTGGGGGATTGTTGGAAAATTGAATGATAAATTGGAATTTAGTATTGTATATGGGTTTTGCCAAACAACCCCTTATTCGAATGTTTATGACTGTTGATGAACAGTCTCCTTTCGAAGGGTTGTGACTGTTGACAAACAGTCTCTTGCAACCTATATATATGGGTCTTGTTCATTCATTTAAAAAGACACAAAATTATTCTCTCTCTCACTCTCTCTGTATATTAGAATTGAGTCTGTTCGAGTGTTATACATATATTTGCGTTCGCTGGGTTCTGCATATTGGAGTGCAACTTATACAGAACTGTAAATCCATTCTATCTTGGGAGATGATTGTTCATCAACCTTATGCACCGAGAGGGAGCAAATTCATCTTAAGGAATCAGTGTTGACACTGGGCTCGGATTCTTTCTCAAATTTATTATGTATGTGCTTTCATCTCCAATTAGTAAGTATTTCAGATTTCAGATTTATACATCCCTATCTATTTTGGATAACACAACTTTCTCATCTCTTGCTTTTTTGAGTTATTATATTGTAGTTCATGTATTTTTTTCAAGTTCAATGCATTGGAATTGCCAATCTTACAAAGGCTAAAAAACCTTTTTGGTACCCTGTTGTTTGGGCAAAGTCTCTCACTTTGGGCCCTCAACTATCAATTGCAATACTTTGGTCTCCGTGCTTTTGGATTTGTTACAATGTGGGTCATGCCTCTAACTCTATCAATTCAACTTGATGAAACACTCACGTGCCTCACTCGACTCCACTTATTAGAGACATTTTGGTACCCTATTGTTTGGACATAGTTTCACTCTGGGCACTTGATTATCAGTTTCAACACTTTGAAATTTTAAGCAACTTTGATTTTTCTCAAATGTAGCATTCATGGTAGCAAATTATTCTTAACATCACTATGTTATTGAATTTTCTCAATGTTAAGAACTTGTTTGGATTAGCTGAACTTCCAAAATTAAGTGAAGAATTACGAATTTCAAGAAATTAAAAAGTGATTGTTTTGTAAAATGCTGTATTTAATTTAGGTCAATTATCCACCGTTTTCCAGATTTTAAGTAATAAAAGTGACTGTTTTCAAAGTTTGAAAAAGTAGATTGTTTCAAACAAACAATCTCCATTTTCAATTTTAAGGTAGTAAAAGATAAACATTGCCCTTTGTTTGTACCATAAAATAAAATTGAGATGGCCCTACACAAAATAGAGATGGAACCACAACTATAGGATCCATAGAGGACCTCTCTAAGTGTTCAGATTGCTATTGATCAGTCTAAAAAATTCCCTGTATATTTGGGCCAGAATGAAAGGACCCAAAGCCAAAACTTGGGCAAAAGCCATTGCTTGGGCCAAGGGGAGGTCAAACTGGAATACTCCTCATCAGAAATAGGGCCCTCATCCTTCTTATGCTCTAAGATGAAGGGTTGATAACTCAGATTCATTTCGAATCCTAAGGTAAGAGGAGGAATAGAGTAAGTCTGGTTTGATAGAAGGGCGTTAATGAGATCTCCATCTGGTCTTACCACAAGGAGGGTAGCCAAGTCCAAGAGGGTAGGAGACATCATTCCATAGGGGAAGTGAAATGAATTAGTGGACACTGACAAAAAGGCTAAGGCCAAGAGGGTAGGAGACATCATTCCACAGGAAATGCTGGGTATTTCTAGAGTTTGAGGTCCCAAGGGCAAAATAGTCTTTTATATGAGATAAATCTCGAGTGATCACGTGCTCGAGCGCTCAGACGGCAGGAGCGCTTGAGTGCTTGGGGCTCCTATTACACAAATCTTTCTAAGGTCTCAAGTGTGAAAAGGTTCAAGTCAATTAAACATTCATAAGAGATAGAGAGGGAGAAAAATGTATTTATAAGCTTGCTAAGTCGAGAGAAAGGAAAACAAGAGACATTAATCAAGTTAAGTGTATAAAAAGTGATGACTCTAGGGTATTAGTGAACGACGAAAAGATTAAGGAAAGGTAGAAGAGCTATTTTGAGAAGTTGCTGATTGAAAAACATATGGATAACACAATGGAAGAAGAAACTGGAAGTTACGATGAAACTAGAGAATACAGATTCTATCGGAGAATAAGGAAGTTTGAGGTGGAATTTGCTTTGAAGAAGATGAAACCCAACAAGGCCTTAGGACCAGATGGGATCCCCATTGAGGTTTGGAAATGCTTGGGAGATGTGGGGGCATCTTGGCTTACAAAAGTGTTTAACATGATTTTAATGACTAGAAAAATGCCTGATGAGTGGAGGAAGAGCATCCTAGTGCCTATATATAAGAGTAAAAGAGATGCACAACAATGCAACAACTATAGAGGTATTAAGTTAATGAGCCATACTATGAAGCTATGGGAGAGAGTGATGGAGTATTGTTTATGAGGCGCAACATCAGTGTCAGAAAACCAGTTTGGATTTATGCCTGGGAGATCAACTATGGAAGCAATTTATTTACTTAGAAGACTAATGGAAAAGTATAGAGAGAAGAAAAAAGATCTACATATGGTTTTTATTGATTTACAGAAAGCTTATGATAGAGTTCCTAGAGATTTAATTTGGTGGGTCCTAAAGAAGAAAGGAGTGACCAAGGGTTATACTGACGTTGTGAAGGATATGTATGATGAAGCGGTTACTACAATTAGATCACCAGCCGGAGAAACAAGCGAATTCCCAATTACCGTAGGCCTGCACCAGGGGTCGGCCTTGAGCCCTTATTTGTTCGCCCTAATTATGGATGAATTGACTAGACACATTCAAGATGAGGTCCCATGGTGTATGTTGTTCGCAGATGATATTGGCTTAGTTGATGAGACTAAAAGGGGACTCAACACTAAACTAGAAGCTTGGAGAGAAGCACTGGAGACTAAGGGGCTAAAGATAAGTAGGATGAAAATATAATACATGGAATGTACTTTTAGTAATAGTGGAAGTAGAGACAACGAAGTAGTGAAGATCGAAGATCAAGAGATCCCAAAGAGGGAACACTTTCGCTATCTAGGTTCAATGATCAGTAGAGACGAAGAGATTAGTGATGACGTGACCCATAGAATTAAAGTGGGCTGGCTTAAGTAGAGGAGTGCTTCTGGAGTATTATGTGACCGGAGAATACCAGCAAAATTGAAAGGAAAATTTTATAGGACAGCTATTAGGCTAGCTATGCTCTACGGGACAGAGTGTTGGGCAACTAAGAAACAACACATTAGCAAAGTTAGTGTAGCGGAGATGAGGATGCTAAGATGGATGTGTGGTAAGACTAGAAAAGATAGAATTAGAAATGAGTACATCCGAGAGATTGTAGGAGTGACACATATTGAGGATAAGTTGAGGGAGAATAGACTTAGATGGTTCGGCCATGTGCAACGAAGACCTGTAGATACACTTGTGCGAAAGAGTGATAAGATCGTAGTGCCTGGAATGGTTAGAGGGAGAGGCAGACCTAGACTGACTTGGGAATATATAGTGCAGCAAGATATGAATATATATATAATTTAAATGAGCATATAGCTCTTGATCGTGCAGAATGGAGAAAAAGGATTCATACAGCCGACCCCAATTGATTGGGACACAAGGCTTGGTTTGGTTTCGTTTGGTTTAAGAGATACAACCAGAGTTCAATACATACGATCATAGGCTTACATATACGAGTACAGATTATAGAAATACATTCATAAAATGCAAATACAAGGAACAGGCCGGTGTTACATCTCTCCACCACCCAATAAAATATATCGTCTCGAAATCTGAGCTAAGATGCACTAAATAGCTCCGAGTGCTTCTCTCGCATGGCGGATTCCAACTCCCACGATGCTTCGCATTCGTCATGGTGCTTCTACTGGACTTTTACCTGTGGAATTTCCTTGTTCCTCAACTTCTTGATCTCTCTACCCAAGATCTGCACTGGTCTCTCGGTGTATGACACTCTGCTGTCTACTTCAATATCCTTGAAATCAATCTTGTGTGTCGATCCATGCACGTACTCATCAACATACATATGTAGAATACATTGTGCACTTCGAACATCTTCGACGGAAGCGTTAATCGGTAGGTGACTTTACCCACGCATTCGTGAATCTCAAAAATTCCAATGTAGCGGGGGAAAAGCTTCCCTCTCTTCTGTCTAAATCTCACTACTCCTCTTACTAGAGAAACCTTCAACAAAGCATGCTATCCAACACAAAACTCCATGTCCTTATGGCACTTATTTGTGTAACTTTTCTACCTGCGGGCTGCCTTCATCTTCTCCTTTACAATATCAATCTTCTCGCTAGTCTCCCTGACCATAGCTGATCCCAAAAGCTTGCCTTTTCCAGCTTTAACCCAGCAAAGAGGCGAACGACACGGTCTTCCATATAATGCCTCAAATGGTCCCATCCCGATGCTTAAATGGTACCTATTGTTGTAGGCGAGCTTGATTATCCGTAGATGCATTTCCCAAGTACTTTCGAAGTTAATCACACATGCTCGCAGCATATCATCCAATACATAATTAGTCCGTTCTGTTTTTCCATCAGTCTGGGGATGAAAAGCAGAACTCAGCTATAACGAAGTCCCCATAGCTGCTTTGTAGACTTTCCCAAATCTGACTATAAAATGTGAATCACGGTCTGAAACAATCGAGACAGGCATGCTGTGCAGTCGAATAATCTATTGTAAATAGAGTCAGCTTATCTTCTAAACTGGATAAGTCATATTGTACGCGATGAAATGCGTTGACTTAGTGAGTTGGTCCTTGCAACCTTGTCAAACCCACGATGAAGTCCATAGAGATGTGTTTCCACTTCTATCCTGGTATTGGCAATGGTTATAAAAGTTATAACGACTTCTGATGCTTAGCTTTGACTTGTTGACAAGTAAAACACTTTAAAACATGCTCCGTGCCGTCTTTCTTCATACCTTCCCACCAGAAACTTCTTTTCAGGTCCTTGTATATCTTTGTACACTCGGGGTGAACCAATAATCTAGACATGCGTGCTTTATTCATTACTTCATCCCATAAACCATAATCTTTTGGCACACAAAGTATGTCTCAACATCGATTTCCTTGTCTTGTCTAATTCTCCATTCATCCGGATCCTTAGCTGATGCTTTCTTAAACCATTGCTGTAATCCTTCATTCTTCTTCCGAGCTTCAATAATGCGGCTGATAATGGTCAGCTCATGATAAGGCATCCAAAATGTCTCCCTTCTTCTGAATCAACTTGAATATCAGATTTTGCCAAGGTTTCTAGCACTTGCCACTCCCTAATCATCAAAGAAGCAATTATATTACAGGGTTCCTATTCAAAGCGCCAGCGAATACATTCGCTTTACTAGGGTGGTATTGCAAAGTGAAGTCATAATCTTTAAGCAATTTCATCAAGCATCGCTACCTCATATTCAGCTCCTTATGAGAGAATAAGTACTTGAGGTTCTTATGATACAAGAACAGATCGAACTTCTCTCCAAAAAGATAATGCCTCCAAATTTTGAGAGCGAAGACGATGGCTGTAGACACCCCATTTTGTCGGCTATCGGATTTAGGAGACTCATAGCTTGGTGGTTCACAATGATCGCAAAAGACTCGAAAGGACTCTCGGAAGTCAGCTCCATCTCTCAGAATGCTCAGGATGACCAAAATGCCCCTAAAAGCCCGAAAACTCCCAGATTTGGTCCCAAAGTTCCGAAAACGTACTATGTCGTAAGAAAAGCGATAAAAAGAGTTTTAAAGAGAAATCAGATAAAATCGTCGGCTCCCAGAGACCCCCGGAAGTCCCGGAAGCTCCCAGAAAGTCCCCGTTGACCGATTTGACCAAAGTTTGACCAGGTTTGACCAGGTTTGACCAAGTTTGACCAAGTTTGACCAAAATGGTTCGAATTCACCAAAATCATTTTAAATCACGGGAAAAGTGTTAAAACAAGTTCCAGAGGAAAATCGAGCGAAAACACCAGCTCCCGGGAACTCCCGGAGGTTTCCAGAACTTCCCGGGAATCCCAGGTTTGACCAGTTTGACCAGGATTTGACTTCGGAACCGGGGTGCCGAAACAATTTTCAAATATTTTTCATGGATACTAGAGGTCAATAGCTTTCCAACGGTATATCGCACATAATTTCTGGATTTAAAACGAATTTATTATGAATTTCCAAAGGCGAAAAAGGCGATCAAATCGGCTTTTATCGCGAATACCGCAAAACTTTTCAAAGTGACCTATCCCCGAACTATTTGTTATGTAAAGTAGACTCCATTACCTTTCCAACGGTATATCACAACCTCAATTTGGAGTTCGTACGCATTTTCTGTGAATTTCGGACGAAATAGGGCCTTTTCGCGAATACCGGAACATCGGGGGGCCTAAACAGCATTATCCAGACGAAGGGAGGAGCAGTGCCGCCGCGGCAGTGGTCCAGTGCCGCCGCGGCACTCTCCTCCAGAACAGTGTATTTTTGTAATTATTTGTGGGGGTCCATTTTGAGTAATTAAAAACCAAAACGACATAGTTTTATGTTTTCAGATGTTTGGGACCAATGGGAACACTTTTAAAACCCCAAAACCACCCCAAGTTGGCCTATATAAACACCCCATTACTCCTCATTTGAGGGGAGTCAAATGTGAGTTTTGGAAAAGTTTGGGAGAGAAAGTTGTAGAGATAAGGTTAGAGTAGAGAGAAAAGAAGCTTTCTTCTTTGATTTTCAAAACAAAAGTGAGTTCCAACTTTGTTTTTACTTCATTACTTCCATTTACTTCAACATTCAATACTTCCAACCACCATTTTAGTGAGCATTTAAGAGAGTGGAAGCTCCTTCCATGTCTAGTGTCCTTACATATGAGTGAAACACCAATCTACAAGTTCATGCTTCATGAATATCATCTATTGATCATCATCTATTTGCTTGTTTATTTATTGTTCATCTCTTCTTACCTCATTTCTTTTTTTATTTCCTTTATTTACTTACTAGTTCATCATCATCCAAGTGATGACATGAAGTTTGGGGTGAGTGAATCCTTATGGATAGTAGCTCTTGACCTCAAAAACATGTTTGATAGATGATGATCATAACCTCAATACTTCCAAGGTATTCTTGGAATGTATTGAAGTTATGCTCTAAAAATAAAATAAATCTCTCCAACAATCTTGGAGATTCTTAATGATGAGTTTGATGTTGGTATTCTAAGTGGTCATAATCCTTATTGAGTGTTGAAAATGTGCTTTCAAAACATCCATTTCAAAACCCCTCTCAAACCCTCTCATTTGGTTTCAAGAAACAAAACTTTGTTTTCCCCAAAATCTCCAAAACAATGACCCAAAACAGTGAGCTGTTCAGATTCAAAGATTTGTTTTGAATTAAATACTCAAGTTATGATGATGAAACCACTTGGAAAACCTTCCTAATACATCATAGTTTGTCCCTAATTTCTCTCATCAATTATAGAAATGTAAAAGTATTTGTTTTGGATGTGAGAAGTTCATATTCATAATCTGCCTCTGTTCTCACAGAATGTTCACCCAACTTCTTGCACTTATTCTGGACATTTTCATCACTGTACATATATCTTTTCTATTTTTTTTATAAAACTTGGGTGTCTTAGGAAACGTTTGGTATATAATGGGTCATCATAAACCTTTTCTTTTATTTATGAAAAATCATACCAAATCAGTCAACAGTACAGCTTTTGTTTCTGAGTCATGTGTACATTCTGATTTGTTTCTTTTAATCTGTGATAGCTATTGATGTTTGGCTTTTTGGGTTATTTTCTAGACACAATAAGAATGATCTCAGATTTTCTCACATTTTTCTAGGCACTTTTGACCTCCCATTATAATGTTGCAAAGTGACACATGCAGTCTGTCCACTATTCACAGCAAGCACATTTCAACTTTTATTCTTTGATTTGATGCTCATATGCATTCCAAATTAGCTCATATCTTAGGAAGTAGTTCACACTACATTTGTATATATCCCATGTTGATTTAATCCATTCATTCATGCACATTTTAGACTTCTAAGTCATTTTAGAAATCCATGTACACAAAACACACTACAACCTTTGCACATTTTTAGGTTCATACAATACATTCATGCAAGATTTGGGGTTTTTGTAACTCTCAATCTAAGAAGATTATAAGGAATGAACTTGATCACACGTTCATGCTTCCCCTCGATCTAATCATCCTTTCTCATCCGTCCCGGGGATTGAGGGATCTTCTTTTTCTCAAAGAATAACATGCATCATACTAGCTTGCTAAGCATACTTTGATTCTTTGATTATTTGTTTCAATAACCATTCATGTCCCCTTTAGATTAAGGAAATTTAATTACTTGATACATGATTAGACGATTTTTCCTAGGTTTATTTGTGTGATCTTTCACTTTACATTGCATGATATTTGACTTAGATCTTATGAATGATATCTTACCTTTAGATCTTCCATTTTCAAGTTTCTTATGTGATGTAATATACTATCATAGTATTATTTGTCGAACCAAACATAGTATAAGATGATTATTTGGATGCTAATTGAGGCCCGTCGAAAGGCGGGGCGAGTTGAGGGTGTTTTAGTCGTGACAAAGGCTCCTTCCTCTCTCGTACCAAAACCCCGAACCAAGTTCTTTGGTTATGAAGGCCGGTGCCCTTTATCCGTTTGGGTGAGTCAAAATTAGGTTTCTTGGTTCCTTAAAGACCAAGTGGCGACTCTGTATCTGTTTTCAACAGACCTTTCCTTTTCTTTGATTCAAATCAATTTCAAAACAATCTCAAACAAACAAGAGAAGTGGTCCGAAACCGCGTGTCCACAATCTGGCGACTCTGCTGGGGATTTTATTTTCAAAACAAAATAATACAGAGGTTTGACTCATAAGAAGCATCCTTAAAATCATCTTTTTACTGTATTTGGTTCACCGCATTGCAATCTTGCATTTCCCCCCCTCCGACTGTGTCTGAAACGCGGCGCTGACATTGTTCAGGTCTTGCTGTGCCAGGGCACAAGTCACCGTTGATACTGTACCTTCCAAGGTATATAAAAAAGAGTAAAAACCTCCGTACTGTCTCTCTGACTGTATATTGGAACTCTCGTCAACGGACCCTCTTTGACTAAACCCAGCCTTTGCATATAGATTCCTGTAGAACCTTTCATAGGACTGTTCATTTATCTTTTCAGATAGGACAATATGATATAACTGCTGTATGCCCTGACGGGATTACCTGCGCGGTGTAGATGCTTATGTGGCATAGAACAAAACCTCTTTCTTATGATTCCCAAGGCAATCACTCACATGTGATCACATTGAGTTGACCTGCCTAAGCATCATGACGAGGATGTCTGCTCCGTGCTCGCAAAGATATACACCGCAAACCTCGCTTGTCGGTCTTGAGACATAGGAGTATGAAAACCTACTAGAAAGTACGATCACTATAACCGTACTTGCCAGTTTCTCCCAGAAACTCTGTCCGTATATCCCAGATATAACCGTACTTACCAGTTTCTCCCAGAAACTCTGTCCGTATATCCCAGATATAACCGTACTTACCAGTTTCTCCCAGAAACTCTGTCCGTATATCCCAGATATAACCGTACTTACCAGTTTCTCCCAGAAACTCTGTCCGTATATCCCAGATATAACCGTACTTACCAGTTTCTCCCAGAAACTCTGTCCATATATCCCAGATATAACCGTACTTACCAGTTTCTCCCAGAAACTCTGTCCGTATATCCCAGATATAACCGTATTTACCGGTTTCTCCCAGAAACTCTGTCCATATCAACTAGAAATGCCCAAACCCCCTCTGAAGCCTCCATAAAACCCGGATACCCCTGTTATCCCTTGGTGATCGTACTGGATAGTAAGATTGGCACACTCCATATGGTTAGGGCCTCAATTGTTTAACCTCTATCTGTTAGAAATAGGAACATCATATAGATTAAGGCTTACATCCGCATGCTTGTCTCCCATGCATACACCATCCCCATCTCTCCGCACGCACTGTCTCGAGTCGGTCCACGTCACCGTCTTTGTCAGTCTAAAGGTCGTCACTGTCAGGATCTGATACACCCCTTCTCTCAAAATCTGTCAGGTCAGTATAGATTCCCAAGGTCAGCAGCCGGAATCCTCGTTGTGGACTAGGAGTTCGGATAATCGTTTAGTCAGAATCGGTACGACAGCCCGTTTCAACATGAATAGAGAAGAATTGGAAAACAAGGTCACCGAGTTGGGAGCGACTATAAGCCAGCAATCCGACAGTCTAGCCCAAGTCCTGAAATTCATGGAAGAACTAAAGCAGCAACAGCCACAACCCCCGCCCGAGTTTCCGCCACCAAGGTTTGAACCTCCTCTACATGAGAATAATGGGGAGGAAAACTGGTTCCAAGGGGTCCCACCGCTCACATATGAAAAGAAGCTCCAGGAAAAGATGGACAAGGTCGACAAACTGGAGAGCGTGCTGAGAAAAAGCAAGGGAATCGATGATTACATGCTAGATCTGGAAGGCCTCTTTGAGCCTGTCAAGTTGAAACTGCCGGAGAACTTCAAAATGCCTGCCATCGATCGTTTTGATGGGACTGGGAACCCGAAAAGCCACGTGAAGCTATGTATGAGTATCTTCCAGTCCATGGGTTGCACCCACGAGCACATCGCGATGCTGTTCCCGCAAACTCTGGCAAAATCTGCACTATCATGGTTCCTAACCTTGGAAGCCTCCAAGACCCGGGCCTGGGAGGATATCGTTCGAGTTTTTGTCGATCATTACTCTTACAACCAGGAGCTGGATGTCACTATCAGGGATTTGGAGACGACCCGGCAAAGCAACAACGAATCCTTCGCTGCGTTTCTGAGCAGGTGGAGGAACAAGGTAGCTCAAATGACCCACCGGCCGATTGAAAAGGAACAAGTAAGGATGCTCATCAGGAATCTACAGCCACTTTACCATGAGAAGTTATTCTACCAGTCCATCTCCACATTTGAAGAGTTGTTTGAGGTCGGAACCCGAATTGAAGATGCTATCAGGGAAGGGAAGATCAAAAAGGAAGACCCTCCGAGTCAGCCAAGAAGGCCCAACTACTCTCGGAATCCCCCGGATGTCAATGCCCTTAGCAGCCAACCCATGGCATACCCTCCAAGACCATACCAACCCTCCAACCAGGCAAATCCCTCCAACCGCCCTTTCCAGAAAAAGCCCCCTCGCAATTTTGCCAAGCTAGAAATCTCCCTCTCCTCAGCCTTGGACCGCCTCCTCAAAAAGGGCCATCTCCAACTACTCCAGTCTCGAAATACCCCACCCCCGCCTAATTGCGATATGTCCAAACGATGCGCCTACCACCAAGCCCCCGGCCATAACACCGATGACTGCATGCGCCTTCGCCATGACATCCAAGACCTTATTGATCAGAATATCATCGAGCCGCCCCCAAAGCAGCCCCATATCACCCAAAATCCCCTACCAAACCACCAAAATGTCAACCTCATCGAGCCCAACCCTATACCCTTCAACCCTGCCGCTTATATCACCCCCCTAGGACAACCCTTACCCCTTATTGACATCCCGGATTCTGAGGGAATTCATCTGATCGGAGGGGAGAATGACGAATGGCAGCAGCAACTTAATGATGAGCAAGACTTGTTCTTCCTGGAAGAGCATGACCTAGGGGTGGTAGACCTCAAATGGTATGATCCTAACAACGAGAGTGATGCTTCCATCTGGGACGAGCCAGAAAAGCCCTTTGTGGGAACGGATTGTGATTGGTTCAAGAAGGATGGGACTGTAGAAGGGCCTACTCCTGCCGAGATTGATCATCTGACCAGGTCAGGCCGTCATTATCAGCCTCCACAGCCTGCCACCGATGCAACCGAGAAAGGTCCAGTCAAGGACAAGGGGAAGGGTAAGATGGATGAGATCATCGAAGAAGATAATGAGTTGATAAAGCAGCTAAAGAAAACCCAAGCACATCTCTCAATGTGGGATATCATGGTGACCTCTTACAAGCATAGGCAAGCCGTGTTGAATGCCTTGGCTGGAATTGAAGTCCCTATTGATGCCGCACCGGAGGACATGATAGCTTTCTTGGGCGCACTTGCCCCCGACCCGATCATTACGTTTTCTGATGAGGACTTACCACCGGAAGGGTCCGCACATAACAAAGCATTATACATCACTGTTGGATGTAAGGGGCAACATGTACCGTTTTGTCTGGTCGATACAGGTTCTGCTTTGAATGTTTGTGCCCTAAGAACTGCCACTGCTTTGGGGGTTAATATCCTTGACATCACGCCATCCGTCCAATCTGTGAGGGCCTATGATAATACCAGGAGGAATGTAATGGGGACTGTCTCTCTACAAATCCGGGTAGGGTCTTTGGCGAGTACTGAGATCTTTCAAGTCATGGACATACCTGCCTCGTTCAATCTGCTGATTGGAAGGCCCTGGCTTCATGCCAACAAAGCTGTATCATCCACTGTGCATCAAATGATCAAGTACATTCATGAGAAGGAAGTAAAGATCATCCTCGGTAATAGTTGGGGTAACGAAGCTTTCCCAAACTACGCTCCCATTTTCGAAGTCCAAATACCTGAGCTGGAAGAAGGAGAAATCGGAGGATTCTTCATGGAAGAAGTCCATGTGATCAATGATGAAGATCGATTCCCTGAGGTCCACTCTGCAGTTGTCAACATTGTTCGCAAGATGAACTACTTCCCCGGGATGGGATTGGGTCGACGCCAGCAAGGAATTCGGGAGTTCCCACAGATCAAAGGGCAACAAGGCACTTTCGGGTTGGGGTACAAGCCCACTGAAGAAGACGTTGAGCTACAGAGGCCATGGAAGAAAAGGGTGAAGGGTCTCCCCCCATACCGCAAGACTTTGAACGGGCAGTTCATCAAAGAAGGAGATGATTTCCCTTACTTCGGGTTTCCCGAACCCTGGATCCATCAAACCACTGGGAAGAGGCACCCCGGGCTCGAAATCTTCGCTGACTGCGAAAGGCCCCCATATCGAGACCCGTTCTACCCCGAAGAAGTCAAGAAGACCCCAGTGGAAGACTGGTTGAGGTACCTGGATAACGAAGCCATCGAGAAACTATGGGAGGAATCCGCTAAGGAGAAGGAGGAAAAGAGGGCCAAGAGCCAAGATGATCAGATCAAGCCAGCTGAGGAGGGTCTGAGCAACCAGGCTGTAGAGTCATCTATCTGTATCTCCCAATCCCCTATTCCCCTGGAGTCTGTACTACCAATTATTGAGTCTGTACCAGAGTCGGCTGCTGTAAGCCCACCACTGTCCAATGTAGTCACTTCACCTGTCATGAATGAAATGAAAGACGATTCTGCTTACTCCTCTGTGTCTAACACTTGTGAATGCACAGATCCCTCCGAGGATCTCTCAATTGAATTTAAGCAACTAATCGAAAAACCACCTGCTTATGAAATAATCGAAGATACTTTATCAGTTAACCTAGGTGAAACAGATAATCCACAAATTGTGCAAATTGGCTCAACTCTTAATAAAGAAGAAAAAGAAAAATTAACCCTCTTGCTAATAGAATTCAAAGATGTTTTTGCTTGGTCTTACGAAGACATGCCTGGGGTCGATCCCGACATCGTCCAACATCATATTCCTCTCCTCCCCAATTCTAAACCTGTCAAGCAGAAACTGAGGCGCATGAGACCGGAATGGGCACTCAAAGTTAAAGAAGAGGTGGAGAAGCAGTTCAAGGCAGGGTTCATCATTGTCACCGAATACCCGGAATGGGTTGCCAATATCGTACCAGTCCCGAAGAAGGATGGGAAAGTTCGCGTGTGCGTTGACTTCCGTGATCTAAACAAAGCCAGTCCCAAGGATGACTTTCCACTTCCCCACATTGACGTCTTGGTGGATAACACCGCAGGGCATGAGCTACTTTCATTCATGGATGGTTTCTCAGGATATAATCAGATTCTAATGGCGCCAGAAGATCGGGAAAAGACGACATTCACCACCCCTTGGGGAACCTACTGTTATAGAGTAATGCCCTTCGGACTCAAGAACGCGGGGGCGACTTACCAAAGAGCTGCCACCACTCTGCTGCATGATATGATTCACAAGGAGGTAGAAGTGTACGTAGACGACATGATTGTGAAATCCAAGGACAGAGAAGGTCACCTGGTAGCGCTGGAAAAGTTCTTCGAAAGGTTGCGCAAATACAAGATGAGGTTGAATCCGAAGAAATGCACTTTCGGTGTGACTTCCGGTAAACTCCTGGGTTTTCTCATCACACAGAGGGGGATAGAGGTGGATCCTTCCAAGATCAAGGCAGTCCTAGAAATGACACCACCACGGAATGAAAAAGAAGTAAGGGGGTTCCTCAGAAGAATCCAATTCATCAGCCGTTTCATCTCCAAGCTCACAACCACGTGCGATCCTCTGTTCCGATTGTTGAGAAAAGGGGAGAAGTTCCAATGGGATGACCAATGCCAAGCCGCTTTCGACAAAATAAAAGCCTACCTTCAGAACCCGCCTGTCCTTTCACCACCCATTCCTCATAAGCCCTTATTCCTTTACCTGTCTGTCTCCGAAAATGCCATGGGTTGCATGCTAGCCCAAGAAGGAGAAGAAAGCCACTCCGAAAAAGCCATATACTACCTCAGCAAGAGGATGACTGGGTATGAGCTCAACTACTCTACCCTTGAAAAAACGTGTTGGGCCTTGGTTTGGTGTACTCGCCGACTGAGGCACTACATGCTGGCCTTCCCAGTTGTGCTCATATCCCGCATGGATCCTCTAAAATACCTCCTCGAAAAACCTGCCCTGACCGGTCGCATATCCCGTTGGTTACTTCTACTATCCGAATTCGATATCAAGTATGTTACAAGCAAGTCAGTAAAAGGGAGGACCGTAGCTGAGCATCTCGCAGAGCATGCCGTTGACTCCGAAGAAAGTGGGGACTTTCCGTTTCCGGACGAGAATATCATGGAAATCAAGGAAGAACAGTGGAAGTTGTACTTTGATGGAGCGGCCAACATGAAAGGATACGGAGTAGGGATGATTCTCGTATCACCAAGCGGGGATCATACTCCATTAGCGGTCAAGCTCAACTATAACTCCACCAACAACACCGCCGAATATGAAGCATGCATTCTGGGAATGGAAGCAGCCTTAGAACTGAGGGTTCAGAAGTTAGACGTCTTCGGGGACTCAAACCTCATCATATCTCAAGCTAGAGGAGAATGGAAAGTAAAAGAAGAAAGGTTGAAGCCCTATCATGATCGTCTCGACCAACTCAAGAGGCAGTTCGAGAATATCACATTCCTCTACTTGCCCAGGGAAGAGAACCAGTTGGCAGATTCATTGGCTACCTTAGCCTCCATGATCAAGATTCCTGTGGGAGTCAAGATGATGCCTTTGGTAATAGAGCAGAGGTACGAGCCTTCGTTCAATATGATCGCCGCAATCGAAGAAGAAGAGAATGAAATGCCGTGGTATCGGGATGTTTGGGATTTCATAGAAAAGGGGACGTACCCCCAAGAGTCTACCGAGAAAGACAAGAGGGCCATTCGAAGATTCGCAGCGCAATTCATCATTTGCGATGGGAAATTGTTGAAGAAAGGATACAATGGTCACAACCTGACTTGCTTGTTCGGGAAAAGCTCCCGAAGAATGATGGAGGAAATACACGAAGGGGTATGCGGTCCGCACATGAACGGTCACATGCTGGCTAAGAAAATCATAAGACAGGGGTACTACTGGACAACGTTGGAGAAAGATTGTTGTGAGTACGTAAGGAGGTGCCACAAGTGCCAGATCCATGCAAACATGATGCATACACCACCATCCCTTCTGTACAGCATGACTTCGCCTTGGCCATTCTCAACCTGGGGAATCGACATTATTGGTGAGATCACTCCGAAAGCCTCAAATGGAAATCGGTACATCCTAGTGGCCATAGATTACTTCACAAAATGGGTAGAAGCTGCATCCTACACCAAGTTGGGGGCCAAAGGAGTGGCCAAATTCATCAAAAGAAATCTCATCTGCCGTTATGGAGTTCCTCACGAGATTATTTCGGATAACGGAAGTCATTTCAAGGCAGAAGTCAGGGATCTGTTCGAGGAATACAAGATCACTTATCACAAGTCGTCGCCGTATAGGCTGCAAACCAATGGGGCAGTCGAAGCTGCAAACAAGAATGTCAAGGCCATACTGCAGAAATCGGCCGATACCTACAAAGACTGGCATGAAAAGCTACCGTTCGCGCTTTGGGGATACAGAACGTCGATAAGGACGTCCACGGGAGCAACTCCTTACTCGCTGGTATATGGGATGGAAGCGGTACTCCCGGTCGAGATAGAATTGCCGTCTCTACGCGTGATGGCAGAATGTGAAATTTCAGAATCAGATTGGTTGAGAGAAAGATACGAGGAATTGGCCCTCATAGATGAAAAGCGCCTAGCGGCAGTGGACCATGTCCGAATCTATCAAAAGAGGATAGCCCGTGCTTTCAACAAAAGGGTCCGTCCAAGAAAGATTGTCAAAGGTGACCTTGTCCTTAAGGAGTTACGAGCTCCGATCTTTGATCCCCGTGGAAAGTTCAAACCTAAATGGGTAGGCCCTTACATCGTCAAGACAATCCTTTCTGGAGGAGCAACTTACCTCATGGACCTCGATGGTGTCGAATTCAAAGAACCAATCAACATGGATCGCCTCAAAAAGTACTATGCTTGACAAAAATAACCATTTCTTTCAAGCCTTGCCTTGAACTACGCTTGACCTGATTCCCACTCGGGGATACGTAGGCAACCACATCGGTTCGGTCACCTCACCAAAAATAACCATATCTTTCAAGCCTTGCCTTGAACTACGCTTGACCTGATTCCCACTCACCTCACCAAAAATAACCATTTCTTTCAAGCCTTGCCTTGAACTACGCTTGACCTGATTCCCACTCGGGGATACGTAGGCAACCACATCGGTTCGGTCACCTCACCAAAAATAACCATTTCTTTCGAGCCTTGCCTTGAACTACGCTTGACCTGATTCCCACTCGGGGATACGTAGGCAACCACATCGGTTCGGTCGCTCCACCCACAAAAATAACCTTTTCCTTCAAAACTCCGGCCCGAACTACGTTGGACCTGATCCCCGCTCGGGGGTACGTAGGCAGACTTTCAAAAAGAAAAGAAGGATGGCTCGCTAGGTCGAAAATCCGAAAGGACGCCTAGGCAAAAATTAGAGCTAAATCCAAGGTGAGCAATAACAAAAGAGAGAAAATAGCTCGCTAGGCCACCTCCTTGGTGCCTAGGCAAAAATTATGAGCATGTAAGAAATAAAGTCGCGGTCCTTACCATGACCCATATATCACCCTCCACACTAGGGGCAAACTTCGGCCACTCGCCTCGTTTGCCTGAACCCCTTCCGAACTAGGGGCAAACGTCGGTCATCTACCTCGTTTGCCTCACAACCATGCACATCCCAAACTAGGGGCAAACTTCGGCCACCCGCCTCGTTTGCCTCTAAATCACCCTAGCATGCCCAAGTGAGTACCAAAAAGCAACAACTAAATTGAAACCCAGGTCACAAAATGGTTTTTCAGAAAGCTAAAAGCATAAAAAGAGGTTCTCAAAGTAACCAAGGTTCACTGATAAACAAACTTTGAATATTACATAAGCAGGAATAATCAAAGAAATAAAAGTCTTTCAAAAAAGCAATCACATGTTCAAAAGACACTTGGAGGAATGAGCAGAATCAGTCAGGTCTGGTCTTTTTTATTTCTTCAAAAGCCTTTAGAAGTAGGCCTTTACTCGGTCAGTCCAACCGTCAATAAAAGCAGCAATAGTAGCAACCCTGATCCTGGAAGCAAAGACCCTCTCAGTAAACCCCCGGGGAACCTCCTGAACCTGTCCATACTGTCTGGCCAAGCGGCGAGGATGATAGAAAGAAGTCTCTCTCAGACCCATCAACCACACCCTCTGGTGACCCCTGAGGCTCGTGGTAATAGCGTAAAGGCCCCAACGCCTCACAACCCAGCAAATGTCAGTCTCAGATAAGGCACCCATCATGCCCACCCAATCGGCAAAAGTATAGTGAGAGTAAAGCACAGCCTGACGAAAGTAAACTGGTGGTATGCGGCCCGTCCACAACTGAAGGCGCTCGTATAACCAAGCCTGTAACACCAAAGGCGCCCCAGAAAGAAGAAGAGTCCCTTGATCAGAAGCATGGTCCAAACCATTCAAGGTTTCAGCTAGAACCATGGCCATGGGATTCTTGCTAAACTTCAACCCAAGGCACACATGCACTAAGTCAACAGAGGTACTCGAGAATAAGAAGTGGGAGGTCATGCACAATATCAAAGCAGCCCCACGGGTGGCATCGTACACGCTGGGATTCCTAGGACTGGCATACTGAGCAATAATAGAAGCAATATTAAGGGCCTCACCTTGAATCAGCCGACGGGAAATAGTGACGGAGCAATTCAGATATTCGGCCAAACCTCGCGTAGGACTGAGGGTACCAGCAGAAGGGAGAATCAGATCAGAGTCAGAATCATAGCCGAGAATAGCGCAGAACTCCTCAAACATGGGGCATATCTCCAGGCCATTGAAGTTGAAGACATGGTTCACCGGGTCCCAGTGACCAATGGCAGCACGCAAGAACTCAGTGTTCAGGGTCATCCGGCAAAGAGAGAATAGCTCGGTCAAGCCGTAGCTAAAGAGGTTAATCCGCTCCACGCCATCCGTGATGGTCAGCCAAGCTGTGAGTTGAGCGGGATCATACAAAGCCATGTTTTCAGTCGCGGCCCTAGCAAAATTCGAAATTTCGGCAGCACCTCCCCGTTTCACGGACTATCCCACCTGCAAGGCAAAAAGCACTCACCTTCACAAAACTGCCCATCGCAGTAGCATTCAACAATCACAGTGTACATATATCAGCTAAAACAAGCACACAACTGCGCCTCTAAACCGGAAGATATCCGGCCTAGGAGGCAAAACATCATAATACTCTGTCAAAAGGTTACAAATTGTTCCACACTTTGTCCTACACTGTCCAAATAATCATATTCCCAGTACAACCCAATCGAAAACAGAAAATAAAATAATATTGCCCGCTTGGGAGGCATCAGTCTTCCTCTTCTTCGTCCTCTGTCGGACCGCCCGGAGTATATGTCGGCGACGGCCTCCTCCTACCACCTCTGCATCTTGGACCAGTCCTCGATGAGCCAGCCCCGCCTCCACGATACTGCACACACAAATAAAATGAAGGCAATCAGTAAGGGAATAACAAAAGTACAAAAATAAAGTCGAGTCAGAGACTTACCAAGGACGCCATCTGGTTGGCGGCAAATTGCCGCATACCGTCCATCTGTCAAGGGTAAAATCCAGGGTTAGAACCTCATAACCTTAAGAAAGTGCAAAATTAGAGACATACCCGGTGGTCTCGTGTGAGGACCAAGGACCGTAAGCTAGCCGCCAAGGCGTGACCCTCCTCAGCGTAACTCCAAGGAACGTTGAGGACGCCCGCTGGCTGAGTAGGGTACCCACATGTAACTCGCGGCACCTCCATCATTTGGGGAGTGCCATCAGCGCCTAGAACGTTGACGGTCCAATCCCAAGGAGGGATAGGGTCGGGAGCCTGAGGAGCCTGTCTCCTGTACATCTCGCGAAGCTGTAGGCGCAGAATAAGTTAAAGGCAAGTCAAAAACATAGGCAATGAATGAAAAGCAAAAAATATAACAAGAAACTCACCTCCAGGAGTGGGAAGTTGGGCATCAAGGAGCTGCCACGGTAAGCCTCATACCCGGTCTCAGAGAGGAAATGATCCCAGACGTCGGTGCCGGCTAAGGCCGCCGACAGAGCATCACCGGAGAGGTCACTAGCATCCATCACAGGAGGATTATGGGGAACGCGATACCGGGAACCACCAACCACCTGTCGAGACACCCGTTCCCCAAGGAACCACTGCCTACAATCGGTACTCTCTAGCAGAAGGCGGCAAGAGGTAAGAGATTTAACTGCTTGTACCTCCTCTGGGGCGGCGTAAGCGACACCCTCCCAAGGCGTCCAATCAATATCAGAGGCCGTCAGCTCAGTCAGGAAGTTTCTAAGCAAAACAATCCGATGGGCCCCACTCTTCACCCCAACAACGTCCCTCCGCCATCTCAAACCTCGTGGGAATAGAGGCACAGGAGCCATGCCATCCTCATCCTCGCCTGATTCATCCGCCGGGGAAGGAGCCAGCATCTTTAAGTATTCAAAACTCCAAAGCTGCACAGACAAAGGAGAAATCAGAACAAGTATGGAAATCAAAGAGATGGAAAATAAAGGAAGAAACAGTGCGTACCTCCCAAGCTCGCCAGAATCCCCCAGTGGATTTAACATCGCCCCGAGAGACCTCCCCCATATGCTTGTAGAGATGGGCCAGGGCAGCACCGCCCCAGTTATAGGAGGGGATCTCATCAATGGTCGCCAGGCAGGAAAGGAGCCTCAAGCTCACCCGGTCGTTCCTTGTCGCAAAGATTGAGCACCCGAGGACATACAGAAGATAAACCCTCAAAAGTTGGGAATTGTTCAGATTGTGATTACCTCTGCCATAGGCCCGGTAAAGCCAGCCGCAAGGAAACCAATGCCTCTCCAGGTTAGGGGGAACAGCCCCAATCAGCATCTCCACCGCCTCCGGGTCGATCTCGTAAAAGTAATCCAGAATCAGGCGCTTCCCGCCGACCCTCAAGCCCGTAATCATGGAGAAGTCAAAGGGCGTCATTGTCATCTCTCCGAACGGCAGGTGGAAAGTATTGGTGGTATCCCACCACCTCTCAGCCAGGGCATAGAAATGGGCCAAATCATTACTGCTTTTCGAAACCAGACGGACGAAGCCTCCGAACCTGGCATCATCAACCATCCTCTTAACGGTGGGCGAAAGCTGTGTATACCACAAGAAGGCGTGGGCAAGGCTACCATGGCCTTTCAAGGCCACTTCCGGCACCTGCGCACAACAAAGACGACAAAAGATGCACAAAATCACTATTCACAACCCGAGAGCAAAAATTCACAAAATCAACATTTGAGCGCAAATCGAACTTCTAACGATCTCTAGGTGCATGCTACGGCTCACAAAACTAGCACAATACATGAAAGTGGTCCTAAAAAGTCGAAAGTTTCACATACCAAGCTCGCTAGAGCCGCGGCCGAAAGATGGCGTTGGGGGTCCCGTAGAATCAAGTCCGGGGTTTGCATTTCAGCCTTCATCCGTCCCTTAGCCTTCTTAGACGGTCTCCTTGAGCTCGAAGCCATGGATCTACAAGAAAAATGGAAGTCACATTCAAACTTTCTTCTTGAAAATTTGGGCAAACCAAAACACCAATCAAAAATCCGACTACGGGGAAAGATTACTCACCTGAGCGCGCACAAGCTGCGTTTTGATGAATTTTGGCCTCAAAAACACCCCAAAATGGCCAAGAATGAGCTCCAAAAGCTCAAAAACCCGAGATATAAGAAGATGGAGTCCGGCCACCCAGTGCCACCGCGGCACTGGCCAACTGCCGCCGCGGCAGTGGCCCAGTGCCGCCGCGGCACTGCTCCCCGTGGGCCCCGCTTCGCTTCGTTTTGCCCCGTTTCGCCCCGTTTTGGCCTTTTTCAGCCCGTTTTTGACCCCAATCTGCCCCTGTGGCCCAGTCCAGTCAAGATCTATGAGGTTTTACCCCAAGCAGACTAAAAATTGTCAGAACTACCTCCAGCAGACAAAAAACTGGGAAAAATCGGCTCCCGAAGACCCGAATCGGCCGTTTCAGGACAACCGTCGCAAATTTCGATCAAACACGAGAATTTCGGTAACAAATCCTGGTTTTTTTTAAATACACTAAACAAACAAGAAAAGAGATTCCCCGGGAACCCTGCATCATCCCCCGAGGACAAAAGCAGACAGATACCAGCTCCCGGAGGCCCTGACCGGCTCTCCCGGATTGAGCGCCGAAAGATTTGATCAACCGTGAGAGGTTCAGAGATGGATCCTGGTTCCCGATTGACACGAATATTTTCTGTGTGCGCTTGTGTACAATACCCAAGTGTAGGTAGACGTGCAAGTAGTAATTGGATTAAGTCCAGGTCGATCCCACAGGGAAGGTGTTGAATTAAACTACTTAGATTAGACTCTAAAGAGAAAACAAAAATCAATATTTAAAACGAAGTGTAGAACACAAAGTTCCACAGCTAACAACTACTAGAATTAAAGGCAACTAAATTAACTTAACTAACAATTAACTAACTAAGCAAGATTCTAAAAGAAACGGTTCTTCTTAATAAAAGAAAGTGTTGGGATCACGCGAATCCACCGTGACCTAACCTTCTACCATGCAATTGCAATTAAGCTCGAAGGAGTACACCTACTACAGTATTCTGTACTTCTCTAAAGATATAGAATCAATAGCCCTTTCATGACCGGGACTACATCATCTCAATTAAGTTTGAAATACATGAAAACAGTTTAATCCAATAGTTAAGACTCTCACCTACAATGGTGTTAGCATTGAGGGTGGTTTGCAAAATATATTGAAAGAAAATGCCTTAAGCCCTTAAGTTTAAAGACTGTTTTGACAAACTGAGCATTTAGGGACAATTTGATAACAAATCCTTAAAACAGAAAGTCTTAGAATACTGTTTTGGGTGTTCTCAAGAATCAGAATCCTCGATCGATCGACGCGCTTTCGATCGATCGAATATCTTCATCTCTCGATCGATCGATATTTACTCGATCGCTCGACTAAGTCACTGTCTCGATCGATCGACATACTTTCGATCGATCGAACACAGGAATAAAAATACTGCATGGCAGAGGCCTAAAATCACGATTTCATCGCGATTTCCCAACCCTAGGACTACTCAGACATTGTCTGGAGTACCACAGATTGATATTTAACGTAAAGGTTCATTAAAACTATGTTTGTTTGAAAGTTTTGCATTAAAACTATAAAACTAGTGATTGTAATCTAACTAACATAAAACACTACGAGATTAACAAGTAAACTACGATTAACTAAGTGCAGAAAACAAATAAACAATAAATCAAAAACCTGGAATGAAGATAAACTTATATTAGCTAAAGAAATCCGGTTCACAATGATAAATCCTCAATGAAACCTACAAAAACCAAGAAAAACTCTCTCTTCTCTATCTAAAACTGATAAAAACAAAGTTGGGCGTCCCCTTTGGACGTATACAATATAAATATATATAGTAAACCTCAGAACTAGGGTTTAAAACCCGCAACTGCTGCATGCGCGTATAATCTGATAAAAGGCACTTTCGATCGATCGAAACTTTCTCGATCGATTGAACGGCTTGAAATTTCGATCGCTTTAACTTCCTTCGATCGATCGAATCCTCGATCGCTCGAACTATGTCAATCGATCGAACTCTGCAATTCTTCTTAGTCTTCCTTCTTTGAAACAAAGCATCTCCTTTTTATCAAATCTTTCAGTCTTTTATACAGCAGCATTAACCTGCACAAATAGTAGCTAAAACAATACAACTTATCATAGATTAATCATATTGTCTAAAACTAGCATTGTAATGCAAATTGCAGATAAAACGGGAAGTTGTGATCAAAACTAATGCAATTCTTTCTTTTAGCGCGGTTGTATTTTACAAATACCCCCGCTTTGCACAACCCCCAACTAGCTTATTGCTAGTCCCTAGCGATAAAGCGAAAATAAAATAAAATAAAAACTCCTAAACTAATACTACCACAACTAATAAACAAACAGAAAAACTAAAAACAACCTAAACTAAGATAAAGAGAAAAAATCCTAACTCACTTTCGCAGGAATCGCGGTTGCATTTAGCGAATGCAACAAGCCGTTAAACCCCTAGGTTCCCCCTAGTGGACGAGTGTTGTCTCGTGAGGGTTTGCAGTGAATATACCCACAAAATTCCAATTTTAAGCTCAAGAAAATTTAGAATAACTTGTAGAATTTCCCCTTCCATTAAACTGTTAATTCAACTCTACAAGGATATAATATCCTCTATCAACCCATGAAAGAGATCCACATGCTCCCCTATATTACCAAGTAAAATATACAAATGTATTACCATCATGCACCCGTGTGTGTGTGGAATTAACAACCATGCGGCCAACCCTTATTAAGAGTTAGCTAGACTATTGTACTTTGGAAACTTGCAGTTTTAGCTCAATTCTCACATTGGTCACACTAAAAAACAACGTCTCTCAGAAACTTGCTTTACAATGATCGCTCATAGTATGAAAGCTTTGATAAAGATGATATTCTAAGTGCTAATGCTTTCATCCTTGACTCTATGAAAAACGGACATTTAAGAGTGTATAGTCTCATGAATGGAGTACTACTTACTAGAGGAGCGAAATACCGTGGATAACTCAACTCACACTTTCATGTTCAAATTAATTGTTGAGAATCTTCAAGACTTTGAATTATGGCTTTTATTTAGTAGGTGGGGGTGTTGTAGAGAAGAGTGTGCTTTTTAGTATGTGATGGAATTTCCACTTCTCTTTTTATTCTTTATTCTTTTCTCCACCCGATCTCCCATTCTTCTCTTTCTTTTTTTTTTTTTTTTTTTTTTTTTTTTTTTTTTTTTTTGGAATGTCCCACAACAACTTCCTTCCCTTTCACATACTTTGATGACTCATTCTCAATAAATTTATCAAACAGTTCGATGAGGTCAAGGTATAAATCAAGGATTTGGATTCTTGTGATTTTTATTGGAAATATTTATCTGAGGTGGGATCAGGAGTGAAACGATTCAATGAATGTAAGTAGGCTATGTTAGGTAAAGGAATGGGTAATACGATGGCTTGAATCATTTTCTCAACTTTCAATTTTTAGCACTTAAGTGTTCATTGAGTATAATTGGTAAATCCTGAACGTTCTCCTCTAACAAGCAGGCAAAACTTTTAAAGAAAACTGAGACTTAACAACGAATTCACAAGTATATGCAAAAAAAAACCATTCGACAATGTATGAGAATTCCCTCAGAAATAAAGATTGGCTCAAAAACTCACAAAGGGTTATTAGCTTCCACTACTTGTTCTTTTCGTACAATATTCATTTTAACTCAATTTTCAGGTTTTCTACATAGCTGCCAATTAGTGTGCACAAGTATTGGGTACATACTAGCTTTACAAATGCAATTTATTTCAGTGATACAGAAAAACGCGTGGATTTAATCCATAAAAAGATAAGAATACTACAAATGTATCATTGTCTAATTAACAAGCAGGAGCGGTTATTCAGAGTTATTCTATCAATACGATTCAATAAAAATTTTTCAAATTTTAACAGACTGTGTTCTCATTAAATTTAAAACATCACCAAGTGCTCATTAAATTTAAAACATCACCAAGTGCAAAACTTGATTATTACGGGTGTATACCTATCTATTATCTCCTACCCCCAACTGAAAACAACATAGTCCCAGAAGTTGATTTTCAACAATTAAAATAGATAGGTATCACCTGTATAGTGTAACGCGATGATAAGAAGCATAGCAACCTGGCATAGAAATATAAAACACAATCTCCAAAACAACAGATCAATAGATAAAGAAAAACAAGTAAAACTATGATCCAAACAACATTAACCACTGGAATGAAGAGAAATGAAATAACAGTAGTAATATCCATACATACCCAAAACAACCACAAAAAAAAACAAAAACATAACCCAACCTGTCCAACCACACCAAACCAAAACACCAAATAACCATAAATACAGAAACACCACCTCCCCTAAGAATACTAATCAACTCCAGACGGAGCATCCTCAGCCACATCAGACGGGATGTCGATGGGAGCAGGCGGTGGCTGTGCGGTAGCTGTCAGAATATCGGCAGAAGTAGATGGAAGATCGGTCGTGGATGGAGCGGATGATGATGGATCAGCAGCAGTGGTAACAGGAACAACAGTAGGAGATGGATCGGCAGCAGGTGGTGGTGCAGCGGCAGCAGATGGGGGCACAATCGGGTCAAACCCAAGCTGGACCAGCAGTGTAGTCAGCATGGTAGAGATATGATCAATCTTACCCTCAAGCCGCATCCGTGCCTCCCTCTCCTCCAATAATAGATCGTGAATAGTCGGGGGAGGCGCAGATGACGACTCTCCCTGGGCTGGAGCCTGAGATCTCTGTCTCAGCTCAAAACGTGCCACCTCCCGAATGGGATCATCCTCCTCCGAATCTGGCTCCTCAGCCTCAGTGGGCGTCCCAGAAGCCGCACCCTCAGTATCGGTGCCATCAGCTCTCTTCCTCTTCCCTCCAACTTTCGCTTTCCCCTTGCCCTTTCTTCTCCTCCTCTGAGCATCTGAGCGGCGAGAAGCAGCCTCACCAAAACGACTGCGAGCCTGAGATGTCGCATCGCCAGGTAAGGGAAGGAGGCCAGCATGCTCAATCACTCTGTGAATAGCCCAAGCACCTTTCAGGTGCTTCTTTGCAGCAATGTAGCGAGTGGGGTGCCTCATGAAGTCAATATATAAGCGAGGCAAACAAACAGGCAACCCCGTCCCTATGGCATCTAACACATGTGCATACCAGGGGGCAATCTTCTCCCGGTAGGAGGTGACCAATAAACAGTTGCTCAACGCTAGGTGGAGCATATGGTAATCATCGGTCAGGTAAATATCTGCAATCAGTGCCGTACCATCCCAGCTCGGTAATGCTCCTCCAGTAAGCTCTCGGATAACAGCAGTGGGTGAGAGCACTGGAGTACCGTCACGGTGTGGGCATACACAATCAGGCACCTCAGGGACTCCAAGAGCGGCGGAAACGGTAGCAGGGCTGAACACGATCTCCCGGCCGCGAAAGAACGATCGTAGTGTGAATGCGGCACCGGGATCTCTGATCATCGTCGCACTCGCCGCGCGAATCCATGCGAGATTCACTCTCTTTGCCTGAGAGAGCAAATCGTACCAGTGTGGCATGGCCCGAATGCGGGCGAGAAACCAGGGAGTATCGAGCCAGACCGTCTCTAGTGGTCGCTCTAGCATGACCGGTCGAGTCTGAAAATATCTCGTGAACCACTGGCGGTCGGGAGTGTTCCGGAAGCCATGGAGTGGGACCGGATCAGGAATAGCAAGGTCAAAGGGCTTCTCCCTGTGGTAACCCGTAACAGGGTTCATTGTGGGCCCCTGAAAATAGAAGAGAAACAGAAAAGAAATCAAAACAAGACAAAAATGAAAAGAAAGTGAAACTGCTGGAGTTCGAGCGATCGAACAATGTTCGATCGATTGAGAAAGAGCGAGGTTCGAGCGATCGAACCTAGCTCGATCGATCGAGAACAGCGAATGTGCGGGAACCATTTCCGAGAACAGAAACGGCCCAAACACAAACAAAACAAGACAAACAAGAATAAAACTAGGCTTAAAAACAATTGGGGGCACCCCATAAGAAATGGAATCAAATGAAAACGAGGGGGAAAACTCGAGGCCTTACCTCGGTTTCTGTGTAGAGCGAGGGATGCCGGAGGTGAGGGTGATGATCTGGGGAGTATAAGCTCCTCGAATAACCGAGTGAATGGATGAGACACGAAAAATCGCCTGAGTCTCTTCTCTGTGCTCAATCGCTTGAGAGTGTGGAGGAGATGAAGAGACTGAGGAAGTGTACGCTGAAAGCCTCGGTTAAAATACAAATCTCGATCGATCGAGAAAGTTCGATCGATCTAACGTCAGATCGATTGAGAACGTTCAAGCGATCGAGGATAAGAAATCGTCGATCGATCGAGATATATTCGATCGATCGAACCTGGAAATTCCAAGATATCACAGAATGGGTGAAATAAGTACCCCCAACAGATCTAAAGTATTCTGGACAAACAGCAGAAAGATAAAAACAGGGCAAAGACAGAGCCAGTCAGCCAAAAACGCATTCTCAAATAGAAAATATGCAATTTGAATAAAACCTTTTAAAAACATCCAAACTACACAGTATTGCCTCCCAATTGGTATTTAAACCTTATTGAGCTAAAGAAAACTAAAATAAAACTAAAACCAAAAACATGTCTGTCAAAGATTACACTCCAATTGATAAACATAAAAGGGAATGAATGAAAACAACTGGAGTGTGGCACTATTCTTCGAGCGTGAAAGGATCCTCTTCCACAATTGCTTCATGCTGCACCAAATCTTCAAAAACGGAGTCCAGGCTCGATGATTCCCTTTCCCAGAACAGTCGGAAAGCAGCAAGGACATCATCGAACAAATCTGGAGTCTCTAAGGAAGTGATAGCATTGGCAAGAGGTGATCCGCATGGAGATAGGGATAACGGAGTGATATTGCGCAATGGACATTCCTCTTGTGGCGGAGTCCGCGGCCGTTGAATGTATAAGCCATGAAAGAGCTGATGCGGAAGGAAAATAGGTGGGTATGGAAGATTCATAGTGACAATCCTGACAAAGAAAAGAAAAACAAAAAAAATAAAATAAAATAAACAACATCAAGAAAACGGAACACAAGAAATAAAATACGAAAGGAAAAACAAGGAACAGAAACAAACAAAACACAGAAAAATGACCAAGTTCCAACCTCACTATCGGCAGGGATTCCCAAAATGCACTAGCAGGTAAGGGGCATTGAAGCCTGAAAAGCAAATAGCTCAAGTGCACATAGCAGTATGGGACCAACTCGGGGGTAAGGAAATCGTCAACAAAAACAAAGACTGCATTGTGACGTTCTGGGACGACATCCTGGAGGATATGATCTTCCCATGGCTCCCACATATCATCGTTTTCCCATTGGGCCATGAGGGCATCATCCACCATTCTCCCCATGTACAGGTCTTCTTCCTCATCCAACTCCTCCTCATTAGGAAAGTCCATATTTTCAAACGGATTGATGTCCAGGAGAGCAGGGTCGAATGGGATATATCCGATGGAAGCATTGATTCGAGTGTGAACCTCAGGATCATAAGGATGCAAGGGGCAGGGCGTGGGTTCACCCTCAGTCCAGGTGCCACAACAACACTCAGAATCAGCCCATGAACCAATAGAATGGACATCATCACCTCGCATATTCACCTGCAACAGAGTGGTTTAAGGAATAATGGATTAGAACTAAATCACAAATACGAAAGAAAGAACAACTAAACACAAAAGAAAGAAAGAAACTAAAATGCAGGGAAAGAAAAGAAATACAACAACAAGTTGGAATTCCACTTGAGATTTTTAAGTGGTGGAATAGCTGGGCTCATCCAGCTGGATGTGCTCTACTTCAGTGCGAAAATTCTCCAAGAACGGCTTCAATCTTTGGCCATTAACCTTGAAACACTCATCGTTCTTGGGATTGACAATCTCAACCGCCCCATGTGGAAAAACAGTCTTTACGATGAACGGGCCTGTCCACCGGGAACGGAGTTTTCCTGGGAAAAGATGGAGGCGAGAGTCATACAGCAACACTTTCTGCCCCGGCTCAAATGATTTACGAAAAATCGTACGATCATGTCGAGCCTTCAACTTTTCCTTATGCAACTTTGTAGAGTCATACGCATCTCGTCGTATTTCCTCTAGCTCTGCAAGTTGGAGCTTGCGTAGCTGACCTCCCTCTTGAATATCAAAGTTCAATGAGCGTGTCGCCCAATAAGCTTTATGTTCAATTTCAACAGGAAGGTGGCAAGCTTTCCCGTAAACTAGTCTATACGGGGACATACCAAGATTCGTCTTATAGGCAGTACGGTATGCCCATAACGCGTCAGTCAATTTGTATGCCCAGTCTTTTCGATTGGAACTAACCGTTTTCTCGAGAATATGCTTAATTTCTCGGTTAGCCAATTCTGCTTGCCCATTTGACTGTGGATGATAAGCAAGAGCGATTTTATGATGGACTCCGTATTTCTTGAGAAGTGACTCCAAGGGCCTATTGCAAAAATGCTTGCCTTGGTCACTTAGTAAAGCTTTCGGAGTACCAAAACGAGACAGAATATGCTCTCTGAGAAATGACATGACTGTTCTGTGATCATTTCGTCTCGTTGGTATCGCTTCTACCCATTTCGATACATACTCCACAGCAAGGAGTATGTACTCACAGTTATTCGACTTGGGAAACGGGCCCATAAAATCTATGCCCCAACAATCAAATATCTCAATTGTGATGATAGGGGTTAGAGGCATAGAATTCCTTTTAGAAATGGTTCCAAGCTTTTGACAGCGTTGGCATGTCTTACAAAAGGAATACGCATCTTTGAAGACTGTGGGCCAGTAAAAACCGCTTTGCAACACTTTTTGTGCGGTCTTCTGTGACGCAAAATGGCCACCGCATGCCTCAGAATGGCATGACGCTAAGATAACGGTTATATCCTCGTTGGGTACGCAACGCCTGATGACCTGATCAGCACAGTATTTGAAAAGGTATGGGTCATCAAAGAAAAAATGGCGTGCAAACGAGAGGAACCGTTTCCTATCTTGATTCGACCAATGAGTCGGTGTCTCACCCGTGACCAGGTAGTTTACCACATCAGCATACCAAGGCAGACTACTTACTGCCAGTAGCTGTTCATCTGGGAACTCATCTTTAATGGATTGGGATTCAGTGTTATCGGTAAAAGTCAACCGGGATAAATGATCCGCAACCACATTCTCTACTCCTTTCTTGTCCTTGATTGTTAAATCAAACTCTTGGAGTAAGAGTATCCAGCGAATAAGCCGTTGTTTAGCGTCTTTCTTTGACAAAAGATACTTGAGGGCCGAATGATCTGTAAAACAGACGATTGGCGACCCTATCAGGTAAGACCTAAACTTGTCCAGAGCGAATACTACGGCCAGCAGCTCCTTTTCAGTAGTAGTGTAATTCATTTGAGCTTCATTTAAGGTTCGGCTGGCATAGTATATCACATGCGGCTTATTATCCTTCCTCTGGCCTAGGACTGCGCCAATGGCATAATCACTGGCATTGCACATTAATTCAAAAGGCAAACTCCAGTCGGGTGCCTGTATTATTGGTGCGGAGGTGAGGAGATCTTTTAAATCCTCGAAGGACTTCTGGCAACTCTCTGACCACTCGAAAGGTGCATCTTTGACAAGAAGTTGACAAAGGGGTCGAGAGATTGCACTGAAATTCTGGATAAATCGACGATAAAAACCCGCATGCCCCAAAAATGAACGAATGTCTCGCACTGTACGGGGGACAGGTAGGTTTGAGATTATGTCGACCTTAGCCTTATCCACTTGGATTCCTTCATCGGATATTATGTGGCCTAGAACTATACCCTTGGTCACCATAAAGTGACACTTCTCCCAATTCAAGACTAGGTGTTTGTCCTCACACCTCATTAAAACCTGTTCAAGATTGCTGAGGCAATCCTCGAAGCTATGGCCGAATACTGAAAAGTCATCCATGAACACTTCAAGGATGTTTTCGACCATATCACTAAAGATGCTTAGCATGCACCGCTGAAAGGTAGCCGGTGCATTACATAAGCCAAATGGCATTCGTCGGTAGGCGAAAGTACCGAATGGACACGTGAACGTGGTTTTCTCCTGATCTTCAGGAGCAATCTCAATTTGATTATACCCACTGTATCCATCCAAGAAGCAGTAGTACTTATGACCCGCCACTCGTTCTAGCATTTGATCCATGAATGGCAAAGGAAAATGATCCTTTCGGGTCACAGTATTTAGCTTCCTGTAGTCGATACACATTCTCCATCCAGTGGGGACACGTGTCGGTACTAATTCACCTTCTTTGTTTGGGATGACCGTTATGCCAGCTTTCTTTGGAACTACTTGGGTAGGACTAACCCAAGGACTGTCAGATATTGGATATATCATCCCAACATCAAGCAGTTTAAGCACTTCCTTCTTAACCACTTCTTGCATGTTGGGATTCAGACGCCTTTGCATTTGCCTTGAGGGTTTGGCGTCTTCCTCCAGATATATCTTATGCGTGCATATGGATGGGCTTATGCCTTTGAGGTCAGCAATTGTCCATCCCATAGCATCTTTATGCTTTTTCAGCATATCCACTAGCTTACTTTCCTGTTCATGAGTTAAAGCCGATGAAATAATTACAGGATAAGTTTTTTCAGTTCCTAGGAATGCATATTTCAGCTCTTTTGGGAGCTCCTTCAATTCTAACTCCGGGAACTGGAAACTAGAGGGCATTACCAACTTGGTTTTAGGAGGCAGTTGTTCATATGGCATTACCCACATGCAATCGGCTCTATCCTCCTCTATCGTATCCATCATAAGACACGTCTGATTTAGGTCAGCATCCAATGGAGTTGACTCTTCAGGCTGATAGTTATCGCCAAATTGTGTCATCACAACTTCCAAAGGATCTTTGTAGTCGACCAAGTCAACTTCATCTTCAATGACCGTGTCTATATAATGGACTTCCTCCTCATCATCGTATTCTTCAGGTCGGGGATTAGAAAAGATCTTGACATTCAATGTCATGTTCCCGAATACGATTGTCATGATACCACTTCTAATCTTGATTGTGGCATCGATGGTGTTGAGGAACGGCCGTCCAAAGATAACCGGGATATGTGCACCAGGATTAGACACAGGTTCTGTGTCCAATATCACAAAATCCACCGGAAATACAAACGAGTCTATTTGGACCAGGACGTCCTCTAATACCCCTCTAGGGTACTTCACAGATCTGTCTGCCAACTGCAAAGCAACTCGAGTGGGTTTGAGTTCACCCAACCCTAGCTGTTTATAGACTGAATATGGCAGCAGATTCACGCTTGCTCCTAAATCAAGGAGTGCGTTGTCTATCTTTTGATTCCCAATTCTGCATGAGACAGTAGGTGTACCGGGATCTTTGAGTTTTGGAGGCAACTCATTTTGAATGATCGCGCTAGCTTGGCACGCGACATAAGCATGTTTCTTCACGCTTTGCCTCCTCTTGACCGTGCATAGATCTTTGAGATACTTTGCATAGGCCGGCACCTGCTTGATAGCATCTAGGAGTGGAAGGTTAATCTTAACTTGCTTAAACAATTCCAAAAACTCCTGATTCTTCGTCTCATTCTTGGGTTTCTTCAACCGTTGAGGATAAGGTGCAGGAAAGGGGCATTTTGGTGGTTCCTCCTTAACAGATTCCTTTCCCGGCCTTCGCTCAACTTCTTCTTCTACTCTAGGAGCTTCAAGGTTTTCCTTTATTGGTTCGTCATTAGTAGACGGCTCCTCCTCTCGAGTAGATGGTAGCTCAACTTCTTCATCCAACACTTCCCCTTCCTTGTACACTTCGGGAGTGGACAGAGGTATGCCTTTTTCTATGATTTTTCCACTTCTCAGTGTGGTCACAGCTTTAGCATGTTCTTGATTATTAGGACCATTGTTATGTCCCTTGGGGTTCTGAAGTGGTTGGGCAGGGAATGTTCCTCCTGAGCTCTCTTGCCGTGCATCTATCCTCTCTAACGTGGCAGACATTTTACTCATCATTTGGATGAGTTGTTGCGTTAGATTGGCATTAGCAAGTGGCTCCTCCTCTTGTACCTTCTTGTGCGGGGGCACATAGGCATTGGTTTGTGGTGCATTGGAGGGTTGAACTTGATTGTAATTATTAGTTCTGTTTTGATTGTAATGCTGGGGCGGCCTATTGTTTTGCCCTTGATACTGATTATTGTTATAGGGCTGCTGTTGATATTGATTTTGGGCCCCAGCGTTATTTCTCCAATCAAAACCGGGGTGATTCCATCTATTATTGCTTTGAAAAGTATTATTGGAATTCCCCGCCCCTCGAAAACCTTGCATGGCATTCATCTCTACAGGGGCTTGCTCTTGAAAATATGGCACATTAGGACAATACTGAGTTGTATGTCCCAACATGTTGCATGTGCCACATGGTTCTTCAGGCATGACTTGCCTAGAACTCTCTCCTTTCATGCTTAACTCTTCCACCTTCTTTGCTAGCTCTGCATACTTAGTCATGAGGCGATCTTCATTGGTTAGCTGATATAGGCTTTTCTCTTCTACACAGGATATCTGTGATCGTGAGATATTGTCAGAATTTGACCATTCATGAGCGTATTCAGCTAACCATTCGAAATGGGCTTCGGCTTCTTCAGTGTTTTTTCGCAGAAATGGCCCAGAGCTCATTGTTTCCACCAACTTTTTTGTTTCACCATTCAATCCCTGATAAAAGAAGCTGATCGTTCGCCATTTCTCAAACCCATGGTGTGGGCATGAGAGAAGCAAATCTTTGAAACGCTCCCACGCTTGTGTGAAGGTTTCATGGCTCTTTTGTTTATAGGAATTGATTTGACGCTGAAGATCTGTGGTCATGCGAGTAGGATAGAATTTCTTCAGAAACGCGGTGCTCATCGCATGCCAGGTGAAAATTGAATTAGGCTTTAGGGAGTGAAGCCACGCCTTCGCTTTATCTTTCAAAGTGAAGGGGAATAGCATTAAATGCGTCACCTCCCTAGGACAATTTTGCGAGAATGTTTTGCAAACATCCTCGAAATCGGTGACATGTAAATACGCCTTCTCGCTTTCCATCCCATGAAAAGTGGGAAGCAATTGAATCATCCCATTGCGAAACTGAAATTCGCCATTGTGTGGTGGGATTTGAATGCAAGAGGGCGTAGGTGCATGTTCTGGTTGCATAAGATCGCAAAGAGGACGGAGTGCCTCATCAATTGGCACCACAACATTGTCACCATTTTCACTCTGATGATCATCCATTGATGCAGTTGGAGTGATAATCGGGTTGATGGAACTATCAGAGTCAGAGCGGTAGAATGGATTTCCAAAGAATCCTTCAATAGAATTCTCGGACATGAACTAGGAGAGTCCCTAGGGTGAAGGTTTACCTAGAGAGCTAAAGAATAAAGAAAACAAAAAAAAGAAATAGATGAAGAGAGATTGAGGTAATCTAAGAATTAACTCGTCGCCTTCCCCGGCAACGGCGCCAAAAACTTGACACGAATATTTTCTGTGTGCGCTTGTGTGCAATACCCAAGTGTAGGTAGACGTGCAAGTAGTAACTGGATTAAGTCCAGGTCGATCCCACAGGGAAGGTGTTGAATTAAACTACTTAGATTAGACTCTAAAGAGAAAACAAAAATCAATATTTAAAACGAAGTGTAGAACACAAAGTTCCACAGCTAACAACTACTAGAATTAAAGGCAACTAAATTAACTTAACTAACAATTAACTAACTAAGCAAGATTCTAAAAGAAACGGTTCTTCTTAATAAAAGAAAGTGTTGGGATCACGCGAATCCACCGTGACCTAACCTTCTACCATGCAATTGCAATTAAGCTCGAAGGAGTACACCTACTACAGTATTCTGTACTTCTCTAAAGATATAGAATCAATAGCCCTTTCATGACCGGGACTACATCATCTCAATTAAGTTTGAAATACATGAAAACAGTTTAATCCAATAGTTAAGACTCTCACCTACAATGGTGTTAGCATTGAGGGTGGTTTGCAAAATATATTGAAAGAAAATGCCTTAAGCCCTTAAGTTTAAAGACTGTTTTGACAAACTGAGCATTTAGGGACAATTTGATAACAAATCCTTAAAACAGAAAGTCTTAGAATACTGTTTTGGGTGTTCTCAAGAATCAGAATCCTCGATCGATCGACGCGCTTTCGATCGATCGAATATCTTCATCTCTCGATCGATCGATATTTACTCGATCGCTCGACTAAGTCACTGTCTCGATCGATCGACATACTTTCGATCGATCGAACACAGGAATAAAAATACTGCATGGCAGAGGCCTAAAATCACGATTTCATCGCGATTTCCCAACCCTAGGACTACTCAGACATTGTCTGGAGTACCACAGATTGATATTTAACGTAAAGGTTCATTAAAACTATGTTTGTTTGAAAGTTTTGCATTAAAACTATAAAACTAGTGATTGTAATCTAACTAACATAAAACACTACGAGATTAACAAGTAAACTACGATTAACTAAGTGCAGAAAACAAATAAACAATAAATCAAAAACCTGGAATGAAGATAAACTTATATTAGCTAAAGAAATCCGGTTCACAATGATAAATCCTCAATGAAACCTACAAAAACCAAGAAAAACTCTCTCTTCTCTATCTAAAACTGATAAAAACAAAGTTGGGCGTCCCCTTTGGACGTATACAATATAAATATATATAGTAAACCTCAGAACTAGGGTTTAAAACCCGCAACTGCTGCATGCGCGTATAATCTGATAAAAGGCACTTTTGATCGATCGAAACTTTCTCGATCGATTGAACGGCTTGAAATTTCGATCGCTTTAACTTCCTTCGATCGATCGAATCCTCGATCGCTCGAACTATGTCAATCGATCGAACTCTGCAATTCTTCTTAGTCTTCCTTCTTTGAAACAAAGCATCTCCTTTTTATCAAATCTTTCAGTCTTTTATACAGCAGCATTAACCTGCACAAATAGTAGCTAAAACAATACAACTTATCATAGATTAATCATATTGTCTAAAACTAGCATTGTAATGCAAATTGCAGATAAAACGGGAAGTTGTGATCAAAACTAATGCAATTCTTTCTTTTAGCGGGGTTGTATTTTACAAATACCCCCGCTTTGCACCGATCAAGGAAAGAGATTCCCCGAGAACCTTGCATCATCCCCCGAGGACAAAAGCAGACAGATACCAGCTCCCGAAGGCCCTGACCGGCTCTCCCGGATTGAGCGCCGAAAGGCTTGATCAACCGTGAGAGATTCAGAGATGGGCCCTGGTTCCCGATCAAGAAGAGAGATTCTCAGAGAGTCCCCTACCATCCCCAGCAGAAGATAACAGAAGCCCGAACCGATTCTCTAGAAGGATCGGCCAAAACATCACCCGCAGTCAAATCACCCCGATTCCCAGGGCAAGCACTGTCTATTCACAATTCAAGGATCCATGTCCACTGATCATCAGGAGCCTTCTTACTTCTTATAAGCTTCCTCACACCTTCGTCTAAAATTGTGAGCTTTCTCACTTATCGTGAGCTTCCTCAAATTCGTGAGCTTTCTCACTCTTCGTGAGCTTCCTTACTCCTTCATCCAAAATCGTGAGCTTCCTCACTTATTGTGAGCCTCACTCCTTTTGTCCAAACTCGTGAGCTTTCTCACTAATCGTGAGCTTTCTCACTTATCATGAGCTTTTTTCACTTATCGTGAGCCTCCTTACTCCTATGTCTAAAAATTGTGAGCTCCCTCACCTACCCATCGGTTATCATGAGCTTCCTCAAATAAAGATTATGAGCTTCTTCAGCAAACAAAAATCGTGAGCTTTTCCCTTATCATGAGCTTCCTCACTCCCTTGTCAAAAATTATGAGCCCCCTCACCTACCCATCAGCCATTGTGAGCTTTCTCGCTTAACGGTTATCACGAAACCCTTCTCCGATTGGCTATCTTGAACTTCCTCATCTATCGCGTGGTATCCAGGACTTCTGTGTCCGTCAATTGTTGTCCTCTGGGACCCCACGTTCAGTTACATTTGTTTGCAAAGCACACTTCCCCTATTTCCAGAAGTTTTCCCCAAGACCCAGAATCTTCTAAACCTTGATGTCCTTATCCGAGTCACCCACCGCATCACAGTTGCAAACACTAGCACAATACCAGCCCACTCGGAGTGGCGCACCCCGCAGCACTGGCTCATACTAGGGTCATAACACTAGACATGATAGGACTCATGACACAATTCACATCACATCCATGTATTTCATATCACTCTTATTGCATAGCATCCGCCTGATTGTTGTGTATGTGCATGTGTGATTTATTCCTTTGAGCTCCGAACTACGTCCTGGTCTGATTCCCCTTGGGATACGTAGGCAGCTCACATAGAGCATGACCAGCACTAACCTCTGCATCCTTGCATCTTTTGCAACGTTTTTATCCTAAATCTACAGCCTCCAAAAAGTCTTGTCTCTTCCAAGCTTTGGCACTCGCTTGCGATATACGTTGCCTCGCAAGTTCATGCCAAAGAGGGGCAAACTGTAGACACCCCATTTTGTCGGCTATCGGATTTAGGAGACTCATAGCTTGGTGGTTCACAATGATCGCAAAAGACTCGAAAGGACTCTCGGAAGTCAGCTCCATCTCTCAGAATGCTCAGGATGACCAAAATGCCCCTAAAAGCCCGAAAACTCCCAGATTTGGTCCCAAAGTTCCGAAAACGTACTATGTCGTAAGAAAAGCGATAAAAAGAGTTTTAAAGAGAAATCAGATAAAATCGTCGGCTCCCAGAGACCCCCGGAAGTCCCGGAAGCTCCCAGAAAGTCCCCGTTGACCGATTTGACCAAAGTTTGACCAGGTTTGACCAGGTTTGACCAAGTTTGACCAAGTTTGACCAAAATCGTCCGAATTCACCAAAATCATTTTAAATCACGGGAAAAGTGTTAAAACAAGTTCCAGAGGAAAATCGAGCGAAAACACCAGCTCCCGGGAACTCCCGGAGGTTTCCAGAACTTCCCGGGAATCCCAGGTTTGACCAGTTTGACCAGGATTTGACTTCGGAACCGGGGTGCCGAAACAATTTTCAAATATTTTTCATGGATACTAGAGGTCAATAGCTTTCCAACGGTATATCGCACATAATTTCTGGATTTAAAACGAATTTATTATGAATTTCCAAAGGCGAAAAAGGCGATCAAATCGGCTTTTATCGCGAATACCGCAAAACTTTTCAAAGTGACCTATCCCCGAACTATTTGTTATGTAAAGTAGACTCCATTACCTTTCCAACGGTATATCACAACCTCAATTTGGAGTTCGTACGCATTTTCTGTGAATTTCGGACGAAATAGGGCCTTTTCGCGAATACCGGAACATCGGGGGGCCTAAACAGCATTATCCAGACGAAGGGAGGAGCAGTGCCGCCGCGGCAGTGGTCCAGTGCCGCCGCGGCACTCTCCTCCAGAACAGTGTATTTTTGTAATTATTTGTGGGGGTCCATTTTGAGTAATTAAAAACCAAAACGACATAGTTTTATGTTTTCAGATGTTTGGGACCAATGGGAACACTTTTAAAACCCCAAAACCACCCCAAGTTGGCCTATATAAACACCCCATTACTCCTCATTTGAGGGGAGTCAAATGTGAGTTTTGGAAAAGTTTGGGAGAGAAAGTTGTAGAGATAAGGTTAGAGTAGAGAGAAAAGAAGCTTTCTTCTTTGATTTTCAAAACAAAAGTGAGTTCCAACTTTGTTTTTACTTCATTACTTCCATTTACTTCAACATTCAATACTTCCAACCACCATTTTAGTGAGCATTTAAGAGAGTGGAAGCTCCTTCCATGTCTAGTGTCCTTACATATGAGTGAAACACCAATCTACAAGTTCATGCTTCATGAATATCATCTATTGATCATCATCTATTTGCTTGTTTATTTATTGTTCATCTCTTCTTACCTCATTCCTTTTTTATTTCCTTTATTTACTTACTAGTTCATCATCATCCAAGTGATGACATGAAGTTTGGGGTGAGTGAATCCTTATGGATAGTAGCTCTTGACCTCAAAAACATGTTTGATAGATGATGATCATAACCTCAATACTTCCAAGGTATTCTTGGAATGTATTGAAGTTATGCTCTAAAAATAAAATAAATCTCTCCAACAATCTTGGAGATTCTTAATGATGAGTTTGATGTTGGTATTCTAAGTGGTCATAATCCTTATTGAGTGTTGAAAATGTGCTTTCAAAACATCCATTTCAAAACCCCTCTCAAACCCTCTCATTTGGTTTCAAGAAACAAAACTTTGTTTTCCCCAAAATCTCCAAAACAATGACCCAAAACAGTGAGCTGTTCAGATTCAAAGATTTGTTTTGAATTAAATACTCAAGTTATGATGATGGAACCACTTGTAAAACCTTCCTAATACATCATAGTTTGTCCCTAATTTCTCTCATCAATTATAGAAATGTAAAAGTATTTGTTTTGGATGTGAGAAGTTCATATTCATAATCTGCCTCTGTTCTCACAGAATGTTCACCCAACTTCTTGCACTTATTCTGGACATTTTCATCACTGTACATATATCTTTTCTATTTGTTTTATAAAACTTGGGTGTCTTAGGAAACCTTTGGTATATAATGGGTCATCATAAACCTTTTCTTTTATTTATGAAAAATCATACAAAATCAGTCAACAGTACAGCTTTTGTTTCTGAGTCATGTGTACATTCTGATTTTTTTCTTTTAATCTGTGATAGCTATTGATGTTTGGCTTTTTGGGTTATTTTCTAGACACAATAAGAATGATCTCAGATTTTTCTCACATTTTTCTAGGCACTTTGGACCTCCCATTATAATGTTGCAAAGTGACACATGCAGTCTGTCCACTATTCACAGCAAGCACATTTCAACTTTTATTCTTTGATTTGATGCTCATATGCATTCCAAATTAGCTCATATCTTAGGAAGTAGTTCACACTACATTTGTATATATCCCATGTTGATTTAATCCATTCATTCATGCACATTTTAGACTTCTAAGTCATTTTAGAAATCCATGTACACAAAACACACTACAACCTTTGCACATTTTTAGGTTCATACAATACATTCATGCAAGATTTGGGGTTTTTGTAACTCTCAATCTAAGAAGATTATAAGGAATGAACTTGATCACACGTTCATGCTTCCCCTCGATCTAATCATCCTTTCTCATCCGTCCCGGGGATTGAGGGATCTTCTTTTTCTCAAAGAATAACATGCATCATACTAGCTTGCTAAGCATACTTTGATTCTTTGATTATTTGTTTCAATAACCATTCATGTCCCCTTTAGATTAAGGAAATTTAATTACTTGATACATGATTAGACGATTTTTCCTAGGTTTATTTGTGTGATCTTTCACTTTACATTGCATGATATTTGACTTAGATCTTATGAATGATATCTTACCTTTAGATCTTCCATTTTCAAGTTTCTTATGTGATGTAATATACTATCATAGTATTATTTGTCGAACCAAACATAGTATAAGATGATTATTTGGATGCTAATTGAGGCCCGTCGAAAGGCGGGGCGAGTTGAGGGTGTTTTAGTCGTGACAAAGGCTCCTTCCTCTCTCGTACCAAAACCCCGAACCAAGTTCTTTGGTTATGAAGGCCGGTGCCCTTTATCCGTTTGGGTGAGTCAAAATTAGGTTTCTTGGTTCCTTAAAGACCAAGTGGCGACTCTGTATCTGTTTTCAACAGACCTTTCCTTTTCTTTGATTCAAATCAATTTCAAAACAATCTCAAACAAACAAGAGAAGTGGTCCGAAACTGCGTGTCCACAATCTGGCGACTCGCTCTAAATCATGCGTTGGATAGCTCGTCGCGTGCATTTTCAGTTGTCTGGATCCATAAATGATCACCTTACCTTGTTCCATAAGCACGCATCTGAGTCCTTGATACCAAGTGTCAGTATAGATAGTAAATCTTTCTCCACTCTTTGATATGGTAAGCACTGGCACTGAAGTCAACCTCTCCTTCAATTCCTAAAATGCGCATTGGTGCTTGTCTAACCATCCAAACTTATAATCTTTCCTGGTCAGACTGGTCAATGGTGCAGCAATCTTGGAAAATCCTTCTACGAATCTCTGGTAGTAGCTTGCCAATCCAAGGAAACTCCTTACCTCCAAGGCATTAGACGACCTATTCCAACTTAGGACAATGTTAGTCCTAGACAAGTCGATTATGATTCCTTTAGAAGAGACCGCGTGACCCAAGAATTTGACTTCCTTAATCTAAAATCCATACTTGCTAAACTTGGTATATAAACGATGGTCCTTGAGCATCTATCGCGTAATCTGAACATGGCTCTCGTGTTCCTCCTTTGTCTTTGAGTAAATTAAGATGTCATCGATGAACACGATCACAAAGTGATCCAAGCATTTTCAAAACACCTTATTTATTGGATCCATGAATACTACAGGGGCATTTGTGAGTCCAAACGACATTCAAGAACTCATAGTGACCATATGGTTCTGAAAGCAGTCTTTGGTATATCCTCTGGTCGAACAAGCAGCTGATGATATCCCGCTTGCAAATCTATCTTCAAAAATGTTGTTGCCCCCTTGTAACTGATCGAACAGATCATCTATCCGAGGGAGGGGATACTTGTTATTGATTGTGACCTTGTTTAACTTTATATAGTCAATACAAAGTCAGAGCGATCCATCCTTCTTCTTTACAAATAAAATTGGCGCTCCCCAGGGCAATGTGCTTGGTCGAATAAATCCCAAATCCTCCAATTCTTTGACTTGCTTGTTAAACTCTTGCATCTCAGTCGGGGCCATTTGATATGGGTTTTATAGATTGGTAATGTTCCTGGTACTAGCTCGATACCAAAATCGATGTCCCTCTTAGGTGGCAATTTAGCGATATCTTGAAATACTTTCAGGAAATCTCAAACTATGGGTATCTGGGCTATGGTAATCTCGGTGCTAGAATTCTCCATAGAAGCCAAATGACTAGTCAAAAATGCGTCGCACAAAAGGTTACGCTGAAAATATAAAGGCGCATTTCTAGGTATGGAGAACAAAATCGACTTATTAGTGCAATCTAACTTAGTATGATACTTCGCAAGCCAATCGATTCCCAGAATTACGTTAAATTCCTTTATGGATAGCACGATCAAATTTTCTGGAAGCACTCAATCCTCTAGGGTTAAAGTGCAGTCTTTGCACACCTTACTCAACTTAACTATTACTCCTAAGGGCGAGACAACATTGAGCGTCTGGGATCTTAATCCCAACTTCTAAATAAGTCTAACAATAATAAAAGAATTATCTTTTATTATCTTTTATATATTACTCCGATATCAAATAACACTTTAATTTGACTATCGTGTAACATGAGAGTCTTCTATATTCTACTGTGCTTCATCCTCTTCATAACCAGCTTCTTTTGGAATGATTGCATTGAGCTTATCTTGTGTAGTTGCTCCATAGTCTCCATATAGAGGTGTTCGATAGTCCTTGGTGACATGCCCTGGCTTGCCAGAGTTGTAGCAGATAACATTGGTGTGGCTATTCTTCTTCAGGCGACGACAATCCTTGGCGATGTGTCCTGGTATCCCACAGTTGAAACAACCTCCTGGTTTTTTTCCAGTCACAGTAGGTGGTCCTTGTGGTGTAGCTAGTTGATTACGAGGAGAGGTTGGCTGGAACTTCCTCTCTCTATTCTAGGTCCTTTTTGCTCCTTGAAAATAGGTTGGGGGTTGCGGAACAAACTTTTCTCTCATCAGGGGTCGGTTCACAAGTGGCTTCGGCCCCTAACATTCATCCTTTTCCAAACCGGAAGCTATCTCGAATGTCTGGTCCAGATGACCAAAAGTCATATGAAAAAGATGTGGGTTCAGTCCTTTTTCGTATCTCTTGATCTTCTTCTAAGGGGTATCAATCTGATGCTAAGCAAAATGAAATAGTCTCTCGAACTGAGTAGTATACTCGAGCACAGTCATGTTACCCTGAACCAAGTCCATAAATTCTCTCTCTTGCTGATCCTTCTTTTCCTCAGGGAAGTACTTTTGCAAAACCCTCTCTCAAAATGTAGTCAATGGCACTCTCTCCGATGATTCTTCTCCCATCATAGCTTTCTTAGACTTCCACCAGTCGTCTGTAGCACAGGTGAGCAGAAAAGTAGCTAAACGATGCTTCTCCTATTCGTCGCACCTCATCCTTTCAAATATGCGACCCATGTTCCTCAACCATTTCTCAGCTTGCCAAGCTTCACTAGTTTCATCAAACGTATCCAGGCGGAGAGCCTTGAATCTCTCGAGTATCTTATCACCAGTGAACGACTGTGGTGGTAGTGGTGCAGCTTGGTGGTTTGCACAATTGTTGTTGCGGTTGCCTTAGTGATTGTCACTGATATGCTCTAAGTGCTGCAGAAAAGCCTCAAACGCTCCCATAGGGTCCATGTTGTTGGGAACAGCTCTCTCGTTAATTACTTGCATTCCTAGTTTCCTCTACCATGAAGAACTACACAACTGTCTCAACGTTACTCTCCAACTCTCGAATAAACATATAGATACAAAATAAAGAAATCAAATATCTCAGAAGTAAATACTTAAAAATGATATTAAGTTGCTTATATGTACATAGTCAAAATCATTTATAATATGTTATGGTCAGAGATATTTATATCATATCTACATATACCACTACCATCAAAAGATATATACATCATGTACACAAAAGAAGTGGGCAACATGCCTTTATAACAACATAAACAAAAGACCTAGATCCTAGGAATCCGATCCTAGCAATCCTCCACATTAGACTCATACGGTGGTGACTCATCAACTGGAATAATGATCTCCTTTAGTGGCACCAAATAAAGCCACAAATCAAACTCACTAACCATATCAAGGAGCGGATTAGCTCCTTGCTGAACATCTGCTATCTACTCATCTACAGGTATCCATCCTACACTAATGGCATGCTGTAAAACTGGCCCTGTGGAAAAACCCTATGGTACTTTGACCACCTCAAACTCGTCGTCACCCATGGGAACAAATCATCACCCTAGGTATCATCAGATTTTTCCTTCAGCTCATCGTCCTGATCATTGTCATGATCACCCTTATCTCCCTCATCATCCTCTCCATCTCCACCATCCTCCCTATCTCCATCATCATCATCCTCGTCGTCGTCTCCATCACCCTCGACCTCTATAGGGTCCTTATCCTCATCTATCTGATCATCCTCCTCCAGTTCCATCTCCGGTTCCTCAGGATCCTCATCGTCATCATCCTCTGGGTCAATGAAATCCTCCTCCACTGGAATAGCTGGCTATGCCATAGGCTCCTCTAGTAGGGGTACTGGTACATCCGGCTGCATCTAGGGCTCTGGCTTTGGCACTAGGACAGGATTTGGTGTAGGAATTGGAGGCCATGGTACTGGGGGATCAACTAAAATAGCCTGTAGCTCAGCTGCATAAAAATTCTCGTCATGGAAATCATCTAACCCATCTCAAAATAAATGAGCTCCAAAGTGCAGCGAGATGTCAGGTCCCCATGTGAATACAATCTAGATGAAGTAGTCCGTTTACGTGCATAAGGTGCCATAAATACACCTCCAACCACTCATGAGCTCTCATCTTGATACACTAGAAATAAAACACAGGATTAGCAGCCTCTACTCTGTCAGCATAAATGGTGTATCCTCCCATCTCATCTGGTACGTGAATCAGCTCCATGATCTGAAAACAAAACTATCTTAAGTCAGTACCAGCGTAAGGAATCTTAAGGCCCAAGGCTCAAATTAACGTGTAGGACAATCAATGAGCACTACTAAATCTACGGCTCTGATACCAAAAATTCCTATCAAGTCCCGGAGCAGCCAAAATAGGAAAAATTTAAAACATTTTCTCTTTTGGTACGAAGACACATGGCAACATGAGATCACATGATTGTCCAAGACATAAAAGAACCAAAATAATATTAAACAATGATGGAGCAGTAATAATAAACATGGGGGTTCTAAGAAATACTTAATATTAAACATCAGAGTCTTAAATGTCATTATTACATCTCACATAAAGGGATAAAGAAGAGAGAATCATATCCTAGTCATTAAAGCCTTACAGAAAAGATTAGCAAGTCTGGCACCTAGTGCCTCAACGTAATCAAATATAAATATAACATAGAGTCTTCAACTCTTCCTTCTAGCTTGTAAAGCCATAGCCCTCCTCGGCATACTCCTCCTCTAGATAGTCAGCGTCTACAAGTTCTAAGCATTTGATTATCTTGGACATTAAAGTCGTCAGCTAATGAAAGCTGAATGAGTAAACCTGCTGCACTTAAACAGGCTCGAAAAATATTTTGTTAAACCATTAAGAAAGAGTGAAACATTCCTTTTGAAAACATTATAGTTTAATTATGCTTAATCACATTCCTGACGCATTATGTACTATAGGAAAACATTCATTGACATAAACTGACTTTGACTTTGAAAACACGGCTGACTCATCTGACTGATTGACCAAGGATGAATAGTTCCCGATTACTAATCCTAACTCGCCTTTATTAGTCCTGAGTAGTTATTATTTAGTGGACATTATACTTGTTTTGTTTTATTTCCAGTTTTACAAGTATGCAATCAAAATAGATCAAAAAGGAAGTCTAAAAGAATAAAACAATGTAATTAGTGTCAAGGAAAACTTTCCTTGCTCAAAAGGTGATTTTGATAATAGCAGTAGCTCGGAAAGGGTATTTTTGACATGGAATACTTTGGAATTTTGAAGTTGGTCCAGAGATAAAAAAAATGTAGTTCGACGAGTTAGGGTCACGTGCCTTTAAACCGTGCATCAATCCGAGGTCCGAGCAAGGAGATATGCCAATTCTACCATCGGTGCGCAGAGTAGAGAAAAACGCTCGCCCCGGTGGACCACCCGGTCGGGAAATCAGATTAAGGACATGGAAAAGGCTAATTCTAGTGTATTAAGGGTTAAGGAAACCTCCTAAACTTAGTAAACATATATATATGATATATATATATATTCATTATATACAACTTTTGCTCATATTCCACAACTTAGAGAAAGAGAGAGAAAGAGGCAAGAAGAAGAGGTCCAAGGTTCTCCATAGATTCTTACAACAGATTCATGCCATCAACTCAATCCATGACCAACTAATTATCCGTTCTAGGGTCGGTTTCAATGAAACCCTAGCTATGTAAAAGTTTTCTTTTTATGTTTTTCTTTTAGATTTACTTGTAATCATGAATGATGATTGTATGCTTGGAAATTTTTTTATATATAAAATCATACTTTAATATTTAAATCATTGTTTTTGAGATTTACTCTTGTCTAAGATTTATTTTAAACTCAATGTGCTCAACAATTTATATTTTCGGTGATTATATGTATTGTTTTCATACAATGGTGCTTATGGAATTGCGACTTTAATTATTGAATACTTCATGCCTAGGGAAGATGGAGTTTGCTACAACCCTAGTTCAGTGTAAGACACTCCATGCCAATTGAAGATGGATTATGTTAGTAATTAGGTAGTGATTATTCTCTTGAAGGAGGAATCGGGATGGTCACCACGATTCTCCATGATAATCTAAATACACTAATTTAATTGAATGCATAATAGTTCTTTTATATAGTTAGTGGTGGATTTGCAATCCTAGATCCCTTCTCTCATACGTTTCACAACATTTAAATATTATTTTAATTAGTTTAATTGCTTTCTAGTTTAGATAGTTAATTCAATTCTTCTTAGTTAATCTTAATTCAAACAAACAATCAAAAATCTATTTTCTCTAAATCAATTGAAATTAGATCTATAAAATTAAAGTAATTCCGTTTTGCAGTCCCTGTGGATTCGACCTCTGCTTATCACTATCTCATTATTTTTAGTAGGGTAATTTTATCTCGATATTGAAAACATCAATTTTTGGTGTCGTTGCCGGGGACAGTCAAAAAGGTGTGTTTTTTTTTTTTTTTTCAATTCTAGGATTTTAATTCTAGTTGATTAGTAAAAATTACCGGGGACAGTCAAAACGGTGTTATTCTTTTTTTTTTTTTTTTTTTTTTCAATTCTAGGATTTTAATTCTAGTTGATTAGTAAAAATTAGTTTATTTATGTATTTACTTTTAGTCTTGCTGAAACTGTTAATCCAATTTTGTAATTTGATTTCATCTAAGCACTTTAGTAGCTTTTGGTGTGGAACATGCGTTGATAAAGCAAGGAGCATACATGGAAGGAGCTTACACAAAAATAAAAATAAAAATAAAAATTCAAAAAACTAAAAATTGCTTTGGCAAATTCGTGGAAACTCACTGTAAGTCATGATACTGTGATGCATTATTTGCATTAGCTTAGGGACCCTGGGCACTGGACTTTTTAACGTAGATCTCACTTGCATTAGACTAGGAAACTCAGGGCGCTGAGCTTTGATGCGGTCATATTGCATTAAAATAGTTTTATTTTTATTTTGAGTATTTTCTTTGTTTTTCAAGAATTTTAAGAACATTAAAAAATGCTAATAAATAAATAAATAAATAATAAAATAGAATAAAATATATATTGAGTCTTTTTATTATTTTTTTATTTTTCGTATAGAGTCGTCGAGTTCTTTAGTTTCGATTAAGATAATTTAATTTATGCTAGGCCAAGATTTGAGTCCTTGTCACGCCCTTCTCGGAAAATACATTTATTTTAAAATGTATAATTGATTTTAAAAGCTTATCAAGGCTATTTTATAATGGTGGATGGAGTTGACTGTGGGTCAACGGTGGGTGTCAATTGAGGACACACGAAGTTGGTAATTCATGAGGCATTGACATGACTTAAATGACATTTATGTGATTAAATGTTATTTGACTTTATCTGGTAATTATGAATAGTAATTTTTGCCTATTTTGGCGTACTTTCGGCTAGTTTTGATCTTGTTTAAGATCATTTTGATTGTTTTGAAGATAACTAATATGATGTGTTTCATAAAAGGTAGGTTATATAGAAATTCAACAAAATTAGTTTTCGGGACGTGATTACGGTGACAAACGAAACTTAAGCGAAAACTGCTATGATTTATGGTTTTCACTCTTGAAGTAATAAATTAGACGTGTGCGGCATTTCAGAGGATAATTAGAAGATTTGAGAACTCGTGGGGAGGTAAACGTAATTTTTTTTTAGAGTTTTGCCTATATATAGTAAACTCAAGATTTTTTTCATAAAATATTCAAAAACAAAATATCTTGGAGAGAGAGAGAGAGAGAGAGAGAGAGAGAGAGAGAGAGAGAGAGAGAGAGAGAGAGAGAGAGAGAGAGAGAGAGAAATGGAGATTTTATTCCCACGAGCATCACGACGCAAATCGACGACCTTCGATCGTTAGTTTTTCTCCAAACTTCATATTTGAAATCCTCGAGGTAAGAGCTATGTTTTGATACCTCTTAGGCTATGTTTGGCAAAGTTTTATGAAATTCTAATTATAGGAATTTGGGAAAAACACATGTACACTTGTAGGAATCTTTCAAAATCTGAGATCCGATGTTTAATCGGGTCTCTAGTTAATCCTTCAAAGTTATAGGGTGATCGCACGAGGTGTGAATTCTAGACCTATGAATTATAGGGAATTTATATGTTTTAAATATCGGACTTGATATTTTGGATCCAGGTAAAATTCATACATTAATTAGGCCTGTTATTTATGCACATGGAAATAAGATAAAAGCGCGTGTAAACGTTTATGTGAGCATGCTATGTGTCTACTTGGGTCAAAGTGGGGTTTGGTGCAATTCCATTCGGGGTTAAGCTCCTTGAAGTTTGAGGATTTTGATATCGATAGTTGTTGTCTAGTATGGAGGAAGCCCAGCTAGGGCATTGGGTGCGTAGAAGAGGAAGGCTTTCCATGACATCAATCTCATTTACTGGATGGAAATGTGCCACTCTCCCTAGAGACTATTTGATGTGTTTACAAGTTTTAAAGCATGAATTGTCATATAAGCATATGTTTAGAATTGTGCACTCAGTATATAGCTAAGCAGTGGAGCTTTACTCCATTGCAGGTGATAAGAAGGGAAGAAAGAAGAAACGCGAAGAGTGAGGCCGATGGGACGACGTGATCACTCTTGCATTTGTTTTTGTTTCCTTTCTAAATGTTGTAATAAAGATTTTGAGAAGTTAAAACCATGTGTTTAGTTAGAATCTTGGAATGGATTTGTAGTTATTGTAACCTGTAGTAAAACTTCTGTAATTATGTTTTGAATCGTTGAAATATAGTAGTAAATGTGTTGGAATTGGGTTGGAGAACCATAGATTCAAATCTGCAGAATACTTAGCAAATTGAGGGAAAACAGTAAACTGGTTTAGGGGCAGTCGACTGGAGGCCTGTTTTGAATCAGCTTTTGCTCTAAAATATTGAAAAGCAGTCGACTGGGTCCCCAACCCAGTCAACTGGATCATTGAGTTGAAATGTTCTTTTTCGTTCTGTGAAAGAAACAATCGACTGGGTGAAAACCATAGTTGACTGGAAAATTTGCACCAAAGTCGACTGGGTTCCTCAACACAGTTGACTGGACTGGCTGCTGAGATTTTAGACTAGTCAACCGAACCTTTGATTAGTCGACTGGATTGCTGGTTTCAATCAAGGTGTTTCTTTAAGTATTTTCAAATGCACAAAACTTTTTATAACTCTGAATTTTATGGATTTTTATGTTTTTCCCTACTAATTACTTTAATTGAATTGGATAAGCCTTGGTGGCATGCCACGTGTCCTATTTCTACGCGTGGCGGGATGGGTCATGATAGTCCTACACCATCATCTTCTTTCCAATATGAAATTCAACGAACAATTAAGAGGCTTAGAAAGACATAGTTTATGTACACTACGCCTATTCCTATGGCCGATCTTTAGAATCAGAATGGACAAGCTTATATCGCTCCCCCTCCTCCACCAGCTTTAAGAACGTATCTCACTCCTAGAGCTTATTCTTCCTCATCGTGTATTGAGTTTTCGAGGTAACTGCAGCTTACTTTGAAATTAAACCGTCTACTATTGCACTTTTACCTAACTTTTTTGGTCGCATAAATGAGGACCCATATCAACACTTAGATGAGTTCCAAGGTATTTGTACCACCCTTAGTCTTCAAAATGTTACAGAAGAAAATTTAAAACTTCGCATCTTCCCATTTTCTTTAAAAGATAAAGCTAAGCATTGGCTCCATTCTCCTAAAGCTAATTCCATAAAAACATGGGACGAGCTACAAAAAGCATTTTTACATAAATATTTTACTATTACAAAAAAAAAGAATCAAATTAGGAAAACTATTCGTTATTTTGATGCAAATGAGGATGAAACTTTTTATGATAATTGGAAAAGATTTAAAGATCTTCTTCAGTCTTTTCCCCACTATCAGATTCCCAAGTGGCAACTTGCCCAAACCTTTTATGAGGGACTTACTCCAAAAAGGCGTAAAATACCATAGATGCCATTTGAGCTAGCACATTCTTTCAAAAAAGTGCCGATGAAGCGTGGACTATATTCAAAATGTTGAGTAAAAATTTGATCCACTAGTTTACGTCAGTTCGGGTAGAAGTAAGTCCCTCTAGTGGAGATAAATGGGGAGGAGCGTTTGAGATAGGTCATTCAGTTGATATGTTTAGCAAGGTAGACGAGTTGTCTTGGAAATTACACCAGATTCTAATAGGTCAATTGTCTACTCCACCCCACACACAAAATTCTGCGGAGACCTATGCTCTGTGCTCCGATCCATCTCACAATGTTTTCTCATGTCATTTAGCTTCACAATTCCTTGAATTTGTTGAAGAACAAGTGAATACCATCCAACAATTTCCCATACCGAGTGTTAATCCATATTCCAATACATATAACCTAGGGTGGGGAAATCACTCTAATATCTCATGGCATTCACAAGGTCCTAAAAATTCATTTCCTCCACCAAGGTCGAACTTTCAAAATAATTTTCAAAATACTTCTAATTTCTGACCTCCCCAAATTCAATACCAAAATCCTCATCCTTCTCCTAATCCCCCAAAGGACCCATCTTTCGAGGAGAAGGTGTTGGCTGCTATTCAAGGTACATAGACCCATTTTTAGTCACAAGCACAACTAGTGCACTCTCATACCCAATCTGATACGAAAATATTTTGTGTGCTCTTGTGTGCAATACCCAAGTGTAGGTAGATGCGCAAGTAGTACTGAATAAGACCAGGTTGATCCCACAGAGAAGGTGTTAAGCTAGCTACTTAGATATACTCAAAAGAAAATAAAAATTTAATGTTTAAAGAAGGGTGTGGAACAAGAAGTTCCGCGATTAAAAACTACTAAAATAAAGCAACTAAATTAAGCTAATGATTAACTAATTAACTAAAACGATATTTAAAAATGGTTTATCTTTATAAAAGGGAAACATTGGGATCACACGAATCCATAGTGACCTAACCATCTACCATCCAGTTACATTGAAGCTTTATGGAGTACGTTTCTGTACAGTATTCCGCATTTTCTAAAGATAAAGATTCAGCAGTCCTTTCATGACTGGGACTACATCATCACAATTGATTTCAAAACACATGAAGGCAGTTTAAAACAATAGTTAAGACTTGCACTCTGAATGGTGTTAGCATTCAAAGTGGTTTGCAAAAGTTAATGAAGAAAAATACCTTAAGGCTTAAACTTAAGAAACTATTTTGACAAATTGAGCATATGGTGACAGTTTGATAACAAATCTCGAAAATAGAAAGTCTGGGAATACTGCAAAGGACCATCTCAAGATTTTGAGTGTTCGATTAATCGACGCACTTTCGATCGATCGAATATCATCATCTCTTAAATGATCGAAATGTCTTCGATCGCTTGATTATATCTCTGATTCGATCAATCGAATTAACTTCGATCGATCGAATGCAGGTTTTACACTACTGCATCGCAGAGGCTGGAGATCACTGTTTCATCATGATCTCCCAACTCTGGGACTACCCAGACATGGTCTGGAGTAATGCAGATTCATTTTTAATGTAAAAATTCATTAGGGCCGCGTTTGTTTGGATTTTAAATATGCAAACTATGAAAACAGGTGATTGGTTACTACTCCTATGAAAACTATTGATTGTAATAGGTTAACTACAAAAATCAACAAGCAGAACGTAAATAAACTAATGATAAAGAACTTGGAATGTAGAACTTCGATTAAACTTACTGAGAATCAATCACAAAAACAAAATCCAAGCTTTCAAACCTACAAAATAAAGCAAACTCTCCTTCTTCCTCTATGAAAATTGTAAAACTCAATGTGGGCATCCTTTGGGACGTGTTTTTAACTTGTATATATAGAAAATCCTAAGCTAGGGTTATAGAATATGTCTTTACTGTGTGCACGTAAGTTTTTGATAAAAGACATGTTTGATCGATCAAACTCCACTCGATCTCTTGAACCTTGAATTGCTCAAGCGCTTGAACAGCCTTCGATCGATCGCAACCTCAATCGCTTGAGAGTTCTTCGATCTCTCGAACTCTACTTTTCAACTTGAATTGCCTTGCTTATAATCAAGCTTTCCTTTTTATCCTGTTATTTATTCTTGATCATAACACAGTAGCATATCTGCACAAAACAACAGCTAAAACAACACCACTTATCATAGATTTATCACATTGTATAAAAGCTGGCATTTAACACAACTCGTAGATATGTTAGGGAGTTGTAAACTAAATCAGTATATTTCCTTCTTTTAGCATGGTTGTATTTTACAAATACCCCTGCTTATCACAATCCATTGCCAAGCTTGAGTCCTGAATGGGGCAACTAGCCAATGCGCTTTATCGTAGGGATAAGGGTAAACTACTGAGTTAAGTGGTTGATAATCCAAAGGGTCAAGGTAAATTCAAGGTAGAAGAACACAATCATGAACAAGTCCAGATAGTATCCACTAGGACTACTGCCAGAAAGTAACAGATTAAGGATGATTTGGTTGAAGTGGGAGAGATATCAAGAGAAGTTTAAAACAAAAAAAGGATAAGAATAAGGCGGAGGTAAATAATGATAATGAGAATGAGAATGAGAATGAATCTTATATTGGAACATCTAGTACACTTGTCGCGACACCATATGTGCCTAAAGCCCCGTTTCTACATCGTCTAAATGCACCATCCCCGTTTGTAAAGAAGGGTGCTAATTCTGAGGATATCCTTGAGATGTTTAAGCAAGTTAGAATTAATCTTTCTCTTCTTGATGCTATCAAGAAAATCCCGGCCTATCCTAAGTATTTGAAGGACCTTTGCACTCATAAGCACAAATCCCAAAGTCATGTTTCCAAAAAGGTCTTACTCACTGAGTAAATTAGCTCTATTCTATATTGCACTACTACTCCTAAGTACAAAGATCCCAGTACCCCTACCATTCCTTACTTTATTTGAGACTATTCATTAATAGGGCTTGTAGACACCCTATTTTGGTTCGTCCGTTCGACAGAAGGAACCCAGCCTCAAGAACAACCTGATGATCAGAATCTGGATTTGTCGGTTATAAATAGAACTCTGTGAAGCACCGTGGTCTCCAAGATTCATTAGAATAACCTTTAGGAAAACTCAAGTATGTTAGAAATCCAATCTAGAGGCACAGACCCAATTTAGTATAGCTTTTTGAAATGACGAAAAATTGCCTTTCACCGACCAAAATTTGGACCTTGGGTGGGATCCTGAGAAATCCCTTTAAAAAATAATCCTAATGTATTCTAAATTAGTGACCCAAGCCTTCACATTAGCCAAAAACCACAGGTTTGCTCCTTCTTGGAGTAAGCTTTACTCTTTTGACCATAACTCAAAATCTACAAACTCTTTTTGAATAAGACCAAAAACAAATTAAACTAGATTCCCATACATTTCCAATGGTATATTATAAGCCGAAAAAGGATAACTGAGGTGAGAGAAAGAAGTTTGGGAAGAAAAAAACATTACATTTTGGGCTGAGTGCCGTAGTGGCACTCATGTGACTGCCACATGGCATTCTCAGCTGCTGTGTGACACTCAAGACTGCCATATGACACTCAACCAAGTGCCACTAAGGCTCTCAAATGTCCCAAATTTATTATGGAAACTTGATTTGACTTTAATTCGCGTAAAAAAGCCCAAAAATGTAAAATTTTGTGTTTTTTCCGTCCCATATCGCTTAGCTATGAACTTCTTCACCTAAATCTCAAACTATAAAAGTGGGTTCTCCCCTCTCCATCGAACACATTAGAAAATCCTGAGGACTAGAGAGCCCAAGGAAACTCCTCTGGATGATTCCAAAGCACTCCTAGAAAGTCCTTAGGAAAAGTTTAAGTTTTTTTTTAAAGTTAGGATTGAGTCTTGGAGTCCGCGGTGCCATCAAAGCTTTGCCGGAGGAGTATTCTGAGGAGAGTTCTTGGGGTAAGTTCTTGTTCCTTTTTATTTTTCTTCTTTTATTACCTATTAGATCTTTAAAGTTCTAGGATAGTTTTAATTCCTTGTTTGTAGCATCCTATTAAAGTAGAGTTATCTTAAGCAAAGCTATCCCTCTATGTTGGGTAGCCATATCCTGGGGGAGGAGGGGGGGGGGTTGGTATCCAATCCATGGATATTCGATCCCTAGGGATAATGAAACCTTAACTTGGATCTACGAGTCTAGATTTAGGGCATTCACATAGGAATAATGTTATAATTCATATTAGTTAGGATAGTAGGTTATCTATGTTTTATTCTTATTCATGCTTATATTCATGCATAGTAGTTTAATCCATAAATTAGATTATTCATAGTAGTTAATTCATAATTAGTTTAGTTTATTAATTAATTCATATCCATGCACATACATACATATATGTTTTCCATGCCTGGAATAATAGGGTATTCTCAGATTATCCTATACATTATGCTATTATTGTCCTAACCATGGTCGATTAGGGATAATTGGGACTGCTAAGCTATCCCGGGTAAGTTTTCTAGTATTCCCTCTTATTTATTGCTTTCTTAGGATCACATAGAAGTATGCTTAGGTGGATAAAATACGGATTTTAAATTCTCTACATGTTTACTTGTGCATAGATATCATGTTTTTCTAGGGTTTTTGAGTGTGATTTTCACGTTTAATTTCCTTTTATTTCCTTTCGCATGCATAGGGGAGCGTAGTAATACGTTTCGTCCTCGAATTACTATTTTAGCATATGCATTTCATGTAATTGCTTATTTTCTTGCACGAATTTTCTTTTATTAGTTGTTTACAACTTGAATTAAGATTGCATTAGTGTAAATGAAACGGTCCCCATAATGTCTAGTCAAATACCTTGAAAGCTGAGTAGAGGCCCATCTCACGATGGGGTGAGAGGGGGTGTTTTAGCACGATCTAGCTCATTCTTCTCTCGTATCTTAACCCCCGAACCGAGTTCTTTGGTGACGACGGGGGGGGGGGGGGGGTGCTCTCTATCCATTGGACTTTATAGATTTAGTTTTCTTGGTTTCCTTTATCCAACGAAGTAGCGACTCTATTAGTGAGGATCTCTCCAGATTTAGCCTTGTGGGATAAACATAGGTTACTTACTCGTGTAGCCTCGGATATTGATCAGGGGCATCGATAGTTGCCTCGGGTTGGATAAAAAGTCCCATAGAATCCAAAATACAAGTAATACTAATTGGTCGGATCGGATAAAGGCTAATGAAGGGTGGTGAACCTCACTCGTGGTTGTTGGCATGAGATTTTAAATTAGACAATCAAGCGGGCTTAATCCTTCTAGGCCCTAAGCTTGGTTCGGGTTCGCACAATTGGCGACTCCACTGGGGAACTCAATTAAGAGGGTTAGACTCCAAAAATTTCAAGTTTGTTTGACTTTATATTATAAGTATTGCACGTGCAGTAGTTTAAGGAAGCTTAGGAGGACCAAAGCAGAGGGCCTGCAGCCTGTCAGATCCCCTTTATAGAGGACTTCCTTGCCCTAGCACATACCAACGTTATAAAAAGTTGTCCATATACCACACCAAACCCTGTAATGGGGGGTATATAGAACACTAGTTGGGGGACCCTTATTGACTCTAACCACCTTGATGCATATAGTAGCCATAGATCCAATCCATTAGGGCTTGACCTGTTACGACAATGTGTCCACACACGCTTTATTTTTCCTTTGGGATTACTTGACATGGTAAGGAAGCCGATACGACACATGATGCATAGCCCTAACACTCAAGGCATTCTATCCATATGAAATGCTCGCCACATGACACAAGGATGGTTTACTTAAGAGTTATACTGGGAATATTTATCACAAGTCCGTATACCGATGAGTCATAACCTTATTTGTGTCTTATTTTCTAGATTAAGCACTAATTATACATAGGCTATCATAAACCTTGTCATACATGAAGTTCCAAGCATGGGATAAGTAGCGTGACACTATTATGGTGACCATTGGTGTGATTAGGACTTAATTGGCTATATGATGATTTGGAATGAGGTCGTTATTCTACATTGGCATATCATGTATATCATAAGAAAATTTTGGAAAAAAAAGTGAAAATATTTTCAAATCCAAAAGGGAGGGCACGATCATTCTGGGTTGAAATGAGATTTTTTAAATTGAAATTATAGCGAGACAAGTGAACATAGCTCTAAAGAAGACTGTAAGAACACTTTCTTGGGTTTTTCCCCCTGGTTTGAAGAGATTAGTCCGACCTACTTGTACTGGGATACCTATGGCTGATGAACAAGAGAGAATGGAATAGTTAGAGGAAACCTTGGCCCGTTAGGGGCAATAGTTATAGTTTATCATAGACTGCTTAGTGCAAACTACCGTGAACTTACAGGGCCTGCCTGATGTTGATCCACCCATACCACCTCATCCATCTACTGTACCTAAGAACCCCATTGATTTGAATCGTGTCAAGGAGGAAGAATGGTTCAATGACAGTATTCACAGAGATTCCAGAAAGATAATGAGGGATAAGTTGGACCGCTTACAAAATGCGGTGAGAAAATCCTATGGTGTTGATGACTACCTGTTAGACCTTGATGGATTCTTCGAACCTTTAAAGATCAAAATACTTGATAAGTTTAAGATGTCTGACCTAGAGAAATTCAATGGGACCGGGAGTCTCAAGAGTCATCTAAAGATGTATGTCACTGTCTTGAGAACTATGGGGTTAGGGAATGAGCACTTAGCCCAACTGCTCTCTTGCTATTTATCCAGAGGAGCCTTGTAATGGTTCCTACCTCTTGAATCCTCTATGACCCATCTATAGGAGGATATTGTGACCAAGTTTGTGAAGCAATATGCCTATAATACCGAGTTTGACATTATTATCAAGGACCTTGAGACTACTAGGAAAGACAATCGGGAGTCTTTTCCTATGTTCTTAACCCATTGGAGGAAGAAGGCTGCAGAAATGGAAAATATGCCAATCGAGAAGGAGCAAGTCCATATGATCATAAAGAAAACCCACCTATAACAAGCGCATGTGTTTCATGCCAATTACTACTTTTGAGCAGCTGTTTGATGTGGGGACCAAGATAGAAAATGCCTTAAGAGATGGAAAGATTAAAAAGGATGAACCATGCAGTAAGTTTGAAAATAAAGCCAACCTCATACACCATAAAGCATCTGACATAAATGACTTGAATCCTGACCGTAGTTACACTCGAAATAACCCTAAAGGCCATAGAATTTTTGCATCATTAGAAATGACCTTAACCGCCTCTCTTGATAGATTAATCAAGAGAGGACATCTCAAACCACTTAACACAAGGCCACCACATAACCCTCTTCCACCCAAATATGATCCTACCAAATATTGTGCTTTTCTCCAAGGTCATGGCCATACCATGGAACATTGCCTAAGGTTGCGTCATGAAATCCAAGACCTCCTCGATAATGGGGTCATTGAACCCCCATCCACTCATCCTAACATCACCCGAATCCCGCTACCAAATCACCATGCTGTGCTACCACCCCAAAATATCAACCTAATTAGCCTCGACCCACCCAACTATGACCCTTCCAAAAGATGCTAAAATTTGTAGTTTAGAAGAATTAGACTTCTCTGAAGATGGTGGTTATTTTGAAAATGACGATGAGGCAAACCTCTTCTTCTTGGAAGAACTAGACCTTGGGTTGCAAGAAATCAGGTGGTGGGATGGGCAGTCTCTTAATGACTCAATATGACATGAACTTGAGGATGTGCTTGAGGTTACAACTCTGAGAAGACTGGATGGAGAATATAGACCATACGTCTATGAGCCTACTATTTGGGGGATTCGGACCTAAGGATGGTAGTATAGGTGTTGATGAATTGATGATGCTGGGAATTGTTCTTGAGCACGGATGCTAATGGACCAAGAATGATTGCTCATGAAACACCTATGAAGTCGAAGGATTAGGTTTAGTTATGTCTAGTTTTGAAAATTTGAATAATTATCCTTGGTTAAGTGTCTAGTTGATTCAAAACTAGTATTCGAATAAATAAAAAGAGAGTCTAGTGATATGTTTGTTTCTCTTTCAGATCAAAGAAAAGAATTTTCGTTTCTGTTCATTTTGGTGCGCCAAATTATGAGTGTGTGGACTGCATGATGATTAAAGAAAATAAAACACCCAAGATATTGTAAAAATGACTTCATATATAAATTAGAGTATGGAGAAAGATCCTAAATTATGTGTGGATTATTTCTTTTCTAAACTCCAAATGAAAGGCAAAAGTTGTCATTCTATTCAAAGAACTGAAAGAAGATTTTTGACTAAGCTCTAAAAGATATACTCAGAATGAATCCCAAGTTTCTCCCAGACCCATTTGTTTTCTATCTGATACCTATGTTCAATCCCATCTTTCGTTAAATGAGACTGAAATTGGTGCCTAGACTGAGGAGTGAGATTTATTCAAAGCTATGGTGATCATGTGGTATAAGGTCGTTGCCTAAGAAAAAAGATAGAAAAGAAAAAGAAGAAAAAAAAATTGTCCATGTAGGAAAAATTCTCAGACCCTGAAAGCTATCAATACGATGAAGAAGAAATAAGCGTGTCAATAGTTACTTTCCAAAACCTGTGGACTCGAAGAAGGGTAGAATGTACCTCAAGTAGAGAGGATAAAAAGAGAGAAATGGAAAAAAAAGAGAAAGAAAAAAGTTAAGGAGAGTGCAAAAGATAGAAAGCGATAAAAAATGAGGAAAAAAATGAAGAATTGTAGGAATACACGAAGTGAAAAATGTGCCACATTCCTAGAAGATGACCATGGTGAGATAATATAGATTTTGATAACCAGAGAGGTACAAAGAGTTGACTCGCATGGATGAACCCACAAAAAAAAAAAGACTCGCTAGGTTAAAACCCAAAAGGGCACTGTCACAGAAATTATTTGAGTGCTCTTGTGTGCAATACCCAAGTGTAGGTAGACGTGCAAGTAGTACTGGATATGACTATGTCAATCCCACAGAGAAGGTTTAAGTTATTTGCTTAGATTAAACTCAAAAAGAAAATAAAAATTATATGTTTAAATAGGGTGTAGAACACAAAGTTCCACAATTAACAACTACTAAAAGAAAGCAACTAAATTAATTTAGTGATTAACTAATTAACCAAAGTGATATTTAAAACGATTTTTACTTTATAAAAGGGGAACGTTGAGATCACACAAATCCACAGTGACCTAACCATCTACCATGCATTTACATTAAAGCTCTATGGAGTACACCCATGTAACGACCCTGGTGCTGAGTGCTGTAGGGGGAGTTCATCCCACATCGCCTGGGGAAGGAAGGGCAATGTGCTATACATATATGGTTTCAAGTCTCCCTAGTAAGAGGCATTTTGGGTGGTGGCCCAAGAACAAATCAGTGCGGGTTTGGGCCCAAAGCGGACAATATCTTACTGAGCGAGACTTGGGTCATGACAGTTTGGTATCAGAGCTTATGGTTAGCTTAGCGAGTCTAAGTGATTCTCAGAATGTGGTTTATGGGTTGGTCAGAGCCTTAGGTTTGCGAATTTTTGGGATACGAATTATGTGTTATTACGTGCTTCTATTGCTTTGTATTGCTATATGTTTCATGGTACTATGTGTTTTGTTCTAGTGTGTGCTTTGTAACGTGTTAGTCTTAAATGCATGGCATTTTTTGGGATGACTTAATAGGAACATACATGATACTATTTAGATTTGCATGTTAGTGCATGCATCTTTGGTTGTAACGTTGGGGGTCTTATCAAGGGGAGTGTTCTTTTGGCTCGTGGAATAGCAATGTGGATGACTATCTATGTGAATGACCTAAAAAAAATCTTATTTGGGAGTCGGAGGCAGAGATTGGATATCTGGACTTCTTATGTGATCAACTGATTTTCTTATCTTTATTGATTATCTACTGTTTTCTGATATGGAATCTATTACTATTGGTATTATGGATTTCTTATGTTTTGATGCGGATATTATCAACGGGTATTCTGGATTTATTATGATTAAGCTGCTACTATTCTTATATATGGGAACTCTATTTTGTATGATTTCTCTGGTGTAATTATCGACGATATTCTCTTCTCTATGACATATTATGATCTGGATGGTTATGGAATTATCTTCAACGACAGTGTCATCTTCTCAATCTTATTATTAGCAAGGAATTTTGGAAGAATGAGCATTCTCGGATACATTGGTTGATCAGCGAGTATTGAGTATTCCAAGGAGTATTAGAGTGGGGGTAAATGGTTTCATTCATAATTTTATTCTTATATGTTGCATTATTATCTCTATCTTAATTATCTGCTAATATAACAATTGACTATATGAGGCTAAATGTATATATATGAGGGTTTCTTTGTTTTTATTATTCACTCGATGTACTTGGCCTTGTATTGTTGAGAGTTAAATGTGAATCTGTGTTTTCTATTAGTTGTGTGTTTAACAATATTTATAAATAAGTAATTGAAATAATGTCGTTTCAAATTTTGGGATGAAATTTTCTTTAAGGAGGGTAGAGTTTAACAACCTTAATTTTCTAAGTGCTTTTAGTAATTATTTATATTACTATTTTCAAGTATTAGACATTAACTATGTGTATGTATCTTAGTGACACCTAATAAAATGTTGAAGTAGCATGTACGGGTCATTAGGATGTCAGGTAGTGTGCTTAACATAGAAATTTAGTGCCCCGGGTCATGGGTACCCATTGGGATAATCATTTGTCACTTTAGAATACATTTTTGGGCCCATATAAAGCCTTTTTGTAAGGTCTTTAGAAAAAAAAAATAGAATTTATATATTTGTGTGTGTTTTATTGACATGTGTTATGTGTGTAGTATACATATACATATATTAAAACCCTAGCCCCCATTTAACAAAAAAAATAGGGAAGAGAAGAAAAGAAAAGTGAGAGAGAGAGAGAGAGAGAGAGAGAGAGAGAGAGAGAGAGAGGGAGTGAGAAGAAGAAGAAGAAGAAGACGAAGAAGAAGAAGAGAATACGAAGAAAAAAAGAAGGAGGAATCCCAAACTTATGTTTTGCGCAATCATCATTAACCTTGAAGCCCTAAATCGGTGAGTTAAACTTTTGTTTTGAATATATATATATACATATATATATATATATGTATATATTTGAATATATATGTATTTGAATCCATGTGTAAACTAGGGTTTACAATTAAGATTGATCTTTGTGATCTTCTTGTTGTTGTGATTATGAATATGTGACTATTTTGATTAATCTAAATTTACGGTAGCTGAAAGTGAAAATAATTCATATAAAATTGTAGCCATTGAATTTTGGATTTCTACTCCCTAGTCCCATGTAAAACGTGATTCTGCACGTGTTTCGTCTAATGGTGTTTTTTCCAATTCTGCACCGTTTGGGCAAAATATGCATATGACAGTAGCAGTTTTATGAAGGTTAAAATAAGCGTATTTGCTACATCATATCTTTGTGTAATTTTGTGCTCGTAAATATGAATTAATTTGTTTGTACTTAGAAAGATATGAGTTCTCATGTATAGCTGAGCTTTGTGAAATCATGACTGTGTGATTTTATGGGTTATGAGTGTATGTGAATATGTAACGATTAATATGATTTTAACGAAAATTTGATTTGAGATATATGAATCTCTTAAAAGTTGAGTTTTGTGAAAAACGTGAATGTATGAACGTTAGAAAAGTCCTTAAAATTCACCACTACTCCTTATGATTTTAGGCGGCGACTTCGTGGATGACCCATCCTTGTGTGATTAGACGGCGACTACGTGGATGACCCGTCTCGTTATTTTTAAGCTTTATGCCCGGCTTGCTGGTCTATTTCATGTGTATTTAGACATTGTTTATTGATGTCAAGAATGTAAGAACTAGCCTTTTGGTGTATACTCAAATCCCAGTGATACCCCATGGGAGTTGGGACTGGAGTGGGAGTTAGTATTACGCTAGGAGACACATGGGATATATGTGTAGGCTGAACCATGGATGGGTGGCCGAGGTGGTGAACACAAGGTGTAATTGGATCGAATATTATGTGTTTTTTTTATTCACAGCTTTATGGTTGTAATGTGTTTTATTATTTCCAGTTATATGAAATTCTAGGAATTGGTAGTCGTGTAGTTTTCGTGATTTTAAATTTTGGTATTGTGCCAGTTAGTTTAAAACGTAGCATTTTATGTGTAACGTACCATTTTTGGGAACATAGTAAAGTGATAATAAACTAGACCAAATTAGTAAATTGAATATTTTGGATACTTAGATTCATAGTTTATAGTCGTTGCGCGTAAACTGAAGTAAAATGACGATCCGAACAACTTTCATGTTTTACACTTTTCCTAATAACGTCATCTTGATACAATTTTCATCGATTTTCAGAATCTGCTGAACATCATCTATAAAAGAGCTGAACTTTAATAATTAATATTTGAATTATCTATTTAGAATTAATGAACGGGGATGCGTGTGTTTCCTTAAAAATTTTATTCTGGACATTTTTCGTGTCTTAAGTTTTGTCTAATTCCAGATCTATCTTAGAGATAAATTCATTTTTAATTAATAGCACCTTGTTATTAGTTTTTATTATTGTGTTAATTTCTATTTGTATAGGATGGTAGGCCCACTAATGGTTTGCAGGTATCAGCCTACCACAGTTAAGAAAGGAAAGTATTTAGTTGTTTTAATTCAGGCGAGAAACTACTTGCCACCACATAAATGGAAACTACTCTATTGTCCAGATATGTGTGTGGAACTACTTGTCTTGGCCCAAGAATGTTGTAGTATGGTTTGTGATCTACGAGTTCAAGTTGGATCCATAAGGCTTGTGTTTTGTTTAACTTATACCAGTCATGTGACTGACCCGAGTGTGTTATGCAATCGGGTGCGTTTCTGTTTGAAACGTAGTCGGATGACATGTGCAGAATAGTATAGTTGGAGTTTGTTGTGGAGCACCCGATCTGTTTGTGAAGTTGAAGATATCTTCTTTTCATTCTTTATGTATTATATGATATTTTTCTATTTAGTTGGTATTGTGAGCCAATGTTGAGAGCTTGTATTAGATGTAGTTATATTTCAGTTGTATTATTGGACTTTGGGGGACATTTGTAGCAGATTTGACCTGAGATAGTGTAGTGTTGGAAATTATTCTGTTGATTATTATAACCAGATAATTTTATTGTGATTCAATGGAGGAAATTATATTATTTATATGTAAAGGAAAACGTTTGGTTTTCATTTTGTAATAAATGAGAATAGAGAAAATTTGAAATGTGGATTTTTTCTTGTAATGTTTTTGGGAATGAGTTTGATGATAAATGAGTTTTGTTTAAAAATAGATAATGTGGTTTATGAAAGTAGTTTAAATTCAGTTTATCTTAAAATGGTCTTTTAAAATTAGGAGCGGTTGAATATTGATCAGGGTATGCACTTGATTGGATATTTGGCTTTCCAAAAATCGGGGTGTGACAGTTTGGTATCAGAGTCTGACCCAGCCGGAAGTGTGCCAATAGGGATGTTGGGCCCTAAGGGGGGTAGAATGTAACGACCCTGGTGCTGAGTGCTGTCGGGGGAGTTCGTCCCACATCGCCTGGGGAAGGAAGGGCAATGTGCTATATATGTGTGGTTTCAAGTCTCCCTAGTAAGAGGCCTTTTAGGTAGTAGCCCAAGAACAAATCCGTGCGAGTTTGGGCCCAAAGCAGACAATATCTTATTGAGCGAGACTTGGGTCATGACAACTACTAAAAGAAAGCACCTAAATTAAACTAGTGATTAACTAATTAACCAAAGCGATATTTAAAATGATTTTTACTTTATAAAAGGGGAACGTTGGGATCACACAAATCCACAGTGACCTAACTATCTACCATGCATTTACATTAAAGCTCTATGGAGTACACCCATCTAGTATTTTGTATTTTTCTAAAGATAAAGAATCAATAGTCTTTTCATGACCGGGACCATATCATCACAATTGATATAAAATACATGAAGGCAGTTTAAAATAATAGTTAAGATTTGCACTTTGAATGGTGTTAGAATTCAGAGTGGTTTGTAAAAGTTAATGAAGAAAAATACCTTAAGGCTTAAAGTTAAGAAACAATTTTGACAAACTGAGCATATGGGGACAGTTTGATAACAAATCTCAAAAACAGAAAGTCTGGGAATACTGCAAAGGATCATCTGAAGAATCTGAGTATTCGATTGATTCACGCGCCTTTGATCAATTGAACATCATCATCTCTCAATCGATCGAAATGTCTTCGATCGCTTGACTATATCTCTGGTTCGATCAATCGAACTAATTTTGATCGATCGAACAAAGGTTTTATTCTGGTTCATGGCAGAGGCAAGAGATCACTGCTTCATCGTGATCTCCCAACTCTAGGACTACTCAGATATGGTCTGGAGTGTCATAGATTTGTTTTTAATGTAGAAAACCATTAAGGGACTGTTTGTTTGTGTTTTTAACATAAAAACTACAAAAACTATGGATTAACAATGAACTAGCATGCAAAACTAGGATGGTGATAGATTATACTATGAAAGATCACTAGTATAATGTAAATAACAATAATACGAAACCTAAAACAAACTGAAAACTTGTATCTAACGCTAAAATCTCCAAAACCAATGTAGTATCCAAAGATTAACCTACAAAAACCAAACATAGCTCTCTATCTCTCTCTAAAACTGCAAAACTAAAAAGTGGGGGTCTTGAAGACGAGTTCGTAACAAATTTAAATAGAAAAACCTAGGGCTAGGATTACAATAATCTATCTCTGCTGCGTTCGCGTAAATTATGATAAAAGGCATGTTCGATCGATCGAACTTTATTCGATCACTTGAAAGTTGGGATCCTCGAGTGCTTGAACATCATTCGATCGATCAAAGCTTCGATCGCTTGAGCATTCGTCGATAACTCAAACTCCACATTTCAGCTTTGAATTGTCTTGCTTGTAACTTAGCTTTACCCTTATCCTGGTATTCATTCCTGCACACAGCAAAGCAGCAATCTGCACAAGATAACAACTAAAACAACACAACTCATCATAGATTCGTCACATTGTATATAAACTGGCATTGTAACACAAATTGCAGATATAATAGGGAGTTGTAAACTAAATTGGTATATTTTCTTACTCTAGCGCGATTGTATTTTACAAATACCCCCGCTTGTCACAACCCCTAACTAGCTTATTGCTAGTCCCTAGCGATAAAGCAATGATAAAAAACAAGCGCCACTAATACTACAACACTAAAAGAAAATAAAATAAACTAAAACAAGCTAACCTAAGTAGACAGAGATAATTCCTAACTCACTTTTGCAGGAATCGCTGTTGCATTTAGCGAAGGCAACAAGCTGTTAAACCCCTAGGTTCCCCCTAGTGGACGAGTGTTGTCTCGTTACAGTGAATATGCCCACAAAATTCTCAAATTTAAGTTCAAAAAGATATAGAAAACTTTTTAACACTCCCACCCATTCAATTGCTAACTCAGCTCTATAAAGACATTAATCTCAATCAAACCATGAAAGAAATCCACATGCTCCTCATGTCACCAAAATAGATATAGCATACGTATCACATCCATGCATCCGTGTGTGTGTGTGTGAAATTAACAGCTATGCATCAACCTTGTTTAGAATTATTTAGACTATCGTACCTCTAGAACTCGTAATTTCAACTCAATTCTCAAATTAATTCACACGTACAAAAGAACGTCTCATAGAAACTTGCTTAAGAATGATCGCACATTGTATAGAAGCTTCGATAGGAGTGATATTTTAGTTACTAATGCTTTCATACTCGACTCTATGAAAAATGAACATTTAGAGTGTATAGTCTCGCGAATAGATACTACTTACGAGAGGAGCGAAATACTGTGGATAACTCAATTCACACGTTCATGTTCAAACTAATTTGTTAAGAATCATTAAGACTTTGAATTTTTGGTTTTTATATAGTAGCCGAAGATGATGAGAAAGAGATGTACATCTTAGTATCTGATGAAGTCTATTTTCTCATTTTATTCTTTTCACATCTCCAACCAACCTTCATTCTTGCATATTTTTTTTCTTTTTTCTTTTTTTTTTATTATTTTATTATTTTTATTTTATTTTTATTTTTTATTTGATTTATTTGATTTATTTTTTTTTCAATTGACTCCCACAACTACTCTCCTCCAATCACATACTTTGCCAGTTTCTTCATATTAGATGTGAAATGAGGTCCATTGGAGTCCAGGTATAAGATTAGGGGTTTGTTTTCTCGTAATAGACATGGAAATATTGAATCAGTCTGGGGTTAGAAGAGAAACAATTTCTTTGAATGTAGGTAAAGGGATATGTATAGATTAGGAAATGGGTAGCGATGGCTTAAATCATTTTATTAATTTCTTAGTTTTAGCATTTCAGTATTCATTGAGTTTAGTTAGTAAATCCTGAACGTTCTCCTCTAATAAGCAGCCAAAATGAAGAATTAATTGAGACTATTCAACGAATTTTTATAAGCATAATCAAGGAAAACAATTGGAGTTTATGTGACAATTCCCTCAGAAATGAAGATTGGATCAAAAGCTCACTAAGGGTAATTAGTTTCCACTACTCATTCTTTTAGCACAATAGTCATATTAACTCATTTTTAGGTTTTCTACATAGCTATCAACTAGTGCATATGGATGTTGGATACATGAAAGGTCAACACATGCAATCATCATAGTGATACTAGAACAACGCGTGAACTTAATTCATAAAAAAAGATGAGACAAATATGAATGCGACTTTGCTTCCTAAACAACCAATCTTGAGTGAAAGTTTAAAGTTATTTTATCATTTAAGTTCAAAATTTTCAAAAAATTTCAAAATTTTTAAGTTTTAATTGAGATTGTATGTTTATGAAATTTATGAGATTATATGTTTATGAAATTTCTCAAAGTAATGCTAAGTGTGAAATATGCAGGTGTATACCTATCTATCCCCTACCCCCAATTGAAAACAACTATGTCCCTAGAAGTTGGTTTTCAAAATAAAATGGATGGGTATCACCTGGAAGAAGCAACCAATAACAACAAGCATAGCAACCTATAAGATAGTATAAAATCTCCAAACAACTGTGATCAATAAACATACAACATTACACAATATGATGCATAAATAAATATAACTAATCACTGGAAAAATAAAGCAAAAATACGACAGAATAGTGATCTGAGTTTAATCATACAAAAATGACAACCAGAAAGAGAATAGAGATAACAAAAGAAAATAAATACAACAAAAACTCTCACTCACTCGACTATCATAATCTACTAGTCATCAGCAACATCAGACATAATTTCGAAAGGCGCAGTAGGAGCATCGGCACCTCCACCTTTAGCAACTGCTAGAGCAGTCGCCGGATCACTCACGGTTAGAACAATTGGTGGACACGATGAAGGAATCGACACGACCGGAGGTGGTGGAGCAGATGTCGAAGGCTCTTAAGTGGGTGGTGCAGCCGGAGGGTGTGAAGGTGTATGTAAGGACTGAGTAACCTCCAACTGGACCAATAGTGTGTCGAGTTGTGTGGTCAAGTGGTCAATCTTGCCCTCGAGTCGCATTTGGGTCTCCCTCTCTCCCAAGAGCAATGTATAGAGAGTCTGGAGAGACACAGATGATGGCTCTCCCTGGGTTGGAGCCTGAGATCTCTGTCTTAGCTCGAACTCCTGCGCAACAGCAATGGGATCCTCCTCCTCCTCAGTATCCTACTCCTCAGCCTCGGTAGGAGTCCCTGAAGCAGCTCCCTCGGTGTCTGTCCCACCTCTCCTCTTCTTCTTCACTTCGACCTTCTCTTTGCCTTTTCCTTTTCTTTTTTTCTTTTGGGCATTTGAGTGACAGGCAGTCATCTCACCAAATCTGATAGAAGAAGTATGAAATGCATCAACGGGGAGTGGGAGCAAACCAGACTGGGCCACGACGCTATGAATTGGCCACGTACCTTTCAGGTGTTTCTTTCTAGAAATGTAGCGCATGGGCTACACCAGGAACTCAATATACAAGAGTGGCAGGCAGATCTGCTTCCCTGTCCCCACAAAGTACAACATTGGGACGTACTATGGGGTTAGCTTCTCATGATAGGAGGTCGAGAAGATACAGTTACACAACACCAAGTGGAGAATGTAGTAGTCATCTGTCAAGTGGCAATCCTCGATAAGCGACGGGCCATTTTAGAACTGGACGGCTCCGCCTGTAATCTCTTGCATAATAGTGGCATAAGGGGTCTCAGGAGCTCCCAATCTTTGAGGACAATCACACTCGGGCTCCTCTAGGACTCCTAAAGTTGAGGCTAAAGTAGCAAGACTGAATATGATCTCTCGGTCACGGATAAAAGAACGATATATGAACAGGGCGGCCGGGTCCTTGATCATGGTGGCGCAAGCCTCCCGTACCCAAGAGAAATTGACCCTTTTGGCCTGGGTCAACATCTGGTACCACTATGGCATGTCCTGAATCCTAGGAACCATGGAGTTGAAAGCCAAACCATCTCGAGGTGTCTCTCAAGCATGATCTTGCGGTGGCTGATGAAACGGGTAAACCACGACTGGTCGAGAGGATTCTGGAACCCATGTTTAGGTACCAGATCAGGAATGGTCAGATCAAAAGGCTTTTCCTTATGGTAGCCAGTCATGGGATTCATGGCGATTGACCTGAAACCGATAAATAGAAGAAAGTACTAATTAAAACAGGAAGAATAGAACAAAAATAGAAACCTGCCTCTGTATTAGTTTGATTGATCGACCATTTTTTGATCGATTGAACCAGGGCTGGACTCGATCACTTGAGCCCAGCTCGATCAATTGAGCACAGAGTTATGCAGAATCAACAAAACAAACATAGAAATGAAAAAAAAAAGAGAAAAACACAAACCAGACATTGATTAATTGGTCATAGGACCAATGGGGAGCACCCCCTCTCGGTTTTAACAAAAAAAAATAAACTAAGAAAGGGTCAAAGAGACCTTGCCTCGGTGAAAGTGTAATGGAGAGGGAGATGAGATGATGGTGATGATTTGGGGGCACTGAGGACTCTCCAATTGATGTGTGTGTATAGGGGAAGCAAAATTTCCTGAGCTCTCTCTGTCTTGAAGCGATTGAGAGTGTGGAGGATGGGAGAGAGACTGAAGATGAGTACAAAGGATGCCTTGTTTAAAAATAAGTCTTGATCGATCGAGAACTTTTGATCGATCGAAAGTACAATCGATTGAGGATTATTCAAGGGCTTGAGGGTAAATGATCTCGATCGATCGAGAACTTTTTGATCGATCGAACATAAAATTTCTATGAACCCTTTGAAATAGTGAACTTGTGTACCCCCAACTAACAAAAACTATTCTGGACATATAGGAATAGTATAAAAGCATATCAGTCACAGAACATGTAAGCCAGAATTGATCATTATCATGATAAATATTTGCAAATTTCATAAATATAAATTTTAATAGCGTTCATTTGCAAAATTATTCCCCCAAGATTGGTACTTAGACCTTATTACAATGAAAAACTAAAATTAAAACTAAAAGTAACAAAGCTTTGCCTAGGATTACACTTCAATTGCTAAAAGATGGACAAATGAATAACACAACTAAAGTCAACCACTATTCTTCGAACATGAAAACTCCCTCTTCCACAACTGTTTCATACTCCGCTGAATCTTCTAAATTGGAGTCCAAACTTGACAATTCCCGTTCCCAGAATAATCTAAATGCTTCTAGGATATCATCGAGCATGTTTGGAATCTCCGAGGAATTGATTGTGTTCACGAGAGGTGATCGTGATGGAGGCAAGGATAATGGAGTGAAGCTCTACAGTTGTTCACCCTCTCGTGGTGGAGTGCCAGGGAACCTCATGGGAGGCCCATAAAACAACAGGTGTGGAAGGAACACCTGCAGGAGATTCTGATTCATAGTGATTTTCCTAAATAAGAAGACAAAGGCAACAAAAACAAGGATAAAAATAAATTAGAATAAAACAAGGAAGGAACTAAACGAAAGAAATTAATTAAAAGGTACAAATAGAGAAATAATAAAAATAGAATGAGTTGTGACAAGGATTCAACCTCACTATTGGCATGATAGAACCATGTGCACTAGCGGGTATGGGGCACTGAAGCCTGAACAACAAATAGCTCATGTGTACATAGATGTATGGAACCATTTCAATAATGATGAAGTCATCCACAAATATGAAGATAGCATTATGGCGTTCGAGCACGACATTTTGTAAGTCGTCTTCATCCCATGGTTCCTACATCGAGTCATTCTCCCACTGTTGCAAGAGCTCGTCATCTACCTCACCGACAAAATACCCTTCTCCTCTCCTTCTATGTCAGCTGGGAAGTCTATATTTTCAAAAGGGTTGAAGTCGAGAAGGGCAGGTGGGTAGGGAATGTACCCTTGGGTCAGGTCGATTACATCATCTAGCCCTGGCCCTTGGTAGGGTGAGAGGCAGGTTACAATCTCATCAGCATTCCATGGGGAGTTTTGATATTTAGAATCAGCCCATAAGCCGATCGAATACACTGACCGTGTGTCATCATCATTCCTCATTGTTACAAGCCTGTAGGTGAGAGAGATAATATGGAATAGCGGATTAAAAATCAAAGTCACACTAAAAAAGAAGAAATAAAACAAAAATCGATGAAAAGAAAATAAACAAAATGCATGAATTTAAAAGATTACAACAATAGGTTGAGGACTCGCTTTGGTGTTTTAAGTAGAAGAGTAGTTGGGCTCATCTAGCTAGATGTGCTCAACTTCTGGTTGGAAGTTCTCCAAGAATGGCTTTAACCTTTGGCCATTAACCTTGAAGCTCTCATCATTCTTTGGATTTATCAGCTCGATGGCCTCATGTGGAAAGACGAATTTAATGATGAATGGGCCAGTCCACCGGGATCGGAGTTTTCCTGGGAAAATGTGAAGGCGAGAGTCATATAGCAAGACTTCCTGCCCCAGCTCGCATGTTTTACGAAAGATCGTCTGATTATGGCGAGTCTTCAGCCTTTCCTTATACAACTTTGTAGAGTCATACGCATCTATACAGATTTCCTCAAGCTCTGTAAGTTGGAGTTTCCTTAGCTGACCTCCCTCTTTAATATCAAAGTTTAGTGAGTGTGTCACCCAATATGCTTTATGTTCGATCTCAATAGGGAGGTGACATGCTTTTTCGTACACTAACCTGTACGAGGACATTCCCAGGTTTGTTTTGTATGTGGTACGAGATGCCCATAGAGCATCGATCAATTTGTATGCCCAGTCGTTCCTGTTTGAACTAACTATTTTTTTGAGAATGTGTTTTATTTCTCGATTAGCCAACTCTGCCTGCTCGTTAGTTTGTGGGTGGTAGGCTAAAGCAATCTTGTGATTAACCCCATACTTCTTAAGGCATGATTCCAAGGGGCCTATTGCAGATGTGCTTGCCTTGGTCACTTATTAACGCCCTCGGGGTTCTGAAATATGACAGAATATGTTCTTTTAGAAAGGACATTACTGTTCTGTGGTTGTTGCGTCTAGTCGGTATTGCCTCTACCTATTTTGATACATATTCCACAGCTAGGAGTATGTATTTGCAGTTATTCGATTTTGGGAACAGGCCCATAAAATCTATGCCCCAACAATTGAATATTTTAATTGTGATAATAGGAGTCAAAGGCATAGAGTTCTTTTTTGAAATTGTACCTAGGTTTTGACAGTGTTGGCACGATTTGCAAAAGAAGTAGGCATCTTTAAACACAATGGGCCAATAGAAACCACTGTGTAAGACTTTCTGTGCAGTCTATTGTTAAGCAAAATGGGCACCACAGGTTTTAGAATGGCATGAGGCTAGGATTATAGTTATATCCTCACTTGGAATGCAACGTCTGATGACTTGATCAGTGCAATATTTGAAAAGGTACGGGTCATCAAAGAAAAAGTGACATGCGAACGATAGGAATCATTTCCTGTCCTAATTTGACCAATGCCTGGGGGTTTCTCCTGTGACTAGATAGTTTACAATATCTGTATACCAGGGCAAACTAGAAATAGCTAGTAGCTGTTCGTCTGGGAATTCTTTTTTCATCGGTGTCGGTTCTGTCTTGTCAACAAAGGTTAACCTGGATAGATGGTCAGCAACCACATTCTCTACTCCTTTTTGGTCCTTAATGATTAAGTCAAATTCTTGGAGTAGTAGTATCTATCTGATGAGTCTTTGTTTCGCATCCTTCTTGGACAAGAGGTATTTAAGTGCTGAGTGGTCTGTGAAATAGACTATTGGTGATCCTATGAGGTACGATCGAAACTTATCCAAGGCAAAGACTATAGCTAATAACTCTTTCTCAGTTGTAGTGTAGTTAATTTGAGCATCGTTTAGAGTTTTGCTAGCATAATATAAAACATAAGGTTTGTTATCTTTTCTCTGGCCTAGGATTGCGCCGATGGTGTAATCACTAGCATCGCACATTAGTTCGAATGGGAGACTCCGATCGGGAGCTCGGATAATAGGTATGATTGTGAGGAGTTGCTTTAGTGTATCAAAAGATGTTTAACAAGCATTCAACCACTTGAAAGGTACGTCTTTGGCTAGCAATTGACAGAGTGGTCAGGAAATAGCACTAAAGTTTTGGATAAACCTTTTATAAAAACCCGTGTCCCAGGAAAGAGCGGATATCTCTAACTATACAGGGAGCATGAAGGTTTGAAATTATATCGATTTTTGCCTTATTTACATTGATACCTTCGTCAAAAATTATGTGGCCGAGGACTATCCCACTGGTCACCATAAAATGGCACTTTTCCTAGTTTAACACCAAGTGTTTGTCCTCACATCGTGTTAGCACACGTTCACGATTGTCTAAGTAATTGTCGAAGCTATGGCCAAACATAAAAAAATCCTCCATAAAAACTTCTAGTATCTGCTCGACCATATCACTAAATATACTGAGTATGCACCGCTGGAAAGTAGCCGGTGCATTGCATAAGCCAAATGGCATTCGTTGGTAGGCGAATGTACCAAAAGGACATGTTTAAGTCATTTTCTCCTGATCTTTAGGAGCGATTTCAATCTAATTAGAACCACTGTATCCGTCTAAAAAGCAGTAGTATTTATGACCCGCCACTCGTTCTAGCATTTGGTCCATGAATGGCAAAGGAAAATGGTCTTTACGAGTCACAGTATTCAATTTTTGGTAATGGATACACATTCACCAATCGGTGGGGATGCGTGTCGGTACTAACTCGTCGTCACTATTTGGAATGATAGTTATACTTGACTTCTTTGGTACAACCTAGGTCGAACTGACCCAAGGACTGTTAGAGATTGGATATATAATCCTAACGTCAAGTAGTTTTAAAACTTCTTTTTTTACTACTTCTTACGTGTTTCTTCACACTTTGTCGCCCTTGACCATGCATAAATCTTTAAGATACATAGCGTATGCCAGCACTTGTTTGATTGCATCAATGAGTGGAAGGTTTATTTTAACTTGTTTAAATAGTTCCAAGAACTGCTGATTCTTTATCTCATTTTTTGGTTTCTTTAGCCTTTAAGGGTAAGGCGCATGGAAAGGGAAATTTGTTAATTCGTCATTAACGGGCTCCTTTCTAGGCCTTCTCTCAACTTCTCCTACTTCTTTAGGAGCTTCATCGGTTAAATCTGTAGTTTCATTGTTATTAGATGGCTCCTCTTCGTTGGTGGATGGTTCCTTTTTATTTACCACTTCATCCTCTTCATACGCTTCAGGAGTAGGAAGAGGCATGTTTTTGTTGGGTTTGTGCCCTCAAACCATTACTTTATGTATGAGACATTGACATTTTAATATATGGATATCAGCTTTAATTACATTTTCTTATGTATGTTTCTTTCATGAGATGATTGTTAATCCTTAAGTATCATAGTAAACAATTCGTTTATGTATGAGATACATACAAGTGAGATACGAATTACTATCCTTTGATACTTAGAACCTGTCAAAGTGGATGATGAGACTGGATATCTCATCAAGTTTACACTGTAGCATGATTAACTGCCATTGGATGGAGTGATGATTCTCAATCACTAGAGTGTATCTCTTACTTAATATGTTGGTGCTTATAGTGCATTGACGGACCTGAGCTTTCCTATTAACACTCAAGACTGTCAAATAGTCGATAGGAACTCATAACTTGTATGAGGTACGTGTTCTCAATCTTGAGACAGTTATGAACACAGACTGTGGATATGGCTACTTTGACTTACCAATCAGTGAGGTCTATAGAAGATCAACACTTGGGTATCGGGTATGTCATGTACATAGGGTTGTGAACATATATTGTCAAGATAGAATCTACCCTCTGATTCACAGTAAGCATTCCCTTGACAATGTCACCAAGTTGATTACTGAGAATTGCAGTCTTGTTGATAAGTAGTTATCAACATGTTTGGTAATCATGAGAGGTGAATGGGACTCAAGGAATACAAGAAGTAATCATGATTCAGGTTGACAATAACAGTTTATCTGACTACATGAATATGATTACGAATGCTGACAGTAGAGGGACATTAGTACACCATACAAGTCTAGTTACCGCTTCAGATATGTTCTTTTGCGTTGGAGTTTAGTTATCACTTTATAGTGGAATAAACGCTAATTCATCAATTTGTTAGTTTGCTGGTCAAAGAGTTTGATCATGGGAATTAACTACTAGTCAACAATAAAGAACCTAGGAGGTCCTACTCTTATCTCCACTAGGATGCTTGGAAAGGCACAAGAGGATCTTGTTATGATAGGTTCGATCGATCGAATAGGTTTCAATCGATTGAAGTCTAGGCAAGTTCGAGCGATCTAAACTAGTTGAATCGGTCAAAAGTTTGATCGATCAAAGCCACTTCGATCGGTCGAAGGTTAACGTTGATTTTGGAAATCTATATATAGGGTAGCTGTGTAGAGGGTTTAATAATCGTCATTTTTCCCATACGAAAGCTGCAGAGACTGTTTAGGGTTTTCCAAGCCTTCTTCTCCTCCCCGTTGGAGTTTCCACTAACTCTAGCCTCTCTGGTAGCATCCGCAGGAGTCATAAGGGTGAAGACAACCTAGTGGAAGCTGCTGCACCATCAAGAAGGTTGAAGATTTTAGAATTGGGTTCAAGACCATGAGGTATAATTCTTGTCCCACCTCTTTTTAGTATGCATCTATGGAATTGACGAGTAGTAGATCCTGGGCTACTGATAAGTTTATTGAAGCTTGATCTTTCCGCTACGCATTTAAAAATTAATTTTAAACCTTATTTTCCTTCAATTGATATCAGAGCCACGCTTGTTGGATCTATAGATGCGTTTTGGAACACTAGTTTTGATTTGCATGTTGATTTTAGAACTATTTTTAAAATAGCATCGCCACATATCTGTTTCTGCAGTATTATCGCAGCAGAATACAAATCCATGATTGCATTAGATGCAAGATGGGTTCGATCGATCGAAGTAGTTTCGATTGATTGAACCTGTCTGATATCAAGTGTCGAACTAATTTTGATCGATCGAACTTTGGTTCTATTCGATCGATCGAATGGAGTTCGATCGATCGAGAGTGATTATCTGTCTAGGTGTTCACTTTACAGTTTAAAAGTTTTTAGAATATGTACTTTAATTTTTTAAATTATTCTGTAAAAAATTTCAAACCTTTCTGTGAAACTGAAAGTTTAATCGATTTAAGTATGTTCAATCGATCGAATCTTTTTCGATTGATCGAAGAGTGATAGAGAACTATGATGCTGTTTTAAGTTCTAATTTTGTATGTAAAGAGATTATATACTGTGTGAATCAATTAGGGGTTCCAATAATTACATATATTTGTTATATATGCATGGTTGTGCGTTCGACTAACCCTTTTGCAGCAAGATTAGTCCACTATCTCCCATGGCACCAAGAATTTTAAATTCTGTATTTAAAAATGTTTAAGATTTGTGTATGTTGTATTTATTTTGGTTTGGTTTTAAGGCATGTGTAAAGGGTGCAATGACTTCAATCCCATGAAAAGGAAAGTCGCACCGGTTTCTCTAGCCCTTTTACTCTATTGTTGCTATTTCTTTTTCAAAGAAAAATTGTAAGCTTCGACAGAAGCATAGGACCAATGTAATAGAATTATAAAGTCCATGAAGATGGAGCTAGAGGCGATCAAACCAAGAAGGAGGTTCTATGGAGATAGAGCCATGGGAGATAGAGGCATATGAATGCCTTTATTTTCAATTTTAGCCTTTTGTTTTATGTGCTTGGTTTGTGATTGGCATTTGATTATATTGTTACTACTTGTATGCACGTAAAACAAGTTTTCTAAAATAAAATATCAAAAACCATTTTCAACGCATTAGTAAACATTGGATGTTTATGGGTAATGTGTAGAAGCAATTTTGTAAAAAGCAAAATCCTTATTTATTAAATCTAGTGGGAGAGGTCTTACTATAACACCCACGATCTTCCATTAATGGTTCACTGTAAGATGAGTGGTGCCTTCTGTGTCACCTCACACCTCACCAGGGGTGATCATTCCATACGGAGGGTACACTACTCATTGGTGACTAACGTGAACTTCCTTTGGATAGGATTAATCAGACGTGTTAGAGAGTGACCACCACACAGAGGCACTACTTGAGGCAGTTGTGATTGGATCCTAATTAATGGTATACACTAGCTAAGATATGGATAAGGGATCCCACATGGGGCATTATTCAGAAACTTGGAGATCAAATAGGTTCGGGAGTCATGACTTGTTTTGCAAGAGTTGCATAGCGGATAAGTCATGATAAATCAAAAGATCGAACATTGACCACCACACGGAGGCTTTGCTCTTTCGTTTCGATATTCCGGCAACTTTGTTTTTAAAATAAGAGTTTTAAGGATTATTTTATTTCAAGCTGTCAAATTCTGATATCCATATTTATTTTGTTTTGATTTTTTCAATAAATCATAATGTCTAGATCTGCATTTAGTCCTCTTGCCACCATACTTACACAAAACAAGTTAACTGGAAATTACTACACAGAATGGAAACGAAACCTCAACATTTTTTAACTATGGAGGATCACATATATGTCCTTACCACCCTATGCCCTGAAGAACCCGCGGCAAATGCTTCGGCAGCTGCTAGATGCGAGTCCAATAAATGGAAGAAGTCGAATGGGATGGCCCGTTGCTACATTCTGGCCTCAATGGGTGGTGTGTTACAACACCAATTCCAATCGAATGATTTTGCCAGTGACATTATCACATCCCTGAAAAAGATGTTTGGGGAGCATGGCAGGACTGCCCGACAGATAGCCATGCAGAAGATAATGAGTGCAAAGATGTCGAAAAGGACTCCAATCAAAGAACATGTTTTAAAAATGATTGGTTATTTAAACAAACTGGAGACCTTGGGAGCCAACATCAATGCACAGACCCAAGTTGATATGATCCTCAACTCGCTGTCGCCTTCATTCGCTCAATTTAAACTTAACTATAATATGAATTAAATGAATTTTTCAATGAGCGGATTGATGAGTTCTCTTTTAGTAGCAGAAGGGGTGATCAAACCTGGGGTCAACGTTCTGAACATTGAGAAAAGCTCTTCCTCTTCCCGATCTATGTCGAAAGGAAAGAAAGGGAAGAAGAAGGCTAGCACTGGTGGTCCAAGTGTTGGACTGGTTCCTAAGATTACAAAATCTAAAGGAAAAGGAAAGTGTTTCCAATGCGGTGAGAAGGGCCACTGGAAGAGGAACTGTCCAGCATTCTTAGCTACAAGAGTTCAAGGTATGATTGAATCATATGTGATTGAAGTAAGTTTTATTACGGATACTTCAAACACTTAGTGCATTGATTCTAGTACGACTAACCATATCTGTAATTCATTATAGGGGTTCAGATCAACTAGCCAATGCAGTGATGGGGAGATTGTGCTAACTCTGGATTCTAGTGCAACCGTTTCTGCGGTTGCTATAGGAATAGTAGTTTTAGAGTTTTTGGACAATAAGACAATAGTTTTATAAGATGTACTTTACGTCCCTTTACTGAGACGGAACTTAATTTCAATTTCAAATTTATCGAATAATGGTTATTCTTTTTATTTTGGAACAGAAGTTATCATTAAAAGAAATAGTTCTTTTACATGTTCTGGTGTTAAAACTAATGGCTTGTATGTAATTACTCCCAATATTTCTAAAGACTCTTGTATGGAACTTAATAACTCAGTGGTAACTATACCATCTAAAAGAAAAGAACCTTTTACTAATCGAACAAGGCTTTGGCATATGAGGCTTGTCCATATCAATCTAAATAGGATTGGCAGACTAGTCAAAGAAGGGGTCATAGGCAATTTGGTTCTTGAACCAATGGAGGTCTACAAGTCTTATTTAGAGGATAAGATGACCAAAAGTCCCTTTCCTACAAAGGGCAATAGGACCAATACATTGTCGGAATTAGTTCATACTAATGTGTGTGGACCAATAAATATTAGAGCTAGGGGTGGTTATGAGTATTTCATTATATTTATTGATGACCACTCCAGGTATGGATATGTGTACCTGATGTAGCACAAGTCTGAGGCCTTTGAAAAGTGGAGAAGCAATTGGGCACACATATCAAGGCCATTCGATCTGATCGAGGTGGCAAGTACCTCTCTAATGAGTTTATTGATCACCTCATACAGAATGGGATTCTGTCATAGCTGACTGCACCTGGCATGCCTCAGCAGAATGGTGTAGCAGAGAGAAGGAACCAGACTCTTTTAGACATGACTAGGTCGATGATGAGTCATTCGAAGTTGCCATTATTCCTTTAGGGTTATGCTTTGGAAACCGCTTCGTACATACTAAATCTAGTGCCAAGCAAATCTATTCCTAGGATACCACGGGAGATGTGGATTAGACACATGCCTTCTTTGCAATATCTTCGGATATGGGGGTATCCGGCACATGTGCTGAAAGGAAAGATGAGCAAGTTAGATTCTAGATCGGAAGTATGTTACTTTGTAGGGTATCCAAAGGGTACTTATGGATGGTATTTTTATGATCCAAGAGAACAGAAAGTATTTGTTAGTACAAATGCTATTTTCTTGGAGGATGATTATATTATGAACCATAAACCTAAGGGAAGGATAGATCTAAGAGAAATAGAAGGAGAGCCCTCAGTCCAACCCGTAGTTGATAACAATGTAAATCAAGAAAATACCACTTCTTCACCCATTTTCGCACCGGTACCTTGTTGTAGTGGGAGGATTATCAGCCAGCCTGATAGATATATGTTCTTAAGAGAAGTTTTTGAAGCTGTCTCCATAGAATTTGAATCTGATCCTACCACATACGAAGAGGTAATGTCTGATGTAGACTCAGCTCATTGGGTTAAAGCTATGAAGGCTGAATTGCAATCTATGGATTCTAATCAGGTCTGGGATCTTGTAGAGCTTCCAGTCAATATTAAACCCATTGGCTACAAGTGGGTCTACATGAGGAAAAGAGGATCTGATGGAAAAGTTAAGACCTTTAAGGCTAGGCTTGTAGCGAAAGGTTGTACTCAGAGAGAGGGCATTGACTATAAGGAAACCTTCTCGCTCGTATCCATGCTCAAGTCTATCAGGATACTCTTATCCATTGCTGTATGCCTAGATCATGAGATCTGGCAGATGGACATCAAAACTACATTCTTGAATGACAATCCTGAGGAGGACATCTATATGCAACAACCCGAAGGGTTCATAGTTAGTGGGAAAGGTAACTTGGTATGCAAGTTGTAAAAGTCCATTTATGGGCTTAAGCAGGCATCCAGGAGTTGGAACATCCAATTTGACCAAGCGGTCAAGTGGTTTGGTTTCATACAGAATCCTGATGAGCCTTGTACATACAAGAAGTGTGAAGGAAAAGTGGTGACTTTTCTTGTGCTTTGGGTTGATGACATACTACTCATTGGGAATGATGTAGCACCATTGTCAACGGTCAAGGTTTGGCTAGCTAGTATTTTTGATATGAAGGATCTAGGAGAGGTGATTCGAGGTGAAAAGTGCATGTTCATAGCGTAATACATGTTTCTTTATGCATACTTTTATCCCCAAGTCCCTAGATTTAGGTATATTCTAATAAAAATATTCTTTTTATTGTGTTAATGCTAAAATATATGTTTTTGCATTGTTTTATAGGTATTAGAATGTAATTTAATGAAGTGGAGCTAAAGAAAAGTGATTCTGGTGGATAGAACAACAGAAGCAGCTGAGAAAATGTTAATTTTGATAATGAAGACTTCAGATTTGGAATATTTTCCAAGAAATACAAAATGTAGATCTTTGAGTTACGGTCGTGTGGCCACAAACAGGAGGTCAATCCGAGGTCCGAGTGAAAAGTTATGACCATTCTCCCATCGGTGCGCAGAGTTGTCAAAATCAGAGAGTTCAAGCCCTTGAGTAGAGTTCAATCGATTGAGAGTTCGATCGATCGAACTAAGCTCGATCGATCGAACTTTATTTTCATCCAAAATTTGCGTAAACTCTACAAGAACCCTATATATAAGTCGTTTTGACGCCAGACGAAGGGAGGAAGCTCCAGAACGCGAAAAATAACAGTTTAGGGTAGTTTTAGGGTTAGATTAGGAGTAGATTAGGTTAGATTCTTGTTTTTCTTCCTCTTTTCCATTGATTTATTGAAGATTATTGAAGATTAAAGTTTAGTTCAAGATTAGTACAAGTTTATTTCAGATGATTTTCAGGTTTTTCTGTTCCTTTATCGTATTTGATTGTTTATTGTTATAGTTGTTATGATTGTTTTGTTTTACTATTTCTGCACTAGTTTTATTATGTTTTCGTAGTTTAGACGTTGGGAATATGTGTTGAAACATTGATTCCCAACCTCTGCCATGCAATCTTTAGAAACCTTGGGCTCGATCGATCGAAGGTATTTCGATCGATCGAACCAGAGCCATAGTCAAGCGATCGAAGACATTTCGATCGATTGAAGGATGATGATGTCCGATCGATCGAGAGCACTTCGATCGATCGAACTTGTTGATTCCTGAGATAATTCTTTTTAAGTATTCCATGACTTTCTATTTTAGAAATCTGTCATCAAATTGTCCCTATAAGCTCAGTTTCTCACAATAGTTTTGGAACTTAAAGCCTTAAGGCTATTTTCTTCAATGACTTTTGAAAACCACTTTGAATGCTAACACCATTTAGAGTGCAAGTAATAACCATTGTTTTAAACTGTCTTCTAAGTATTTTAAATCACTTGTGATGATATAGTCCCGGTCATGAAAGGGCTATTGATTCTTAATCTTTAGATAAAATACGGAATACTCCATCGAGCATTAATGAATATGCATGGTAAACGGTTAGGATCAATGTGGATTCACGTGTTTCCAACACCTTTAGTTTATTTATTTAATTAGTTATGTTTCTATATGCTTAGTTTATTTTTTAGTTTAAGTTAATTAATTAGTATTTGTTAGAATTCCACTACTTTATGATATTTTTATTTTCTTTAGGTTATAACTTAGTAGACAATTTTCCTATTCCTTCCGTGTGGGATCGACCTGGACTTATCCAGTATTACTTGCACGATCACCTACACTTGGGTGTTGCACAAGAGCACACAACTTTTTAGTCGTGTTTTTTGGCACCGTTGCCGGGGAAGGCAACTAGGTTAGGATTTTACTAAGTTATTTCTAATTTTTTTCTTACTTTTAAAAAAAAAAATAATAAAAAAACTTTGGACTTTTTCTCTCACAAGATAAAAATAAAAAATAAAAATTCTATTGTTTAAAATTTTTCGATAAAAATGTCTTATCCATATTACCCTCCATACAACACAAACACCACAAATCGGTACACATTAGGTAATGAAAGCTGTCCCCCAAGTTGGCAAGCACCCACTTATGACGCGTATTATCAACCTAAGTGCTACCAACCACCACAATGGGAAAATGATAGTTGTAGTCCCTCATATTATCAAACGCAACAAGAACCTCCACATGGAGAGTTCTATCAATCGCAATGGGGATGTAACCAAAATAATAATATAGGTCATAGTAGTAGTTCCCACGATTACCAAACGTACCAAGACTTTACCTTTGGCGAGTCTTGTCCACAAACTCAATGGGAAGGGGACTATTACCAACAACAATGGGGTGAAACTTCATATGGTAATAATGAGAAGAATAACCAAGTTGAGGATAATTGTATGTTAACACTGCTGCTTAGTGAAATGAAAAGGCTAGATAGTGCACTTGATAAATTAGAAACTAGATATCAACAAGCATATGCTAGCCAACCTTTAAAAGACTACACCAGTCCTTCAACACTACAACCTAAATTTCAGGACACTAATAATGGAATGGAATTAGAGGATAGTGACGGGTTTATACTGAATGAGGTTAACAACTCATTCGAGAAAGTGATAACCCAACAAGAACTCGAAAACCAAACCATTGAGCATGAAGTTGTAGAACCATCTTCTCCTCAATATGCAACCCCAGACATCAACTCCTTCACTGCCTGGATAAAGTTGCAGAATTCCTTTGTCCAAAGCACCTCAATAGATGACATATATAGTGAGGAGAGTTATAAGGATGAGACTGAGGATTTAAAAGATGATAAGAGTTTAGGTGATTACACGCAATTAGGAAAGGATGAGTCCCCTGTTGACTCTACCCCTACCTTTGATAGTGAACCTAGGGAGGACGTTACTGAAATTTCTAAATTCGATTTAGATTCATCTGATATTCATGAACCCTCACCTCTTTCGGCCGAAGAGGTGGTGTCACCAAGTTGCCCATCACCTACCCTCGTTATCAATCGAAGCTCTCATCCCAATCTTGAAAGTCATGTGTACCCCATTAATGAACAAAAAGAATGTGTTGTGGAAGAGGATGGTAAGGATTCTAGCACATGTACTTCATCAAATTTTAAATTTCAAAATTCTGTGAGAGAGGACTTGGAAAATATTAGGCCCACGTTAGATGATCTTAAACTTCAACAAAAAGCTAGTAATCTTCTAGACTGCTTAACCTTCTTGACTGATAAAGACATAGAGGCCCAAATAGATAGCTTTATCCAAGTGCAGTCCAAAACTACTTACATAGAACAGAAATCCCATTCATATGATCATATCACCATAGATTCTGTTCTAGAACAAGAGGAGGGTAGTAAAGCTTCATTAGAACATTACTTAGACCATACCCCTTTTATCAATCCGTGGCTACATCCTTGTATTAAAATAGAGGCCATTATAGGAAACACCAACACCAACGATCGTTTCTTGCTTATAATTCCTAAAAAGTGTGGTATACCTCTTATAATTATCTCCAATAAATTTAGAGGCCATAGGTTTTGCATCATCTCCTTTGACCTTCAGCCTGACATTAGTTGGGGGGAGTTGCAATTTTATGAGCATCCCTACATTCTTTTCACTATTAAATTATTCATTGGAAAGATCCTAAAAAATTTCGGTTATTAATTTATGATAAAAATATTGATTAACCGAATTTATTTACTGAGTAGTTGTATTATATTCTCTATTTTTCCTTGTTGCTACTAATGATTTTCCAAGTAACTTGAAAAAAAAATGGATATTAACGCCTCGAGATAACGTCCTTCCTTCTCTCGCTTTACTTTACAAATCCATGTGCTTAGTTTAGAACATTGAGGACAATGTTTAGTTTTAGTTGGGGGGAGTGAGTCATTGTATGCCTCGTTTCTTTCTTTTTATGCTTTAATGTCAATACACCTGCTTAGCAACATGTCTCAATAAATAAAAATTGCAAAAATTTTAAAATTTTTAATGATTCTTGTATTTCTCTCTTAGTAAATGTAGGTAATTATGATGCATTAGTGTTATTTTCTGTATGTTATTAGTATGTGATACACAATGGTAGTTTGTTTACTATCTTAGTTATAGTATGTTTTATGCCTTTTTAATCTTCAAACAACTTTGAGCACATTGTGACAACCTTGTACTTAGCTAAAATGGATTAGTAAGCATAGCTTAGGTGTCTTGAGAGACTGTAGTGGAGACTAATAACTCAAGTGAGCTTTGTACCATTCTTTTTTTTATCTTGAGGGTTTTATAAAATTACTCTTACTTTTAGAAAAGCGTATTCACTCATTGAAAGTCTCATTTTTTTCATTTTGACTGATCACTAGAAGAGAACATTCAGGATTTACCAAATTTAGAGCTCTTGAATTTACTAAAATGATTAATCCGATTAACTTAGAAGATGATTTAGGCCATCTTTTGACCATACATGGATAATACAGCCTTGGCCTATCTCTATGCTATTCCTTTACTTCACCTTTTGAGCATTATCATAATTACCTTGTCTTCACAATCCTAAAGTCTATACCTAACTCCAAATTAGGAGTTCAAGCCTTAGTTCTTTATTTAGGAGTGATTGGGGTGTGTTATCTTGACAAGAAGTTTGGTTCTGTGAATAAGGGAAAGTTGGCAAAGGAAAAAAAATGATGAAAAAAAAAGAAGAAAAAAAAAAGAAAAAGAAAAGAAAAGAAAGAAAAAAGCAAAAAAAAAAAAAGAAAAAAATATGCCAATGGTTGTTACCAAAGAAAAAGAAAAAAAATAATAATAAAAAGAAGAGTGAAAAAAAAAAGAAAAAAAAAGGGAAAAGAAGAGAGAGATTGGACATGTGGGGAAGTTTGAAAAATTGTAGTAGACATTCCAATCACATCCTTTGTCCCAATTGAATATCACGAGCCTCTTTCTTCTTAACTTAACACCTCTTTTTCAAAGTCCTAATGATTCTAGGTAAATTGGATTTGAAGTTAAGGCAATGAGAGAGTTCTCCACGGTATCTCGCTCTTCTAGTGAAAAGTAGCCTTTCACGAGACTTTGTGCACTATAAAATTTACGTTTTTCAATTTAGATATGAGAAGCATTAGATTCCATTCATATTTACTCTTTATAGCTTTCACATCATGAGTGATAATTATTACACCTAATTCGGAGTGATTTCATCTTGAGAGTGTAACCCCGGTGAGAGTTGAGTCAAAATGAACGTCTTGATAGTATCTTACGTTATGCAAGCTTTGAAATTAAAGTTTTGTATTTTGGTTGTCCATTCACACACACATTTGAAGATTGATAGGTATGGAACATTCTAATGACTTTGATAGTAGATTAACTTTAATGTGTGTGTTGCATGGCTATGGCATACTAGAGAGTTTCATACTATTGTTGAGCTTAACTATATTGCTAAATGAGAGGAAAAAAATTTCTTGAAAACATTTAAATGAGAACCATTACCATAAGCATGAATTTTGTGGGTAGATTCACTGTAAACCCTCACGAGACAACACTCGTCCACTAGGGGGGTTTAAAGGCTTGTTGCATAGGCTAAATGCAATCGTGATTCCTGCGAAAGTGAGTTAGGATTTTTATTTTCTTTTGTTTTTAATTCTTAGAGTTTAAATAAACATTGTTGTATTTCGCTTCATTGCTAGGGACTAGTAACGAGCTAGTTGGGGGGTGTGATTCGAGGTGAAAAGTGCATGTTCATAGCGTATTACATGGTTCTTTATGCATACTTTTATCCCCAAGTCCCTAAATTTAGGTATATTCTAATAACAATGTTTTTTTATTGTGTTAATGCTAAAATATATGTTTTTGCATTGTTTTATAGGTATTAGAATGTAATTTAATGAAGTGGAGCTAAAGAAAAGTGATTCTGGTGGATAGAACAACAGAAGCAGCTGAGAAAATGTCAATTTTGATAATGAAGACTTCAGATTTGGAATATTTTCCTAGAAATACAAAATGTAGATCTTTGAGTTACGGTCGCGTGGCCGCAAACGGGAGGTCAATTCGAGGTCTGAGTGAAAAGTTATGGCCATTCTCCCATCGGTGCGCAGAGTTGTCAAAATCAGAGAGTTCAAGCCCTTGAGTAGAGTTCAATCGATTGAGAGTTCGATCGATCGAACTAAGCTCGATCGATGGAACTTTATTTTCATCCAAAAGTTGCGTAAACTCTGCAGGAACCCTATATATAAGTCGTTTTGAAGCCAGACGAAGGGAGGACGCTCCAGAACGCGAAAAACAGTAGTTTAGGGTAGTTTTAGGGTTAGATTAGGAGTAGATTAGGTTAGATTCTTGTTTTTCTTCCTCTTTTCCATTGATTTATTGAAGATTACTGAAGATTAAAGTTTAGTTCAAGATTAGTACAAGTTTATTTCAGATGATTTCTAGGTTTTTCTGTTCCTTTATCGTATTTGATTGTTTATTGTTATAGTTGTTATGATTGTTTTGTTTTACTATTTCTGCACTAGTTTTATTATGTTTCCGTAGTTTAGACATTGGGAATGTGTGTTGAAACATTGATTCCCAACCTCTGCCATGCAATCTTTAGAAACCTTGGGCTCGATCGATCGAAGGTATTTCGATCGATCGAACCAGAGCCATAGTCAAGCGTTCGAAGACATTTCGATCGATTGAAGGATGATGATGTCCGATCGATCGAGAGCGCTTCGATCGATCAAACTTGTTTACTCCTGAGATAATTCTTTTAAGTATTCCATGACTTTCTATTTTAGAAATCTGTCATCAAATTGTCCCTATAAGCTCAGTTTCTCACAATAGTTTTTGGAACTTAAAGTCTTAAGGCTATTTTCTTCAATGACTTTTGAAAACCACTTTGAATGCTAACACCATTTAGAGTGCAAGTAATAACCATTGTTTTAAACCATCTTCTAAGTATTTTAAATCACTTGTGATGATATAGTCCCGGTCTTGAAAGGGCTATTGATTCATTATCTTTAGAAAAAATACGGAATACTGAAAATGGATGTACTCTATAGAGCTTTAATGAATATGCATGGTAGATGGTTAGGATCAATGTGGATTCACGTGTTTCCAACACCTTTAGTTTATTTATTTAATAAGTTATGTTTCTATATGCTTAGTTTATTATTTAGTTTAAGTTAATTAATTAGGATTCGTTAGAATTCCACTCCTTTATGATATTTTTATTTTCTTTAGGTTATAACTTAGTAGACATTCTTCCTATTCCTTCCCTGTGGGATCGACCCGGACTTATCCAGTATTACTTGCACGATCACCTACACTTGGGTGTTGCACAAGAGCGCACAACTTTTTAGTCGTGTCAAGAGGCGAGTTATATTCTTGGAATAAAGCTCTTTCGGGATCGTGAGCGAAAGATAATGAGATTATCTCAAGCTGGTTATATCGAGAAAGTGCTAACTAGGGTTTTCTATGGACAATTCGAAGAAATGTTTGTTACCTTTCAGGCATGGTTTAGCATTCTCCAAGGACTAGTGTCCGAAGACATAAGATGAGAGGAATCGTATGGCAGGAGTTCCCTATGCTTCGGCAGTGGGAAGTCTCATGTATGCGATGTTTACTAGACCTGATATCTATTTTGCCATTGGCATGATTAGTAGATATCAATCGAATCCAGGTCCAGAGCACTGGACAGCCGTTAAGCACATTCTTAAGTACTTAAGAAGGACTAACGATTACATGCTTATGTACGGCGGTAGTGAGTTAATTCCAGTAGGATACACTGACTCGGACTTTATGTCAGATAAAGATTCGAGGAAGTCGACATCTGGACATCTCTTTACCTTGGGAGGTGGTGCTATTAGTTGAAGGAGCATTAAGCAGAAATGCATTGCAGACTCAACTACAGAAGCTGAGTATGTGGCTGCTTGTGAAGCCGCAAAGGAAGTTGTTTGGCTCAAGAGTTCCTTATAGAGCTCGAGGTGGTACCAGCGTCACTGTCACCTATTACGCTTTATTGTGATAATAGTGGGGCAGTGGCTCAGTCCAAGGAGCCAAGGAACCACAAATAGGGAAAGCACATAGAGCGGAAATATCTTCTTATTCGAGATATTGTTCAACGTAGAGATGTGACTGTCACAAAGATTGCCACCGCTGATAATATTGGTGATCCATTTACAAAGGCCTTGCCACAGAAGGTCTTTGATCGTCATCTAGATAGTCTAGGTCTCAAATGTAATCCTATATGGATGTGAGTACAAGTGGGAGTTTGTTGGGTTTGTGTCCTCAAACCATTACTTTATGTATGAGATATTGAGATTTTAATATATGGATATCAGCTTTATATTTTCTTATGCAGGTTTCTTTCATGAGATGATTGTTAATCCTTAAGTATCATAGTAAGCAATTCATGTATGTATGAGATATATACAAGTGAGATACGGATTCCTATCCTTTGATACTTAGAACCTGTCATAGTGGATGATAAGACTGGATATCTCATTAGGTTTACATTATAGCATGATTAACTGCCATTGGATGGAGTGATGAATCTCAATCACTAGAGTGTATCTCTTAGTTAATATGCTGGTACTTATAGTGCATTGACGGACCTGAGCTTTGCTATTGACACTCAAGACTGTGAAGCAGTCGATAGGAACTCATAACTTGTATAAGGTATGTGTTCTCAATCTTGAAACGATTATGAACACAGACTGTGGATATGGCTGCTTTGACTTACCAATCAGTGAGGTCTATAGAAGATCAACACCTGGGTATCTTGGGTATGTCATATTCATAGGGTTGTGAACATATATTTTCAAGATAGAATCTACCCTCTGATTCAAAGTAAGCATTCCCTTGAGAATGTCACCAAGTTGATTACTGAGAACTGCACTCTTGTTGATAAGTAGTTATCAACATGTTTGGTAATCATGAGAGGTGAATGGGACTCAAGGAATACAAGAAGTAATCATGATTCAGGTTGACAGTAACCATGATTCAGGTTATCAACATGTTTGGTATCCGACTACCTGTAGACACCCCAATTTTGACCGAGTTAGGGGGATTTGCCTCTGGAGATCAATGATGAATATGTCTCGTCGGAATTAAGACTCTTACAAGCAATTTGATTCTATTCCAAGAAGAATCTCGGTCCATAATTTCCCTTTTCAGCCAAAAATACCAAAATTTTCATTTACTTATCACCTTGTGGACTATGAGTTTTGAACACGTATAGAAACACGACATTGTCCTCAGAGCATCTTAAAACCATTTTAAAAAAGAGAGAAATTCAGCATGAACCCCGAAAAAGTCAACAGTTGACCCAATGAAAAGTCAACGGGTCAAAAGGGGGTCAATCGTAAAATTTTCAAATTTCAAGATGAAAAGTCCCGGTAATTGTTCATTGGGTCTCCTTTATGCTAGAAATGATTTTTAAGAATTTTTAAATGAAAGAACATTGAGAAATCGAAAGGTCTTCAAGAAGAATTGTGCAGGAAATTGAAAATTTTGCCTTCGGAGGGAGAGTTGACTTTTTTTTCCTTAAGGATTTTAATTTTTTAGATATTTTTATTGAATTCAAATGGGGGGTATTTCCTTAATTAAATTTAATGTCTTAAGTAAATAAATGACATTTCTTAAATGACATGAAATGAAATTAAGGTGTTGAATTGCTGTGAATAGTGCTGGACTGCTATGCAGCGGCACTCAGAGTGCCCGAACGGTAGTCAGTGAATGTCGCTACGGCACTCACTGAGTGACGCGCAACACTCAGAGAGTGCCGTTCTATCTTCATTGAGTGTTGGCCTGGGCTAGTTTGCATTTTTAAGCCAAAAATCCTTTTCAATCTTTGATCCAATGAATGCACCAAACGATGCCGTTTTTTGTGTACGTGTTTATTACTCCTAGGTCATGCAAACCATGCTCCCGCCATCTCTAATTGACCTATCTACCCTTTCTTAGCCCCTAAGATAATGAAAGTTGATCGGGAGAGAACAAATCCTATTTATACGCCTTAACGAGCATTTGTTATATCTTTTTATCCTATTTTTGTATATTTTTACTTCATTTTCTATTTTCTGACAGGTTTTGGAAGAAATCAAGTATATCAGGCTAAACAGGGTGAAAAAGCAGAAGAAAAGAAGCTGAAAAAGCCAGTTCGCGCTGTAGACACCCCATTTCGTCGGCTATCAGATTTAGGAGACCCATAGCTTGGTGGTTTACAATGATCAAAAAAGGACTCAAAAGGACTTCTGGAAGTTGGCTCTATTTCTCAAAATGCTCAGAATGACCAAAATGCCCCTGAAAGCCCGAAAACTCCCAGATTTGGTCTCAAAGTTCTGGAAACATGCTATGTCGTAAGAAAAATGATAAAATGAGTTTTTAAGCAAAATCGGATAAAATCGTCAGTTCTCAGAGACCCCCGGAAGTCCCGGAAGTTCCCGGAAAGTCCCCGTTGACCGATTTGACCAAGGTTTGACCAGGTTTGACCAAGTTTGACCGAAATCATCCAAATTCACCGGAATCATTTTAAATCATGAGAAAAGTGTTAAAACGAGTTCCAAAAGAAAATCGAGCGAGAACGTCAGCTCCCGGGAACTCCCGGAGGTTTCCAGAACTTCCCGGGAATCCCAGGTTTGACCAGTTTGACCGAGATTTGACTTTGGAACCGAGGCACCGAAACAATTTTCAAATATTTTTGATGGATACTAGAGGTCGATAGCTTTCCAACGGTATATCGTACACAATTTTCAGATTTAAAACGAGTTTATTATCAATTTCTGAAAATGAAAAAGGCGATCAAATCGGCTTTTATCGCAAATACCGCAAAACTTTTCAAAGTGACCCATCCCCGAACTATTTTTTATGTAAAGTAGACTCCATTACCTTTCCAACGGTATATCACAATCTCAGTTTGGAGTTCATACGCATTTTCTGTGAATTTCGGACAAAATAGGGCCTTTTCGCGAATACCGAAACCTCTGGGGGCCTAAACGTAAATTTCTGGGCGTCTGAGGAGCAGTGCTGCCGCGGCACTGGCCCAGTGCCGCCGCGGCACTCAACCCTCGCAGAGTCCATTTTTGTAATTTTTTTGGGGGTCCAATATGATTAATTGAAAGTCAAAACGACATAGTTTTATGTTCACAGTTGTTTGGGACCAATGGGAGTACTTATAAAACCCCAAAACCACCCCAAATTGGCCTATTTAAACCCTCCATTGCTCTTCATTTTGGGGGGGGCAAGTGCAAAGCTTGAAAAGTTGTAGAGAAGAAGAGAGATAGAGATAGGTTTAGAAGAGAGAAAGGGAGCTTCTCCCATTGATTTTCCATAAGAAAGTGAGTTTTATTCTTATTTTCTTCCATCATCCTTCTATATACTTCACATTCAAAGTCTACTCCAACCCTCATTCTTGAGCATTCATGAGATAGGAAGCTACTTCCATGTCCAAATGTCAAAATCTATGAGTGAAACACCAAGCTACAAGTCCAAAATCACATTGATTATCATCTATTGATTGCTATTTACTTGCTTTGATTATATATTGTTCATCTCTTCTTATCTCATTTCTTTTTTTATTTTCTTTATTTACTTACTAGTTCATCATCATCTAAGTGATGACATGAAGTTTGGGGTGAGTGAATCCTTATGGATAGTAGCTCTTGACCTCAAAAACATGTTTGATAGATGATGATCATAACCTCAATACTTCCAAGATATTCTTGAAATGTATTGAAGTTATGTCAAAAATAAAATAAATCTCTCCAACAATCTTGGAGATTCTTAATGATGAGTTTGATGTTGGTATTCTAAGTGGCTATAATCCTTATTGAGTATTGAAAACATGTTTTCAAAACATCTATTTCAAAACCCCTCTCAATCCCTCTCATTTGTTTTCAAGAAACAAAACTTTGTTTTCCCTAAAATTTCCAAAACCATGACCCAAAACAGTGAGCTGTTCAGATTCAAAGATTTGTTTTGAATTAAATACTCAAGTTATGATGATGAAACCACTTGGAAAACCTTCCTAATACATCATAGTTTGTCTCTAATTTTTCCCATCAATTATAGAGATGTGAAAGTATTTGTTTTGGATGTGAGAAGTTCATATTCATAATCTGCCTCTGTTCTCACAGAATGTTCACCCAACTTCTTGCACTTATTATGGATATTTTCATCACTGTACATATATCTTTTCTATTTGTTTTATAAAACTTGGGTGTCTTAGGAAACTTTTGGTATATAATGGGTCATCATAAACCTTTTCTTTGATTTATGAAAAATCATACAAAATCAGTCAACAGTACAGCTTTTGTTTCTGAGTCATGTGTACATTCTGATTTTTTTCTTTTAATCTGTGATAGCTATTGATGTTTGGCTTTTTGGGTTATTTTCTAGACACAATAAGGATGATCTCTGATTTTTCTCACATCTTTCTAGGCACGTTTGGCCTCCCATTATAATGTTGCAAAGTAATACATGCAGTCTGTCCACTATTCACAGCAAGCACCTTTCAACTTTCATTCTTTGATTTAATACTTGTATGCATTCCAAATTAGCTCATATCTTAGGAAGTAGTTCATACTACATTTGTATATATCCCATGTTGATTTAATCCATTCATTCATGCACATTTTAGACTTCTAAGTCATTTTAGAAATCCATGTACACAAAACACACTACAACCTTTGCACATTTTTAGGTTCATACAATACATTCATGCAAGATTTGGGGTTTTTGTAACTCTCAATCTAAGAAGATTATAAGGAATGAACTTGATCACACGTTCATGCTTCCCCTCGATCTAATCATCCTTTCTCATCCGTCCCGGGGATTGAGGGATCTTCTTTTTCTCAAAGAATAACATGCATCATACTAGCTTGCTAAGCATACTTTGATTCTTTGATTATTTGTTTCAATAACCATTCATGTCCCCTTTAGATTAAGGAAATTTAATTACTTGATACATGATTAGACGATTTTTCCTAGGTTTATTTGTGTGATCTTTCACTTTACATTGCATGATATTTGACTTAGATCTTATGAATGATATCTTACCTTTAGATCTTCCATTTTCAAGTTTCTTATGTGATGTAATATACTATCATAGTATTATTTGTCGAACCAAACATAGTATAAGATGATTATTTGGATGCTAATTGAGGCCCGTCGAAAGGCGGGGCGAGTTGAGGGTGTTTTAGTCGTGACAAAGGCTCCTTCCTCTCTCGTACCAAAACCCCGAACCAAGTTCTTTGGTTATGAAGGCCGGTGCCCTTTATCCGTTTGGGTGAGTCAAAATTAGGTTTCTTGGTTCCTTAAAGACCAAGTGGCGACTCTGTATCTGTTTTCAACAGACCTTTCCTTTTCTTTGATTCAAATCAATTTCAAAACAATCTCAAACAAACAAGAGAAGTGGTCCGAAACCGCGTGTCCACACGCGCGCGCGATCCGCTCGCGCGAAATCCCATAATTCGCTCGCGCAATCCGCGCGCGCGAGGTCCCAAATGTCGCGCTCGCGCGATATGTGTAAAAATCAAAGATGCATAATTCAGTATACTGAAGACTCCTGTGCAACCGAAACTGCCTAATTATGTCTGGAAAGCAAAATACAGCAGATTTAATGAGTTTCGAGTTAGGAAGGCTTCCAAAAACTTGTTGTAAATCTATATATACCCTATTTTACTTTAATTAAAGGGTTGGCAATTATTATACACACAATATACAACCACACTTTCAGCCATTGAAGGGAGGGAAGCAAGAAGAAGAAGAAGAAGACCAAGGATTTCTATGGCCTCCTCCATCAACTACTTGCCGATCTTCACTTCCATGGACAGCTAGACCTTAGATCTAGGGTTTCAATGAAACCCTAGCCAAGTAATAGGGTTTTATTTATGTTTTTATTTTAGATTTATTATGTATGGATGATGATTACATGTTTAGAGGATTTTTATAAATAAATCGTACTTCTATTGATTAAATCATTACTTTCAAAGTTTATTCTTGTCTTAGATCTATTTTGACTGTGATGTGCTCAATGATCTATACTTGCTGTGCTTGTTTAGATTATTTACATGTGATGGTGCTTTATTGAATTGTGCTATCAAGTATCCGAATAATCCATGCCTAGATTAGATGAATTATATCACAACCCTAGTTTAGTGTGGGATAATTCATGCTAACCGAAGATGGAATATGTTGGTGGTTGAACCATAGTTATTTTCTTGACGGAGGAATTGGGCTTGTAGCTACAATTTCCCATTATCATCCAACTTAATAATCTAATTGAATGCATAAATATTCCTATTATGAAGCTAGTGGTGGATTTGCAATCCTAGGTTCTTTTAAACATATTTACAAAAACACTTTTTAATTGTTTCCATAGTATAGATTTATTTTATTGTTCTTAGTTTAATTAAATTCAAAATTAAAATCTCGTTTTCTTAATTAATTAGATTTAGGTTTTAAAATTAAAGCACCGTAGTATTTCAATCTCTGTGGGTTCGACCTTTACTTTCACTACTACAAATCTTTAGAAAAGTAAAGTATACTTTTATATCTTGATTCTGACAACATCAATTTTTGGCGCCGTTGCCGGGGATTGCAAATTACTAGCTTTAGTTTTAGAATCTTAGTTTAGTTAATTCGTAAATATTAGATTAGTTTTTATTTTTCTTATTTTCCGTTTTTGATTTTTAGTTACTAACTTTTCTTTTTATTTTATAGGTTATCGAGTCATCAAATTCCAACGTCTCCGAGTGAAGTAGCTAATTACATCAAAGGAGCTTACGCAAATAAAATAAATAAAAATTAAGTAAATTGCTCGCTTTAACTTCGCATCAAATCACTGTAAGTCAGGGCGCTGAGACGCAATTACTTGCATTAGGTTAGTTGTGGAGTGAACACTGCATTAGCTAGGAAACCCGGGGCGCTGGGCTTGACGCAGTCATTGCATTACAGGATAATATTCATGCATCATAGTAGTACTGTGTGCTTGCTTGTCGTCTTATTTGCGTGATTGCTATTTGTTTCTTTTGTTAAGTCAGTCTTTGTTTTTAGTTTTTTTTTTTATTTTAGTTTATGTTAGGTACACGTTCAAATAAACCAGAATTAAAATCTTTCAATCTTGAACTTGAACGTTCCTTAAGAACTAGTAAGTCCACAACCCAAGTTTCTAGAGCTGGGTGCAAGATGACGAATCAACTCCGATTCCGTCGTCGTTGTTTGAGGCTGAAATTCAAAGTACCCATGAACGGTTAAGGAAAACTCGAACTTTTAAAATCGAACCGATTAAAATGGCTGACGAAAATAACGGAAATAATTTAAATAATCCTAATATACCTCCACCTCCTCCGCTTATAAATTATTTTATTCCTACGACTTACACGCCACAAACCGGTATCGAATTACCGGAGGCGACGGCATCTCACTTTGAGATAAAGTCGTCTACGATCTCGCTACTTCCTTCTTTCCATGGCCGTCTAAATGAAGATCCATATCAACACTTAGGAGATTTTCAGGACATATGCTCTACTTTGAAAATCCAAAATTTAAATGATGATGAATTAAAATTGCGGCTCTTTCCGTTTTCTTTAAGAGACAAAGCGAAGTATTGGCTTCAATAACTTGAGCCAAACACAATTAAAACATGGGAAGCCTTACACACCGCATTTTTACAAAAGTTTTTTCCTATTATGCGTACAAATCAAATAAGTAAATCTATCACTAATTTTATAATGCAAGATGGGAAAACGCTTTACGATACGTGGGAGAAATTTAAAGAATTATTACGTTCTTGCCCACATCATCAGGTTCCTAAGTGGCAGTTGGTACAGGTTTTCTATGAGGGGCTTATTCCCTCTGTCCGTAATACAGTCGATGCCGTTTGTGCGGGAACCTTCCTACACAAAAGCGCCGACGAGGCCTGGAAAATTTTTGAAACTTTAAGCGAGAACTCGATGCATCAGGCTGTGTCGGTACGTTCGGAAGGATATCTTCCTCCACCCAAACGAGAGGTGAAGTTTGAGTCGAGTCATTCTATTGAATTTCAAGAATTATCTAAAAAACTTGACCGACTTATGACAATGAATCAATCGACAACCGCACCCGCTCATGAAGTGTGTCAACTATGTTCTGATCCGTCACATTCTATCCTTGCATGTCCATCGGCGAGTCAATTTCCGGAATTCGTGGAGCAACACATTCATTCTATTCAACAATACCCACGAAATAATTATAATTCGACTACTAATAATCCGGATGCGCCATGGAGAAACCACCCTAACTTCTCGTGGAAAAATAATAATAATAATCCTAATGAGGCGACTAATTTTCCTAATGCATATCGACCTCAGTTTCAACCTAATCAATACCAACAACCGCCTCCTAATCCGAACCCTCCAAGGGGTAACGTTTTTGAGGAAAAGGTGTTGGCGTCCCTTAATAAAATTGAAACTCAAGTCCAAGCACAAGCACAAATAGTGCACTCTCACACACAATCCATTGCGAAGCTTGAATCCCAAATGGGATAACTAGCTACTGTAGTGAGTCGTAGAAACGAGGGGACGTTGCCTAGTTAAACAATTCAAAACCCTAAGGGACAATATGAGGTTAAGGGGTCGAATGAACAAGTAAATGCCGTCTCAACTAGGATGACTACACGAGAGGAGGTGATAGAAACCCCTAATAAGAATGAGAATGTGATAGATATGAACATCAACTCTAATAAAGAGAGGGGTGAGGACGTGAATCAAAGTAGAAAAGAAAATGAACCGGTCCCAACAAATTATATTCTGAGAATGCCATATCCACCAAATATTGAGGAATCGTCTCATCTTTCAAAGAAAAAGTCAAAAGTCGAAGATATACTCGAGGTATTTAAACAAGTTAAAATTAATATTCCTTTCCTCGACGCTATAAAACAAATTCCCGCTTATGCTAAATGTTTAAAAGACCTATGTACGCAAAAGCGCAAAATACGCAGTCACACTCCGAAAAAGGTCTTCCTAACAGAAAAAGTAAGTTCAATTTTCCAACACGCTCCTCCGAAGTATAAGGATCCTGGTACGCCTACGATTTCATGTGTCATAGGTGACATTATCATTCATCGGGCTCTCCTTGACTTAGGTGCTAGTATTAACCTCTTACCCTATCATGTATATAAACAACTAGGTCTAGGTGAACTTAAGCCCACGGCCGCTACTATACAATTAGCGGATCGTTCTATTAAAATTCCTAGAGGAATCGTGGAAGACGTCTTGGTTAAAGTTGATCAATGTTTTTATCCCGTTGATTTTATGGTCCTTGACACCGAACCGGTGCTAGATGCTAGAAAATATACTCCTATTATTCTTGGTCGTCCATTCTTAGCCACGGCCAACGCACGTGTCAATCGTCGAACGGGGGTGATGAAAGTGTCGTTCGAGAACTTGAAATTGAAATTAAACATTTTCAACGCTATGGATCAACCTCCTAAAGACGACGATTACCTATTTGAGGCGGAATGTATGGTAAGACGGAATATTAAGCCAATTAAAGAAATAAATGAGTAAGGAAAAAGATATAGTGGATGATGAGTGGATGAATCCTAATACCTCGGCCCCGAATGAAGAATTTACTCAAAAGGTGAAAAATCGCCTTGAATATAATCAGGATGAACCGTCGATTGAATTAATTCGAATCGACATGCTTTCAACTTACCATCGGGCTCTTCCTGACATCTTACAGGGTTCACAATCCGAGTTACGACCTCCATAAATCTTGAGCTAGAATGGTCTAGCTGAAGACGTAAAAGTTAGCGCTTCTTGGGAGGCAACCCAAGCTTTATTCGTCCGTTTCTTTTTAATTTTGATTGTTTTTGGTCATTTTTGGGTCTTTTTGAGTCAGTTTTGATCATTCTGGACAGGTTTGGGGGTTGGAGTACAGTATTTTTAATTCATCTAAATAAATATATCCAAGAACCGAGAAAAACCCTTCTCGCGCGCGCGGCCCGCTCGTGCGAGACGTCGCTCGCGCGGCCCGTCGCGCGAGAATGTGCCTTAGTGGATTTTCTTGCTTTTTCTTATTTTGATGCCTCAGGTTCTTCTCGCGCCTCGATTCGCGGGCGCGAGGTACCTCACTGGCGCGATGTTATAAAAAAAATAAAAAAAAAGGATTCGCGCGCGCGACGGCCGCTCGCGCGATTTTCCCTTTTCCTGATATTTTCTTTTGTTTTCTTACTTACTTCCCCCATACCTGATTTTCTGGTTTTTGATTTTTCTGTTTTTCTTTCCTAAGTACTTTTAGATCAAGTCATTTGTTAGTTTCGTAGTTCTAGTTATGTTTTAATTTCATTTATTGTTTATTTTCTTTTTGTTTTCATCTTTTTGTTACATTTTATAGTTTATTTAGTTTAGTTTACTTAGTTATAGTTCTTCTAGCTGCTTTTATTATTTTCGTTGTTTAGTTTCTTTTATCCCGAAGTAACAAGTAGCATTGAACTTTATCACCATACATTCACCTGTTTGTGAGTGCCGAATTATAGGTATTATCGTTCCTTCTCTACGTACTTTCCTTTCTTTCTTTTTATTGTTTCATTGGGGACAATGAAAGGTTTAGGTTTGGGGGTATGCACACACATGCACATTATATGCACCGATTTTTCAAAAAATTTTGATACTTGTGCTTAAATAAACGATGATTACCGACGTTTTTGCAATCTCAATTTGATACTTCTTGTTATGTAACTATGATTGTTATAGAATGGTAAACAAGAGAAGATGTGATTAAACATTTGCTAAAGTCATGATATGACATTTTAGGTTATGTATCATTCGAATCGTAGTTTTATATCATAGATTTGCACACAAAGCTATGCACTGCACGTAGTCACTTGAATACATGTTGGATGTGAACTATAATATGATTCGGATTTCTAGATAACACATGGTGGAGACTAAACCCAGTGAGCTTTTGAGCCTATCTTTTCTTTATAGAGGGTTATAAATACATTGTGTTTGTCGAATTTCATTGAAATAGCGCATCTACTTGTTGTTTAGTCTCATTATTCTTGTTTTGGTTGATAGTCAAGTTAAAATATTTGTTACCATGCTAAATAATCTTTCATTGTAAACATTGAAGAACCGTATTACCCTAGGAAATGATTTTAGGCCTTCTTTGTTTACTACCGGCCGATAAAAGATAAAATTTCCTTAGTTCGCCCCTTTGAGCCGTTACAATGCCTATTTTTCTTTGTTCACCATTATCCTCTTTAAAAGCTCCAACTTGATCGACTTGGAGTATACCACTGGAAGAGTGATCAACTTTTAGTAGTATTAAGGCGATGTGTTGATGAAGAAGAAGAAAATAAGATGTTATTGGGGTAGTTGCTTGGTATTCAATGCATAGTCATTTGAGAAGCGAGAAAAGAAAAAGGAAAAGAAACAAAATAAAGAAGAGGAAGGTTGAAAAAAATGAAAGAAAAGAAGAAAAATGAATGAAAAGGAATGAAGAGAAAGAAAAGATGAAAGTTTGTAGAAGAAGAATGAAAGAGATCGAACATGCCTTACAATGCCATCCTGAAAACTACCTAATGAATCCTTTCTATCCTTTTTCATTGCCTGAGCCACATTACAACCTTTGAAAAGTCCTATTTGATCATAGGAAACATGGTTTGGATATATAAACGATGGGAGGGGGATTAAAACATGGTAATGATTAATTTTTCTTGATTGATTGGCATCCTATCCATGAGACTATTGTTCTTTCGTGTCATGCGTCTTTTTCGAGTCATATGTGAGCATTTATCGTTTTGAAAATATATTTCCTTTGCTCCCATATATTAGAAAAATTACACATGTTTTTTAGTGTTTCATTTGAGAGTGTAATTGACATTGTGAGATTCGTAGTCAAGACATAGTTAGATGGTCATCCGAGTTATATTCCAAGTTCATGACATGCGCGTGTTCATTTGACTATCATATCACACACGTGCACTTTTATGAGAAACTCTATTGATTTATATGATGCATGTGCTTGGGATTGTTTTTCATGATTTAAGTGGACGGTTGATTCCGTTTCTTCTTGTTCATTATTCTATTTCAAATCATTGTGTTATAATAAGGAGTATTGAATGTTTTGTTTTTCGTTTTTAATAAAACTTTTTAAGTTTACAAGTTAATAAAGATGGTTGTGGGTGACTTGTTGAGGAGAACCCTCACGAGACTTTACTCGTCCGACTAGGGACACCTAGAGGTTTAAAAGGCTTGTTGCATACGCTAAATGCAATCGTGATCCATGCGAAAATGGAATAGTATTTTATTTGTAGTAGTAGTTTTTATTTTAGTTTTGCTCGAGGACTAGCAAAATGTAGGTTTGGGGGTGTGATCGGGAGAGAACAAATCCTATTTATACGCCTTAACGAGCATTTGTTAGTATCTTTTTATCCTGTTTTTGTATATTTTTACTTCGTTTTCTATTTTCTGACAGGTTTTGGAAGAAATCAAGTATATCAGGCTAAACAGGGTGAAAAAGCAGAAGAAAAGAAGCTGAAAAAGCCAGTTCGCGCGCGCGATCCGCTCGCGCGAAATCCCATAATTCGCTCGCGCGATCCGCGCGCGCAAAAACCCAGAAATCGCTCGCGCGATCCGCGCGCGCGAGGTCCCAAATGTCGCGCTCGCGCGATATGTGTAAAAATCAAAGATGCGTAATTCAGTATACTGAAGACTCCTGTGCAACCGAAACTGCCTAATTACGTCTGGAAAGCAAAATACATCAGTTTTAATGAGTTTCGAGTTAGGAAGGCTTCCAAAAACTTGTTGTAAATCTATATATACCCTATTTTACTTCAATTAAAGGGTTGGCAATTATTATACACACAATATACAACCACACTTTCAGCCATTGAAGGGAGGGAAGCAAGAAGAAGAAGAAGAAGACCAAGGATTTCCATGGCCTCCTCCATCAACTACTTGCCGATCTTCACTTCCATGGACAGCTAGACCTTAGATCTAGGGTTTGAATGAAACCCTAGCCAAGTAATAGGGTTTTATTTATGTTTTTATTTTAGATTTATTATGTATGGATGATGATTACATGTTTAGAGGATTTTTATAAATAAATCGTACTTCTATTGATTAAATCATTACTTTCAAAGTTTATTCTTGCCTTAGATCTATTTTGACTGTGATGTGCTCAATGATCTATACTTGCTGTGCTTGTTTAGATTATTTACATGTGATGGTGCTTTATTGAATTGTGCTATCAAGTATCCGAATAATCCATGCCTAGATTAGATGAATTATATCACAACCCTAGTTTAGTGTGGGACAATTCATGCTAACCGAAGATGGAATATGTTGGTGCTTGAACCATAGTTATTTTCTTGACGGAGGAATTGGGCTTGTAGCTACAATTTCCCATTATCATCCAACTTAATAATCTAATTGAATGCATAAATATTCCTATTATGAAGCTAGTGGTGGATTTGCAATCCTAGGTTCTTTTAAACATATTTACAAAAACACTTTTTAATTGTTTCCATAGTATATATTTATTTTATTGTTCTTAGTTTAATTAAATTCAAAATTAAAATCTCGTTTTCTTAATTAATTAGATTTAGGTTTTAAAATTAAAGCACCGTAGTATTTCAATCTCTGTGGGTTCGACCTTTACTTTCACTACTACAAATCTTTAGAAAAGTAAAGTATAATTTTATATCTTGATTCTGACAACATCAAAAGTCTATAAAAAAAAACCCCATTTTTTTCTCAATTGGAGAGGTTGGAGACTTGAATCTTGAGGGAGAAACTTGAACCTTAGATGAGACTTGAATCTTAGGAAGAGAGGCTGAATTTTGAAGATTGAGTTTTTATTTAGAGAAATATAGAGAGAGAAACCCAAAACCCCATAGAAATCCTACCCAATTTTTCCAATTCCTCAAATCTCCATTGAAGAACCTTGAAGCTTCAAAGAAGAAGAAGAAGAAGAGCATTGCTTGTAAGGCTTGGATCTCTCCAAATCAATCAAATCCTGAGAAGATCTAGAGGTTAAATCCTTATTCCTATACTTATTATATATAATTCAATCACAAACTCATAGATCTAGGACTTTTACACATTTTCAAAACCTCTCTTCCTACCTCATTTCATCACACATGACATAGAGTTTGTGATTGAAGTTTCATAAGTTGTCTTCATTAGTTTGGATCTAGAAATAGCCTTGGATTTTAAAACAAAAATAAGTTATGAAAGCATTTGTTATTTGGGTTTCATGGAGACTTTGATTTTACTTCTCCTTGTCTCCATTTTCTCTTGAAAATCCATGAGATCTTCAATATCTCATTGGATCCTCTTTAGGTTGATCCATTAGTCTCCTATGGTCTTATGGCTTATATGGAGATTAAAGCGGGTCATTGTTATATCCATGTTTTGTTTGATGGAATTAAATCTTAGTTCATGACTTAGGTCCTTCAAATTGAATCGCATAGAGTTATTTCTATACCTTATGAAGGTTCATATGATTTTTGGGTCATATCTTAGCCTCCAAGGACCATTGATTTGAGAGGAGATTAAGATGTATCAAGTTTATATTCCTCAAGGACCATGTATTTGGGAGAGGAACTGGGTGTTGTTCAAGTTTGATTCAAACTATGAACATTAATCCAACAAAGGTGCAGTGAATCCATAAACCAACTATGATCAAAGATTTTTTTTATAAAATCATGGTTCATTGGAATTGGATGAGACCAATTGGAGGACGTTCATAACTCATTTAAGTACCTCTGTGATTTTTGTTTTGATAAAATTCCATGTTTAAGATGGTTTGGTCTTGTGATTTCAAAACAAGCAACTCTCTGTCCAAAATTCCAGAACAGTAAGTCCATTTAAAATTAATAAATCAGAATCTTAACCAAACTTCCTTGGCCTCTAATAAATTTTTCTAAGTAGCTTAATGTGTTAGGAAGGTACCCTAAAAAGATCTAAGTGTTTCTCATTTGTTTACTATTTTTAGAAAATCGTACAAGATCTCTGGACAGAGAGTTGCAGATTCCTGAGTGATGTCTAGTGTTTTCCTTATTCCAAGAGATCTAACCATTCAATCTTCGATTTTCTTCTTGGGTTAGAAACTAGACTCATAGAGGCATATCATATCCAAAAATCATCAAAATCCAACCGTTGGAATCATGGTGTTTCTACCTTTTAAAATCTGGTCTACTCTCTGTAATTCATGAGAAATAGTCACTGTTTTTGTCTAATCTCATTGATCTTAACTTAAATGGTTTTCAAAGTGCTTTGGGACTCAAAACATGTTTTGAATAATGATAATTAAGTCTAAATCCAGAGGCTAAGTGATCCAAATTAGTGAAGAGTTCGTAGTTCGTCCTCATTCGTGTTTACATCCATGCATTCATCCGTGTATATTGATGCTTGTAGTTAGGATTTAATTCTAGTTTGATTTGTCCCTAATTGAACCTAGTTGTGAGTTCCTTATAATCATGTTGGGATTATACTACCTCTATATGGACATTGCATTGGCTCCTAGTTGAGACTTGCATATCTATAGAGGTGATATGTTTTCAACTAATTAGAAGGAATCCATAAATAGGTCAATTCTTTCCATGCTTGATAGATTTAAGCTAGAAGCTTAGGGTTGATTATTTGATATCTTTGATCAAGGCATGTGTACTAATCTTTGTTTTATAGCGCATTTGAGGTACAATTTCTCAACTCCTTCTCTAGTTTAATTTACTTCTTTGATTTTAATTGATTTTCGCCTCCATGCGCGACACCTTAGCTTAGGTCTTGCTTTATGTGTATATGTGATTAGAGACCCTTTGTAGGTTTTATCTTTATTTGTGTGCATTGCACGTTTAAATTCGCCGCTGGATCCCAGGTAAGTTTCGTAGTTCCCTATTTGCACATCATCTTGTTTGCTACTTGAAATACGTGGTTTATAAATGATATTTTATCGTTAGCAATCTTACATCCTTTTCAATATGCTTTTGTAATGTATATGTATATATGTATTAATTGAGGGCATGCTTAGATTAATAATTCGATTAAAAAGGATGTTGAGTAGAGGCCTATCACGAGATAGATAAGAGGGGGTGTTTTAGTCCACCGGGCTCCTTCCCCTCTCATTCCATAATCCCCGGACCGAGATTATCTTTGGTTTCGCAAAAGATCAGTTTGCTTTTAAAATGGTTTCTTAATTTTTCTTTTAAAAATTAAGTAGCGATTCGTCTTTGAATTTGAAAAGAAATTGTTTTAAAATGAAAAGTGGGCCCAAATGCCGGTATCCACAATTTCGCGACTTTGCTGGGAATCGAACCCAAAATCTCTAGTTTCGCAGACCAGAATTTCTGATTTTGGGTTTACTCGAGGATTAGACTTGAAAGCATCCTTTTAATCAAGTTAATTAATTTTTGTGTGCCCGTTGAATGCACTTGCATGTCTCGCTAGTCGATTGCATGGAACTATGACCTTGGAGGCTCGGGGTAACCCGGTCGGTCAAGTCATCATGGGACTGTGTGATCACCTTGATCTCGTACCACGTGTTGGTATATGAAACATCCTATTAGGTGTGTGTCAAGGGTCCCTTATTTGACCAAAACCTTGCCTTTGCATAGTAGCTTCTATACAACCTTTCAAATCTTAGGAAATCATATCTTGATTAGGATTATGTGCTAGGGAGTTTTGTATGCCCGAAAGAGATTATTTGAGATGATGACAATGCGTGTTTGATGAAAGATGTGTAACCTCTTAATCACTTTTGAGCAATTCGTCTTCATGTCCCGTGACATTTGGGAACACGCCGAATCTTGATTGAAAGATTACACTTCTTAAATCTTGTTAGCTAAGCATCATTGACCTTGTATGTATCCGAATTCATGAAAAGTATTGTGATAATCCGATCATGTGATGTTTTTACCCAAAGAATTTTAAATACATCTTTGAAAGCAAACATATTTTTGCCAAAGTATTCAATCGTTCTTTCAAAAATCTTTGGAGTTCACTTTTTGATTAAAATTCCAAGTGAACCCTTGTTGAGGTATCTTTTCACATTCTCATCTTTGAAGGAAGAACCCAAAAATCTTGGAAATTGTTTTTTAGGAGAAATGCTTTTCAAATGAGTTTCAAAGCAAAACTTCAACCCGATCATCCTTGTTAAGAAATGTTTTCATTCTCAAAATTATTCTCAAGGATTATTCTCAAAAGATTTTATCATCCAAGAAATACTGCCCAAATGAATTTCAAAACTTTTCGAAAAAACCAATCTTTGAAGGGGTAATGAGGACCACAATGAAAGGAGAAGTTGGCGCACTTGACATGAGTGAGGATTTTATGTGCTTATGTGTATGTGTGTTAGGATTAGGATTTTCTTTTCGTTGGCATATAGAGTAGGCACACATGCATTGCATCCGTGTGACATATGAAACATTCATACACATTTCACTAAGCATCTGGAAAAGAAAATGTGAAAAATAATAAAAGTCTTCTCAAATAGATCAAAAATTAATTAAAGAACTGGTTATAGGTGAAAGATAGAATCGGTTACAAGCACAGTCTAGTACAGAGATTCCACTGCAAGGTTAGTCAGAAGAGAGATGGCACAAGAAGCAAACGCGAGGGAAATATCAGAATTGAGGGCTATAGTGGAACAACAAGCAGGACATATGACTAGGATGATGACCATGATGGAAACATTAGCACGACAGTCACCTATAGTTGACCCACCAGTTATCGATCCTCCTGCTAGGGAAGAGGATTGGTTTGATGACCCAGAAGTTCAGAGAGCTGATGTGCCTCGAGCAGAAAAAGAGAGAATAGAGAAAGAGAAAGCTGAAAAAGAAAAATTAATGGCTGAAAAAGTATAAAAGCTTGAGAGGTGGTCCGTAAGGCTCAAGGGGTAGACACCTATTTACTAGAGTTAGAAGGACTGTATGATGGAGTCCATGAGATACTGCCTGCCGGGTTCAAAATGACGATATTCGACAAATTCGATAGGACGGGTAATCCTCGTAGCCATATAAGAATGTGTATTGGAGCCTTCCAGCCTAGCGGATTGGGTACTATAATGATGGCTATTTTGTTCCAACAAACCTTGAGCGGGTTTGCCTTATCATGGTACCTTACACTTGAGCCAATCAAAACTAGTATTTGGGAAGAAATAGTGAAGTTGTTCGTGGCCCAATATGATTACAATCGGGAGTTAGATGTGACCATCCGGGATTTGGAAACCACCAAACAAGAGCAAAATGAGACATTCGCTGAGTTTTTAAAAAGATGGAGGGAGAAGGCTGCAAAGATGACCAACAGGCCAAACGAGAAAGAACAAGTGAGAATGATTATCAAGAACATACAGCCAGAATATCTTGAGAAGTTGGAGTTTCAGTCAATAGTTACTTTTGAGCAATTGTTCGACGTAGGCACAAGAATTGAAGATGCTATCCGAGATGGCAGGATCAAGAGAGTACATCCGATGGATGATTCAAAAAAGTTGATGCATTCAGATAGTTATTTATTGCCCGATGTCAATGCATCGACACCACAGTAGTTTTCTAATCAATCTAGTCAATCAAGAGGTTTGTTCCAACGACAGATCATATTTCGATGTACCACAATTACGAAGAACAATAAGTCAGGATCAAATCGAGACCAACCGAAGGAGCGCAGAGAATTCACAAAGTTGGGAATGCCATTGAATATGGCACTAGAAAAGATGCTAGAAAAGGGATATTTGAAGAAGTTGGAACCTGGAAAACCCCCTAAACGCCCACCTCCCAGATACGATGCATCCAAATATTGTGATTACCACCAAGATCATGGTCATGCAACCAATAGTTACAAGAGGCTTCGTCATGCCATTTAGGGCATCATAGATGACACGTCGTATCCAAATCCCATCCACTATCTTGGATTGAATTAATATCTATCAAATCCAAATCCACGTGATGCTTGTTCTTGCCTTTGATGGAGATCTTAGAACAAATGTTGAGCTCATGCATTGAAGTGATTAATAGTGTTTGGAAATACTATTGTTGAAGCAAATGTGGATGCTCTTGGGGACCCAATAAATTGAAAATCATCTGTGACACTCCAATTGAGACCAGAGTTGAGTCATGTAAAGTTGGAGTCAAATATCAAGTCCAGTCAAGTCTTTGAGTCAGTTGGTTATCGAGTTTATTTTTCAAGTCTCTTTTTATCGAGTCAAGTGATGCAATCCTTTTTCCCTACTAGTTGAATAAAATCTCATTTCGCTTGATTCAGTGTGTTAAGTCACGAATGAATGGGTCATTAAGCCAAAAAAAAAAAGAGAAAAAAATGAAATTCAAATCACTTTTTCAAATGATCGTGGGAAATACTTTGTTAATAAATCTTTGCATTGAAAAGGATCCCCAAATGATCAAAGCAAATTATGTGCTAAATCCAAGAAGGAGTAGAGAATTGATTAGCTTTACTTTAAGAATTTAAAGATGCTCTTGCTCAATCTTGAAAAGATGAACTTGGAACTTGAAGCTTGCTCACCATCCCCTTTTTCTTAAATACCAAGCCTAAAAGATGAGCCCAACTAGTCCAAAGCCATAACTTGATCCTTGATGGTAGCCAAATGTTTTAAATGAACTTCTTCTTAAAAAAAAAGGGAAAAGAAAGAGCTCGCTAGGATGAAAACCCAAAAGGGCACCTAGGCAAAAGTTAGAGCACAAAATAAAAGAAAAAAGAAAGAGAAAGAGTTCACTAGGATGAAAACCCGAAAGGGCGCCTAGGAAAAAGTTAGAGCAAAAATAAGATGCGTGTTGATTTCAAAATCCTAATCCTAGCCAGTCAAAATCATGAAGAGAATAAGAGACAGTAAGGTAGAGAGAAGAAAGGAAAGAGAAAAGAAAGGCAGAGAAGATTGAGAATTCTTGAGCACTTCAAAATAGATCATTAGCACATGAATTATCCCAAGGCTTTGTGTTGTTCAAAACCGAGAAAAGAAATTGGAAATGAAAAGAGAGATTTGAAAGTATCAATTAGTCTCAAAATTTTGTGAGAGGCTCAATGGCTAAGTGGGTCTAAAACAATGCAAAGGTATCTTTGAGGAAAATAAAGAGTGATCTGGAGGGCTGATATTGCTTTGTGAGTATGATAGGGTATGATTAAAGCACGATACATTATGAGAATGGCAAAATTGACTGGCTAGTGAAAGGGTTAAAAGAATCAATCGTCAAGTAAAAAAAAAGGATAAGAAAAGAAAAAATAAAAGGGAGAAGTAGTTTATATTCCCACCATCTTGTTCAAAAGGTACCACAAGGGGTCCGTTATAGAAAATCTTCCCAACAAAGAGCACTCATTGGACTTATATGGAAACGTGGCTTAAAAAGCCCACAAGTTCTTGAAGCCTTATTCTTTCAAGACCTCCAGAGTTGATGAACTATGTTTTGACCTGATTCCCACTTGGGGATACGTAGGCAGCCTGTGCAGTTTGGTCACAAACATCGTTGCACTATGTGATATTTCTCTTTCAAACCTCAGTCGAACTACTTCTGTCACGACCCATCCCGCTACGCGCGTAAATAGGACACGTGGCATGCCATCAAGGCTTATCCAGTTCCATTAAAGTCAAATAGCAGCATAAAACATTATTAAAAATCCATAAAAATCAGAGTAAAAAAAAGTTTTGTCCAGTTGAAATCAGTTAGAAAGAATTCAATTGAGAAACAGAGGTCCAGTCGACTGATCTAGAATCCGGTTGACTGGTGACCTCAAACAGAAAGGTTTCAAAATATAACACCCCATCCAGTCGACTGTGTCGGGGACCCAGTCGACTGGTGCCTAAAATTTTCAGTCGACTAAAAATGTCCAGTCGACTGGTACCCTAATCCAGCAGAATGTCATGGCCTGGGGCTCCATCCAGTTGACTATTTTCTCAACTCAGTCGACTGATCCTCAGACGAAACAAAACAGTAACCAGTTCAACACAATGATCCAGACGACTGGATCAAAAACCAGTCGACTGGTTTCTGTCAGCAAAATCCAAAACTGCAGCTTTCCCACTCAAGGTTCTCCCAACTCCAAACCAACATTTAACCACTCTATTCCATCATTCAAAACATAAATACAAGAGCGTTTACTAGGGATTACAAATACTAAATCTAAGTTCATATTATATTACAACATACTACGAATTCAAGGTTATTATTACAAGTTCGGAGTAGAACAAAAGTATAAACAATTGATTCCCCAGCATTCCACGGCCTCACTCCTCATGCTTCTTCTTGTCTTTCTTCTTACCTGCAATGGAGTAAGTCTTCACTGCTCAGCTATATGCTGAGTGCACAAGTCTAACATATGCAATATATGACAAAACATGCTTTAATCTCATAAATCATATCAATAGTATCTAGGGAGAAAAATACGCCTTCATCCGGTAGCGGCAAGTCCAAGCCTTAAACCGCGATGTCAATGGCTAGTCCAAGCCTACAACCATTACATCCCACAAGTGCCATGGCAAGTCCACGCCTTAAACCATGCACAGTAGCCGTCGCTACTCAAATTCTCAAACATCGAGAAGCTTACTCCGGCATGAATTTGTGTAAAACTCCCCTTTGACCCATAGAGACAACTCAACGTGCTCGCATAAATTTAGACATGCTTTTCACAATTTAGCGCGTGCATAATTAACGGGCCTACAATTAACACGTGGATTTTGCCCGGATCTCAATTTCGTCGTCGAGATATAAAACATGTATTTCTCTATATTTCACAAGTTAGAACTTCATACCTCGTGCGATTTCTCCCAAACTTTGAAGGATCAACTAGGAGGCCAATTAATCGTCAAATTTCAAATTTGGGACGATTCCTACAAGTTTATACCTATTTTTCCCAAATTCCTAGAATTAAGATTTTTACGAAAATTGGCCAAACACGGCCTAAGTAGTATCAAAACGTAGATCTTACCTCCACGAGTTCAAGTCTTGAATTTGGTGAAAAACTTATGGATGAAAGGTCGCCGATCGTCGTCGCAAAGCCCGTGGCAACAATCTCCCTCCTCTCTCCTCTTTCTAGATATTTTATAACTTTTTGGAGAATGAAATCTTATCCTCCACTATTTATAGAAAATCTTCTCGGAAATTGTGTTTACCTCCCCACGAGTTCCTCAAACCTCTAATTAGCTCTCAAAACTTTGCACACGTTCATTTTATGCCTTTACGAGTGAAAATTATAAATTCCAAAAATTTCTGACTAAGTCTCGTTTGGGGTCCAAAAACAAGGATCCAAAACTAATCTTTATGAAATCTCTAAACCACCTACCTTTTTATATCACGATCACTCACGTTTTCACCACAGTTTTCAAAATGATATAACAATATCATAAATTACCAGAAACTATACTACACAGGTACAATTCAATATTCACAAAATACCAGATAAGTCAAATAATATTTAAATCATATAAATGTCATTTACTCGTGCCAATAAAAATCTGAATTACCAATTTCCTCGTGTCCTTACTGACACCTCACTGTTGACCACAGTCAACCACTTATCCTCATTTATCATATACAAATGATAATTCATAAAATTTCATATCATTCATGATAAAACTATGAAAGTCTAGAACGGGCATGACAACTTCGGACCAGATTCCCATTCGGGGATAAGTAGGCAAGCCTTCCAGGGTTCTCGGTCCGTAACCATCCTTAAACTGTAAGCATCACCCCTTTGTGCTTTGGTTTCCTTCCTTCAGACTAGGGGCACTTGCATAAGTTTGCTTGAAGCCACATATATATTGCCATACCAGGGGTGAACTTCATTTGCTGAACACCTCAGTTAATCCCAGAAGCAATGCCTCCGAGTCCTATTCAAACTAGGGGCAAACTTCGTTTGCCAAAATCCTTCTATGTCAGAGACAAGTTCTCAAGTAATCAAGTTTGTTTTGAATGGATTGTCTTTTATTCTCTAAGCTAAAGCTTAATTTGAAGCACACTCTAGATAGGCAAAGAATCAGCTAACTCAAAAAGGAAGAATCTTCAAAGTTTAGATTCGTCGGTGAAGTACTACCATTGTAAGATGATGAATAAATGAAAGGCAAGATGATATATTATTCATGATGAAAGCACATTGATTCACAATAATGCAGAGTTTGAGTCAGTCATCTTGTGCCAAATGATCGTGGGAAATACTTTGTTAATAAATCTTTACATTGAAAAGGATCCCCAAATGATCAAAGCAAATTTTGTGCCAAATCCAAGGAGTAGAGAATTGATTAGCTTTAGTTTAAGAATTTAAAGATGCTCTTGGTCAATCTTGAAAAGATGAACTTGGAACTTGAAGCTTGCTCACCATCCCCTTTTCTTAAATACCAAGCCTAAAAGATGAGCCCAACCAGTCCAAAGCCATAACTTGATCCTTGATGGTAGCCAAATGTTTTAAATGAACTTCTTCTTCCAAAAAAAAAGGGAAAAGAAAGAGCTCGCTAGGATGAAAACCCAAAAGGGCACCTAGGCAAAAGTTAGAGCACAAAATATAAGAGAAAAGAAAGAGAAAGAGTTCACTAGGATGAAAACCCGAAAGGGCGCCTAGGCAAAAGTTAGAGCAAAAATAAGATGCGTGTTGATTTTGAAATCCTAATCCTAGCCAGTCAAAATCATGAAGAGAATAAGAGACAGTAAGGTAGAGAGAAGAAAGGAAAGAGAAAAGAAAGGCAGAGAAGATTGAGAATTCTTGAGTACTTCAAAATAGATCATTAGCACATGAATTATCCTAAGGCTTTGTGTTGTTCTAAACCAAGAAAAGAAATTGGAAATGAAAAGAGAGATTTGAAAGTATCAATTAGTCTCAAAATTTTGTGAGAGGCACAACGGCTAAGTGGGTGTAAAACAATGCAAAGATATCTTTGAGGAAAATAAAGAGTGATCTGGAGGGCTGATATTGCTTTGTGAGTATGATAGGGTATGATTAAAGCACGATACATTATGAGAATAGCAAAGTTGACTGGCTAGTGAAAGGGTTAAAAGAATCAATCGTCAAGTAAAAAAAGGATAAGATAAGAAAAAATAAAAGGGAGAAGTAGTTTATATTCCCACCATCTTGTTCAAAAGGTACCACAAGGGGTCCGTTATAGAAAATCTTCCCAACAAAGAGCACTCATTGGACTTATATGGAAACGTGGCTCAAAAAGCCCACAAGTTCTTGAAGCCTTATTCTTTCAAGACCTCTAGAGTTGATGAACTACGTTTTGACCTGATTCCCACTTGGGGATACGTAGGCAGCCTGTGCGGTTCGGTCACAAACATCGTTGCACTATGTGATATTTCTCTTTCAAACCTCAGCCGAACTACTTCAGACCAGATTCCCATTCAGGGATAAGTAGGCGAGCCTTCCAGGGTTCTCGGTCCGTAACCATCCTTAAACCGTAAGCATCACCCCTTTGTGCCTTTGGTTTCCTTCCTTCAGACTAGGGGCAAACTTGCATAAGTTTGCTTGAAGCCACATATATATTGCCATACCAGGGATAAACTTCGTTTACTGAACACCTCATTTATTCCCAGAAGCAATGCCTCCGAGTCCTATTTAAACTAGGGGCAAGCTTCGTTTGCCAAAATCCTTCTAAGTCAGAGACAAGTTCTCAAGTAATCGAGTTTGTTTTGAATGGATTATCTTTTAGTCTCTAAGCTAAAACACTAATTTGAAGCACACTCTGGATAGGCAAAGAATCAGCTAACTCAAAAAGGGAGAATCTTCAAAGTTTAGATTTGTCAGTGAAGTACTACCATTGTAAGATGATTAATAAATGAAAGGTGAGATGATACATTATTCATGATGAAAGCACATTGATTCACAATAATGCAGAGTTTGAGTTAGTCATCTTGTGTAATTGCCTTGTCAAGATTGTCCTCCTTTGATGAGTCAATAATGGTCTCAAATACATGGGTTCAAGATGATGAATAAAGATTTGAAAAATTCTCTATGAGCATCCCAAGAGCAATACAAGTAGAAGTTCCAACACTGTCACTACATCGGTTAAAGTTATAGGTGTAATGATCATCCTCATTACATGCGTTCATCAGTGATTTTTGAGCACAAAGCATTGAATTTGAGAGAGCATCCTCAGAATTGGACAGTTGATAATTGGAATCAAAGTAGAATTAGTGTACATCAGTTAAGTAGGGGTAATTTGGAATTGAGTTAAGGCCTGCATTGATTAAGAATTGTTGAGTCAATCGATTAAGCCTTGAGCAAGTCGAGTATTTGCCATAATCGTACAAGAGTCTGGAAAGCCTGCGTCTGTTAGTCAGAATTGGTTAAATCAAAATCATGGAATGCTATCAAATTAGAACTAAGATTTGAAAGAACATCAGATGAATTGAGTATCAGTTGAGAGAAGAATCAAGAATGGATCATTCAAAGTAGCAAAGTAAAGAATTTGAATATAAATCAGTGGAAGCATCAGTCGAACAAGCAGAGCTTCTTAGGAATGAACTTGAACCTTATCAAGTCAAAAATTAGTCAGTTGAATCCACAAAGTCGTTTGAGAATCAGCCCAATACTAGTTAATCAATTTTTGTGTCGCTGTTGCAACATAAGTCCTTACGAGGCTGTTGATCTCTGCATTCGCAATGTAAGTCCTTACGAGGCTTTTGATCTCTGCTTTTGGAACGTAAGTCCCCAAAAGGGCTATTGATTGTCGCTTTTGCAACATAAGTCCTTACGAGGCTGTTGATCTCTGCATTCGCAATGTAAGTCCTTACGAGGCTTTTGATCTCTTCTTTTGGAACATAAGTCCCCAAAAGGGCTGTTGATTGTCGCTTTTGCAACATAAGTCCTTACGAGGCTGTTGATCTCTGCATTCGCAATGTAAGTCCTTACAAGGCTTTTTGATCTCTACTTTTGGAACGTAAGTCCCCAAAAGGGCTATTGATTATAGCTTTTGCAACATAAGTCCTTAAGAGGTTGTTGATCTCTGCATTCGCAATGAAAATCCTTACAAGGCTTTTGATCTCTGCTTTTGGAACATAAGTCCCCAAAAGGGCTGTTGATTTTTTCTTTTGCAACACAAGTCCTTACGAGGCTGTTGATCTTTGCATTCGTAATGTAAGTCCTTACGACGCTTTTGATCTCTACTTTTGGAACGTAAGTCCCCAAAAGGGTTGTTGATTGTTGCTTTTGCAACATAAGTCCTTACAAGGCTGTTGATCTCTACATTCGTAATGTAAGTCCTTACGAGGCTTTGATCTCTACTTTTGGAACGTAAGTCCCCAAAAGGGCTGTTGATTGTTGCTTTTGCAACATAAGTCCTTACGAGGCTATTGATCATTACATTCGTAATGTAAGTCCTTACGAGGCTTTTGATCTCTGCTTTTGGAACATAAGTCCCCAAAAGGGCTGTTGATCATCGCTTTTGCAACATAAGTCCTTATAAGGCTGTTGATCTCTGCATTCACAATGTAAGTCCTTATGAGGCTTTTGATCTCTGCTTTTGGAACAAAAGTCCCCAAAAGACCTGTTGATTGTCGCTTTTGCAACATAAGTCCTTATAAGGCTGTTGATCTCTGCATTCACAATGTAAGTCCTTATGAGGCTTTTGATCTCTGCTTTTGGAACAAAAGTCCCCAAAAGACCTGTTGATTGTCGCTTTTGCAACATAAGTCCTTACGAGGCTGTTAAATTGTCGCTTTTGTAACATAATTCCTTGAATGTCAACCTTGCGTTAGTCCTCAATGGCAGCATTATCGGTGTTAGTCTTCAATGGCAACCTTGCATTAGTCCTCAATGGAAGCATTATCGGTGTTAGTCCTCAATGGTAACCTTGCATTAGTCCTCAGTAGCAGCATCATTTGTGTTAGTCCTCTATGGCATCTAATACTAGTCCTCAATGGCATTCTTTTTGAACTGGCATTAATCCTCGATGGTAGCATCTTTTTGGTCGATATTAGTCCTAGATGGCAATTTTTGCTGAAGTCCTCTAGATTAAGGCAAATCCTTGTTGAAGTCCTCTAGATTGAGGTAAATTTCTGTGGAAGTCCTCTAGATTGAGGCAAATTCTTGTTGAAGTCATCTAGGTTGAGGAAATTCATATCGGTGTAAGGCATAGAATGCATTCATATCACCAAGAAGAACATGATCTTAGATCTTCGCATCTACATAGCATGAAGCATGACATTGCATTGAAAGTCGTTATTCTATGAGCACGTGCATCACGATAGGATAGGTGCATTCATCTGTGTGATTATTTGTGCTTAGGAGTTGTCCCTTGCCCAAACTACGCCCTGGTCTGATTCCCAATGGGATACGTAGGCAGCTCACCGTTAAGCACGACCAGCACCGACCTTCTTCGTAAATGTTTTTGCAACACATTTTGTTTTTACCTAAGTTCAATAGCATGGTCAAAGGCCTGTCTTCACATAGGCTTCGACATTCACTTGTGATACGCGTTGCTTCACAAGCTCGGTCGAAGAGGGACAAACTGTAGACACCCCAATTTTGACCGAGCTATTAAACTTAGGGGGATTTACCTCTGGAGATCAATGATGAATATGTCTCATCAGAATTAAGACTCGTACAAGCAATTTGATTCTATTCTAACAAGAATCTCGGTCCAAAATAGCCTTTTTTAGCCAAAAATACCAAAATTTTCATTTACCTATCACCTTGTGGACTATGAGTTTTGAACACGTATAGAAACAAGGCATTGTCCTCAGAGCATCTTAAAACCATTTTGAAAAAGAGAGAAATTCAGCATGAACCCCGAAAAAGTCAACAGTTGACCCAGTGAAAAGTCAACGGATCAAAAGGGGGTCAATCGTAAAATTTTCGAATTTCAAGGTGAAAAGTCCCGATAATTGTTCATTGGGTCTCCCTTATGCTAGAAATGATTTTTAAGAATTTTTAAATGAAAAAAACATTGAGAAATCGAAAGGTCTTCAAGAGAATTGTGCAGGAAATTGGAAATTTTGCCTTCGAAGGGAGAGTTGACTTTTTTTCCTTAAGGATTTTAATTTTTTAGATATTTTTATTGAATCCAAATGGTTGGTATTTCTTTAATTACATTTAATGTCATAAGTAAATACACTTAAATGACATGAAATGAAATTAAGATGCTGAATTGTTGTAAGTAGTGCTGGACTGCTATGCAGCGGCACTCAGAGTGCCTGAACGTTACTCAGTGAGTGTCGCATGAAATAAAATTAAGGTGCTGAATTGCTGTGAATAGTGCTGGACTGCTATGCAGCGGCACTCAGAGTGCCCAAACGGCAGTCAGTGAATGCTGCTGCGGCACTCACTGAGTGACGTTCGGCACTCAGCGAGTACCGCGCGACACTCAGAGAGTGTCATTCCATCTTCATTGAGTACCGGCCTGGGCTGGTTTGCATTTTTAAGCTAAAACTCCTTTTCAATCTTTGATCAAATGAATGCACCAAACGATGATGTTTTTTGTGTACGTGTTTACTACTCCTAAGTCATGCAAACCATGCTCTCACCATCTCTAATTGACCTATCTACCCTTATCTTAGCCCCTAAGATAATGAAAGCCTATAAAAACCCCATTTTTTTTCAATTGGAGAGGTTAGAGACTTGAATCTTGAGGGAGAGACTTGAACCTTGAAGATGAGACTTGAATCTTAGGAAGAGAGGCTGAATTTTGAAGATTGAGTTTGTATTTAGAGAAATATAGAGAGAGAAACCCAAAACCCCATAGAAATCCTACCCAATTCACCCAATTCCTCAAATCTCCATTGAAGAACCTTGAAGCTTCAAGGAAGAAGAAGAAGAGCATTGCTTGTAAGGCTTGGATCTCTCCAAATCAATCAAATCCTGAGAAGATCTAGAGGTTAAATCCTTATTCCTATACTTATTATACATAATTCAATCACAAACTCATAGATCTAGGACTTTTACACATTTTCAAAACCTCTCTTCCTACCTCATTTCATCACACACCACATAGAGTTTGTGATTGAAGTTTCATAAGTTGTCTTCATTAGTTTGGATCTAGAAATAGCCTTGGATTTTAAAAAAAAAATAAGTTATAAAAGCATTTGTTATTTGGGTTTCATGGAGACTTTGATTTTACTTCTCCTTGTCTCCATTTTCTCTTGGAAATCCATGAGATCTTCAATATCTCATTGGATCCTCTTTAGGTTGATCCATTAGTCTCCTATGGTCTTATGGTTTATATGGAGATTAAAGTGGGTCATTTTTATATCCATGTTTTGTTTGATGGAATTAAGTCTTAGTTCATGACTTAGGTCCTTCAAATTGAATCGTATAGAGTTATTTCTATACCTTATGAAGGTTCATATGATTTTTGGGTCATATCTTAGCCTCTAAGGACCATTGATTTGAGAGGAGATTAAGATATATCAAGTTTATATCACTCAAGGACCATGTATTTGGGAGAGGAACTAGGTGTTGTTCAAGTTTGATTCAAACTATGAACATTAATCCAACAAAGGTGCAGTGAATCCATAATCCAACTATGATCAAATATTTTTTTATAAAATCATGGTTCATTGGAATTTGATGAGACCAATTAGAGGACGTTCACAACTCATTTAAGTACCTCTGTGATTTTTGTTTTGATGAAATTCCATGTTTAAGATGGTTTAGTCTTGTGATTTCAAAACAAGCAACTCTCTGTCCAAAATTCCAGAATAGTAAGTCCGTTTTAAAATTAATAAATCAGAATCTTAACCAAACTTCCTTGGCCTCTAATAAATTTTTATAAGTAGCTTAATGTGTTAGGAAGGTTCCCTAAAAAGATCTAAGTGTTTCTCATTTGTTTACTATTTGTAGAAAATCGTACAAGATTTCTGGACAGAGAGTTGCAGATTCCTTAGTGATGTCTAGTGTTTTCCTTATTCCCAGAGATCTAACCATTCAATCTTCGATTTTCTTCTTGGGTTAGAAACTAGACTCATAGAGGCATATCATATCCAAAAATCATCAAAATCCAACCGTTGGAATCATGGTGTTTCTACCTTTTAAAAATCTGGTCTGCTCTCTGTAATTCATGAGAAACAGTCACTGTTTTTGTCTAATCTCATTGATCTTAACTTAAATGGTTTTCAAAGTGCTTTGGGACTCAAAACATGTTTTGAATAATGATAATTAAGTCTAAATCTAGAGGCTAAGTGATCTAAATTAGTGAAGAGTTCATAGTTCGTCCTCATTCGTGTTTACATCCATGCATTCATCCGTGTATATTGATGCTTGTAGTTAGGATTTAATTCTAGTTTGATTTGTCCCTAATTGAACCTAGTTGTGAGTTCCTTATAATTATGTTGGGATTATACTACCTCTATATGGACATTGCATTGGCTCCTAGTTGAGACTTCCATATCTATAGAGGTGATATGTTTTCAACTAATTAGAAGGAATCCATAAATAGGTCAATTCTTTCCATGCTTGATAGATTTAAGCTAGAAGCTTAGGGTTGATTATTTGATATCTGTGATCAAGGCATGTGTACTAATCTTTGTTTTGTAGCGCATTTGAGGTACAATTTCTCAACTCCTTCTCTAGTTTAATTTACTTCTTTGATTTTAATTGATTTTCGACTCCATGCGTGACACCTTAGCTTAGGCCTTGCTTTATGTGTATATGTGATTAGAGACCCTTTTTAGGTTTTATCTTTATTTGTGTGCATTGCACGTTTAAATTCGCAGCTGGATCTCGGGTAAGTTTCCTAGTTCCCTATTTGCACATTATCTTGCTTGCTACTTAAAATACGTGGTTTATGTATGATATTTTATCGTTAGCAATCTTACATCCTTTTCAATATGCTTTTGTAATGTATATGTATATATGTATTAATTGAGGGCATGCTTAGATTAATAATTCGATTAAAAAGGATGTTGAGTAGAGGCCTATCACGAGATAGATAAGTGGGGGTGTTTTAGTCCGCCGTGCTCCTTCCCCTCTCATTCCATAAACCCCGGACCTAGATTATCTTTGATTTCGCAAAAGATCAGTTTGTTTTTAAAATGGTTTCTTAATTTTCCTTTTAAAAATTAAGTGGCGACTCGTCTTTGAATTTGAAAAGAAATTGTTTTAAAATCAAAAGTGGGCCCAAATGCTGGTATCCACACTCCCTGAATATGATTACGAATGCTGACGGTAGAGGGACATTAGTACACCATATAAGTCTAGTTACCATTTTAGATATGTTCTTTTGCGTTAGAGTTCAGTTATCCTTTTATAGTGGAGTTAACGTTAACTCATCAGTTGGTTAGTTTGCTGGTCAAAGAGTTTGGTCATGGGAATTAACTACTGGTCTGAGCCAACAATAAAGAGCCTAGGAGGCCCTACTCTTAGCTCTACTATGATGCTTGGATAGGCACAAGAGGATCTTGTCATGATAGGTTCGATTGATCGAATAGGTTTCGATCGATTGAAGTCTAGGTATGTTCGAGCGATCGAAAGTAGTTGGATCGATCAAAAGTTCGATCGATCGAAGCCACTTCGATTGGTCGAAGGTTAAAGTCGATTTTGGAAATTTATAAATAGGACAGCTGTGTAGAGGGTTGCACAGAGAAAATAATAATCAGAAAAACAGAAGTATCAAAAGCCAAAAGAAAGAAAGAAGTCACAGAATGTACCTCCCAAGCCCGCCAGAACCCTTCAGTCGACTTGATGCTGCCTCGGGAAACCTCACCCATATGCTTATAAAGATGAGCCAGAGCGACACCACCCCAATCATAAGAAGGAATCTCATCAATAGTCGCCAAGCAGGAGAGGAGCCTCAAACTCACTCGGTCATTCCGTGTCGCAAAGATTGAGCAGCCAATGACATATAGAAGAAAGACCCGCAGCAGTTGCCTGTCATTAAGATTGTGCCTCCCTTACTATAAGCCCGATAAAGCCAGCCATAAGCGAACCGATGTCCCTCCATATTTAGAGGAACGACTGATAAAAGTAGTCTAAGATCAGGTGTTTCCCACCGACCCTCAAGCCAGTAATTATTGAAAAGTCGAAAGGCGTCATTGTCATTTCGCCAAAAGGAAGGTGGAAAGTATTGGTGTTGTCCCACCATCTCTCAGCCAGAGCGTTAAAATGTGCCAGGTCATTTGTACTCTTCGAAACCAGGCGAACGAAGCCGCCGAACCCCGCATCATCAACCATTTACTGAACGGCGGGCGATAGTTGAGTATACCACAAGAAAGCATGAGCGAGACTACCGTGGCCCTTCAGGACCACCTCTGGTACCTACATACATCAAAAATAGCAAAAACAAGCACAAAATCACCATTCACAACCCAAAGTCCAACTTTGCAAAATCAACAAAATGAGCTTCCAACGATCTCTAGGTGCACACTACAGTTCAAAAAACGAGCACAATGCACAAAAAATAGTCCTGCGCTGCCAAAATTGTCACATACCTAACTCACTAGAGCCGCGGATGAAAGATGACATTGGGGGTCTCGTAAAATCAACTCCGGGGGTTGGCTCTCGACCCTCACTTGTTCTTTGGCCTTCTTAGAGAGCCTCCTCGAGCTTGAAGCCATGAATTTGCAATGAAAATGGAAGTTAGAACCAAACTTTCTTCGTAAAATTTGGAGAAAAACAAAACACCAATCAAAATTCTAATCGTGGGAAAAGATTACTCACTTGGGTGTGCACAAACTGATTTTTGGTGGGTTTTGGCTCCAAAAACACCCCAAAATGGCCAAGGATGAGGTTAAAATGCTCAAAAACTCAAGAAATACAATAGTAGAGTCCAACCACCCAGTGCTGTCGTAGCACTGGCCAACTACCGCTGCAGTAGTGGCCCAGTGCCATAAAGGCACTGCTCCCCGCGGGGCCCGCTTTGCTCCTTTTTAGCCTATTTTGACCTATTTTGGCCCGTTTTAGCCCATATCAGTCCCTGATTGGCCCCAGTGACCCATTACAATCAAAATTTACAAGGTTTTATCCCAAAGGACAATTACAAAGAGAAAATGGCTCCCAGAAGTCCGAACAGGCTTTTCGGAAAGGACCGTTGCAAGTTTTGATCAACCGTGAAAGGTTCAGAGAAGGATCCTGGTTCTAGGTCAAGAATTGAAAGAGAGATTCTCAAAGAGTCCAGAATCAGCTCCTTAAGATCCTAACCGGCTCTTTTAGATTAGGTATTGCAAAATTCGATCAACCATGAGAGATTTAGAGATGGGCCCTGGTTCTCGGTCATAAGATTCAATCAACCGTGAGAGATTCAGAGAAGAATCCTGGTTCTAGGTCAAGGATTGAAAGAGAGATTCTCAGAGAGTCCAGAAAAGAAATAGGCTCCTGAAAGCCCTAACAGGCTCTTTTGGATTGGGCATCACAGAATTTGATCAACCGCAAGAGATTCAGAGATGGATCCTGGTTCTTGGTCAGCAGAATTTGATCAACGATGAGAGATTTAGAGATGGGTCCTAGTTCTAGGTCAGCAGAATTTAATCAACCGCGAGGGATTCATGGATGGATCCTAGTTCTCGGTCAGCATAATTTGATCAACCGTGAGAGACTCAGAGATGGGTCCTGGTTCTGGGTTAGCAGAATTTGATAAACCATGAGAGATTCAGATATGAATCCTGGTTCTTGATTAAAAGTTAAGAGAGATTCCCGAAGAATCCCCCACTATCCCCAGTAGAAGATAACAGCAATCAGAACCAACTTTTCGGATTGGCCGAAACACCGCCCATAGTTAAAAGACCCCGACTCTTGTCTATTCACAATTCATGGTTCCTTGTCTGTTGATTATTGGGAGCTTCCTTACCCGTCGGATATTGTGAGCTTCCTTACTCTGGTTATCTCACCTGTCGGTTATCATGAACTACCTCACTTATCGTGAACCTCCTCACTTATCATAAGCTTTCTCACCTATCAGTCGTCGTAAGTTTCCTCACTTATCGTGAACCTCCTCACTTTGGTTATCATAAATTTTCCCAAAATATCAGTTATCGTGAGCTCCCTCACCTGTCGGCTATCTTTAGTTGTCATCCTCAAGGACCCCACATCTAATCCTATTCACTTACAAAGCATACTAGCCAAAATTCAAGAAGTTTGCCCCGAGGCCCAGAGTCTTCAACACTTTGGTATCCTTATCAGGATCATCCACTGCGTTAAAGTTAAATAAGCGCATGCACGACACTAGACAGAACACTAGACATGATAAGACTCATGACACAATTCATATCACATCCATGCATTGCATATCATTCTCATGACACAATATCTGCCTGATTATTGTGTATTTGCATGTGTTTTGTGTATTTGCATGTGTTTGTTTCTTTGTGCCCCGAACTACATCCTGGTCTGATTCCCCTTGGGATACGTAGGCAGCTCACGCAAAGCGCGACCAGCACTGACCTGAGCATCATCCTTACATCTTTTGCAATGCTTTTATCCTAAATCTATAGCCTCTAAAAAGACCTATCTCTTCAAAGCTTTGGCACTCGCTTGCGACATGCGTTGCCTCACAAGTTCATGCCAACGAGGGGCAAACGGTAGACATCCCATTCTGTCGGCTATTAGATTTAGGAGACCCATAGCTTGGTGGTTCACAATAATCGAAAAAGACTAAAAAAGGACTCTTGGAAGTTACTTCTATCTCTCAAAATACTTAGAAAGTGGTACAAATGGCCAAAATGCCCTAAAAGCTCAAATACTCCCAGATTTGGACCGAAAGTTCTAGAAACATGATATGTTGTAATAAAAGTAAGAAAATGGGTTTTAAAGCAAAAACAAATGAAATCGTCAGCTCTCAGAGCCCCCCCGAGAGTCCCGAAAGTTCTTAGAAAGTCCCCGTTGACCGGTTCGACCCAGGTTTGACCAGGGTTTGACCAAAATCATCCGAACTTGCCTGAAAGTTCCAAGATCATCCTAGATCACGTAAAAAGTACTAAAACGGGTTTTAAAAGAAAATCGGACGAAAGCGTTAGCTCCTAGGAGCTCCTAGAGGTTCCCAGAACTTTCTAGAGATCCCAAGTTTGACCAATTTGATCTAAAAGTTGACTTTGAAACCAGAGCACCGTATCATTTTTTAAACATTTTTCATAGATACTAGGGGTCAATAGCTTTCCAATGATATATTGCACATAATTTTGTATTTAAAATGGATTTATTATGAATTTTCGAAGGTGAAAAAGGTGATCAAATCGGCTTTTATCGCGAATACCGCAAAACTTTTCAAAACAACCTATCTCTGAACCATTTTGTATGGAAATTAAACTCCATTACCTTTCCAATAGTATATCATAAGCTTAGTTTGAAGTTTGTATGCATTTTCTGTGAATTTCGGACGAAATAGGGCCTTTTCGTGAACTCCGGAACCTCTGGGGGCCTAAACAGAATAATTTGGACGTCTAAGGAGCAGTACCGCCGCGTTATAGGCTCAGTGCTTCCACAGCACTCTCCCCCAGAAGCCCATATTTTGTAATTTTGTTTTGTGGCCCCAAATTAAATAATTGAAAACCAAAACGACATAGTTTTATGTTCACAGATGTTTGGGACCTATGGGGGCACTTTTAAATCACAAACTCCCCCCAAATTGACCTATATAAACCCCCATTGTCTCCTCATTTTGGGGATGGCAAATGCAAGTCTAAGAAATTATTATAGAGAAAAGTTGTAGAGATAAGGTTAGAATAGAGAGAAAGAGAGCTTCCTCCTTTAATTTTCAACAAGAAAGTGAGTTCCAAACCTTGTTTTACTTCATTACTTCTCTTTACTTCACATTCAATACACCAAACCACCATTTTTGTGAGTATTTATGAGATAAGAAGCTACTTCCATATCCAAAGTCACTATATATGAGTGAAGCACCAAGCTACAAGTCCAATATCTCAATGATTATCAACTCTTGACTGCTATTTACTTGCTTGTTTATATATTGTTCATCTCTCCTTACCTAATTCTTTTTTTATTTTTCTTTGATTATTTACTAGTTCATCATCATCTAAATGATGACATGGTGTTTAAGGTGAGTGAATCCTTATGGATAGTAGCTCTTGACCTCAAAAAACATATTTGATAGATGATGATTCAAACTTCAATACATCTCTATGTATTCTTGAAGTTATTTCCAAAATAAAAACAATGCTCTCCAACAATCTTGGAAGTTCTTGAAGTGAGTTTGATATTGATATTCCAAGTGGTTATAATCTCCTTTTAGTGTTGGAAATGTGTTTTTAAAACCACTATTTCAAAACCCCTCTAAAACCCAAACATTTAGATTCTAAGAGAAATAATCTTTGTTTTCTTAAAATCTCCAAAACAGTGAGTCATCCAAATTTAAAATAACATTCTAAGTTCAATACTCAAAGGATGACTATGAGACCACCTGGAAAGTCTTCCTAAGTCATTAGAGAACACCCATGATTTTTTGTTTGACTAGAAAACATTTCAAAGTGTCCTATCTTGACCCAAACATTCCTTCCAGACATTCTATTTTTCTGTCACAGCAGCTTTGGTTGACTTCCAACTTGTTTTTCAGAAAACCTTTACAAAAGGGGTGGTACCAACTCATTTTTCCCTTGAACATGAGTGTCTTGGGGAACGTTCTGTATAATATGAGCCTTTAAATGTTTTGTTTTCAATTTCTAAGATTTTTCTACATTTCAGTCTACAGTACAGACTCTGTTTCTGAGCAACCTCTCTTGTTGATATGATTTCTCTCAATCTGTAATAGTTATTATAGTTTGGCTTTTTCATATGGATTCTAGACACAATAAGGATGATCTCTATAAAAATAGTATGAATTAAAAACATTCTAATCCCACTTTTCCATTTTTAAAAGATCAGCTCACTGTTTTGTCCACTATTCACAGCAAGCATGTTTTACTTTCATTCTTTGATTAGATATTTACATGCATCCCAAATTAGCTCATCTCTTATGAAGTAGTTCATACTACATTTGTACACGACCTATAATAACATTCTTCATCCATTCATGTATATTTTAGATTTCTAGATCACTTTAGCAAATCCATGAACACAAACACACTACTACTTTGCACATTCTAGGATCATACATTGCATTCATTCAAGATTTGGAGTTTTTGTGACTCCTAATCTAAGAAGATTATACAGAATGAACTTTTCACACGTTCATGCTCCCCCCGATCTAATCTTCCTTTCTCATCCATCCTGGGGATTGAGAGGTCTTCATTTCTCAAAGATTACCATGCATCATACTAGCTTGCTAAGCATATTCTTGATTTCTTTGATTATTTTTTTCAAGAAAAATTCATGTCCCTCTTTAGATTAGGAAAACTTAATTACTTGATATGTGATTAGATGATTTTTCCTAGGTTTGTTTGTATGATCTTTCACTTTACATTATGTGATACTTGGCTAGATCTTATGAATGATATCTTATCTTTTGATCTTCTATTTCAAGATTCTTATGAAATGTAGTATATTATCATAGTATTAATTGTTGAACCAAACATAGTATAAGATGATTATTTGGATGCTAATTGAGGCTCATTGAGAGACGGGGTGAGTTGAGGGTGTTTTAGCCGTGACAAAGGCTCCTTCCTGTCTTGTACCAAAATCCTGAGTCAAGTTCTTTGGTTATGAAGGGCCGGTGCCCTTTATCCATTTGGGTGAGTCAAAATAAGGTTTCTTGGTTCCTTAAAGACCAAGTGGTGACTCTGTATCTGTTTTCAACAGATCTTTTCTTTCTTTTTCCAAATCAATTTCAAAACAAAAGGAAAATCAATTCCGCACGTCCACAACTAGTTTTTTTTTTCTTGTATGTATTTTACACCCGAATTTCCCTGAAAACCCGGCCTTTCCTTTCTTTTCTTTTTCTTTTGAAAAATTTATCGAGACTGAAGAACCTTCCAAAGAGCTTGAATCACTTTAAAGGTCTTTGAATTCCGTTGGACATTGTAGTCATCGGTTTTAGTGGTAATCATCCTCTAGATTAGATGGTTTGGTCAAAATCATGGTGTCTACACATGTAAGGAAGTTTAAATCACCAACTCTGATGCCAGGGTCATAATGCTTTCAAGTCAACACACTGAAGGATGACATAACACGAGAATTAGCAAGGATGTCACAAATTTCATATGCAACAAGAGACCGACTGAGGATGCAGATGATCATAACAAGGAGTCTAGAGATAGGAGATAGTCAACTAAAGATGAAGTGGAGACATCGTCAGCATAGTCCGAACCATCATCAAAGATGGGAGTAGACGATGACGCTTCGCTATGATTTAGATGAGATAGTCACTTGATTAGTAGAACCCTCACACCATAGAATTTGACATAAGGTAGGAACCTTTGAAGACTAGCTGTTTCAGATAGATCTTAGGTATCACAATCTATTCATGGAACTAAACCCTATAACTAGGATCTTTTCCCAAATTTGATATACGAATTTCATATAGCTAAACTCTAAGATTGGTAGCTGTCACCCTAGTACTCACATATCGTTGATGTCTTCGTATCGCATGTTTAAAACTTATCCTGTTGGCCACTGATGCAATCATTTATCTAAAACAAGAACTTGTGCATTTTTAGAATATGTGGTGGTTTCGTTTTTGTTTTAGGACTACTGCTTCAAAGTTCGAGGAAGAAATCTTTTGATAAGTGGTGGATAATCTAATACCCTGTATTTTTGGATGTATAATATGAGATTCTATAAAAACTATCATTACCATACTTGTAAATTCTTTTCGAATCGATTGACTTGGTGTCTTTTTCAATCGATTAAACCAATCTCAATTGATTGACATTGTCCTTTCTCAATTGATTGAACCTTATCAATCGCTTGAAACTCTGTCGACTTGAATCCATAATGTGGAGCCATTCCTAATCAATTGAACATTTGACACCTGTTCTCAATCAATTGAAATGCTCTCAATCGATTAAAAAGTGTCTAATCTTTAACCCCAAGTTTGCACAAGGACTGCCACATGCCCCTCTTTTCTCCCTATATATATGTGTGTGCGTGGTGTTTAGATTGAAGAGATTAAAGAGAAAGAGAGTTGGTGTGTGTGTATTCCATATATATAACCATATATATGTTATATATATACTCTCTCGGGTTATAAAGGTAGGAGAAGAAGATAGTAGGAGAAGCAAAAGAAGGAGAAATAGAAGACATGGGGAGGGAGACAGACAAAGAAGAAAGAGAAGAGGAAAGGAGAGACAAATCACCTTAGCCGTAGTCAACCGAACTTGGAACGCTGCCACCGGACCACCGGAGTAAGGTGGGTTAATTAACTCACTCAAGGGATGATTCTAGGATAACTTTTATATGTTTTAGACGTATAGAATATGTCCCCGTAGACACAAGTCATCCCTACCCAGTTCTGGGAAGAAGACACTAGCCCAATCAATTGAAACAGACTCAATCGATTGAAAAGTATTTGATCAATTGAAATCAACTCAATCAATTGGATGAGTTCTCAATCAATTGACAGACCTATTTACCCAATCAAATGGAAGATGCCCAATCGATTGATACTTACAGAATGTCGATTATTTCTATTGTTTCATATATGAACTGTTTAGTTGTTTTAATATTGTATTATGATTCCATATGTGATATTTGTGATATCAGTTATATGAATAATCAACATGATGATATATCAGAATTAGACGCACAGGAACGTACTCCTCTTTATAAATCAATAGGTGCTTCTTGATCAGGAGGAAGACTCGGCTGAGAAGAAGAAGATGGTAAATCAGCTGAAGGAGTAGCTTTGGTTTTAGGCCGACGAGTGTAGTAATTGAGAGAGGATTGATGACCATCAGGTGCAGTAGGAGGTGCAAGAGGATGTGGACTAGGAGACTCATCTTTGATGGCTGTAATAGTTCTACTGGAAGAGGCACTGACCGTGGGAATGGGCCGAATAGTGATCTCAGGTGCAAAGGAAGCAGAGTCAGTAACGGTGGGCAGCATATGCAGCACCCCCCTTTAATATTGATGCACTTTATATGGTGGATCATATAAAGTCTCTTCATCAAATGTGACATGGTGAGAAATGAAAACTCAACGACGGCACAGAGAAAAGCATCGGAAGCCTTTATGATAATTTTGTACCTGAGAAAAATGCAGCAATTAGCCTTAGGCTCAAATTTGTGACGAATGGACTTTGAGATGTGGACGTAGCATAAACATCCAAAGGCCCGGAGAGATGAATAAGCTGGTGGAGCACCATGTAGGATTTCATAGGGAGACCGTGATTTCAAAGTGGTTTAGGTTGGTTATTGATAACAATAACAGCTATATGAAAAGCTTATGTCAAAAGATATATGGGAATCTAGAATGAAAAAGTATAGAATGAGGAGAATGGAAGGTGAAGGAAGAAAGGTTGAAGGCCTATCATGATCATCTCATCAAGCTCAAGGAACAATTTGAAAGCGTGGCATTGTTCTACCTACCTAGGGAAGAGAACCAATTAGTAGATTTGTTGGCTACCTTAGCCTCCATGATCAAAATCCCCGTAGGAGTCAAGATGATGCCCCTGGTAATTGAGCAAAGATAAGAGCCATCATTCAGCATGATCGTCACGATCGAAGAAGAAGAAAGAGAAGTGACATGGTATCAGGATGTATGGGACTTCATAGAAAAAGGAGCATATCCTCAAGAGTCTATTGAGAAAGATAAAAGGGCCATCAGAAGGTTCACTGCATAGTTCATCATTTATAGAGGAAAACTGCTAAAGAAAGGGTATAACGGTCACAACTTAGCATGTTTTTTCGGAAGGAATGCCAGAAGGATGATGGAAGAAATACACGAAGGGGCATGCGGTCCCCACATGAATACTCACATGCTGGCTAAGAAGATCATAAGACAAAGGTACTACTGGACAACATTGGAAAAAGATTGCTACGAGTACGTAAGAAGATGCCACAAGTGCTAGATCCATACAAATATGATGCATGTACTGCCATCTCTACTCTACAATATGACCTCTCCATGGCCGTTCTCAACCTGGGGAATCGATATCATCGACGAAATTGTTCCAAAAGGCTCAAATGGGAATCGATACATCCTGGTAGCCATTGACTACTTCACAAAGTAGGTTAAAGTTGCATCCTACACCAAGGTAG